>OX439244.1:20066276-21509609 GCA_949319165.1 Sialis lutaria | reverse complement strand
CAATAATTTAAATTACTTTTTTTTTCTGTCACTATAATATTTATACTATATTGCATGTGTGAAGCAGTAAAAGAACAGTTACCTATTAATACAAAGTAGATTTTATTATGTTTCTTAAGTGCATTGTATTTAAATTACTTCATTTCCTTTAGAGGTAATTATAATTATAAATTCTATTGTACGGAAAAATATATGTATGTATATGTACAAGTACATAATATATGAATACACACATAACGATATGTACATATATATGTATATCAAATAACAACTATATCTATATTTAATATCTATTTGATCTTTAAGATATAATATTACATAAAGTGATTGTATAAAAAATGTATAAATATACATATATCAACCTATTGTATGCAAGAAAACATTATATAGGGGAGAGTGGGGCACATTGGTACGCGGGGCACAATGGGACATTTTAAATTTTGGCGCCATAATTTCACATATTTAGTTTGTCTTTATTGGGGAAGATGACAACAGTGTACTTGACATTGCTGAATAGTTTTTCTGTTACTAAGTTGACAGAGAGCTTCAAAAATAATTGTTTTGTTAAATGTATAGGTTAATGTAAAATTTATATTTTACATTGGTAAGTGAATTACTTTTATATATTTATTAAATCATTTAAAATTCATAGCCAACTCAAAACACTTGGTTTTATGCTGTATGCTAGTAGTGTCGGCTATTTGTTAAACCTAACCTAACAATTTTAGTAGGATTTTTTATTAACAGATGTTAGATGGGGTACATTGGGACAACCAATATGGGGCACTTTTGGACAGTGTAACAAAATTACTACACTTAAATTAACTAAAATAAATTGTATTCAAGATACAAAAATGGTTAGAATTTATAAGAAAAAAACAAAACGAATCTTCATATCGGAAGAAAATATTTCTTCCGATATCAATGATGTATTAGAAGGACGACTGTCTATCAGAAATGTAGCAACAACACACAATATAAAAAAATCTACGTTAGCTAACAGATTACAAATAAAGTTATAAAAAAAATACTTTTTATAAACAAGTTTTTATTAAAAATACACTAAAAAGTAAAAAATAAATTTTCAGCTACCTATCTCAAAAATTTCAGGTTTTTATGACAAAAACCAAAAAAAGCGCGGGGCGCACACGAAGTTTTAATTAGTTAATTATTCCATGTAAAGTAGTTTGTCAAAAATTCTGTTTATTTCTTTGATTTAATGTGCAAATTTTCAACCCTTATTTCAATTTATACTTCATTTCTTATTTTGCATAAGAATTTTTATTCATACATTTGTCTTTATAGCGCCCCGCGCTCATATTGGTTTTAGTCATAAAATCCTTAAATTATTGTGATAGATGAAAACTTATTTTGTATTTTTTAGTGCATTTTTAATAAAAGCTTGTTTATAAAAAGTATTTTTTATATAATTTTATTTTCAAATTTTTAGTTACTGATTTTCTCTGGAGAAGAGAAAGAACAAAACTATAAAACATTCATTAATAAATGGGCAATGGTTTCATATTTCCTATTGTTGTTAATAAAGATTTAATTGATCTCGAACAAATCGAACTACAGCTTCCAAAACCTAAGGAGATAAATACCACTATTCGTGCAAGTTCAATTAAAAAGTTTTCCATTATCTTAAGTTGCTACAACATTTACTTATTATTTTTTGTTTATTTTTATTTTTTTTATGAACAATAAAAGCTTTTTCCATTTATTGTATTTTATATGGGTCTGTCCACATGTACCCCATCGATGTCCCAAAGTGCCCCACTTGTGGGGTACATTGGTACGTTTTTATTACTTTTTTAAAAGATAAATATACATTAATCTGAAAATAATCAAGCATTAATATATAACTTATTTTGTAGCCTAAGAACCAATTAATGTTTGAAACAAATTAAAAAAAAATTCAATAATAAATAATTTTTTTACAATAACAAATGTTCGAAACGTCCCAATGTGCCCCACTCTCCCCTATATATATATAAGTACACGGAGAAAAATATTTCATAACAACCATACAATTTTTAAAGAAATATTATACTAACTGACGTAGTAATCATGAAATGGTTCAAAATATTGTAATTCTTGCTAGGGTAGGTCACGTGTTTGTTACTAAAGTTATAAAATGGATTAATAATTTTTGCGTGCAGGATCGAAATCTATATTATTGGTATAGTTTAATTTGTTATACACTGGTAGAAAGGATTTCTCAAACCAAGTAAACCTTGTTTTGTATATAACAATATTTTCTTAAGATAAGCAATAATCTCTTAAACCAACTATAGTATTCTTGAACGAAGGAATAAAGTATATTAAGCAAATATTGTTTTCGTTATATACAAAACAAGGTTTTCTTGGCTCAATACAGTTTTTTTTCTGTGTATACAAATAAAAAATATAGGTACTATTAATATAATTAATTTTGTACGATCGTAGTATTTATTGTATTGTCTTTTAAGGTTATTCAATCATTAGAGCAATGTATAGATAAAAGTCTAAAATTTTATTAAGTTACTAGCTGACCCGACAGACGTTGTCCTGTCTTAACTATGAATATTGAATTCGAATTGGTAATACTTTACTATAAAATTAAAATTTAAAATTTAAAATTAATAGGGGTTGATCGTAGAAGGGTGAAAATTAAGAGTAATATGAATTTTTTTTATTCTAAGGTCATGACAAAATAAAAATAAAAATCTTGCCAAAAAAAAATAATGTTTTTAATTAATAAATAAAAAATATGGGTTGATCGTAGAGGGGTGAAAATTTAGGGTTGTATGTTTTTTTGTATGATGTATCATAAAAAAATAAAAACAAAAAATTTTGTCAAAAAAAATAAAAAATAAAATTAAGGGTGGAACACCCTTAACATTTAGGGGGATGAAAAATAGATGTTGTCCGATTCTCCACCCTAGCCGATATGCACGCTAAGATTCACGAAAATCGGTCGAGCCGTTTCGGAGTAGTTCAATTATATACGCACACTGTGACACGAGAATTTTATATATTAGATTTATGGATAACTCATATATTTTACTTACAATTAAAGTATTGGACGTATGGTTTTTAAGTAAGAGTTTTTAATTTGCCGAAAATGCTCTAATTATTGAAATTCTACACACTTGGCTATATAGAGACGTTTTAAAAACTAATTATTCGAAACTTCAACCCTTTTAAATATGTACTATAAAAATTATAAAACAAATATATTCACGTGTAATCATGAAGGAAATAAAGCACTGAAAACTTAAATGAAACTTTTTTAATCATCACCAAAACTTTTATTACCATTTTTTTATATTAACTACAATATTACGCTGATGCCCCCAAAAATCGTTTTTTTCAGGGATCGGGTGCCCTAAGCAGTTGCTTCTTTTGCTTATTGGTAAATCCGGCACTGACTATAATAAATCTATATATTATTTTTTTACTATTTTTTCCGATCAAACTATACCATGGGTGTCTATAAGATTCAACAAGTGAAGGCTATTTTTGAACTTAATTAGTAATATAACATGTCTAAACCACACTTATCTTACATAGAATGCCATTAGCTCTCCGTAGCAGGAAGGAAGAGATACTATATTTATCTAATCTGGTCTGTTATTAATGGACACGATTTATTTTAAGAATCTCTGCAATCAAGTTTGTGTTTTCTCAATTTACTTCTCACTTACAGCAGTTCATAAAATTTACCAATACAGTTTTTATAAAAATTAAATTTATAATAAATAATACACGTTTTTAGACTTCATTATATGCATCTTGGTTTCTAGACATAAGTCGCATCAGTTTGGTCGAAAAAAATATTCTGCTTATGCCACTGTGAATTAAGGGGAATGTGCCTTGGGGTAATCAGGGCAGGTGACACTTTATTTATTTACCCACCCAATAAGCAAAACATGAAAAAAAATCTAACACTGATGTTTGGAACATGACCACATAGTTTATTTTTTATTTTTCATCTTCCCGTTTCAATCGGAAACTTCGCCCGATTGATTTACTGTTTTAGTTTATCAGTTTTTTTTTTAATTTGTTCGCTGGAATTCACTTGTTTTAATTTAGATTTATGCGCGCGGGACAGTGTTTTTTCTCGCGCAGAATCACTTATCTCGAAGCAACAACAATGCTAGCGGAATATTTTCTATACTGTGACGTTTTACTTTTAATTGTACTGAAAATAATATATTATTATTACGTACCTATGTACTTTATTAACATGAACATATCATTGAATGTATTTATTTAGATAGAATTAAAACATTATTGATTTCAGCGCTGTAACTACCACCAGGGGGCAGCTGGTGCAATGTTTCAGGGCCCCCAAGCATAGGGGGCCCCATAGTAGAGTAAAAAAGGTTATCATTGCCACGTTTTTATATTTCGAAGAGCACACCGAATGCGCTGTTGCCATATCGTATATTTACGTCATGTGTTCGGGAATTTATCAAAGTTAAAAATTAATTATTATTTAAGGAGGTAAGAAATCATTTTAGAATTTTATATATACATTCTTTAATTACTAATCTATAACATATCCGTTTTTGGTTAAAATCTGACGTTTAGTTTTAATACACGAATTAAACGAATATCAAATTCCAAGTGGATCCCTATGCTTACAATGTAGGTATAAGAGACCAACTTTGCACGTTTATAATTGATAAACGAAATGGTAAACTGATCTGATTTTTTTACAAATGCAAACTAGCTTACTTAATACAATATTAAAATTTTAACATAAATTCTGTAGTGATCGATTTTAGTGAACAACAATCTTAAAATAACATTAGTTTAAAATTATAAAACCAACTATACAGGGTGTTTCATACTTTCAATTATTTAGAAAATATGCCGACTTGATCTCAAATTTTAGGGTTTTATTAAAAGTGCTCTAATTTCGTTAAATATGAATGGAATTTTATTATTTTTTTAAATTTAGAAAGAAAAAATAACGACCTTTGTAAAGATGTATGATTATTTAATATTTTGATAGGCTAAAGTGTCATACGTGACATATCAAAAATTCAAAAGTTCAATTAGGAATAATTCAAAAATTTTAAATGCAATGATATATCAATTAGTACTTTATCTTAAAAAGACATGTAAATAAACAACTTTTGTTAAAAAAATTAAAAATCAAAATTTTAAAATGGAAAATTATAATTTTCAATTTAAAAAAAGTTGTTTATTTACGTATCTTTTTTTAAGATAAAGTATCAGTTGACATACCATTGTATATAAAAATTTTGAATTATCATTGAACTTTTGCATTTTTGATATGTCACGTATGACACTTTAAACTATCCAAATCTTAAATATTCATAGACCATTACAAAGGCCATTATTTCCACTTTCTAAATTTAAAAAAATAATAAAATTCCATTCATATTTAATGAAATTATAGCACTTTTAATAAAACCCTAAAATTTGAGATCAAGACGGCATATTTTCTAAACAGTTGAAAGTATGAAAATTTTTGTTTTACAAAAGTTTCTTACTTTTTTATGGTCTTTACAATTATGTACTTTTGAATATACCGTTCCATTTGATTTTACTGAGAAACGGGTATGTACCCCCCAAACTACCCCCTAAGACTTAGTTTTAGGGTGTTAAAAATATTTACCTGAAATTCTTTAGGGTCGATATACATAGTAAAAAATTTTCATAAAATTTCTTCAATAGTTTGAGCGTAAAACATAGTGGACGGGTGGTCTGGAACATCCTGTATATCATGAAAATGGAAATTTTAGCGCCATGCCGGTTAGTAAACGGTATGTTACTAATTCGTATATTAAATTACCATTATATTTTCGGGTGTATTGTATATGTTATCTACACGACTGCTATACTATTATTAACAAACGTTTAAGAGTAGACAATAAATTAAATTACAGTACCTACACAGACACACATATGGCCGCGGGTCTACCAGGTACTATTCTGTATACTCTGAGCCGTGCCCTCATAACCTTAACTGGTTAGTAGCGTAAGGTCAAATATAAAATACAGTATTGTTCTTATATACTTATATACAGATCTACAACTTTCGATTATTTTGTTTTGTCTTAAACAAGATTGCATGCACGCTTTTGAAATTATGTGGTTTTTTATCCGTAGATATGAAGCATGGACTACATTCTGTATTAAGGGGGAACGCCACTGTGACGGATTTTTTTTACATTTTTTTAAGTATACATATTCATAAATATGTATACAAAAAATTGAGTTTAAATTCCGAAAATTGACGGAGTTATAGTCAATTTGGTGAGACGAAGTAGCGCGGCCGGTTATGACATAACAAAAACATTAAACACGTTTATCTCGAAATGACATTTTTCGACCTGGTTGACACGTTTCCTCAAAGACTAATAAACCGATTTCATATATTTTTTTATATAATTTTCGTAATTGTAGTAGCTATCGTTGCACGTAGCCGATTTTTTAAATTTTGATAATTACTATTTTTAAAACCGCTCTAATAAAAAAAGGTCTTAAATATGAAAAAAAATTCAAACGATCGCTATTTTGTGAAAAAATAAAATAAAATAAAACGGCTACGTGCAACAATAGCTACATTAATATAGATATTGATACAAATTTTTATTTATTTTTTTCATATAACCCTTCTCGAAATTTCGAGTGAATTCACTCCATAAAGAAAAATATTTTTTTGGTCGTCAATTTGTAAATATTTAATATTTTTCAATAAAAATTGACATTAAATAAGTTGAATATATACTTAATAAAACGTCCTTTACCTGATTCAAAAATAATTAGTTATATCTGTGAAAAAAAATTCCCAAACATTGACAATTTTTTGGCCCGTCACAGTGGCTATCCCCCTTAATATAATGGTGTAACATTTGTTCAAAATAGTAAGAGAGATGCGATAGCGTTTAGGATATATCTATCTCTGTTTGCTCGCTTTTGAAATTATGTTTTTTATCCATAGACATACTTAATTACAAATCCAAAAAAAAATCTGTCTCCTCGATCTAATAAAGGTTTCCCCCTACAACCGTGATTATATACCAAAAAAAAATTGCATCACCGTCAGAAATCAGATCAATTCAAAGTCATATATATCTACATTAAGTCGATACTAACTTAATTTAAATATACCTTCATAATAATTATATATGTAACACAATCTTATCAATGCATACATAAATATTCATTACACCAATATCCATAGATACAGTTCATATTACACAATAGTTTGGTATATGTATAGTCTATTTCATTTAAGTTTGCAGTGGTGGGCGGGGATTAGACGGTACGATCCACACAGGAACTATTTTATAGCTAACGAAAAAATTTTTTCACTAGAAATTTATTAAATCTTAAACCTTTCAGTGGATTTTTTTCAAACTTTCACTGTATTTAGATTCATCCTTCATACAAAGTATAGGCTAAATTTTATTTTCAACACAATTATAGTTTTTATGCTGTGATTTTTTTGTTTGGCAAAACGGGAAATAACTCACATTTTAATCTATTACTGATTGTTGCAAATACTCAATAGTGTTTTTTTTCTTGACGTCAGACGTGTAATTTTTTTAAAACCACGTGATTTTTGGCATATCTAAACTGTCATATAACTTTTAATGGAATTTACAAGAAATAAAATTCAACTTCGTGTCATAAATATTAGTTTTCTTATATCCTAATCACAACTGTATAAATACATACATTTGTAAATTAACTAATCTGACAGTTTGAATTTAATTGCAATTATTTCCAAGGCAACATGATGTATTGCGTTAGTGAAAATTGTGTTATTGTGAATCTATCTGGTGTTTTGACCAATCAGGAGCGCGTATTATGTTTCCTATGCTAGCTACCGCTGCAATCTTAAATGAAATAGACTATAGGTACTATAGTATACATAACGAAAATGCATTAGGTACATTAAAAATGCGTTTAGTTTTTTAAATAAATTTATTGCCAATTGTTTAACCAATGCCACGCCGTAACTTTATTGAAAATCGCCCGCCCATTTACGACCTTGTTTAAGATTAATGGGCACAGCAGAGCGTTTTTAGAAAATATATGCACACTACCGTATTTCTAAAATATTTCATAACAATCACTCAATTTTAAAGAAATATTATTATACATATGTCGTAGGGTAGAGTGGGGCTAAAAGTCCGTCGGGTAAAAAGTCCCGAATTCAAAATCTCAGCATAGCAACAAATTATAGATATTGTGTCATATACATTATGTGAGGAGGGGCATTAGGTAACAAAGCCAAACTGAACAGTCGTCGACGAACGCTTGCGAAGTCACAGGTAAACTATATTTATTTCATGCGTGAAAAGTAAAAAAAAATATAATTTTCTTTTTCGTTTAGTTATTTTACAGGTAAAATTGATTTAAAAATCAGTGTCAATGTAGTGAGAGTACTCCTTTGGTAGTTAATTTATAATGAAATTGTTATTAAACATTGACACATTTTTTTACTATAAGCTGATAAAGTATCCAAAGCAGTATTGGGGCAAAAAGTACATTTTTTGTATGTATTAACTGTGACAGCGATTATGATTTTTAAATTGATTTGAATTTAAATGTATTAATTCTCTCTATGAATAAGACTGATATCTTAGACTAAGAATCAATAATTTAATAGTTATTTAAAGAAATGTTAAAAAATAAGAAATATACTAATTTTAGATTCAATAAAAAAAATAATAGTAAATTCAGTATTTCATATAAAATTTTATATATAATTTTATATATATAAAAAGATTTTTCATTTAATCATAAAAATAAACAACTTACAAACTTTCGGATGTTTAGGTACTTTTTGCCCCCTGTACGGGGTAAAAAGTACACTATTTCTTTTGTTATATTTTGCTTCATATCTCGGTATGGTGTAGTAATACGGGTGAAAAATGTATTGGAGGTTTGAAGCTGAATAAATATAGAATATATTAAGATATTAATCATTAAGATAAATTTTCATTCTAGTGAGTAATCACTATTTATGTGAAAAAACGGACTTTTAGCCCCACCCTACCCTAGTAAACGATCAAAAAAATTGTAATTCTTGCTAGGTCACGTATTTGTTACTAAAGTTACAATATCAATTAGTAATTTTTGCATGTAGGATCGAAATCTATATAAATATAATATAATTTAATTTGTTATATTAATAAAAATTTAATTTACTTGATACAATATTTATTGTATTGTCTTTTAATTGAAATGAAATAATTTGTATAGAACTTATGAATAAATCATGTAAATGATATTTAAGAAGTTTGTCGAATCCTGCCCTGACAGGCACAGAGGCAACATCCTTTCCGTGTTTGTGTCCCCGTCTTATTTGTAGTACGTGAAACGTATAAGTGCTTCACACAAAAAAGAAAAATAGATGGCTGATTTTGTACAAGAAGAATGCCAAGAAGCCCAAGAAAAAGAAAGATTTAAGAATATATTAAAAATTGCGTATTATAATTTAAATGGCGACGCTGTCGTAACTCTATTTGAGTATCTCTTTTTTTTAAATTATTTACTTATAGATATGTAGGTATATTCATTTCCAAAAAATAAATATTATAATTTTTGGAGTCATAATCCAATAAATCCATATTCAGTGTTCTGTAAATAAATTGATATTATACACATTTCAATTATCAATTCACTATTAACAGTTTTTAATATCAATTGAACGAAAAAAGTTTTGGTAATAAATTTTTAACAATAGATAAAACTGTTATAAAAAAAATGTAATGTTTTATTTATTTTAATAATTATAACAAGGCTGTTCTTAAAGTATTGATCTTTATTTATATAAATTATTATTTATTTTGTTTAAAATTATTGTATCGAAAAAAGGAGCGTTCATGAAAGAAACAAATTACAAAAGTATACAGGCTGTTCGCGGGAACCGAGTGATCATTGCTAACTTTGTTATTATTGGAGCTAGAAGATCGATTAAATGGACAAAGTATCAGTATTTTTTCCGGGATGAATAATGACGGTGTCAAAAAAAAACAATTGAATGTCGAATTTCAGAGATATATTGAAATATAACATTTTTTCAAATGGAACATCCTGTATATTATTATTGAATAATAATATACAGAATGTTCTCTTTATAAATGTGTAATACATGTATGATGGTAAAATTGATAGAAAACAAGTTATAACAAGTATAAAATTAATAGAAAATATCGAAAATCAGTGTGCTATGAAGTTTTAATAAATTGAGAACAAATGATTAAAACATTTAAAACAATAGTTTAAGGTTTTTATGTTATTTGTTCGCAAATTTTAAATGTTTTTGATTTTAACTGATAACGAAAAAAATTATTTATTATAATTAATTATATTTTTTATGAATAATGCTCATAAATGTTAAAAATCTGCGAAATAAGGCACAAATATCTGAAATTATTGTTTTAAATTTTTTTATCATTTGTTTGTATTTTATTAAATCTTCATAGCACACTATTTTTCGATATTTTCTATTAATTTTATACTTGTTATAACTTGTTTTCTATCAATTTTACCATCATACATGTACAACACTTTTATAAAGAGAACATCCTCAGCTACAATATTCAATAATAATATACAGGGTGTTCCATTTAAAAAAAGTTTATATTTCAATATATCTCTGAAATTTGACATTCAATTGTTTTTTTGACACCGCCATTATTCATCCCAGTTGTAATACTGATAGTTTGCCCATTTAACCGATCTTCTAGCTCCAATAATAACAAAGTTAGCAATGATCACTCGGTTCCCGCGAACACCCTGTATATAATATTTTCCCATTAAAATGTTGAAAAGATTCAAATGCAGCAACTGTTCTACTTATTTCCATTGTTCTCTTTTAAATTGTTAAATATGTACTCTACAGATTTTTCTTTCCTTTTTTCACAAGATACAATAGCGTTGTTTGTAGAGTTAATATAACAAATATTTTAAATGCACTTTATTTAAAAAATACAATAATTGCTTGAGACCTTGGTAATTTAAACAGTTTAACCTCTTCATATATAAATGTCAACAACCGACTACTCCCACTAAATATTTAGTTTTATTTGTATGTATGTACAAGAAGTACATAACACAGAGAAAAGAACTTTTAAAAGAATTAAATAAGAATAATATAAAATGTGATAACTACACGCAACTAATTTCAAACATAAAATCGTACAAATATACTTATGATGCAAATAGCAAACAATTAAATGATAAAAGAATAAAAGAATGTATCTATATTATATACACGGAAAAAATGGAGTCGATTTTTATAATTACAATTACAGTTGCCGATTAAAAAATTTAATTTTGTATTCATCAGTTTTAACATGTACTGTCAATACAAAATCAATCTAAAATTGTAATTTTTATGATACGATATTTTTACTATATTCGTAAATATAAATAATTAAGATAAATTTTAAAAAATCTATTGGGGAACCGATAAGATATAATAGGTTCTTCACAAATTTCTTTGGATTTTTTTTTAGTTATTTTTTAAAGTTAGTCTTTGAGTTATGCCGTATAACATTTTCCTTAAATTTTTTGATTGCTCATAATTTGAATAGTAATTGAATTAAAAAAAATCTAAGGATTCTCATAAAGCACATACCATATCTTATGGATTCATCAATAGAATTTGTTTTTATCTCAACTCGAAGGTTGTCAAAACTTAATGTAAATTTTTCATAATTTTTTTTTTGTTTAAGTTAAACCGTTATATATTTCTTAATTTTCATGTTTTTATAATTTTACTGATACCAACGTAAAGAGAATTTAATTTAGATGCGGAAAATATAAATATCCTTTAAAATTGATGGATCGGTGCAATAACAGTGCGAATTAAACGATAACCGAGACAAAAATTGAGTTATCATGCTTCGCACATAAACAGGTCAGATTGTAACGGCCGTATCTCGGCCAATTTTTATTGTATTGGAATAAAATAAAAAACAAATTAAAGGACTAAGGCAGAGCTACAAAAAACATATGAAATATTTTTCAATAAAATAAGCCATCTTATGTTTTTTTTAATGAAAAAACACCTTTTCACCCATTTCACTCCCCACTAAATTACCCCTGCACCCCTTAGTCGACTACGCTCAACGATTTCTTAAAGTTTAGGTATAAAACTACGTATGTACCAATTTTCGTTGATGAAAGAATTATTGTGTTCAAAAAATCTATTTTTACTGTACTATACCAATAATATAGATTTTGATCCTACACGCAAAAATTACTACTTAATATTATAACTTTAGTTTAAAATATTTAAAAATTGTATTTAATTATTTACATGTTTCCCACCAGTCATAGATTACTAGTAAACAAAGAAATCGCCTCAAAATAATCAGGGCAAACGCAAGTTCTAATTACTTATATATAAATTATATTTTTTTGGGTGGAAATGATGTGTTGATCAAAAACGAGTTAGAAAGAACCAATTTTGAATACTCTTAAGCCCCCCCCCCCCTCCCTAGTTTGTGTAAGATGCGCTACTGGTTTCACGTGAATATTAAAATTCATATTTAATATAATTCACTCATGAAGATCAATTATACATATAGGTAGGTTTCGTTTTCTCTTTTTTAATTTTTTACCCAACACTTGTGTGCAGAATATTGAAATTGTATCGATTATTAATTAAACAAATGTCACGAACATACTGTATCGAATTCACAAATCAAATACAACTGGTTTAAATTAATGAGGGCACTTTTTATGCATATGACTACAGATTTCATTTTTTTATATCGCTGTAAAATGAATGTCAACCTTAATTTTTTTATAGACATCAAAACTATGCATTAGAATAAGTACTTCTAAAGTAAAATATGGAAGCTCTATTTTGTTTTGTTCTAATTTAATATATATATTTATTTTTATACCAGGGGTCGGCAAACTTTTTGTGATTTAAAAAAAAATTTTAAGTATCGAAAATTGTTGTACATTTTTTTTTGTATTTATTATAAAATGAGGTGCATTAGAATAGGTACTGATCTAATATGGAAGCTCTATTTTGTTTTATTCTAATTAATAATATATATATTTTATACCAGGGGTCGGAAAATTTTGATATTTTTGTGATTTAAAAAAATTAATAGATGAATATCGAAAATTTTCGTACCCTTTTTCTTTGCAAACACAAAAATTGTTTGTATATGTATGTTGCCGTTAAGGCAGGTAAAATATTGTTCGAATTTCGATTTTTTTTAAATCATCATAAGGGACAGATTTGTTTTTTTAGTAATATCTATATTAATATTAAACAATATTTATGTATATTATAAAATAAAATAATTTTATACAAACTTTAAAAAACTTTTTAAAGTTTAATATAAATATTATTATAAAAATTATTGATGTAAAAAAATGTTATTGGTAATATTTATCGACTGTGTACACATAAAAAAATAATTTTTTTTATTCACTTACTTATTTTATCTGAATTTTTTTTAATTTATAAATATTTTACAGAAGGAAAATTTTTACACCTCAATTTAAGATAAGCATTCTGTTTGTTTATATCAACAATACTTACATCAAATGTCTATGCTTTAATTACATTACTACTCATTATTAAGTACAGTGGTGTCAAACATGCGGCCCTCAAGAGCCCAAAGATGATTTTATTAAAATTGTAAAATATATTTTTAAAATTTTGCAAATTATAGAAATAGTTTCTCCCAAAAACTCACAAATTAGTAAAAATAATACATTTTTTCAATTTCTCTGATTAATTATGTATTCAAACTATTTTATTATATATTTTTTTTCGGTTGGGGGTAGGGGGGTTTACTCTTTTTACTATTTTAGACTGAATATGAGTTTGATACCACTGATATAGCAGTATAAAATAATAAAAATGTATATGCTAATAGAATTTAGTTAAATTTTTTTAAAACTAAATAATTTTATTCGATTTACTCAAAACGTATTATTTAAAAAAATAACTTTTTTCTTGTTTAAACCAAATAGATTGATTCTATTTTAAATATATCGAAGAATAATAATTAAAATTATTGAACCTATTTTGAATTTTCCTAGAACACATTAAAAGATTTTACTCAATTAAAAATTATTGTTTTTAATTTTAATTGCAATTAAAAAAAAAATTCACAACCAATTTATTTTTAATTTGCTAGAATTTTTCGAATAGAATAAACTCTATTATGAATTATAATGAAATAAAAAAATCTAGATGAGTAAAAAAAAATCATACTTATATAATTTTCCACAAAAATCAATTTTGATAAAAAATAACTGAATAAAAAAAATCGTTTTACTTTTAACAAGATATGAACATTTGAAAAATGATACAATACATACATACACCTATGTAAAAAGTTAATCAAATAATTAAATATTTACATGTTAAAACAAGTAGGTACAGACTAAGTCATAAAATTTTATTATTCAACAACATATGTCAAAACTTCTCCTAGCGAGATTTTCATATATAAAAACATTTTTTTACATCGAATTTTCACATTTTTTATTACCCATTATGATAAAATTCTTATCGCTGAAGTTAAACAAAAAACAATCGACTGAGAAAAGGTAATTAAGATAATAAAAAAATAAATAAATCACTTACCAAAAATGTAATTAAAAAAAATCACAGTTTTTATGAACACTTATAATTGTTTTTTTTCCAATAACACCACAGTCCAAATAAATAAATTAAAACCAAAAAACAATCACCAACACAATATAAACAAAAAAAATAAAAAACACTATTTCACCATGTTTATAAATATACGTTTAAATGAATTAAAAACTGTCAGATTTTTTCACAAAATACCACACACTTATTGTCGACTGCACATGCCTTTATAAAAATATGTATCAACGTTGGCTATACTTTGACAACTGACTGGCCAGTCGTAGCACTCTACGATCAAAACTCGTTCACCAAAAAAAAAACAAGTGCCGATCTTGTTTTATTTTTTTAATATTCGCTCGTTCTTTGTTCTACCCGTGACCACGTGATAGATAACTTCTTTACCAACAGTGTATGAGCGTTGTATATATTACAAATTACAATGAACGTGGATTTTATGCAGTACCTTTACGCTATAAAGTCTGAATTGTAAGAACATATGTATAATGTATAACGCGTGTTACTGCAAGCAGAACGGCTGTCTGTAAACTGGTGCCTGGTTTCAAACCCGCCGGTGTATGCTGGAGGCGCGTACGACGGAGATAGTTGTACGTGTGTGTGTCTCGCTTGCACGTCGCGACGCTCGCGCATGCGTAGTTAGATATCGTGGGTTTTTCTATGCTCCAATGTACGTACGGCGTATTTGTATACATATGATGATTTGTTTGATGTCCTTTAATGATTTTAATCTTATCAACTGTAACAGAGGATACCTGTTTACTGGTTTTAACGAAAAAATGGTAATTGTAATGGCTATTGTTGCATTTTTTTTTGTTGTGAATATTTATGGGATTTTTTTTGTTGATAATGCGGTGTAGCATTTTTTTTAATAGAAGATACAAAATCGTTATTGAATTTAAGCAAATTTACTATAGCCAGGGCCGGATTTAAAAATTTGCCGACCATAGGCAGTTGCGAAAAATGCCGCCCTTTTGGATTGAAAAGTGAAGATTTTTTATAAAATTTATCAATGAAAATGTGAAGACCTTTTTTAGCTGTTTTAGTAGAAAAATTAGACTAATAAAAATCTGAAGACCTTTTTTTTTAGCTCTTACAGGTAAAAGTTATGTATATTTTTTTTCATGCCGAAATTTGCCGCTATAGGCAACTGCCTACACTGCCTGCCTGGTAAATCCGGGCCTGACTATAGCCAAAACTTTCAAATGGATGTTTTAGTACCCTATTAAAATTGTTACCATATTATTTAAACTTAAGGTTATACGTCTAGCCAGGCTCAGATAGAAGGGGGGATAGGAGGGCCATATGACCCGGGCCCCCTGTGTCTCAGGGGCCACGGCACCCTAAAAATTATTTATATTTTACATTTTTACATATTTTTTTGATACTATTTTTAATAGAGATTATTTTAAAAACATAAAAATATACTATAAAAAAGACACACCTGGTAAAAAAGTACAAGTAGAAAGCAAAAAAAAGGAAAATTTTCTTTAAAAACCCCTGGTTTTTAATACTAAAATAATATCAGAATTATAAGAATTTTATTAGTACGATTTGTAATTTGTTTGGAATATCTTTTCACTTGAGGGGGGGGTATATGGCTCCCAATTATGGATTGGCCCGAGCCCCGTTGAAGCTCTCTCAGGGCCTATACGTGCACACTATAAAAAAAAGATTTGGTTTCGAAAAATTTTGCTTTTTAATTTATATTCAAAACACATGTACCTACATTTAATGGAATATTTTACTTTGTTAGTTTAATTTAATTTGAAAATTGAAATAGACAGAACGGTATATTGTATAATAGTAACATGTACTATTTGCTGTAATAGCAGAGCTAGTATTTCATTATTTTGAATAAATTACACGTGAATATATTAAAATTTGTTTTATAATTTTTATAGTATTTAAAATGGTTGAAGTTTCGAATGATTATAGTTTTTAAAACGTCTCTATATAGCTAATTGTGTATAATTTCAATAAATAGAGCATTTTCGGCAAGTTCTCTCATTTATCGTGTGTTAAAAACTTTATAATATTCAATTACTCAAAAACCATACGTCCAATATTTTAAATAAAAATTAATAAATTATATGAGCTATCCATAAATAACATATTAAAGTTTTACTTTTATCTATACATTGCTCTAATGATCGAATAACCTTAATAAAAAATTATTGTCTTTTCTAACTTTTGTTCAAAAAACAAAGGTTGATCAGGGAAATGACCTTTATGAACAGAGGTGAAATAAAATTAACAACAAAGTTTACAGCCCGTTCTTGGGTTGTTAACGCCTCCAGGCAAGCTTTCGTTGGAAAGCTGTAAAATAAAAAAATATGTCTCTCAGGAAAAAAAATATTTTTGAAAAAATAATTTAATATAATATGTGCAAAATGTGCATAGCGTTCTTTTTTATAAGCATTAGGTCCTCAAGATGAAAATCAATAAATTGAAGTATTAAAAAATTACCATAAAGTAAAGCAGGGACGTCAGCAGAATTTTTTGAAAAGAGGTATAAGATTTTTTTTTTCAGAAATAGATTATAAAAATCAGTATTACATCAATTTACTTGATGTTAAATGGGGGTACTGTCTCTTTTACCCCCTCTGTGAACACCTATGCAGGAGACTAAAGTCACTTGCAATATATATTATATTTTAATTTATTTTTTGGTAAAAAAAATCGGTGCAATTGAATAGTAAATCTTATATTATCGAGTGTTACATTTTTTTTTAAATGTAAAACTTTGACTTTAACCTAGATCCCATATAACAAATCGCACCCCCCCCCCAAAAAGTGTCAACTCAAAAAATGTAGTTTTGAAGAAATAGGAATAAATGAAATTATAACAATTTAGGTAAATCAAAATTGTAAAGGTATAGTACAGGAAAAGGACTGACACACAGTATTTAATTTAAATATTTCAGTATTCCTGTGATGCTTGAAAAATATTAACTATTAAAACGCTTAAGGCTTGTTTACACGGAGACAGTAATTTAGTGTTTAGTAAAGTGACAAGTAGTCAACTAAATCGTTAAGTAAAGATAGGGCGTTTACATGTTGGCAAGTATTTAGTGAAGTATAAATAATAAAAGTATAAATATATAAAGCAAATAATAAATAAATAACTCACATATTTTATTTTCAATAATGAAAATAACAATTTACTTAACTATATTAGTGTATTTCATTTAAATATTTCATGTTTAAATAACTAAACTTGATAATAACGTCATTTGACAGATACAAAATATATGTTACCTTGGATACATTGTCAACTAAACCGAAAAATAGAACATATTCTATCCTACTGTCCACTAAATCACTAAATTACTTAGTTACTACTTAACTTGATTTTGTACTTGCCTGGCTGTTTACACGTATAAAATTACTTGTCACTTGACTAAATTACTAAATTACTGTCTCCATGTAAACAAGCCTTTAAGGCTTGTTTACATGGAGATTACATTAGTGATTAAGTATTTAAATCACTAAGTATTTTTAGAATATGCTAATTTTGATTGTAGCATGGACATAGGAATATAGGGACGGAGCATAACGCTGCGGGGTGGAAGCCTGAAAGGGGAGGGAGACGAAGTAGTTGGTCCTCAATTTTGATTGGTTACTATGTGGTTACTATGCTATAGAATTCAAATGTTACTGAATATTATATTTAGTGTTTCCAAATTCCCGGGAATTTTCCAACGCCGGGAATCGGGAACAGGAAATCGCAATTCCCGGGAATTCCCGGGAAAAACGGGAATTCTCGAAATTTATATACATATTTTTTTACATTTTCATAGCTTCTCTTAAAAAGTAATAATAAGAACAATAAAAAATTAAGAACACTTTTTGAATTTTAATATTAATCGGTGATTATCTACAATACTATTACATTTAAAGAAAAATTGTTAATTGAAAATTATAAAGAAAGAAATAATGAGGCATAGATATAATAATGCTTTGGATGAAGAAAATATTATATAAAATAGAAAAATAGTCTAACAATAAGTGGAAGCAGGAATTATTTTATATTAGAAATAATTTTTTTTTAATTACATTTTTGTTTTAATTTGCTGTCTCTAGCAAAATGCGCCCGAAAGTGAGCACCCCCTCTACAAATGGGCAGTAGTAACACAATATAAAGTTATAAAAGCAAATACTATTTTAATAGAATTTTAAAAACAAACATATATGCCAAGTCTTATTGTTAGTTTAGAGTTTAGACTCTATCTAAACTCTAAACAATCATTGAATGCAAACTGACAATTTGAATTTTTACTATAATAAACCTTTTCTTTTTAACTTTAAAATGCATTTTTTATTCTTTCTCAGAAAAATACAATGCACAAACAACTAAAACAATCCTTACAAGAATTGTAAGCTAGTAAGATCATTTTAAATTACATCCTGATGTACCAAACAAAAATTTAACTTCCAATCCATATTCTTAACTAAAAGTACATACCATACATTATTGAATATAATAACAATATAAGTGCCCCTACAGTTGAAAGTATATATTTCAATGATTATTTTTATTTCCCGAAATTCCCGAGAAATAATTTTATTTTTCCCGGGATTCGGGAACTGAAAAAACTACAAAATTTCCCGGGAATTCCCGGGCGGGAATTCCCGGGAGGAAACACTAATTATATTATGTCCATATGTCAAATAACTTTTTTGCGTAATTAGCAACTCATTATTTTCCTTACAATTCAAATGAATTAAGTGTGTTTACACCCAAAAATGGTGCAGTGCTGTGTACCTTTATGTGAAAACAGATCAGACAATCAAAACTGGAAGAAAATAATAAATAGAGAAAATAATGTTAAGATTTCATTTCACGGTTAGGTATTAAATTTTTTTATTTATCTTTTAAAAATATCTGTTGCTCTTGTTAATAAACTATTTATTACGTGAAATGTATAATTATGTTAAACAAATATAATATAATTTTTTTTTAATAAATTAAATCTGTTAAGAAGTACTATGCAATTATTTTTATTTATTTAAGATACAATAATGATAGAATGAATTATTGTTACAGTTTTTTTCCATAAAGTTAGGAATAGTTGTTATTTATCTTTAAAAAATCGAATTTATCAATAATTATTTTTTAAAGGCCGTAGCAGGGTAAGCATTGAAAAATTGCCCCCGCGTATTTTCTAACGAAATTTGGAGGTTATAATTGGTTACAAAAAAATAATATTTTCTGAAATTTTCAGCCATTTTTATTTAATAGTTTTTGAGAAAAAAAATTTTTTCTATAATTTTAATAAAAATTAATATCTTTTGATTGATTCTATCGATTATTTTGAAAAAAATATATGTTGTAGATATAACCAGGAGTGAACTTTAAAAAAAATATAAACTCCCAGAACCCATAGTATCTACCCGAAAAAAAATATTTTTTCAAAAAAAAATTTTTTTCACCAAGTTAATTTATTGGCACACCTCCAATTTATTTATTTTTAACATCTACACGTACTTTTCTACCAAATATATTTTTTTTCAAAATTTTAAAAAATAAGCGCCATTTTGAAAAAATTAAATAAATATATTTTTTCAATTAATCGAAAACTATTATTGATTTGACAAAAAAATGTATTCGAACTTTTTTGTAGACAATTTAATTCTATATAAAATTGTATATGACTATTTTCTTCGTATCTCAAATAGTTTACGAGTTATTGAGAATTTTAATAATATAAGTGCTGCCTAATAAAATGCATTGCATTTACATTATTATACATTGCTCTAGAATCCCTTACAAATTCATAAAGATTTAATACCTCGCAGATAGCGTTAGCTATTTATAATATCCGACATTAGAGAGGTATCTTCCAAATCAGTGGTCCCCTCCCTATGCACGCGGGCACCATGGTGCCCGCCGACCGTTTTATTTATGTCGACCGCCGTGCGGCAACAATAAAAAAATTATTATTATCTTTAGAATTAATGTAAAATGATTTTTGTAATTTCATACTATCAGAAAAATACTGATGTCATTATAAAAAAAAATTCTGGCTTTACACTACGGTGCGTTTGAGAGAAGAAATATTGTAAAATGATATAATATAAATAAATAATTATTTTCAAATAAATACGCTTATGATTCTCTTATTAGTTGCTAAACATAAAAAAATACATAACATTTAATTGTAAACATAATAATTTTTTTATTGTTGCCGCACGGCGGTCGACATAAATAAAACGGTCGGCGGGCACCATGGTGCCCGCGTGCATAGGGAGGGGACCACTGATTTGGAAGATACCTCTCTAATGTCGGATATTATAAATAGCTAACGCTATCTGCGAGGTATTAAATCTTTATGAATTTGTAAGGGATTCTAGAGCAATGTATAATAATGTAAATGCAATGCATTTTATTAGGCAGCACTTATATTATTAAAATTCTCAATAACTCGTAAACTATTTGAGATACGAAGAAAATAGTCATATACAATTTTATATAGAATTAAATTGTCTACAAAAAAGTTCGAATACATTTTTTTGTCAAATCAATAATAGTTTTCGATTAATTGAAAAAATATATTTATTTAATTTTTTCAAAATGGCGCTTATTTTTTAAAATTTTGAAAAAAAATATATTTGGTAGAAAAGTACGTGTAGATGTTAAAAATAAATAAATTGGAGGTGTGCCAATAAATTAACTTGGTGAAAAAAATTTTTTTTTGAAAAAATATTTTTTTTCGGGTAGATACTATGGGTTCTGGGAGTTTATATTTTTTTTAAAGTTCACTCCTGGTTATATCTACAACATATATTTTTTTCAAAATAATCGATAAAATCAATCAAAAGATATTAATTTTTATTAAAATTATAGAAAAAAATGTTTTTCTCAAAAACTATTAAATAAAAATGGCTGAAAATTTCAGAAAATATTATTTTTTTGTAACCAATTATAACCTCCAAATTTCGTTAGAAAATACGCGGGGGCAATTTTTCAATGCTTACCCTGCTACGGCCTTTAGCGGTACTGAACGTCGCACAAGTGTAACCAATCAAATCTAGGGACCAAAATAACCATAGTAATCAATCAGTCCCCCTCCGCAATTCGGCTTCACCCCCCTCGCCTATAAAGCTAGTTTATGCTCTGTCCCTATATTCCTATGTCCATGGATTGTAGGTACACGAAGTACATTAATGATAATTTTTAGTAGAAATATATAGTAATTTGGAATCATTCTACATATTTATCTCAAATATGACATTCTTTGAGTTGTGACACTTTTTTGCGACGGTGCGATATAAATTTTAGTTCACACTGTATATTTTAAAATAGACTGACAATTTTTGTGACATTTACTTTTTTTTCGAATACATTTATAACTCAAAAGGACAGTTACATTTGAAACTCTATAATATCAAAACTGATATTTATGGATGTGATGCAAGCCAATACGTCCAATCCTCGCCATGAAAATATTTTTAGATGGGTCCGAAATAAGATATTACTTTCAAACATATTTATAAAAACGTTATCGTATACATTTGCATTATTTAAAATTCGTTGCGATCGATTGGTAGATCGTGATCTACTTCTTGGAAGAAAATAATCAAGTATGTATCTATTAATTTATTTGTCAATACATTGATTGTTCTATTAAATTAATTTTCATATCACATGCATAGAAACAACTAGTTTTGAACCCAGTTTCGACAGTAGAAACAAGACAATTTCAGACCAATGCGATTGTACCGAGCAGAAACAAAGAAACAACGTTATTCCTGATTAGCAAATTTATTAATTTTAAATCTGTCAGAATCGAATTTGTAATAAACAAAAGCCAATCTTATTTCTGAATTATTTTATTATTAAAATAGTATAAGATATTACTGCGCTATTTGTCTGAAATAGTCTTACTTCGACTGGCTACAGAAATCAAAACTCGTTGTTTCAATGCATGTGATATGAAAAATAGCGTCTGTGGCACGGGATGAAACAAAGACGATTTCTGACCAGTGCGATGACAGCCCTCGCTTCGCTCGGGCAGTCAACTCTCGCCCTAGTCAGAAATCGTCTTGTTTCAACCCTTGCTACACAATATACTATTAGAGACCTGTATAATTATTTATTAATGTGAATCAATACCATTAACGGCAGGAAAGCTAACTTCAAAGGAGGCAGTTTGTATTACTTATGATTTAATTTAAGGTTATTCGATCATTAGAGCAATGTATAGATAAAAGTCTAAAATTTTAATATGTTATTTATGGATAACTCATATATTTTACTAATTTTTATTTAAAATATTGGACGTGTGGTTTTTGAGTAATCGGATATTAAAAATAGAGTTTTTAACACACGATAAATGAGAGAACCTGCCGTAAGTCGTAAGTGCTCTATTTATTGAAAATCTACACAATTGCCTATATAGAGATGTTTTAAAAACTAATTATTCGAAACTTCAACCCTTTTAAATACTATACAAATTATAAAACATATATATTCACGTGTAATTTATTCAAAATAATGAAAAACTAGCTCTACCATTACAGCAAATTAGTATATATGTTTCTCTTATATGTATACTGTTCTGTCTATTTCAATTTTCAAATTAAACTAAACTTTTTTACTTTTAATAATTAACAAAATAAAATATTCCATTAAATGTAGGACATTTGTTCTGAATATAAATTAAAAACATTTTTTTTCGAAACCAAATCTTTTTTTACAGTTTGCTAGACGTATTACCTTAAGCTTAAATTTAATAGTAAAAAAAAACAGCTAGTCGAGTAGGTATTCACCGATTCACGCGGTCGAACCCGCGGATTAATTTTTTTAAAGTAGATTTAACCCTTTGCATTCGGATACTGTCAAACGGCGATATTAAATAATGTGTTTTGGTAAAATTTTCCGAGTGCAAAAGGGTTAACATTTTAATTTTTTTCTTATAATGGTATTAATTTAGAATTGAGTAGAATGTCATTTATTTCGAAGCAATATAATATATTTTAATTGATTTAATTATAAATTTTGAACAATGTATAATAGAGTTTTGTTTTAGCATCACGCAAACGCGTAATTCTCGTGAACAATAGAATTATTATAACTGTACAATTGATAATTAGTTCCTTATTAATTAACATTTAAATATTCATGGCTATTTATTTTAAATATATACATTCCATGGACGCAGTTATCATAATGTAAAATGTGTGAAATTTTATATAAGTACATTTGAAAAATATATACTATATGTCAGTGGTCCCCAACCTTTCTGTACCTAAGAGCACATTTTAGAATACCGGTTGGGCGGCGGGCACCATTTATTTTTTCAAGGTGCCTACATCAAAATCGCGATTTTGATTCAGTCACTCAGGCGTTTCTCACGCCTAAACTAAAAAAGTCAGACATATGCTCTTGCTGACTTTTTGATGGAAAATTTTGTAATCTACAAAAAGGTTCAGAGGTATTTTTTCATATCTTTCTTAGTTCCTACGTAAGCCGTGACTGTATGGTAAAAAATGCTATTCATAAAACTATGATCGTTGTTTATAATATTGTTGAACGAATTTATGCAATGTTTGATATTATGCACAAATGTTTTTTATTAACAAATCTACATCAACAAAATATTTTTAATTTATCTTAAGAATTAATGTACCTAAGTAAATTTTTGTAATTGCGTACAGCCAGAAAAAGATTAAATGGTTACATATTTTTCTGGTACTTTACGGTATACGTTAAATTTGAGAGAATAAATGTAAAATGATATAATGTATTTATAAACAAATATTTTTTTCAAATAAATACGCTTATATTTCTCTAATTAGTTACTAAAAATTAAAAATAAATTACATGTAATTGAAAACTTAATTTTTTTATCGTTTACAGTCAATGGCGGGCACACGTAAAACAGTCGGCGGGCACAACGGTGCCCGCGGGCATAGGGTTGGGGACCACTGCATGTAATAGGTATGTATATATTAAACCATTACTCCCAAGTGTCCTATTTATAGGACAACATATTTTTTTCTCTGACATAATAACGTTGTTAATTTGATTTACATTACTAATATGTTTTTAAGTCTCTCTCCTTACAATAATTTTTAAAATTAACTCTAGAATTCATTCAATGACAAATTATGCCACTTTTAATGTAACCGTGTAATTTATTCCAGCTAGCTGACAGTTATAGATACATTTTTTTCACTTAGTAAAACGTTTTTAAATTGACGAAACTATATATAATATTACTTATGATAGTATAAAATAAATAAAGCATAACAATATTAATAATTTCATAAATAAATCCAGGTACAGACTATCGTCGTTAAAAAAAGTGCTGTCCTATAAATATGACATTGGGTTCTCATGATAATAATCTAGTCTGTGACTGATAATTATTACTTCTTGTATTCAATTTATCATTTTGGTCAAACTTTCAACAAGAATTGAGAACTTGATCACAATATTCAAAGAAATAGAAAGTCGGGAAGTAATGGGTTAATAGATTAACATTAAAAATTGTCGTACCTTTTTTGTATTTATTATAAAAAATTATTATAAATCATGCATATGCAAGTTGCCGTTAGGCAGGTAAAATAAGTTTGAACCGATAATAAAAAAATTAAATTTGAATAGAACTAAAGTAGCAAACTGAGAGGGGGGGGGGGTAAAGGTACTATTTACGCAGATAACGCGAAGATATCTATCCGAAGATTTTTTTTTTTTATTTAATAAAAATTTTGATAAAATACTGAATAAAATTCGCTCATTAGTTATTAAGAACAACGTCACAGACAGACAGACAGATAGACAGACGCGACGAGAGGCTTTGTTTTATATTAAAAATTATGTGAAAAGTTTGAAATTTCAAACCACAGGTCTGTATCTCTAACCATTCTCGAGATATGGCTTCTCAAAAAAAAATATTTTTCTTCATTAATTTTCAATCGGTTTAATATTTTTTTACACGAGTATAAAATTAGTGGGGAGGGGAGGGGGTTATTATAATTTATATTATTTTATCAGTTCCACCTGTCGATTTAAAAAGAAAATCAAACCAAACATACAATGTCGCCGTATTATTTTTAGTACACACAATTCGTACCAGAACATTTTACAATAATGTATTTATTATTCCGTATACTTCTTGTTCTTGGACTGCGCTGTACATCGTCAATGTGATAACGTAGAAAGTCTCCCAATTACTCCAAGCTAGTATAAAGGAGATCTCCAGTTTAGATCTATGAACATGGAGCTCTTTCATTGCAAATGTGTGCGTGCAAGCTCAAGCTAGGGTTGTCCAATTGTCTATATTCTTTTTATGTAACAAAAATAATATGTTGTTTAAAATATCGATCAAAAATTATTACAGATAGAAATGTTACGTAGATTATTTGCACCTATTTAATCTTCTATACTAAAAATTTAAATTTATCTGTAAAACGAATCTATACTATAGTCGTTTCATTTAGGTTTGCAGTAGTCAAAACGTGAGATGTTTTATATAGCTCAAGCAATATATACTGATACCGCCATTCTTCAGATTTCTGAAGGTGGTTCAGCGATTTTCTGAAGACTGAAGGATGATGCATCTATTTTGACCACAGATTCGCATTCATTGAAATTTTTTTTCCATGCCCGTGAATCAGTGAACTTTTTGTGTATTCACTTCAGAAAGCTTTAGCTTCAGAACAGTAGTTTTTCAGACCTAGGTCCTATTGAATTTTTTTATCTACACATTGAGGACTATCATTCAGCAGAGTTTTGTAACATTTGATTGAGACCGGTTTTCCATAAGAAGATATATTTTAAAAAAAATCTAGTAGTTCCAAAAAAAAAAAAAAAACAATTTTATGTGTGGCTTATAAACTCGCGAACTACTGCACCGATTTCAATGCGATTTTCACCAATCGATATATAATTTTTCTGTGCATGTTCGTGGTTAATAATATTTTATGAAAACCTAAGATTTAACATCAAAACACTAAAAAAGTATTTATCAAGTCGTGTTTTGTTTCCATGATGTCTTTTATTTTGACACTTTTTTAATCGTGATCATTTCAATTGATTCAATTTTAGTTTCATTTGAAATCTATACATATAAAATTCGGTAGATCGGAAGTATAATATCACACACCCGCAAAAAAGTGTCACAACTCAAAAAATGTCATATTTGAGATAAATATGTAAAATAATTCCAAATTACTATACCGGGTGTCCCAGATAACTTTTCCAGCATGGGGATCTCAGTATCTATAAGAGATACAGGTTTGGTTAAATGAGATGAATTATTTGTATGAAAGGGGTGAGTATTATTACACAAAAAAATATTAATAATTATATGTGGTTTAGACGGTATACCCAAAAAACTGAAAATTCGGAATTTCTTTAAATGGCTATAACTTTTTTGTTAAAGTAGATAGGTAATTTTTGCTTGCGGTTTCTTAAAGCACTTTTTTGTGTAGAATTGAATGGTGTATTTAGATTTTTAATATCACTTTTAGTTTCCGAGATACAAGCCCTAACTTCAGTTTTTCTTATAGGCTGCTAAGTTGGTTATGGCATATTTGAACGTGATTTTTACTCTGCTTTACAACGACGTGTCACTTGCCATATTTATTATCAAAAAAAAAAATTTATAATATATTTTTTCAAATAGTTAATTGTTTCAAATATTCATTTGTTATTTTGATTGTTGTTATTGTGATTTTTGTTTACAATTTTTGTTTTTCATGGCTCACTTAAAAGTTTGTGATAAAATACTTCATAAATATCATTGATATTTAGTAATTCGACTTTTTTTCAATAATAAATATGGCAAGTGACATATCGTTGTAAAGTAGAGTAAAAAACACGTTCAAATATGATATATTCAACTAAGTGGTCTTGTTTCATTCTGTATCGAAATACCAGAATGTTTCTTTTAAACACCGTAAAATAGATTTTAAGTGGACTGTACGAAATAGGTTAAACGAAATATAACATTGTTGATTCATACAACTGCATATATTAGTACAAAGAAACGGCTTACCTCTTTTGTTGTACCCAAGTACGGCTCTGCTCTTCCCAAATACAATTATCAGGATTGGATGGTAAAAAGGATATCAATTGTAATAATTCAAACAGCTATCCATGCGACTTCTAAGCACGTTCCTTTGATCGAAATAACTTTTATATGCAGTACAATAAGCACTTGCAACACTTAAAATAAATCAGTAACCTCACAAAAATAACGGAAAACTAAATACACTCTTCGATATATATTAAAACTATATAACATTCACATAAACGATTCTCAAATAAAATATAAACTCTACACATATAACTATGATGTATACACTTCTATCAGGGTCCAATGTTCACGTATATCTTTGTAAGAGACAACAATCGAACATTTACCGACACGAATATACTATATCTTTTCCAACAGGAATTGACACCTAACCTTGGTCAAGAGTTCAGACAGATCTTGGTCAAGAGTTCAGACAGATCTTCCTTTAAAGTCAAGAGTTCACAGGCATCTGACTTAAGTTATCATGCCGGTTCATACGGTATTCAAAAACGCGGTAAAAGCTACTGCGCAAGACTGCGCGGCCAGACCGGCGTACACATCACCCCCCGACATGAAATACTTAATTTCATTTCCCTCTAACGAAACAAAGCAAATTCTAAATTCTAAATTCGCCCAAACAAAATTATCTTAACCAAGATAAACGAAAAATATCAAAACGAAATATCTACAAAAATAGACAAAATCGCAAGATAACTAACTACCAAACATCACTAAGAAGTTGGCAGCATACAAACGATCCGAAGAACGTTTACAAAAATTCCGGATATAATCCGGACGATAAACAATCGAAAAAATAATTAAATGGGTATAGGTCCTTGAACTTACCACATTTCAATAATCTGGGAACAATTTGACAGGTACAGGCATAATTCGTCGCATAATCTATTAACCGCTGGGCGTCCGTCATTTTAACGACCGAAAAAAAAACACCCAAGCCGGGCCTGTATGCAAATTGCCCCTTTGACATTTGTCAACCGACAAGTCAAAACAAAAGGCCTTTATTAGGCAAATTAACGGAGTTTTCCGTTCGAAATACAAATGGGACCGGGGGAGACGCCTTCCACCGCGAATCACCACCTTTTGTAGACACGGGTCCCAATGTCTAAATAATATTGAGTTCAATATTTTAATTTTTAAAAACCCAAGATCAGAAGTGAAGTATTTTACACGTAGCCGGCTCCACTTCTGTATAATATCAAGAGAAAATATGAACAATTTAATAACCGATGTACCTGTAATACAAATTTTATACGGACCTTTTGGCCGAAAAATTGTCGAAATAACGTAGCGGTCGGTACATTGGCTCAGTTTATTGTCAAATAACAAATTATTCGAAGGCGGGTATTTCCTTAAATCTACCTGGTTCAACCCTTCGGTGTTGAAACCAGTCACAGGGGTGTAGCTATCATTTTCAATCATCCAGGACAAATATTTTAAAATTAAACACTCTATTGATACAAAATTACGTCGCTTTATCGTAAGAGATTTTTCGTTAATTTCTTTATGAATTAAATAGGGACCTGGTGACAAGGAGTTACAAGACTTTCCCATTTTCGACAAATCCGAGTTACAGGGTTTTAATAATACCTCTGTTTCCTGTTCTACTTCGATGTGGAAAGCTTTTATCTCATTATCACACAAAGGCGCGCAGTTGGGTACTGAACCCATAACAATATATCCAAAATCAGTATCTAAAGCCGTCGGTGTATTCGCGGCCCCTACAACTTTGCGCATTTGCATCAAAACAAAAAATAAAGGTGCCCCTATTATTCCATCAATGGAACCTGGAAGATTAAAATTATCGTCAGCTAATTTTAAATTCTTTACATGTGACAAGCACGCATCCGAAATTTCAAAGTTCGGTATATTGTCCGATACTTTATTAATCAAAAGTACCTCTAAATTATAATTCGTCGTTTCATTATGTCTCGAGCGTATGGCTATCTTGGTTTTACTCGTTACCTTATCACGAACTCCTGCGCCGCGCAGTATATAATTACACGGAAATACATCTAATTTGAGTCGTTGTGCGCATTGCACCGTCAGGAAGTGAGATTGAGAACCAGAATCTAACAAAAACCGTACCTTGTGTCGATTACCATCTTTATCGAAAGTATATACTACCGCGGTAGGCAATAGAACCGGAGCATCAAGCCCAAAGCTAAAAATATTAGTACACGGTACTGTATCTACCGATATACTCCCTTGAGTGTTCATACGATCAGTTGTAAGCCGATCGAGTGACATTCTCTGATTATTTTCCACTGCAGTAACCTTTCCTCTGAAATAATGTAGTAAAGAATGGTGTTTAAAACTACACTTAGTACACGCTGGTCGCTTCTGACAATGTCTGAGATAATGTTTCCCAAAACAATTAAGACATAAATTTTTACTTTTAATAAATTTAAATCGCTCGAGTGGTACTTGATCGATAAATTTTTTACATTTCGTAATAGCATGATTACCCAAACAAACTATACACTTCTTAACTGCATCATGCTTTGTAATAAAAAACGATTGTACTTCCTGTTTCGTAGCTTTATCGGACGAACCTACTTTATCATGCTGTGATGAGACTGTATAAATATGCATTTGCTCTCTGAGAAATGTCACAATGTCATCAACAGTAAATATCGCTTTATCGCGTCTAACATTTTCGAAAAGCATACGCGTGTCCTTGTCTAATTTGCTCCACAGCAAATAAGCATATGTAAAATCACATAGATCGTCTAATTGTAAATTCTTTAAGGCCCTATGTGCCGAGACACAACTATCTAATATATTCCCTAACGTCTGAGCGTTAGCTGCGTTAATTGGCTTGAAATTCAGTATTTGATCTAAATAACTAGTTGCTAATGAACGCGGATTTTGATATTGATTTACCAACGCATTCCACATGATCAAATAATTACTCCCGACGGGGGGCAAACCCGAACATACATTAGCGGCAGGGCCGCTTAACTGGCCGACTAAATAATGAATTTTATCCATGTCGCTCAACGAGGCGTTATCATGAATAAGATTCTTAAAAACCTCATAAAAGACCGGCCAATCCTTCAATTGTCCTGCGAAGACAGGTAGGTTGATACGTGGGAGCTTTGGTATGGAAGGCTGTGGAAGGGGGGTCGTCGCCTTATTTTCCACAGGCTTACCTTCAGGCGGATGGACTCGATGATCCCTTTCCGCGACCCTAATCTGGCCTATCAAGTCATTAAAGGAGTCGAGGGTTTGATAATTGGGTTCAAATGTCGCATCTAACTTTAGTTGCAGCAAGTTGACGTCATTAGTCACTTCCGCATATTCGGATTTCGTGTCATCAAGCATAGCAAGATGGCCTCTAAAAGTCTTCACGACGGCCTTTTTTTCTAGATCTTTAATCATATTATGAACCCTCTGTACTCTCTGAAACAACGCTTCCTGTCGCGCTCGTTGTAATTTTACTAGACGCTCAAGATCTTCAATATCTGCCATGATAAAGCCTTAATCAAATTTACCAAAACGAAATAAACAAATACAAATAACTAATCGTAGCTAATAATAAACGATCTATGACTAAACTTCTATAAAATACCCCTTATGGATCTAACTAAAACGAAATACCTATCTATTTAAAACAATACAAAAATGAATTTTTATCAAAATATCCAAAAAAATACACAAGTAATTGTTTCAAAACAAACAAAAATATATCAGCTTAAATAACTGAAATAAAGTGAAAATACAGTAAAATAATGTTACGTAAATTTTCCACAACAAACGAAATCGTAGCAAAAATATTTAAATATATCGAATCTAAATATCCTATAAACGTCAAAAGGTTAATGCACCCGTGTATCGAACTAAATATACAAACAATAACAAACGAAAAGTTTATTAAATATTTACACGAGTCTAAATAAATCCTGATCAATTTATATATAATTATAGTGTAATACATTTATCGAACCAAAAAATAATTAATGTTAATTAATTAAAATATATTACACTTAAGAACGCGTAGCTAATTGTTGAAATCAAAACTGATTTACAAACAAAAACAATACAATGTCATCGAAACGTCAAAAGTGACAGATCAAAAAACATGGCGGTCGACTACCATATGCGAACGTCGGATGCACCACCAGATGGCTCTGGCATCGTCGCCCAAAAATTCACTAAGAATTGTAATCAACTTCAACAAACAAAAACCCTAGAAAATTTCAATGTCAGAAATTTCTTGTTCGTTCAAAAACGCTATTACATACGTAATAACTTTGCAAGAACTTGTTTGACCTAAACTACAAGAATAAACCGTTTCAAGATAACGATAAATTTTGCAAATGCATCACAAAATGTTCTTACAACGAATTTTAACAAAATGGTATATTTCAAAAATACCTCACTATCAGTTTAGTGTGCCTTTAAAAGGGGGCATCTCGAAATAATATGTACTTAAACCCTAAACTGATAATGCCGAAAAATAAGAATAATCTAGTGTGTTTTTTATCATAAAAAACATCTCAAAATAATAACGTCGCAACCTAGATATCCCATGTGAGATCTGTGAACTCCTGCTTTTCAGTGGGTGTGTTAAATTTAATTAACATCACAAAACAAAAACGTCGCAAAAAACCCCACTGAAATGTCCATAAAACAATAACTTGACAAATTTTGTGTGCCACCGTTGGCATCCCAAACCAAATTAAAACTTCCCCAAAATTATCAAAGTTAAACAGCATATACACATAATCATTTGAAAATCGTTCGAATGTTATAAACCGTCTGAAGGTCACTGACTTAACCAACTGAAACGTGTTTCTGCAAGAACCATGTGCATGAATCAACAAACAAATATGACAAAATTTTGAATATTTTATCAAAATTAATACGAAATGAACTAAAAAACTGGTTCATTATCCGGTTCGAAGGACCAAAATGTTTCATTCTGTATCGAAATACCAGAATGTTTCTTTTAAACACCGTAAAATAGATTTTAAGTGGACTGTACGAAATAGGTTAAACGAAATATAACATTGTTGATTCATACAACTGCATATATTAGTACAAAGAAACGGCTTACCTCTTTTGTTGTACCCAAGTACGGCTCTGCTCTTCCCAAATACAATTATCAGGATTGGATGGTAAAAAGGATATCAATTGTAATAATTCAAACAGCTATCCATGCGACTTCTAAGCACGTTCCTTTGATCGAAATAACTTTTATATGCAGTACAATAAGCACTTGCAACACTTAAAATAAATCAGTAACCTCACAAAAATAACGGAAAACTAAATACACTCTTCGATATATATTAAAACTATATAACATTCACATAAACGATTCTCAAATAAAATATAAACTCTACACATATAACTATGATGTATACACTTCTATCAGGGTCCAATGTTCACGTATATCTTTGTAAGAGACAACAATCGAACATTTACCGACACGAATATACTATATCTTTTCCAACAGGAATTGACACCTAACCTTGGTCAAGAGTTCAGACAGATCTTGGTCAAGAGTTCAGACAGATCTTCCTTTAAAGTCAAGAGTTCACAGGCATCTGACTTAAGTTATCATGCCGGTTCATACGGTATTCAAAAACGCGGTAAAAGCTACTGCGCAAGACTGCGCGGCCAGACCGGCGTACACAGGTCTATAAGAAAAACTAAAGTTAGAGCTTGTAACTCGGAAACTAAAAGTGATATAAAAATTCTAAATACACCAATCAATTCTACATAAAAAAGTGTTTTAAGAAACCGCAAACATAAAGTACCTATCTACGTTGCTAAAAAAGTTATAGCCATTTAAAGAAATTCCGAATTGTCAGTTTTTTGGGTATACCGCCTAAACCACATAGAATTATGAATATTTTTTTGTGTAATAATACTCACCCCTTTCATACAAATAATTGATCTGATTTAATTAAACCTGTATCTCTTATAGATACTGAGATCCCCATGCTGGAAAAGTTATCTGGGACACCCGGTATAGGTATTTCTACTAAAAAATTGGCATTAATGTATTTCGTGTACCTACCGTCAAAACTAGCATACTCTAAAAAAATGTTTTATTTTTTAAATACTTAATCACTAAGCGTTTTAATTTAATAGTTACCTACTAGGTATTTTTCAAACATCACAGGAATACTGAAATATTTAAATTAAATACTGTGTATCAGTCCTTTTTCTAAACTACCTTTACAATTTTGATTTACCTAAATTGTTATAATTTCATTTATTTCTATAACCTCAAAACTGCATTTTTTTACGGGGGTGCGACATGTAGATCTATCAATGTTAAAATCCACAGCCCTAGCGTGAACTGCATCTGCTAGTGTAATCAATACACCACACTTACGAGGAGATGTTGCCGCTAAAAACGCTGCTCTACCTACTTAAATACTTGCACAAGGTGGCTATGGAGATGACCAGATGCACAGCACGCTGGATTACACCCACGTAATTAATGTGACGACCGTGTGGATAATATTTATAATTAATTTTAGCTGGCCATGTATGTTTGCAGATACGTATGTAAATATATACAGGATGATGGCGAAGTTTTAGAACATTTTAGACATTTTGAAAAATAAATATATCTTGCAGTTGATATATTAATATTATACCTATAAAACTGTATAAATCAGTGGTCCCTAATCTATTTTCTACATAGACCACTTTTAAAAGAATGATTTACTTTATAGACCCCCTTACATATTTAGATTCTAGATAATATATACGAGCCTAGGCTGACCTGGGCGAAAGAAATAAACTTATTAATATTATTATTATAAAAAAGTACAAGTATGACCTTCTTTTTGCATTTATTTTGTTCTTTTTCGACAAGTTTGTAGTATATTAACGTTTTCTAGAATCTAAAAATGTAAGGAGGTATATGTATAGGAAAACATTCTTTTAAAAGGGGTCTATGTAAGAAAAATGTTGAGAACCCCTGATTTATATAGTAATTTATGATTTTATTACTTATTTTCTTATCTTAAAGTCGATATTTCTATGATAAATTGAAATTGAGTGCATGAAAATTACTATAAAATTTTGAATTTTAGATTTCGTTAAAAGTATGTTTATTATATAGAGAATGATGTAAAAAGTTGAATTTTTCAAACCGCAAGTCTGTATCTCAAACCGTTCTCGAGATATAGCCTTTTAAAGTTTTCGATTTTTGAAAATTTTGGAGAAAAATGGACATAACTTTTGAACGTGTAGTCGGATTTGATTTTTGTTGGCAGATTTGGAATCAGCGTGTCAAAATCTATATAATGACATGTATTATAGTTCAAAATTCGAGAAAAAAATTTTCGCGAAAAATCGAAAAAATTCAAAGGGGTATACCTTAAAAAAATGTCGATTTTCGACCAAAATTTTTTTGTCGAATTTAAAAGTATTATACATGTCATTAGATAGATTTTGATACGCTGATTTCAAATCCGTCGACAAAAATCGAATCCGACCACACGTTCAAAAGTTATGCCCATTTTTCTTCAAAATTTTCAAAAATCGAAAACTTTAAAAGGCTATATCTCGAGAACGGTTTGAGATACAGAACTGCGATTTGAAAAATTGAACTTTTCACATCATTTTCTATAAAATAAACATAATTATAACAAAATCTAAAATTCAAAATTTTATAGTAATTTTCATGCACCAAATTTCAATTTATCATAGAAATATCGACAGAAAAAATTTATCACATACCCCCAATAGACCTGTTAAATACTATATATCCTTTTAATCCATCTGGACCGTATTGGGAATCCTTGGTATACAGAATGACTCTGTATTTTCTTAATATAAGAAACATACCCTTAATCCAACTACGTTATTCCTTCGTTCAAGAATACTATAGTTGGTTTAAGATATTATTACATCTTAAGAAAATATTGTTTTCGTTATATACAAAACAAGGTTTACATGGTTTGAGTAATCATTTGTACCAGTGCATATTACCTACAATTTAATAATTATATTGAAATTCTTACACCCAAGCACGTTATATGCAAACGCTCACTTATAATACATAGAATGCAACGCCTGCGGTGGCAAATAGCCACTGCACGCATTCCTTGAACTTTGCAACAATACCCCCCCCCCTCCACCCCGATCACCCCCTCCCTATTGCCTAACATATACACACCTATAAATCAACAGCGCAACTATAGGTTATTCGATTCCTGTTTTGTTCGATGCTAGAACAGATAATACCGCATGAAAGTTGAACTGTTTCGCAGTTAAATACGCTGAATAGAACCCATATATGGGTTTAACTAAATATGGTATAGTTTGGGTTTGGTTATTAAATTGTGAAAGTATTTATGGAATTAACTCTTTGTAGTTCAAAATCTTAACAATTTAAATTATGTATGTTGATAATGAGACAAGTTTAGGCATATAAAATACACGTATTTTCCAGAAATTTAAAAATATTTATTATTAATTATTTATTTGACTTTTTTGGGAGTGGCATTACTGTGAGTTAATCGTAAAAAAACACTTATGTGGTATGGCAGGATTTGAAACAATTTTTTTGTTTGTTGTAGCATAATGCTACACCGCATTTTTCGCAAATTGTTTGTGAAACGCTAGTACACTGAGGAAACTTACAGCGTAGGTATTCTTAGTTCTACTCAAATCGGCCAGTAGCCGATCTGGTCCTGCCTTACTGCCAATAGTTACGTAATAATACATAAGTCAATAGGTTATGCCATCTGTGAATTTTTACTTAATACTAATTTATGCAGTGGTAGTGTTACACATATTTGAATGAACTAAATATATTTAGTACGTATGTATATTAGCGGGATTATTGAAATTTGTTACAGAAATGTCACATGAGGCTACAAAGGGTTAAATACGTAGGTATAGCAAATACGTTTTAATGTGTGTATGTGAAGTTAGCATCTCAAAAATAAACTTCAGTTCTGCTAGCATCCAGCATAGTTCTATAGTTCCTGATAAGTTTTAACAATAGATCCGTTGATTTTCCCATAAAAAATTGTTTGAAAAAATGAGATGCTAACTTCGCGTAACGTATTATAGCATCTCAGCATCTTAATCGTTGAATTCCGCTGAGATGCTGTGAGATGTTGCGCGAAGTTAGCATCTCAATTTTTCAAAACATTTTTTTTATGGAAAAATCAACGGAACTATTGTTAAAACTTATCAGGAACTATAGAACTATGCTGGATGCTAGCAGAACTGATGTTTATTTTTGAATTCCGCTGAGATGCTATAATACGTTACGCGAAGTTAGCATCTCATTTTTTCAAACAATTTTTTTATGGAAAAATCAACGGAACTATTGTTAAAACTTATCAGGAACTATGCTGGATGCTAGCAGAGCTGAAGTTTATTTTTGAGATGCTAACAATTGAGATGCTAACTTCACATACGTTTTTAACGTCCGGTACTATAAATAATTTGATTTGGAGTACACGTTATGACAGACAGGCATGTATGCAAGAAAAGGGGGGGGGGGGGGGGTTAAAAGGTCATGACCCCCCCCTCCAAGAATTAAAAAGATATGCTAGATATTATGAGGAAATCTGAAAGTTATACAAAATGGTCCAAAAGTCACAACACCATTTAAAATTCAAATAACTTTCTACAATTCATTTTTTTTAAATTTGATTTCAAATTATTAAAGCGTTATCCTTGGAAATTAATTATGGAGAAATTCACGACTGAGCAATTGTGCTAACGCAAAGAACCTTTTGGGGTCAGAAAACCACCTCATAAACAAACTATACTACGTTTATTCCGGCGGTTTAAAATTAACTGCTCCAGACTTCTTTCTGTGAGGGTATTTGAAAGATAAAATATACCGTAACAATCCTCGAACCATGCAGCAATTGAAGAATTGAAGGAATAAGCTAAGAAATATTACGACAGGTGATGATTCACGTCTTAGAAAGAGCGCGTCAGTGTGAAGCGCAAAATGGTAGTTATTTAAAGGATGTAATTTTCAAAACTAAATAAAATTTATTTCCAAGATGTGTGTTTTCTGTTTATGAAAGAATAAAAGTGAATTATTACGAAATGAAAAAGTTATTCCATTTTAAAACGGTGTTGTGACTTTTGGGTCATCCTGTATATTTAAAGTAGTAAGATGTTTTGAGTTTAAATCACTATCTTTTAAGGGGTTACATACAGTAAGAATTTTCAAAAAATATAATTTTTTTTATTTAATTTTCGTAATGTACATATATTTGTACACACAAAAAAAATTCAAGTCAATCCGGCGATTATTTTCGAAGTTACACGCATATTTGTAAAGACGTCTCAGAGCGTTTGAAAGTAGGAGGTCGGAGCGGCAGCGCGTTTTTCTCAAATCTACGTTTTCAAAGTCGGTGACCACTATTCCTCGGAAACGGCTGAACCGATCAATCTCAAATTTTAACACAAGTTTCTTTAGAATATTTTTTAGTAATTATCGAAGGTTTTATCTCACCGATAAATATTTATTTTTTTATAAACAATTTAAGATCAAATTTTTGTCGAAAATCGATATTTTTTTTTGAGAAGCCGTCATTTTGTGAAAAAATTTTATTTTGCTTATTCCTTCGATTAAGTACAAGATTATACATTCCTTTAACGAAATTCATTTGGGTTTTTTATTTTAAATGATCCAGTCCAGAGATATAGTGGTCACCGCAAGGCGCCTTTTTTGAGAGGACCTCCTGGAGAACAGCTGTAGTAGCTTTCGAAATTATTATTTTTACAAATAATAAATGTTAAAATACAAATAAAAGTTACCATAATATGTGTACAAATTTGTACATTAATAAATTTGAAAGTCTTCTCTTAAAAAATTCTTGAAAAAACCCTTTTTTTGGCCTTCTGACTGTATGTAACCCCTTAATACATTTTTAACTACAAAATCATTTGAATAAAATTTTTATATTATGATAATTAGCTGCTTAACACGTTGAAATGAAAATTGACATTAATTTTGAACATCGCTAAAATAATTATTTTATATGAGTTATAGGGAATTTATTTGACTTCATTTCTAGTTGCTATATTGTGTGCATCTCTCTCTACTATATTTTATTGTAAAATTCGATTTTTAAGTTATTAAAATTTAAATAAAAGAATTTGCAGTCAAGAAAATGTTAGGTACTACAGACCCCTAAAGATTTTGCCTAAAATTAAATTTTATTTAATATCTCCCAACCCTTAAAAACAAGTTAAGCTAATTTGTTTCTACATAATTAATTAATTAAATTATAAATTTGGAATTTTGGGGTACAATATACCCCTTCTAAATTCTTCACAATCAAGCATGCCATAATATGACTTTTGAACAATAAATTATGCGATTCAAATTCATGCATTATCCGGACTAATTGTATTCAGTAATTCTCCCCTCCGGAATGAGCTCCGGAGCGACGTCCTTGGCTACGCTTGGCCATGTGTCATCTTCAGACAATAGCAGGTCAAGGCGCTTTGTCTGCTATTGTTTTAGGATTTCATTTGTTAAATCAATATTTTTAACTAGGGTGACAATTTTGTTACTTAATTGTAACCGATTTGAAGTTATTGTTTACCTACTATTATATAGTAAGTCTATAGATTTTTTAATTTTAAAGATAATATATAGGGCCGTAACTAGAAGCTCGGGGGAGGGGGCAGAGTGAGTGTAAGCCCCCCCCCCACGCTATGTAAAAAAAACTGACGACCTTTTTTTTCGTTGATACCTTAGTATTTTCAAGTGCTATTAATTTTTTTCGTTAACACCTAACTATTTTTTCATCTTATTAATTGTAACTTTTTTTTACGCTGCTGTGGGGGCCCCGGGGCACTTCCCCGGCTGCCCCAGTGGTATTTACGGCGCTGATAATAAAGTAAAGTAAAAAATTTAGTTCCATATTTAAGATAAAAAATGTACGTATTAGTTTCATAAAGGAATTTTCGCAGAATTTGTGTCTCCTTTCTTGGCTACATTCCCGGAATACTGAATTTTATTGATTGCTTTAAATCCGAACTCATTTTGAATGATAACCAAGTTTTTTGAACATATTTATAGCTATAGACATTCTAGTAAAATTTATCAAAAATTTTTCCACATAACTGATAACAAATTCTGCTATTTTTTTTACTCTATTTGTAAATATTATTTTTTTTATTATTTTATATTTTTATTCTATACATTCTATAGAAAGATTTCTAAATCACACTTGATAACCGGTTTGTAGATTACATATTTTTATAAATTAAAACAAAGTGATTTTCAATGCATTTTTAAAAATATTTTTAGATAAACATTTATTATTATTTTTTTCTGGGGCGTTTTAATCTATACAAATTCTAATTTTAGGGCTGTACGCTACATGAGATAGGGCAAGAATGTTTTAAATTTTGACGAGACGATATTAACTTTATTTGTCTTAACATAAACCGTCATAAATATAAGTCAAAATTTATTATTTGATATTAATAATTAATTATCCCCAGTCCAAAATATATTATTATATATTTTACACTATGAAATGGACCATATTTTTTATCAAAAATGTTTTCTTCGCTTTCGGAATTTGCCCCTCTTTATCTCATATATCAAGATAGCAACAGAAAACAATTAATAAAATGATATATTAAATTCGAGAAAATCGAACAGAAATTTTCATTTCAATTTATCATAGATGACAAACACAGTTACCTACTTTCTGTATCCATAGATAATATAAAAAACACAAACATTTCCAATATATTATTCACACTTTTACATACAGGCTGTCCATTTAAAAATTCGCATCTAAAAATCCTATATATTTTTTAAATATATAGCCCCAATAATAACAATTTAAAGTAAAAAATAATCATAAACTTGTGAGTAACTTTCTAGTTACTGGGGGGGGGGGCACATGGGAATTTTCATTCTTTTTTGAATATTGATAATACAATTTATTGAATTAAAAAAAAAACTACATTTTGTCTCGAATTTCGAACGACTCTAATTCCAAAAATATTAGTTTTAGGTAAATACAGGAAATAACTTTCTTACACAGAAAAAAAACTGTATTGGCCCAAGAAAACCTTGTTTTGTATATAACGAAAACAATATTTCCTTAATATAAGAAACATACTCTTAATCCAACTACGTTATTCCTTCGTTCAAGATTACTATAGTTGGTTTAAGAGATTATTGCTTATCTTAAGAAAATATTGTTTTCGTTATATACAAAACAAGGTTTACTTGGTTTAAGAAATCCTTTCTACCGGTGTATAGGGAATTTTATTGTCTCTAAGAATGTTATACTTCATTTTTGCTCTATCTTACATCGTTCTCGATGTATTGGCGATTAAAGTTTAAATGGCACTCAATTTTTTCGAGTAACTATTGCAATATTTCAAATTTCCACCCTTCATATATATGTAAGTGTATATATGTATATATGTGTGTGTGGGTGGGTGGGCGAGTGGTTGTGTGGGTGTGTGTGTGTGTGAAGAATGGAGAGACCGGCAATTGTTTTAACCAGAGACAATCGATTGTGTGTCCCCGCGCGTTATACGTAATTTCATTAGTTTGACGCATGTGTTCGAAATATTATGAATATTTGAAATTCCTCACCGTTCTGTGCGTCATAAATTCAACTGCTCTATTGTCTGGGAGGCTGCGCGATCGTCTCTGGACGTGGGACGACGGCATTGTTATACAACTGTATTACCTAAAATTAAAAAAAAATATTTACACATATTACAAATTCAGATGAAAAAAATAAAATTCGATAAAATTAAAATTTAAACATTCGATAACCGCTTCTTTTAAAAAACCTCCTATGAAGTTAGATCGACTACATTCTTTGCATTGAATGTAATTAAAATAATTTTAATTGTAATAAAAATATTTTTAAGTCAAAATTTAAATTTAAATTTTGACTTAAAAATATTGATAATTTTGAAAAACTAAGTAGAGAGCATGCTGGAGCAATTAGGGAGCAATTGTTTGACCATAAGAAATATTACGAAAAACGATTAGTTTTTGAAAAATGTCATTTTAGGATTTTTTGTTTTTTTGTATAGTTGATAACTTTTGTTTAAATTTTTTTAGAGTTGGAGCAATTTCAGATACATGAAGAGCAATTAAGGAGCAATTTTTTGACCTATACAAAACATTGCAACAATTAAAGTGAGAAATTTAAATTTTGACTTCAAAATATTGATAATTTTGAAAAACTAAGTAGAGAGCATGCTGGAGCAATTAGGGAGCAATTGAATGACCATAAGAATTATTACAAAAAACGATTTGTTTTTGAAAAATACCATATAACAATTTTTTTTTGTTTAGTTAATAAGTCCGCGCTAACTTCCTGACGGTTAAATGTAGGTACATGTGTTCTGAATATAAATTAAAAATAAAAATTTTCGAAACAAAATCTTTTTTTACAGTGTGTACAGACGTATAACCTTAAAAAATATCGATGCAATTCGTTATTGACAAATACAGCGATATGGCATAATTTTTGTAAAAATCATTTGCAAGATTAATATTTATTACAACGAAACCATTTTAGTTGGTATTGATTATTAAAATGGTTTCCAAAGTGATGATCATTCCAATAGATAAATAAATAATATGGTGTCTGTCAATTATCAAACTTATTTAATCGAATTAAGGGGATTGTTGATGGCCGAAATGGTACATTTATAAATAGTTAGCAATCTGTTAACAACGAATTTTTAATATTTATTTCTAGAAAGAGTTGAATTTTTAGTGCTACTTAATTGTCGTAAAATTGATCGTAATTAGATCGAAAAAAAAGTTTTTTTTTTTTAAATAGAAGTTTAATTTGTTTCTATAGAATTTTTTTACTATTAGTACAGTCATTTGGTTCGAAATAAAGAGGTTACCTGGAAAGTTTTCCGGGAGTTTTGAAAATTGGTAGTTTTATAGATTTTGATGCGCTCTTTCCGAATTTCAACTTTGCCACCTCGTATCTTTGCCGCTCGCGCCGCCATATTGAAAAATGGCGTCTAATAGTAGTTTTTATCGTAAAATGAGTTGGAAAGAAGATATTGTCAAAAAAGGCGCCATTTTTTCAATATGGCAGCGCGAGTGGCAAAGATATGAGGTGGCAAAATTGAAATTCGGAAAGAGCACATCATAATCTATAAAACTACCAATTTTTAAAACTCCCGGAAAACTTTCTAGGTAAAATTACCAAATGATAGTACAAATAATAAATATATTTAGTGTAAACAATTTTGAAAAACGACTTTTCTTATTTTATGAATTATAAAAAAAAAGCGCCGAGGCGATTTCTTTAGTTTTAGTCCTAAAACGTTCCTTGAATACTATAGAATTGAACTGTACAAAAAATTATAGGTAATAAATTTTTTATTAATGGTGGCATCCAGAAGACCGTGCTCGATTTATGTATTTTTGTTTTATGAATTATTAAAAAAGCGCCGAGGCGATTTTTTTCTTTTTGGTCTTAAAATGTTCCTTGAATACTAAAGAATTGAACTGTACAAAAAATCAGAGGTAGGTATTCAATTTTTTTATTAAAGTTGGCTTCCAGAGTAACCTAATACGCAAAACACGTGTTGGTGTAGATGAATAATAGCTTGCGGCGCTCGTACGCCAAAACTATCGATTTTACAAAAAAAATTGCAATTACATAATTTGTAGGAAATTTTCTTTAGTTTAATTTTGTATGTAAATACTTTTATAGTAAAATGAGTTGGAAAGGAGATATTGTCAAAAAACTACTTTTAGGTGCCCTTTTTCCAATATGGCGGCGCGAGCAGCAAACATACGAGGTGGCAAAGTTGAAATTCAGAAAGAGCACATCGAAATCTGTAAAATTACCAATTTTAGTTTATATAATACAGTATTATTGCATCAATTTACTCGATTCCATAAAATGAAAAAATAAGTTAAAATTTTTTAAATCTGGGAATAATTTTTTTCTGCTTTCAGAAATGTTCACATAGCTTCCCCTATCCTTTAGATATAGTCAAGAAGTACAACTATATAATAATATATAATTTCTATAAGAAAGAGGATGCGTATATTATGTATAAACAACTCAAGTAATACAGCATATATTTAATAATAGTAGAATGTTCTTGAATACTCTCTTAAGTACTCATTTGGGATTTCCAAAGTCGGAAGTTGTTAACAATGAATGTTTTATAAGCAAAAATTCACGTCGAACTAGGACATGTACGATACAATTTCATTTCCTATACGCGTTTATACAATGTATCTTAAAAGGTTATACGAAGCGTTCAGAAATGAAACGACTATCTCCATTTTAGTTGAATTTTCTTACGTAAATTAAAACGTTTCACTAATTTATAAATCACAGTATGGAATATAAAGATGGTAAATTATAAATACAGTTATATTTTTTGAATATTTATTTATAAAATTGAGACAAAATCATGGATATTTTTTAATTTTTGAAAAGCCACGTAACAAATTAATATTTTTTTCTGATAAGACTCTAATTATTATAGTTCTCTTGAATATGTGACAAAACGTTGGCCGACATAAGCTAGCTTGCAAACACTCTCAAATGGGGTATCAAACTTATATGCCAGTTCTTTTGGGGTTTTTGACAGATGGTTTCATGCATAATGCATGTTAAGTATATTTACTAAAGTGTATTTACTAACCTTGAGTAAAAACTGTAAACACCAACTTACTGCGCAAGCAAATATCTGTTAAAAACTCCAAGAGAACTGTAATATAAGTTTGATACCTCATTTGAGAGTGCTTGCTAGCTCCTTTATAAAATTTGAAGAAAAAAACCTTACATAGGTACACACAAAAAAACGGTATTGGACCAAGAAAATCTTGTTTTGTATAAAACGAAAACAATATTTTTTAATACAAGAAAAGTACTCTTAATCCAACTACCTTTTTTTTCGTTCAAGAATACTATAGTTGGTTTAAGAATATATTTCTTATCTTAAGAAAATATTTTCGTTATATACAAAACAAGGTTTACTTGGTTCAAGTAAACCTTTCTACCTGTGGACACCTGTCAACCCTAATAAACCTTTATATGCATCAAATTAATTTAAAATTCTTATCAGATAATTCATTAAAGAAATCACTGAGATAATAGTTATGTACAGGGTGCAGTGTATTAGGTTCGTTCCTTGCATAATCTGTTTTAAATTAATTCATTGACCGTTTAAAGTGAACAGTTTATATGCTATGAACGTCGACGGTTATGGCTTTCAGATGTTTAGTATGTTCTGTATATATATGTATGTATCTAGTATATATGTACATACTATATATATTATATATGTACATTATAGCTCAAAAGTATTTATCAACCATCATTTTTGTCGAAAATTTTAATAGATAATAAATTTATGTATTGTGAAAATACATGATATTAAAAATTAAATATGTCAATGCAATTTGAAAGACTATAATTTCAGCTTCAAAATGCTTTTTTTAGATTCGAATTTCGAATATTTTCCACGGAGTAGTAAAAATTATTATTTTTAGTTTAATATACAAAAAAAACTCAGGGAAACAATCCCTTATCTCGCATAGCAGCAGAGATATTTACGATTTTGTATCTTTAATATATAAAAATGAATCTTCATTTGTGTGTGGTTTATATTCTCGAAATTACTAAACCGATTTCAATGCAGTTTTCAACAATAGTTGGATAATTTTTCTATGAATATTCGTGACTAATAATTTTGTTTGAAAACTTAGGATTTGATATCAAAAGAATAAAAAAATCAATGCGTTAGTAATAAATAAATAGAGAAACAAGAGAACAATTTTATATTTCACGTTGAGGTGGGGGTTTCGAAATTCACGCGAGCAAAGCCGCGGTTAACAGATAGTATATTTATAAATTGACAGTTTGTACGTTCAATTAATTTACATAAATATAAATAAATACTTTCCATATGGTTATAATATTGTATTTTAGGTATAGGAAATACTTTTGAGCGATAGTGTACTTATATATCATATACCGTGGTATCACCGAGTGTAATTTATATCAATTTTAGTACTATAGTATTTAATGGTATTAATAATATGTAAATCACTTCAGGCTTAAGTAAAATACCGAGCTTGTTAATGTTTTCGTACAAATAAATAATGAAGTTAGTATTTTATGTTCAATTAATTAAAAATAATTTTCGTCGATTTTAAATTTTACTTTATAAAATGTTTTTTTTTACATGTAATTTTTGTGAGGAGTCCGTACAAAATTCTTTAAATTTTTTATATTCGGGAAATGAAAATTCTATAAATATTTGTTAATAATAGGTACAACATTTTGAATATTTCAAAAACCCTTAATCCGATTAGCACCAAAAAAAAGTACTTATTGACAAGGGAACCTTTTCAAGTCGAAAATTCGTATCGAGTTTAAACTTTGTATATAGTTAGAGGAGGTCAAGGTAAGTAAGAAAAAAATTATCATAGCTGCGGTAAAACGGTTTAAGGGGGTGAAACACCCCTATGAAAATGTGCAAAATAATCATATTTTTTTCAAATAACTCTGAAACTAATAAAAATTTTAAAAATCTACAATACAAAATTTTCATGATTTTTTATGCTCTTTCGAATAAAAAAACCTCGATACGAATTTTCGACTTGAAAAGGTTCCCTTGTGAGACAAACGTTTTCATTTTTCATTACTTATCATGAACGAAAGAAAATTACACCGCCATGCTAAAATCAACTTTTCTTTACGTTTTGACGTTAGTACAATCAGAATCTGCTCTTATCTCGGATACAATCTTTCGACGGTATTATAATATTTCCATTTCTTTCTGAACAAGGAAGTAAAAATAAGAAATGATAATGTTTGTATGTATTTGTAAAACAGAAGATTGGTAAAAACAAAACCTTTTCCGCCCCGTATTTTAGTTGTTTCAACAACGGAGAGCAATTCAATCCCCCAATGTCTACAGCGCAAGGTCTCTTCTCTATTACAGCGGCTCTGACCTATATGTTCGTCTCTCTGTCATATGTCAAAGTCATCAAAACATACGTCCGATTTATTTACCACATCTCAGTGCTTGCTGGATTTCATTTTTTTATACTTGTACCCATTTAAATGACTAATGAATCTTAAGAGTATATAAATTACTTTAATAAAAGAGCTTGCAAAATATACTAGCTAGCAAACACTCTCAAATCAGGTATTAATTTATTTTGTGATAGTATCTATTGAATAGGCATGATGACTAATTTAAAAAAAAAACTATTCTATGATTAATTTACGTGTCTCCTATTTCCAAAAAATACTTATTTCTGCAGAAAATAAAAGTTTAATCGCTAACTAATTTTGAATTTGACGCCAAAACGCTCGCAGGTGACATTTCAGAGTTGTGACGTCACATTCCTTGTCAACAATAATCAAACATTTAGGATTAGACAGTAATTTAATTATTTTGTGTGTTAAAAATGAATTCCAAAGTATATAATTTCTTAAATAAGGTATATATGTACCTAATAATCTTGTAATAAGAGTGTTTACATACTATACAACGCGTAAAATTTAAATACCATTCGATTATGTCTCTTCTGAAGTTAGTACACTAGTCCGCGCTTTTTAATAGGATATAAGTAATTGTTTAATCTTTAAAATGTATTCTAAGAAATTATTTAAATGGAAATTAAAAGGTTATTTATAATTCGTTTAAAAAGTATTTAAATAAATACTTATTTTTCACTGGAATTAATTAAAGAAAGAATTGGGTTACTTAAATAAAGTAAACCTAATATCTCTTAAGTCTTAATTCTATTTTAATATTTCTTAGAATGATTTATTTATTATTGACTAATATAATTAAATGATTTCTATATATAATTTATAAAAGATCTGATGAGAACAGGCGTGTATACAAGGGTGCGGTCAAGGAGTCATGATTGGCTAAAGAATTTAAAAGTAAACTTTTAAATTCTTTAGCCAATGGAAGTACTTAAATCTTATTATTACGTTTTTCTTATTATAAACTAATTATTTATTATAAAATAATTGGATTTGTTTATAATTAAAAAAACGAAACAACAAGATTTAAGTGTTGTCATTTCTCAATGAATTGAAAAGTTGGCTTTTTTTTGGTGGTAATCGATTATAGATGTCTTTGGGAACACATACAAAAAGTTGTGCGAAAATTAAAGTTTTTTTTATTGCAAATTAAAGACAATCATGATCCCCAACTTCAGAGGGCTATATCTTAAAAGTTAGAGTTTTTAGGACTTAGTGCCCATTGACACTTTTGATCTACTCATCAAGAACTATCAGAATCCAAAGTTTCAAAGAGTTTGACCGAAACCCCTTTCCCATAAGGATTCTGCGGAGTCCTTTATACGTAATTTATTTTTTTCTGTATAATCCCCTTCGAGAATTTTAAACATATACGCACCTGGATGAGAATTACATATATCATGATTATTAAAAACTATTTTAAGTAGAAATGAAACAAACGTAGTTGAGATTGTATATAATATCCCCCCCCCCCTCAAAACATAAAGTTAGAGATAAAAAAATATTTTATAATAAAGAGTGATCCAACTTCATTTTTTATTAAACATCTGTAAAATGGACCCATATACACAGATTATTGTTTGTTATCAAATATTAACCTATGTGCTAATTCCCGCCAATACACCTCTAACAAAATTCGTAGCGGTCAGTGTGGTGACCGTGATCGTTAATAAAATTTCGGTCAAAGTGTTAAACTCAATACTGTTTGCAGGGGTGCATTTATTAAATGTTAAAAAAACAGCTGCCATTTGTTTCACTGGACTTTCTTATACGTAATATTGACGGTGATATGTATGTATTTAAATATACAAAGCAAATATTTCTAGAAAATTGATGGAACATGTAAAAAATAAATTTAATTAACTTTTATTACAATTTTTCTGGTTTTTCAAAAATATTTTTTTTGTTATTTTTGAGTTACAACGTTTATAGAATAGTTTATAGAACAGACATACACACAGTATGACCAAAATAGTCATGGGAAGGTAAAAAATGATTTTAAAAAAGTACAGAAATTTAAATGATAAGAAAAAAATTTCTTCAAAAAATGATGTGATAACATTTCTAGAAAAAAAATATACTAGAGAACTTCCACATATCATACACATATATAACCCAGCATCATTATTCTTTATGCTCTTTATATCTTTCACGTACCCACTAAAATCTGACGAAATGTACAGGGTCGTCATAAAGAAACACTGTAGCAGTAAATTATTTATTTGGTTTGAAAATATTTTGTATTATTACTTATACATATAAAGAATTTATTAAAGACCCAATGTTTTCTACAGGGTTTCAAATTTAAATAATAGCAGTGCCGTAACTAGAAGCTCGAGGGCCCCGGGGCATAGTGTGTGTGAGGGGGGGCCCACAAAATAATAATAACTGAAGACTTTTTTTTTCGTTAACGCCTAACTATTTATATTATGCATCTTATTGATAGTAATATTTTTTTACAGTGCTATGGGGACCTCTTATGCTGGTAGTTACGGCGCTGAATAAAAGTATGCAAGAAATCAACGATCTTAAATCCAGATTAAATAAATATTGATTTGGATTTGACACCCTACAGAAAATATTTTTTGTTATGTGTACCGAATTTCAATTATGTCTAAAAAGATTTGAAAATTCAGTTTTTCTATAAATAAAATTAGATATAGTCATAGGTGGGCACAGTTAATCGAAAAGTTAACTTCGTTAATCGTTAATCCGTTAATAAAAAAGTTAACTTCGTTAACCGTTAAACTGTTAAAATTCCGAAAATGTAACGGAAGTAAAAGTTAACCGAAAATTAAAGTTAAAGTTAATCGTTAAAAAGTTAACCATCCAAAATGTTTGAAGAACTTTTTATTATTAGCTATTTCGACAACTTTCATATGTATTTTTCATCATACAATCAATGTTATAGGAAGTAAAATTTAACGAAAGTTAACAAAAGCGTTAACATTTTTTTTAGTTAATTTAAAAGTTAATCCGTTAACCATTTTGTTAACTTCGTTAATTAACGATTAACGGATTAACGAGTTAATGCCCACCTATGGATATAGTATATCAAATACTTTTTTTATTTGTTTAAATCAAGTTATTTAAATTCAAGTTTTATGAAAAAGTACTTAAAATATTAAGTACTTAAGTAAATGTGAGGAACTTCAAGTATTACACAGAAAAAAAACTCGATCTTATTGAAAATTTGAGATGGAAAAATGCTTAATAAATTTATCTAATTAATATAACAATATTTCCTCAATATAATAATAAAAAAAAATCTTATTGATGATATTTTATTAATTTGAAAAATATATCTTCATGTTTATCCAAAAAATCTTTTCATTTGTCAAATTAATAAATAATTTATTACACCAACTAACGAAACTCTCAAATAGATTAAACATAATGGTTGTATTAATAAATATTTATCAGTGTGAATATTTTTTACACCACCCAACTAGTGAAAGTGCAATTTTCGATATGGTAAATTCAGTGATGTCATTTATTAAGTATTTTTTTGTATTTAAAATATATGTTTTCAATACGAAACAAAATTTTCACCGTGATAAGAACATTGTTAGTAATAATATACATTTATCAATAAGATAAACGTGGATATTTCCATATTGGTTTTTCTGTGATACGTTAAAAAAGTACTATTAGATTGTACTAGTAGTTTTGAAATCTGTTAGTATTTCATTAATTCTTCGAATAAAATTTAAAAATGTTTTTTTTCGACCCCCCTGTATATATAGCTCCAACGACAAAGACGCTCGCGTTCGTCACCGTGCTCTCTCACTCCATCAGTCATACGTACAGTGATCTTGAAATGAGTTCTGTGATTTATGGCCTCTACTGGTGCACACGCATTGTTCGTGCTGGCTAGAACCTGGCTCGAATAGGTTCTACTAGCTCGCTTTGTCTACACACACACACACACCGTACTCCCCACCCAACATGCCATCTAACTCTCTAACCAGTGCTGGATTCTCTATTTGTGTACCAGTAAATATTTTGGTAAATTCTAAAATTATATTAAAGAGGTTGACACCATAGAAAAATAACAGATTTCGATAAAATTTTGAAAATATATTTAAAAAGTCCTTACAAAATTTCAAGTTCATTAGGAGAATAGTTTAAGATATATTAAATAAACAAATTAACATGTTTTCTTATGAGAACTGTATAATTTCGAAACATGACAGGATTTTTTTAACCTTTAGAGGGCGGGATTTCAAGGAGCATTTCGCCCTCAGAAAAGTGGTATAAAAGGTATCGTATATCTTTGATTAATCATAGGCAAAGTGTCGATCACGGGGTGATCCAATATATTGGCTTTCCGGCCAGGAAGGGAACAGTCTGTGTTAAATATTTCAAATTTGAAAAAAAATATTATTTTTACCCTCGGAGTACACACCTATTTTTTCAACCTACTAGTACAGTCTGGGTCAATTTGGCCCTGCTTATTTTGGATCGCCTATAATTCCGCAACTACGAAACCTTTTGACTTACCAAAATTCAAAGGTATACTTTGATTCATGGTAAATGAATTTATAACTGTTACAAATACCTTTGAAGTATTCAACATACTTTTAAAAAATCGCGAAAAATTAAAAATACTTGACGCTATTCACGATCAAAGTCGGTGTATGGGTCAAATTGACCCATAAGAGGCTCCGAGGGTTAAATAGAACATAACCTTTTTTCATTATATACAAATATACGTGTTCTATGTATTTTTCGACGCTGAATCCAAATCTGACGTTAAAAATACAGTAAACCTAAAAACAACCCCTAAAAAAGAGGAAAAACTACCCCTTTGCCTCGCGTGAACGATTTTTATTTATTTGGAAGTGCAAATATACATTAATATTGAAAAAACAAATATTTTAATCAAGAAACAAAAATTGAAGATTTGCTGGCTACGTGCAACGATAGCTACATTCATATAGATATTGATAAAATTTTTATTTATTTTTTTCATATAACCTTTTTCGAAATTTCGAGTCGACCATAGAGAAAAATATTTATTTGGTCGTCACATCGAGGCTCATAACTTTGTAAATATTTAATATTTTTCAATAAAAAATGATATTAAATAAGTTGAATATATACTTAATAAAACGTCCTTTGGGTCAGTCCGCGGTGACGGTCGTGACATTTCAACTCGGTTTGGAGTTCATTATTTCTTAATAATTCTAGTAAATAACATGGTTTTACCATTTTTCTGTAGATCTTAATGCAATACATGTATATTGAAAGAATAAAAAGTCTACAGTTATTTTACAAAAAATTGTCAGCGTTCAAAGCTCTGTGACGGTTGTGACGCCAACTATTGCAAGTTTTGCAACCTTTATCCAAAAACCCGAATGTTTAGCGAAAATATTGAAGTTACTTTATAATAATCATACTTTAATATGTTACGAATAAATTATTTTTTTGTTACACAAGAGCATCAGATAAATACGTAATCTATTTAACTGGTTATTACCCATTAAACATTGTGACGGTTGTGACAGAAAATTGTGACGGTCGTGACATGTTGAATAAAAGAATACAATAAGAGTACTATTTGTATGTTTAATTGCTTATTGATATTATGAACTAATACTTATAACAATTATTTATCAAATACATCAATAGACTCATTAAATTTATAATAAATGCGGTTACCTTTAGTCATTATTTTTGGTGAGGGTATTTTTTTTTTAATTCGGTCAAACGTCATGTTTGATATGTAATTGTCAAAGACTTTTAATAGTTTGCCACGAGCGTCACTTATTGTCAAGTAAGTTATTGCGATTTCACATTATTTGTTGTCTTTTTCAAATATTTTGAAAATTAATTAAAATTTTTTAAATTTTCTTTTTGTTTATGAAAATTGATGTTAAACAGTTAATTTTATATTTTAGTATTAATTTTCGTAAAATATTTTTTTAACTATCTGGTATCGATTACCGCGGACTGACCCCTTTACCAGATTCAAAAATAATTAGTTTACAATTTTTTGACCCATCACAGTGGCTATCCCCCTTAAGTGGTTTTCTTGCCAGAAGCAAATATGTACATTATTGTACATCTATAAATACATTCATTATCAAACTATTCCAATAATCAAATTACTATATATTCCCTAAGGGCATTACCTAGTTTCACCCCTGTCCTTCACCTCCCTTATTCCCCTGTAATATCTATTCTCTATATCGTTGTCTCATCGACCTACAACCCCTAACCATCGGTTTGTAAAACTCCTCATAAGTTCCTCACTTAAATTAAACTGATCACCGTGACTGTCTTTTGCTTTTCGAGAGAAAAAAAACTATGTTATTGATCGAGAAAGTTATAGGAGTTTCTGCAAATGGTTGTACAAATAATGATACTATTAAGAAAGGGGAGTTTTTTTTAAGTTTGCGTGATGCAATGAAGTATAATAGATTTGATAGCTAATAGAATGTTGACATATAACAGAACTTACTTGGCTTTTAGTAATATAAAAAAAGATTATCGTTTAAATTGGTATTGTGAAATTAGGTACCTTATATTATCTAGTCATATTGCTAAGTATTTTATAGCAATTCTAAAACAGCAACACTTTTTTTCGATATCTACTTTAGTTCTTGATATAATTGTATTTTTATGGGCAAAGAAAATGAACAAATATTTGCACAAAATCCAACTTTGAATGGGGCTCCCCGAGTTAGCACAAGGTTTAGTTTGTGGGACTTTTGGGTTGTGAAACTACAATATCTCCTCTACATAATAGTATAAAAATGTTGGTGTTTCCAGAGAATTTTATTTGACAATGTTATTCGATCATTAGAGCAATGTATAGATAAAAGTCTAAAATTTGAATATGTTATTTATAGATAACTCATATATTTTACTAATTTTTATTTAAATTATTTGATGTATGGTTTTTGAGTAATTGGATATTGAAAATAGAGTTTTTAGTGCACGATAAATGAGAGAACTTGGTCTATTTATTGAAATTATACACAATTGGCTATATAGAGACGTTTTAAAAACCAATTTTTTGAAACCTCAACACTTTTAAATACTATAAAAATTATAAAACAAATATATTCACGCGTAATTTATTCTAAATAATGAAAAACTAGCTCTGCCATTACAGCAAATTAGTACATGTTACTATTATATATACTGTTCTGTCTATTTCAATTTTCAAATTAAATTTAACTTTTTTTTACTTATAATAAATAATATAGTTAAATATTTCATTAAATGTAGGTACATGTGTTCTGAATATAAATTAAAAACAAAATTTTTCGAAACCAAATCTTTTTTTACGGTGTGCTAGACGATAACCTTAAGCGTCATATTACTATATTATATAATAAGATATATATATCATGTATATGGTTTATGTGGAATTTAGGTTAGGTAGGAACTGTCACCAATAGAGAAAAAGAAGAAGGTTAATTATAGTCGATAAGACAGGTCACTCATACAAATATCATTTATACCAATTTTATTATAAGTACACTGGTAGAAAGGATTTCTCAAACCAAGTAAACCTTGTTTTGTATATAAAGAAAACAATATTTTCTTAAGATATGCAATAATCTCTTAAACCAACTATAGTATTCTTGAACGAAGGAATAACGTAGTTGGATTAAGAGTATGTTTCTTATAGGTATTAAGAAAATAATGTTTTCGTTATATACAAAACAAGATTTTCTTGGTCCAATACAGTTTTTTTTTCTGTGTAGTATATATGTCTTTCCTCAGGATAAAAACTATCTCCCTCCCAAATTTCATCAAGATCGGTTCAGTGGTTTCGACGTGAAAATATAACAAACAGACAGACAAACAGACCCTAGTATGGATGATGGATAAATAATATTATAAGTGAGTTACAAAAATTTTCTTTTTAAATAATTGTTTGACTAAACTTTTTGATTTGATTGACTTTGTAATTAAATGCCTTATTGATCTGTCAGGCCTGTTTTTTTTTCAAAAATAAACAAATATATCAATAACACATTTTTGCATGTATCTTAAACAACATTTATTTCCCTATACACCGTATTTAATTGAATATAAAATATAATATAATTTTTATAACGAATATTAGTAGGTACTAACTTATTTTCGTTTAACCAGTTTAGTATAGAATTAATTCACCCCCTCCCCCTCTTTTGTTGATATGGACATTAAACCAGATTAAGTGCATACCATCAGAGAATAGTGTAGTGCAATTTACACTATACAATGTAACAACAATACGGATTTCAGATTTAATTCGTGACACTAAGTTTAACGGTCTAATTTATGGCAAGCGCTTCATATTTAGTCACAAATAATAAACCGTTTTGTCTCTCTAGATTGTTCAGATGTTGGTTATATTGTTTACATGACTGCAGAGGTCATAACTTGATTGTAATTACATTATTTGTTTTAATTAGAACAAAAATAGTATACCTATTAGTATATTTGTGTAGTTCACAAGTAAAAAATATAAGTATGATATTTGTGTAACCCAGAAATAAAAACGTGTTGAAATTAGGATAGATTTGGATGTGGGCCATGATTTTTTTGGGTCATTTTTGTGGCCCAAAATAAATAGAAGCGATTATCAAATCTGGGATGGTATTTTTTTTGGATATTAGCTTATTTGAAACATGAATAATATTGATAATTATTGTTTATATAGCAATTTATGAAGTTTTTTCACCGTCAGGAAGTTAACGCGGACTTAATGCTGTTTTGCAACAATTAAAGTGAGAAATTTAAATTTAAATTTTGACTTCAAAATATTGATAATTTTGAAAAACTAAGTAGATAGCAATTTGGAGCAATTAGGGAGCAATTGATTGACCATAAGAATAATTACAAAAAACGATTAGTTTTTCAAAAATAACATATAACAATTATTTTTTTTTGCTTAGTTAGTAACTTTTGTTTAATTTTTTTTAGAGTTGGAAAATTTCAGATACATGAGGAGCAATTAAGGAGCAATTTTTTGAGCTAAAAATATTTGATGTTTTTCACAAGTCCGCGCTAACTTTTTTATTTTCTTTGTTTTAAATTGATGTTTTTTTTTTTAAATTTAAAATTGAACGATGAAATATGACCAAAAAATTTTGGGTTTGAGATTTCGTTAAAAGTATATTTATCTTATAGAAAATAATGTGAAAAGTTGAAATTTTCTAACCGCAGTTCTGTATCTCATCACGTTCTCGAGATATGACCTTTCAAAGTTTCCAATTTTTTTAAAATTTGGAGAAAAACGGTCGTAACTTTTGAACGTGTGGTCGGATTTGATTTTTGTCGACAGATTTGAAATCAGCGTATCAAAATCTATCTGATGACATGTATAATACTTTAAAATTCGACAAAAAAATTTTGGTCGAAAATCGATATTTTTTTAAGGTATACCCCTTTGAATTTTTTCAATTTTTCACAAAAAATTTTTTGCCGAATTTTCAAGTATTATACATGCCATTATATAGATTTCGACACGCTGATTTCAAATTCGTCAACAAAAATCAAATCCGACCACACGTTCAAAAGTTACGGCCATTTTTCTCCAAAATTTTCAAAAATCGAAAACTTTGAAAGGCCATATCTCGAGAACGGTTAAAGATACAGATCTGCGGTTTGAAAAATTGAACTTTTCACATCATTTTCTATAAAATAAACACACTTTTAACGAAATTAAAAACCTACATTTTTTTATCAAATTTCATGGTATAAATTTTAGATTTTTATAGAAATATCAACTTAAATACATTAAAAAAGATTATTAACAACATAATTTTTTGAAATGAGCCACGAACGTGATTGGGCGTGAGTAAAAAATATAATTCGTGAGTGATCGTGAGCAAAAATCACTCACATTCTCAACTTAATCTAGAGTGGTATCGAATTTTATTTTATTTTTACTTTAATAGAAAATAATTATGAAGTATAAACGACGATTTTGAAAAAAATATATAAATTTTCTGCAAAAAATTCCTCCCGAAGAATAAACAATTTTAAATACGGATCTTGTGTTCTGTGTGTAAAACGATTTGGTCATGTTATCGGCCAACATATCCACTGCAATGTGTGATGAAACATTGACCGATATCACGACCAAATCGACGCGGTTTACACCCAGAAACCAAGATCCACATTAAGATCATCGCAGAAGCTTTATGACTTATATAATTTTAAATACGATGACAGTCATTTTTTTCAAACGGCCAAAGTTTTGTTAGTTTTAAACCCACTGTTAGAGTTAGTAGGCGATTGCGTGACTCCGGGTGGACTCCGGGTAAATGCTGCAGTACGGAGACACGTAACGATAGATTGTCCGTACCAGGCACATAGCTGCACTCAACCGATTACCAACGATAGAGATGTGTGTGGTGTAGTGCGTCTAGCTTTCTCTCTCTATAGCTTTTTCAAGGATTTCTGGGAGAAAATAGGTTTGCGATTTTAAACATAGCTCGATTAATGATTTCACAGAATCTAGTAGACGATGGTGATCCTCATAAAAATCAATTTATCTATATCTATAAAAGAGTTTGTCCTTAACCACTCATATATCAACGTACAGCCCAAACCCCTGGACCTAGAAACGTGAAATTTCGTAGGTGCCTTCCTTTTATGATGTAAGCACCCATTAAGAAAGGATTTTTCGAAACTCAGCCCCTACGGGGTTAAAACAGGGTGTCAAAGTTTATTTAAAAAAATATTTTTTTTTGTTCGCATTTAATTGAAACTTTTCGAACATACAATATATGTAAATGATGAAACAAACCCCTAATTCGTATTCAGTTACGTTAAAAATTTTAAGTTAAAAAATTCGACATTCAACCCTCTAATGGCGAGGGTAGACAGGGGGTTAATTTTTACAATTTTTAATTAAGATCCGAGATATTTACGTTTTTTATAGGTAATGAATAAAAATCAATATAAAAAAATGTAATATGTCATCCCCTATCACGTATGGAGGGTTCTAATTAGTTTCGAAGATTACGCGAGCGAAGCCGCGGGATTCCGCTAATTAAGAATTACCAGGCATGTGAATCTCTAATTAATAACCACTTTTGTTTACAATCGATATAACAATGGTTAAAAAACTAAAATATAAAATTCTCTAATGCTGTATTTTTATATTTATAACAACTATATTTTTATTAAAAAGTACTATTCTTTTGATGTTTATTCTACTAACGATTGATGAAAACAGGGACCTGAACCTGAACCCGAACCCGAACCCGAAACCCGAAAAAACCCGTATTTTTCATGAACCCGAACCCGAACCGAACCGTTATATTTCAATGTCAATGAACCTGAATCTGAACCCGAACCTTTAAATGAATATCCGGTAACCATATATTTTTTAAAGGTTCAAGAAATTTTGTTTAGTATTTTACTAGTTTTTCTTCATTGATTTTAAAATGTCTAAACTGGTAATCCGTTTGAATTTCCCGGTATAATGTGGTGTGACTTATGCACCAAGGTCACTATCGGCACTACAATGATAATAAATGTTACTTCTAACAGGCACAGTTTAACCACCGTAGCTCACGGATACTCCCTTTGCCCCTTTCAATCTTGCAAATGTTAATCGTGCCAAATTAGGTACTCAGAAAATTGTCGAATTAATATTTTTTATTAAAATTGTATGAAAATTCAATGGTTAACCACAATATCGAAGATACAAGAATGAAATACATTCAAAAAATTGTTCTCCGATTTAAAAATTTTAACTTGATCTTTCCGTTTCAGGTCCGTTTTTGTTTCGTGTTTGTCTCCTGAATCCTTGTCACACATAACTCATGAACCACTGAACTGATATTAATGAAACTTGGTTGGGTCTGGCTTGCAAACTATCAAATTTCAAAATTATTAAAATCTAGTGCAAGAGGGAGGGGGAACAACAGTATTGGTAGTTTATTTACTTATATTCCATTTGTTACAAATTCCTTACTATAAAAATTTCATGGTGATGACGTCACAGTATAGAATAAATGAACTGCGAACTGTCAAACAGACCTTGTATTATTATCGGATCATGTCTGATCATGATAATTAACTACTTTTGATGAATTTAGCACGAGGAAGCTCTGTGCATTTATTTAGCAAATATTTTTTTATTTGAACCCGAACCCGAACCTGAACCTAAAAAAATAACGGTTTTTGAACCCAAAAAATTTGCAACGTGCTGAACCTGAAACTGAACCCGAACCGAAATTTATTGTTGAACCCGAACCCGAACCCGAACCATAAATAAATTCCGGTTCAAGTCCCTGGATGAAAATCACATTAAAATCGGTTTAGTAGTTTTCAATGAGTTATTATAATATAACAGATAGACAAAAATAACTTTTTTTATATAGGTAGATATTTATTACCACTGCTTTAAAATCTAGACTAACATTACAACAGTTTGAAACCCCGGATCAGAAAGTACCTACTTGATTTGGGTTTTACAAAAAAAAATAATAATAATGTCCAGTATCATAAAAGGGCTAGCAAAATTTACTCTCAAATGGGGTATTAATTTTGTGATAGTATATCATTAGTGGGCTCTCACACCGGAGCAATATAGCAATATAGCAATATAACAACTAGCAACTTATAACTAGCGATATTATTGCTATCGGTCAATATACATTGAATCGGACATATTGTCTCACACCAAAGCAATATGATATCGCTATATTCCTAGTTTCTAATTGGTAGTTACTTTATTGCTGTGTTGCTATATTGCTATATTGCTCCTGTGTGAGAGCCCACTTAGTGATTGAATTTAGAGCAGTGATACTTCACCACAGTATTGTAACACAGTTGGTGCAGACTCTGACTGTACAAAATAATAATCATAATATCACCACAAATGTTTTAATACCATTGTTGGTGTTTACATACAATGCGTACGCGAAACTTGTCTTCATGAAACTTCAAGAGAACTATCAGATAGGTTTAAAACCTCATAATACCATTTCTTGCAAAATAAAATGAAAAAGTAAATCGTCCAATAAATAATTGTAACTATTGCTACCAGCACAATTTAAAACATTAAAAAAACTAGTAGATATAAATTATAATACAAAAAAGATATAAGTATAGCTTCACTCTTTCCAAAGGCCAAGTTAATAAAATAGAACATCTACATAGAAATATATAAATAAAAAGGATCATTAATTTAAACTCCAGTAAATCTTATTCAATAAAAACAGTATACTATTAATACCACTAGAAAAGAAGCACTTAGCCTCTACTTTGAGGCCAATATATTATTATATAGAAAATACTATCCCTTTCAATCTTCTAGATATAAATAACTCATATAGGTCAATCTATAAAGCTATAGTTTTTATACGAACTTTTTATGTTAGTTTCAACCGAGAAAGTAACTTTTAGATGACATATCTTGAGAAGCGTTTGCGAAATATAATTAATTTTTTTTGTTACGTATAAAAAATATAACTTACCATATGAATTTTTATTTGATAAAAGAAAAAATAATTGATTTTACTTTAATAATAAACGTTATTAAATATTTTGATTAAATATTAAATACATTGGCGCGTGGAGAGGGGGGGGGGAGGAATACATAAAAATATTTTTTGAAAGGTATTTTGAACTTTCTTTTAAAACACAGAATATTTCTGGCTGGGAGGGGGTCGACCCAAAAACCGATGATTATATAGCATTAATGACATCACATTTATCATGAATATTATGTATGTACCCAATACTTAATTAATTTATTAAAATAAAATACGAGATATTATAAACAATTACCATTTTTCTCTTAATATAGGCCCGAACTAGGTAGCCCTAAAAGATTTAATATATACGTAATTTATTTACTAATTTAATTTTTCATAACATATTATTTATACATTTTTTGGTACGGAGGGGAGAGGTAAATGGAAGCCTAGATGACTTTATTTTTAATTGTGAGTATTTCAAATTGGTCAATTAGTATTGGAAGCCTTAAAATATTGTGGTCCATTTATAATATTTTATATAAAACAGAATAAAAAAATCTAATTCAGCCTGACTGTACCTATATAATACTCCAAAAGATTACAATTATAACAAAAAATAAAATTGTCTAACTGAATACATATTTAATCAATTTCATTTCGAAAGACGTATTCTTTAAAAGTATAACGAGATTTATAACTCAACAAAAGACGTCATTGTTCACTAATCAAGGCAATTAGAAAATTAATACCAACAGATCATTAACAGATGTGAAATAATTAAAAAACACAGTGCTCTAAGTGTGGGAAAGAAATATACATAAATAAAACATCAAATCGACATGCATATGTACACTGGTAGAAAGGATTTCTCAAACCAAGTAAACCTTGTTTTGTATATAACGAAAATAATATTTTCTTAAGATAAGCAATAATCTCTTAAACCAACTATAGTATTCTTGAACGAAGGAATAACGTAGTTGGATTAAGAGTATGTTTCTTATATTAAGAAAATATTGTTTTCGTTATACAGGGTGTCCCATTTTAATCTATCACCCCCCTAATTTTTTTTATCTATCAATTAAATCAAAAAATGATTCGAATAAAAGTTGTTTGGTTTTGAGGGGGACCCAATATGGCGTTATTAATTTTTGATTTTTTGGACGTCTTCATGGTCAAATAGGGCCAACATTTTTTTTTCAAATGGAAACCTATATTTTTCATTACGGTATCTTATTGTTTGGAAAAAAACAAACAGCTTTTGTTTCAAAAAATTTTTTGTATGACTTCATTTTTTTTAATATTTAACAAAATAATTTTAGATTTTAGATTTTCACTAATTGTTTACTCGAAACCCATTAACTTTAGAGGACAAGTGTAAAAACAAAAAAATGTTTATTTTAATCTGATATAACTATAGGAAAATTATATCAGGATTTTTTTTAACTTTTGCTCTTCAAAATATTAAAAGCAAAAAAAAAAATATTTAAAAAAATCTGAAATCATTTTTCTAGTTATATCACATTAAAATAAACATTTTTTGTTTTTTACACATTTCTTCTAAAGTTGATGGGTTTGGAGTAAAAAATTAGTGAAAATCTAAAATCTAAAATTATTTGGTTAAATATTAAAAAAATGGAGTAATACAAAAAATTTTTTAAAACAAAAGCTGCTTGTTTTTTCTCAAACAATAAGATACTGTAATAAAAAATATAGGTTTCCATTTGAAAAAACAATGTTGGCCTTATTTGACCATGAAGACGTCCAAAAAATAAAAAAATAATAACGCCATTTTGGGTCCCCCTCAAAATCAAACAACTTTTATTTGAAACATTTTTTGATTTAATTGATATATAAAAAAAATTAGGGGGGTGATAGATTAAAATGGGACATCCTGTGTACAAAACAAGGTTTTCTTGGTCCAATACAGTTTTTTTTCTATGCATGTATGTATGTATGGACAAGTCAGTAGAAAAGCTGCGCACGAGAACGAGACGAGAGTCAGGTAAGTATCCTCTCGTCTCGTCTTATGAGCCTTGATATTAGGGTGACCCTTATTTTACTTATTTTCGAATTTCTTTAAGTACACCCCCCAAAATTCTTAAAAGTACCAAAAAATAATGTATACAAAATTTTGCAGTGATTGGTAATTTTTAAATTTTTCTTTAAATAGCTGTATTTTTGTGAAAATTAAATGGATTTTGATGTTCTAAAACGCATTTTAAAGCTGACAATTTCTAGTTTTTGAATCTTTGATTCGATTTTTTTTATCGCTTCCCACTACTCCTTTAAAGATTTCAGAAAAGTTAAAGAAGCCAAAAATTTTATAATTCAAAATTGGCGTGCCAAACTTATACAGTAGGTTGAAAAAATTATTTTGAGCAACAAATGTCTCCGAAAATTTTTTGTAAGAAAATTACAGCCCCCTAAAAAATAATTTTGGAAAAAATCTTCGGGGAGCTATAACTCACTTACGAAAAAATTTCGGACACATGTTTAAATAAAGTTTTTTGCTCAAAATAATTCTTTCAACCTTAGGCACGTTAATTTTGAATTATTAAATTTTAGGCTTCTTTCACTTTTTCTGAAATCTTTCAAGGAGTAGTGGAAAGTGATACAAAAATCGAATAAAAGATTCAAAAACTAGAAATTATCAGCTTTAAAATGCGTTTTAGAACATCAAAATGCATACAATTTTCACAAAGATACAGCTGTTTAAAGAAAAATTGAAAAAACAAATGCATTTTACGTGTTAATATTCGATCGCTCGGTGGTACGTGTTAATAATATCCAATCACTTTAAAAAATTTTATATATTATTTTTTTCGTACCTTTAAGAAAAGGGCAACCCTACCAGATATGCATATACTTTTACTACATCATTAAAAATCGTATCGTAAATCGATAGAATCATTAAGACCTACAGGATTAACCAAAAATGTTGAATACATTTAAGCAATGGAACAGTTGTTACTGTTTTGTAATTAAAAGGAACTCAATTAGTACAACATTCCATTAACAACAACTCCATTAGATTAGAATGTGAACGCTTTGTTGGACCGAACGCATTTTACGTGGATTTGTTAAAATAACTTACTGAGAATTATCTTGCGAATGAAAAATTATACTTCACCATAGAATTTATTTTACTAAATACCTACTGAGAATACAGAAAATGCTGTGATAGCTTTATTGCCTTGATTTGAATTTGTGTAATAGGCATAAGAACTAATTTAAAAAAAATATTTTATGATGATCTTACACTGGTAGAAAGGATTTCTCAAACCAAGTAAACTGTTTTGTATATAACGAAAACAATATTTTCTTAAGATAAGCAATAATCTCTTAAACCAACTATAGTATTCTTGAACGGAGGAATAACGTAGTTGGATTAAGGGTATGTTTCTTATATTAAGAAAATATTGTTTTCGTTATATACAAAACAAGGTTTTCTTGGTCCAATACAGTTTTTTTTCTGTGTACGTGTCTCTTTTATCCAAAAAAATACTTATTTCGGCAGAAAATAAAGGTTTAGTCGCAAAAACTGACTCTTTTAAAACTAATTTTGAATTTGACGCCAAAACGCTCGCAGGTGACGTTTCAGAGTTGTGACGTCACACTCATTGTCAACAATAATCAAACATTCAGATTTAGACAATAATTTAATTATTTTCTGTGTTAAAAATGAATTCCAAAGTATATAAGTTCTTAAATAAAGTATGTACCTAATAATCTTGTAAGAGGAATTGATATATGTCTAAAATAAAAGACGTTTACTGATGTGTGACGTCATTCGCTCTGATTGGTGTTCCATTTAACATGGTAGATTACTGTACTATTTCATTATTTAAAATCATAATTTCAATGATACTTTGTTATAGGCATGCCTATTACCTGTCTGTAAGTTTCCTCCTCCCTCCTTTTTATAGAAATTTGTCTACAGTAACCCTTTTTTTTAGATACCGTATTTTAAATTGTAAATTACAAAAAAAGGTAAAACTACAGTTAGATTATAATTTCAATGATACTTTGTTTCTGGCATCATACGTATTACCTGTCTACAAGTCCCCCTCCCCCCAGTGGCGTAGCGAGGGGGGGGCAAGGGGGTCTATCATGCCCCGGGCGCCACTCGCAGAGGGGCGCCATATGGTCCCCAAGATAAACAAGATTTTTTGCTAATTTTGACATTTCTTTCAAAATGGCAATATTTATATAAAAAAATAACTTTATTTAAATTTCAATACAGTAATATGAAGAAGCAACAGCAAATGATGAAAAATGGTCGTAAAAAATCCAGAAAAAAATCTTATCTATAAAATTATTTATAAGATTTGTTCAAAATAGTGTACCACGGCCCATGGAAGCTCTCAAAATTGTTATAAATTTTTGCCAATTTTTTTTCGATGCACAATATTTTTAACAAATGATGAGAAAACAAAAACGCTTCAGCTTTTAAATATATTTTTTAAAACTGTTTTAATAGCATTTTTCGCGGAGAAACAGTCATTCAAAAATGCCTTTAAAAAGTTATAAAATTCGAATGATCCTTTAACGCCTTTAACGCTCTCAGAGCAATATGCATGTTTGATCGCTTGGGGTTAAAAGAAATCTAAGCGATTCAGGGTTTTGCAGATATTTTAGGGATACTTTTAACTAAAAAAAAACATAGACGCTTTAATGATACCGTGATTTCCCCCAAAGTTCCTCCATGTATTATGAAAAATGAAATATATGCGATTTTATAGGTCACTTTTAAATGTATTTTACATAATGAAAATAATTTCTTATCAAATGAACTACTAAAGGGCGTCAACGAAAACAACAGCTTTCCGAATCTACCCGTATATATTTTTTTATGATTATTTGTTCCCTAGTTATACCTAAGCGCTTAAAGTTAAACACATAATTCTTGCTTTGATGCACGTAACATAGTCAAAAATGGTCATACAGTAATAGAAAAAAGTAAATTAAAGAAAAAAATCTAATCTACAATAATCATTTATTTGATTTGACCAAAAAAATGTACTGTAGAGCCTCACAAAATTAATATAATTTTTTTATTTTTTTGCATTGAAATTTTTATGTATTGAAATACCATTGAAAGCGTTAACAAAATAAAAGTTTCTTCTTCCTGCTGAAAAGTTTTGCAAAAATTAGTTATGTCATGTTGCTTCTTAGACGACGATATTCTATATATTACCATATATTACTATATTGGGGGGGGGGCAAAAAGGTATCGTGCCCCGGGCGCCAATTATGCTCGCTACGCCACTGCCTCCCCCTTTTTATAGAAAATTATCTGCGTTAACTCCTACTTCAGATACCGTATTTTAAACTGTGAATTGCAAAAAATGGTAAAAGTGCAGAGTTAGATGTGACTAAGGTTTCCATCCGTCCTCTTTTCCCAGGACAATGTCCTCTTTTTAAGGGTGTTTTTCAAACGTGTCCGAGATTTTTAAGAAATTTACCTACGTAAAAAAGGTCGTCAAAATTAGTAACCATCAAATTTCGGGTTAGAAGCATTAAGGGGTTAGGTGTACTCAGAATTTTCAAGAAATCGGTTTTTGTTTTTTGCATTTTTGGAAGCTGCTACAACGGCTGAAGAACTATTTTATGGCCCAGGAATAGTTGACTCGGTGTAAGTAATTAAATAATACGTATATTACTTTACGTAAATTGAGTGTAAAACTTTAAATGCGTTTTTCTCAAAACTATATTTTTTGAACTGGTGACCACTGTAGCTCGAAAACCGTTCGGTAGATTTTAATGAAATTTATACAGCTTTTAGAAAACATGAAAAACTAGTGCTTGATCGAAGGATTTTTTTTATAAATTTCGATTTGTTATAAACAATTAACTGTTTTTTCCCGAAAATCTTGAAAAAAATTTCCTGAGACTGCCATTTTGTTAATTTAAGAAAGAAAAAAAAAGCTTCGATCAGGCACTAGATTATCTATTAATAAAACTAATTTTTTTTGTCTTATTGAATTTGGATGAATCTCCAAGGATAAGTGATGGCCACCGCAAAGAGCTTCGGTTGGAACTGGATCAACACAAACAGCGATTACTTTTAAAATTATTAATTTTTTTTTCAAAAATTTCTGTCAAGTCAAGTCGAAACCTTATTTAATGATGCTATGTTTTTACTTTTATAAAATAAAATAATTTACTGGCAAAAAAAATTATTTAAAATTGTCATTTTTTCATGTCTCTGACTACACCTAACCCCTTAAAAAATGTCTTCAATATATTTTGAATGGCATTTCAAATAAAAACTTTTGCTTCCTCGCAAAAGATACGAGAAGCTTTGTTATCGTTTTAAAACGAGAAAAAAAATTTGTTCCCCGATTTTAAAAATTTTACCGGATCTATCCGTTTCAGGTCAAGACAAACACTTTTTGTTCCGTGTCTGTCTGTCTGTCTGTCTGTCTGTCTGTCTGTGTGTGTGTGTGTGTGTGTGTGTGTGTGTCCGTGTGTGTGTCTGTCCCCCAATCCTTGTCACACGCTTAACTCATGAACTACTGAACCGATATTGATGAAACTTGGTTGGTTGGTTGGGTCTGGCTTGAGGACGGTCCCATTTCAAAATAATTAAAATTGTGTGTAAGGGGGAGGGGTCACATCCAAAAAGATTTATTTTTTGAAGATATCTCAAGAAAGACACATGTAACGTGAAAATTGTATAGAACCTTTTTTGTAGAGCATTCAATTCTCTATAATATAGGTCACCTACTTTTGTTGTAAAATATTCCCTTACAAAGATCTATCTCAATTTGACTTAAGAAAATCGTCATTTGTTTTTTTAAAACTGCTATTTACTTTGACATATTAAATGTCACTTTGACGTTTTTAATGTCATTTTGACATTCGTATAGCAGAAAAATAATGATATTTTGATTGAAATTATCAAAAAATTCAAAATATACGACATAATAACCAGGCGCGTATTAAGAAAAATGTCAAATTAATTTTTTTTATTAAAATCGTATGAAAATTAAATGGTTAACCAATGACAGGCAGTTCATCTGAATACTTTATCGGTTTTTATTTAAATTGTTCAATAATTAACTACCTTTGATGAATTTAGCACGAGGAAGCACCGTGCATTTACAAGGCAGAGTATTTTTATTTTTTCAATTTGTCCTCTTTTTTAATGAACTAGTTCTCTTTTCACAACTTGAGTTTCTGGAAACCTGTAGATGTGACAAAAAAGTCTTTTCGATAAAATAGCGGTACAATTCCCAGACATAAATGCTTACAGAATAAAATCAACTGGTAATAAATTATAGGAAGTAGAGAGTCTTCGTATAACAACAAAAGCTTGTGAACAAAAGCTCATACGATAAGAACTATATCAGGTGCTCTGCTAGCGCAAGTAGATTTTCACATTACCAATTTTACTAGATAAATCTCTCCCCCCCCCTCTTTCTCTCACAGATTTGTTGTTCGTCTAATCGTGTTAAAAATGTTTGCATTTGCTTCGGATATTTCTCATCTCTTGGAATTTGTATTTACATCGTTTTTGTTCATATTACAAGTGATATTTAGAGAAGCGAAAACCATAAGCTCCTATGAGAGGATATTAAGATTAATATGGATTTCTAGGTTGAAGTAAACGTTTTGTCTTTGGAATTCAGTACTGGTTACAGTGGATTATTTTTTAGAAGGGGGTGAAATTATATCAATTTTTTTTTTAATTATTATATTAGCCAATATTTCATTAGATATTACATTGGACGTCTTTATAATGATTAAAAAGATGTGACTTAAACCTAGAACCCCAGATTTATATGGAATCTACGTATTTACGTAGAAGTCAATCATTATAATGATTATTTTTCAGTTATTTTACCAATTGTTTTCAAATTACTCTTTTCAGAATTTTTATATTGGCTTACCATAATATTATTATAAAAAATTACCCCCCCCCCCTCTAAAAAATGTTTGGTTACACTACTGACTTAGTTTGAATGAGCCGAGTTTGAGAGTAACAGAAGCTAATTTTTTTGATTCAAATTTTATGTCCGGTATCAAAACGGGACTAAAAAAATTTGTTAGTCTAGCAAGCACTCTCAAACGAGGTATTAATTTTGTGATAGTATCTATGGATTTTCTATGAAATTAATATCAGTGATACTTCAATATGTTGTAACACAGTTGGTGCAGACTCTGACTGTATAAAATAATTATCATAATATCACCAATGTTTTAACACCCTTGTTGGTGTTTACATACAACGCGTGTGCGAAACTTGTCAAAGTCTTCCTGAAACTTCAAGAGAATTGTCATATAAGTTTAATACCTCACTTGCTAGCTAGTAAATTTGCTAGCTCCTTTATATTACCAGAAATTATTATTTATTTTTTAATAATGATTTCTGAAAGCACCCATAATCCATTTTGATAATTATTTAGAATTATTGTGTGTATATGTACACAGTAAAAAAAATTTCGTAAAATTTAACACTTAAATGAGTGTTAAAATTTGCGTGTCAAATATTTCACATTTTTGTGTGTTGAATCAACACACGAGGCAAGTGTACTTTTATCGACTCAATTGTTAACACATTAAAATGTTATTAGAGATTCAAATAACACTTTATGAATGTTACTCTAAAATCAACACACAATTTGTGTTAAAAATCTTTTCCAAACAGTGACAAGTATCAATAACATTTTTAAATGTTAATGTAACACAGCGAATGTGTTAGTACGTTCATAAATAACACATAAAAAGTGTTGAATTAACACATGGCGCGTGTCAAGTTCGGCGTCGTTCGGCACAATGCGCGGGAATATAACCTATTCTACAACCCAGTGATGTACAGTGATGTGATTGTGTAATATTAAATCTTCTTTTGACCTTGAAAATATTGTTAATATTTATATTAATTAATTTATTATTTAATATAAAATTGGTGTTGTTATTTATAAAAAAAAAACGTAAGTACTATGAAATTTCATCTGTGACAATTTGATAGTCTTAATATAACCTTAAATTTTTTACACTCTACAAGTGTTACAAACAACATTTTAATGTGTTAAAATTGACGAGCTCATCCGGACTAATTCTAACACTCTCGTATGTTACTTTCAACATGCAAGTGTGTTATTTCTTCAAAAATAAAAAGTCGAGCCAAAGTAACACTCACTGCGTGTAAAAAAATCAGTAACACTCATTTAAGTGTTAAATTTTACGAAAATTTTTTTACTGTGTACACTGCCGTGCAAAAGTCTTTTTTTTCGTATTGTAAATATAAAACTGCAAAAATGGTTGGTAAAAAATCTTAAATGTTGATAAGAGTACTTAATTACAAATTTTGTAATAATCCTAACATATCTAAAATACAGCATTTACAATTTTCCATGTTAAGGAAAAATTTTGAAATATATGCCTGAAAGGTCAGGTTTACTCAAGTTGAATGTATTGACGCACAGTGTCTTTCAATCTAACGAGAAATTATTTTTTATTACAGTTTTGACTGCGAGTAAACATATTCTTTTCGTTAGTTTAGGGATTTTTATTGACTGAAATCTGTAGGTATATTTACATTCAAAATCATAGGTGTCGCATGTATCTTAATATATATAAATGTGTCACATGTTTGTCCGCGATGGACTCCTAAACTACTTAACCGATTTTAATCAAATTTGTACACCGTGTGCAGTTTGATCCAACTTGAAAGATAGGATAGCTTACATCTCAATTTATGATCGCAATATTATTTTATTGCAAATTATTTATCTTTATCTGTTAGCTCCAAACGATTCTAACAGATGGTGATATCTGTTGACTGGATTGAGTAAGTATTCAATAGATGGCGCTATGTCAAACTTCCAAACGTTTCATATAACCTACAATTTAATAGCATAACCACCACATGTTGCTAAAGTATAGGTTAACCACAGCAACGCGTGGCCGGGTCAGCTAGTTGTATTATATATTTGTAAGACTCTAGATTTAATTTATGCAATATGATAACTGATTTACTACAGGTCCGTATCGATTTATATATTTTCTAATAACAATCAGTATTTCAGCTTAATTCTATATAACAATAGAAGATAAGCTTTTAAATTATTAATAGTTAGGCCATTATAGTATATAAGTTATTAATGGATGGTGATTTGATATGTTACGCATCATTTGAGCATATTAATTATGACTGTTTCACATTTCATCGATATAATATATCGATGGAATATATGTTAGCGATTATCGTTCGACCCGGTTGCTAGATTCCATTGTTTAAAATTAGTGAAGCGAAATTCAGTTGTTTTATTGTTATCACTTGTTTGGGACATGCAAGTATACCTAGTTGAGAGGTGTTTGAGTAATTGATATTCGATTACAGAAATTATATGGATTTTAAATGTTTTCATTGCTAAGGAGATTAAATTTGAGTGAAAGGGGGGTCCAAAATATTTTTGACAATGTTCGTTATAATTTTTAGTGAAAGTACTAATTAAAAGCTACATTCTGAATTTTTTTCAGATTTTTTGAATAGATATTTTAGAAAATAATGGGGGGACGCTTTTATAATGACTTTGGAAAGCAAATACATTGTGATTGAAGAGTTAAAATCAAAAGATTCTGATACATTTTTTGTTGCATTTTAGAAGACCTTTCTAACTATACCCCACTTAATGGGGTAGGTGAATTTTTTTTTTTGAAAACACTTCATTTTATAGAAGGGGGGTTTAAAAAAAATTTTTTTTTCAAAAAAATTATCATTTCTGTTTTTGGGTTATCAATCTACGACCGTGTACCAAATTTCATCTTGTTATGTCAAAATTTTTCAGGACGGACGGACGGACATGGAGAAACTAGTTTTCTACGGAACCCTAAAAACACTACTTACTATAACAGTATCCGATACCCCCCCCCCTCTACAAATCGGCCCTGAAGATTCAGTGGTGTATAGAGGCTTTAACAAATAAATATAGTTTTCTTAATAAAAAAAAAATTACTACAATTCTGCATTAAGAAATTAGTCTGTGCATATTGTAAGAGGTTTTTTTTTTACAGAAAAAGAAAATGTTCTGAAAATATTAATTATCAGAGTGTATACATAAATTATGAACAAACTTGTTAATTTGTTGAATAAAAGGCAAATGTAAAAGTTCAGCATTTTATCTTCTGCAATATTCATACAATTGATTAATCTTGTATAAGACAAACGCACAAATTGTTAAAGAATCGGTAATATTGAGTTCGATTCTCGGAAAATTCTATCATTGGTTACTATATACATTCATATATGTACATATGTATGTAGTATATACAGTGAAATATTTTCATCCAGATATATTAATATAATATTGATGGAATGATACGTAAAAAATAATATTGTTAAGAGGATTTCGCGCATTTTCTATCAGAATAGACGTAATATTGATGTGTTTTGGGTTTTTTTATAATAATGAAATATATGAGTAAGTATTATCAATACAGAAAATGAAAATGATATTTTTTACTTTCTTATACACATGAATGTATATAAAATATACATAGGTGTAGTATAAGTAAGTATTGTAAAAACCGATTTTTTTTCGAAATCCGAATTCTGATGGAATTACCCATTTTGACATTCCTGAATCCATTCTATTTTCGCCATGATGTCTGTGTGTCTGTCTGTAACTTAAATACGACAAATCGTAGAAGGGTGAAATTTTATACATACGATTAACTTTTGTCTGGGAAGAAAAAACTTCTATTTTTGAAAACGATCTTTAATGAAGTCAATTTTTAGTTTTTTCGAATTATTTTTGAAACGGTGCATATTAGAAAAAAAAAATGATCAAACCATAAATTGTACACACTATTATAAGTATTAGGTATAACCTATAATTGTATTTTCTATTCATTTTTATATAGCTTATCAATTACTCAAATACCAAAATTAATAAATAATAATTAAATATAAAAAAAAAATACATGCCATTAATTATTTAAAAGGAAAATAATCTAATTTGACAAGCAAATATATTTTTTTTTCAATTAAATTATATAAAAATAAATACAGGTTTTAGAAGTTTAATAATTTTAAAATAAAAAATAATTATTATTAAGTAGGAATATACAGAGCGCGTACTACAAATCCTATTACAAAGTATAAGAGGATCAAGGAGATTACTAGGCCACAGTGAAAGAGGGTCTCGTAATTTGAGGAATGAAGATGAAGGTATAGGTATATATAATTCTAGGTATTTATGCTTATTTTGTTTAAAAATAAAATAATATCAAACTGAAACAATATACGTTATTGATGATAAGCAAATTATAATTGAGTTAATATGATGATACCATATAATTTCAGAAAATAATCGAAAACTAACTCGGCTTATATTCAGAAGCCAAAGAAAAACTACTTATGAAAACATTGCAGTGTCTGTCCGTCCGTCTGTTAAAGAGAATTGTACTGAAGCTGTTTAGAGAAAGAGTGTGATGACCTATTTATTGAAGTGAATTATAAAAAGTTCGATTTTGATTATGGGGTTTAATTTCAGGGGGTAAATTCGAACATGAAAACAAAAAAAAACGCATAAGGAACACTTATGGAAATATTTCAGTGTCTGTCCGTTCGTCTGTTACAGGCAATTTTCTCTTAAACTTATATAAAGTGAAGGCCTAGTCATAGACGGGACTTATAAAAAGTTGAATTTTGATTACTGGGGTTACTTTCAGGAGGTAAATTCGGAAAAGGTATCAACAATATATTTTGTATGTATTTAAAAAAAAACATTTTTCGAGAAAAACGCCTAAAAATTGCTGTCTCCACCCTTATCACCAAAAGGATCACCCAAGAAAATTTGAAAAAAATCATAAACATTGAAAATTAGGTTTAGATTGAAACAAAATTATCAGAATTGAAAAATTCTAGCACGATCAATTGTTATAAACAATCTAATTGTTTATTTCCTTTAAATAGATAAAAAAAATTCAACAAAAAATATTTGTTTTTAAACATTTTTCAAAGTGTTTCAATTCACAGCCAACTCGAGCCACGAAAAATGGCCTGTATGAGTTAATTTTTAAGATCTAAAAAAAATACCACATTCAAAATTCTTCTGAAAATAAAAATTACAAAATAAATTTAACTAATTGATCGATTATCACATATACTACATACGGTATTTTATTAATTAGCAAATAGTTCTTATTGATTTGAGCTACACCGGGTACAAACTACGTTAGTAATTAACATGTGATTTATTGGATAGATAATTTGATTATTTATTACACAGCTAGTGAATATAATTTTGTACACAGCTACTGAATATTTACTACATGTGTGCACATATGAACAATAACACTGTTCATTAATGTAATATTTGTTAGTTTAGTCGTATACATATATTATGTATACATACATATATACAAAACTCATTTAACACAATGTTTTCGTACATTTGTTTAACACAATTTGGAAATTTGTTTCAACCGATAAAATATGCGTATATAAAAAATTAATTTTATAAAAATACTTTAAAATACTTTAAAAACATCAATAATTTGAATAAATATTGATTAAAAATAATCTGAAGGGGGGGGGGGGGGTAGATATCAGTAACTAGAATAAATATTAATTAAGAAGAACTTCGTTCTACTACACCCCTGATAAAAAATAATAATTAATAATTTGAAGATTGATAATATGAATAATATTGAATATAATATGAATTGGTTTAAAAAAAATCTGAAGGGGGGGAGTAAATATCAGTAACATGAATAAATATTGATTAAAAATATTTTCTAGAGGGGGGGGGGGTGATCTACAACTCCCATAACATAACGGTCATGATAAATATAATAGTTAACACATTAAGCATCGATAATATGAATAGATATTGATTAAAACAATCGAAAGGGGGAGGGGGGGGGAGTGAATATCGATAGTAAGAATAGAAATTGATTAAAAATAAATTTGAGAGGGAGAGGGGATGACCTACAACTTCCTTAACTACGACCATGATATAAATAAAAGTTAATACTTTAAAAACATCAATAATATGAAAAGATATTGATTAAAAAGAATTTCGAGAGGGGGAGAGGGTGATCTCCTGCAACTCTCTTAACTACACTGCCGTGCAAAAGTCTTTAGACACTCATTTTTGTGCGTATTGTAAATATAAAACTGCAAAAATGTTTGATAAAAAATCTTAAATGTTGATAAGAGTACTTAATTACAACTTTTGTAATAATCCTGGCATATCTAAATACAGCACTTACAATTTTCTGTGCTAAGGAAAATTTTTGAATTATTTGCCTGAAAGGTCAGGTTTACTCAAGTTGAAAGTATTGACGCACAGTGTCTTTCAAGCTAACGAGAAATTGTTTTTTTTACTATTTTGACTGCGAGTAAACATATTCTTTTCGCTATTTTGGGGAAATCTGTATATTTACATTCAAAATCAGAGGTGTCCAAAGACTTTTGCACGACAGTGTACCTTTCTGATAAAAATAGTAATAATACTTTGAATAGATATTGATTAAAAAGAATTTCGAGGGAGATGATTTTGTATAATTCCTTGACTACGGCCCTGATAAAATATATTGCACATTTTGTAATAAAGTAATTGGCTTAGAAGTAAAGTATAAGACACATATGTGGGGTTTCTTACAGTGTTATATAATCAGTTTTTAAATGGCTTCGTTGTCACCTCTTTGAAATAAAATACATTATGAAAGGTATACAGAAAAAAATAATTTGTCTATGTGTAAAAAAATGTGATCAATGTAAAAAATCCGTGATCGATTTGGCTCCAATTGTAATTGATAATTTTTTACCAATATGAAAATATCCACGTTTATCTTATTGATAAATGTATATTATTACTAACAATGTTCTTATCACGGTGAAAATTTTGTTTCGTATTGAAAACATATAATTTAAATACAAAAAATACTTTATATGGATTTACCATATCGAAAATTGCACTTTCACTAGTTGGGTGGTGTAAAAAATATTCATACTGATAAATATTTAATAATACAAACATTATATTTAATCTATTTGAAAGTTTCGTTAGTTGGTGTAATAAATTATTTATTAATTTGACAAATGAAAAGATTTTTAGAGAAACATGAAGATATATTTTTCAAATTAATGAAATATCCTCAATAAGAATTTTGTTTAATTATGCATTTTCCCATTTCAAATTTCGTTTTTTTTTCGGCGATACACATTTAATTCTTGCCCTGTTAATTTACAAAAGTAGATGTACTCGATGTACCTTTAAGCTTATATGTATAGCACATACATATATATTATTTATCCTAACACAATCTGCATAGTGTTTCTTGTGTTAGAGAGTAACACTAGCACGTGTCACACACAACCAAATGCACTACAATTACCGCATAGTTATTTCCTGTTTGGAACTCCATTACGACAAAACGCGGTCAATGATGTCGCTAAAACCACCAAATTACCTAAACGTGTCTATTTTGATTGTAGTAGGTACACAAGCGCATCCTCTATCAATTTGATACTATTGTTGCATTCATGCAATCGAATTTAAATAAAAAAATGTATTTGTTTAGCATTTTGAAAAAGTGCAGGTAGTTCAAATATAATTGTTTTTAAATTCAATTTAAGTTTCACATGATTTAGGAAGGGGGGTTTTGTCCAAATTTCATGGTAGTAATTTTTTGGGAAGTTTTCTCAGCCTTAAAATGATTATCATAGCATTTTTTTAATGCTGAGATATAAATAAATATATTTTTGAAACCTAGTAAAATTAGAATTCTTAAAAAAATTCAGAATCGACAATAAAAAATTTTAATACAAAAAAAAAGATTCGAAGGATTTTTTTAATTTACCTAAATACCCCAAATTTCAAACACATAGGCGTCCAGAAAGAATGGGAGGAATAAATAGATGAAAAAATGAATACTATAATAAAATAAAATTTTATTGATATGAATTATTTGTTTATAAGCTTCGTTCCCCCCTTTCGGAAATTTTTCTCCGGTTCCCCACATATGCTACGCCACTGGTCACCTAGATCTGTCACACGTGAGAGTTAATTCTCTTCATTGCGTTAATTATAATTTAATATTGTTGTTGTCGTGGTATACCTATAGGAATGGTAGGTACTTCTATTATATTGTTAAATATAGGTACGGCAGGTTACGCACTAGATAATATAGGTTATGTAAACAAAATGCATACAAATGAATATCAATTGTTCACATGTTAAAATTATTAAATTTAAATAGTGATGAAAACCGATTTTTTTTGGTAGAAAAATTAAATGCATTTTACGAAAAATTTTCACAAACAAAATAATCAAAGTTTCACAAACGCCATACTGCGAGAATAGACAGTACACGAGACGAGATTGTACGAGACGAGAGTCAGGTAAGTCTCGTCTAAATGGAAGCTGTATGTATCAGTTTGTATAGAGAATATAAAAATTTTCAATTTTCAATTTGTTGAGAGCAAAAAATGCTTTTATATTATTTAACATACACTGCCGTGCAAAAAACTGATTTCAGTTAATAAAAATCCCCAAAATAACGAAAAGAATATGTTTACTCGCAGTCAAAACAGTAAAAAAAAACAATTTCTCGTTAGCTTGAAAGACACTGTGCGTCAATACTTTCAACTTGAGTAAATCTGACCTTTCAGGCATATAATTCAAAAATGTTCCATAACATGGAAAATTGTAAATGCTGTATTTTAGATATGCTAGGATTATTACAAAAGTTGTAATTAAGTACCTACTCTAATCAACATTGAAGATTTTTTACAGACGCAAAGAAATGAGTGTCCAAAGACTTTTACAAGGCAGTGTAACATTAGAAAGGAGGGGGGTATTTGAAAAAAAAATGACTATTTTTACAATCTGTATATCTGTCTCAAAAACAAAATACAATTTTAAATTAATTTTTGTCTAGAAAGAAAATATTTTTTAATACGCCCCTGGTTTTAGCATTTATGTATATATTAATTTTTGCGTTATCACGTACTACTGTTCATTTTAAAATTGTATTAAAATCCTCACCAAACAATAAAAAACACAACAAAAAACACATAATTATGCATTCATCTGACATATGTTGTGTCAGAACACACATGTAAAGAGTGGACATCCCATTTCTTGCGCTAATTGCTGTATGCTTCTAATTATTAGAGTTTTATTTGACACGTGAGTGCAGTACACAACAACCTCTCCACCCTTCCCTTACAATTACAAACGTATACAGGATGTTTCATATATTGACCATTCAGAATAAAACATTACGATGTTTCTGTTGCAAAAGTTGAAAGCCGGGCTTACTTTACTCGCTATACTCGCTGGCGTGTGGGCTTGTTAGCTAGTAAACTAGCTGTTTATCATCATAGTTGCTAGTGAACTAGCTACGAGTATACTAGTACGACTGGTACATCAAAAAATACTGCACTTTTTGATTTTAAATAAACAAAAGAAAATTGAAATCGGATGACTAGGAGTTGAGATAAAGCTAATTTTATAACACCGGTGGGGGCAATCTTTGATAGCCGATATAACAGTGTTCTACACAGATTTTAAAGTGGCTCCCTATCTGAATATCTTTCTTTTGATGTTATGTATAACCACAGAAAGTGGCATACCCCAATCAAAAAGTGTAGCGTTTTGGCTTTATTTGCCACGTACCAGACGTACTATAGACTATGTGCAAGGGGGCGGGGTTAAAATAAATATCGATGTCAGCGCTCGTGGTGAGTTTTATTGTAACAACTCAACTACATTTTTCGTATGTCATTGTTATTTAAAAGTGAAAATAATTATAATTTCCGAAAGTTTTTAAATTGCACACAAAAAATATTCAGTAATATATAGAAATATCAAAAGCGAAAAAATACAGGAGCAAATTACACGCCAGAAGAGAAAATATTGTTATTTTTCATTATTAAAATGTAACAGATATATGAAATTTTGAAGTATTTTATTGTTGTACTTTTTTAGATTAGTTACAAGAAATACTACTAACGTGTCATAAAAATAATCTAGGTACTATATTTTCAAATATGCTAGCAAAGGTAACACTGTTCAGTTACTAAAGGTTTTGTTAAACGAAATTCTTCAAAAAAGCTAATTTTGACATATCATAAAAATGGTCATAGGTATCTATAATAAACTTGACGTGGGATGCCATAAACTATATATCCAGGATATATACATGTATGTATGTACATTATTATACATATATATGTTGTAAACAATGATTTTTACCGAAATTATAACATTTTTAAATTGTCAACTTGTGTACAGTTTTAGGTTATAGGTGGAACTAAAATATTACATTGACTAGGACTTTATAGTTTTTAGGTGATACTTAACGACTTATTTGAAAATTATAAATGTAAACTGTGAAAGTAAAAGAGATTGAGTGTTTGATAGATTCAAACTCGGTCCGTAAGATCGTCGGCGCAATATTTTTAGGTTATGCTGTCAATGTAAACGAATTAATTATTTTTCTATAAGTCATATTTGAAGAAAAAAAATACCCGAAATGAATAATTTTCACGTACCTTTCATACTTTGCTATTTACATTATATGCAAACAGCTAGATTAAATGATATTTGTTTTTTTTAAATATTAAATAAAAAATACTAATAAAATAGTTGAAAATTGTCTATATCGCCCGCTAGCAGCGCTAGTTGTCATCGTGCACACAGCCTATACCGGTGATTCCTTTTCAAAAGGAAAAAAACTCGCTAGCTAGTTGACTACTGAGCGAGTGGAATGTTCTGTGTGTCATCATTACTATCGTACTAGCTGACTCGCCCGCTTGTAAACTCGCTTTATGTAATCGACGCTTTACAAATCGAGACACCAATAATATATATATATGTATGTATTAACCATAGGTGGGCACAGTTAATCGAAAAGTTAACTTCGTTAATCGTTAATCCGTTAATAAAAAAGTTAACTTCGTTAACCGTTAAACCGTTAAAATTCCGAAAATTTAACAGAAGTTAAAGTTAACCGAAAATTTGAAAATTTAACGAAAGTTAAAGTTAATCGTTAAAAAGTTAATCAACCAAAATGTTTGAAGAAGATTTAGAAAAAAATAATTGTGTGTACTCAAGCGAGTAAATTAGGCAGATATGAAGTCCATTTTGTGTGAGATTGCTTTTCTGATATCATTTTTATTTAGATAAATTTCATTTAAAAGTCATGTTATATGTATATTTAAGTTATTTCATATGATTTGAAAAAAATTCGAAATCACATGCTCTAGTTGGATAAAATATATTAGCAAACTACGTACCTCTATTCATATAAAAATTATTGAGAACAATTAAAACACGTTTAAACACTTATGAAACTAATAACGTTAACAGATTTTGTTTGTTGCACTTCCCATGTAGGGAATGCCAGCCTTGACGATGGGCCCAAGCATGGCCCAATATTGGATTGCCAAGTCTCGTTTTTTCGATATTGGTCCAAGACTGGGCCAACCTTCAGATATCGAGCTTCGGTTATCTATTCTTTAACCAAGACTGGGCCAACCTTAAGGTACCGACCTTCGGTTATCTATTCTTTAACCAAGACTGGGCCAACCTTCAGATAACGAGCTTCGGTCACCAATTCTTTAGCCAAGACTGGGCCAACCTTCAAATACAGAACGTCGGTTACCCATTCTTTACCCAAGACTGGGCCAACCATCAGATACCGAGCATCGGCCATCCATTCTTTACCCAAGACTGGGCCAACCTTCAAATATCGAGCGTCGGTTACCCATTCTTTACCCAAGACTGGGCCAACCTTTAGATACCGAGCATCGGCCAACCATTCTTTACCTAAGACTGGGCCAACCTTCAAATTCCGAGCGTCGGTTACCCATTCTTTACCCAAGACTGGGCCAACTTTCAGATACCGAGTATCGGCCAACCATTCTTTACCCAAGGCTGAGCCAACCTTTAGATTCCGAGCATCGGTCACCCATTCTTTACCCAAGACTGGGCCAATCTTCTTATGCCAATACTAGCCCAATGTTCATACAAAACTTAACTCTCGCTAACGGCGTGATTTCACTTTGATTTAGTATATATACGGCATTTTAGCTAATATTAATGTATGTATAAGTTAGTACGGTAAGTAATAAGTTGATATTTAATAGATATATGCATATGATTTTATGAATAAAAAATTACAGATACAATATCCCAAAGCTCCTGGATTGGATGTCATGCTTGTGCCAAAATCAACTCCTCCAGTGGCGCACCCAGAAAAAAAATTCTGGGGGTGGGGAGTTTTATATATGATTTATGAATATAAAAAACAGATATAATATCCAAAGCTCTGGATGCCATGCCTGTGTCAAAATCAGCTCCAGTGATGGACCCAAAAAAATTCGGGTGGGGGGGAGATTGATATAATTTATATTTTATATTTTTTAATGGACAGTTATTAAATTAAACAATGCATATCGACAAATTCGGAGGGGGGGGGGGTAAAACCTAATCTCCTCTTTTGGGTGCACCGCTGCTTGGCACTATATTGGCCGATATGTATTGGCCAAGGCTTGGGCCAGAGCCTGGCTAGACTCTGGGCCAGCATTGGTACTATACTGGTCGCCAAGCCTTGGCCGAGCCTTGAACGGAGTTATCATTTGTATGTTCGCCCAGTCTTGGTTGCCTGGCTTGGCCCAGCGTTGGCAACCTTTGGCGCAAGCCTGGGCCAAGCCTGGCCCAATTGTAATTCCCTATATGGGTTCTACCAACTGATTTTTAAGTAAATATTGTGAATCAATATCCATAGACAGCAGTACTCATTATAAAATGAGGTGTACGGCGGGCAATAATGGGTTAAAACGATTCTCAGAAGACAGACTATTTATATACATAGATAAAACAAATTCTATCAAATGTCACCACCATCATTCATGTAAATAAAATGTCGACATGTCTCCACATATTTTTAAAAGAAAATATGTAGCTATTAAAATTTCAATACATATATTATTTTTTCATGATCGAAGCACTTTGAGTGTACGGATCATAATTTTTACGAGAGCATAAAAACGTGGTAGCATTTGTTCACGGATTTAAAACCAATCGTTATTTTTTACTGTGTAACGTTTCATAATAAAAATGATGTAAGTCCGGCAAAACGTGTTATACTCGGCACGATTCATGAGTGCAGTTTGTGAATTTACTCAGTAGCGCCTCGTGAGAAATATTTAAATTAAATTAAAGTCTGTTTTTGTATAATATGAGACAAAATTGTAATATATTTTACAAATGTGATATTAAGATGAATCCTTCCAACATTTCGCCACATATTACATTGAACATCATAAAGGCTTTTATATAATCTATCATTTAAATACATATAAATTTATTTTCAAGCTACCACTGACCGTTCAGTACAATGTACATTTGCTTCTTTTCGACAATGAACGCCCTTTTCCCCCCTACTGTTTTTCGTTTGTTTTCTATTTACGTGCAGTTTTAATGAGTGATTTTAGCAGCCGCTTGATTTTTTTTACACGCAGCTGTTATAGGAATTAAAAATTCGTAAACATGATTTGAATTTTAAACTAATTGCATTTCTAAATTTCACTTACAAAATGTAAATGTGTTTTAGGGGTACATACGTTTACGAGGTGGCGTGAATTTTTATTATTTATTTTGGTGTTTATGCCCAATTTTATTGTACGTTTTTTATGCAATTAAATTTGTTTTTTTTTTGATATTTTATTGATGCAATAATTAAAATTTTATATTATTTTTTTTTTATTTAAAAAAATGGGTATACATTGTACATATACTGCCGTGCAAAAGTTTTGGACACTCATTTTTTGTGTATTATAAATATAAAACTGCAAAAATGGTTGATAAAAAATCTGAAATATTGATAAGAGAACTTAATTACAAATTTTGTAATAATCCTAGCATATCTAAAATACAGCATTTACAATTTTCCATATTAAGGAAATTTTTTGAATTATATGCCTGAAAGGTCAGGTTTACTCAAGTTGAAAGTATTGACGCACAGTGTCTTTCAAGCTAACGAGAAATTGTTTTTTTACTATTTTGACTGCGAGTAAACATATGCGTTTCGCTATTTTGGAGATTTTTATTGACTGAAATCTGTATATTTACATTCAAAATTACAGGTGTCTAGAAATTTTTGCACGGTATTGTTAGTATAATTATTTACCTATTTCGGGAAAATAATTAATAATTTTGATTATTTAAGAAAACTATATGCACATTATGGGGTGTCAAAATATTATTTCTTAATAAAATTATCTACCCGCAAAAAAATGCAAAAATTGTGAGCACAGACAAAACATTTTTAGCTGATTTTTTTACTAACACTAATTTCTGAAAGAACCGAACCGATTTGGAACAAACTTTCACCAAAGTTTACCTTATATTCAAATTAAAAAAAAAGAAATGAAACATTATGTTTCATTCTAAATGAATCATCAGTAAAAAAAATGTAACGCAAGTCAGAGAAAATTTATATTATTAATTAATACAGACATTTTGAGAAATATTCTCCAAGCATAAGGACTATATATTATCCTTACGTTGTCTCAAACCTAAATCAACATTACAACCGACCTCTATAACGTATATATAATATATATTGTACACATATAAACAAATTAAAATTACAAACGTAGAGAATTTCATCAACCCTACAACACAATTCTTAACCCATTAACGCCCGCCGTACACATTTGTGTACACCTCATTTTATAATTAGTGCTACTGTCTATGGATATTAATTCACAATATTTCCTTAAAAATCAGTTGGTAGAAGTGCAACAAACAAAATATGTATTCTTCTGAATAATTTTTATATGAAAATAGGTACGTGGTATGCTAATATATTTTATCCAACTAGAGCATGTGATTTAGATTTTTTTTTCAAATCATATGAAATAACTTAAATATACATATAACATGACTTTTAAATGAAATTTATCTAAATAAAAATGATATCAGAAAAGCAGTCTCACACAAAATAGACTTCATATATGCCCAATTTACTCGCTTAACCCTGGATGGGTAGACGTCAAATTTAAGCCGAAAAGAGTAGACGTTCGTAAAATTGACTACTACTATATAATTTTTAGTTTTCTAATAAATTTATGGCAAAAAAAAAGTTTTGCTTTTAAAATCTTTTGATTTATGTATTTACAAAAATACCGAAATACGAAAGATTAAAATATAAGCTTAGTAATATAAGTTTACAGCGAATCGACAAACGAAAGAAAGTATCATTGGATCAAGCATTGAGACGAATGAGATCTTTTTCACATTCACAGCATATCCTTTTACGTACATATTTCGACTAAAATTTACGTAAAAGAGTAGACCTTCGTGAAAGATACGATGTGACTTGTCGATCTATGGCTCTCTCTAGAAAAATAGCAAACACTGACACCTGTCCTTGGCAGAGGTTGAAGACGAACTATTAAACAAGGCATATCTTCCCGCTCGGCTCCCCACCCCGTCTTGATTTCCCTGTAGAGGGTGTTGTGTAAATGTAGTCGTAATTATTACGAACGTCTACCCATCCAGGGTTAAGTACACACTGTTATATTTTTATTAAATATTATATTTATAGTTAAATATATTCAATATGTAGGTACTTAATTTTATTTAAAAAATCTTTTACATGTTTTTGTTTTCTTTTGGGCGTATATGGGTTAATATACCAAACGTGCAAAATGATTTCACTCCCTTTCACAAATTCGGTCATATTCTTGTCTTAATTTGTCTCATCACGAAACCTGTCGCATAAATGACAAATACAACTCGGTGAGAAAATGGATATATGTAAATAACATTGGCTCTAAGGACCACAATGATTCGTCTTCATTATTCAGCGTATCGGTGATGTTACCACCACTGTCACCAGGTGTACCAACTTGCTATACGTGTCAGGTGTACTACTATGTGTTGGCAGGAGTGGACTCAGGGAAATATTATATTCATTAAAAAACTATTTGTTTTTAAACGTGAAATGCATGGGGATATCCTAAATATTATATTAATTAATGAACTATTGATTTTTTAAGTAAATTTTTTTGGAGATATCCTAAACGGTAAGAGATACAGATATGGTTAAATGGGATTAATTATTTGTAAGAAAGGGGTGAGTATTACTATACACAAAAATACTAATACTTTTATGTAGTTTAGATGATGTACCCAAAAAAACTGAAAATTCTGAATTTCTTTAAATAACTATAACTTTTTTGACAAAGTAGTTAGGTACTTTTTGACTGTAATTTCTTAAAGCACTTTTTTGTGTAGAATTGATTGGTGTATTTAGATTTTTATATCAATTTTAGTTTCTGAGTTACAAGCCCTAACTTTAGTTTTTCTAACTAAGTTGGCTATAGCATATTTGAATGTGTTTTTTTTCTCTACTTTACAACGATATGTCACATGTCATACTTACTATCGAAAAAAAGTAAGAACTTTTTTATTCTTTTTAAATATTCATTTATTATTTTGATTGTGGCTATTGTGATTTTTTTTAGCAATTTTTGTTTTTCATAGCTTACTTAAATATTTATAATAAAATATCACTGGCATTTAGTATTTCGACTTATTTTCGAAAATAAATATGGCAAGTGACATATCGTTGTAAAGTAAATTAAAAAATGAGTTGAAATATGCTATAGTCAACTTAATGTCCCACAAGAAAAACTAAAGTTAGTGCTTGTAACTCGGAAACCAAAAGTGTTACAAAAATTCTAAATACACCAATCAATAGTCATTTAAAAAAAATTCTGAATTTTCGGATTTTTTGGTATACCGCCTAAACCACAAATTTTTTTTATGTATTTAGACGAAAATAAAATCATATATTCAAAAGTAAAAAAGAAAAATATAGTATTACCTGTAGCAGTTTAAAATTTTTAGGAAAAAATTATCTGATTTGTAATATATTCATAAATATATCCAAAATCGTTATTTTTTTGGCACTTTTAGGTTAAGATACCTCAATAACCTGAGCTAATTGAGATATATTATATATATATATATATATAACAGAAAAGACAAAGAAAATCGAATCGCATTAATATATTTTGTAGTCGGTTGTATTTCTAGAAACCCAGGCGCGTAAATTCCTGGGGATTTTCCGCCGCGCGTTCTGTTTCACAGGACATAAAACGAGATTGTTGAAATGGGATCTTCACATAATTTCCTCTGAAAACTGCAACTGTTTATCTGCAGCAGATGTTTGTTATTTGAATGTTTTATAGTTTGCTTTCTCGATTAGAATACTCTTGTTCTACCTGTATTCAGAATACATGTTTACGTAGATTTTTTATTATATGAGTAAACGGATTAAAAAAGTAGCTACTTTTTTAGACATATTGTTTAAGGCGGCTATTACACTATCAAAGAAATGTGATAAAATTTCTTTGATCAAAGAAATATGACAGTGTAATACGTCAACTTTTATAATATTTATTTTCATAATATTTCTTTTATCATAGATAATGACAGTTTCTTATATTTGATCAAAGTTTTTTGACGGATAAATCAAAATGGTGACTGAAAAGTGTTCGTGGATGGTTTCGGCTACGAAATTACTTATAATTTAATATATGATCAAATCTTTGTCAAAGGTCTTTGACATATTTATTTGATACTATTCATGAAAAAGTTTCAAACTTGATGACCCCCCCCCCCCAAAAAAAAGATTATTAGTTTTTATTTAATATCTGGAGAGAACCCATTGTTATTAATTTGAAAGCCAATGTGATGCGTCAAAAAATTGTCAATGTTTGAGAATTTTTTTTCACATGTATAACTAATTATTTTAGGATTGGGTAAATGACAATTTATTAAGTATATATTCAACTTATTCAGTACCAATTTTTATTAAAAAATATTAAAAATTTATAAAGTTATGAGCCTCGATGTGACGACCAAAAAAAAAAATTTTTTTTAATTAATAAATATTTTATGAATATCTACATGAATGTAGCTATCATTGCACGTAGCCATTTTTATTTATTTTCCGTCACAGTGGCTTTCTCTTTTAATATAAATTTATGAATATGGGGTAGATAAAGAACAAAAAAATACAAGATAAATATTTAAGGAACCGATCCTAAATAATTATTGGCAGATACTGCAAATCAATAACACTTATTAATAGGTACTAATTATCAAATTTCATAACTGTATCACAAAGGGTTCCCCAGATATTAAATAAAATCTAAACATTTTTAAGGGGTTGTATTTCCCTCAAAAAGAATTTCCGGACTTATATTCATATAAAGTTTTTTACTTAAAATAACATCCTCGATCCACTCTTTTTTTTTTCTATGTTTATTATAAATCACTTTCATAATTGTTTCACAATGGGTTCCCCAGATATTAAATAAAAACTAAACATTTTTTAGGGGTTTTATCTCCCTAAAAAAAGAATTTCCGGACTTATATTAATATAAAGTTTTTTGCTTAAAATAACATCCTCGATAATTTTTTTATATTCATTATAAATCACCAAATATTACAACTGCGTAATTTTTACTCAAAAACATACATCGCGACTACCATCTAGCGGCAGTCAAGTATAACTAACAGCGCGTCACGCCCATTCCCCAAAGCCACCGTGATCGTTATGGTTATAATGGTACAAATAAAATTCTCACCTAACGGCCGATGGTGGCGGCGCTGAACGAAGCAATGTTCAATTAAAATTGTTAACGCCACATACTCAAGCATACATACACATACAAATGGTGCTCTGTGGGACATATTAACTGACGGACCCAACATGTCTGTATTAATTGGAAGCAATTGGGATCTATATTCGTTCTAGGATGATAGATTAGGTATAGTATCATTATTTCATCAAGGTTTATTGTGTTTATCTGTTAGATATACACTCGTCAACTTAATTAAAGGATCACTAAAAAAAAGTCGAAATTTAGGTGATTTTCAAACCACTGTATTTTTGCGAAAAATGATCGGATTTTGAAAAACCAAAGATTTTTTTAAAGCTTGTACTTTCTAGTTTTTGAATCAAAAATTCAAAAAAATTTATCATCCCTTAGCGAGCCGTGAGAATTGAAAAAATAAAAGTAAAAATGACCCTTTAATTTTTTCTAAAATTGCACCATGTCTACGGGCTCCAAAAAAAATGTCAGATTAATTTCGAGTAAAGCATTTTAAAGCTGGTAGTTTCCGCTTCAAAACACATTTTTTTTGCGATTTTTTTTAATCGAGTTATCAGCTGTCAAAGCAATAATGTACACTGCCGTGCAAAAGTCTTTGTACATCTATGATTTTGAGGGTAAATATACAGATTTCAGTCAATAAAAATACACAAAATAGCGAAAGAATATTTTACTCGCAGTCAAAATAGTAAAAAAACAATTTCTCGTTAACTTGAAAGACACTGTATCAATATTTTCAACTTGAGTAAACCTGACCATTCAGGTTTATAATAAAAAATTATTTTTAACAAGGATAATTGTAACTGCTGTATTTTAGATATTATAGGAGTATTACAAAAGTTGTAATTAAGTACTCTTATCAACATTTAAGATTTTTTACCAACCATTTTTGGAATTTTGTATTTTTAATACGTAAAAAATTGAGTGTCCAAAGACTTTTGCACTGTAGTGTATGTTATTAATAATAATGATAATTTATTAAGCCCTAAAGGGCAAGAGTACGCACACTTTTCAAGCCCCCCCCCTCAATTTTTTTTTGTTCTAAATACTAAATAATGCCCATTTCCGTGGTTGGAAATATTTGAGAAAGATTTTTTTGTAGAATATAATTTTCAAATATAATTTATTAGGGTTTTATTAATAAAAAAAATTATGTTTTAGCCTATAATTGATAATTAAATTCGATTTTGAATTTTTTATTTTGTTTTACAGGAATTTTACCTATTAAAAGTGTCATTCACCCCATAAGGGTTGATTTTAAAGATTTAATGTTACCTTATTTTCACTGTATTTATTTTATAAAAAACATTGAGCCCAAGTTAACCTTCTTTGGTTGCGATCACAGACTAAAACTACACTACGCCTAATTTTCATAAAACGGAAACTTAATAAATTTATTTCCGGTTATAATAAATTGTATTATTTCTTAAAGATACTGGTGTACACCACATCCCTAAATCACATTAAAATAAGGTTAAATTGGGCTACTACTGTACTCTAATAAAAAAAGTTAAAAAAAAATTGTATTAATAAATAAAATGGAAATTTTCTAATAAATACTATAAAAAAAATTAACCTATTTATCTAAGGTGATAAAAACGATCTTATTACCCCCCCCCCCCCCCCCCCGTTAAACTTAATATCTAATTCAAGATTCAACGCGTGTAACTCGGCGCTGCAAAAACAAAGGTTATGGTAACTATCTATGTAGTTAGTTGACATCGGGGGCGGCCAATATTTGTGTGACATAATCCGATCATTATGACACGAACAAACACGATGAACCGAAACCATTAATGTGAGACCCAAAATATCCAGGTGACCACGTTTAACATTGATTAGGGCGAGTACGTACTGAAGGAATTACTCTCAAATCATATTCAATATATTTTATTTTTTTGTGTTTGTCATATAACGCATGAAGTTAGCTGTAGAGTTAAAAACTAAAAAAAAACTATTGAAATTTATGACAACTTTTTTAAATTAAACAACAATAAATGATATAATATGAATAATGATAACTAAAGAGGTATATCCCTAGTTGTTCATACTGTCGTAATTTTGGCAATGATTACGTAGTGTTAAAAAATGTAATCAATGTATATTGTATATTATTTATAAAATTTTGTTTCGTATTGAAAACATATATTTTGAATACAAAAAAATACTTTATATGAATTTACCATATCGAAAATTGCACTTTCACTAGTTAGGTGGTATAAAAAATATTCACAATGATAAATATTTATTAATACAACCATTATGTTTAATCTATTTGAGAGTTTCGTTAGTTGGTGTAATAAATTATTTATTAATTTAACAAATGAAAAGATTTTTAAATAAACATGAAGATATATTTTTCAAAAGAATAAAATATCCTCAATAAGATTTTTTTTATTATTATATTGAAGAAACATTGTTATATTAACAAGATTTTATTAAGCATTATTTCCATCTCAGATTTTCAATAAGATCGAGTTTTTCTCTGTGCACGTAGCTTAAGACTGCGGAGGTTATACCAATAATATCAGATAGACACAATAAAGGTGTACATGCTCGAGTCGCTTACTAACGACGCCCTTTCACTGATGTCACCCACCCGCAGTGCCCTATAAGTCGGCCCATTGTTGTTATCAATTTTCGGTGAAAGTACTTTTACGTATAGGTACCTGATTATCTTTTATTTTATTTTGCCGAATTAATATCACTATTTAATATAGCAATGATTAAAAAATAATAAGTGTTTATTATTTTTACCTCCTCTTTTTTGATTTAATGTATCGGGCTAGAAACGAGCCCTGGAAAAAAAGTAATGGATTGACCCATATAAAATTTAGTTTAATTAATTGTTGGGCCCATAGGCACGGACTCCGGGAGAGAAAAAAGGGAACAAATTGCCACTTCAGCATGATTCTACAGGATAACTTTGTTTATTTTGGTAAATAATGATTTTATTTCTTATTTTTCTTAACTATAAATTGATATTTCTATAACAAATTCAAAATGAGTGTGTGAAATATCACCAAAAAATTTTGAATTTTAGATTTGGTTAAAAGTATGTTAATTATATAGAAAATGGCGTGAAAAGTTTAATTTTTCAAACCGCAAGTCTGTATCTCAAACCGTTCTCGAGATATGGCTTTTCAAAGTTAACAATATTTGAAAATTTTGGAGAAAATCAGCCGTAACTTTTGAACGTGATGTCGGATTTGATTTTTGTCGACGAATTTGAAATCAGCGTGTTAAAATCTATATAATGACATGTATAATACTTGGAAATTCGGCAAAAAAATTTTCGCGAAAAATCGAAAAAATTCAAAGGGGTATACCTTAAAAAAATGTCGATTTTTCACAAATTTTTTTTTGTCGAGTTTTGAAGTATTATACATGTCATTATATAGATTTTGACACGCTGATTTCAAATCTGCCAACAAAAATCAAATCTGACCACACGTTCAAAAGTTACGGCCATTTTTCTCAAAAAATTTCAAAAATCGAAAACTTTGAGAGGTCATAACTCGAGAACGTGATGAGATACAGACCTGCGGTTTGAAAAATTCAACTTTTCACGTCATTTTCTATATAATTAACATACTTTTAACGAAATCTAAGACCTAAAAAATTTTCATCAAATTTCATGAGTCAAATAACAAATTCTCACAAAAATATCAACTTAGAAATAAGAAAAAACATCATAACTTACTATATAAACAATAATATTCATTATTTCTGATGTAATTTTTAATTTAAAACACATTTATTTAACATATCGCTTTAATAGATACATTAAAATATCAAATCACGTTGGGTCACGATCGTGAACTGAAAAAATAATAACCCGTACTCAGATCTACCCTAGATTCAACACTAATGATCCCCCCCCATGGTTATGCCTATAATACTACACCCAAATATCTAAGAGAATAATTTACAATGTTTTAAAAATCTATTTTTTTAATTTCGCCAACAATTTACCCAGTTTTCCCCGTCGATTTTATTCGGGTCTGTTAGTTCATATACAAGAGAAAACCTCAAGAGAAACTATAATCATAACTAAAGCTCGAACATACGTCAAAATTATTTATTTATAAACACAATTATAATAAATAACAAAGATATAACTAAATAGTTATCTGCCACACAAGTTCCAAAAAAGATTACATAATCTAAACTTCTCTGTATGAAATTATCTCCTTTACAACTTTAACACATTCATGACATATTTACCCACATTCGGTACAAAAACTGACGTCTAGAACAGCGGTTCTAAACAAACATAAAATAAAAACATTACAAATACAGCAACGAAGTAAAAATGGGACAATTATTTTTTTATATATTTGCTAATAAAACTATTAGTAAATAAAAACAACATGTCAGTCTAGAACAAAACATATTATCATAAATTGTAATAGTTATTAAAAAGCCCAATCTTAAATTTGGTTTGTTTTATTATCCCTAAGGTACTACGGTAAAAAACTACTAAACAAAAACTTATAAAACAATACAAATCAACTTGCATCATAATCTTTATGGATCGAACTATTACTTGAACAAATAAAAAAACATACATTTTTTAAACAAAACTTACGATTGTTTGTTGCTTGTTTTTATAAAATTGAGTTTTCGCCACAATCTCTCGCAACAAATTCAGAGGTACCGAAAAGTTAGCGCAGTGAGAGACTAGTCGGTATGTAGTTACACTCAGCGTTCCTGAGATCCTGGTTTGTTGACTTTTTAGGATTGAACTCTAGACAATTGTTATTCGTTGCTTTAATACTGGATGAAAATATATAGATTTCTATACAATCATATGCCAATAATTTATTTTTGTTATTTCCTTTTTTAATCGTTTTCAAATTATCAAATTTTAAATAAAATGTATCTTACACATTTTTTTTATACTACTTATTATATTTCAATTTCAACGAAAATTTGTATTGAATTTCATTTTTTCCACATTGAGTCACACCAAAACACAAGTTTTGTGTGTAAAATCTACATAGAAGACTTTAACGTCAATTTGTTAATTTAAATTTCGCGCTGAAATATAGCAGTCACAATGGTATTATGGTGGGGGTTGGGGAAAGACGTTTTATAGAACTGTTAGAAAATTGTCTTTCGCAACGGTCGTCTTGTGGATGGTCGTACTACAGAACGCTGAGTGTAGTTTTGTATAAGTATCTTCTATGTGTACATAAAAACCTATACCAATCCAACTATTGTAAATGTGTTTTTTTTACATGGGCCTTATTACACCCTGGGCCTTATTTGACTCAGGTACCATATTACTTTACTTAGACGTAGTTTTAATGTCATAATTTTTATTTATGACATGCTCTTTCCACTTCTACCATAAAATGTATTGGTTTATTGTTAAAATTCAAAATTTATTCATATTTAAAGCTGGATTGAATTCACATAAAGTAAATCGGACTAATGCAAGAAATAAACATAACTAATAACGATTTTAATCGGCCGATTTCTAGACTAACTTGCGCTAAAAATCTCTACTAGATTCTAGGGGTCCTGAAATGTAAATATCTGTCTAAATTGGTAACTTTTCAACTATAGTCAATACTTTTCTTATCGCTAACGTAATAACAAAATTAAATTCATATTTTTCGAAATATGATAATGTGACGATGAAGGGGTTAATTTTTTTTTGTGAAATATGTCTTATTTATTTGGATTACTATTGTATACTACAATTAATTTTAGTTAATAAAATAAAATCTGTAATAAATAATGGGGTGGGGGTTAACGGTTTAATTTTTTCGAATTTTGATTATCGCCATTCGAATGAGCATAACAAATTATGAAAATTTTGTATTACAGATTTTTTTAAATCTCCATTAGTTTCAGAGTTATTTGAAAAATATGTTTATTTTGCACATTTTTATAGGGGTGTTTTACCCCCTTAAACCGTTTTACCGCAGATATGATAATTTTTTTCTTACTTTCCTTGACCTTCTCTAACTAACTATATCTATACAAATACTCGATACGAATTTTTTTCGACTTGAAAAGGTTCCCTTGTCCATAGATAAAAGTTTGAGGAACACTGGTGTACAGTGACGCTTTCAAGTAGAGCTCAGCGTTTTATTATTATGATAAAGCCCCCGTAGATCAGACAAACTAAAAGCAAAACAAGGAACTCCCTCAATGTCGCTACATCATCACAAAACTTCACTGTCGCCGTCTCGAGTGGTGTACGAGAACATTTTTCTTCCTACGCTACTCAAAGTTTCACTTGTTTTGAGGGGGGATGGGGGCAAAGATAAAAAAGCGATGCATTGATTGTAATTTTTTTAAACGTTAATATATAAATGTTTGTTTATTACCTTTTCACTAGTAAACTGCTTAACCGATCTTGATGAAATTTTGAAGGGAGATAGCTTACATCCTGAGGGACGACATAGGCTGCTTTATACCCTGAAAATATAAATATAATTTCATAAAATATTAACCCATTTTTATTTCTTCGAATTTTTTTATCAAGTTCTCAATTCTTATTGAAAATATTACCAAAAAGAAAAATTCAATACAAGATATAATAATTATCAGTCGCAGACTAGATTATTATCATGAGAACCCAATGTCATATTTATAGGACAGCACTTTTTTTAACGACGATAGTCTGTACCTGGATTTATTTTTGAAATTATTGATATTTCTATGCTTTATTTACGCCCTCATAAGCTAAGTCAATTTAAAAACGCTTTAGCCTTGTTTCACACATACGCGGTTCCATTCGGTTCGGTTCGTTTTCGGTTTCAGCCGAAAACGAATCAAACTCTTTCACACATTCACGGTTCTCATACGGTTCATATTAGGTTTTATTTTTTTCCGTAAACTCAGTAGTTATCATGGAGAGAAAGCGAGTTATTGCCATGTTGTTTCTCTATAAAAAAATTAAAAAACGAAGGAGGAATACTAGAATTCATTGCGATCACCCTCTCATCACTTTACAGCAGGAATTTGGAGCATTCTACACTATTTTCCCGAAGCTAAAGAGCATGAAGACGATCCACATCAACATCTGGAAAACCGCTCATTTTATTAGAAAATCTGCGACAAAACTTAAAAAAAATAACACTCGCTATCATCGAGTATTCGGTTCTGTACGGTTTCTATTAGGTACCGAATACAAACTGAATCACCGTTTCACACTTGTCGGCAGCGACCGAAAACGAACCGAAAACGAACCGAACCGAATGAAACCGTATATGTGTGAAATAGGCTTTACTAAGTGAAAAAAATGAAACTATAAATAACGACTAGCTGGAATAACGACATGCTTACTTTAAAAGTGTTATAATTTGTCATTGAATGAACTCTAGAGTTAATTTTAAAAATTATTATAAGTAGATACACTAAAAAAAACATATTAGTAATGAAAATCAAGTTAACAACGTTATTATGTCAGAGAAAAAAATTAGAAAATATGATGTCCTATAAATAAGACACTGGGAAGTAATGCGTTAATAGCCACGGTGAAAACCGCATTGAAATCGGTTAAGTAATTGTCAGATCTATAAGCCTCATATAAACTTCATAGATATGAAGATAAATGCAATAAAAAAACAATAAAAAATAAAAATTCATGTTCTAATTAAAAGAAATATCCTACCAAATAAACAATTAAAACAACATACAATAACAAATTAAGAGCGTGATAAACAATTAAAAAGAAAATTAATAAACATCAAGTAGGTACTGGAAGACTACTATTTCAAAATTAATAAATCAGTTACCTTGCTCGTTAATAATTACAATAAAAATACACAGTTAACTTAGTAGGTATTTTACTTGTAATTTATTGGCAACACTGGCAATTACCGGTAAGACTCTATACTGTGAAGGGTACAACGAGTTATATTAAATTGACGTAGGAGTTTACAACCTGGAGCTTCATAAATTCTATTAAAGGAAAATATCCATTTTAATAAGTTTGTGCTCAAGTCAAGAATATTGGTTCTTTGTTATTTGAAAATTAATTTGTTGGGAAGTGATCGAAGATATTTTGTATTGATATTGATTTAAGGGGGAGGGAGAGGGCACTATTGTGATTGATCGAAAAAATATCAATGTGAGTAAAAAAAATATTTAAAGGATTTTAAAAATTGATAATTTTCAAAATTTTAGAAAAACGGTTACGTTTTGACTTAGCTATTGAAATTATGAAATTTTTTTTATTATGACAATAAGTACAGTTTTTTCTAATTTGTTACAATTATTCCATGAATTTCGTTTGTTTTTAGGAACTGTCTCCTATGCCGGCGCCGGCAACGTGAATATAATGTGAATCGTTGCCGGCACTCGCTTATGTCACAGGTATCTGGGTTTCTAAATTTTATATTTGATTATTATTTATTGTTTTGTTTTTTGTAAACAAAGTTGAATAAAATTTTCTTTTGATTATGATGACGTACATTTTCTACTGAAAATTAACTAGAATCACAGAATATACTAATAATGTGTGTTCTGTGACTAGAATTCTAATAATTTCGAGGTAAGTTAAATTAAAATTTAAAATAAAAAATTCAGTATATTCACGTTATGATTTATTTGTAGATGTTAAAAATTGGAAATAGATTCAATAGCTTTGAACATCTCGATTTAAAGCTTAAGGAATATGAGCAATTGGTTTTTAACAATTACTGGATACGAGACAGCAGAACATTAAAAATTCAAACTCGTAGATTTCCAGATAGTAACAGCACATGTTTGGGTTGATATGGAGAATATGTAGGGGTACAAGCTGTCACTACTGTCAAAAATCACGTACTTATAGAGTTGATACCACGTAAGACCAGGATTCATTTATTCAAAAATGATATTTAACGTTTATTGATGTTATATCTATGTAATTCAAATTATTTTTTGTATTTTTATATTAAATTCATAAAATGTTGAAAAGAAGTATTTTTAATTTATTATTTGCATATTATTTTAGATCATTTAAAATAAAACTTAAATCATAATAGTATACGTGTCTTTGAAAGAAGGTTTATATGGAGCGAAGCCTCAAACATAATAGTAAACACAACATTCTATAGTAATTTAGGTTAATCCCGGTTAGGTTAGGATATTTATTATCATTGAATGCTAACAAAATTAGAGAATCTAGAAAAAAATATTTAAGAAGGTTTTTATTCCTTCAATGCACAACAGTAGGTATAAGTACACATGTACCTCATTAAATATAAATTCGAAAATTTCATTATTTGTAAAGTCATCTAGCGGCAAAAATTCATATCAACTGCCGGCAACGTGAATTGATGCCGGCGCCGGCAACGTAGTACGTCCCTTGTTTTTATTCAACAAATAAAACTATATAGATTTATTTTGGACGAGATAGTATTTCTATAAGAAATAGTTTCACGAAATTCTACTAGATTGAAGATCCAAATAGTTTTAAAAACAATTTCGCTATATGTAAGTTAAACTCTTCGATGTAAACAGTACAAATTTCATCATTAAAATAACTTAAATTCCATCTGTCAAGAAGATATAAAAACAAATATAAACTTCATGTTTTGTATATAGAATAAAACATAATCAAATTGAAATCTATCATTTTAATTTTGAAGACTTATATTGCTTAATTTATTTTCCACAAATTTCTACATACTTAATTACGACAAGTAATAAATTTTACGACTAATTACGAATTAATTAATATTGCGTTGCATAAAATATAGAGGAATAAATAACACTGGAAAACAGGTGTGATGAAGATTATTTTGAACATAATTAATAATACAAAATAAGAAATATAATGCCTTGTCTACATGGGACGAGTACTCGGCCGAGTTTATTGGCTCGATCGAGTACTCGTTCGATGTAAACAAGGCATAAGTTTGGCAGATATTTATCAATTATTATCATACAATTTTATAAAGAAACTAGCGGAATCCCGCGGCTTCGCTCGCGTAAATTTCGAAACTAATTAGAACCTTCCATACGTGATAGGGGATGACATATTACATTTTTTTATATTGATTTTTATTCATTACCTATAAAAAAATGTAAATATCTCGGATCTTAGTTAAAAATTGTAAAAACTAACCCCCTGTCTACCTTCGCCATTAGGGGTTGAATATCGAATTTTTTTATTGCAGATTATTTTACCCATTATAACGTAAGCAGCTATGCAGACAAACATATCAAAAACACAGACCAAAAAATATTTTACTAATTTTTCTACCCCCTAACACCTTAGGGGTTAAATTTTGGAAAATTCTGAAATAATTGTTTCATTATTTATATTGTAGAGTATGTCCGATAAGTTTCAATTAAATGCGAACAAAAAAAATATTTTTTATATAAACTTTGACACCCTGTTTTAACCCCGTAGGGGTTGAATTTCGAAAAATCCTTTCTTAGTGGGTGCTTACATCATAAAAGGAAGGCACCTACGAAATTTCATGTTTCTAGGTCCAGAGGTTTGGGCTGTACGTTGATATATGAGTGAGTGAATGAGTGAGTGAGTGGTTAAGGACAAACTCTTTTATAGATATAGATGAATTTATAAAATGAATTTATTAAGGTAGTTGTCGTGGTTAGGGCACACCGTCAGAAAGTTATAAATTTTTGTATACTTGTTAACGACACGATAATACATATACCCTAAAAATTTGAAGTCGATCCACCGTATAGAATCCGAGATAAACTTAATTAAAAATTGGATAATTAACATTGAGTATATACGATTTCTGTAGTTCCGAACCAGTTTGTTATTTATAAAAAAAGAACTAACTGTCAGAAACGTCCCAAAAACTCACAGTCTTTTAATACATTTATTATGACTTAAAAAAAAAATAATCAAATTTTTTTACCGTCTAATTATTTATAAATAACGGTTTAAAGTTCAACAATTTATATAAAAGTATACATTCACGGAGTCGGACAGAAACAACTTGGCAACGCTGTGCGCGAGTTGATATATTATTTGCGCGGTAAATTCGAACGGACTGATGGATATATATTTACTACGTATAAAAATTTTTAATTTCTAGTAATCCAAAAAATGATATCAGAACATCTTTTTATCAAATACAAAGAGAACACAACACAAAATTTTACAAAATTACCTGGAATTCAAAATTAAAAGTAGAAATAGCAACGAAATAAAATATTATTTAACTTAATAATGTTTTCAAACTGATTTATTTTTGTGTCTTCAAAATGCACTTATTTCTAGTGACTTCTTATAAATAAAGAAAAATAAATATTTAATAATAACTAAAATTAAATATACTGTTCTTAGAAATGGAATAAATCCTATTTTTAGTAACACATCAAGTAATATAATTAAATAATACTATTTAATTACATAAATATAATTTTTATAGAATACAAAAATAAAACAAAGCATAATGGTAGAATAATTCAAGTCAAACCCTGATTTTTATTCTGCAGAGTTCAGGAACGCTAAAGTATATCTGTGTAAGTATAAATAAAATATAATAGGTTATAAGTTGTTATAAAATAGGTTGCATGACTTATCAGAAAACTACATATTGATTTTTATAGAATATATCGTAATATTTTTTACATCTACATAATGTTTTTATTTTTCTATTAATAGATCTTCAAGACAATCTAATGGTGATGATCCTATTGTATATGAGCAACTGAGACGATATATGGACGGATACATAACGTCTATTCAAAATCCAATTCAGTTACGATGAAGCGTTCAGTGCCACGATTGCTGCAAGAAGAGGCTGCAAACATGCCGTTTATTGAATTTATTCAATGAAATTACAAAATTTTATATTTATTTTTATTTACTTTGTACTGTACAATAAATACATTGTTTGAACATATAAAATTTATTTAACAATTGAATTCTGTAAATTTAAAAGAGTACAACCTATCGTAATAGCTTCGTAAAGATTAATCAAGAATACAAATTAAATTAAAATTAATCACAGTATGTGGTTTTAACATTGAAAACTTTCGTATTGTCCTTTCTACGTGAATTGTCAAACTAGTAATTTCTTTAGTTTGTCAAGCTTCTTTTTTTTGATAATTTTGAACCAGTCGCAACACTTGAAGGCTTCGGTAACTTAATTTATTTTCAAATTTTGAAGGTAAACATCCCTTTATCATTTGGATTCTTTTGATGGAACTAATTATTGAGTATTGCATGTAATTCGCCATATCCTTTGGTAACTGAAATCAATAAATATATTTTTTTAAACAGATTACAAAATAAAGTAGTTTAATGATATCCTAACCTCAACTGTCATTTTTTGTTTACATTAAAAGCATTAGTATCCCGTTTGTGACTTCAATGTATTTATGTAAAGTATTACTTACATTAAAATGATCTTCATAAAAGTAAAGCACTGATTTGGCTGATAACTTCTTTAGATCTCACCTTGCAAGATAAAACCATTTTTTTCGGATATCTTCTTTATGTGGCACATGTATAAATTCATGCCGTTTATTTAACACTTTCGTTTTAATAAATTTTCCTTTATACCTCAACTGATCGGACATTATTACAAGATTTTATTATTATTATTATACAATAATAAATAAACACAGAAAACTGTTTGACATATCGATACTGTACATATATTTTGTCTCCAATATATCTACTGGTTGCGCGCGCATAAGCTACGTTGCCGGATTTAAACTTGGAAAAATATGTAAGAGTATTTGTGTATATATACACATGAATACTGTGTGGGTTGGTACAGTCTTGTGTAAAAATTATGAATCACTTAAGCTACAAGCTAGTATACTTTTGTGGCGCGTATAATCTATAACTGTCTGACAAGATTGTACCACGACAACTACCTTAATTATTTATAATGAATATTAAATAAATTAACAATATATCGAAAATATTATTATTAGTGAAAAACTAAAAAACGTAAAGTAAAAAAATATAAACATTATGTCTGAAAATTTGTCCTATTAGTTAATTAATTTTTATATAAAATAGATCACAGTTCAGGTGTGTATACAAGAGGGATCGTCAAGGGGTATGACCCCCCCCCAATAATTGTTTAACACATAGGTGTATGGAGTAAATAAATAACAAAAAAAAATTAAATTAAAAATTGAAGGGCCCGGTCACCCCATACACCTTTAGACTAAATAATTATTAGTAAATACTAAAAATCAATAACACATATTAATTATTTTTTACATTCATTATAAACCATCCTGTATACGAATAAAGTAAAACCAAAATAAAATATTTAGTTTTATGTAACTTATTTAAATAAATATTTAATAATTCTTGTTCTTGATAATATAAAGGTAATCCATTTTGTTTTTATTTTGATTATAGTTATATAGATCAACTTACTTGTAAAGTGATAAAATATCTTCTTTTATTTATTAGACAGATTGAACATAAATTAATAGAAACTTCTTACACTTTTATTTATAAAAAACACTTCATATGAAACGTAAAACTGCACTTATATTAAATGTAACAACTTCGATTAAAAAATAAAACAAAACTGGACAATTTTATAGATTTAGACAACTTTATAATGAATAAAATAGATGATGTAATTATGTATGTTGTATACCTATCCTTTTCTATTTAAATATTTTTACTTATATGTACAAAATGTACATATGTATAAATGTATATGTTTTTTGTATATTAATATAATCAAACATATAATTAGTTTAATAAAAACAATTGAAATAAACAGATCATAAGACTTTTTTACACATTATTATACAAAAACGAATATTTGTTATGTCGAAAAAATGGTTAGAACATAAATTTTTGATAATAATCTCTACATTTTTTTTTTTTTTTGATTCACAGACCGATAGACTCATATACATTAAGATAAAGATCGTACGTGATCCAGGGACCCTGAAAACGTCTGTTTCCGATAAAATTTCGTATTAATTTTTTTTAATGATTAATAAAAAATATATTTTAAAATGAAAGTCCCCTCTATTATAAATTAATTTAAATCAATCATAAATTTCATCCAATATAGTTCTGTCAAATAAATTACCCTCAATGCACGCGTACCAATCATAAAATATAACAAAATAAATTTCATTTAATCAGGAGCGCAGCAAATCTAACTGGTGTTCGTGTGTCTGTCATAATCGAGTCGTTCACAAGCCAAAATGACTAGTTTTTAAATTATCATAATTTTATTAAGCCATTATTTTTCTACCTGTTATTCCATTGTTATCAAAATTTATTTATTTTAATAAAAAGAAGTTATTTATTTCCATTGTTATCAATTTTTTTGATAAATCGATTCAAATTGTCTATTTTTTGTTGGATTTAAAATTTTACTGAAAAATATCAGTAATTTTATCCGAAATTTATATTTGACATAGTATTAAATAAAAAATTCAAAAGTGTCACCAATATTTTTCGAAGGTTAGGTTTTTTTAACCGACTTCAAAAAAGGGGGAAGTTTACAATTCGGCTGTATATATTTTTTTATGGCATAACATCCGTCAAATTTGATAAATTTTTTGTTTGTTTGAAAGAGCATACTTCCAAGATGGTCCCATATAAATTATATCAGAATCTGACCATACAGTTCGAAAATACGCCACTCAAAAAGGAAAAATATAAAAAAAATTTAAGAAAAAAAAACTGAAAATTTAGTATCTTTTAAGACGTTTTTATTTTTTTCCTAAAAAGTTGAGGGGGGAATTATTATTTATTGCGTATATACACCCCCATTTACCACGCCCCTGAATAACCCAGGTGCAGATACTAAACACTCAAAATCTTGCATTGACATAATTTTAACCATAAGTTTAATTCGTTTGTAATTGAGTTTTACATCTCTGTTCATCCATCGTCCATTTCCTTACGACTGTTTCACTTCATTACGGATTTAATTACAGTGACATTGCGACGTGCAATTGCAACCAACACAGATGTAAATTCACAGTAAAATATCTTACATTAGTAGAGAACGTTTTAAGAAACTTATATTAAATGTGAACAGAATTTATTATAACTGGGGAAATGTTTATCGTTCCGATATATTTACAAAACTCATTCGACTCTGTTATTGTATGAAGTGCGGATGTTTATGAGTTAGGCTTGTTTCACACGGTCGAATCTTATCAAAAAATAAATGACAAGCACTTTTAAACGGGGTATCAAATTTATATGATAGCTCTCTTGGATTCATGAATCAATCCCGAGTCCAACGAGGTACATGAAGCCATATATGAAAATTTTTGAGGGAGGGGGGGTCATGACCGGAAAAATTCCTAAAATGTACTAAACTAGAACTACAGACCTACCATTTAGCGAAAACCCGAGGTCTCTAGGTAGTCAGGGGGCCGAGATCTCGCGAAGGAAGACAGACGGACGGACGGACAGAAAATCGAGCATATAAGTGCTATCACTTCGTGATTTGCGCTAAAAATTAATTAATTTAAATTTACTAAAATTGAGGGGTTTGCAACGAGTTAATTCCATTTTTAGGCCAAAGCGAGTTAACAACCGTTTCTTGGGGAGAAAAAAGCATTCTTTCGTTTGGTTCAACAAAGAGTTACCTACCGTTGATAGTTCTCAAGGTATCCGCTAGAATGAGTTAGGTTAACTGCTTCATTTGCTTGGGTCAAAATGGAGTTAACTCCAGGAGCTGACTCTTTGTTTTTGGGTTTAGAATTTAGTTAGTACACTCGTTACTGTGTTCTTTCTTGAAATAAACTAATTTTCTTGAAAATTGTTCTTATTCAATGCTTCCTTACATTAAAAAGAAAATAATTTTCAACTATTTGGGCCAAAAGGAGTTAACTCCAGAATAAAATTGACTCTAGAATTGCGAATTTGACGAATTTCTCAATAGAATTTGGCCAAAACATGTGGTCGGTGACAAATAATAATTGGACGAAGACAACGGCGATTTAAATACATTCTCCATTTTTTAAACAGTTTTTTCTATTTTCCCACAAATTATAAAAACTGGAGTTAACTCCTTGTTGCTGCATATCCCTCAATTGTGAATATATTTTTTAATAATATATTTGCTTATGTTAAACCACCCTTTAGTTGAGAAATCCTATTTATACAAAATAACTTTATTAAGTCATTTATAGTTTTATAACGCAGTATATTGTAAGTTTATAGTTTTGTTAGTTTGCACGTTATTAAATCTTTTATACATAAAATATGGAGTACTCATTTTAAACTAGATTTATTCAGTATTAAAATATAAAAACAAATATAGAAAGTGGCCCAAGTAAAACAAAATGGCCGCGCTTTTGGTCTTTTTGAAATAAGATTTTGAAAAAAAGCTCGAACACGTCGATTTTGCTTTCAAGGGGTACATCTTTTGCTATAAAATTTTTGCAAGAATCTTTTCAACTCTCAGCGCTATGAGCACAGCCCTTAAAATTTTAAATAACATGATACCTCATTTGAAAGGTTTTTTCATTCTTAATACGGTGCTTTTTGTATTTTTTTCAAATCTGTTTAGTTGTAGTCAAGTTATTTACATTTTAAATTCCATAAATGCAATGATTTTCTGATCAAAAAATAAACATTTACAACTAAAATTCAAAACAAAGTAAGATTATTATCTTCAAATAATTCAAAATCATGTTTTGGAATTACCAACATCCAAAACTTTAATTAATTCAATAAATGTCCGAATTGGATATATACATACATATATATGCTAGTATCTCTGTCTATATGAAAAAAACTGTTTTAACTCCTACAAATGTGAGAAAACATATAGGTATTTTAAAAAATAGCAGTTTGTAAGTTTTCAGTAAAGTTTTTCTTTTTGGGTGTCTATAGGATCAAGAAGCTATCTATTTGAGATTCTAAGGTGAAAAATAAACCATATATTCTGACACAATCAATTTGTATAAAACTTTTTGACACTAGACATTTTTGAAGATAAACTACATGAAATATATGTATATGTTCTTATATACATACATGTAATTTATAAGAGTGTAGAATCTATATGTATATTAAAATATATGTATTGATACTCCTTAGGGGTCATTCATAAAACACAAGGGGGGGGGGGGCAACAAATGCGACATTTGAAATACCTATATTAATTTTTTTTAAACTATAGATTTTGACAATTTACTTCGTTCGTAAAAAAATCATTCATTTCAGGGGGGGGGGGTCAGATCATATGATTTTTTACCCCCACCCCCTTAAATTTAAATAAGTTCTCATGTATCAAATTAAATAGTTTAACCTCTAGAGGGCCGAAAAACCAATATTTTGGTGCACAAGAAAATCTTCAATTTTTGTTTTTAGATTAAAATACATCGAAAACGTATATTTGCAATTCCAAATAAATAAAAATCGTTCACGCAAGGCAATGGGCTAGTTTTTACCCTATTATAGGGGTTGTTTTCGGGTTGACTGTATTTTTGACGACAGATTTGGATTCAGCGTAGAAAAATACATCGAAAACGTATATTTATAAAATGAAAAAGGTTATGTATTATTTAAATTAATTTTTCGAAATCCGGGCAGGTAAGCTAATATATTGGCTCACCCCGTGATCGACACTTTGCCTATGACCAATCAATCATATAAGATACCTTTTATACCAGTTTTCTGAGAGCAAAATGCCCCCTGAAATCCCCCCCCCCATTTTTGTTACAATTTGAGGACAGACATAATTTATCTTGGAGTTCCAAAGTAGGCCTAGATAATGTGATAACGCGTAATAGACAAGTGACGGACGCAGGTGCATTAAGGTCCTGTTTTATATATATACGTCACACCGTCTACTCGACCGGCATGTGCATTCGAGGACGTCACAACCCGCAACGTGTATCTCATGTCATTAATTAATCGTGTATAACCGTAAAGTCAGTGTCTCTCAAACTTTCGGTATTCGCGTACGAAAAGATGAATATTTTTCAATATGAGCCTAATTTTTATACTTTTCACCATATAAAAGATGATAAAATAATGTCATATCCCCCCCCCATGAGACTGATAGAAGGGGTCCAGTGTTACAAAAAATTTTAATGAACGACCAAAAAAAAGTCCAAACCATACATCAACTATTTTAAATAAAAATTAGTAAAATATATTAGTTATCCATAATTAACATATTAAAATTTTAGATTTTTGACTATACATGGCTCTAATGATCGAATAACCTTAAGAGCAACGTATACTGTTTTTGAGGAGGGGGGAGATAGGTAGACATATTTTTTGTAATTATTATGAACTCATATTACTTATAAAACAAGTAGGTACCTCTTTATTGAATCAATTAATTTACTAATAATTAGTTATAATAGTAGAATCAAAAGTACTACAATAAAATCCGCGACACCATATGTCTAACTTTTACATTTAGGCTACAATGACTGCTTTTATGTTACAAAGAAAACATCAAATATTTGGGTTCTGTTTACATGGACTTATGACCTGCAAAACTTTAATCCTTATCGAAATAAATGATTTTCAAGTACTGAATGTAGATATAATTTGCCTTTTACAGAATCCAATTTGGTCTTTTGGTTTAGGAAATAACGTGAAATAAGTATATACAATAACATTATTCGTGACGATTCGCGCGAACTACGACTAGATGCCGCGCTGGGCAGAGGGAACAGGCCGGCATACTTATGATTGTCAATTGTTTTCAATAATTAACTTTTAAATTGAAATACATAGAACAAAAATTATGTTTACTTTTTGTTCTGATTCGTTTTTGTTAGGTAAGTAATTTAAGTGTTGTTTGGTTTTTATTAGAAAAATAACTAATCGTGTTTATACTTAATTCAACTATATGTATATATTTTTTAAATCTTAAACAATAATTCCGTAGTCTACGCGAGCGAAGCCGCGCGGGTCCACTTACAAGGAAACCTTTTCAGGTCGAAAATTCGTATCGAGTTTAAACTTTGTATATAGTTAGAAGAGGTCAAAGTAAGTAACAAAAAATTATCACAGCTGCGGTAAAACGGTTTAAGGGGGTGAAACACTCCTATGAAAATGTGCAAAATAATCACATTTTTTCAAATAACTCTGAAACTAATGAAAATTAAAAAAAAATCCAAATACAAAATTTTCATGATTTTTTATGCTCTTTCGAATGGCGGTAGTCAAAATTCGAAAAAATTAAGTGGGTAGGAGGTGGGGGTTAACGGTTTATTTTTTTCGAATTTTGACTATCGCCATTTGAAAGAGCATAAAAAATCATGAAAATTTTGTATTATAGATTTTTTTAAATTTTCATTAGTTTCAGAGTTATTTGAAAAAATATGATTATTTTGCACATTTTCATAGAGGTGTTTCACTCCCTTAAACAGTTTTACCGCAGCTGTGATAATTTTTTTTACTTACTTTGACCTCCTCTAATTATATACAAAGTTTAAACTCGATACGAATTTTCGACCTGAAGAGGTTTCCTTGTTAGTAGTATTAATAAAATTAGATTTAATCGTATTGGCAAGTGATACGATATCAATTTCAATTCAACAACTAGCTACTAAAAGCTAAAAGAATGTATAAAAGCACGCCCTTTACCCCCCCCCCCCCCCGCCGCAACACTTCTAATCTTGAACGTCTGTAAGCCATTCAGTAAATAGGCATTATTGAATGCGGAGCATAGATTAAGTAAAAATGTCTCGCCCGCACGCATTTCTCTCATTTGCGATCCTGCAGACAATAGATGTCGCCACTAGTCTTTATTGCCGCCAGCGCCACACACACAAGGGCGGCTAATAAATTAACTACTGCGGCCAAAAACACAAAGCGTTTTGCGGTGCTCGCAAAACGCTGGAAATTAATTTTCTATATTTTTTATTGTTAACGAAAAGTCTCAGTATTGTTAACGTGAAAGTTTTATGTGTGAAATTATTTATGTATTATGACGGGGGTCGCTTTTTGTTTGAATACATGGAACTACCTAAATGTAATAAATGTTTGGTTTTGAACCAAACGAGAATTTTGGATTATGTCTAATGTTAGTCGGGCTTATCATAAAATAAAATACATAGGTATACTAATTGATTCATTTTTTTAACCACTTAAGGTTATTCGATTATTAGAGCAATATATAGATAAAAGTCTAAAATTTTCATATGTTATTTACGGATAATTTATATATTTTACTAATTTTTATTTAAAATATTTGACGTATGGTTTTTGAGTAATTGGATATTAAAAATAGAGTTTTTAATACACGATAAATGAGAAAACTTGCCGAAAGTGCTCTATTTATTGAAGTTCTAAACAATTGGCTATATAGAGACGTTTTAAAAACTAATTATTCGAAACTTCAACTCTTTTAAATACTATAAAAAATTATAAAACAAATACATTCACGTGTAATTTATTCAAAATAATAAAAAACTAGCTCTGACATTACAGCAAATTAGTATAATGTAGGTACATGTGTTCTGAATATAAATTAAAAACAACATTTTTCGAAACCAAATCTTTTTTACAGTGTGCTAGACGTATAAGAAAGTCCCGTAAAAGAATGGCAGCTGTTTTTTTTTTACATTTAATAAATGCACCCCTGCAATAGTTGAAATCAACATCTAAAAATATTTTTCTCTCCACAGAAAATCCGAAACTTTTTACTATCACCTTTACTCGACCATTTTAAAAATATTACACTCAAATTTTCACAGCTTTCCCAACAACAACTTTCTATATTTACAACCCCGTTTATATTTCAATCTTCGAACAAACCGTAAAAGACAAAAAAAAATAACAAAACACATTCGATTTGACATCGTCCATACCTATGCATATAAAAAACCGCGTATAAAAAAATAAATCCGCGAAAAAATATAAGAATCCAAATCAATAACACCAAATAAAAACGACAGATTGTATTTATGTTCCTTACATAAGATTTAACCATTCAAAATCACATCTTTGATATTTTATACCCAGACAGCAATAGGTACAAAATGCTGCCTTTTTAACACACGTTTCAAATACGAATAAAAAAAACTCGCGTTCCATTTACCGGAAAATAGAAGGTATACTGGGTGTACCAGATAACTTTTCCAGCATGGGAATCTCAGTATCTATAAGAGATACAGGTTTGGTTAAATCAGATGAATTATTTATTTATTTGTAAGAAAGGGGTGACTATTACTACACACAAAAATATTCATAATTGTATGTGGTTTAGGCGGTATACCGAAAAAACTGAAAATTAGGAATTTCTTTAAATGGCTCTAACTTTTTTGTTAAAGTAGATAGATACTTTTTGTTTGCAGTTTCTTAAAGCACTTTTTTGTTTAGAATTGTTTGATATGTTCAAAATTTTTATATCACTTTTAGTTTCCGAGTTACAAGCCCTAACTTTTTGATTTTTTTATGGGCCGCTAAGTTGACTATAGCATATTTGAACGTGTTTTTTTACTCTACTTTACAACGATATGTCACATGTCATACTTATTATCGAAAGAAAGTAAGAACATTTTTTTGTAATAGTTTATTGTTTTCGAATATTCATTTGTTATTTTAATTGTTGTTATTGTGATTTTTGTTTAAAAATTTTTGTTTCTCATGGCCTACTAATATATTTGTAGTAAAATACTTTATAAATATCACTGGCATTTAGTACTTCGAATTATTTTCGAAAATAAATGTGACATGTGACATATCGTTGTAAAGTAGAGTAAAAAACACGTTCAAATATGTTATAGTCAACTTAGTGACCTATAAGAAAAACTAAAGTAAGGGCTTGTAACTCGGAAACTAAAAGTGATATAAAAATTTTGAATACACCAAACAATTCTAAACAAAAAAGTGCTTTAAAAAAAGTACCTATCTATTTTGACAAAAAAGTTATAGCCATTTAAAGAAAATTAAATTGAAATTTTCAGTTTTTTCGGTATACCGCCTAAACCACATATAATCAGGGAGTCGAACCGAACCCGAACCCGAACCGAAAACCGGTTCCGGAACGAAATTTTTGGTCGAACCGGAACTGAACCTGAACCGAAATTTTAAACATGACGTTGAACCTGAACCGGAGCCGAACCGAAAAACAAACTTTCGGTTACCGGTTCAATAATGTTTAATTTTACCGGTTCAATGAAGTTTAATTTTTCATTGCAAATGTTTTTATATAAATATATTTATTATTCTGTTTCAAATGTAAAATAATTTTTGCAATTACTTATAATTGGCACCACTGACAAATGGGTCAGTCCGCGGTGATGGGTGTGACATTTCAACTTGGATTGGAGTTCATAATTTCTAAATAATACTAGTTAATAACATGGTTTCACCATTTTTCTGTAGATCTTAATGTAATACATGTACATTATGGTGGGTCCAAATTTTTCACTCCATGGGCAACTCGCGATACTGGTACTATGGGCCATAACAAGTATTTTTGCCAATGGAACCATACCTCTAAAATCATTTTCGAACTTGCCGAAATTTGTCTGAAGATATTTTCCAAAATACTCAAAAATTGATCTATTTAGTACCTACATTTCGAATATACAATTATTGAAAATGTGTATACCGGGTTTTTTTGGGTCAATATTAAATTTATAATAAATGTGGTCACCCTTAGTCATTATTGTTGGTGAGGGCATTTTTTTTTTAATTTGGTCAAACGTCACGTTTGATATGTAATTGTCAAAGACTTAATAGTTTGCCACGATCGTCACTTATTCTTAAGTAAGTTATTGTGATTTCACCTTATTTGTTGTCCTTTTTGAAATTTTTTGGAAATTTTTTGAAATATTTTGAAAATTAACTAACATTTTTCTAATTTTCTTTTGGTTTAGAAAATTGATGTTAAATAGCCTGTTAATTTTATATTTTCGTAAAATATATTTTTAACTATATGGTATCGATTACCGACTGACCCAAATGTAGCTGTGCTTATATATTAGTAAATTAATAACAAATTTCGATTTTTCTGCGGAATTTATAAATTAATAAAAAACACTCTTTGTTCATCTTTAAAAATTGGCCTGCTACCAGAAAAAGTCATACAAGAAAAAATGGGAAAGATTGAGAGAAAAATGGTATTTTCAGAAATACATGAAAATTGTTATTAAAATACACGTTAAATTAAAATTGCATTGAACATAGTCTAAATATGCATTGTCAATAATTTTATTATTCCGGCATAACCACAATTTTTAAATTAATACAAATAAAGAAAACAAGCCATAAAAAGTATTGATACATACATTATACACAAAATTGGAAAGTAAAGATATGTAGGAAAATATAATTCAAAAATTATAGGGTAGGTTTAATTATAATTTAATTAAAATTATTACATATATTTGAATAATTTACAAAAGTAAAAAAAACCGGTTCGAACCGGTTCGGAGGTACATTGAACCGGTAACCGAAATAATAAAAAAATAAAAAATTGAACCGGAACGAAAACCGGAACTTTATTTTCTGTGTGAACCGGAACCGAACCGGTTCGGGAAATAGCACCGGTTCGACTCCCTGCATATAATTAAGAATATTTTTTTGTGTAATAATACTCAATATTTCTTACAAATTGATCTGATTTAACCAAACCTATATCTCTTATACTCGTAGATACTGAGATCCCCATGCTGGAAAAGTTATCTGGGACACCCAGTATATATGTTTTATACGGTTTAATAATCATTACTCCTTGTCAGTGTGTTTTCAACCCTCAAGACGAACGAGTTATAACTCCCAGGGTGAAAATCTCGTCCATATTCACGCCAGGAATCAAAGGGCAACGGCGCCCCTCAAGGATAATGCCGATACTCTTCAAGTGCGACACACAATGGCATTACAGACACAATACGTGAGTGTGTGGCGTAGGTGTATATGGGAGAGGGGAGGGGGGGGGGTAAAGAGAAAGGGGCGAGTTGGTAGAATTATGTACTCGTGTTCGTGTGAAATTAATCGATATTAGGAAACGGCTGTATGGGGATTTAGAATTACTGTATTTTAATTATCTAACAAATTTCTGTTGTGATAGTCAATAAAATAGGTGTTTAGTTTTGCATTTGCACGCTAGATGTCACTACTTCTAACGCATGTTTTAAATTTTATTTTATTTTATGAGGTAAAGGTTTTTGGAGTTTTTTGAGTAACTTCACTTAAATTTCTGTAATGATAGTCAATAAAATAGATTTTAAGTTTTGCATTTGCACGCTAGATGTCATTGCTTCTAATGATGCGTTTTAAATTTTATTTCATTTTATGGAGCAAAGGTTTTTGAATTTTTATGAGTAAGTCCCCTTTTTTTGTTAAAACAATCTGTTTAACATATGTTATTTTGAAAATGTTATGAATTTTTTTGTAAATTGTAAAAATTAATACAGCTGTATCATTTTTATAAGATCTAGCATTTGTTTTAGTTACAATTGATTACGTCATCAATATTTCAAATGTCAAAATCGACGCGTGGGTGTTGTCACGCAACCCATTTTGACACAGCTCAAAAAATACTCTTGCCAATCGATTCGTGAATCAATCCCGAGTCCAACGAGATATATGAAGCCATATATGAAAATTTTTGTATGATAAATGGATGTTATGCATTTTCGTGGGGGGGATAGAGGGCCTGGATCGGAAAAATTCCTAAAATGAGTTAAACTAGAACCACAGACTTATCATTTAGTGAAAACCCGAGGTCTCTAGGTGATCAGAGGGCCGAGATCTCGCGGTGGAAGACATACGGACGGACGGACGAAAAATCGAGTATATAGGCGCTAAAAAATCCTTGCAAAACTTGATTAAGAGAATAGTTATATATAATATATAAAGTAAACAAATTAACATGTATTCTTATGAGAACTGCATAATTTCAAGATATGACAGAATTTTTCAAAGTGATGTGACAGATAGAATTTGATAAAAATTTTAAAATACATTCTTTATTCATTTACAAAGATATCTGTAAGTTTTCATAATGATTAGGAACCGCGTTTTTAATAAATGGAAAAAAGATGGTAGTATTTTTCATCTATATCAACTCAACTTGACACAATAGATTTATCAGGATCAATTTTGTTGATTTACAAAGATATCTGTACATTTTCATAGAATGATTAGGAACCGCGTTTTTAATAAATGAAAAAAAAATAGAGACGGATTTAAAATGTAATATTTTTCATCTATGTCAACCCAACTTGACACACACAGTATTCAACTAATATGTAATTGTACATTTTCATAATGATTAGCAACCGCATGTTTAATTAATGAAAAAAGAGAGAGAGACACATTTCCTTAAATAAAATGGCATAGTATTTTCATCTATGTCAACCCAACCTGACACACACAGTATTCAACTAATTCTATCGGGGAAGATAGATTTATCAGGATCAAATTTGTTGAGTCATGTCAGGCATTGTTTGTCACCCAATCCTGATTGAAAAAAGCACGTTAAGAAGAAGAATAAGAGGAGACGTATAGGACGAGAAGAACTATTCATTGCGGTTATGTGTATACCTGTGTATCCCCTATAAAACATTTACTGTTCGCTAAAATGTACGATAAAACGCAATATTCAGATACGACACGTGTAGTTTACCAAATAAATATTGCTTCCTCGAAAAATTTAATAAGATTTCATATCCCTTGGAAAATCTTAATATTATGTGAATGGGTGTGTGAATTTTTATATGTTTGATGTATTGTAAGGGTAAATGGTTTTAAGGGAAAGGGGAAAGGGGCGAAAGCATATTTTCTGTATAAAAAATTACAAATTAATTTAAAAATTATTTTATATTTTTTATGTAAGATGACAGACGCACACACAGACACCTAAACGTAAAAATAAAGTTTTGCTTTCAAAAACGATCACATAGCTTCCCCTTTCCTTCGCACATAATTTTACTTCTTATCGCTTGTAAATGTATAACTACATAACTGCCAAATAATTATAAAAAGTGATAAACACTATTTTTCAGTATAAAATCGATTTCACGACTAATATTACTATATAAAATTAATCATATTGTTTTCTAAATGTCTAATATAACCTTAGATTAGGAAAGACTATGGATACAAAACAACCAATGCTAGTCCGTATATAAAACTGTTACCAAAACTTGACGGCGGCCATCTTTAATTCCGTGTCACTTTCGTATTTTCTATAATATGCATACTATTCCAGTACCATTAAAAATTATTAAAAATTAAGTTGAAAATTTATAATATGTAAATATGTTTTAAATTACAGTTGAATTTGGAATGTAAGAGAGATGATAACCCCAAATTAAACCTTTCTCTGTTCATCAATTATCATTATTAATTAATTTTATAATTCAAAACAATTAATATTTATTTTAAAATTCGAACGATAAGCCAATGATTCGTGGAGCGAAATAGTAACAATAGGCATGATAATTAATTTAAAAAAGAGTATTCTATGATGATCTTACGTGTCTCCTATTTCCAAAAAAAATACTTATTTCTGCAGAAAATTGCAAAATTTTAAAACTAATTTTGAATTTGACGCCAAAACGCTCGCAGGTGACATTTCAGAGTTGTGACGTCACACTCCTTGTCAACAATAATCAAACATTCAGAGTTAGACAATAATTTAATTATTTTGTGTATTAAAAATGAATTCCAAAATATATAAGTTCTTAAATAAGGTACCTATGTACCTAATAAAATTGATATTTGTCTAAAATAAAAGTCAATCACTTTTGACGTTTGCTGATGCGTGACGTCATTCGCTCTGATTGGTGTTCCATTTAACATGGCGGATTGCTATATTTTGCATTTTTATTTTAACAATAATTATATTAATCTCGCTTTTAATACAAAAATAAATACATTTTTTTAGAATCTTTTTAACCTATTTCTTTATTTAAGATAATAATTTTAATATAATTATAATTCCTCCCCCCTTTTTTTTATAGAAAAATTATCTGCGGTAACCCCATAATTCCAATACTTTGTTACTGGCATCATGCCTGCACTGGTAGAAAGGATTTCTCAAACCAAGTAAACCTTGTTTTGTATATAACGAAATCAATATTTTCTTAAGATAAGCAATAATCTCTTAAACCAACTATAGTATTCTTGAACGAAGGAATAACGTAGTTAGATTAAAAGTATGTTTCTTATATTAAGAAAATATTGTTTTCGTTATATACAAAACAAGGTTTTCTTGGTTCAATACAGTTTTTTTTTCTGTGTGTTAGTAATTAGTCCTTAATCTTTCCTTGTCTAATAATATAACCATCAAACTTCTATAACTGTTTTTGTCATTGTCTTGTAATTTGAAACTCCTTATATTGACTTTTTAGGTTGATAGCTTCATTAGAGATTCACGCGCAGGGAGATTTGTATAATTCCGTTTCAGACAAATACATCTGTGGTTGCTCAACTAACAACAAGAATTTGCATCTTGATCGTAGATTAGGCGACGCTTTCGTTAATAAAATACACATTTACAAACCGGAAAAACGGATCCGGTAGTCCGGGTAACACTTGTGGAAGTTTTTTTTTTGTTATTGCCCTGTTTTTATGCAGTATTTAGATTAAAATAAAATAAAATTATTGCATAGAATTTTTTGCAGAAAATCATTTTGCTTCCTCGCAATATCGAAGATACGAGAAGCTTTGTGATCGTTTTAAAATAAGAAAAAAAAATATTCTCCGATTTTTTAAAATTAACTTGATTTATCCGTTTCAGGTCAAGATAAAGACTACCGTGTCTGTCTGTCTATCTGTCTGTGTGTATGTCTGTCCTCTAATCCTTGTTAGACGCATAACTCATGAACCACTGAACCGATATTGATGAAACTTGGTTGGTTGGTTGGGTCTGGCTTCAGGACTGTCCCATTTTAAAATAATTCAAATCGTGTTTAAGATGGAGGGGTGACATCCCAAAATAGTTTTTTTGAAGATATCTCTGGAAAGACACATTTTACGTGAATATTTCATAGAAATAACGAGGCGTATAAAGAAAAATGTCAAAATAATATTTTTTAATAAAATTATACCGTCAGGGAGTTAGCGCGGATTTTTTTAGCTCAAAAAATTGCTCCTTAATTGCTCTTTATGTATCTGAAATTGTTCCAACTCTAAAAAAATTTAAACAAAAGTTATTAACTAAACAAACGTTTTTTGTAATAAATCTTATAGTCAATCAATTGCTCCGAAATTGCAATTTCAGATACATGAGGAGCAATTAAGGAGCAATTTTTTGACCTATACAAAACATTGCCACAACAATTTTACAAAAATTTAAATTTAAATTTTGACTTAAAAATATTGATAATTTTGAAAAACTAAGTAGAGAGCATTTTGGAGCAATTTGGTAGCAATTGTTTGACCATAAGAAATATTACGAAAAACGATTAGTTTTTGAAAAATGTCATATTATGATTTTTTGTTTTCTTGTATTGTTAAATAACTTTTGTTTAAATTTTTTTAGAGTTGGAGCAATTTCAGATACATGACGAGCAATTTTTTGAGCTAAAAATTTGTGTTGTTTTTCATAAGTCCGCGCTAACTTCCTGACGGTTAAAATTATATGAAAATTAAATGTTTAACCAATATGATAGACAGTTCATCTGAATACTTTATCGGTTTTTATTTAAATTGTTCAATAATGAACTACCTTTGATAAATTTAGTACGAGGAAGCACTGTGCATTTACTTGGCAGATGTTTTTTATTATATTTAATTCATAATTCACCCCCCCCCCACTCCAACGTATACATAAAAAAACATAGTAAGCAAATTAAAAAACAGTTTACATAAAAATTAGTCGATGCAATACGTAATGGAAAAAAATGAAATATGTACCTATATTTCCCCCTATGCTGTTTTCATAATTTTGACGCTAACCAGAGCAAATATAAAAGGTGTAGCGTAAATATTTTGAATAGGCACTTTGTTCTGGTTTGTACAAAGAGACTTGGTGGCCTTCTGTGACAATGAAAAACTCCGTTTATGAAATTCATATTTTTTTGTGGTTTTCCAATATTTCATTTTCTACCTTCGTGAAGCGAACTTCAAAGGGAAAAACCCATTGTGAGTTTTTAACATGAAAGCGGGACTATGTGCTGAAAGTATTTAATTTTGTGTACCCTCTACTGCTTTTTTATCGAGGAATTTATTTAATTTGTTCGTTAGTTATTAAAGGTATTTATACAAATTTTTTTGAGGAGTCGAAATTAATTTTGAATAATTTTTGTTATGTTATTTACAAACGAATGCGAATGTTTGTTACCTTTTCACAGCAAAACTGCTGAACCGATCTTAATGAAATTTGGCAGGTATATACACTAAAATGTAAAATTAACGGATCACTAAATTTTTCAAATATTTTTAGGTGTTTTTAAATAGCTGGATCTCCGTGAAAAATGGTCGTAGAAGAGTTTTAAAAAAACTGTTTTAAAGTTTAAACGTTCTAGTTTTTTAATCATTTATTGAAAATTTTATTATCCTTCAGGATAACCTCCTTCTTTAAGATGAAACGCCAAAAAAAATTTTTGTTTAAATTATATTAATTTTGAAAGGCTCTACAGGACATGCCAATTTTTTTTGGTCAAATAAAATAAAAGATTGTTGTTAATCATAATTTTCTCTTGAATTTACTTTTTTTTTATTGCTGTACGATTTTTTTTGACCAAGTTATGTGTAATCAAAGCAAAAATTATATGTTTAAATTTGAGCGCTTATAACTAGGAAACGAATAATCGTAAAAAAATTTAAGGGCAGATTTGGAGAGTTGAAAATATTTTCTTTAATGCCCTTGAGTTTTTATCTGATAAAATTTTTTTTTAATAATGTAAAATTCATTTAAAAATGACCTAAAAAATAGCATATTTTTCATAAAACATGGGGGAAATGTGGGGGGAATCACGGGATCAATTAAGTGTCTATGTTTTTTATTTGTTCAAAGTATAATAATTAATCGTACTGCAATAAATTGTGGCGTTTACTTTTAAATAATTCTCAAACGTGTTCTAATAAATAAAAGCGAGATAGTATGATAAAACATTTCAAGTATTTAACATCCTCTTTTAATTTAGACGCGTCTGGTAGATTTATAGACGTCAACTGAGAAGAGGAAGCTGAAAGATGTGCCCTTTAATTAAAGAGATGATTAAACATTCGTGTATGAGAAAATATTTTAATTCCGAATCGTAAGAATTATAAAAATCTACAATTTTTAATATCAAATTTTATTTTTATTTATTTTTGACATACAAAAATGCAATCATATTGTCTTGATTCTACATTATGTACTATTAAATATTTAACAAAATATAAGGGGAAGTTGCTTCTGTGCTTCTCATAGAAGAATTAAACAAACATAATGGCAGAGTTAGATGGGGTGTATATATGTATATTTTTTAAATTATTATTATTGATGCATAAGAAAGAGTATTGATTAAACAGAAATTATTATGTATATGGGTCGTGTGGAGTTTAAGTTAGATAGAACTGTCACCCATCGAGAAAAATAAGTAGAAGAAATTAGGAAAAATAGATTTTTGTTATAATCAATAAAACAGGTACATAAAAATGTCACATATACATTTTTTTATCTATTCTAATATCTTTTTCGGGATAGAAAGTAGCTTATGTCTTTCCTTAGGATGTAATCTATCTCCCTGCTAAATTTCATCAAGATCGGTTAAGCAGTTTAGCCGTGAAAAGGTAACAAACAAACAGATAAACAGACACACTTTCGTTTTTATAATATTACTAGGTGGGCTTCGCTCGCGTGGACTACGGAATTAATGTTTAGGATTTAAAAAATATATAGTTGATTATTTAAAAGCTAATTATTGAAAACAAATTAAACAATTGACAATCCCCTCTGCCCAGCGCGGCGTCTACATAGTCGTAGTTCGCGCGAATTGTTATACGAATAATATTATTGTATATACTTATTTCACGTTACTTCCTAAACCAAAAGACCAAATTGGATTCTGTAAAAGGCAAATTATATCTACATTAAGTACTTATGACGATGAAATCATTTATTTCGATAACGGTTAAAGTTTTGCAGGTCATAAGTCCATGTAAACAAAACCCAAATATTTTATGTTTTCTTTGTAACATAAAAACAGTCACTGTGGCTTAAATAGAAAAGTTAGGCATATGGTGTCGCGGACTTTATTGTAGGACTTTTGATTCAACACAATTCTTCAACACATTATTTTGTTCTTTATTCAACGGTTTAGGCAGCGTATTGCAAAACAGTGCGCCGACGGCAAAATTTTTTCCGACTTGATTTACTCATATCGTCACTCCTTAGTTGTTATGTTATCTAACGTAACAAAATATAGCCTATAACCTGGCCAGAGAATGTATCTATGAATTTAAAAAAATCAAGTAAATCGGATAAGTGGTTCTCGAGTGATAAGCGGACTAACGGACAGACAGACAGAAAAACGTTGAGCTTTATATGTATTAAGGATTAATATAGATACCTCGCACGCCACTGTTATTTTAGTAGGTATAATATGTGTAAATTAAATTAAATTAATAATTTGTTTACTTTAACAATGTTTTAAACATTCTCGAGTAGTTATTTTCTTATTTGAAGCTATCTTTACATAAAGTATTTAATTCCATTATACCTATATAAAGTTAGAAGTTACAATTTATCAAGTTTATTATTTAATAAAATAGTTATATATACTTACATAGTACTAAAATTGTTTAAAGTTGATTACTAATTTTAATTTAATAAGTTATTAAAACCCTTTAAGAAATTGCTTATTTATCTAAAAGTTACTTTACTTATATAGGTATAGTTTTACCCATTAAATGTATTAAAATATCAAAATATATTATTTTGTAATTATGGTAAAATGTTATAAATAAATACAGGCTGGCCCATAACTAAAACGAAACGGGCGCGTTTTTGGTCATTTAAAATAAGATTTTGAAAAAACGCTCCAACACGTCGATTTTGCTTTCAAGAGGGACATATTTTGTTATAAAATTTTTGCAAGAATCTTTTCAACTCTTAGCGCTATGAGTACAACCCTTAAAATTTTAAATAGCATGATAGGGCAAGTGATACCTCATTTGAATTTTTTTTTTCATTTTAAACAAAGTGCTTTTTTAAATCTGTTTAGTTTTAGTTAAGTTATTTACATTTTTAACTCCCATGAATGCAAAAACAAACATTTACAACTAAAATTTAAAATAAAATAGGCTTATTTTCTTATCAAATAATTCAAAAATTTTTACTAACATCCAAAACTTTAATTAATTCAATAAATATTCAAAAATATTCAAACAGGACTATGAAGCGATAACGAACAGACAGACGGACAACAAAGGAAACCAAAAAAAATAATATATCCATTGAATAACTACAAAATCCCAAGTTGAATAGCAAACTAAATCAAGGTTAAGCTATTTCGTTTTCAATTAATATCGAACGATGAAAGTACGCAGTTTCATTGAAAGCTAGTTGGGAATCAAAGGATGCTATTATAAAAGCCGCACAGACATAATTCTTGTATCCTAATTGACTATTGCTGCGGTCACAGTTCTCTAACCAGTGGTGTGCAAAATATTATATATAATAAAGGACCCCGCACATTCCTTATGGGAACTGGCTTTCCGTGAAAATCGCTAAATTTTTGGTATGCAATAAAAAGGAATTTTTTTTATCTTGTTTTATTTGAGTTTTTATTGTTTTAATTCTTTTTTGGCTATTCTGGGTTTTCACTAATGCTATTTCAGAGGTAAGTTGTTATTAATGATATTACAGTGATGAAAAATGTAATTATTAATTTTTTGACTATGGTGTGTAAACAACAAAATTGATATACTCCCTGAAAAATTAAGATTTATACTCTGTTTCATTTAAGTTCGCAGTGGTTGCCGAGTGGTTTGAACGTACGATACACGATTCATACCATCAAATCACATAACAACCACTCCAAACTTAAATGAAATAATATAGCAAAGATTTTGATGACAAAAAAATAAATGCTGTTCAAATCATCAATTATTTTAATTAAATAATAAAAGTAAATTCCACTAAGGTATTCATGTAAACTAGTAACGATATATTATAAATGTGAGTTATTTGTAACTTTAAAAATGTTAAAAGATTTAAAACTTAAATAAAACTTTAATTTCAATTTTTCATCTTCAAAAATTTTTATCGCCGAAACGGCTCATTTTTCGAAGATGTGCCTGTGAGAGCTTTTGATCAGCATCACATAAACTACAACATACCAAAAATTTAGCGAATTTCATGGAAAGCCAGTTGCCATAAGGAATGTGCGGGGTCCTTAAACAATATAATTGATTATCATATTTATCATTGATATTTGCCGGAGAAATCAAACAAAAAACAATATTTTCTTAAGAAGCAAGCGGTGAGAGGGGATCGTATGCTATTTAGTGGTTATTACAATAGGGATTGACCAATAAAAAATAATTTTTCCCTGATGACTTAATGGAAGATTTTTCAACCGTTCAAATAATATTACTGTAATAAAAGTTTATGTACTGATATAAACACTTTAAGGGTACATTAAAGGGCTATTATCTCACAAAAGTAATGTCATATTTATATATCAATAGAAAAAAACAACGAAATATTCCCTGAGATAATTTCTTTATACATTGCATTGGTAAAAATTATCCGTTTTAACTATTAATTTTAATCAAATATTTCATTGATACTTAAGTATTACATTTTGTCATTTGTTTTTCATCAGCACGGCCTACTTCAGTGCATAAAAGTGTAATAAAAAGGTTAATTTTATTAAAAGTATTGTATATCTGAGAAACTATGGGGTTTAGACATAGGACATCCCCTATACAAATTGAAAAGGAGAAAAAAACCCATCGAATAGCGAAATAAAAAAAAGGGTAGTCACATTTGAAAAAATGAGTTTTATCATTTTTAAGTTTGCAAATTTTGACATTTTTTTATGGACACCCTGTATAACTAAATTCTAATTGGTTATTATCAAAATGTTACTCTTTATCAGGACTAATATTATTATTAAAAGAATCAATCGTTTCAAAAAAAACGAGGTCGCTATGATTTTTTATTATTATTTTTCGGAAAAAAATTTATAATTTGGCAACACTGTCATTAATTCAAAAAAATAATAGATGATAATGTGGAGGTTAAAAAATGACATCTGAATATTGAAAAATTTATAAGGGGTTCCATTTAAAAAAATGTTTGTTTTTGTTACAGCGCATAAATGGAACACTCTGTATTATTGAAAATAATTTTAAGACGTTGATCTTTTCAAACCAATAATATTATGTACCAAACTTTTTTTTCTTTCTCCTACGGGAATGCCGGATGCACTATTGAAGGACCCTGTATATTTTTTAAATTTAATCCGCCTAATTATAGTAAATCAACCACTGTACAGTGTGCAAAAAAATGTGTCGTCCCATAATTTAAAACCAAAATATTTGTAAACAACATTTTTCCTGTAAATATTGTTAATTATAAATACACAAATATCGCACGTCACGCTACTGGTTATCGTATTAGCGCAAGAGCTTTGGGGGGGGGGGGGGTAAATTAGCTGACCTGTACCACTAGCTGCGAGTCATTACCGTGGCTAGTGTCCGACATACACACACAGACACACACACGCGTAGGTTTAATGTATCGCGATTATACTAGAGAGCTACACCCGCCAAATGTTCAATTAAATATGACATCTTAAATAAATGGTGGATGTACTCATGATTCTGCAATGGCGGCGTTTGGGTATTTTAAAGGGTGAGGTAGGAATAGTTAGTCTGTCTGTCTGCACATTTCTAATTTCTAAACAATTTTGGGGGTAATTTGAATGAAAAAATGATAGCTAGTAATCTGAAGATAAGTTAAATAAAATGGCATAATAATCGTAAAATGATTATGAAAAAAATATATTGGTTATAGAAAAATTATAGGTACATTTTCTCAGACCTTTGTGTGTTTTTGAGTTCGTAATTCTTACCCCAGCAAATAGGATACAGGGAAAAAAGAAACATAAAGAAGTTAAAACAGTTATTCGGGATAGTAAGCGACAATCCATCATTATAAAATATTTTTAACAGTCTGAAATTGTAATAATGTTTGCAAATATTCAATATAAATTGATAGATAAACTGCAAACATTACAGCCTTAAATTATATTATTACAGTTTCAGAAAATAAAATATATTTTATAATAATAATAGGTTGTTGCTTACTATTCGAGATGTACAGCGAAAAACTGTAATTCTTTAGATTTATTTTTTTCCGCTAATAACCTGTGGATGTTAAATAAGATGGCATAATAAATCGTAAAATGACAAATAATAAAAAAACAATACTTTACCATGTTGGCTGTATTAAAATGAAATTGTTTCAGACCTTTGTAACTTTTTGAGTTCTCATTTTCAAACATGCATCTTTCATATTTTAATTTGTTTCATATGAACACATATTTGTAATATGGATCTTGGCCAATAACACAACCAAATCAACGTGGCTTACACCCAGAAGTCAAAATCCATATCGAGATCACCGCGGAAGCCTCAATACTTGTTTATACTTTTAATAATTTTAATGCATGAATACGAATTTGAAAATGTTATTATATTAATTATTAAAAATAAAAAAAAATATCTAAGAGCTTCTAAATCGTCGTGGTTTACACCCAGAAGCCATGATCTATATCAAGATCACCGCAGAAGCCTCAAGACTTGTATATACTTGTAATAATAAAAAATAAATGTAAGAGCTTCCAAATCGATGTGGTTTACACCCAGAAGCCTAGATTTATATCAAAATCACCGCGGAAGCTTCAATACTTGTTTATATTTGTAATAATTTTAATGCAAGAATACGAATTTGAAAAAGTTATATTATTATAAATAAAAAATAAATAAAAAATTCTAAGAGCTTTATGACTTTGCTCCACCACTGTATTTATGTGTGTGTGAGTGTGTGCGTGTGTGTGTTTAAATAACGGTGGCATGTTCAAAACATTCGCCACATTTTTTTTTACGTAAATATAAATCCGTGGTACAAAATTAAACGCCACGGCTGTATTTGACTTTTCTTGTGATGTATGGAACAAGACTGGAGATATTTTTCTCTCACTGATAATTTTATTGGAAGCAGTAATAAAAAGTTATATCTGTACACTACGATTATGAAATAAACATGTATTTAAAAAATATTTCGTACACATTTACTAAAAATATACCATCTTGAAACTTACCTACAAATATCTTCACCGTTCTATGAAAATTTACTATGCCAAAGTTTTCAACTTGTTATAGTTTAAACTATATCCCTCTTTCTTCTAGTATAAAAAATGTTTTCAAATACAAGTTTAATTACTCCTAGGGGTTCGTCGAATTTTTGCCGGGGGTCCGTGAAACATGTTTAGCATAAATTAAAATACTTTTACATTTATATTTACCAGTGATTAAATAATATCTAACGACCTCCATTGTTTTTCTAACAGGGAGGAGGGGGGGCTGAAAAATAATAGTTCAAATAGGGGGTCCTTAGACCACATAAGTTTAAGAACCGCTGCTGCAGAGTACTCTAGACAATGAAGTACAATTCATGACAGTGACACCGTTTTTTAGTCAAAAATTAAAAAAAAATCTATCTGTCTGCACGATTTATTTATTTTCTCTGTAACTATTGAACGGATTTTATTTCGGTTTTCACTAGTAGATAGAGTGTTTCACGAAGAAGATTTAGGTGTATAATTTATGGATATTTCGTGTAAATTTGTAGATATTTTGTGTAAACGAAAAAAATCATCGGAAAAAATATCTTAAAAAATAGTTAGCGATATGTGAAAATGTAGGTTAAAAAGAAATTAAATTTATATCCCCAGGTAACACTTGATCCAATGTACTTAAAGATTATACGTCTAGCACACTGTGAAAAAAGATTTAGTTTCGAAAAATTTTGTTTTTAATTTATATTCAGAACACATTTACCTAAATTTAATGGGATATTTTACTTTGTTAATTATTAAAAGTAAAAAAGTTTAATTTAATTTGAAAATTGAAATAGACAGAACGGTATATAATAGTAACATGTACTAATTTATTGTAATGGCAGAGCTAGTTTTTCATTATTTTGAATAAATTACACGTGAATATATTTGTTTTATAATTTTTATAGTATTTAAAAGGGTTGCAGTTTCGAATAATTAGTTTTTAAAACGTCTTTATATAGCCAATTGTGTAAAATTTCAATAAATAGAGCACTTTCGGCAAATTCTTTCTTTTACCATATGTTAAAAACTCAAAAACCATACGTCCAATATTTTAAATAAAAATTAGTAAAATATAGTTAATAGTTATCCATAAATAACATATTAAAATTTTAGACTTTTATCTATACATTGCTCTAATGATCGAATAACTTTAAATATATTTTTCCCTAAAAAAAATCGGTTTCTTCTACAAAACATCTGTGAATTTTTATGTAATATGAAATTCAATTTATAAACACATATTTGTCGTATTTTAACTAAGTTTTTTGCTGAATGTTGTTCGCAAACATAACTGTTATAATGTAATTCAGATTTAAAACTGTATATAATTTAAATATCTTGCAGTGTTCTACTGTTTCCTTATTTAGAATATTGATTTTTCATCATCGTCATGAAAACTTTTCTATTGCTGTGAATGGATTTACAGAAATACATTTTATGTATTTTTATTTGAATTTATTTGTCCTGCCACATACATTTACTTCTAAATAAAAATTTAAATTGTGTTTCAGTTGGAAACTTTTTTTGTTAGTAGATTTGTTTTTTTATTGTTTATTGTATTATTAAATTTTTCCTTTATATAGAAACTGAAATACAAGAATGTGTATACAATATTTTTTAGTATATAAGTAATTTTATATGAAGCAATCTATTTTGATGTCTATCTGTCTGACTGTTTGTTTGTTTGTTTTATCCAGTTTGACTTAAAACTACTGGACTGATTTTTATGAAACTTTGACTATAATACAGCCTAATATCAGTCTTATAGGTGATATAATAATAAATAAAGATTTAAAAAAATATATATATATATTTTTTTACTTTGATGAATAATAAATCTAAACTGAAAACACAGTTAGAAAGAATGGTTAATTAATTACCTATGAAACTGACTGGTTGATCTAGTTACATTATTTTAAAAGTTATGAGATAATCTTTATTTTAAGTAATACCCTAATTGAACCTTTTTTTAACACCCAGGATGTTGATGATAGGCCCTACTCCCTTTCTGTACAATTTTTACTCGCAATGAACCAGGGAATTAGTTCCTAAAATATCTGTATTCCAAACCGGACCACTCTGTATATAAAAATGAGAAATTAATCTATATCTATAAAAGAGTTTGTCCTTAACCACTCACTCACTCATATATTAACGTACAGCCCAAACCCCTGGACCTAGAAACGTGAAATTTCATAGATACCTTCCTTTTATGATGTAAGCACCCACTAAGAAAGGATTTTTCGAAATTCAACCCCTACGGGGTTAAAACAGGGTATCAAAGTTTATATAAAAAATAATTTTTTTGTTCGCATTTAATTGAAACTTATCGAACAAACTCTACAATATAAATAATGAAACAATTATTTCAGCATATATTCGGGCAAAATTCAACCCCTAATGGCGACGGTAGACAGGGGGTTAGTTTTTACAATTTTTAACTAAGATTCGAGATATTTACGTTTTTTATAGGTAATGAATAAAAATCAATATAAAAAATATAATATGTCAACCCCTATCACGTATGGAGGGTTCTAATTAGTTTCGAAGTTTACGCGAGCGAAGCCGCGGGATTCCGCTATTAATTATAAATAAATAAAAATAAATAACAAGCGGACGAATTTCTAGTTATTAATAAGAAAATATAGATAGACAAAAATATATAAAAAGTAACAGAGTAAAATGGAGAAAGACAGTGAACCGCAAAACGGCAAAACGGCGTACAGTTTTTCTTATCAGTTCATTATATCGATATATTATGTATGTATATATAAATATACATATATAAGCTATGATACGCTTAAATAATTTTCGTATATTTTTATATCTTTAAACGCAAAAAGCTATGTTTATTGTAGATGACAGAAAATCTAGCATAAGATATAATAATAAAATAACACTGATATATTTTATTGAATTTTCCGCTGTAAAGTCAGTTGGGTTTGTAATTTTATTATATATTTTATGATATTACTTCTATTTGTATATCTATGTCCATATTTTATTTGAATTACAGTAAATAGCTCTATAATTTATGTAATAAACATTTTTTATATATTATAATGTGATTTTTATTACCAATAAATTAATTGTTCAAAAGATGAATTCTAAATCTTACGTTTTTATTAACATAATTTTTTGGATACCCCCTACATAATTTATATACAATTTTGAATTTTCTTTACCAGCATAATCTAATTCTAGGATCAAATTTTGTATTAAGTTGTAACAAACATGAAAAATATTATTTTATTGAGATTTATATCTAAAGATAATAATAAAAAATCCTAGAGACTTAAAAATCATTTCTAAGTTTTTATAGAATACAATATTTTGCTAAAGAATAAAGCAAATATAATACAATTGACTCAATAAAAAGCAAACTCCATATACCGGGTGTCCCAGATAACTTTTCCAGCATGGGGATCTCAGTATCTATAAGAGATACAGGTTTGGTTAAATGAGATGAATTATTTGTATGAAAGGGGTGAGTATTATTACACAAAAAAATATTCATAATTCTATGTGGTTTAGGCGGTATACCCAAAAAACTGAAAATTCGGAATTTCTTTAAATGGCTATAACTTTTTTGTTAAAATAGATAGGCACTTTTTGTTTGCGGTTTCTTGAAGCACTTTTTTGTGTAGAATTGATTGGTGTATTTATAATTTTTATATCACTTTTAGTTTCCGAGATACAAGCCCTAACTTCAGTTTTTCTTATGGGCCGCTAAGTTGGCTATGGCATATTTGAACGTGTTTTTTACTCTACTTTACAACGATGTGTCACTTGCCATATTTATTATCGAAAAAAAAATTATAATATATTTTTTCAAATAGTTCATTGTTTCAAATATTCATTTGTTATTTTGATTGTTGTTATTGTGATTTTTGTTTACAATTTTTGTTTTTCATGGCTCACTTAAAAGTTTGTAATAAAATACTTCATAAATATCACTGATATTTAGTATTTCGACTTTTTTTCGATAATAAATATGGCAAGTGACATATCGTTGTAAAGTAAAGTAAAAAACACGTTCAAATATGCCATAGCCAACTTAGCGGCCCATAAGAAAAACTGAAGTTAGGGCTTGTAGCTCGGAAACTAAAAGTGATATAAAAATTATAAATACACCAATCAATTCTACACAAAAAAGTGCTTTAAGAAACCGCAAACAAGAAGTACCTATCTATTTTAACAAAAAAGTTATAGCCATTTAAAGAAATTCCGAATTTTCAGGTTTTTGGGTATACCGCCTAAACCACATAGAATTATGAATATTTTTTGTGTAATAATACTCACCCCTTTCTTACAAATAATTCATCTCATTTAACCAAACCTGTATCTCTTATAGATGCTGAGATCCCCATGCTGGAAAAGTTATCTGGGACACCCGGTATAGGTTAGATGTTTAATAATTAAACTATTAAAATATTGAAGGGGGATATGGGTTAGACCCCTCCCAAATTTGTCAATATACACTGCCGTGCAAAAGTTTTTGGACAGTCATTTTTTTGCATATTGTAAATATAAAACTGCAAAAATAATTGATAAAAAATCTTAAATGTAGATAAGAGTACTTAATTACAACTTTTGTAATAGTCTTAGCATATCTAAAATACAGCATTTATAATTTTCCATGTTAAGGAAAATTTTTGAATTATATCCCTGAAAGGTCAGGTTTACTCAAGTTGAAAGTATTGACGCACAATGTCTTTCAAGCTAACAAGAAATATTTTGGGGACTTTTATTGACTGAAATTTGTACATTTACATTCAAAATCACAGCTGTCCAAAAACTTTTGCACGGCAGTGTACATTATTAAATTTAATTATAATAAATAAAAAAATGAAAATTCTATATAATAAAAAAACAAAAAAAATCCCCTCCCCGCACGATTTTTTTCTAGGGGTGCTACTTTAACCTATATACCTACTTTTTAATTTGCTCGTTAAATTAACTATCGGAAAAAAATTCAAGTTGGTTTTATTTACAAGTTATTTTAATTTTAATACGTATTCGATTGTAAAAATGTTGAGAACCACTGTGTCGGATGTTTGACATAACCTAACCTATATACTTTTTATTTTGTTCGTTAAATTAACTACCGAAAAAAGATTCAAGTTGGTTTTATTTGTTAGTTATTTTAATTTTAATACGTATTCGATGGAAAAATGTTGAGAACCACTGTGTCGGTTGTTTGGCATGAATGATGATAAGTGAGGTCACGATTATCCGCCGCTTGGCGCGCCACTGTCGCCGTGACGGTTGCCAAAACCCAGTACCCGTGTATAACTATACCCCCAGCTAACATTTAATGCGCATAATGAGATAGCCTGTCTCTGTGTTTAAAATTCATTCAATTTACACAGAAGTGATTTTGTGGAAGGACAATGGACTAAAGGTCGAATAGGATACATTGGACTGTGGGAAAAGGGATTTTTTGAAACCCTACAAATATTTTTTTCGGGAAGGGGGGGGGTAATTTTTCAATATAAAAATTATAAAACAAATATATTCACGTGTTATTTATTCAAAATAAAGAAAAACTAGCTCTGCCATTACAGCAAATTAGTATATGTTACTATTATATACCATTCTGTTTATGTTCCAAGCACCCCCTTTAATTTTTGTGAATACCATCCTAAAGGGTTAAAGCACAAACGATGAAAATTTCTGCACAAACGTGCACAAACGAAGCACAAACGAACTGCATATAATAAAATTCGAAATTCGAAAAAGGGGGGGCTCGCATGTCTACAGCACCCCCTTTGATTTTTGTGAATACCACCTAAAGGGTTAAACCACAAACGATGAAAATTTCTGCACAAACGTGCACAAACGAAGCACAAACGAACTGGATATAATAAAGTTCGAATTTCGAAAAAGGGGGGGGCTCGCATGTCTACGGCCACCCATTTGATTTTTTTTAATATCTCCTAAAGGGTTAAAGCACAAACGAAAAGATTTCCTGCACAAACGTGCACAAACGAAGCACAAACGAACTGTATATAATAAAATTCGAATTTCAAAAAGGGGGTGCCAGAGACATGGAGCCTGTTTATTTTAATTAATTATTTTAATTATTTAATTTAAGTTTTTTTTACTTTTAATAATTAACAAAGTAAAATATTCTATTAAATGTAGGTACATGTGTTCTGAATATAAATTAAAAACAAAATTTACGAAACCAAATCTTTTTTTTCCAGTTAACCTTCAGATAAAAATTAAAAATTTAATTAAGACTAAATAAAACCATTTCACATGTTCTTATATTTTTCTTCAGAGCCGTCAAAGAAGTAAGTATATAAAAAATAAAATAAAAGAGCACTTAGACAGACAGGTTTAAAAAGTGTTCACTAATGTAAACATAGTGGAAACACAATGTAAACGTGACACGTGGAGTATAAATTCATTTCACAAAAAATGGGGCAAATGGAATGATGGTGAAATTGGTACAGTTTGTTTCCATTAACTTGAATAGAGTTGGCGGGCTTTTGTTGGACGGTAAACAGTAATAGCCTTTACTGCAATAGTAGTCAAGAGTGCAACGCAATTTACAAAATATGCATCGTCAATTGTTTTTTTTAGAACATTTATAACAAATATCCGATATTTTTACATTACTATTCGCAGCGTGCGTGATGACAGCGCCAACTAAGGGGTGGACTTTAGTAGCAACTTGGATGGACTTTGGCGTACTAACAAACAAATAATTTCAATAAAATATCGTAATATATACATTTTAGACGATTATTTATGACTATTGGCTATGTGCACGAAGTCTATTAGCGCCGCTAGCGGGTAATAGAGAAGGATTGAATGGATTCAACTCTCTTTTTATCATTGTTTAATATGTTTAAAACCGTGAAATTTTTTATTAAACAATTATCATTTAATTTAGCTGTTTACATATAATATATAATATAATTATAATAATTATAATATAAATAGTATAGCATAAAAGGTACGTGAAAATTATTTATTTTGGGTATCTTTTTCTCTTTAATTATGACGTATAATAGAGAAATAATTAATTCGTTTATATTGACAGCATAACCTCAAATTTTGGCACCGATAATTTTACAATATTGCTCACCACGAACACTCGCATCGACATTATTTCTAACTCCACACCCTTGCACATAGTCTATAGTGGGATTAACCATGTTGACCTTTCTATTTTCAGTTAATGAGTCTATTAAAAATTACAGTTAGTCCATCCAAAGTGTTATTTTTTGCCACGTTGTGCGCTGTGATCGATTTCGTTTCCCCTACTACCTACTTTACACCCAGCGAATAAAGCTTATAGACTCGGAAATTACAGAACAGATTTCAATGCGGTTTTTACCAGTAGTTAGATAATTTTTCTGTGCATGTTCGTGGCTATTAATATTTTGTAAAAATGTAAGATTTAAGGTAGTTGGTCCATTATAATGTGATCACATTAGGCCATGAGTACATATTTATAATTTAGATCATATTTAAAAATGATCATGGCAACGCTGTACATTATCTACTATTAACTACTTGTCAAATGATTATATCATCTAAGATATGGTAAATTCAGTGATGTCATTTATAAAGTATTTTTTTGTATTTAAAATATATGTTTTCAATACGAAGCAAAATTTTCACCGTGATAAGAACATTGTTAGTAATAATATACATTTATCAAAAAGATAAACGTGACGTAGATATTTCCGCATATTGGTAAAAAAATATCATATTAATTGGAGCCAAATCGATTGCGGATTTTTTTACATTGATCACATTTTTTAACACATTTATTTTTTTTCTGTGTACGGGCATCCTAATATGTATAATTGAAGAATCTAACCTTTTTATACATACTTTGTATACAAATCCATTTATAATTTTACTTTTACGTCACAATGTAGACGCTGTTATATAACGTATATACATAAGTATATGGTATGCATTTTCCAATTCAATTCTACCGTATTCTTGATAAGTGCTATAAAATACTCGCACCGTATAGTTGCATGTTACTGTAAGCAATATGCATGCATTATAATCTGGAATATACTTTTGTATCTCATTCAACTTTGAGTAGTTACGCTGCAGTTCTAAAGCTAGCTTTAAACTGAAGGATTATTTGACATTTAATTAATTTTGATGTAGATAGAAATAATAAATACTTCTACGTTTTTTAGCGCAACCCACGAAGTCCTCGATTTTCCGTCTGTCCGTCTGTCTTCCACCGCAAGATCTCGGTCTCCTGACCACCTAGAGCAGCGGTTCTTAAACTTATGTGGTCTAGGGACCCCTTTTTTGAACAATTATTTTTCAGGGACCCCCATCCCTGATAGAAAAAAAAAAAGGTCGTTATATACTAATTAATCACTGATAAATAGAAATATAAAAGTACTTTATGTAAATTAATTTTTTGCAAAAATGTTTCACGGACCCCCGTAAAAGTTTGGCGGCTTCCCGGGGGTCCGCGGACCCCAGTTTAAGAACCGCTGACCTAGAGACCTCGGGTTTTCGCTAAATGGTACGTCTACGGTTCTAGTTTAGCCCGTTTTAGGAAATTTTCCGGTCAAGACCCCCCCCCCCCCAACATGTTTCATATATTGTTTCATGTACCTCGTTGGATTGATTCACGAATCGATTGGCAAGGATATTTTTTAAGTTGCAACAGCCACGTGTTGGTTTTGATAATTTTTTTCTAATAAAACTTTTTGTTTATATTGTAAGGACCCTTCTCCCCCTAATTGTGATAGGGCATTAAATGAAACATTTTTTTAAATTGATACATACATAACTAAGCAAAGTTAACTCAATTTGATCGCGTATGCTTTGACTTAAGGGTGTCCTTAAACGTTATGAAAATAAGTAAAGTTATATCTAATAAAAAAATAATGCGTACCCCTTAATTTTTTGTGGAAACTACTTTGAATATGCTTAATTAACTTAATTTATATCAAAAAAATCATTTATATGTATAAAAAATAAATAAACTTTTACAAATTAAACAAATTTCGGTACTACCTTGGATTAAGTTGGGTGTGGGAGTAATTTTTGCTCACGATTAATCACGAATTGTATTTTTTACTCACGCCCAGTTATGCTTGTGATATAATTTAATGTATTATGTTATAAAACAATATTTAAAATGTATTTGAATTGATATTTATATGAAATTTCGATATTTGAACCATGAAATATGACCAAAAAATTTTGGGTTTTATATTTGGTTGAAAGTATGTTTATTTTATAGAAAATGATGTGAAAAGTTGAATTTTTCAAACCGCAGGTCTGTATCTCATCACGTTCTCGAGTTATGGCCTCTCAAAGTTTGAGATTTTTCAAAATTTTGGAGAAAAATGGTCATAACTTTTGAACATGAGGTCGGATTTGATTTTTGTTGACAGATTTGAAATCAGCGTATCAAAATCTATATAATGACATGTATAATACTTCAAAATTCGTGAAAAAAAATTTTCGCGAAAAATCGAAAAAATGTCGATTTTTAGCAAAAAAATTTTTTTCCGAATTTTAAAGTACTATACATGTCATTATATAGATTTTGACACGCTGATTCTAAATCCGTCGACAAAAATCAAATCCGACCTTGCGTTCAAAAGTTACGGCCATTTTTCTCCAAAATTTTGGAAAAATTGAAACTTTGAGAGGTCATAACTCGAGAACGGTTTAAGATACAGACCTGCGGTTTGAAAATTTAAACTTTTCATATCATTTTCTATACAATAAACATACTTTTAATGAAATCTAAAACCCAAAATTTTTTGGTCATTTTCCATGGTTCAAATTTAAACTTTTCATAGAAATATCAATTTAAAGATGAAAAAATAAAATGATAACACACTTTATCAACAATACTATTAATTATTTTTCACTTCAATTATAATTATTAAACAGAACGATCCATCAAATCAATATTTAAAAATCGCCTACGCTCACATCGGGTCACAATCGTGACCCGAAAAATCCCATCCAGATCTATCCTACACTTGAAAATTTTACCTAAAAGTCGATACTTATACCCAAAAGCCCACAATTCTTAACAAAACATAATACATTTAAAAAAAAATCCCAACTACAACGAAAATTTAAAACTTGATCCGGAGCCTCCACCAAATTTAAATTATAACTTCAATAATAAGTTAATAAAATACTGATTTGAGTCCCTCTTTTCATCCATAGAATAACGCGCCACTGTGTGCAATATAAACATAATAAAAGTTACATTTCTTACCCATATCAATACTGAAAATTCAACTTGGAAAAATATCATATGTAAAAATAACTATATCCTAAAACACTAATATAGGAAACAGCGAATACAAATGTAACCAATAAACAAATGACAGTAACAACACTACTGTATAGTGCTAAAGATCTACCACTGTAGCTATCGTAAACCATAATCGTACTGCGCGTAGCAAAACGCAATAAAAACTAACTAAATGTTACGATTTATGCCTTTTCCAACTTGTTCTACGTCCATAAAGACTTTCGGTGAACAAATGCGAACAACTATACATCTATTTTCTGGTTTTGTCGACAGTTTGTGTTCCGAGATATACAGGATGGTCAAGAACAATATATCCAGTTATTTATTTTAAATAGAATCCCTCCAACTAGAGTTAAGACAATTTCGCCATATTTTATAATTTTAAACAATTTGATATTCATTTTAAAATTAGTTTCTACATATATAAAAAGATGTATATGTTTGCCGTGGAATTTAACTTAAGTAAAAACTGTTACTCATGAAGAAGAAGAAAAAGAAGAAGGATAGATAATACAGATTTATGTTAATGTAGTCGATAAAACAGATCGAGCGTACAAATGTCAATTTTTTTTTTTATCAAATAGTGCCTAATTGTAAGCTATGAATTAAAAAATAAATAACTTACTAAAAATAAGATTCATTTTAATGGGGGAAAGCCACTGTGACAGAAAAAAAAATGAGTTATTGTTGCACGTAGCCGTTTTTTGAAATATTGATAATTACTATTTCTAAACCGCTCTAATAAAAAAAATAAGTCTTAAAAATGAAAAAAAATTTCAAATTATAGCTATTTTGAGAAAATATAAAATAAAATAAAATTGGCAAGTGCTTGTTGGGCACGCACATGATAGGGTTCCGTAGTCATTCTCACTACGATTTATAAAAAAAGAGTTTTTTCAAAATTTTCGAGAAACCGAAGGGTTAAAATCAAAAAGTCATTTGGCTTTTATTATTGCATTTTAAGAGACCTATCAAATGACACCCCACTCAATGGGGCAAACGAAAAAAATGTGACTTCACTTTTCAATCTATGATAGGGGGGTCCAAAATATTTTTGACAATGTTCGTTATAATTTTCAGTGAAAGTACTAATTGAAAGCTACATTCTGAATTTTTTTCAGATTTTTTGAATCGATAGTTTAGAAAATAGAGGGGGGGGGGGCGCTCTGACAGTGACATTAAAAAGCAAATATTTCGTGACTGAAGGGTTGAAATCAAAAAGTTATCTGACATTTTTTATTGCATTTTAGGAGACCTATTAAATGACATCCCACTCAATGGGGTAAGTGGGGAAAAAAATGAGAGTTCACTTTTCAGTCTATAGAAGGGGGGTCCAAAATATTTTTGACAATATTCGTTATAATTTTCAGTGAAAGTACTAATTAAGAGCTACATTCTGGAATTTTTTCAGATTTTTTAAATTGATAGTTTAGAAAATAGAGGGGGGGACGCTTTTTTAACGACTTTGGAGAGCAAATACATCGTGATTAAAGGGTTAAAATCAAAAAGTTCTGATACATTTTTTGTTGCATTTTAGGAGACCTTTCTAATGACATCCCACTCAATGGGGTAGGTGAAATTTTTTTTTTGAAAACACTTCATTTTATAAAAAGGGGGCCAAAAAAAATTTTTTTTACAAAAATCTTATCATTTCTGTTTTTGGGTCATTAATCTACGACCGTATACCAAATTTCATCTTATTATCTCAAAATTTTTGAAGACGGACGGACGGACGGACGGACATGGAGAAACTATAAGGGTTCCTAGTTTTCTACGGAACCCTAAAAACGGCTACGTGCAACGATAGCTACATTCATATAGATATTGATAAAAATTTTATTTATTTTTTTCATATAACCCTTCTCGAAATTTCGAGTGAACCATAGAGAAAAATATTTATTTTAGTCGTCACATCGAGGCTCATAACTTTGTAAATATTTAATATTTTTCAATAAAAATTGATATTAAATAAGTTGAATATATACTTAATAAAACGTTATTTACCTGATTCAAAAATAATTAGTTATATCTGTGAAAAAAATTCCCAAACATTGACAATTTTTTGACCCGTAACAGTGGCTATCCCCCTTAAGATTTTTGTTTCGTTTAAAAAAAAAAAACAGAAATCTCCCAGACCTTACTTTTGAGTAATCCTGTATATAAATATATATATAATATGGGTGTTTGGGTTAGGTAGTATACATATATGTTTGTATGTAGCTACAAATAATTTTGTAAGTTGAAAACCTCTGTATTATGAATTCCTCCATCTAATGTTTCGAAACCCGTCTGTTTCCGTATATATGATTGCTATTTTTTCAAAGATATATTACTTTCCTTGCTGTATATTTCTAGTTAGTGTATTTATTTCCTTTGACGTTAAACGTGTGAGTATTTCTACAAAATTGTATGTAATATTTTATACTCAACATTCATCATTTATTATTTTTTAAATAACTTGTTCAATTAAATGTAGATACTAAATTAGAAATATTTATTGATATTTGATTATTACTACCTTTACTGAATCATAATCTACAGAAACTTAACTGTAAAATAGCTTAATTTGATGACAATCGGCCAATGGGTGTTAAAATGGTGAACATTTAAATTAATTATTAGTGTAATCTATTTATTAATTATTATATTATCATAGCATCTGCATTACATTGTTTCTAATTTTATGATTTTATAACTTTTGTGTCGTAGTACCTACTCAAGGCATATGAAGACAAGGTAGCCTGGTTAGCGCCTTGACCAATCAACGATGGCGCGGGAATTGACGTCACCACGAAGAGATATTCAAATGTCATAAATGTATTGGGATCCGTCAGATGGGAGGAGCCTAAAAAACATGGCGCAGCTAAGGGTTTAATTAAAAAAAATTACAAGACAGTGTCAATAGTTAAAATATAAGTATTATAATGTATACACATATTTTAAATTCACTCATTATAATTACAAATAATATCACGCAATAACATCAAATGCAATACGCATACGTTATTTATTTTTGATTGTTTACAATTTTTCAACAAACAAATCTTTTAAATACATATTTATATTATAATAAATCAATTATATATAGGAAAACTTGTAAAATTCTTTCTTGGTACTTACTGTTCTTTCATTCATTTTATTTTTGGATGATTTAAAACATAATATTGTGATTTAATCGTAAGTTTTACTATAAACCGTAGGTTCATCTGTCAGTTTTATGCTTGAGATTATTTATTTTTTCATTAATAAATTCTATTACCATAGAAACTGTACCCCCAGTCTAGTTACAAGTTTTGCCACCAGGTGGTGTACACTCATTTGACGGATCCCAATAATTAAATATAAATTACTTTATTTATTCTTGTTTTCGTATTTTTGATATTTTATCAACACATACCATCAAAGAAGTACTAATTCGACATTGCAAAATCATAAAGAAGCTGTTTCAGACAATTTGGTCTTCTCGGGAAACGTCATATTTACTATTCTTAAGTTGGCAATACGTTCGGTAATTCTGACAGCTTTTAATGATTTTGCAATGTCGAATTTATACTTCTTTGATGGTATGTGTTGATAAAATATCAAAAATACGAAAACAATAATAAACTAGCTGTCGGATCCAATTTTACCCGGGGATATAAAATTAAACTATATAACGTATAATGCTGTGGGGTGCGATCCTTTAGGTCCACACAATCAACTTCCCAACATGGTATGACTTACAATACTTGAATACTGATTACTTATTGTTTCCATAATTAATATTACTATGTTATAGTTTGTAAATATTTTTTTTTTTTAATATGTATATGAAAAATTTAAATGGAATTTATCAGAAATAAAACTCACCCTTTGTATTATGAATATTAGTTTACTAATATCCTAATAATGTAAGGTCAAGGAGCTAACCAGGCTACCTTGTCTTTATATACCTTGGTACCTACTTATCTTTTTGTAATCAGTAGCAAGTGTCCATTACTGCAGAAAAACATAAGCAAAATAAAAGAAGATAATTTTAAAAAACAAACTATATTTGCGTACTATGATTTAGGTAATAAAGAGTAACTTTTTATTAGTAATGTGAGTTCATGGCAGTTACAAAAAAAAGAAGCCCATTACTCCCAAAAATGCTCTTAAAATGGCTAAGATTAGAACCAATACTTTATATATTTGAATATTTCAACAATATAACCTTTTTTTAATTGTTTAAAGAATGCATGGAAAATATTTTTTAATCGCAATTGTGATTTTTTGTTATTTTCTACTGAAAAATAAAAGTCAACAAAATGTACAACGTACATACAAGCTTCATCAATGTTGACCGATATGAACGCAAAACTATTATTTCTGGAATGATACATATTACCATGCTCCCATTTTTTTGCATAAAAAGATACAGGCGTGGAAATATTTTTTTTTAAAATATGCAGTTTATAATTTTTTTTATATATATTTCAGCTCACAAAATATATTTGTTTTTTATTGTTACATAGATATACACATTCACTGTTTATTTTCAGTAATACGTATAAGAAAGTCCTGTAGAATCTATAGCAAATATGTTCATATATCTCTTAATTCGCATAACCTATTTTATTGATGAATTATTAAAATAATAATCGAAACAATAAACTGCATTACAACTAGCGACAAATTCTGATAGAAATATACAAAAATAAAAATAGAACACAAGTCTCAATTCATTCGAATGCTGGAAATAATTTCAGTAAAAATAATAAATAATGCATGAAATATAAAGATACAATATCAAGCCGTCACAAAACAATATTGCAAATTGAAATTCTTCTTCTCGTCAAATATCGTAACAAAAATACATTAAAGATGACCTAAAACTAAATAATATCTGAATTTGTGATATCAGGAACGGCGTTAAAAGAAAACAGAGCCCACGTTTAACGAATTTGTTGAAAAATATATTACATTTATTACAAAAAAATGTATAGATATCTAATAATTAAAATTAACATTTTTTATGTTTTTTTTTTCTCTCTTTTTGAGTGCCATATCTTCGAATTCCTTGGTCAGATTTTGATAAAATTTATATGGGATAACCTCAGGAGCATACTCTTTCAAACAAAATATTAAATGTCAAAATTGGTGCATATTTGTCGGAGTTATGCCCAATTATACATTAAAAAATATATTTATTACTTTTACACAGCACTGTTATTCCAGGTTTACTGTAACCAATGTAAACAGAGGCTCATAGTAAAACCGGAATAATAGCACAGTGTAAACGTACTCATTGAGTAAATTGATAACTTTTTTATTTTTTGAAGTTAGTTTTAACAAAATAGGTTTGTCCTCGATTTTAATTGTTGATTTTTATAAAATTCCTCTATCATAATTTCATTGTCTGCGTGTTTTTGAGATCGCTAATGACGATTTTGACATAGTTTAACGAAAATGGCAAATACAAAATGGTATATAAAATCACAGAAGTTTCAAAACTTTATTTAACATCACTTGCGAAGTTTATTAAATACATAATAACGATTTTGATAACAGTTATACCAATTTAGAAGTAGTGAATTAAAAATTTAAAACGACGCATCCAAATAGCAGAATCTAGGCAAATATCGGTGGGCAAACTGTATAATTTGAAACATTAAAAAGATATAATAATTCTATCTTCATAAGGATCAATTTCTTAAAAATTTCGTGATTTGCTTATTGTTTCCGTCATCTGAAAGAAGGGTGTTAAGAAGTTTGCAATCTCAAAAACATGCAGACAATGAAATTATGATAGAAAAAATTCATAAAAACTGTAAGAGAATGATACTCATAAGTGGCGTTAGTTAGCATTGTGCTAAATGGAGTTAAACTTTCGAATGTGTTTTCTACCTTTAAAACGCATTGTTAACCAAAATAAAAAAATACGTGTTTAATGTATTTCGATGTACTATACTGAAAAAAAAAATTACTGTTAATTTTTAACATAAAAAACATGTTAACGAGAGGACAAAATTTCTTTCTGTGAAAAATTAATCGGTAACGTAGTAATATTTCATACCAACAGTATCAAAAATTACTATACCGTATGTTAAAATAATTATAAAACTTAAATAATTATTTTAACAAGTTATTAAAAGTCAGATGAAAAAATTTTATTAACATTTTTATTTATTTGCGATGCGTAGGAATGGGAAAAATAAAAAATTGCATTGATTGATGAAAAAAATTTTGATCCTAGAAACATGGAACCCGACATGGTAAAATTTAAAAGAACGTCTACTACAATTCAATATACTGTATAGCAGTTTCTATGATGGTGATAGACCAGATATGAAAAGTAATATAGAAACATAGTACATAAAATTATAGAGAATGTACGTGAAATTTTCATATGCAAGAAATTAAATTAAAGAATAGCGTATATTACTTTTTCAGAGTAAATAAATTTTAATAGGTACTATGTTAAAATTTACCAGTATATCATTGTAATTTTTCATTTATTTTATTTTAAATTCTACCGACATTTCTGTCAATTTTTTTTTCAAAAGTTGATTCTGTCCTCAGGTTCACAGTATTTTCTGTTAATTTTTAAAAGAATATTCTCTCCGTGTACGTGTGTGCAAAATTTAAAGAAAATTGGCGAGTGGCACTTGGGTAGTGTTACATGTTATAAATATGAAATCGATAGTTGAATGTATTTTTATTTATTTCTATTTCTAGATACACCCCTGTATGCCGCATCGCAAACAAAATGTAAATTCGACGAGCCATATTTTACACAACTACCCCTGAAATGACACAATTTTAAATTTACTCAACATTAGCATAGCGTTGGCGATACGATGCAGACTGAACTGATAAACACCACAATTACATTGTGTTTTGTTTCAAACTGTAGGAGGGGGTTGAGGGGGGGGGGGTAGTGGTATTGTATTTATTTTAAAAAGCCTGTAAAAACAATGTCAATTCTTATCTTGTTCCGCTTTTCGGTTTTTCATTATGAAAAAATATCGTTTTTTTACAAATACTAATATTTTTTTTTTTATTCTGGGAAATTCAATATTTTTTATATGGATCGAATCAGAGTTGTAACTATCACCGGGGCAGTGAGTACCCCGGGGCCCCATGCAACAGCAGCGTAAAAAAAGTTGTTACAATTAACAACATAAGCGAAAAAAATTAAGTGCCAATAAAAAAGGTCGTTAAAATAAGTAGCAAACAAAAAACTGAGGTAACAACGAAAAAAAAAGGTTTTCAATTTTTTTATATATAGTGGTGGGCCCCTCACTCACTTGCTGCCCCTGTGGCCCACGAGCTTCTAGCTACGGCCTTGGATTGAATAAGAAAGCATTTCAATATCTGAACTATCTATTTTTTGATTTATTTTTACAGATTCACTGATTTTTTTTGCCTACCAGTTAAAATTACAAATATTTTTTCAATAAAATAATAAATATATATTCAATATCGATTCAAATATGCTAAAATTTACTAGAACACGCCCCCCCCCCTGTCTATTAACCCATAGGTACAAAACACTTCTAATACCTTCTTTTTTATCCATTTTATTTGTATAACTAAAGTAATGATTCAAATTCAAATTTTTAATTTTTAATCAAAAATAAAATTTCAAAATGTGAAAATTACAAATAGACCTAGTATGAAGATAGCACCGCAAGTTTCGAAATAAATAGAGTTTTGGATTCCACTTAAAATAGAAGTCCTGTCAATTTAATCCCTCAAAAATGGGGTACTAACTCAAAACTAACAAAGGGCAATAATTTTTTTTAGAAATCTGGAGTTTTCTTAAATTTAAAAAAAAATAGTTATCTATTTAACCCCTCAAAATTGTTTTTTGAAAATTCTCATATGTAGATACATCAAATTGACGCATTGTGCTAAAAATACTATAAATGGCTTAATTCTAAATCGATTTCAAATCTAGATAAGACAATCTGTAGCTATACTAATTACAAATTACAACAAAGTTCCGGTATATTGTTACTAATTAATGTGAAAGTAAATCAATTACTAATAATCAAAGACGTGTTAATTCCTGGCTGGATGGGGGGGGGGGGGATCTAAACCCCACCCAACCCCGCCATAACTCAAATACGTCGATCAACAGTTTGGAGAATCGCTCACCTCGACCGCTTAGTTCATTATCGCGTGCTGGGATTCTAAAATTAACCGGATGAAAATTTCATTAGCTATAATACCAGCTGTACTAAAGTGAATTAGCGTGTCGCCCGCTGAATTATTTATATTGAGTTCTTATTTTTAATTTACTGGGAACGAACGGTGACAGAATTTACTCGACGGAAAATTTAATTGTATGTATATACGGAAATCAATGATTTCTTAGATGCATGTAACACTTTTGTCAGTGATTCTCAACCTGTGGGGCGCGCCTCCCCTAAGAGGGCGTGATAAAACTGAATACTTAATAATTATTAGTGACTCTTTTGGGTCTGTCTTGCTGAGTAAAGTTTTTTGAAAGTAGGTTTAATATTAGAAATTGACACTCTAAGCATTTTTTTATATATTTAGTTGAGATCTATTTTTCAGTAAAAATTATTTTATAAGGGTAGGGGGGGGGGGGGCGATGAGAGTTGTGATTGAAAATTGGGCCGCTAATACTAAAAGGTTGAGAAACGCTGGTCTATGTGTTAAAAAATGTAATCAATGTAAAAAATCCGTGATCGATTTGGCTCCGATAGAGGTTGTTTGTTAATATGATAATTTTTTACCAATATGAAAATATCCACGTTTATCTTATTAATAAACTAGATGTACCCACGCGGCTTCGCTCGCATTAAGTACAAATTAAGTACTTAACACGATTAGTTATTATTGTAATAATAAAAACAACACTTAAATTTAAATTTAATTATTGAAACAAAACTGACGGTCAAATGACAACGGCCGAGCCGAGGGAGATCGAATACCGGCGTATTTAGTTCGCGCGTTATTAATAATATTTTACCGTATAAAACTTATTTAATGTTATTTCCTAAACTATACCACCAAATTGGATGCTGTAAAGGGCAAATTATATCTATAATAAGTACTTATGACGATGAAATCATTTATTTCAATAAGGATTAAAGTTTTGCAGGTCATAAGTACATGTAAACATAACCCAAATATTTTGTTTTCTTTGTAACATAAAAGCAGTCATTGTGGCTTAAATATAAAAGTTAGACATATGGTGTTGCGGACTTTATTGTAGCACTTTTGATTCTACACAATTCTTTAATACATTATTTTGTTCTATATTCAACGGTTTAGGCAGCGTATTGAAAAACAGCGCGCCATCGGCAAAATTTTTTCCGACTTGATTTACTATTATCGTCACTGCTTAGTTGTTATGTTACCCAACGTAACAAAATATAGCCTATAACCTGGCCAGAGAATGTACCTATGAATTAAAAAAAAATCACGTAAATCGGATAAGTGGTTCTCGAGTGATAAGCGCACTAACGGACAGACAGACAGAGAGACGTTGAGCTTTATATATATTAAGGATGTATATCGTTACTAACAATGTGAAAATTATGTTTTTATTAAAGGATATGGACAGGTCTTCTTTTTTTAAGCCCAGAAGCAAATAAAATTTTAATAAATTCAACACAAAACTTTAGTTTTTAATTCATATGCATGAAACTATCTATCAAAAACTCTAATATCCGCGTTATTATAAAGAGTCTAACAAAATTTTCTAACTTGCAAGCACTCACAAATAAGGTATTAATTTTGTGATAGTATCTATGGATTTGCTATGGAATTTAGAGCAGTGATACTTCAACTCATTGTAACACAGTTGACGATTCTGACTATACAAAATAATTTTCATAATATCACCACTGTTTTAATACCGCTGGTGTTTACATGTTACATACAACGCGTGTCAAAGTCTTCATGAAACTCCAAGAGAACTGTCATATAAGTTTGATACCCCATTTGCTTGTTAGCAAATTTGTGAACTCCTTTATACTACCGGATATAACAATTAGAAAACTCGGAAAGCATACCAATATAAGAAAATAAATGGTGATAAAAATCCAATAAGAACTAAACGTTTAAATCAATGAAAATGAAACTGACAGAGCGAGACATTGCCTCACAGCTTTATTGAATTTACATTATTTTTATTGAAAGCCTATTTCATGCTGTCAGCGCCATTTCGATGTCTGGGCTGAAAATTGCTTCAGATAGCTTTAATTCTTCTACGTTGATAGACGATTGATGAAAATTTTACTTCAATATTAATTTTAAGGTTTTGTGTTCATATAAAATTCATTATTACAAAAAGAAATTACTTAACTTCCGATTTAACCGGAAATAAACATACTATGAATAAACAAAATATTATTTTTAATGGGATCATAAACTTTTACGTGGCATATACAGGGTGGGGCATTTAAAGTGTTACAGATTTTTATCTCAGAATCACCGCATATTTGAAAAAAAATGTTCAAACCAAAATATGTATGGTTTTGAAGGGATAATCGAATAGTAATATTTATTTGTTATTTTAGTGGGCTCCATGTCTCTGGCACCCCTTTTTTGAAATTCGAATTTTATTATATGCAGTTCGTTTGTGCTTCGTTTGTGCACGTTTGGGCAGGAAATTCTTTCGTTTGTGCTTTAACCCTTTAGGAGATTTTCAATAAAATAAAATGGGGTGCTGTAGACATGCGAGCCCCCCCTTTCTTGAAATTTAAAATTTATTGTATGCAGTTCGTTTGTGCTTCGTTTGTGCACGTTTGTGCAGGAAATCCCGTTGTTTGTGCTTTAACCCTTTAGGTGGTATTCACAAAAATCAAAGTGGGTGCTGTAGACATGGGAGCCCCCCCTTTTTTGAAATTCGAATTTTACTATATGCAGTTCGTTTGTGCTTCGTTTGTGCACGTTTGTGCAGAAATTTTCATCGTTTGTGCTTTACATGTTATTTATATTTAAAAATACCGAAAACATGTCTCTGGCACCCACTTTGATTTTTGTGAATACCACCTAAAGGGTTAAAGCACAAACAACGGGATTTCCTGCACAAACGTGCACAAACGAACTGCATACAATAAATTTTAAATTTCAAGAAAGGGGGGGCTCGCATGTCTACAGCACCCCATTTTATTTTTTTTAATATCTCCTAAAGGGTTAAAGCACAAACGAAAGGATTTCATACACAAACGTGCACAAACGAAGCACAAACGAACTACATATAATAAATTTCAATTATCGAAAAAGGGGGGCTCGCATTAATAAAAAAAATCTGATCAAATATTCAAATAATTCGAAATACAGTCTCTAATAAATAATTTCAAAATTAATTTTAGGTAAATTATTTTTAATATGTTTTTTATTGTATAAATATTTCAATCTTCGATATTTCGTATTTTTTATTAAGTTGGTACCTGTATATTTCTGTCAACATATAAATAAAATCATGTTTTATTTAATAAAAATTTCCAATATATCTATATCAGAGAATTTGTCAATTATACTTACTTATATAATATACCCTTTATTGAATTTAATCATTTGAAATATTTCATATTTCTGCACGACTTGTTTCATCTTTTGTACATTTTTTTATCCTTTTTACTTTTTCCTTTATGTACGTATTTATCAAATGTTTCCTTTGAATCAAAATCTGGATTACGATATGTTATTCGGTTCTTTTTCACGTTAAGACTTTCCAGCAAAATATAAACTCGCTTTGTGAACCTTGGAATATATGTACACAATAGACAAAATAACTGTATTATTATTTTTATAATACAGTTAAATCCAGTTATAACGACTCCGTTTATAACGGCTAACCGTTTTTAGCGACGAAAATGCAAACTCAATATAGACGTACTATGAAAACATATCCCTATAATACGACTCCGGTTTAAGCGACCTATTTTGACAATAAATTGAATAAATTGTCCGGTTAGAACGACGCGCAGTGTAATGTTTCCAATATCTACGCACAAGCAATACCTCTCCCGGCTTTCTCCTCTCTCCTACGTATGTTGATTGTTGATTAGTAAAATTACAGACTTTCTGCGTCAGTAAATACATATTGACATGCATAGAATGTAGGTACATTGTATCTTTGATCAAACTCTAATACATTATGTATGTATGTAATGTGCAATGTTTAAGTAAATACTATTAAAGCTACTTTTTGTTAAATTTAATATTTGTTTTATTTAAATAGAAATTAATCTAACTATGTATATTATTATTTCATAATATGAATTGCCGTAATATTAATAAGTACATAATAAATAAAACGGGCAAGTGCGTGTTGGGCACGCACATGATAGGGTTCCGTAGTCATTCTCACTACGATTTATAAAAAGTATTTTTCAAAATTTTCGTGATTGAAGGGTTAAAATCAAAAATTCATTTGACTTTTATTATTGCATTTTAGGAGACCTATCAAATGACACCCCACTCAATCGGGTAAATGAAAAAAATGTGAGTTCATTTTTCAATCTATGAAAAGGGGGTCAAAAATATTTTTGACAATGTTCGTTATAATTTTCAGTGAAAGTACTAATTAAAAGCTACATTCTGAATTTTTTTCAGATTTTTTGAATCGATAGTTTAGAAAATAGAGGGGGGGGGGACGCTCTGACATCGACATTAAAAAGCAGATATATCGCAACTGAAGGGTTAAAATCAAAAAGTTATTTGACGTTTTTTATTGCATTTTACGAGACCTATTAAATGCCACTCCACTCAATAGGGTAAGTGGGAAAAAAAATGTAAGTTCAATTTTCAGTCTATGAAAGGGGGGTCCAAAATATTTTTGATAATGTTCGTTATAATTCTCAGTGAAAGTACTAATTAAAATCTACGTTCTGGAATTTTTTCAGATTTTTTTAATTGATAGTTTAGAAAATAGAGGGGGGGGGACGCTTTTTTAATGACTTTGGAGAGAAAATATAGATCGTGATCGAAGGGTTAAAATTAAAAATTTTTGTTACATTTTTTGTTGACCTTTCTAACGACACCCCACTCAATGGTGTAGGTGAAATTTTTTTTTTGAAAACACTTTTCATTTTATGAAAGGGAGGTCTAAAAAAATTTTATTTTCAAAAATCTTATTATTTCTGTTTTTGGGTCATCAATCTACGACCGTATACCAAATTTCATCTTATTATGACAAAATTTTTCAGGACGGACGGACCGACGGACATGGAGAAACTATAAGGGTTCCTAGTTTACGGAACCCTAAAAACAAGCTTAAACTATCCGGTAAATTGCTGAATGTCTTTAAAAGAAGACAGGATAACTTTGACGTTAAAAAAATTATCTGGTCGTTTAGTGCGTCGTCCAGTTAGTACGACCAAGTGTCGCCGATTTTTTTGTATAATATACAATATACACAATACATGTACACAGTATTACGTATAAGAAAGTCCCGTGGTACCCATACCAACCTTTTTTTTAAATTAATTAATTTAATATCAAATTGATTTTCCTCAAAGTCATTCGATTTAATTAAAATTATATATTTTACAAATAAAATAAATATATGAAAGTTTTCCAAACCATATTATCTGAACTCAAACAATATTTGAAGTAATGATAAGTATAATTTAATTAATTTAGAAAACGCTGGAGAAGTTATATTTTATTTCATAAAAAATCTGATGAACCAAGCATATACATTTATATTTCTAGGTTAAGTAACCATTAAAACCAATTAATATTGAATCAGGCGATCGAACCAATAGAAAATACATAGCCGCCTAGTTTAATATATTCAAATTAAAACTTCACACTCCAACTGAAAGTTCGGCCATTCTGTTACAATATTTACACATCCCTTAAACGGATTAAACAGCTTCTCTGTATGTGTACCTACTCCACATATACCAGTGGTTCTCAAAATGTCAAAAAAAAATTATAAAGGACCCCGCAGAATCCTTATGAGAAAGGGGTTTCGGTCAAACTCTTTGAAACTTTGGATTATGATAGTCCTTGATGAGTAGATCAAAAGTGTCAATGGGCGCTAAGTCCTAAAAACTCAAACTTTTATGATATAGCCCTCTTTGGGATCATTATTGTCTTTAATTTGCAATTAAAAAATTTGTATAACCTTAATTTTCGCACAACTTTTTGTATGTGTTCCCAAAGACATCTATAATCGATTGCAACCATAAAAAAGTCAACTTTTCAATTCATTGAGAAATGACAACACTTAAATCTTATTGTTACGTTTTTTTAATTATAAAAAAATCCAATTGTTTTATAATAAAAAATTGGTTTATAATAAAAAAACGTAATAATCAGATTTAAGTACTGCCATTGGCTAAAAAAAAATAAAAGTATACTTTTTTATGGTGACAATCGATTATATAAGTCTTTGGGAATACATAAAAATAGTTGTGCGAAAATTAAGGTTCTACAAAATTTTTATTGCAAATTAAAGGTGAGCATGATCTCCAACTTTAGAGGGCTATATCTTAAAAGTTTGAGTTTTTAGGACTTAGTGCCCATTGACACTTTTAATCTACTAATCAAGGACTATCAGAATCCAAAGTTTCAAAGAGTTTGACCGAAACCCCTTTCCCAAAAGGATTCTGCGAGGTCCTTTGAACATAAAATACTAAAGAGACGTATGTATGTACTTCTGAAACAAATGCCGAAACATGCATTTGGAAACAGGAATTTGTGGTAATTAACAGTGTACGTAAATGTGAGGCAATGTTAATTAAAAAGACGTAATTCGGGGTATATGACAGTACAACATATAAAACGATTTTTGTATCAATAAACAACGATATGAACATTATGAACAAGAAAAATTAATGTAGTAATATTTTTTGATAAATTGAATTTTTATAAAGTCTTTTCTTATTGTAACAAAAGCTCTATATTAAAAGCTTGAAGCTTTTTCTTGTAACAGTATATTATATTGATCTAGTGTGTGTCGATTTTAATGACAATAAAAAAATGAGTTTGGTAGTTTTTTTATAATATTTGAAATTCAGTACTAAGTTGAATTTTGTATTATTTTATAATGATTCAAATTTTTGTTGCAATTTAAAGCTCTTTTATTTGCCTGTCTATCTGTCTGTCTGTCTGACCCTCTGCGGTATACTTCAACTGAATTGAAATTCGGAACATATTTGTAAAATTTCAGGGCCATTTCGGAAAAAAATCATTTTATAAAATCATTATTTACTTAAATTTAAAAAAAATACCATAATAACTATTTTTTACTACATTTAATAATATTCGGATATTAAGGCTACACTGGAAAAAGAGGCCAAGTCAAATTTTAGTCGAATTAAGATGACAGCGCCACTTAGTGGCAAATCTAGGTACTTTTCGAGCCACATATGTATAAAGGGAAAAACATGCTAAATTCCGTAAAATAAAATTTGAAATGTATCATTTTTAGAATAAAATTATCTAAGATATCAGTGGTAACTCAAAACTAGAAATTTTGACTTGGGCTCTTTTTTCCGTCTACCTTTTAACTGTAAGAGTGCGGTCAAAAGTACATTAAATATTTATTTTTTAACCGGTAAAATTTGACGATTTTAATTCCCAATCCAAAATTTATGTTTTTGATTTTTATCAACCCCACAGGTTGGCAACTACTGTTTTATGTATTGTAAGACTGCAGTCAAAGGTACATAAAATATTGATTTTTTTTACCGGTTAGATTTGACGATTTTGATTCCAAAACTAAAATTTATGTTTTTGAATTTAATCAACCCCACAGGTTGGGAATCACTGTTTTATATATCGTACATGTGTGGGCGAATTCACCTTATAAATGACCGTATACTTATCTTTCTCTAGGTCGCAGTAAAGTGGCCGGTCTTTACCTTTCTACGCGTATTGTCGAGAAAACGGCAGCAATTTTTACGGTAATAGAGTCAAAGCAAGATGTGATAACAGTCTATTCACATACATATATATTATATATGTATAATATTTTTTCTCTGGCGTTTATACTAAATAAGTTTTATCAAAAAGTTTTTAGAATTTGTTAGAAATTTAGGTAAATATGTATGTCAAATATTTAATATAATAAATACAAAGTATAAAATAAAGTCCATCTGTTTGTACACGATTTTCTAAGTAACTACTGAACAGATTTTCTTTCGGTTTTCACTAATGGATAGAGTTGGTATTTCACAAGGAAGGTTTAGGTATATAATTTTGTGTAAATTAAGCTCCATGTCTCTGGCACCCCCTTTTTTGAAATTCGAATATTTTTATATGCAGTTCGTTTGTGCTTCGTTTGTGCAGGAAATCATTTCGTTTGTGCTTTAACCCTTTAGGAGATATTTAAAAAAATCAAATGGGGTGCTGTAGACATGCGAGCCCCCCCTTTCTTGAAATTTAAAATTTATTATATGTAGTTCGTTTGTGCACGTTTGTGCAGGAAATCATTTCGTTTGTGCTTTAACCCTTTAGGAGATATTTAAAAAAATAAAATGGGGGGCCGTAGACATGCGAGCCCCCCCTTTTTCGAAAATCGAAATTTATTATATGTAGTTCGTTTGTGCTTCGTTTGTGCACGTTTGTGCAGAAATTTTCATCGTTTGTGCTTTAACCCTTTACATGTTATTTATTTTTAAAAATACCGAAAACATGTCTCTGGCAATTTCGTAAAAGGGGGGGCTCGCATGTCTACAGCACCCCCTTTGATTTTTGTGAATACCACCTAAAGGGTTAAAGCACAAACGATGAAAATTTCTGCACAAACGTGCACAAACGAAGCACAAACGAATTACATATATTAAAGTTAGAATTTCGAAAAAGGGGGGGCTCGCATGTCTACGGCCCCCCATTTGATTTTTTTGAATATCTCTTAAAGGGTAAAGCACAAACGAAAGGATTTCCTGCACAAACGTGCACAAACGAAGCACAAACGAACTGCATATAATAAAATTCGAATTTCAAAAAAGGGGGTGCCAGAGACATGGAGCCTGTAAATTAATAGTTGGAAAAGTATATTCACGTATAGTTAGCGATAAGTTAGTGAAAACAATTTTAATAGTTTTTTTTTACAAATTAAATTTATATCCCCAGGTCAAAATATGTTTGATGAAATCGACAGATTTAAAAAATTGAATATTTTTCGCAATAGGTGGGGTTAATTTTTATGTGTGAATCAATAGCCTCACAAAATTAGAGATAAAGCAAATATGTAGCAAATACCTGTCTCTTTTCTGTAAGTCTGTAATGACTGCAAACCTGTGACGTGATCAATTAGAAATCTAGAAAGAGACAGGTATTGGCTACATATTCGCTTTATCTCTGTCACACTTTTTCGCCAGTATTTACTTCACAGTTGAATAGGGAATGCTGAGTCCATTCTGTAAGTCTATGGTTTGAATACTTAATATTAAGGGGGGGGGGAGATTCTGACGTCTACCCCCTGTATCTTTTAATGTATTTTTACCTGATAATTAAAAAATATAAAATATTAAAAAAACATTTGTTTTTAAACTAATATAATTCTCAAAGTAAGTCTTCTATATATTTAATTTTTAATAGTAGTTGGTATCCATATACTTAAATTTACATAATTTATCAATAATTTACATTCACAAGTGACAACAAAAATTAAAGTAATAATTATAGTTAAGCGTTGCGTGCGATAAAAAATCTAGATAAAGAGGCATTTAAAAAAAGTGTCATGGAATTATATTATACATGTGATAAAACTGTCAAATTTTATATAAATATACATCTGATGATACTGAATATTTTATATACACGCACATCCACAGGGCTCTGAGATATCTTTATAAATTAAAGCACTCTAAGATATTTTTATACGGGATGGTCTACAATGAATTTACTTTCTTAGACACATGACCTATAAAGGTTTTACTTAAAAAAATAATATTTTTGATGTATTTTTTACACTCGTTCTTAACCATCCTGTATAAGTAGGTATATATTTTCTGGAAAGGTAAATAATACTGCCGTGCTAAGCACAAAAGCAGTATCTCAAAAAAAAATCGTAAAGTTGATTTTTATGGCATCAAATAGCTTAAAAAAATACGAATCCAATGAACTAAGCTAAATAGCTGAATTTTATTTAAAACATATGAAAAAACCCTTAAAAAAGTTTTCCCTATCTCAGGTTTACCTTAAATAACTAAGAGAATTAGAGGTATATCAATAATACGTAGGCGAATAACCGTATATTTTGATACCGCCAAAATTCCCAATATAATGTATAAATTCCATTCAATAAATAAATAAAAACAATCTGTAAAATAAAAATAAAACTATTTTAACAAAACCTTGATTTTCTCGAAATTCGCTTTTACTGAGATACCGCTTTTGTGCTTAGCACGGCAGAATAGGGTAGTTGATGGATAAAAATGAATATATATTTTTCTATTAGGATGTTCTATTTATTAAATATTTACGTTTATTTAAATTATTATGTATTATTGATTGAATTCTGAAAGGAGGGTAGATGCGTGTTCAAGGGGGGTCAAAGGGTCACCCCTTTCAAGAATTAAAGAGATACACTAGATATGAGAAAATCTGAAAGTGATGTATTTAAAGTAGTCAGATGAATACTACAAAATCATTTGAATAAAATTTGTATATTATGACAATTAGCTGCTTAACACGTAGAAATGAAGATTGATATACTATTTTTAATATAATTTATTTTAAACATCAATAAAATAATTATTTTACATGAGTTATAGGAAACTGATTTGACTTCATTTCTAGTTGCCATATTGTGCATCTCTCTCTACTACCTTTTATTGCAAAATTCGAATTTTTAAGTTATTTAAATTAAAGAATTTGCAGTCAAGAAAATGTTTGTTAACTAATATCTCTAATATCAAACAAGAGCTCTAAATAAATTTTGATTAACCGATTAAAAATCAGCGAATTTTTTCTGAATAAGTGAAATCCTGTTCTGGAACAGCCTGTATATATTGTATATTATTTTTTTTTTGCAAAATCTAAACGATAAATTTTTTTGATATTTATTGTAATTTTGTATCAAATAAATATGCTGTTATTAGAAAGTTTTTTTTAAAGTTTAATTTATATACATTTTGCTTCCTTGCAATATAGAAGATATGAGAAGCTTTTTTTCTGTATGACCCCCTCCGAAAAGTTAGGCAGTATACGATCTGAAGAAGGGGGTCAAAAAATCTTAAGTTATTGAGGAGGTGGGAGAGAGAATTTCAAAAAGCATCCTTACCTAACTAAAGAACACTCCCATTACAGAAAAAAATATATCTTATCAATTCGAGTCACCAATTTTTTTAAATGAAAATGTTAGAAAAGCTAACTTAAAAGTATTATAAAATAATATCAAATAAAAATGTCAAAGATATAACATACATTATCATGAAAAAAAAATGTAATGTCACCTAGAAATAACATTCTAAATAAAAAACCTATCAAGATATGGAAGAAAAAAAAACATTTTGCTTTAAAAACAACTCGTTCCTATAGACATTTTTATCAGAGAGGGTAAAAAGTTGAAATCTCTTCAAAAGGGAGGGGGAGACGCCGTCAAAGCTAACTACAGAAGTGTTGAAGATAAAATCTTGTCTGTACATTTGCGACATATGAAAAATGTAAAACCAGAAATGGAAAATTTATTAAAAAAAAAAAATTCCTTGAATTCTTTATCACTGTTCCCTACCCGTCATAACTGACTTAATTATTTACATTTGTTTCTCAGAACTCTAGGTAAATATTTAAATTTCACTCTAACGTGGTTTTGATACGTGAAAATTTACTTGTGAAATGTTATTTTGAACATTTTCACTGTTACATATCATTATTTATTTATTTATTTTTAGTTCAAAAATACAAAATTAGTTTTTGATCAATTTAAACTATTTTTATTCGTTTTAATCTATTGAATTTGTTTATACAGTTATTCAGAAGCCAAACCGACTAACTTTATTAATACTTACTTATTTCGATTTAATTGCAAGGAATTTTGCTTCCTCGCTATATGAAAGATACGAGAAGCTTTGCGATCGTTTTTTTAAGAAAAAACATTGTTTTCCTATTTCTAAAATTTCGAACAAGTCAAGCACTTTTTCTTTGTCTGTCTGTTTGTCTGTCTATATGTGTCTGTCCTCCGAATCCTTGTCACATGCATAACTCATGAACTACTTAACCGATATTAAGGGGTTAGGTGTAGTCAGAATTTTCAAGAAATCGATTTTCTTTTTTTTGCATTTTTGGAAGCTGCTACAACGGTTGAAGAACTATTTTATGGCCCATTAATAGATGACTCGGTGTAAGTAATTAAATAATACGTATTACTTTACGTAAATTGAGTGTAAAACTTTAAATGTGTTTTTCTCAAAACTATGTTTTTTGAACTGGTGACCACTGTAGCTCGAAAACCGCTCGGTAGATTTTAATGTTTATACAGCTTTTTGAAAACATGAAAAACTAGTGCCTGATCAAAGGATTTTTTTTAATTTCGATTTGTTATAAATAATTAACTGTTGATTTTTTTCCGATAATCAAGCACTAGATTATCTATTAATAAAACTTATTTTTTTTTGTCCGATTGAATTTGGATGAATCTCCAAGGATAAGTGATGGTCAACGCAAGGAGCTTCGGTTGGAACTGGATCAACACAAACAGCCATTACTTTTAAAATTATTAATTTTTTTTTTCAAAAATTTCTGTCAAGTCAAGTCGAAACCTAATTTAATGATGCTATGTTTTTACTTTTATAAAATAAAATAATTTACTAGCAAAAAAAAATTATTTAAAATTGTCATTTTTCATGTCTCTGACTACACCTAACCCCTTAATGAAACTTGGTTAGTTGATAGAGTCTAGCTAGTACTAGAGGATGGCCCCATTTCAAACTCGTATGAGGGGAGGGGTGACATCCCAAAATACATATTAAAGTTTTCAAATATTTCAAGAACGACATTTGAATATTTACTAGCTTCCAAGCACTCTCAAATGAGGTATCAAATTTATATGACAGTTTTCTTGGAGTTTCATGAAGACTTTGACAAGTTTCACACACGCGTTGTATGTATACATAAACAACGGTATTAAAACAATGGTGATATTATGATAATTATTTTGTATTTTGTACAATACGTTGAAGTATCACTGCTCCAAATACCATAGCAAATCCATAGATACTATCCCAAAATTAATACCTCATTTGTAAGTGCTTGCAAGCTAACAAATTTGACTAGCCCCATTAAGATATTATTTATGATAAGTATATATTTGTATTTTTAATAAATTTGAATGAAATATTCTCCCAACATTTTTTTTTACATTTCAAGATTTTTCTTTGAAACTTTTCTTTAAAAAATGCCTTTAGAATGGTATATATAATATATAATAATACGTATTATTACATAGCATCGATCTTTTGATTACCTATAGTTAAAATGTTTCCATACTTTCCATTTTATTATTCAAGCCACGATATTTTGTGAAAAGCGTTCTGAAAACGGGTACCGACTTTCATATTGATTTTTAGCGTTTCTTTATGTCTATATGTTACCCGGACAGAATCTCGTAATAAATTTCGGGTTTCATTTCAAATTCTACAAATGAATGGGAAACTCTTTGTATTATTAATTTTATGTTTTTAAGTATTTCAAAGCAATTTCAATTGCTCGTAATGTCGAATAAAATTACTAGTATTGTGTTATTCAATTGACGCATTTTGAAAAATGTTCTTCTCGGTATATTGGTTAATTAATATCATTTGTTTTTTAATTATATTGAACATATTCATTATAAAATTAATTGGACGCTATTTTTTTTATACATAAACTAGCGGAATCCCGCGGCTTCGCTCGCGTAAACTTCAAAACTAATTAGAACCCTCCATACGTGATAGGAGATGACATACTACATTTTTTTATATTGATTTTTATTCATTACCTATAAAAAACGTAAATATCTCGGATCTATGTTAAAAATTGTAAAAATTAACCCCCTGCCTACCATTAAGGGTTGAATGTTGAAATTTTTATTTTAATAGATGACTATTTTGCTCGAATTTACCTTTATAAGTAAAGCAGGTATGCTTATAAATATATCTTAATCCATCCTTGTCCCCGTCCCATGCTATTAGGGTTTGAATATCGAAATTTCATATTTAATTGAATATTAATTTGTTCGAATTTACTTTAATATCATGAACAATTATGAAGATAAATAAATCAAAATTTTACCCACCCACCATTCCCACAGGGGTTGAATTTTCTTAACTGATATAATTTTTGATAATAATTTTGGGAAATGCTGAAATAATTGTGTCAATATTTATATTGTAGTTTCAATTAAATGCGATTTTTTTTTTCTTATATAAACTTTGACACCCTGTTTTAAGCCCGCAGGGGTTGAATTTCAAAAAATCCTTTCTTAGTGGGTGCTTACATCATAAAAAGAAGGTACCTACGAAATTTCACGTTTCTAAGTCCAGAGGTTTGGGCTGTACGTTGATATATGAGTGAGTGAGTGAATAAGTGAGTGGTTAAGGACAAACTCTTTTATAGATATAGATTAATTTAAATGGGAGAAGGAGGGCAGATGATGATCTTTTATTTATTTTTTTCAAAAATATTCAATAATGAAAAAAGAATTGTAACCAATTATCCCTCTTAATTTAGATTAATTAACAAAACGCAACTTTATACAATTTTCGTAGATTTAACTTCATGTTCATACATTTTATATAATGTAAATTGTAATTTGTGTTGGCCTAGAGAAGTGGGTAGTGGGTAGGTCGTGTCGGGCGGGTGTGTGAGCGATGTGTCTATGTAGATAGCGTCTGCAAATGCCCGGTAGAGCTTTTTGTTATAAAAGCTCGCTCAAGCTTTGTGTATTAATGTGATTCTATGTATGTTTTCATACAAGCAAGTTTTGCTCTGTAGTGAATGAATTTTTTATTTTTGTTGTTAGTTTAATTTGTAGGTTTTTTGTTGAATATTTTTTTTTTTTGTGAGAAGTATTTTACAAATATATTTAATTGATAGTAACAATCAGAAGCGCACTTCGAAGGGGTGTAATTTTTTTTGTAATTAGGTATATGTTATTTTTTTTATATATAAAATAATGTTTATTGAAAACTTCGATGGGAGGAGGGAGTGTTCTAACCTTTACCCCAATTTTTGGGTGCACTACTGGTAACTCTTAAGTAATTTTTTTTAGTTTTTATATCGAAAATTATCGAATTCAGATACATTTTCAAATTAAAAACACATTTTTTACATCGTGTCTTTAAAATACTTCGTATTTAAAAATGTATAGGGTTTATTGATTTTTTTGTCAAAAAAACACTTTTCTTCTTTTTTCTGTTTTCTTTTGTTTTTTAATGTGGTTTTCACTAATTTTTCAGTGCATGTTTTTAATTGTTAATATTTTATGAAAACATAAGATTTAATTAACATCAAAATACTAAAAAAAACTTTTATTAAGGTAGTTGGTCCGTAAACATTGTTTACGTCAGATTTTGTTTAAATTGCACATAGGAATATTCCCTAGATTAATATCTGAAAAATAGCCAATTTTTATAAAAATTGACCATCTCAAAGTCATGAAAAACGATCTCAAAGTTAATATTTTTAACACAGCTTATATGGACTAATCGTACACCAACGTAACGTTTTATTAGATAAAATTTAAACGAATCGTCAGTTTTCCATAAAAAAACTGACATGTTGTATATTTATATGAAAGAAAACATTATACAAAAAATTAAAATTATTGACCATCCCTTTATTAATATATAATCAGATTTAACTACCAAACCATCACATAAATTACAGTATTGTTGACAATGTGGCAACAACGTATTCATTTGATTATAGTAAAAAATACACGAAATAATGAAATAATTTTTTACAAAATATGATAAGTGGATTGAAGGGAATTATAATCAATTTCATTAATTATTAATATATTCTGTGGTAGCTTAGATGATTAAATATAATCATTTGACAAATAATTAATAGTAGATAATGTACAGCGTTGCCATGATCATTTCTCTAAATTATAAATATGTACTCATGGCCTAATGGGATCACATTATGATGGACCAACTACTACCTTAAGTCGTGTTTTGTTTCCATGATATATATTTATAAAAACATAGTAGTCGTTGAAAAAATATTTCTTTAATTTACGGTTTAAATATTTTATTAATTTATGTGTGTAATTTGTGGATTTTAACCCGGGTAACACCAGGTTATATGTGCTAGTATTTTATAATAAAGTAATTTGTCAGTGTTACATTATATTAATATCTCGGCATATGTACTACATAATTATTTTATATAAATCTATATACTTTGTTTATACAACGCAAATATTTAAGTCTCGAGAGAGACTGGATTAAATTTTGATGAGATGAAACCCCGACGATATCATTTTAACGAAATTGAGACAATGTTGTCTAAAATTATGACATGACGATATCAAACTTTTTTTTAAAAACCTCGTCGAGAGCTTATGAAATTATTTTGTTGACTGGAAAATATATGGGATTATTTATAATTTATTAAAAAATATATTTTTATATTATTTTCTATAATATCCCGTATCAAGCAAGCACTCTCAAACGAGGTATCAAACTTATATGACAGTTCTCTTGAAGTTTTTAACAGATATTTACCTACATGCACAGTAAATTGGGTTTTACCGTTTTTACTTAAATAAATATACACTCAGCGTTCTATAATACGTAGCCATCGGTAATTCAATAATTCCACAAGACGCCGGCTAGAGGAGCCCCCACCACCACGCCTAAAAGTTGACAGATACATAATGTTCTGTGTGTACATTGTACATAATAATAAAAATGGCGCTGTTGGTGAACGAGATCCTGGTTTGTTGACTTTTTAGGATTGAACTCTAGACAATTGTTATTCGTTGCTTTAATACTGGATGAAAAATGTATAGATTTCTATACAATCATATACCAATAATTTATTTTTGTTATTTCCTTTTTTAATCGTTTTCAAATTATCAAATTTTAAATAAAATGTATGTACCTTACACATTTTTTATACTATTTATTGTATTTCAATTTCAACGAAAATTTGTATTGAATTTCATTTTTTTTCCACATTGAGTCACACCAAAACACAAGTTTTGTGTGTAAAATCTACAACTACATAGAAGACTTGAATGTCAATTTGTTAATTTAAATTTCGCGCTGAAATATAGCAGTCACAGTGGTATTATGGTGGGAGTTGGGGAAAGGCGTTCTATAGAACTGTTAGAACATTGTCTTATGGATCGGACGTCTTGTGGATGGTCGTATTATAGATCGCTGAGTGTACTTTATATTAGCTTTGTTTTTACTTTCTATGCATGAAACTATCTGTATAACTTTGATACCCCATTTGAGAGTGCTTACTAGCTAACAAATTTTATGATACCGGAGATAAGGCAGCCTTTTTTAAATGATAACCTATACTTTTTTTAAGGATCTATCCGAAACAATTTTTCTAAGTTAAAATGCACTTAAAGTAAAATAAAGGTTGTATGGTTAGATCCAGATATTGCATGTCATTGTTATAAAGTATCGACAATGCACCTGTAAGTTTCATTAACCTCAGTAATTCCTTGTGTTCACGGAACTCATTAAGATTTAATTAAGTATTCATCTCTTAATTACTGAACATTACACTTGCCTTTCTTAGCTGGCTTAAGACAAATACGGAAAGGTCTGGGACCAAGGAGCTATAGATTCCTTGAAATTTGATACATGTATGCAAATTAATACATTTTTGGGTTTTACTTAGCTAACATTATTTTCTAAAGAATGACTGGAAATCATTTTGAAATTTGATACATATAAATTTCTTATTGGGTTTTAATTTAGTTAACATTGTTTTCTAGAGAATTATTTTTAAACCGCAGGTCTGTATCTCAAACTATTCTCGAGATATGGCTTTTAAAAGTTTTAATCGTTTCAAATTTTTTGAAAAAATTGCTGTAACTATTGAACCGGTACTCCGATTTCAATTTTGTTTACATTTTTGAAATCAGTGTGTGAAAATCTATATAATGACATATATAAACATATTTATTTATTTACATTTTAACGAAAAAGATCGGTTGAAAAATTCGAGCCATACTTAAACCTAGTTTCAACTAGGGCCTCAAAATTTTAGATTATGTAAGCCCTAGTTTAGATTATAGCTATAGATCCTAATAAGCCCTGAGAAAAAATATGACCGCGTTAATATCTAAAGACCTTTTTTTAAATACACCAACCAATTTTTTTGCAAACCCTGAGATAAAAATGAATATTTTTTATTTCCGTCTCTTATGGAAACCCTAGTTGTTAATTTTTTATACACACGAAACGTCTTTTAAATAGTTAATAAATCAATTAAACTCCACTACAAAACAGATAAAATATGCATAAACATAAAACAAATATTTGTTAAAAACTATTTTTGTTGAACAAACCACAACGGGAACAAACAAAATCTGTAAGCTTTGAAATTCTGTTTACATTTAACATCTATAACAATGTTTGTGTATAATAATGCGAAGTGACAATCTTAGTGAACGTATAATGGAATAACGATATAACTTATGAATTAATTTAGAGATTTACACGCAAATGTACTTTAATGTCTAATACATAGTTTGTGTTAATTTAAAACGGAATGTTCTAACAAAATTCAACGTGTCTTATACATAGGTTTATCTATTAATAGATACCTAAGGTAACTACTTGATATTTGATTACTGTCATTATTGGATCATAATCTATAGATATTTAACTGTAAAACAACTTAATTTGATGATAATCGACCAATGGGTGTCAAAATGGTGGACATTTAAACTAATAATAAGTGCATGGGCTCTCACACCGGAGCAATATAGCAATATAGAAACTAGCAACTTTTATAACTAGCGATATTATTGCTATCTGTCAATATACATTGAATCGGACATATTGTCTCACACCAAAGCAATATGATATCGTTATATTGCTAGTTTTTAATTGGTAGTTACTTTATTGTTGTGTTGCTATATTGCTATATTGCTCCGGTGTGAGAGCCCACTTAGTGTTATCTATTTATTAATTATCATACACTCTGTAACATTAGTTAAGGGGACACCTAAAAAATAGCCTGTTTTCAAATGCTTGTAACTTGTTCAAAAATTAACTTTTTCAAAACTTTTTTATTCTTAAATGAAGCAAATTTACTCTACTTTATGATGGTCTAATTCGTTCCTCAACATCTTTTCATTTTTTAACTTTTTTATTTATTTTGAAAAATTAGAAAAAAACTGCAAATTTTGAAACTTGACGCAGTGTGCTTTTATGTAAAAAATGAAATTTTAAAATAACTTTTTTGTAGAGAATTTCAATACCTTGAAATCGGTATCATGGAAATTTTTTTGCAATTCGAATTCGCAAAGGTAACACAATTTTAGTGAAAATCAGGAATAAATAATTTAAATGAACAAAGCTGGAGAAATTTTGGTGGTAAAGAAAATAAAAAAAAATTAAAATGAGGATTAACTTAACATCTTTCAGATTATGTATTCTAATGAATGACTTTTGATGAATATCATAAAAATATTATAACTTTAGAGAGAGTAGAAAAGTTAAGTTAATAAACAGTAAAAATTAACCAAACAAATAATCATTATATTACTTTAAATAAATAGTTTCGAATAACAATAAAAATAAATACTTTGCACTTGACTTAAATTTGAACCTATCAGATTTAAAAATCACATATTTTTGATGTACATATTTATTGTGATTTTCTAAATTTTAACCTAACGTAAAAACTAACCAACCTCTTTTCGCCCCTTTAATAGATTTGATATTTTTAATGTGATTTTCTTTATTTTAAAACGATTAAATATTCGTCTTATGCATTAAAAAATAAAAATAAAAAGTATTAAAATTTATGTTCACGTGTATAAAAGTGCATACTATAAAATTTTAAGTGCAAAGTATTGAAATTAATTTTAGATATATCTAATATCGCACCCCCGCAAAAAAATGTCACAACTCAAAAAATGTCATATTTGAGATAAGTATGTAGAATGATTTCAAATTACTATATATTTCTACTAAAAACTGACATTAATGTACTTCGTGTACCGTCAAAACAAACATATTCTAAAAAAATGTCACATTTTTAATTTATTTTTTAAAATACTTATTCACTAAGCGTTTAGTTACTATTTTTCAAACATCACAGGAATACTGAAATATTTAAATTAAATACTGTGTATCAGTCCTTTTTCTATACTACCTTTACAATTTTGATTTACCTAAATTGTTATAATTTCAATTATTCCTATTTCCTAAAAAAAACACATTATTTTGCGGGGGTACGGGGTATATAGTGCAATTAAATATAAACCTTTAGAAAAATACCTTACAAGGAAACCTTTTCAAGTCGAAAATTTGTATCGAGTTTAAACTTAGTATATAGTTAGAGGAGGTCAAGGTATTTATGAAAAAAAAGATCACAGCTGCGGTAAAACGGTTTAAGGGGGTGAAACACCCCTATGAAAATGTGCAAAATAATCTTTTTTTTTCAAATAACTCTGAAACTAATGAAAATTTAAAAAATCTACAATACAAAATTTTCATGATTTTTTTATGCTCTTTCGAATGGCGAATGTGGGTGGGAGATGGGGGTTAACGGTTTAATTTTTTCGAAATTTGACTGTCGCCATTCAAAAGAACATAAAAAAAATTTGTATTGTAGATTTTTTTAAATTTTCATTAGTTTCAGAGTTATTTGAAAAAATATGATTATTTTGCACATTTTCATAGGGGTGTTTCACCCCCTCAAACCGTTTTACCGCAGCTGTAATAATTTTTTTCTTACTTACCTTGACCTCTTCTAACTATATACAAAGTTTAAACTCGATACGAATTTTCGACTTGAAAATGTTCCCTTGTTAGTGATTTAAAAAATTGAAAGTCTACAGAAACATAATTCATTTTCTGTTCATTGGTTTCAACGAAAACTACAAATTTAATATCGACAGCATGTGCAAAACCGAATCGCTCGTTACACATTTTGAGAAATGAGTATATACCGCTGCCGCCGAGTGTTCTTAACGAAGGTAGCTACGAGTTGCTAGATGTCGACGCACACTACCAACTTGATGAATGCGTCGAAACAACGCCACGTCTGGACCAAATGTACCGAACGTAACACCTCGTATTGTTACCTACACGTGATATTACGTGTAGTGTGGGTTCAATCAGGAAATAGAAATAAAGCATGGGTGTATTATAAAGGGGGGGGAGGGGGGGGGATGTGAGCCGTGCAGTTTGTTTTCAAATGTAAATGGTTGACGTCAATCGTAGGTAGAAAAAATCATTAATCATATTTGCTGGGTGCAAAGTAGGTAGTGGGGGAAACGAAATCGATCACAGCGCACAACGTGGCAAAAAATAACACTTTGGGTGGACTAACTGTCATTTTTAATAGACTCGTTTTTAACTGAAAATAGAAAGGTCAACATGGTTAATCCCACTATAGACTATGTGCAAGGGGTGGAGTTAGAAATAATGTCGATGCGAGTGTTCATGGTGAGCAATTTTGTAAAATTATCGGCGCCAAAATTTGAGGTTATGCTGTCAATGTAAATGAATTAATTATTTCTCTATTATACGTCATAATTAAAGAGAAAAAGATACCCAAAATAAATAATTTTCACGTACCTTTTATGCTATACTATTTATATTATATGCAAACAGATAAATTAAATGATATTTGTTTAATAAAAAATTTCACGGTATTAAACATATTAAACAATGATAAAAAGATAGTTGAATCCATTCAATCCTTCTCTATTACCCGCTAGCGGCGCTAACAGACTTCGTGCACATAGCTAATAGTCATAAATAATCTTCTAAAATGTATATATTACGATATATTATTGAAATTATTTGTTTGTTAGTAAGTCAAAGTCCACCCAAGTTGCTACTAAAGTCCACCCGTTAATTGGCGCTGTCATCGCGCACGCTGCGAATATGATTGTGTTTTTTTTGTTGGTCGTAAATCTTTGTGATAGTTTTTTTTTAAATTCGTATAAAGGGTCGCAGATAGTGTTGAATATGACAAATTTCGGAAATAAAGGCACTAAAATCATTTAGGAACTGTGTTTTTAATTTTATAAATCGTTATAAATTGATTTTTTATTTTCTTATACATATGTATATGAAATATACATATTGTAAAGTCGATTTTTTTCGAAATCCGGATTTTGATAGAATCAAAAATCCCTGAATCCATGATGTCTGTGTGTCTGTCTGTAGATGCTGTAAATCAAATACGACAAATCGTAGAAGGGTGAAATTTTATACTTAAGATTAATTTTTATCTGGGAAGAAAACCTCTTATTTCTGAAAAATAGTCATCTATTAAAATAAAAATTTCGACATTCAACCCATAATGGCGGGGGTAGATAGGGTCTGTGATTTTGATATGTTTATCTGCATAGCATGGTGGAGTCGGGCAAATTAATCTGCAATACAAAAATTCGATATTCAACCCCTAATAGCAAGGGTTAGTTTTTACAATTTTTAACTAAGACCCGAGATATCTATGTTTTTTTATAGGTAATGAATAAAAATCAATATAAAAAATGTAATATGCCATCCCCTATTACGTATGGAGGGTTCTAATTAGTTTCGAAGTTTACGCGAGCGAAGCCGCTGTATTCTGATAGTAATTCGTGTACGGATGCTATCTTGCAATATTTGCAAGCTTGTCTTAACTCCAACTTGCGGGTATTTGTTCTTTCAGCTATGTACGAGGGATTATCCCGGCAACTAAGCATAGTTTACAGTCATATACATGTACTTACAGATAAAGCCCGATTATAAAGACTATGTCTATTGTTGTTGCAAACATACATACGTTGGCGAAAACGCGTCAACACAGGATTGTGAAATTTATGTACACGTAGAACTATTTAGATTAACATTCATAATAGTTGAATAAACATTTCATTTTTTATTTACTTGTAAGGGGGGAGGGGGCACATTGGTACACGGGGCACATAGATACAGTGGTTGTTAATTAGTTTATATATAAAAACACGACTGCGTTTTTACACGCATAACTACACAGAAAAAAAAACTGTATTGGACCAAGAAAACCTTGTTTTATATATAACGAAAACAATATTTTTTTAATATAAGAAACATACTCTTAATCCAACTACGTTATTCCTTCGGTCAAGAATACTATAGTTGGTTTAAGAGATTATTGCTTATCTTAAGAAAATATTGTTTTCGTTATATGTATACAAAACAAGGTTACTTGGTTTGAGAAATCCTTTCTACCAGTGTACCATCAGTAATTTTAATTGTAATTTTATGACCTTTTTTATTAGTGTCTAAAACAAAATAAACCGTATCAATCTGCACCCACTTTCCCCTACTTTATCTTACAAAAAACGGTTAGCTTGTTATTGTTTACCGTTTCGTATGAGAAGATTGAGTATTCGGACATAACTATAAATCAGAACAGTTTTTGTAAACGAAATGTCAAAATATAACACACAAAACAAAAAACTACACAAAAATATCTTACGAACACAGTCAACGCCACAAAAATCTAACATATTTATTGTTGACGTTTACAAATATCGTATTAAACAAAATAAAAATCATATTTCAGATTAATATGCAGCATTATATTATTTTTTTAAAGAGTTCTGACAGCCCGAATCGATTTCTGATTAATTGTAGTAACAGCTAAGTAACATGACTCGCTCACAACTATATTTTAAGATTTTTTCAATCAATATACCTATATGTTTTTGACTTTGCTAACTAACATATAAAAAAAATCAAGGCAGATTTAATACTGTAATAATATTTATTTATAGGTATTTTTTTACATTACATTATATTATTACACTAGCGGAAAACTAATTAGAACCTTCCATACGTGATAGAAGATGACATATTACATTTTTTTATACTGATTTTTTTCATTACCTATAAAAAAACGTAAATATCTCGGATCTTAGTTAAAAAATGTAAAAACTAACCCCCTGTCTACATATCAAAAATACAGATCCTATCTACCCCCGCCATATGGGTTGAATGTCAAAATTTTTATTTTAATAGATGACTATTTTACCCGAATTTATCTTTATAAGTAAAGCAAGTATGCAGATAAACATATCTAAATCCATCCTCGTACCCGTCCCATACTATTAGGGCTTGAATATCGAACTTTCATTTTTAATTGAATATTAATTTGACCAAATATACTTTAATATCATGAACAATTATGAAGATAAATATATCCAAATTTTACCCCCTCCCCCATTTCCATAGAGATTGAATTTTCATAACTGATATTTGTCTTATAGAGTACCTAGGTACTTATGCCATGTTTCATTCGGTGAATACACAAAAAATATTTTACAAATTTTTTTACCCCCCTAACACCTTAAGGGTTAAATTTTGGGAAATACAGAAATAATTGTTTCATTATTTATATTGTAAAGTATGTTCGATAAGTTACTTTATGATAATTAAATGCCAACAAAAAAAAATATTTTTTTATATAAACTTTGATACCCTGTTTTAACCCCATAGGGGTTGAATTTCGAAAAATCCTTTCTTATTGGGTGCTTACATCATAAAAGAAAGGCACCTACGAATATTTTTATAAAATAGCGATGCTGTTATAACTTATACTGGAATGACTCTAGCCTACTTTAATTTTTTTAATATACAATTATTGTGTTTGGTATTTCTTAAAGTATTGTTTGAAAAATTAAATATTTTCAAGTAATCCTAACTTCTTGGTATAGTTACAGTCTTAATCCGGGACTGTATAGAATCATGTAGAACTAGTAGAATTTATAAAACGATTATTGTCACGTGCTCGCTTCGAAAGACACAAGTTGTAAAAGACGTGCTTGCATCTGATTTGTGGATTGACGAGATTTTCGAAGATAATAGAAAATATACACATGAGTAAACCGCGAATGTGTTACTATTGTAGCTATGTTCATACATATCAAAATCTAGTGAATCTAGAATCCATAATTTTGTCACGAAGCGTAGCTAATATAAATTGATTTTCATAAACATACTTACGAGTATCTTTTCTTGATTTAATTATTTATATATTATAATTAATTATTTTAAGATAATTTAATTTAAATTTAAATTTAAAAATTACAGAAAAAGTAACATTAGACTAGACATAAGAATAAGTTCCGAACATGGTTATATAAAGTTGGTTTGCTGAAATATTATTTTCATATTATTCGTTGTTTATCATCCTGTATATACAGGGTGTCCAACATAAGCATGGGGATATCCTAAACGATTAGAGATGCAGCTATGGTTAAATGAGATGAATTATTTGTAAGAAAGAGGTGAATATTTTACATAAAAAAAAATATTTATCATTTTATGTGGTTTAGAGAGTATACCCCAAGAAAAACTGAAAATTCGGAATTTCTTTAAATGACTATAATTTTTTTTGTCAAAGTAGATAGATACGTTTTGTTTGCTGTTTCTTAAAGAATTTTTCGTGTAAAATTGATTGGTGTATTTAGAATTTTTATATAACTTTTAGTTTCCGTGTTACAGATCTTAACTTTAGTTTTTCTTATGGGCCACTAAGTTAACTATAGCATATTTGAACGTGTTTTTTACTCCATTTTACAACGATATGTCACTTGTCATATTTATTTTCAAAAATAAGTCGAAGTACATTTAAGTAGGCCGTGAAAAACAAAAATTGTTAAACAAAAATCACATTAAAAACAAACAGAATAACAAATGAACATTTGAAAACAATAAACTATTACAAAAAAAATGTTCTTAATTTTTTTCGATAGTAAATATGAAAAGTGACATATCGTTGCAAAGTAGAGTAAAAACACGTTCAAATATGCTATAGCCAACTTGATGACCTATAAGAAAAACTATAGTTAGGGCTTATAACTCGGAAACTAAGTGATATAAAATAATAAACATTCCTTATTAATTCGAGAAAAAAAAAGTCAAACATATCTATAAATAGTAAGGTGCTATATACCATGTTCTATTAAAAAAATATCACAATAGCAATTACACTACAAGAAGTAACCAGTGTGACATTTCACCCCGATCTCCCCTACAAAACACACAGTTTTCATTTTAATACCCTTTTTGTCATTTCGATTCACAGACGCCGCCGTCATAAGTATACGAGAGCATGAGTTTACGCGATATTGCCTGAAAAACAAAAGAAACCTCAAGCGTGCTAATGTGACAGCAACGCGCCTACTAAGATCATTCGTAGACGACACTCTAAATAATGACAGTGATAAATAATATACACTCATATTATGACAATCTCTTTTATATATGCATGTACTATCTCTTGTCACTTGTTTATAAAGGGTTTAATAAATTCTGTGTATAACAATAAGATACGAGCATCTTTAAATGTTTCAATAATACAATGATTAATTTCACGTCTTCAAAATTAATAATAATAACAGTGTTTTTGTATATACAGGATCGCTGAACTAAAACGAAACGCCTGCGCTTTTAGTCATTTAAAATAAGATTTTGAAAAAACACTCAAACACGTCGATTTTGCTTTCAAGGGGGACATTAAATGAATATTTTCAACCATGGTGCTTTTTTTTAATATGTTTAGTTTTAGTCAAGTTATTTACATTTTCAATTCCATGAATGCATTGATTTTCTGATAAAAAAAAAAAAACATTTACAACTAAAATTCAAAACAAAGTGGGCTTATTTTCTTATCAAATAATTCAAAAAAATTTACCAACATCCAAAACTTTAATTAATTCAATAAATGTTCAAATAACTTGACTAAAACAAAAGAGATTTGAAAAAAAACAAAAAGCACCATGTTTAGAATGAAAAAAACCTTTCAAATGAGGTATCTCTTGCTCTATCATGCTATTTAAAATTTTAAAGGTTGTGTTCATAACACTGAGGCTTGAAAAGATTCTTGTAAAAATTTATAGCAAAAGATGTCCCCCTTCAAAATCTTATTTTAAATGACCAAAAGCGCGGCCGTTTCGTTTTAGTTGGACCATCCTGTATATTGAAAGGTGTTAATCTGTGAATGGTTTTAAGACAAAAAGTTCATATAAACATAGGTCCGTTTTCGCATTATTTTTGATAAAAGAACGATTTTTGTTATTAATATTTAACAATCAATTAAAATTTTAGTTATATTAATACTCACGAACATGCACAAAAAAATCATCTAACTATTGGTGAAAACCGCAATGAAATCGGTTTATTAGTTCCTGAATCTATAAGCCACAAATATTTTATTTTCACGTATATACTGAAAAAAAGTCAGGAGATCATTTAGATTTTTTATTTTTATTTTATTTTTAATTAGTTTGTCAGAAATATGTTTTTCATATCACATGCATAGAAACAACTAGTTTTGAACCCTGTTTTGACAGTCGAAACAAGACAATTTCAGACCAATCCGATTGTACCGAGCAGAAACAAAGAAACAACGTTGTTTCTGCCCGGCACATTCATTTATTTATTATTTATTTCAAGTCTGTCAGAATCGCATTTGTAATAAACAAAAGCGGATCTTATTTCTGAATTATTCTATTATTAAAATAGTATAAGATATTACTGCGCTATTTGTCTGAAATAGTCTTACTTCGACTGGCTACAGAAATCAAAACTCGTTGTTTCAATGCATGTGATATGAAAAATAGCGTGTGTGGCACGGGATGAAACAAAGACGATTTCAGACCAGGGCGATGACAGCCCTCGCTTCGCTCGGGCAGTCAACTCTCGCCCTCGTCAGAAATCGTCTTGTTCCAACCCTTGCTACACAATATACTATTAATTAAATAAGAATCACGTACACTGTTCACTATCAGTATTATGTATAAGAAAGTCCCATAGCTCCCACGGCAGATATTATTTTTAAATATAGCTTACACCATTAACTTTAAGTGTACAAAGTGTCTTAAGACCATTGCGACTCCTTTTTTTAAACAAATTAAATATTATATATTGATAAATTAACAAATTAGTTGAATAGTTGATATCTCGCAGCTAAACATTAATGCATAACATACTCCATTTATACGTACGAGGATGTAAGTAACTTTACATATATACAAAACTACATTAAGATAAAAATATCAACAATTAAATTCTTCATTTACCACATTAAAAACTACATGTACTGTTAAATGAAATTTATAAAACACGGTCATACGTAAGTACACCCAACAGAACAGAGGATAGCAATATCAACTTACTGTATATATAATAAACATATACAGGATGGACTTAAAAAAACACAATGTTTTCTTAAAATATTTAATTTTTTGTTGAATGATTTTTTAAGGCTGAACATGCTATTTGAATTGCCATAAGAATTACTATAGAGAAATTACGGTTTTGTATTCTATGTTCAGCTCTGACCAGTATTAATAAATCATTTAAGAAAAAATACAGTGATAAACTAGATTAATTTATCTTTGTCATGACATACATAATTTTTCAATTTAATTTTTTTATATATTAATAAAAAAAATCTGAAAATTTTGTGTATATTTCTTGATATGATAAAACTCAATATATAACAAAAATTCTTTAAAAATACGGAAAAAAATATACCACGACATAGGTATTTGTTTAAGCTTTCTAATTTTATAATAATTCTGTAATTTTAATTTGAAAATATTGAATGTAAGCCTTAAAACATAAGAACTATTTCTATCCTTTGTAGCTTCATCTCTGTTTAATTTCGAGAATATCCCATTCCTTATATCTGACAGTTTGAATTTGTATTTGTTTATATGGTAATATTTTCTCCTCAGGGCTAGACTTGTGCAAATGATTTTTGTTTTCTACAGTGGCGACATCTCGTAGAATTTAGTTTCGGAAAAATCGGCATGAACAGTAATACAGTATTCTCAAAAGTATTTTGAGAATACTGTATTACTAGGACACCCTTGAAATTTCTCGTTTTTAGGACCAGGGGTTTGGGCTGTACATTGATGAGTAAGTGAGTGAGTGAGTGGTTAAGGCACAAAATCTTTTATGTATAAAGATTTTGAGTAAAGTGCCTAATTAACTGGATCGATATTGTTTCTGAGTCTATAAAATTGAACGTGTTATTTTTCAAACTTTTTAACCCACCCGGGAAAAAATTTGTAGATCTGCAGAGATCTACTCAGATCTGTACAGATCTCCATTTTGAGACAACATATTTTTCACTGGTTTTTGGTCTCTGGATACTTGCAAAGATCTACAATGTCATTCAAAGATATCTGAAGATCATTGTAACGTTGAAAATTAATGATTTTTCAACGTTTTAATCTCTATCAAGATCTACAACGATCTTTAGAGATCTTTGTAGATCCTTTTAGATCTTTGTCTGTCATTGTAGATCTTTGCAATCTCCACATATCAAAAACCAGTGAAAAATATTATGTCTCAAAATGCAGATCTACAATTTTTTCCATCAAGTTAATTTTGTGTCGTCTTTGATGTTAGAACTCTAGTCTCGTCTCGTTCACGAGATCGAGACAGATCGAGATAACAATATTAAAAATTGCTATTTCAGTCTAAATTATAATTTCATAATAAAAAGACTGTAACTATTCGTCAATTTATCGAAATGATTTAAAATTAAAAAACGTAATATAAGACTATTTAACAAATATTTTAAGAGTGTGCAGTTTATAATTCCAAAGTACTATGTATGTCACCAAATAGGAGACATTTTTATTAATCCACCCAGTATGTGTAAAACTGTAAATGAAAAAAGTTAATTTTAATTAAAAAAGGATAACAGCTTCACATAGGGAAATTAAAATTGCATACATGAGTATGGCATGCTACATAAACCCTCTGATATTAAAATTAAACAATAAATTATTTATAAATTTATTGTTTGTCTGTTTGTGTGTGTGTATGAGTGCGATATATATATATTGTAAATTTATATTTTATATTTATATTTCATATTGTTGCACACCTATCTAATTTGTTTATATTAACTGTTTATGTTATACAAAATAATTATACATATATCGCATAACGTACGTAATTTGTTCCAGGAGCAAATTCGTTATGCGCGACCTTGGAAGTTCGGGCGACTTCGTGATACGCAGGAGCGTTCGATGCAGTCCGTTGTGTGAAGCAAGGTTCGTTGAGTGAGTCGCGTAATGAACGAACAAAAAGTTCGTTGTGCGTATCGTTCGTTACGCGATTACTTATAATAAAAATAATGACGTTTTGAATTTAGAAATATAGGGGCTTCAATAGGCCACAAAAAGGGGCCGAGATAAAAAAAAATTCAATTATTAATCAAGTTTAACTAAATGCCGCTTTAACTATCTGTCATTTACCTTAAAACCAAAAGGATTTTTAATTTTCTGCACAAAACATTTTTCTCTGAAAACCATTTAACCAAATATGATTTTAAATACACCTATATCATACTAGCTGTTATAAGAGCTGTCAGACATAAAACCCATGAAGAAGAAGAAGAAGGTTAGGTAAAACAGATATCTGTTATGATAATCGATAAAACAGGTCGCGAGTACAAATGTCATACACACCAATTTTTTTGTCTAAAGTGATTTTAAGTATAATTAATAAAATTTTTGAATGCAAAGTAGCCTATGTCTTTCCTCAATATGTAAGCTATCTTCCTGCCAAATTTCATCAAGATCGGTTCAGTGGCTCAGCCGTGAAAAGGTAACAAACAGACAGATAGATACACGTGTTTAAGAAAAAATGCTATTAACTATTTTTACATAGATTAATATTCGGTATAATAAAGGAGTTAGCAAGCACTCTCAAATGAGGTACCAAACTTATATGACAGTTCATTTGGTGTTTTTGACAGATATTTCCATGCATATGAAGTAAAAACAAAGGTATGTCTATGTAAAGTATATTTACTGATCTTGAGTAAAAACAGTAAAATACTAACTTACTTCGCAAATATCTGTCATATAAATTCGATACCTCATTTGAGAGTGCTTGCGAGCTAGTAAATTTACTAGCTCCTTTATGATAAGTTTTGATTAATATAATATTCAGTTATAATTATAATTAACTATTAATAGAAACTATGTATATTATTTAACATGATATTATATGGTACTGTATACTATCTGTAAGTAAATAATATTCCAGTCTATACATAGGAAGGTATATTCAGAATTATACACAAATCCATATATTAAATGATATTTGTATAGGTATTTTAATAACATTTCTAATAATATCCTGGCTGAAGCGCACAGCAGATATTAAACTGAATTTATACTTCAAGTATTTTATATACAGATGTATTTTAGATGTTTGTCTTTGAAAATATATAAATCGTAAATGACAAATTGTATTTACATTATTCTGTAAATAACTTTAATAATAATGCCATAGGTACATTTGCAAAATAAAAATGTTTGTGTACATATATGACAGAAGATGACATTTTTATTATGGAGGTATTTCTTATATGAAGAGATTTTTCTGGAATACACTGCAAAAAATACTTTTAAATTTAGTGTGTTTGGAATAAAATCTGGGAATTGCGAAGAGGAATTTGAATTTGCTAAATTTTATGTATGAATATCTTTTTTTTTTAAATTGAAATTTTTAAAAGAAATTTAAAAAAATTTTTTAAACTTTTGTTTATATTTTTTGAGTTGGAGCAATTTCAGATACATGAAGAGCAATTAAGGGGCAATTTTTTGACCTATACAAAACATTGCCATATTGCATACTTATTAATGCTGTTTTGCAACAATTAAAGTGAGAAATTTAAATTTAAATTTTGACTTCAAAATATTGATAATTTTGAAAAACTAAGTAGAGAGCATGTTAGAGCAATTTGAGAGCAATTGTTTGACCATAAGAAATATTACGAAAAACGGTCAGTTTTTGAAAAATGTCATTTTAGGATTTTTTGTTTTTTTTTGTATAGTTACTATTGTCTAAATTTTTTTAGAGTTGGAGCAATTTCAGATACATGAGGAGAAATTAAGGAGCAATTTTTTGACCTATACAAAACATTGCCATATTGCATACTTATTAATGCAGTTTTACAACAATTAAAGTGAGAAATTTAAATTTAAATATTGACTTAACAATATTGATAATTTTGAAAAACTAAGTAGACAGCATGTTAGAGCAATTTGAGAGCAATTGTTTGACCATAAGAAATATTACGAAAAACGGTCAGTTTTTGAAAAATGTCATTTTAGGATATTTTGTTTTTTTGTATAGTTACTATTGTTTAAATTTTTTTAGAGTTGGAGCAATTTCAGATACATGAGGAGAAATTAAGGAGCAATTTTTTGACCTATACAAAACATTGCCATATTGCATACTTATTAATGCAGTTTTACAACAATTAAAGTGAGAAATTTAAATTTAAATATTGACTTAACAATATTGATAATTTTGAAAAACTAAGTAGAGAGCATGTTAGAGCAATTTGAGAGCAATTGTTTGACCATAAGAAATATTACGAAAAACGGTCAGTTTTTGAAAAATGTCATTTTAGGATATTTTGTTTTTTTGTATAGTTACTATTGTTTAAATTTTTTTAGAGTTGGAGCAATTTCAGATACATGAGGAGAAATTAAGGAGCAATTTTTTGACCTATACAAAACATTGCCATATTGCATACTTATTAATGCTGTTTTGCAACAATTAAAGTGAGAAATTTAAATTTAAATATTGATAATTTTGAAAAACTAAGTAGACAGCATTTTGGAGCAATTGATTGACCATTAGAATTATTACAAAAAACGATTAGTTTTTGAAAAATACCATATAACAATTATTTTTTTTGTTTAGTTAATAATCAGATTATTAATAAATAAATAATAAATTAACTGTCATAATTTTTGTAGTAGATAATGAACATATTTTTTTAAATAGAACTTAATTGTGTCCACCCCTGAATCAATGGATTTGGAGCAGTTGATCACCGATAGATTAATTTCTTAAGAAGTTTTCTCATGTCTCTTGAGTATTTTGTTGCCAGTATTACGGCGGAATTTGTTTTAACTTTTGTTCCATTCGGTGCAACATTTGTTCCGGATAAAATTGTTTCACCAGTTCAGGTTTTAATCTAATTAAGAACTTTTCTTCTTTCAACAATAATAGGGGGAGGAATGGGGCGTAGTTAATACTTTTTATTATTTATGTTGTTTTTTGTTTAACACTATAAAGACGGGAAAATCTACCTACCTACAAAGACGGCGACCGGTCAAATGACTACAAATTTACTAATATCTTTTTTTATGAGTAATTAATAAATGCCAAGTAAAGAAATAAAAGTAGATGTAATGTATGTTAAATTTTAATATTTATACACAATTTTTACATGTTACAAGAGCCGCAAAGCGGTTTTTTACAAGTATAAGTATCACATACTTTATTAGTTTTATTTTTACATTTCTGAATGTACATTCTCGCCTTCTTCGAATTTCTTGGGCTTTTTTCACAAATTACTCACAATAATATCGATACACAATTACAGGCTTATTTGACTGACAATTCATATACGTATTTATTGTTGTACCCTCTCATACAACAATTGAAAACATATTTATCAAATCATAGCCGTCAAAAGACCGCCGCCGTCTTTGTCGGTATATCAACATTTCAAACAATAGAGAAAATAGATGTGAATTATTTTGATACATAGTTTCATTTAATTACTAGTATTAATAAAAGTCACAAGGTCTCATTACGGTAAGTTAAATATTTTTTGAATTATTCAATATTGAAATTGAAATTACCGTCAAATGACTGCTCCCGTCTTTCTAGTGTTAAATGTTCTAAGGTAAATAAATAAATGTATGTTATACGACGTGATCTTCAAATTTTGAATCGTGAACGTGCGTGTTTGGAATTTTGGATATTCGCCTAGTTGAATATTTAAAAAAATGTGATTTAAATGAAAAATTATAAGAAAAATAATAAAAATCATTGTTTATATACTAAATTATGATGTTTCTTCTTATTTTTTTTATCTTTAAATTGCTATTTTTATGAAAGGTTGAAATTTGAACCATGAAATATGACCAAAAAATTTTGGGTTTTAGATTTCGTTAAAAGTATGTTTATTTTATAGAAAATGATGTGAAAAATTGAAATTTTCAAACCGCAGGTCTGTATCTCATCACGTTCTCGAGATATCGGCTCTCAAAGTTCAAGTTTTTTCAAAATTTTGGAGAAAAATGGCCGTAACTTTTGAACGTGATGTCGGATTTGATTTTTGTTGACGGATTTGGAATCAGCGTGTCAAAATCTATATAATGACATGTATAATACTTTGAAATTCGACAAAAAAAATTTTCGCGAAAAATCGAAAAAATTCAAAGGGGTATACCTTAAAAAAATGTCGATTTTTGGCAAAAAAAATTTTGTCGAATTTCAAAGTATTATACATGTCATTATATAGTTTTTTACATGCTGATTCCAAATCTGTCAACAAAAATGAAATCCGACATCACGTTCAAAAGTTATGGCCATTTTTCTCCAAAATTTTGAAAAAATTCAAACTTTGAGAAGCCATAACTCGAGAACGGTTTGAGATATAGACCTGCGGTTTAAAAATTTCAACTTTTCACAATATTTTCTATAAAATATACATATTTTTAACGAAATCTAAAACCCAAAAATTTTTGGTCAAATTTCATGTTACAAATTTAATTTTTTTTAATAAATGTGGACTCAAATACCTTTTAAAATGTAATTTATAACATCATATATTAAATTATATCACGGGCGTGAGTAAAAAATACAATTCGAGAATAAAAATTACTCTCATGCATAATTTAATATAGGCTGGTACCGAAATTTGTTTAATTTATAAAATCTCATAATGTAAAAATGACAGTTTTAACTGAAAACTTCATTAACTCGATGAAAAGAACCCCCAAATTTAAATTTTCATGGTACCCCACTGACTTTAACTCCTGATAATATTTTTTTCACATAATTTCAATACCGACTTGAAACCGAGACCGACATTATCGACCTCTCAAATCGAATGTACCACGACAAAAAAAAAACGGTGTTGTTCAATTACATTTCTGCAAAGTCAGCTGATCAATATTCCCCCAAACCCCATAGACCCCGTTGTCTATGTGCTTGAAGATCCCTCTAGCAATGTACTCGAGGGTACTTCAAGTATCTGTGCACGACACAAGTGCTTCTCAAACTGTTTGTTTAGAGAATGACGCACGGTAGCGCTTTTGCATACATGTACGAGATATATTCAATTTTACAAGAGCTTAACAGCGGTAGTAAACATGTTTTATTAATACTTTAAACTACATATCGTCGCTTATCTAACAACACCGCTCAAGTCATTTTGACCAATTTTACAGGAGAGCGAAAAAACCGTGTATGTTTTATATAGGTTATCGGCTTGCGCGCTGTCACTATTTTTTTTAATTATGGTCTCTTATTGTCCGAAACGTCTAGAATGTGATTGGTAAATCGACGCGCAATGAGTAGCTCTATCCAATGACATTAATATGTAAAAACCGCTAATTTTCGACTTGAGCGGTGTTGTTAGATAAGCGACGATATTAAAAAATATATCATATATACTTTCTAAAATTGAATTAGAACTAGAAATCACTATTTTAAAATGAATATTCACTAATTGAAATAGTTGGAATAGTACTTATAAAGTTATGACAGAATCTAAGTATTTATTTAATTTGGTGTCAAAAACTAAAACAATTTAGAAAAAAACGAATTAATCTTTATTAAATATAAATCATAGACTTATAGAATGGACGGAGCAGTAGTAAATACCGGCGAAGAGAGAAAGCGATAAAGTAGCCAATACCTGTATCTTTCTAGAATTCTAATTGGTCACGTCACAGGTTTGCAATCATTACAGACCTACAGAAAAGAGACAGGTATTGGTTATATATTTGTTTTGTCTCTTTAAAGAGAGTGCTCAATTTGGTGAGGCTATTGCTCAGTCTATTCTATAAGTCTATGGTTTGTTCGACGTAATCACGAAAACTACTGCACCGATTTAAATGAAATCTGCACAAATGTGTTCATTTGTGATGAATAATAATATGTACCATGATATATAATTAGCAATAGTTTACTTACTATATTATAAAAATTAATATGTTTGAGGACCGCTGGAGAAAATAAACTGCAAGTCATTGTTCATTATGTGTGATATATAAAGTTCAGATTTCTTGCAAATTGGTTCACAAAATGTTACTTTCTTCGATGTGGTTATATTTCAATCTGAATTTTTTTAGAGAGTTTTCCAAGTTAATTAAGCCATAAGAAATTTAACATGGGGAGAATTAGAAGTATTGCCATTGGTGCATTTTGAAATGCTATATACGCCGCCAAAAAATTTTATAAAATAGTCATTAGTATTTTGTTTTCAATATTATATGCCCAAAATATTAATTATTGGATCATGATTGTTATGAACGTGAAAACAAAATACTAGTGACTATTTTATCAAATTTTGAGGCGGCATTTCAAAATGCACCAATAGCATATCATTAAATTTGACCAAAGGCTACTATAATTTAATTTTCTTATGGTTTAATCAAGTTGGAATACACTGTATATACTATAGTTACTTCTAAAGTATATTGCAGTTGAAGTAGAAATATTATACATAAAATACTACACTGAAAATTACGAGTATATGAATAAAACTCCAAGAAAATATAAGAAAAATTCAAATTATTTGTCTACATTTACATATTTTATGAAACAAAAGATTTTTCCACTACTGTAAATTCACTTTAGTATAGCACAACTTATGAAAAGTTCGACATTTTACAGCTATATACTAAAATGTACAATCTCTCTTTATATATTCAGGAGCGTATCCATAAAAGGGGAATTTGGAAACAACTTTATTCACTAAACCAATATTTGAGTTGTTAAAATTATATAACCAGAGATATTTACATTAAATAAAAAATTACATTAAAAATTGAGTACTATTATTGAACCCCCATTTTAATTTGATTGTTTTAAACAGCCTTTATAAAATATCACAACTCAAAACATGTAGTTTTGAGGAAATAGGAATAAATGAAATTATAACAATTTAGGTAAATCAAAATTGTAAAGGTAGTATAGGAAAAGGACTGATACACAGTATTTAATTTAAATATTTCAGTATTCCTGTGATGTTTGAAAAATAGTAACTTTTAAAACGCTTAGTGATTAAGTATTTAACCCTTCGTAGCTTAAATAATTAAATTATGTTGATAAAGAGACGAGTTTAGGCATATAAAAACACGTATTTTTCAGAAATTTAAAAATATATATTTTTTAATTATTTATTTGACTTTTTTGGGATTGACATATTGTGAGATAATCGTAAAAAAACACTTATGTCGTAATACAGGATTTGAAACAATTATTTAGTTTGTTGTAGTATAATGCTACACCGCATTTTTCGCAAATTGTTTGTGAAACGCCATACACTGGGGAAACTTACAACGTATTCTTTTTTCTACCTAAATCGGCCAATAATCGGATCTGGTCCTGTCTTACTGCCAATGTTTACGTAATAATACGTAAGTCAATAGGTTATGCCATCTGTGAATTTTACTTGATACTAAGTTATTCAATGGTATGTTACAGTAGTGTTACACATATTTGAATGAACTAAATATATTTAGTATGTATATTAGCGGGATAATTGGGGTTTGTTACAGAAATGTCACATGGGGCTATAAAGGGTTAAAAAAATAAATAAAAAATGTGACATTTTTTAAAAATATGCTAGTTTTGACGGTATGTACACGAAGTACATTAATGACAATTAAAAACTGAAAAGATTACATGTAGTTAAATGTAAAATATAGAAAAATGTTTTTTCAATTTATTACCAAAAAAAAAAATACAAGACTTAATTAAGACAAACTTAAAAAACAAACAAAAATGAAATCATAAACACAATTAAAAAAATGAACATCTCAAAAAGTGTCATGATTTTATTCTTCACATATCCCCCCCACCATTCCAGAAAAAAAACACATTTTAAAGAGCACAAAAGAAGTAATTAAAAAACACACCAAAGACATGTGGTGGTGGGTAACTTAACGCATGCAGTGAGCGAGAATTATTATTTAAAATACTAAAGAACAGTCAATATTTACTGGACACTTTTATATTGAGTACAAATTTCTAGCAGCCCCTCGTCTCAATAAACAAAGCGGAGTAAGCATTCCTCAACTCTTTATTTACCTATTCTTGTTACTTCCATTCTTCATCAAAAACGCTCTACGTTTTCATGTTGGCTTTTTTTAGAATTTTATCGGCAGGGATGTATTCAGTAAAAGTCTGTTTTATACATAATACATTTTTTTTAATTTGTAGGATCAAAATCATAATTTGTAATAAAGTAAATGTCATTGGGGTTGAGAAATGTTCACTTAAAGGTCTTAAGGAGATTGACACCATAGAAAAATAACATAGATTAAACTTTGAAAATAACAAAACATTTATATTAAAAAAAAAAATCTTTGCAAAATTTCATTAGGAGAATAGTTCAATAAAATATATTTTTTTTAGATTTTTTTAAAGTTTACATATTCATAAATATGTATAAAAAAATTGAGTTTAAATTTTGAAAATTGACGGAGTCAATTTAGTGAGACGATGTAGCACGGCCGGTTATGACATAACAAAAACATTAAACACGTTTATCTCGGAATGAAATTTTTCGACCTGGTCGACACGATTCCTCAAAGACTAATGAACCGATTTCAATTTTTTTTATATAATTTTGGTAATTGTAGTAGCTATCGTTGCACGTAGCCGATTTTTGAAATTTTGATAATTACTATTTTTAAAACCGCTTTAATGAAAAAAAAAATAGGTCTTAAAAATGAAAAAAAAATTCAAACGATCGCCATTTTGTGAAAAAATAAAATTAAAAAAAACGGCTACGTGCAACGATAGCTACATTCATATAGATATTGATAAAAATTTTATTTATTTTTTTCATATAACCCTTCTCGAAATTTCGAGTCGACCATAGAGAAAAATATTTTTTTTGGTTGTCACATCGAGGCTCATAACTTTGTAAATATCTAATATTTTTCAATAAAAATTGATATTAAATAAGTTGAATATATAATTAATAAAACGTCCTTTACCTGATTCAAAAATAATTAGTTATATCTGTGAAAAAATTCCCAAACATTGACAATTTTTTGACCCGTCACAGTGGCCCTTAAGAGATATTAAATAAAGAAATTAACATGCATTCTTATGAGAACTGTATAATTTCGAGACATGACAGGACGTGATGTGACAGAGAGAATTTTATGAAAATTTGAGCATACATTCTTTATTCATTTACAAAGATATCTGTAAAATTTTCGCGTTTTTTAATTAAAAAATAATGTGTAGAAAAAAAGATACGCATCAATATGATTTGGCATGCTCTAGAGAGAGAGAGACACACACACACCTTGCCTTCACTGTATACCTATCGCCCCCCCCCCGCAAAACAATCCAGTCTTGTAACATTCAATATCAAATAATCAATTTAAAAATTATTACGTATTTTATCAAACTTAAATTAAATTAAAAGTTGTATAAAAAAATTTATTACGGCCCTGTACTTTTACAACTGTTCGTATTACTCTTCAGTTTATTTTCCCTTTTCATTTCTCATCATCGGTACTTACATTTCATTGTAAAACACACTTTTCTCTCTTTAGAAATCAGACTAAAGTGTTATGAAAATTAAGAGAACATTTTAATTGAAATATATTTTTAGAAATGAAAATTCATATCTTGCGATTTTATTAAAACTGTTCTATATTGTTTGATGTTTCTGTAATGATTCTAAATTAAATAAATTATCAACTAATAACGGTCCTATTATATTTCTACTGATGCGAATAATATTATTTTATTGAAGGAGACGTAGATCCTTTGTATATGAAAAATAACAATTTTAATAATTTGTTTTCATCAAAAAGGAATAATTAGTTATTTTATCTTGAAATGAAACTTCATTATAAGGTTTCTCAGAATATTTAAATTAATTTCAACACAATTAAAATTGTCCTTAACTACCAGGTATAAACAATATGTATATTATAACAATTATAATTTATAATAACATTTCTTTGTAGATCGCAGTGTGCATTGATATAGAAAATAAATTATTACAAATATTTATTAAGGATGTATGGTACGTACAGTCTGAGTCAACAATAATGTAAATTTAGATGCAATGGACGATCAAAATCAAATTATGAATTATTCACTTTAAATGCTTGTAGGAAAGTCAAATTTGTTTATAAACTACTTAAACAATATTAGTACTTGTGTTTAAAACCTTAATTCCCATTTTTTAACTGTTATTTTACAATTTTAGTCAAAAATTATTATTTGTGTTGATTACATGAAAAAATTTTATTCTGAATTTATCTGTCAGATTAAAAAACAAAAGAATCATTTTATTACTATAAATGACAGAAATTCAAATAATATTTAATAACATTGATTAGAACATACGTAGAATATACAAATGCAACGAAAACAATAATATTAGTAGTTTATATGCTTTAATATATGAAAAACTATGCAATAAAACAAATTATTACATTTAAGAACGCCATTTTTTATTTTTTTTTCAATATTTTTCAGCAATAATTATTTTTTTTCTCGGAATTTAGGTCTGAAAGAGTATGAAATTTTTTATGAAACTTGTTGCTAAATATGTAAGTGACGTGTTGTGAAAATTTCAAATTTTTCTCGGTGCTTGAACCATGTGTTTTATTAAAATTCAACCGTCAATACATCATTCTGCCATAAGAGCCCATGTTAATTTCTTTAATTTTTAAAAAATAATTACTCTCAAACTATGTAGTAGAACCTTCTGAAATTTTGTGTGGGTACTTATGTTTTATTAAGGAATAACTCCTCCAAATTTAAACCATTTTTCGGTGAAATGAGATACCTGCCATACATCCTTAAATAAAATAGGAAAGATTTCTATTAAGGAGGTTGACAATATAGGGAGCGGGGCAGGCGGTGTATGTGTATAAGTATATAGAGCAGTGAAGCCGCAAGGCGAGTCTCTCAATTTTTTTCACACATTATTTTTTAATTAAAAAACGCGGTTTTTTATCATAATGAAAATTTACAGATATCTTTGTAAATGAATAAAGAATGTGTGCTCAAATTTTCATCGAATTCTCTCTGTCATATCACTTTGAAAAGTCCTGGCATGTCTTGAAACCATGTAGTTTTCATAAGAATGCATGTTAATTTGTTTATTTAATATCTCTTAATTAACATGAAATTTTGCAAGTTTTTTTTTTATATTTATCGAAATCTCTCTGTTACTTTTTCTATAGTTTTAACCCCCTTAAAATGAATTTATCTTCGTTTAATGTAATTTTGACTATATGTCAATTTATTTATATAACAAATAACTTTTCAAAAGTGATTAAGAAATTAATTTAAATTTCTAAACAACTCTTTACAAGTTTACACTTTAAGTTTTAAGAAAATTATACATCTAACTGGGTTTATGGGCTTTAGTTAAGTCTTCTTGATAGGTACTTACCTTTATCTATTATGTATATATATACATAGCTCAACGTCTCTCTGTCTGTCTGTCTGTCTGTCATTTAGTGTGCTTATAACTCGAGAATCACATATCTTATTTTTTTTTAATTCTTTGCTCAGGTCTTAGCATAGGTGAGCATTAACTCGTTAACCCGTTAATCGTTAATTAACGAAGTTAACAAAATGGTTAACGAATTAACTTTTAAGTTAACTCAAAAAAATGTTAACGCTTTTGTTAACTTCCGTTAAATTCAATTTCCGTTAACTTAGTCCGTTACAATGGTTGTTTTATATGAAAAATACATAAGAAAGTTGTCGAAAAAGCAAAAAAACAGATCTTCAAACATTGTGGATGGTTAACTTTTTAACGATTAACTTTAATATTCGTTAAATTTTCGGTTAACTGTAACTTCCGTTACTTTTTCGGAATTTTAACGCTTTAACGGTTAACGAAGTTAACTTTTTTATTAACGGATTAACGATTAACGAAGTTAACTTTTCGATTAACTGTGCCCACCTATGGGTTTTAGTATATATTTTATTACTTTAGGTAACATAATGAATAAGCAGAGATGATAATAGTAAATCAATGCTTGCTGCAAGTGCGCTCTTTTGAAATACGCTGCCTAAACTGTTAAATATTGAACAATATAATGTAGTAAAGAATAAAAAGATTTTTTTTTCAAAAATCTAAATGTAACTGCTTTGAAAGCTTATTAAATATTTAAATATTTTTAATAATTTTTATCCCAAATTTTATAAACAATCGAATCCCCCTTCTAAAAAAAAGTTTTATTCCACTCTACCCCCCTTTCTAGAAGCGTAAATTAATTTCTTGTGTTCAAAAAAAATCGACAATTCCGTGACACAATAATTAATATGTGATTAAGAATCCTTCCTCTGCAAGTAAATCACTCCATACAGTTGTATCGGTAGCCGTAATTACTGAAGATTACTCTACAGAGACCGATCCTGCCTCTTTACCCCAACCACCCACCCAACGATTTCACCCAACACCGCAGCCGTCTAGCTTAGTCTTCATCTAATATCCGGGAGTATAGGAGGCAGTGTTGTTAACTGTACAGTTGCGGCTTTGCGGTGGGGTAATTTGGGAAGGGGGGGGGGGGTTATTCACTTAATGTGAGTGGAGTAAAGGTGATTTAATACATGATGTAATTAATGTTACTAGGTTTGTTTAATTTTTTTTAGGTATTAGAAGTTTTATTGACAACAGAAATTATCAGTAATGAAAAAGTACAAAGTTTACAATTTGCAATTTGCTAACTGCACAGAATAAAAAAAGTCGTTCTAATTGAAGATTTGAGATGGAGAAATGCTTAATAAATTTGTCTTGTTGATATAACAATATTTCCTCAATATAATAATAAAAAAAATATTGAGGATATTTTATTCATTTGAAAAATATATCTTCATGTTTATCTAAAAATCTTTTCATTTGTTAAATTAATAAATAATTTATTACACCAACTAACGAAACTCTCAAATACATAGATAAAATATAATGGTTGTATTAATAAATATTTATCAGTGTGAATATTTTTTAAACCACCCAACCAGTTAAAGTGCAATTTTCGATATGGTAAATTCAGTGGTCATTTATAAAGTATTTTTTGTATTTAAAATATATATTTTCAATAGGAAACAAAATTTTCATCGTGATAAGAATATTGTTAGTAATAATATACATTTTCATATCACATGCATTGAAACAACTAGTTTTGAACCCTGTTTTGCCAGTCGAAACAAGACAATTTCAGACCAATGCGACTGTGCCGGGCAGAAATAACGTTGTTTCTCCCCTAGGGGATTATTTTTTTTGTTTAGTTAATAACTTTTGTTTAAATTTTTTTAGAGTTGGAGCAATTTCAGATACATGAGGAGCAATTAAGGAGCAATTTTTTGAGCTAAAAATATTTGTTGTTTTTCACAAATCCGCGCTAACTTCCTGACGGTAGAATTTTTTCGATTTTTTGTTAGATATCGACCTAGATTTTAACGAACATAAATTTACTTTAGATATTTTTTAGTAAAATGTAAAAAAAATATTAAAAAAATTTGGACTAATTTTACTATAGACATGATACGCCACTGGTGATCCAGACTTTCCCGTTTATTCCTTATTAATCATCTACAACTCAACGTCATGGTAGAAGGAATTAGATTTATATTGCTCCTTAATTATTATATTGTCCCGATTGTAATTTTGCAGTAAAGGAAAATTGATAAATTACATACCTTCTTAGGAAAAATAATAGCAGCTATATTTTATTTATAAAATTAATGATGTATTAATATAAATTTTAATCTTCCGTAATTTATCAGTACGAAGGTAGGGGGGAGTAAAAGATGAATTATTTTTTTAAAAGAAAAATGTTTGGGATTTTTTAGATGCTAAAGGAGATTATCTTTTTTTATGTTCTTTATAAATTATAAAAAATAAGAAAATTGAGGTATTTTTATTTTATTCAATTCAGATTCAAATATTCAAAATAATAAAAAAAAGGTACGGTATATTGCAATAGGTCAGTCAAATATTATAAAAATGTTTTTTTAACAAAATAATGTAGGTAATAGGCATAATGAGTTATTAAAAAAAAAACTATTCTATGATGATCTTACGTGTCTCTTATTTCCAAAAAATACTTATTTCTGCAGAAAATAAAGGTTTCATCGCAAAAATTGACTCTTTTAAAACTAATTTTGAATTTGACGCCAAAAAGCTCGCAGGTGACATTTCAGAGTTGTGACGTCACACTCCTTGTCAACAATAATCAAACAGTCAGAGTTAGACAATAATTTAATTGTTTTGTGTGTTAAAAATGAATTCCAAAATATATGTTCTTAAATAAGGTATTATGCACCTAATAATCTTGTAAGGGTAATTGACATTTGTCTAAAATTCGCTCTGATTGGTGTTCCATTTCACATGACGGATTGCTGTATTTTGCATTTTTATTTTAACAAAAATTATATTAATCTCGCTTTTAATACAAAAATAAATACATTTTTTAGAACCTTTTTAATCTATTTCATTATTTAAAATCATAATTTCAATGGTACTTTGATCATGCTACCCTTTATAAATAATAATAGGTTCAAAATTCGTAAATACGTTTAAAGCTATTTGAATGCTATCCGTGCAACGCGCCGTTACTAAAGGTATGAGGTTAATCATATTTGTAATATTGGGGGCGGCGTTGCACATTGTCTCCAGGTAAGGGTTCGATACGCAACGTGAATACTAAATAAAAGCGCGTATCGAAAAAATACACGATAGAATATCAAACATAGGTATGGTTTATAGGAGGTGTTGTACTATGCATAAGAAATGGGGCGTTCAGAAAACAACATTACTGACTTTAAAAATGGGGGGGGGGTCATTTTTATTAATCCCCCCCCCCCTCGACAGTGAAAAGTTATAAACGATGTAATCTATTTATTAATTAATTATTTAACGTTAACTATTACGCACTTAAAAAACTAGAACGGTCTATACAGGGTGGCCCAAGTAAAACGAAACGGGCGCGTTTTTGGTCAATTAAAATAAGATTTTGAAAAAAAGCTCGAACACGTCGATTTTGCTTTTAAGGGGGACATCTTTTGCTATAAAATTTTTGCAAGAATCTTTTCAACCCTCAGCGTTATGAGCACAACCCTTAAAATTTTAAATAACATGATGGGCGAGTGATATTTCATATGAAAGGTTTTTTCATTCTGAATACGGTGCTTTTTGATTTTTTTCAAATCTGTTTAGTTTTAGTCAAGTAATTTACATTTTGAATTCCATAAATACAATGATTTTCTGATCAAAAAACAAATATTTACAGCTAAAAGTTAAAACAAAGTAGGCTTATTTTCTTATAAAATAATTCAAAAACATCCAATATGGACATTTAAATTTACCAACATCCAAAACTTTAATTAATCCAATAATTGGCCAAATTGGGTATTTTTGAATTATTTGATAAGAAAATAAGCCAACTTTTAGCTGTAAATATTTGTTTTTTGATCAGAAAATCATTGCATTTATTGGAATTCAAAATGTAAATAACTTGACTAAAACTAAACAGATTTGAAAAAATCAAAAAGCACCGTATTCAGAATGAAAAACCTTTTCAAATGACGTATCACTTGCCCTATCATGCTATTTAAAATTTTAAGGGTTGTGCTCATAGCGCTAAGGGTTGAAAAGATTCTTTCAAAAATTTTATAGCAAAAGATGTCCCCCTTGAAAGCAAAATCGACGTGTTCGAGTTTTTTTTCAAAATCTTATTTTAAATGACCAAAAGCGCGCCCGTTTCGTTTTACTTGGGCCACCCTGTATAATTAAAAATTAAAATAGCTTGTATTAATTAGTGTACCTATGTTCTTAGTTATTTAATATTTAATATTTTCGCACCCCTGCAAAAAAAGTGTAGCAACTCAAAAAAATGTCATATTTAAGATAAATATCTACACACAAAAAAAACTGTATAGGTCCAAGAAAATCTTGTTTTGTATATAACGAAAACAATATTTTCTTAATATAAGAAAAGTAGGTACTCTTAATCCTACATTATTTCATCGTCCAAGAATACTATAGTTGGTTTAAGAATATATTTCTTATCTTAAGAAAATATTGTTTTCGTTATATACAAAACAAGGTTTACTTGGTTCAAGTAAACCTTTCTACCTGTGTATGTAGAATGATTCCAAATTACTTTATATTTCTACTAAAAATTGTCATAAATGTACTTCGTGTACCTACCGTCAAAACTAGCATATTCTAAATAAATCTAACATTTTTAACTTCCCAATAGGAAGTTATTGTAATTGGTCCGAAAATCGAAATCAAAAATTTTAACATATTTTCATGTTTCAAGGGCATTAGAGTATATTTACACTATTTTCAGAAAAATGTCTGTGTGTGTGTGTGTGTGTGTGTATGTACGTACGTATGTACGTACGTGTGTACGTACGTGTGTACGTACGTACGTGTCCTTTTTTTCCGGGACGAAATCTCGCGAACAAAAAATGCTATTGACTTCGTTGGGGTGCTAATCGAAGCGTCTTGAGGTGAATATGATCTGAAAGAAAGGATTTTTCGAAATTCAACCCCTACGGGGGTAAAAAAGTGTGTTTTTTATTTTTTATTTTTTTTCTTGATCGGATTTAGTAGAAACTTAGAATAAATATTATACAATACAAATAATGAAACGTATATTTCAGTATTTATTTTTTATATGGGTCCAAACAGCCATTAAATGGATGAAAACCACCATCAAAATTTCAATTTCATACTAATAAATACGTCTAATAATTCATGTTGCCTTGGAAACAAACGCAATTCAAAATTCAAATTGTCAGATTAGTTATTCTAAAAATGTGCATTATATTATTGACATTATTAGAATATTAGAAAACTAATATTCATAATACAAAGGTGAGTTTTATTTCTGACAAATTCTATTAAAATTTTTCATATACATATTAAAAAAAATATTTACAAACTATAACATATGTAGTAATATTAATTATGGAAACAATAAATAATAATCAGTATTCAAGTATTGTTAGCCATACCATGTTGGGAAGTTGATTGTGTGGACCTAAAGGATCGCACCCCACAGCATTATACGTTATATAGTTTAATTTTATATCCCCGGGTAAAATTGGATCCGGCAGCTAGTTTATTTATTTTTTAAATACTTAACCACTTAGCTTTTTAATAGTTACTATTTTTCAAACATCACAGAAATACTGAAATATTTAAATTAAATACTGTGTATCAGTCCTTTTCCTATACTACCTTTACAATTTTGATTTACCTAAATTGTTATAATTTCATTTATTCCTATACCCTCAAAACTACATTTTTTGAGTTGTGACACTTTTTTGCGGGGGTGCGATTTATATGAAAACATAATAGCCATTGAATAAATAATTCTATAATTTACTTTTTCATTATTATATGTTTATATTAACCCGGGTAACACTGGGTCTTAATAAAATAAAATGATTGGCCCAAATTAACTCCAAATTGGGAAACTATTAAGAACCACTGCTCTAACTGACAGTTATAATAACCTTAACGAAATAAATATATGTACGTACATATGTATATAATAACATAACCAAAGTTAGTTAGAGAACAAGATAGTTAAAGCACAATTTAATATTATTATAATTTCATTGATAAAGTTCAGAATAGTAACTCTCACATACACCTTGTGATTGCCGCAAGTAGTACAACGTTACAAATTGTCTAACATTTGTTTTCATTTTCTTCAAGAATGCCTTCACCTAAAATTAAGACCCTCAAATGTATACGTGATATATTTTACAAACAATGCATTTATGTCGTTATATGGAAACATTTTATACTAAATTTTGAAGAGATGATAATTTGGTATACCGCAACCCCATGTCACAACTCAAAAAATGTAGTTTTGAGGAAATAGGAATAATTAAATTATAATAATTTAGGTAAATCAAAATTGTAAAGGTAGTATAGGAAAAGGACTGATACACAGTATTTAATTTAAATATTTCAGTATTTCTGTGATGTTTGAAAAATTGTATAACTATTAAAACGCTTAGTGATTAAGTATTTAAAAAATATATAAAAAATATGACATTTTTTTAGAATATGCTAGTTTTGACGGTAGGTACAAGAAGTATATTAATGACAAGATTTAGTAGAAATATATAGTAATTTGGAATCATTCTACATATTTATCTCAAATATGACATTTTTTGAGTTGTAACACATTATTTGCGTGGGTTGCGATATATTTCGTCTCGTGTCAAATTTGTAACTGATAATTTCGTTTTGGGAAAATAAAAAAAATCATCAGTAAACTCAAATGTAAATAAATAACTCCATTCAAAAACTGTGGAAAAGATATCGTCAAATACCAAAAACTAGTAGCAAGTGTAATCCTTAAAATCAAATTAAATTTATTTATTTTATTTTAATGATATCTTTTTTCATAGATGGTGAATTATTTCAGGATTTTGAATGGAGCTTCTTATAATCTTTTTTTAGTTATTTACAAAATTTGGACCTATTCTTGATTTTTGTTTTAATTATACGAAAGATTTCACATATCGCGAAATATATTTTTTTTAACTGAAAAATTTCTAACCCCTTAGATAGTTCGTAAAAGGGTTAAATCAGTCGCGTTTTGGTCTGAGGTCATTAAAATTTAAGTATTTTTATAACTACGTATAAAACAAAATAAAACATTTTATTGTAAATGTTTTGTTTTATATAGAAAATGCCATTTTGAGTATAGCTGTTCTGTTATAAATTATGTTCGTTTATAGTAATTTAGATGACATTTTTACATCAATGCACATACATATATATATATATATATATATATGAGTTATCATTACAAAAGCAGCGGCATGTCAGTAACAGATATAGTATATAAAATACAGGCCTGGATTTAGATTCATTCTTTGTACACGGAGAAAAATATTTTATAATAGTTATTAAATTTTTAAAGAAATATTACTATTTGACGTGGTAAGTAATCTTGAAAACTTGAAACAGTCCAAAATACTAAAGTTACAATATGAATTAGTACTTTTTTGTGTGCAGGATCGAAATCTATATTATTTGTATAGTTTAATTTAATTTTATACAATTGTAGTATTTATTGTACTTATTGTATTTTAATTAAAATGAAATAATTTGTATAGCACTTTATTAACAAATAATTCAACTTAAGCATTAGAGCAATGTATAGATAAAATTCTAAAATTGTAATATATTATTTATGGATAGATCATATATTTTACTAATTTTTATTTAAAATATTGGACGTATGGTTTTTGAGTAATTGGATATTAAAAATAGAGTTTCTAACACACGATAAATGAGAGAACTTGTCGTGCTCTATTGATTGAAATTTTTCACAATTGGCTATATAGAGACGTTTCAAAAACTAACTATTCGAGACTTCAACCCTTAAAACAAATATACAGTACATGTTACTATTATATACCGTTGTCAAATTAAATGATACTTTTTTTTGCTTTTAATAATTAACAAAGTAAAATATTCCATTAAATGTAGGTACATGTGTTCTGAATATAAATTAAAAACAAAATTTTTCGAAACCAAATCTTTTTTTACAGTGTGCTAGACGTATAACCTTAAGTTTTTCATAAATTAAAAATAAAATTGTTATTTCTACGATGAATTATAAATTACTTCATGATCTCAATATTTTTTTATATAAAGTAATCCCTCAATTTACGATTTTAATTAGTTCTATGAAAATGGTAAATGCAGCAATAGAAATTGCTCAATTTATTTGTACAGTGGCATCTCGACATACGAGTGCCCCAACATACGAGTTTTTCGAGATACGAGCCGGCGAGCGAGTGATTTCTTGCTTTGAGTTACGAGCGAAATTCGAGATACGAGTTCGGTAGTTCATTTATTTTTATAACCATAGATCGGAAGAAAGTTTGTGAAAAGTCAAGTGCTAAGAAAAAGATGATGAGTATTGAATTAAAACGTGAAATTATAGAAAAACATGAGCAATTGTTTTGTATGGGGAAATTTGCTTCGAGATACGAGTAATTCAAGATACGAGCAAGGTTGCGTAACGAATTAAACTCGTATGTCGAGGTACCACTGTATTTTTAAAGTCCTTAACCCTTTTTCAAACGCTTAAAATTAGAGACCGTGTTAAATAAATTTCATATTCATTTTGTATGAACAAAATTAATTAACACACAAGCCGTCACTGTGTGTGTGTGTGTGTGTGTGTGTGTGTGTGTGTGTGTGTGTGTGTGTGTGTGTGTGTGTGTGTGTGTGTGTGTGTGTGTGTGTGTGTGTGTGTGTGTGTGTGTGTGTGTGTGTGTTTTGGACAAGTTGTAAAGTCAGCGCACGACGGACAGTATGACGTAAGCAGAGGCGCGCAATCAATCATGGTAGAGCCGCCTGGCGGTGGTTATTGGAACTGTCCAAGCCTACTGGTTCATTACTGACCGATGGAAATTAAACTACCGAGTTTAAAATAAACAATAAATATGCCAGTGTAATGTTTTAATGCTTTTTAAATACATTTTTGTAAATTTTGATATTGGTTTTTATGTCAATTTACTTTGTATTTTGATTTATTTTACTTCATATATAACAATATCCAAAACAGAAAAAAATGTCTGTCTGTCTGTCTGTCCGCTCTCATCACAGACATAACCCATGGATCTCTAAAGTTAGTAGATGGTCCCATATAAAAATGGATTATATTTAATTTCACTATATAATATTAGATAGTATTTATTTTGTACATCGAACATAAATTTTAATATTTTTTATATATATATTTTTTTAATGCATAAAACACAAAAAACACATTAAAAATATCTAATCTATTATGCGAAAGAATGTTGGTTAGTTTTTACGTTAGGTTAAAATATGGAGAATTACAAAAATCACACTAAAAATATCAAATCTATTTGGGCTAAAGGAAGCCGGTTAATAGGTAGGTTAGATAAATATATAGAAAATTACAAAAATCACAATAAATACATCAAAAATATGTATTTTTTAAATCTGGCAGATCCAAATTTAGGTAAAGTGCAAAGTATTACTTTTTTTTAGTGCAAATTATTTATTTTTAGTGGAAACTATTCATTTAAAGTGATAAAATTCGTTTTAAGTTCATTATATTTGTTTAAGGGGAAAAGCCACTGTGACGGAAAAAAATATACATTTTTTTTCTTAGATTTTTTTAAAGTATACATATTCATAAATATGTGTACAAAAAATTGAGTTTAAATTTTGAAAATTGAAGGAGTTACAGTCAATTTAGTGAGACGATGTAGCACGGCCGTTTATGACAAAACAAAAACATTAAACACGTTTATCTCGGAATGACATTTTTCGACCTGATTGACACGATTCCTCAAAGACTAATGAACCGATTTCATATTTTTTTTATAATTTTCGTAATTGTAGTAGCGATCGTTGCACGTAGCCGATTTGATGAAATTTTGATAATTACTATAAAACCGCTCTAATAAAAAAAAACACAGGTCTTAATAATGGGAATATAATATTTATAATATAATATTTATTCATATAAATATTGATAACAAATTTATTTATTTTTTTCATATAACCCTTCTCGAAATTTCGAGTCGACCATAGAGAAAAATATTTTTTTTGGTCGTCACATCGAAGATCATAACTTTGTAAATATTTAATATTTTTCAATAAAAATTTATATTAAATAACTTGAATATATACTTAATAAAACGTCCTTTACCTGATTAAAAAATAATTAGTTATATCTGAGAAAAAAATTCCCAAACATTGACAATTTTTTGACCTGTCACAGTGGCTATCCCCCTTAATAAATTTATGAATAATTAATTTTTCGTGAAGCATATTTGTTATACGTGAAAACTATGTTGATTATTAAAAAAAGTGCATTTAAAATTTTAAATACAAGCCTATAAAAATCATCAAAATTCTAGAAAGGGTATGCTAGATTCCCATTTTTTACAGATGTTTTTAAAGCATAAGATTTCAAATAAAATATTCGATTCAAACCGGAATAAAGAACCCATTTTTCCAGATTTAACAACAGTTTCCGGTAAGACGTTTATAACGCTACCCACTAACCCTTGAGGCCACAACACACAGCTATCTAATAATGGACCTGTCTAAGTATAAATAAAACATAAATCATAGATGTATGTTTCGCAAGTTCCGGTCCACCGCCGCGTATAAGTTATTGATTTCGTACAAAACGGAAACGGAAGTAGCGAGCTTTCGTGGTATATGTGCTTTAGTACCTTAGTCCCATTTTGTGATCATTTGTTATGAGATTTAGTCATTAGAAGAAAAGGTTATATGTGTATAAATTGTCATGTCAAATCGTATATTTCTTGATGCTTTATCATGGTTTAACTCAAGCGGTTTCTCTAATCTTGAAATTAATCTCAAACGTTAAAATATTATTTTTCTCTACATGAGGATCTTTTTTTAAAGAATGGAATAGTTTCTCAACTACTTTTAAAAATTACTTCCTGACTTTTTTTTCGTCGAATTTTTTAGGTCATTGTTGAAAATAATACCAAAAATTAGCCTGCCCTTTTAATAGGTCACTAGGGATATAAGGTATCAAAGTAATATACAGTAGTCTGTACCTGAATTTATTTCTGAAATGTATAGATACTATTATACTCTCATAAGGGGAGGTTCTCATTAAGCACGACCAAAAAATCGATTTTTTTGCTTAAAAAGTTGGCAAACGTCTCGTAGAATACGCTCGTGAAACCCGTTTTGCCGAATTCAATTTTTTTTTAAGTTATAGTCAAAAAACCGAAGTCGTCTTTTTACGCGAAAGTGGAATTTTTGCGGTACCGCGTTTTTCGGTATTAATTTTTAATTTCCCACACTTTTGTAACCATGGCATGGTATTTATATGTATTTCTAGCTATCTCGATTGCCGCTAGATGTCTATACATACATATACAGGGTGACCCATTTTAAGTGCACACCTCTAATAACTTTTTATGGTGAATTGTTATCAAAAAACTTTTCAGATAAAAGTTACACGGTTTGGAGGGGGACATAGGCGTATGAGGATGAATTTTTTTTAGGTGGTATTTTCAGGGTGATATGAAGGTCAACATCATTTTTTTAAATAGGAACCTATAGTTTTAATTAAGTAATTTTATTTTACGTGAAAAAACACGTATCTTCCATTGAAAACTTTTTTTGAACAACTTAAACCTTTCCAAGATATCTAACAAAATAATTCGAGATATTGAACTTTAAATATTTTTTTACTCACAAACCATCAAGTTTAGGGAAAAATTATAAAATACAAAAAATGTTTATTTTGGTCTAATAAAATTTAAAGTATTATTCTAATTTTTCTTAACAATTTTTTTGCTTAAATAAAATGAATTGAAAAAGTTTTAAAATTTTAAAAATAATTCTTCATGTCTTATTAGATCAAAATAAACAACAAAGGATAGGTGTGGTTTAGTTTCTTGATCACGACACTTTTTTGTGGCGCTGTGTTATGGTGTGAGGTCGGGAGATCTTGCGGGCCACTCATGGACTGGACTTCCAATTCCAATCCAGTGATTTGTAAATGTTTCATTAATATAACATCTAACGGCTCTGGCTTTATGAGGAGCAGCTCCATCTTGCTGAAACCACATGCGCTGTCTTATATTCAGGGGTAAAATCTTCTAAAAAAAGATTGACTTCATTTTCTAAAGAATTATTTTTAAAATTTTAAATCTTTTTCAATTCATTTTATTTAAGCAAAAAAAAATTGTTAAAAAAAAATTAGAATAATACTTTAAATTTTATTAGACCAAAATAAACATTTTTTGTATTTTATACTTTTTCCCTAAACCTAATGGTTTGTGAGTAAAAAAATATTTAAAGTTCAAAATCTCGAATTATTTTGTTAGATATCTTGGAAAGGTTTAAGTTGTTCAAAAAAAGTTTTCAATGAAAGATACGTGTTTTTTCACGTAAAATAAAATTACTTAATTAAAACTATAGGTTCCTATTTAAAAAAATGATGTTGACCTTCATATCACCCTTAAAACACCACCTAAAAAAATTTCATCCGAGTACGTCTATGTCCCCCTCTAAACCGTGTAACTTTTATCTGAAAAGTTTTTTGATAACAATTCACCATAAAAAGTTATTAGAGGTGTGCACTTAAAATGGGTCACCCTGTATATACACACACATACAAACACATAAATACATGTTGTATTCCAAAAAATACGCGTACTAAAACTTTATACGCGTATTTCTCGAAACCATGTTTTCTGAGACGGGCGGCAAGATATCTCAAAAACTACTATAGATATCGATATGAATTTTTTGTTATTTTAAAGATAATTAAATTTGCTGGATCTTGAACTAAAATCATAATTTTACAATCATTATTTTTATTGTTACAGCACTTTTTAGAGCCAAAAAAAGTGGAAAAAGTCCGCCATTTTGTTAATTTTTAACTTCTTAGTGATTTTAGTTCAGGATCCAGCAAATGTCTTCTATTTTATAAAAAAACTTTGATTTCAGACAAAAATTGGATGCGTTACCTTGACACCCGTGGAGGTGTCTTTTTTTTCGATGACTATCTTTGAATGCATATAATTAATAAACTATTCGGTATTTTTGTTCCTAAAAATTTGTAAAAGTAGTTAATAACATATTTAATAAGTACCAAAAAACTTGACTATGTAAATCACGTAATTTTTGGGTCGCTAGATGAGAACCTCCCCTTAAGTAATATTATATACAGGGGGGCCCAATTAAAACGAAACGTCCGCGCTTTTGGTAAGTTAAAACAAGATTTTGAAAAAAACGCTCGAACACGTCGATTTTGCTTTCTAGGGAGACACATTTTGCTATAAAATTTTTGCAAGAATCTTTTTTAGCCGCAAGGCTATGAGAACAACCCTTAAAGTTTTAAATAGTATGATAAGGCAAATGATACCTCAATTGTTTTTTTTTTCAAATATGTTTAGTTTTAGTTAAGTAAGTTAAGTTATTCACATTTTTATTACCATGATTGCATTTACAACTAAAATTCAAAACAAAGATGGCTTATTTTCTTATCGAATAATTAAAAAAATTTACTAATATCGAATTTGAATATTTATTGAATTAATTAATATTTTGAAATCATACCGGGTGGACCATTTTAACCTTTAACGGAAAATAACTCGACCGGTAAGTGAAATAATAAAAAAAGTTTTCAGATAAAAGTTGTACGGTTTGGAGGGGGATATAGACGTACTTGGATGAAATTTTTTTAGGTGGTGTTTTCAAGATGGTATGAAGGTCAACATCATTTTTTTTAAATAGGAACCTATAGTTTTTATCAAGTAATTTTATTTAACGTGAATAGATACGAATCTTTCATTGAAAACTTTTTTTTAACAACTTAACCATTCCAAGATATCTAACAAAATAATTCGAGATTTTGAACATTCAATATTTTTTTACTCAAAAACCATCAGGTTTAGAGAAAAAGCATAAAATACAAAAAATGTTTATTTTGGTCTAATAAAACTTGAAAAAAAAATTTTTTAAATTTTAAAACTTATTCTAACATTTTTTTTAACATTGTTTTTTTTTTTTTTTGCTTAAATAAAATAAATTAATGAAGTTTTTAAATTTTAAAAATAATTCTTTAGTTTTACTAGATCAAAAGAAACATTTTTTGTTTCTTGTACTTTTTCTCTAAAATTTATGGTTTCTGAGTAAAAAAATATTGAAAGTTCAAAATCTCGAATTATTTTGTTAGATATCTTGGAAAGGTTAAGTTGTTAAAAAAAAAGTTTTCAATGAAAGATTCGTGTCTATTCACGTTAAATAAAATTACTTGATAAAAACTATAGGTTCCTATTTAAAAAAAATGATGTTGACATTTATACCACCTTGAAAACACCACCTAAAAACAATTTTTTACGTCTATGTCCCCCTCCAAACCGTATAACTTTTATCTGAAAACTTTTTTATTATTTCCCTTACCGGTCGAGTTATTCTCCATTAAAGGTTAAAATGGTCCACCCGGTATATAAAATATTGTAAATGATGTACATATTTCGCCACTGCTTTAAAACAGCGAATGCGACAAAATAATTCATATAATACATAATACCATTGATTAAAAAATAAAATGTAAATAAATAAAAAATAAATTACTTTTATACCGCGTTCAAATGGTAATATATGATATTATAAATAAAATAAAAAACATAAAAATAAGTACCTGTATTTTCGAATCAACGTAGGTACACTTGAAAGAATTATAAAAAAACAGATATTCAACTAGGGCACTAATACACATATCACATATTATAACACTTGTAAAAAAAACACTATAAAATATAATTAGGTATGACTATAATATTATTAATTAAAACACCTACTATCTTTAATTAACATACCTATTTATTACAATTAACTAAGGAGAACGACACGTTATTATAAGATCTGCATATAGACAAGTTATGACAAAGGCTGCTCGATTTACAAATTATTAATTTCAAGGTTGAATTTTGGTGAATTATAGAAAAAGAAAGTATTATGTTTTGTTATCTAATTTATTAATATTTGTAGATATGTGATTTAGTTTATGATACTATATTTAAGTCAATAAATAAATTATTGGTAATTTTAATTGAATTTCTTTCATCCAGTGTTTCCCAAACAATATAAAGATATACCTTTTTACAGACGTATACAGGGTGTCCCATTTTAATCTATCACCCCCCTAATTTTTTTTATCTATCAATTAAATCAAAAAATGCTTCAAATAAAAGTTGTTTGGTTTTGAGGGGGACCCAAAATGGCGTTATTAATTTTTTATTTTTTGGACGTCTTCATGGTCAAATAGGCCCAACTTTTTTTTTCAAATGGAAACCTATATTTTTTATTACAATATCTTATTGTTTAGAAAAAAACAAGTAGCTTTTGTTTCAAAAAATTTTTTGTATGATTATTTTTTAATATTCAACAAAATAATTTTAGATTTTAGTTTTTTAATAATTTTTTACTCGAAACCCATTAACTTTAGAGGAAAAATGTAAAAAACAAAAAATGTTTATTTTAATCTGATATAACTAGGAAAATTATATCAGGATTTTTTGTTAACTTTTGCTCTTCAAAATATTAAAGCAAATATAAAATAAAATAAAAAATTCTGAAATAATTTTCCTAGTTATATCATATTAAAATAAACATTTTTTGTTTCTTACACTTTTCCTCTTTAATGGGTGTCGAGAAAAAAAATTAGTAAAAATCTAAAATTATTTTGTTGAATATTAAAAAAAAATGAAGTCATACAAAAAAATTTTTGAAACAAAAGCTACTTGTTTTTTTCCAAACAATAAGATATTGTAATAAAAAATATAGGTTTCCATTTGAAAAAAAAAGTTGGGCCTATTTGACCATGAAGACGTGCAAAAAATAATGAATTAATAACGCCATTTTGGGTCCCCCTCAAAACCAAACAACTTTTATTTGAAGCATTTTTTGATTTAATTGATAGATAAAAAAAATTAGGGGGGTGATAGATTAAAATGGGACATCCTGTATAATATATATACTTACTTTACCCCAAATTATTGAATTAAGAAGGGGAGGGGGGGGGGGGGTATTATTAATAAAATAATCAAGTAAGTACATGTATATAAATTCTGGATGAAAATGTTTCAATTAAGTAAAAAAATATCAAACCAAAACTTTTTATTGAATTGACCGCCGTGATTGTCTCCTGCCTTGATTATTCCAGGTCATTTTCTAATCCTCCCAGCCATCTATTCTTCTAATTAATATTAGCTGTTTATAAAAATATTAAATCAAAAAAGATGTAAGGTACTAGCACCAATCATGGGCACTTTAAAAGCAATGTATACTGTTTTTTTTTATTGATGGGCTTCATTTTTGTAATTTTCATGAATTCATGTTACTTTAAAACAATTAACTCTTTATTAAATCAATTTAATTATTATTTGTCTGTAAATTACTTGCCCACTGTTTTTAAACAAAATGATCAATTATCATCAAATCACGCTGTAAGATAGTTAAATGTATATAGATTATTATCCAGTAAACAAATATCAACAAATATTTCTAATTCATTACATTGAACTAAAAATTACTCAGTATCTTTTATGCATTTATAAAATATGACGATTTTGCCCCTGTAAAATGGGTAACTTTTATCTAAATAGTTTATTCTATAAGTGGTTTAATTTTCAAAATAAAAATTTGTTACGTACAAATATTTGGATGTACCTGGAAAAGCATGAAATCCTTATACACCGTAGTGACTTTTCAACAATTGGTATATATTGTATCAGTACACCCATTGCAATATATCAGCGGAAGTTACGCGTGTGCCACATTTCACTATGGCTCTGTTTACAGCGGATGTCATCATGTTCACATGTAAACAACGTGGTAAAATGGCGGCGGCGCATGACAGTATTAGTATCGGTGGTGGTGATTGGGTTTTCAGTACGGACTTTACAGCCCGCGCACTCAGCTATGGGATTCCCGGATTGACACATTGAGAATGCGGACTAGGGGTGGGAAATATTTCGATGAAATAACACTGTTTTATTTTTTTATATAGATCATAGATATAAAGTATGGATCGTGCATTCTGTATTAATATACAATCGTCGTTCCGAACAACGTAGGCATCGGTAATTCAAAATCTCCTAATAACGTCAGCTAGAGGGGCATCCGTTAATTAACGTTAACTGGTGAATTTAAATATCGCGCAGAAATATAGCAGTCACGGTAGTATTGCGGTAGGGATAGGAGAAGGTTGTTACATGAAGCTCGTTTAGAGATTTGAGTGTAATGGTGTAATGTAACATTTGTTTAAAATAGTGAGATAGATGTAGCGGTATTTAGGATATACGAGATCTATCTCCTTTTTTAAGAAGAATGAAATAGCCACTCTTGTTTAAATAAGGATAAGTATATCCTAAACTGCTTTCCATCTCTTTCCTTTGACAGGACTCTGTTTTCGGGTCATATATAATCCAGTAATATATTTTTAAGGTTATATCAAAATGGTAAACTTATTATTACGTACCTACTAATTTTTGCAATTTTAATTTTTCTATCTTTGTGAATATCATACAGGGTATTTTTTAAAGACTTTCCAGCGAATTATTTACAAAATAACGAATTTTCAGTAAAAATATTTCAGACAAAAATTTAATAGTTTTGGAGGTGCTAAATATTGACACTATGAGGTGATATTAGAAAATCTTTTTCAATTCTAAATCCATATTTTTGTTGCAGATTCGTATTCTTTGAGATAAAATAAACATCTTTTGTTCGAAACATTTTTTCTAAAAATGTATATTTTTTATGATAAGGAGCAAACTAAACAGAAATTTCTGGATTTTCAATAATTTTTTACTTGAAAAATTTTCTTAATCACAAGACTTTTTAAAACTAAATAGCAAATTATAAAAAAAAACATAAGACTTGTAAAACATGTCAGAATATCTTTACATCCCTAAACAAAATAAATACTTCTCAATTCCACCGGAAACGACTGGGTTTATTGTACAAAGACGTGACAATAAACTAACGGAAAGGGATTTAATTCAGGATGACGGTGAAATTACAACACATCACAATGCATACGTAACGCGACTCCCTCGACACGTGGGTGTGATATTGCAATCGCGGGACACAACACCTCCCCTCTTTCTCTCTCTCTCTCTCTCTTCCCCACTGAGCCCACACAATCCCTCCCACCCAACAGCGTATTTCAGGTGACATGGAAGTATTCAAATATGTTGCGGAATATTTTCACTAAGGACAACGAGAGTTAGTTAAGTCTCGTATCGTAAATTGATTTATCTGTCTCGTCTCATACCGAAACACCCCCCCCCCCCTTTTCCCCACTGATCCCACAGTATTCAAGTATATTCGATGAAGCAAAATTTCACAAAGAAAATAGAATTTACATTCAAAAGCTAAAGTACAAACAATACAAATAATATTCATAATAAAAATCATTTAATACTGACGGCATTGAATCTTTTTTTACGATTTGAATTGCATTTATAGATTGCAGAGTAACTTTTAGTATTTATTCGATAAAATTCCTGTTTGTTTGAAAATGTATTCTATAAAATCAAACGTCACGCGACGGTTTTCCAAGTTTGTTGTTTTATAACAGAACAAGAAATCCTAGCTATTTCGTTTAAATAACCAGATGTTGAATCTTATTCCATTTTCTGTAAATTGAAAGAAAATAGCGGACGTAAAGATTTTACGAGAAAGTCCAAAAGTTTTTTTTTATGTTATAAAAGAGAAACTTTTACTTATCTTTTATCTTGTAATGTGTTTAAAATATATGTTCGATAAGAACTAAATGGAAGATACTTTTTTTTAATTGTGGAATTATGAGTTTTATGACCTAATTACGAAATAAAGTTTAATTTTGAAAGTTGTTAGAGTTTGAAATGTGCTCATTGTCTTTTAAAATGTTTTAACATTTTGCGATTTGGGAAAATATGTTCTAACAAAATTGTATTAACATTTATAATAAGTAAATATTAAGTGACCCCCCCCCCATGGAATGCGTGAAAAGGTGTTTTATTTTATATTCGAAATAATTTCTTAATTTGCGTATTAAGGAGTTACATACAGTCAGCAGGCCAAAAAAAGGTTTTTTTCAAAAAAAAATTTAATAGATACTATTTTTATTAATGAACAAATTTGTACACATATTATGGTAACTTTTAGTTGTATTTTAAAACCTTCGATTAATTACTGAGACCTCCTACATTCAAACGCTCTGAGACGTCTTTACAAATATGCGTGTAACTTCGAAAATAATCGCCGGATTGACTTGAAACTTTCTTTGTGTGTATTTAAACATATGTACATTACGAAAATGAAATAAAAAAATCGATTTTATGAAAGTTCTAACTGTATATAACCCCTTAAGAAAAATGTCGAATTAATTTTTTTAATAAAATTGTATGAAAATTAAATGGTTAACCAATGGCAGGCAGTTATTACTTTATCGGTTTTTTATTTAAATTGCTCAATAATTAGCAACAATAAACGAGGAAATTGGATATCTAAAGGAACCAGACAGGTTCAGGAATATAAACATTTAATAAAAAATAAATAAATAAACAAGAAAGCATTGTGCATTTATTTTACCATTTGTTTTTATACTATAAACTTTTCGCCCCCAATTTTTTACCAGACCTTCTTTTGCTGAAATATAAATTTTTGATAGCTGTGCTAAATTTTGCTAGTTATTTCTAACATTAATAATAATAATAATAATAATAATGGATTTATTCATAAATGAACATTACAATGTTATGGAATATGTCGAGACAGAGAAAAGAATAACAATATAATATAATATATATATACAAAAAATAAAATAAAATAAAATAAAAAATAAAATATGAATATTATCCCAAAATGTCAATATTCTTATATAATTTTTCGGCCTCCCAGTTCAAAAAATATATTTTTTTCATCAGCCCTCCTTTTGTTGAAATTTAAATTTTTGATAGTTGTGCTAAAATGTGCTAGTTGTTTCTAACATTGTCCCAAAATATCAATACTCAAATATATTTTTTCGGCCCCCACAGTTCAAAAAATATATTTTTCATCAGTCCCCATTTTGTTAAAAATTTTAATTTTTTATATTGTGCTAAAATGTGCTAGTTGTTTTTAACATTATACCAAAATATCAATACTCAAATATAATTTTTCGGCCCCGAATTGTTGAAATTTAAATATTTAAAAGTTGATTTTCAATTTCCATTTATTAACAAATTACAATAAAATAAAATATAAAACAAAAGACGTACATATAATTGAAATGGTTGTATAAAATAGCATTTTAATGATGGCAGTAACGAGCCACGACATCTACGGTATATTTTTATATGAAAATTCATCCCCATTGTCTAAATTTTGAATAGATAGCAGTTTGCAAGAGACAACCACTTTTTGCGGCTACCCCCATTGTTTTGTTCTTATTATGAATATATCTTGTAATAATAGACCGAGGATATTTATGCATATTGTAAAACTAATTGTGAATCTTGAACTACTATACAAGTAAATGTTCAAGCATCATTTAGTGGCAATTAATTATTTTGTTTTATACAAATTTGTTTTCATAATTTTGTAAATACGTTTTTGAAAATTTTAGTATATGAATATTTATAGTTTGTACATATATATTAAATATTATATCTTGGAAGTTTAAAAGGGGGGGCGGGTATATACAGGGTGTCCAAGATAAGCGTGTAATGCATGGGGATATCCTAAACGGTAAGAGATACAGATGTGGTTAAATGAGATGAATTATTTGTAAGAAAGGGGTGAGTATTACAACATCAAAAAATATTAATAATTTTATGTGGTTCAGGCGGTATACCCAAAAAACTGAAAATTCGGAATTTCTTTAAATGACTATATGGTACTTTTTGTTTGCGGTTTCTTAAAGCACTTTTTTGAGTAGAATTGTTTGGTGTATTTAGAATTTTTATATCACTTTTAGTTTCCGAGTTACAAGCCTTAACTTTAGTTTTTTTTATGGGCCGCCAAGTTGGCTATATCATATTTGAACGTGTTTTTTACTCTACTTTACAACGATATATCACATGACATACTTATTATAGAAAATAAGTCGAAGTACTAAATATTGGTGATATTTATAAAGTATTTTATTACAAACATTTAAGTAAGCCATGAAAAACAAAAATTGTTAAACAAAATCGCAATAACAACAATGAAAATAACAAATACATATTTAAAAACAATAAACTATTACAAAAAAAAAGGTTTTTACTTTTTTTTAATAATAAGTATGACATGTGACATATCATTGTAAAGTAGAGTAAAAAACACGTTCGAATATGATATAGCCAATTTGGCGGCCCAGAAGAAAAACTAAAGTTAGGGCTTGTAACTCGGAAACTAAAAGTGATATAAAAATTCTAAATACACCAAACAATTCTACTCAAAAAAGTGCTTTAAGAAACCGCAAACAAAAAGTACCTATCTACTTTGCCAAAAAGTTATAGTCATTTAAAGAAATTCTGAATTTTCAGTTTTTTGGGTATACCGCCTGAACAACATAAAATTATTAATATTTTTTGATGTTGTAATACTCACCCCTTTCTTACAAATAATTCATCTAATTTCACCACATCTGTATCTCATACCGTTTAGGATATCCCCATGCATTGCACGCTTATCTTGGACATCCTGTATATTAAATATTATAGCCTGAACGTTTGAAGAAGGGAGGGTCTTATACTCTATACTGCCTTACTCATTTTTTTTCTTCAAAATTTTGATTTTTGTACTGTTAGATTCTATTAAAAAAATCTGAGGGAAAAAAAACTTAAACACTAACAAATTACCTAGCGTTGTTAAAATAAATATCAATTGTTTTGAATTATAAAATTAATTAATAATAAATGATTGTCTTTATTTCAGTTATAATTGATTAAAAGAGAAACGTCTATTTGGAACTATCATCTCTCTTACATACCAAATTCAATTGTAATTTAAAACATATTTGCATATTATAAATTTTCAACTGACGCCTCTGGGATAATATATACGGAAATAAAGAAAGTGATACTAAATTAAAGATGGTCGCTGTCAAGTTTTGGTAATAGTATCAAATACGGACTAGAATTGGTTGTTATGCATCCATAGTCTTTCCTAATCTGAATAAAAAGCAATAAAATATGGATTAATAAAGAGATTAAAGCTTTTTCAGATGACTGCCTTTCGTACTTTAGTTGCTTATTCAAAATACTATTAAATCGCCCTCAAATTATTTGAACAGGGACCTGAAATTGTTAAAATTTTGATCCATTTTTTTTTATTTTTTACATTTAATTTCTTATTGCTTTTTAACGGCAATATACATATACATATCTCGATACTTCCTCCCTCCCCCCTTTTAGATGCGCTACTGAATAGGCCTAATTCTTGAGTATCTTCGTCACCAAGTCAATAAAAGGTGATCCCCTTTTATTGTATAAAATATTCAATAGACATATTAACATAGTTTACTTTGTTAAATATTTTTATTAAAAATAATACATTGAAAACTTTTGAAGTTTATCAAAGAGCAGTTGACAAAAATAATAACATAATATTAAATATAATGTAAAATACAATTGGTATAAAACTACATTTTCAGTTTACATTTCATTGTATTCTGACATTTATATAATAATAACTTTTTCTCTCAAAAGAGAACAACTCCTTTAAAAAGAGTTAACAATGAAAATAGCTGTTTATTTTCTTGTAAAAAGAACTCAGCAGGATACTTAAAATCAACAATGGAAGTGGAAAATTCATAAAAGGGAAATTAATTTAAAAGTTAGTTACAAGAAAATTTTATTAAAGCTGATTTTTTTCTTCAACTGCATATACAAAAATGCTTTCTTTTTAACTCTATCACAAATTAAAACAAAACTATCATTAAATGAAAAAGTTCAACATATTTTAAATTGATAATGCTCTGTTTCACAAACGACAGGTATCTAGCAAGTACTGTCTCTATATATTTCTCTTTTTTTTTTTTCAACTACATATAAAAAATGTTTCCTATTTAACTCTATCACAAATTGAAACAAAACTATCAATTTAATGAAAAAGTTCATCATATTTAAATTATTAATGCCCAGTTTCATAAACGACAGGTATCTGTATCTTTATCTTACACTTCTAGCTCTGATTGATCATTGCTTAGTTTTATGATACCTATCGTTCGTGAAACAGGTTCTATCGAGAGTGCTGTAAAAAAATTTAATTCGATCTTTATTTTTTATTTAATTCAACGCCATTTGCAATCGTATACTGGTAACTTGAATTCAAAGCATCTTGCCTTTTTCGAACGTTAGGTGTTATTATCGTTAGAATTGTACCAATTACTAAAAAAAGGCCCATTCCAATATTGGCCCAAAAATCACCAAAACTGTTGATCATCCATCCAAAGACTAAGGTGAATACAACAGCTAAAATCTGACACCCAATGTTCAAATATCCTGAAGTAATGCTTTCTGGTTCCGGATAAGTTAGCTCAGTGCATAACTCGTATCCTACTGGGATATATCCCACTACGAATGCTCTGAAATGTTAAATAAGGTGTAAGTTATAAACTGGCACAGTGAAATATTTCGATACGATTTCGGTAAAAATAAAATACAGTAGAAACTGACTATAACGATATCGTTATAACGACTGAAAATAAAAATCCCGGCTGAATCCCATATATAATTAATAATATAATATAATTGCCTTTTATAATATACCGTTTATAACGATATTGCTTACAACAGAATACCGCTTTGAACGATTTATTGTTTATAATATTTTCGGAATTTAATCGACGGACCGTCTTTTGTTTCCATTTTTTAAGGGGTTACATACAGTCAGAAGGCCAAAAAAAGTGTTTTTTCAAGAATTTTTTTGGAGAAGACGTTTATAATTTATCAATGTAAAAATTTGTACACATATTATGGTAATTTTTAACTGTATTTTAACATTTTTTATTTCTAAAAATAATAATTTCGAAAGCTGATACAGCTGTTCTCCAGGAGGTCCTCTCAAAAAAGGCGCCTTGCGGTGACCATGATATCTCTGGACTTCATCTTTTAAAATAAAAAACTCAAACGGATTTCTTTAAAGTAATGTATAATCTTGTACTTAATCGAAGGAATAAACAAAATAAATTTTTTTGAGAAAATGGCGGCTTCTCAAAAAAAAAATATCGATTTTCGACAAAAATTTGACCTTAAATTGTTTATAAAAAAATAAATATTTGTCGGTGAGATAAAACCTTCCATTAATTACTAAAAAAGATTCTTAAGAAACTTGTGTTAAAATTTGAGATTGATCGGTTCAACCGTTTCCGAGGAATAGTGGTCACCGACTTTAAAAACACAGAATTAAGAAAAACGCGCTGCCGCTCCGACATCCTACATTCAAACGCTCTAAGACGTCTTTATATGCGTGTAACTTGAAATTTTCTGTGTGTATATTTAAATATATGTACATTACGAAAATGAAATAAAAAAATTAATTTTTTTGAAAATTCTAACTGTATATAACCCCTTAAAATATATTGTAAATGTTAGGTTTAATTCTAATAAACAGAAAACAGATGTGGATTTCAAATATTGGTATACTGGTACATGATTGGTTGAATGTTATTAATACTCAACCAATCAGAACTGTCGCACCTCATAATGTCAAAGTAAATTTCCAGTAAAATAACGTTGAGTGTCGCTTCTGTATTATCGTAGGTATATGTACATATGTACATATTTATTATTCTGTGATTAAAATTTTGATTTTATTTTGACGATATCTTCAAAATTTCAGCATACTCATAAAATTTTTAGTTTTTCCGATAAATACCTTAAAAAATCGAATTATTACGACAATCAGTTTTCCCGCCTTAAAATGATCGGCCACTTCGATGTGGTTATAACGGATTTCTACTGTATTTTTATTATGTATTTACCCGAAAAATCCACTTGATATATAAACAAATACTTCGTTTTTCCATACCAAACAGAAACAATAAACAGCCATTCCAACTGCGCTCATGATCAGAACAAATACGGTAACTTCTCTATAAAATAAATATTATTTACATATGTTAAAAAATCGATAAAAATAAATTTTATTATTGTTTTACTTAAATTTGCGAGTTTTATCTAGTATGTATCCAAAAACTACAGACCCAACCATTCCACCTGCAGTCATTATAAGTCCTATTGTACCAGCAAATTCTTCTCGATTCTGGGAAAATATTATAAAAAAAATATTTTTATTTTTTCTATCTAATAAAATCCAACCTTATCAAATTTATACCATGGAATTAACCTTGAAGATCTATAAAACTTTTTTTATTGTAGTTTACAAAATAAACAAACTAATTTTTATCTAATAGTCACTTGAGTTTATGAAATTAGATACATTAAAAATGTATTTACATTTATTTACAATTTGTCTATTTATCTACACGTTATACACTACCGTACAAAAGTTTATGGACACCTGTGATTTTGAAGGTAAATAAACAGATTTCAGTCAATAAAAATCTCCAAAATAGCGAAAAGAATATGTTTACTCGCAGTCAAAATAGTAAAAAAAAACATTTCTTGAAAGACACTGTGCGTCAATATTTTCAACTTGAGTAAACCTGACCTTTCAGGCATATAATTCAAAAGTTTTCTTTAACATGGAAAATTGTAAATGCTGTATTTTAGATACATATGCTAGGATTATTTAAAAAGTTGTAATTAAGTACTCTTTATCAACATTAAAGATTTTTGCAGTTTTATATTAACAATATGCAAAAAAAATGAGTGTCCAAAGATTTCTGCACGGCAGTGTAGTAAATAAAACATATTACTTACAGGAAAATGAATCAAAATAAGTTGATTGAGTAAAGTCGATATCGCATTGTACACCCCTGTACACATTCCAAATGTTATAAACAATAATATAAACCCACGGTTTGTAAACAGACGTTTAAAGGTTCCCACCACTTCACCCCATGAAAAGGACTCGTTCAGTTGTAACGCCTGTGCTTTACTTGGAGGCAATGGGGGTTGTTTTTGAAAAACTGTTGAGCATAATAAAATATCAAACTGTCCACTAGGGCTTGCAAACCGGTTAAAACCGAAGCCGGTATACCGGTTTTTTGTTAAAATTTACCAAAACCGAAAAACCGGTGTTTTCATGAAAAACCGATTTTAAAACCGGAAGTCAATTATATCTTCTTTTTTTCTACAAACTGAAAAATAATTTTATGTATCAACTGTCATTCATGAAGTGTTTATGTTGTAAAATTATTTAAATTCAAATAAAAAGGGAAAGGGTGACATCTATGAAAGAATGCGCAATGTACAAATAAAAATATTGAAGTGAAGTAAATAGAATTGAGTTTCATTCGTGAAGTCTATAATAATAATAAAGGAGATCCAAATTGAATCTATCTATATCTACTATTTATTATAGCTCAAATAGAGACTAATCAATTTCAAATTGAGAATTGTGAATTTCAGATTTGAGATGGAAATAAATAAATCATTTATTTTATTATAATATAATGTATTATAATACAAAATATAATACAAACTTTTTTCTTGACCAGGTTATTTTTTGGTCTTTCAATAACAGAAATTTCAAATTTGTATGATCTTTTTTTCGACCATTCAATTAAAAATTCAAATACGTAAATATACCATTCTCCGATTTTTATTTTTGCTCGCCGCGCCGAGTCCTCCCTAATCCTCGACCCCAGGTTAGAGTCTTGTTAGCCCCCCTCCCTCCCGCTCATGTAGGGGCCACTGTTTCAATTATTATTTAACTTGTTATTACGAATATTAATTAGTAAAGATAAGATATATTAACTATTTTTAATTTTATTTAAAATCAAGCTCCCAATGATTTACTATTATTAAAATTAACAAAGCATAATCAATGCATTAGTTTTGAATCTTTAAACATGAGTGATATATCAGCTACAATTAGCAACAATAATATTTTCGCGTATTTTTTTAGCTACTGTAATCGAAACTCAGTTCCAGGCATTTTTCTGCCTTCACCACTGAGTATGTGGTACTTCAATGCCTAAATCACTTTTAACACTAGCTTTTAAACTTAACCAATTTAAAAATGATAATTCCCAATTTGAAACTGATTATTCCCAATTTGCAATAGAGTAGTCTCAATTTGAACTTGAAAAAATATAGACCAATAAATCGTTTTTATTTTTAAATATCAATTTATTGTTTTATTAAAAAAAAAAAAAAAAAACGAAAAAAACCGGTATACCGGTTTTCATTTTACGAAAAAACCGAAAACCGGTTTTTGAAATTTAGTCGATTTTTTGCAAGCCCTACTGTCCACCTTAAAAAATTATATATACTCAACATATTAATTAAGGGGACACCTAAAAAATAGCCTGTTTTCAAAAGGTTTTAGCTTGGTCAAAAATTAACTTTTTTTTAAATTTACTCTACTTTATGATGGTCTTATTCGTTCCTTAACATCTTTTCATTTTTTAACCTTTTTATGTAAATATATAAATTTTCAAAAAAAAACTGCATATTTTGAAACTTGACGCGGCGTGCATTTATGTAGACAATAAAATTTTAATATAACTTTTTTGCAGAGAATTTCAGTACCTTGAAATCGGTACCATGGACATTTTTTTGCAACAAAGGTATCACAATTTTAGTGAAAATCAGGAAAAAATAATTTAAATGAACAAAGCCGGAGTAATTTTGGTGGTACAGTAAATAACAAAAAAGTAAAATGAAGCTTAACTTAACATCTTTCAGATTATCTATTGTAGTGAAAGACTTTTGATGAATTTATATAAAAATATTCTAACTTTAAACAGAGTATAAAAGTCAAGTAAATAAACAGTAAAACTATACCAAACAGAACATACCTTAAAAATTACATTTCAGGTGGCCCGAGCTAAAGTTCATACTGATAAGACATACTCTTTAAAATGCATTTTTATTTATTCTAATCGGACCATATTACGCGAAGATATACAACTTTGAAGTCTCAACATCAGAAAACCCATAAAAATTACCAATTGCTTAAATTTTTCTCGAGCTCATGAAAAAATTTAAGAAGTCAAAAAATGCTTTATTTCCCTGATTGTACTTAAAAATGTATGCATACTGTGTACATGCATTTGTGCATGTAAAAATAAATATTAAGTAAAAATAATCATTTTTTGACTTCTTAAACATTCCATTAGCTGCTTTATTTCACGAAAAAAAATCAACAATTTACTATGACAGTTAGGTGTCCCCTTAATTAATGTGTTGAGTGATGAGTGTATGAAATCTTACGTGCAATTACAGCAATCAAAACTACAGTAGTAAACACAGCCTGTATTATAAACATCCTATATAAATCATTCCCAATATCATCCAGATTTTCATGGTTTTTCACAGCAATCGGCGTTATGACAAATCCGAACGAAATTCCGGATAGTATTCCAAATACTCCGATCGAACAAGCTGTGCTAACTTGGCTGGATCCAAACCAAGTCGAAGCCAACTGTGCAGGAATACTCAACAGGAAAATCTGTGAGATAGAAGTCACAGTTTGGCCGATAAAGGTGACGTAAAAGCGGTCAGGTGCTACTGAAGAAACCTTAATCCAAGAGCCTAGAGCCATTGTAAAGGCGGCTTGGATTGTTGAGAAACGGAGACCCTGAATAAAGATTTTTTTTAATGTGTCAAGTTACTTAATGATCATCCTGTACATTACCTTTTTGTTAATAATATAAAATCCAGGAAATATTAGCGGGATATAAGTAATCATGTAAATCATTGAAGTGAAATCTACAGCTAATGAAGTAACGTTATAATATTTCATAACGATGTTATTAATTATTGCATATTGTATCCATTGGGCCCCCATTGAAGCCCCAACAAAACAAAAGCACGCTAACATTATCCATCTTCTTTTATACACTTTAATTTTTATTCCAGATTCTGCTAATTCTTCTAATTCTGGTTGTTTAAGTTTATCTGTTACTGCCATGTTAAATTCTTCATTTTCCATTTTGTTATATTCTTCAATTCATAACAAAACTATTACTGAAATTTTTACTATGGTCTTTATGTATTTTATCTATACTATTGTTAAAACACTTATATTTAGAAAAAAAGTATCACAAATGTAAATATACTTCTAGAAAATAAAAGGCTTAGAAATTTGTTTATTTAAAATCTTACAATTAGTAAGTACATACTAATTTTTTTTTAGTTGTCAAATAAAACTAAATATGACCTTAAACGATGATAATATTTAATAAGATAAGATTAAATAATATAAACGTTAACACTTTAATATAACAAATTTTATTAATTTTGATCATACACAAAAATACAATAGAACTTTAAACATCATGTCTTCGTGAGGATTTGAATCACTATCACTTGCGTGTTCCCCAATCATTGTATTAAGGATACTTAATTTAATTTCCCTAGTACACACTGTGTACTACTTCACAATACATGCGTACCAACTTAAATATATAACATATGTACAATGTATGTACAGTATATATAAAAAAATCGAAAAAAATAAATTGCATAACCTAATTTAGGTCTTTTTTTTTGATAATTGTAGTGTGCTGTGTCTGAATTTTTTTGTAACTTCGCATAGAAATTGTAATTTAATATAAGGTAGACCGAGGCGAATCGGATCAAAATAAAAATATGAGAGCATTTAAAAACAATTTAATAAAGGAATAAAAAAAGGGCAGAGAGATTAGCATTACATTTTTTGTTCAGAAAAATGTATACACTCACAAACAGAGGACTGGATTTAGTATACACAGAAAAAAAACTGTATTGGACCAAGAAAACCTTGTTTTGTATATAACAAAAACAAAATTTTCTTAATATAAGAAACATACTCTTAATCCAACTACGTTATACATTCGTTCAAGAATACTATAGTTGGTTTAAGAGATTATTGCTTATCTTAAGAAAATATTGTTTTCGTTATATACAAAACAAGGTTTACTTGGTTTGAGAAATCCTTTCTACCAGTAAAGTGCATGTGAAAAATGGTGCCACGAAAACTACGCTGATAGAAGAGGTAATAAAGGACTATGCACTTGTGATTTGTGTGCCAATCACTGATTTATGTGACGTCTGATCTCATAATTAAGATGTTATTGTTATTATGAAACTTTTCTATATTTTTATGATTGATAAATGTTAAATCCGATTAGCCCTAAGATTTGGGGTAAATCGGATAATTCTCGATGCTCAGTTTTTTGTTTACAGAAAAGTACTGTATCATTTTAAATTTGTACATCATAAAGTAGAATAAAAACTGATTACAATTCAATTAATACATTTTATTTACGAAAGTTGTATTTTTTTAACCTCAAAATCAAATTGATCCGATTCGCCTCATTCTACCCTATCTAAAAAACATTATTTTTCATTCAGTTCAATACTATTTGCTATCGTATACTGATAACTAGTATTCAAAGCATCCTGCCGTTTACGAGCGTTAGGTGTTATTATCGTTAGAATTGTACCAATTATTAGAAAAACTCCCATTCCAACATTTGCCCAAATATCACCAAAACTGTTGATCGTCCATCCAAAGACTAGGGTGAATAAAACACCTAAAATCTGACCCCCGATGAGCAGATATCCTGATGTAATACTCTCTGGTTCAGGATAAGTCAATTCAGCGCATAACTCGTATCCTACTGGGATATATCCCACCATGAATGCTCTAAAATATTATACAAAATTAGCAGGACTAGATTTTTACAGATAGAATATATAATTTTTTTAATTCTTACCCAAAAATACCACTTGTTATATAAACAAATATTTCATTCTTCCAAACTAAAGATAAATAGTAAACTGCCATACCAACTGCGCTCATTATATAAACGAATACAGTAAATTCCCTAAAAAGAATGTAGGTTATTTGTTGAAAAGTATATTATACTAAAAAAGGCATTCTATTACTTGTATTTCCTAGTTTTATCTAGCATGTATCCAAAAATAACAGACCCAACCATTCCAGCTAAGGTCATTAAGAGTCCTACAGCTCCAGCAAATTCTTCTCGGTTCTAAAGATGGGGAAATATATATAAGTTACTTTAACAAATTATGTTAAGTTAAATCAGTAAAACTTACTGGAAAATGGACCAATACAAGTTGATTCAGTAAAGTCGATATTGCATTATAAACACCTGTACACATTCCAAATGAAATGAATAGCAAAATGTAACCCCGGTTAGTGAATAAACGTTTGAATGTTTTCGTGAGTTCATCCCATGAGTAAGACTGGTTCAATAGTAACGCCTGGGCATTCGTAGGAGGTAATGGGGGTTGCTTCTCAAAAACTGTAATTAATATTTAAAAAAACTATCTATAAATGGTGATTTAGCACTGTCGTGCCAAACTTAAACAGTAGATTGAGAAAAATATTTTAAGCAAAAAACTTCCAATAAACATGTGTCCGGAAATTTTTCGTTAGGGAACTACAGCCCTATAAATATTTTGCTCAAAATGAGTTTTTATTTAATATCTAGAGAACCCTTTGTGATAAAATTATGAAATTTGGTATTCTATTTAGTAATAATATATAAGTGTTATTGATTTCTCGTATTAAACAATTATAATTTAGACCAGGGTTGTATGGGGCCAATGGGCCCAACATTTTTATCTAGTGTTTTTTGTTCTTTATTTTTTTTTTATAAAATTGGTCTGCATGCTTTCTTTTCCATCGATATTTCTCGAAATCTGTTTATCCTAGACAAATAAAGCAACGTATGTTTTTTGTGTATTTTGTGTCATGTAACCTTAAATAAGTGCTCAACTTTATAAAAATAAAAATAAAGAACAAAAAATACTAGATAAAAATCGATGGGTCCACTGGCCCCATACATCCCTAGTCTAAATGATAACTAGTTAATATGAGAAATTGATAACACTTATTATAACTAAACAGAATACCAAACATAATTTTAAAAAATAATGGTTTCTCTAGATATTAAATAAAAAACTCATTTTGTACAAAATCTTTGGAGAGCTGTAGTTCCCTCACGAAAAATTTCCGGACACATATTTATTAAAAGTTTTTTACTTAAAATATGTTTCTTAATCTACTGTTTAAGTTTGGCACGACAGTAATGAATCATCCTGTATATTAATTTAATAAAATCCTTACATGCAATCACTGCGAGCAAAACAATTGTAGTAAATGCAGCTTGAACTAAAAACATCTTATACAAATCATCTCCAATATCATCCAAATTATCATGATTCTGTACGATAATAGGTGTTATGACAAACCCGAAAGCTGTACCAAATAGTATTCCGAATACTCCAATCGAGCAAGCGGTGCTAACTTGGCTTGAGTCAAACCAAGTCGAAGCCAACTGTGCAGGAATACTTAATAGGAATATCTGTGATACAGACGCCATAAATTGGCCAATGAAGGTGACGTAGAAACGGTCAGATGCTACTGAAGCGACCTTGATCCAGGAGCCTAGAGCCATTAGGAAAGCGGCGAGGATTGTGGTGAAACGGAGACCCTGGATAAAGATTTTGTGTGTTTTTTTAAGTCATATATCAGCAGCCTTTTTACAAACTTTTATTTAACCCTTAGCTGTCCTACTTCTCCAGAATAACATACCTGCCACACTGGGGTCACCTCGTACCCTAGACACTAAAATGCTAACTACTCGTAAGCTATTTAAAATATATATATATATATATATAATATTTAATATATTTAAAAAATTGAAAACTTTGTAAAATTTAAACAGCTTACATTGAAGTTGAAATAATGTGAAGCGCCTGGTACCCCACAGTGGCAACTAAGGGTTAACTTCACTTGTTAGTTAGTATGTTAAGGTAAAATATTGCAATCAAAATTTCGACTAGTTCTAATTAAGCTAGAGCTTTGAAATTTTGTATACGTATATAAGTCCGGTGATAATGTAATATAGTATATCTAATATCGTTCTAAATTTAATATGGCGGACGCTCCAAGATGGCGGATTATCTTTTTTTTCACAACCATCTTGATATGGGTATCAAATGAAAGGGTTTGACAAGTAGAATACGATTCGCTATGTGGTGTCATTCTAAATCCAATATGACCAAAATGACGGATTACTTTTTACTTTTTAGTGCATTTTTAATAAAAGCTTGTTTTTAAATAGTATTTTTTATATAATTTAATTAAGTTCAAGTGACTTACCGATTATCTTACACACATTACCTTTTTATTAATAATGTAAAACGCTGGATACACTAGTGGAATATACGTTATCATGAATATCATCGAAGTAAAATCTACAGCTAATGAAGTAGTGTTATAATATTTCATTATGATATTATTAATGATTGAATATTGGATCCACTGTTCAGCCATTGGGGCTGCTACAAAGCAAAACAATGCTAACATTAACCATCTTCTTTTATACACTTTAATTTCTATTTGAGGTTTAGAACCTTCCTCTAATTCCAGTTGTTTTAATTTTTCGTTTATAGTTATGCTCATATCACTATTGTATATTATTTCTTCTTTATTCATTTTTAATGCTGATTAATTTTGTTATAATATTCTTCAATTCATTCCAAACTACAACTGAAGTATTTATTACGAAATGTATGTATTTTGTGTGTTAGTTTATCTTTATTTCACAAACAAATATTAATTTTATTTGATAAGGTAAAATACTCAAGCGAAAGTCATTGTTGTTACTTGTATTAACAGCGGTAAGAAATATTATTGTGAAAATGTTTATTTTTAGAAAAATTAAGACGAATGTAAATACTTATTCGATAAGATTTCGTTTTGGTGTTTTATTATTAGGTACTAGCACCAGTTTTGAACGCGTTAAAGAAATTTCGCACTAAATTATTTTTCATTTACGGAATAGAGTAAAACAGACTTAGCACATTACGGCACAGTATTTTCTTTTTAAATATAATTTCTACAGAAAAAAGTTTTTTGGTTCATAATTAAACGCAAAGCATATTAATTCTTTTTTGATTGGTGGATTATATTTTTTAAATTCTCATGAACTTATGTTACTAATAAAACAAATCCTTCTTAATTAAATCAATTTAATTAGGTTCTAAAATCCGCAAATATAGTTTTTTTTTTGTATATGTTTTTTTCTCTATTAATGGACAAAGTCAATCCAGTAATTTACACTTGCTAATGATAAGTACTACTACACAAACGTTTTAACCCATTAGTGCATGAAGTTTATTTTTTCAAAATTAAATGTTTTGATTTTATAAAACGTTTTATTTTAATGTTAAAAAAATGTTTTCTAGATAAAAAAAAATTTATTATTGTTAGATTAGCCAATATCGCATGTCCATTTAAATGGACTCTATGCATTGTGGGTACTTAACCCTCCGTTAGGCGCGCGGCATACATGCGTAGACCACTACTATAAAAACTGTAATAATAAAAATCACGTTGTATCTGAGCACGTGCCCTTTTGAGTAAATGTCGGTTATGAATTCTTACATATTATCAGTTACTTAGTTGCAATTTTTTAGCCCGGTGTTTTCAGTTATAACGAATCAAAAACGGCTGGTCTACGCATGTATGTCGCGCGCCTAAGGGAACATCCATAAACCACGTAACGCCTTTTTCTAAAAATTTTTGGCTCCCCTCCCCCCATGTAACAAAATCCTTCAATTAGCTGGACCCCTCTCCCCCCTAAAAACGTTACGTGGTTTATGGATGTTCCCTAACGGTGTAACAATTTTTGTTGTTTCGATTTTTTATTTTCATCATTTTTGTAAGAAATAGTAGTTTTACTTTATGGGCGTGAATTTTACTATTTTCGGAAATATAGACATGTTTGACAAAAAAACCTTGCAGGGGTGTACTTAAAGCTCCACAAAGAGTTTAGAATAATACCGAGTGTACGAGATTTTCATAATTACAGAACCCCACACCATTATAGGCATGAGCATCTACAGGAGGGGGGGGGGCTATTGGGATACTTACCCCCCTGACATCGAGAAAATAGATGTAATATCCGACTCTATAATGTACTTGTGAAAAAATATATTTTATATTTGGGGGGGGGGAGACCTAATTGATTGAAAATTTACAGATGGACATGACTATCCAAAATAGCTAAAAGTGAAAAAAATACCTAGTGCCCTTACTTTTTTGGTCAATCTGATAAGGTCTAGGTCATCAAGTCATCACCCCCCACCCCCTATATTTTTTTTTAGATTTTCCTGCATATAGATAAAGTAATTATTTCGGACGTTGTAATATTCTTCTGATGAAGAGATAATCTGGAAAAAGTTTGTGTAGTCACTATGCATAGTGTCCATTATAAGGGATGCAACAAAATAACGTATTTTTTGTAATAAAATAAAAAGAAAAATATATATTTCATTGTTAAAAAATATTCTAGATAATCATATAAAACTAATAGCATTTACAAAAATCACAATATTTAATTGTATTATATTAAAAAAAAATACTAACCCCCCGTTTCGCGTAGAGTATAAATTGGGATCCATTTAATTGGCACTAAAACACTTTATAAATCAAAATGTACTTAACTACTGTAAAGGGTTTGTTTGTTGTCAATATAGGAACAACAATTAGGTACATACAAACAAGTCCAGACTTGCAAACGTGACGATTAAAAAAAATAAAATCTAGACGTCCATTATAAGACACATTATGCACTAATGGGTTAAAATAAAGAGTAAAATTAAGCATTATTTGTTCACTGTTTTTAACCTCTACAAGGCCGGAGAACCAATATTTTAACGCACAAGAAAATCTTCAATTTTTGTTTTTAGATTCAAATACATCGAAAACGTATATTTGCACTTCCAAATAAATAAAAATCGTTCATGCGAAGCAAATGAGTACTTTTTACCCTATGATAGGGGTTATTTTTAGGTTTACTGTATTTTTGACGTCAGATTTGGATTCAGCGTTGAAAAATACATCGAAAACGTATATTGGTATAATGAAAAAAGGTTATGTACTATTAAAAATAATATTTCTTCGAATTTGAACGTTTTAAAACGGACTGTTTACCCTTTCGGCCCAGAAGGCTAATATATGGGCTCATTTCCACACTTTGTCTTTGATCAAGCAATGATATAAGATACCTTTTAGAAGAGTTTTCTGAGGGTGAAATGCCCCCTGAAATCCCGACCCTCTAAAATTTAAACAAAATGGTAAATTATCATGAAATCACGCTGTAAGACAGTTAAATGTGTATAGATTAAAATCCAGTAATGATAGTAATCAAATATCAACAAATATTTCTTATTCAGTACATTTAAGTTAAAAATATTCAACACTGGAATTTTGTTCATTACCTTAATTAATGGTAAGGGACGTCCATAAACCACGTAACGCCTTTTTCTATAATTTTTTGACCCCCCCCCCCATGTAACGCCATGTAACAAACCTCCCCCCCACCTAATGTTACGTAACACAGTAACATATATATTACATTATTTAAAAAAAAAAATTCAGCTTGAATTAGACATTATATTAAATATTGGTAAATCGTCCAACAATGTTTAGTTTTTATTTGTATTTGAATTAATGTTACGTAATATTTGAATATGATCCCACCTCCTATCCCCCATGTAACGCAATGTAACAAAATAACTGAACCCCCCTTCCCCCTAAAAGTGTTACGTGGTTTATGGACGTTCCCTAATAGATTAACTAAAATTATCCATACGTTGATCCTGCAATAGAAAATGTGGAATAATAAAATTCACAGCTTGTTTACTTTAAGATAAAGTTTTTTATAGTATAAAAATAATTCAATAAGGAACAATAAATCTAAAATTATCTTTCGTTCATTTCAACTCCATTTGCCATCTTATATTGACAGTTAACTTTCAACGCATCTTGCCTCTTCAGAATATTAGGTGTCATTGCTGTTATAACAGTCCCGATAACCAACAAGCCACACATTGGAATGTTTGCATAGAGGTCCCCAAAATTATTCATTATCCATCCGAAAAATAACACAAATAAAATACCAGCTGCTTGGCTTCCTGCGACTAAAATACCGGATGAAATACTTTCCGGTTCCGGGTAGGTCAGTTCAGCGCAAAGCTCGAATCCTACAGGCATATAGCCTGTCATGAATACTCTGAAAAATACAATTTGCTAATTTTTGAATTGAGAGACATGATTTTGTAGACACTTTTGCAGAGAATTTTATATTCTACAAAATTGTGTCCTTAAAAATTTTACATCAGTTATCGTGAATCAGGAATACCAACTTTAGTACTAAAGAATCATTTTCCCATGTTATTTAAATGGGAAACGGGACCCCCAATCAAAATTTAATATTTAAATGATTTTCAGCTTATATAGATCAGTGGTCACCAAACTGTAGTTCACGGCGGCATTTTTGATAACTAAATATTATACATATATTAGCCCGAAAGTCACAACACCATTTTAAAATGGAATAAATTTTTCATTTCGTAATAATTCACTTTTATTCTTTCATGAACAGAAAACACATTTCTTGGAAATAAATTTTATTTATTTTTGAAAATTACATCCTTTAAATAACCACAATTTTGCGCTTCAAACTGACGTGCTCTTTCTAAGGCGTGAATCATCACCTGTCGTAATGTTTCTTGGCTTATTCCTTCAATTTCTTCACGGATGTTGGCCTTCAATTCAGGGCTGTGGAGTCGGAGTCGGGGAGTCGGAGTCGGGGAGTCGGAGTCGGGGAGTCGGAGTCGGAGTTTTAGTAATTTTGGGTGGAGTCGGAGTCGGAGTTGGAGTCGGTAAAAAGGTACCGACTCCGACTCCTTTAATTAAATAAAGGTTTTTACTTCTTTACACACTTCATATTTTTTGTTCGTTTTGAATTTTGAAGTACAATGATTTTGAAATGTTCAATTCTGGCCGTAACCAGAATCACCGTAATTCTCTCAAAAAAAATTAGTCCGAAAACGGATTTTTTTTCAAAAAAATTTGGTACAGTAAGGAGTCGGAGTCGGAGTCGGACATTAGAAAAATAAAGGAGTCGGAGTCGGAGTCGATGATTTTTGTACCGACTCCACAGCCCTGCTTCAATTGCTGAATGGTTCGAGGATTGTTACGGTATATTTTATCTTTCAAATACCCCCACAGAAAGAAGTCTGGAGCAGTTAATTTTAAACCGCCGGAATAAACGAAGTATAGTTTGTTTATGAGGTGGTTTTCTGACCCGAACAGGTTCTTTGCGTAAGCACAATTGCTCAGTCGTGAATTTCTCGACTACGAATTTCCAAGGATAACGCTTTAATAATTTGAAATCAAATTAAAAAAAAATGTAGAAAGTTATTTGAATTTTAAATGGTGTTGTAACTTTTGGGCCAACCTGTATGTAGGCATGATCCAATAATACAAGATCTGCTGGATAGTTCATTTGTTTTATACTGTGACGTCATCGTCAAGATATTTTTCTAATTTTTCTTTATAAATGACCCCTAAGGAGTTCGAAAAAATCCCTGATCTTTGGACGCATAAGAAAATAAAAATATAATAATTTTACCCCAATATTCCGCTGCAGATGTAGACAAACCAGTGGTTCTTTGAGCCCATAGAGAATGAGTAGACCGCCATTCCAACAGCGCTCATCAAATAAACAAAAACAGTAAACTCTCTGGAAAAAGTGATAAACTGTTATTGCACTCAATTTAATTATCCGTGTTTACAGATAAAACATTGCGATTTAATTAAAATTTAATCTATCCTAAATCAGTTACGTTTTGTTTATTATGATACATTGACTTTGTATCAAAAACAAATATATGTATACATGCCAAAACGTAAAATGTAAGAGATATTGATTCTACAACCAAAAATAATTATATACAAGCTTCGCCGGAAATTGATTAATTTTTACAACAATTTATGTAAATTTTAAAATCTATACTGTTAATTTAGAACAATATAATATTGCTATGATCCAATAAAACAAAATCTGCTGGACAGTTCATTTGTTTTATACTGTGACGTCATCGCCAAGAAATTTTTCTAATAAGGAAATATAAATAAATAAACGACCAATACTTTTTACACATTTTTTTGATTTAATTACACTATGCAACAAAAAAATACTTTTGTAATATAACAGAGATCTGAATAGAAAATTTAGGCATGCCGAAACCAGATTTGTTGCCCAATTGGTTACATCACGTCAGGGTTTTGGGATATTCTAACCTAAAAGTCCCAAAAATGATTATATTGGCAATGTTAAAGAATTTGTTATCAAGTAGGTAATTTTTTTCTAAAGTTTTTGGTCACGGAAACAAATAGTATTATCTTTCCTCTTTAAAATGAGTTTTAACTTTTTACTGTACTATTTTTTTAGCCGAGATGTGCTAGTTTGAAGATATGATATTTTTTGTTAATAGAGTGTAGTATAGTAGATACAATGAAATTTACTACATAATAATAATAATAATAATATATTTATTCATTGGACATACAGAGATGTGTTGAATACGTCACAGAATATAAAAACAGTACAATGAGTAATAATATCACTTTCTAAATTATACATAAATATCGGAATAACAGATTAAATAATTAATTAACAAATTCATCAACACTATAAAAACACTTAGTAATTAAATATTGTTTAAACACCTTTTTAAATTTATCCAAATGCATTTCTTTAATAAATTTTGGGATAGAATTGAAAATTCTTAGCAGTTGATTTATAACTCCTTTATAAACTATGTGAGATGTCTCTGTCGGTATATATAAATCATTCTTAAACCTTGTTTTGTATTGATGTTGGATTTGAAATCTGTCGAAAAGTGCCTTGTTACTTGCTACGAAGCAACCGGCCTCATAAATATATAAGGATGGTAATGTTAGCAAATTTAATGATGCATAGTTGGGACGACATGATTCTCGTGGTTTAAGTTTTGATATCACTCGTATACAAGTTTTTTGCATACGGAACAATTGAATAGCATCGGGTACACCTCCCCAAAAAATGATACCATATCTTAAATTAGATATTATGTATGCATGATACGCAGCTATTACTGAATCTTTCGGAACAATTGCACTGAGTTTTCTTAGGAGGTATATATAGGTTGAGATTTTTTTTTTTAGATTAGCAATATGTTCTTTAAAGTTTAATTTTGAATCCAAGTATATGCCTAAGAATTTAATTGCACCTGACTGTAAGTCTATATGGTTGTCTTTGGTACCTAATGTAGTGTTTTTTTGAGGACAGTTTCCAAATGAGAGGGCGTTTGATTTACTAATGTTCAATTTTAAACCATTATTTGAGAACCAAGTATTAATGTTTTTTAAAAGCTCACTTATGTCAGTATTTATATTGTTATTTATATTTTTATAAATTACCGTTGTGTCATCCGCAAATAAGATGGTTTTATGACTAATACTTTGGGGGAAGTCATTTATATAAATTAGAAATAGTAATGGGCCGAGGATCGATCCTTGTGGTACTCCCTTATTTACTATTAATTGGTTTGAATAGTGATTATTTATGCACACTTTTTGGTATCTATTACTGAGATAAGACGATATCCAGTTCAGGGCTGTACCTCTAATACCGTACTTTTCAAGTTTGTGTAATAGTGTTTTATGATCGACACAATCGAACGCCTTCGTGAGATCAAAAAATAAACCCACAGTGGTCATGTTTTTAGATATACCATTTAAAATTTCGTTAACCGTTTGGAATATTGCCATATTTACTGATTTTTTCTTTGTAAAACCGTTCTGTTCTGGACAAATAACATCAAATTTATCAAAGAATTCGGAAAGTCTATTAGAGATACATTTCTCGAATATTTTCGATATGTTTGATAGGAGGCTTATAGGCCGGTAATTTTCCATAGACTGCGGGTTGTTCTTTTTGTAAATAGGTTTTGTTATTGTTTCTTTTAAAATTTGGGGAAAAGTTGCATTTTCAAAAGAAAGATTGATTAAAAATACTAATGGCTGACATAAATTATGATAGTTTATTTTCAAAAAGTTTGAGCTCATCTCATCCCATCCCACAGATTTAGAAGATTTTATTTTGAGAATTATATTATATAATTCATTTTCATTAACTGGTTGTAAGAAAATAGAATTGAAAATTGGATCGCTGATATTACTAATGTCATTGGGGGGATTAATATTCAATGAGTTTGTTATGTTAGAGAAATAATAATTGAACTCATTAGCGACTTCTTTAGAGTCTGTTATTAACTTATCATTAATATTTATCGAGATACTTTCTTGGTTCTTTGATTTTTTTGAATTATTATTAATTAGTCTCCACATTGATTTAGAGCGGTTTGAAGATTCGTCTATTATTTTTTTGTTTGCGTTTAATTTTTCGTTAATAATTACCTGTTGTAAGTTTTTACAGTATGATTTATATATTGAAGTGAAATATGAGTTATTAGATTTTTTACTTAAAATATGTAAATAGCGTTTAATTTCACATTTGTTTTTTATGTCCTCTGTCAGCCAAGAATTGTCAATTCTATCCGTACAAATATATATCTTTTTGATTGGAAAGGCAATATCAAAGTAATAGTATAAAGTATTATAAAAACATGCATAAGCTGTATCTACGTCGGAATGACAGTAAACGTCAAACCATGTTTCTTTAGAAATTAAAAAATTAAAATAATTATAATTTTCGGTATTAAATAATCTTCTATAACAATATTGTCTATTGTTTAATGTGCAATTTTTATTTGTAAAATCTTGTAAATTAATATTGATATTTATTGCACAGTGATCTGACAAGCCTGTTTCTGTTATATTTTTGCATAAAATATTTGATGGAATATTGGTTATAAAGTTATCCAAACAAGTAGAACTATTATAAGTTATACGAGTGGGTTCCCTTATAGTTATTGACATTCCATAGGACGAAAAAAAATTTATAAACGTATCAGTTGTTGAGCAGTCTATTAAAACATTGACATTGAAGTCACCACTGAGTATCACCTGTCTGTCATTTTCAATACATTTATTTAATAGTAAAGATATATTATCATAAAACACATCTAGATTACCCTCCGGAGACCTATATACTGACACTAAAATGCACTTATATTTTACTAATTCGATGGCACATAATTCACAATGTTTTTCGGAATATAACGAGCTTGTATAAGTAAATGGTTGAAATTGAATATTATTTTTTACATAAATCATGACTCCTCCATGTATCATGAAAGATCTGCATTGATAGGCTGCTAAATTGTATCCTTCGAGGGAAAACATTTTGATTTCTTCATTCTTTAACCAGTGCTCATTGAGGCATACTATGTCTGGGTTAGACCTTGTTACGAGAACTTCCAATTCATATAATTTTTGTCTTAGACATTGTATATTTAAATTATAAATTGATATAACATCTTGTAGTTCTTTATTGTTTAAATTTTTCTTTTTACTTTTGTTTTGTGAGTTATTTTTTATATTCTGATGTAATATGACATTATTCGAATTTTCCATAACGTCTTCTGCGAAACATATATCTTTTTACTATGACATCATTCGGCCAAAAATTTTCGTCATATAGGACATTTTCAAGACTTTTGTCTACTTCAAAGTAGTATATTTCGGTTAAGAAAAATCGCATAGTAGAATGTAAAAAATCATTTTAAAGAGAAAAGATACTACTATTCGAAATCATGAATGAAAACTTCAGAAAAAAATTACCTACTTAGTAATAAATTCCCCAGCATTGCCAAAATCGTCATTTTTGGGACTTTTAGGTTCGGATATCTAAAAAACCTGACGTGATGGAATCATTTGGGCCAAGAATTCGGTTTCGGCATGACAAATACTTTCTAAATCACCTATTCAAATTTCTGTGATTTTTTTTGTTACATAGTGTTATCGATCAATTATTTTGAAGCATTTTTCTTGTCGATGTAATACGTCATCGACAAGAAATTTATATAAAATGGCGACTGTCAAAATATATAAAGCAGACCTTGTTTTATTGGATCATGAGGTTAAACATCTTTGGGGTAGAATTTAAAAAGCTAATATAATTTAAGTTAATTATTCTTTTTTACTTGAATTTGCGTGTCTTGTCTAAAATAAATCCAAAAACTATTGATCCGATCATTCCAGTTAAAATGAGATCAAGTCCAATCCTTCCAGCGAATTCTTCACTGTTCTAAAATAAATAAAATATATTGTATACTCTGTAATTAATTACAATTACATCTGATACAAGTTGGAGTATTGCTGTCAACTCTTATTACATTTATTGTACAAGTATGGATTATAAGATTACTCTTTTTCTTGTCTACGTATTACAGGCTGGCCAAAAAATCACAACACCATTAAAAATTCAAATAACTTTCTACAATTAATTATTTTTTAAATTGGAAATTAATTATGGACAAATTCATTTGTACTAACGCAAAGAATCTACACTAGAGCTAGGCGCGTGAGTAATTTTTGCTCACGATCACGAACGCTCACGAGCAAAATTTTTTTAGTCACGCCCGCTCACTCACGGTCTCAGAAATAAAAATCACGATCACGCACGCTCACGAATTGTATTTTTTTACTCACACCTGATCACGCACGGCGGGTCACGGTCGTGACACGATTTAATAATATGAAATAAATAAAAATTTTAATTAATTTTTTTTTTCGTGCAATATATGTAATATACTTTATATTTGTATTATTTCTTTTAAACTACATTTTTAGTGCAAATAATAACAAAAAAATGGATAAAATGGAAATAAAACATAGTATGTAATAGTAACAACCAATACATTTTAAAATCTGGGGGATTATTAACGTGTCGACAGAGGGATTTTAAATTTATTTCAAGTTGGCAACGCTGACTATTGAATTTTACAGTGCTTCTTCTTTGAAATTCTTATTGTAGTCAATTGTAGCTTTTCGTATTAACAATTAAATATGTGAAACGAATCCAAACGTATCATTCTCAAAATATGCATAGTCACGACTCACGGACTCACGCACGACAAAAATTTACTCACGCACGATCACGCACGATTGTTTTATTGTTACGATCACGCACGCTCATGATCCAATATTTGAAAATCGCTCACGCTCATGCGGGTCACGGCCGTGACCCGAAGAATTCACGGCCCGCGCCCAGCTCTAATCTACACTCGTAATTTTGGGGTCAGAAAACCACCACATAAACAAACTATATTCCGGCGGTTTAAAATTACTTCTTTCTGTGGGGGTATTTGAAAGATAAAGTATACCGTAACAATCCTCGAACCATTCAGCAATTGAAGGCCAACATCCGTGAAGACATTGAAGGAATAAGCCAAGAAACATTACGACAAGTGATGATTCAAGCCTTAGAAAAGCGTCAGTGTGAAGCGCAAAATGGTGGTTATTTAAAGGATGTAATTTTCAAAACAAAAGATGAAAGAAGAAAAGTGAATTATTATAAAATGAAAAAGTTATTCCGTTTTAAAATGGTGTTGTGACTTTTGGGTCACCTGTATTATTTCATTAAACTATTTCTCTCCAACTTTAATGTTTGAATTTTAAAGAGATATGACAGTTGAAAACTTTTTAAATTAATTCATACATTTTTACCTACAGATTACTTTTTTATCTATAAGAGATGTTAATGTAATTGAAAGAAAGAAATAGATATTTATACAGATGAACAAATTAAAATTAAGTATGGATTGTTAGATTATAGAATATATTTTTTTAAGTAGCTTAAAATATGATATTTTAAGCTGTAAATATAATAGTCTAAATTTGAGTACGTCTGTTTTTAAAAATCGTGTTTTTTTTTGATAAATTCGTAAAAACTTATTCCCCAATTATTTATTTTTCGTCATCATTTAAAATTTTTTAATCATCTTTTAACATTTAACGAAAAAAAAATCGAAACTCATTTTTTAGAGGGGTAAACTGAATTTTTTATTTGAACTAAAAAGATTCATGAAAAAAAATTCTAAACAACTTTTTTTAGCAAGTTGAAATGATTTTTTTTTCTTGCAATAAGCACATTTTTTTTCAAACTTGATTTTTTTTTTAATTTTACAATTTTTTGGGTTTTTCTTAGTTCACCTAGAAGAAAAATATATAAAAATTAAAATTTACTTTGGTTTTTTTGTCTCAAACAAAAATTACGAGTTTCATCTTTTCCGCCGATTGGAGACTGCGATTGTAAGGCGTTGTACAAAATACAAATGTACATATAAATTGGCCGCGATTGAATATTTTTGTCTTAATAATTTTTTTTTAACGTTCAAATATGCAATAAAATAATCTGAAAAGATCGCTACACTAGCTTAGTTTTTCTGTCCTAAAAAAATCCCAAAAAAACGTTTTTTTGGCCTTATAAAGCAGGATACCCCCTTAAGGGGTTACATACAGTTAGAATTTTCAAAAAATATATTTTTTTTTATTTCATTTTCGTAATGTACATATATTTAAGTACACACAAAAAAAATTTCAAGTCAATCCGGCGATTATTTTATTTAAGTTACACGCATATTTGTAAATACGTCTCAGAGCGTTTGAATGTAGGAGGTCGGAGCGGCAGCGCGTTTTTCTCAAATCTACGTTTTCAAAGTCGGTGACCACTATTCCTCGGAAACGGCAGAACCGATCAATCTCAAATTTTAACACAAGTTTCTTAAGAATATTTTTTTGTAATTAATCGAAGGTTTTATCTCACCGAAAAATTTTTTATTTTTTATAAACAATTTAAGGTCAAATTTTTGTCGAAAATCGATATTTTTTTTTGAGAAGCCGCTATTTTGTGAAAAAATTTTATTTTACTTATTCCTTCGATTAAGTACAAGATTATACATTACTTTAACGAAATTCGTTTGGGCTTTTTATTTTAAATGATCCAGTCCAGAGAATATAGTGGTCACCGCAAGGCGCCTTTTTTGAGAGGACCTCCTGGAGAACAGCTGTAGTAGCTTTCGAAATTATTATTTTTACAAATAAAAAATGTTAAAATACAAATAAAAGTTACCATAATATGTGTACAAATTTTTACATTAATAAATTTAAAAGTCTTCTCTTAAAAAATTCTTGAAAAAACTCTTTTTTTTTGGCCTTCTGACTGTATGTAACCCATTAAATCATAATTTTACAACACCTACCGGAAAATGTATAAGGGTAAACTGGTTAAGCAAAGTAGAAACAGCGTTGTACACCCCTATACTGATACTAAACGTCACAAAGAGTGATATGAACGCAGGATTCTTGAATAACCTCTTAAACGTTTTTGTCAATTCCTTCTTTGAATACGATTGGTTGATTTGTAAAGCTTGAGCATTACTTGGCGGTAAAGGCGGCTGTTTCTCAAACACTGCAACATGTTGAATTTAATTAAAACTTGAACACCAGTGGCGTAACATTTAATTATTATTTCTTACACGCTATAACTGCAATCAAAACTACAGAAGTGAATGCAGCTTGGAATAAAAACATCTTATACAAATCATCCCCGATATCTTCCACAGATTCATGATTCTTCACAAGAATCGGTGTGACAAGGAATCCAAAAGCAGTACCGATTAGTGTACCGAATACTCCGATCGAACAGGCTGTACTGACTTGCGTTGGACCGAACCAAGTCCCGGCCAACTGGGATGGAATGCTTAGAATGAATACTTGGGATATAGAGCTGACAGTTTGGCCGATGAAGGTGATGTAGAAACGGTCAGGTGATACTGAGGCAACTTTGATCCAAGAGCCTAAGGAAATCCCGAATGCTGCGACTATGGTTGAAAATCGGAGACCCTGTTTTTTTATAGAGAGATATGAATTTAATATGATTTTTATAAAAAAATGTGGTCTAATAAATCTAGTAGTACCACATTTCCCTCCTTTTATAATAAATACAAAAAAAGGTACGACAATTTTCGATGCTATTAATAATAATAAGTGTGGATTTTTTTTAAATCTTCAAAACTACAAATTACCCAATATTTAAATAAAGATTACTAGGGGACCTTAGAAATCGATTTCTACCATTTGTAGTAGCCAAACTTCACTCACATAGCCGTATTTTTCTGATTTTATCAATCAATATTATTAAATATACTTCATATCAATTTTTATTTTATTTTTTTATTCTAATAATTTTTTAATAAATTACGGATATCATCGTATTTGGCTATAAAAAATGGAGAGCTCTAAGTTAAATTAACCCACCTCGAATTTTTTTAGATCTCAACCATCGACCTTTGACCCTCGATTGATAAATAAATAATTTATATAATAGATATATTACTTTTTGATTTTTCAAAGAAATTCATAAGGAGGTATTTTCTTCATTTCTTATAAAAAAAGATGCTTTATAAAAAAGATTTAATTGAAATAAAAAATATATATTAATTTTAATAAAAAATCAGTTATTGCCAAGCGGCCCTTTATCGAAAACCACTTATTAAGTACTGTATATTTTTTCGACAAATTTAATTCTTCTCAAATTCCATATTTATCGAAGTTTAAATTTAAAAAAAGGACGATAAGTGATATAATACCATAATTGAAATATAAAAAACTTATTTTGTTTTATTACCCATATGAATTAAATAAAAAAAACGTATTATTCTAACCCAAAAACTATTTACAAAACACCCGTTCATTCATCTTTCTCTTATACATTTACTCATCTCTCTCTCACACATAACATAAACCTACACACTCTCTTTAGTGCTTCATCTTTAAAACTTATCAAATTTTAAGATCCGTATTTAAAATCTTACTTTAAAAATAAATTCGTCTCGATATGAAACCTTATTATTTACCTTCTTATCAATAACATAAAATGCTGGAAACACTAACGGTATGTACGTAAACATATAAATCAATGAAGTATTATCAACAGCTAACGAACTGACATTATAGTACTTCATAACAATATTAGCAATGATAGAATACTGGATCCATTGAGCTGCTATTGGAGCGGCTACGAAACAAAAACATGCCAACATTATCCATCTTCTCTTATAAACTCTAATGTCTAAAGATTTATCAGGTTCGTCTTCATCTGATTTTTCTCTAACGCTTATGTTCACATCACTATTGTTTAAAAAGTTTTCTCCGGTCTCCATTTTCGTTTATCTTAATGTTATTATGTACTATTCACTCTTTAAGTTATGATTGTAATAAATTGTTTAAGAGATTCAGATGTTTCAGTGCATTGTACGCTGTAATATAATGAAGAGGACAGAATTGTTTATGATATTTGATCAGTGATTTCAAAACAATGGCATTATCTATGTACAGGGTGGCCCAAGTAAAACGAAACGGCGCGCTTTTGGTCATTTAAAATAAGATTTTGAAAAAAAACTCGAACACGTCGATTTTGTTTTCAAGGGGGACATCTTTTGCTATAAAATTTTTGCAAGAATCTTTTCAACCCTCAGCGTTATGAGCACAACCCTTAAAATTTTAAATAGCATGATAGGGCAAGTGATACCTCATTTGAAAGGGTTTTTCATTCTGAATACGGTGCTTTTGATTTTTTCAAATCTGTTTAGTTTTAGTCAAGTTATTAACATTTTGAATTCCATAAATGCAATGATTTTCTGATCAAAAAACAAATATTTACAGCTAAAATTCAAAACAAAGTAGGCTTATTTTCTTATAAAATAATTCAAAAACATCCAATTTGGACATTTATTGAATTAATTAAAAAATTAAAAAAAAAAATTAATTAAAAAAAAATTTACCAACATCCAAAACTTTAATTAATTCAATAAATGGCCAAATTGGGTGTTTTGAATTATTTTATAAGAAAATAAGCCAACTTTGTTTTGAATTTTAGCTGTAAATATTTGTTTTTTGATCAGAAAATTATTGCATTTATGGAATTCAAAATGTAAATAACTTGACTAAAACTAAACAGATTTGAAAAAATCAAATAGCACCGTATTTAGAATGATGAATTTCATATGAAATATCACTTACCCTATCATGCTATTTAAAATTTTAAGGGTTGTGCTCATAGCGCTGAGGGTTGAAAAGATTCTTGCAAAAATTTTATAGCAAAAGATGTCCCCCTTGAAAGCAAAATCGACGTGTTCGAGTTTTTTTTCAAAATCTTATTTTAAATGACCAAAAACGCGCCCGTTTCGTTTTACTTGGGCCACCCTGTATATCTATAAAAGAGTTTGTCCTTAACCACTCACTCACTCATATATCAACATACAGTCCAAACCCCTGGACCTAGAAACGTGAAATTTCGTAGGTATCTTCCTTTTATAATGCAAGCACCCACTAAGAAAGGATTTTTCGAAATTCAACCCCTACTGGGTTAAAACAGGGTGTCAAAGTTTATATAAAAAATATTTTTTTGTTCGTATTTAATTGAAACTTATCGAACATACTCTACAATATAAATAATGAAACAATTATTTCAGCATTTAGGGTGGTGGGCAAATTTGTAAAATAATTATTTTTTTGTATTCACCGAATTAAACATGGTACAAATAGGTACTTTACAAGACAAATATCAGTTACGAAAATTTAATCATCAAAATAATATTCTAAAAATTTTTTTTCTTTTTTACTGGTTCTTTTTTATACAGTTTTTAATTTTCTATAAGAAAGTCCTACAGTAAAATATTATTTTATGTAGTTATATGTCCATTTTAACTACAAAAGCCTCGCGGAATAAACTCTACCAACATCACTTGAGCCAACCGTGTTTCTATTGACTCAAATTCAGATATGAGAGTTAACTACACCTCACCATTTTTTACAGTGTAACCACCATCAATTGTTTCGATACACTGTTAATTAAAATAAAAATAAATCTTAAATCTGTGGATATAAATTAGGAAATTTTTAAAAATAGTTCGCTCGTATGAAAATGTTGGAAAACACTGAAATTATAATAATTTATAAAGACTATTGTTATCACGAGACACATTTAAGGCAAATATTAATTTTTGTTGATAACAAAAATAAATTTACTTCTCTAAGTTTTCATTAAAATACAAAATTGTTAAAATTTCATCATCTATTTAGAAAATGTAAAAATAAACAACCAATTTATTTTCGCAGTCAAACTTTTCGTTAATTATATAATATCGTTCAAATGTAAATTTATTTATTTATTTTCAAAAGACATATTAAACTATCTACCATTTAAAAATATTCTAAATTTGACCTTGCCCAAGTCTGGAAAAAAGTTATTCGGATTATTTAACTTTTGTGATATTTTAAAACTTCTCTATACGTACAGATTTTTTTCAGAGAATAAATCTCGTGTCCACCCACAGTAAATTTAATAATTTATTATTTCCTTTTTTGCGTCTACATTTTTCAAGTTATATTTTTTGCAAAGTAAAGTTATCAAACATTAACGATTAAAACTTATTAAAAATTTAATTCGTATATGGAGAATGGAAAAAATATAATAGACAGTGGTTGATTAGGGTAGCAGAAAACCCCCAGAAACAATTAAAAATATATAAATAAATAATTGTTATAAATACAAGAATTTTCTCTAAAAAAAATGTGATTTAAATGAAAAATCACGTGAAAAATAGTAGACATTTGTTTTTATTTGAAATTTTATGCATGATATTAAATTTAAAAATTTTAGAGGCTATTTACTAGTATCATAAAAGAACTAGCAAATTTGCTAGTTAGCAAGCACTCTTAAATAAGTTTCTTTGAGTTTCATGAAGAATTTGACAAGTTTCACGCACGCATTGTATGTAATATGTAAACACAAAGGGTATTAAAACAGTGGTGATATTATGATAATTATTTTGTACGGTCAGAGTCTGCACCAACTGTGTTACGATACGTTGAAGTATCACTGCTCTAATTTCCATAGCAAATCTATAGATATTATCACAAAATTAATACCTCATTTGTGAGTGTTTTCTAGCTAGCTAATTTTGCTATCTCCTTTTTATAGAGAACGGTTTGAAATACAGACCTAATTTTCTATAAATTGGCAGTAACTAAATTTCAATAAAAATTCATACATCAAATACCATAGAAATAACTGAATGGAGACACGATTCAGGAATAGAGGTTGCTACTGTGTCTGTCAGAGCAGAACTAAACCAACATTACGACAGGGATGATTAAATATTGTATACTATTCATTTTTATTATTTTTATTTAATTTTTTTGTTAAATATGATCATTAACTTTTTATTTAAAATCCGGTCCTGGATATTTTGTTAGCTAACACCGTCGCAGAATTCAATACAGTCGCGTTTTCATGTTTTAATGAGGTGAGCTTTCATAAGGTTGACCTATTTTCTTTACTGATGTGTGGTCTGGGACCAGTACCTATGTTAAGTATGTAAACTTTTACCTTTTTATAGTTAATATTCATGTGATGCCATAATTTTGTTCATACGCTACAATTATTATATAAGAGTTTATAATATATGAAGGGTAGGTACACGGGAAAAAGAAGCTAAGTCAAAATTTCTAGTTTTGAGTTATCGCTGTTTTAAGGTTAATAACTTGAATAATTTTATTCTATAAATGATATCTTTAAAAAATTTCACTTTATCTTTCTAATTATATCTTATAACATTGAATTTTGAAGTTTGAATCGTGTTTATCAACAAGTTTCCAAAAAAAATATTGACTTAGCCTGTTTTTCACCAGTTTTTGAACACTTTTTTATTTAACCAACGTTTATTTTAATATTTTGGTCTTTTTTTGTATTCTTTTTCACACCGACACTTTCCGTATTACTACAGGGTGACCAGTATTTCTCTGGAACAAATTTCCCTGACTTTTCCCGGTTTTCCTGGAGAATATTTATCGTTTTTCCCTGATTTTTATTTAAAAAATTTAGATAAAAAACCTAAAAAAGAGTCACTCTTTAAATATTTGCGAGAATTTCTATGATTTTGCTTTTTTATAAAAATTCCCTGACTTTCAACCAATTTCCCTGACTTTTCCCTGTATAGCAAAATTCCCTGACTTTCCCGGTTTTCCAGAAACTGGCCACCCTGTACTAACACTTTCCATTATAACAGTAATGATTATAACATCACCAGCGACATGACTTGACTTGACTTGTTTTTCACCAAAACCGTGTGGACTTAGCCTCTTATTCCCGTGTATGCGTATTTTAAATTAATTTATTTTACGTAATTTAGCTTGATTTTCCCCTTAATTCATATGTGGTTCGAAAAGTACCTAGATTTGCTACTAAATAGCGCTGTCATCTAAATTCGACTAAAAATTGACTTAGCCTCTTTTTCCCGTGTACCCTTCATATATTTTAAAAATTAATTTATTTTCACTCTGTACGTTATGAGAAAGAGGTTCGATTTTTTTAAATTTACATACATCATAACTGAAAATTTTGATTATAGGGGGAGATGGGGCACATTGATACATTATAGGTACTGACATGAGATCTCCGTGCTGGAAAAGTTATCTGGAATACCCGGTATAGACAGTTTTATATCTAAAACCCTACTATAATTCATTAATAATATACAATAACATTAACTGAATCCACCTCGAAGCGATCTAAAATCTATGTACATAGTTCTACCAGAATTACTTATTTTTCATTTGTATGTATATACACTTGTTCTGGTTCATTCTGCGCCGTTAAAATATTAGAATAGATTTAAATTTCGTTTAAGTTGTAATCCTGTTCTCGTAGATAATCTCAGCTGGCGTCGGCTTAATCGTTAGCTTTTGTTTTACTGGAATCTAATTTTAATTCAGCATCAGGTGCCTCTGTGCATGCATTTTTATTGTTGTTAGTTTTTTTTTTGTTAGATGGAGAGAGCTTTGTTTGTAACCATTACTGCACCACAGATGTTGTTGCGCGTAAATTAATGTATTATAATTTATTCAAATATGTATAATCAATATGAATTTTGTATTGGTTTATTGTATATTGTATATGTATTAATTTATCGTTGTGTTGTAAAATAGGTTGTAGTTATTTACAATATTAACAATAAAGTTTATTTTATATGGATATTTTATGTACAGTGGAAACTCGATAGTATGATTTATGACACGGTATGTTTTTTTTGGTTCTGGCATTCTTCAATAAGATAAATATTTTTATAGATATATTACTACTTGACTTAGTAATATTGAAACAGTCAATAATACTAAAGTTACAATATGAATAGTAATTTTTGCGTACAGGATCGAAATTTATATTATTGGTATAGTTTAATTTGTTATACCAATAAACATATTCTATTACTTTGACACAATCTTTACCGTCAGGAAGTTAGCGCGGACTACAACAATTAAAGTGAAAAATTAAATATAAATTTTGACTTAAAAATATTGATTATTTTGAATAACTAACTATAGAGCATTTTGGAGCAATTTGGGAGCAATTGATTAACCATAAAAATTATTACAAAAACGTTTCGTTTTTGAAAAATACCATATAACAATTATTATTTTTTTTGTATAGTTTATAACTTTTGTTTAAATTTTTTTAGAGTTGGAGCGATTTCAGATACATGAGGAGCAATTAAGGAGCAATTTTTTGACCTATACAAAACATTGCCATATTGCATACTTAAGGCAGTTTTACAACAATTAAAGTCAGAAATTTAAATTAAAATTTTGACTTCAAAATATTGATAATTTTGAAAAGCTAAGTAGAGAGCAATTTAGAGCAATTAGGGAGCAATTGATTGACCATAAGATTTATTACAAAAAAACGATTAGTTTTTCAAAAATACCATATAACAATTATTTTTTTTTTTTGGTTACTAACTTTTGTTTAAATTTTTTTAAGTTTTTCACAAGTCCGCGATAACTTCCTGACGGTACAATCTTTGTATTTATTGTATTGTTTTTTAATTGAAATGAAATAATTTGTATAGTACTTTATTAACAAATTCAAGTTAAGAATAATTAGTTAAATTAATCATGTAAACGATATTTACGAATATAATAAAAATAGTGTATAAAAATTACTATGGAGATCGAGATTTTAGAAGTTACTCAATTGACAGTAGGTACATGTTTGTTAAAACTGATATTTTTTTTATACAAAATTGAAATTTTTAATCAGCAACTGTAATTTTTATTAAAAAATTCTTCTATAACATCTCATGTTAAAATATTTCGTTATTATGTGCCCCCCTCCCCTAGTTATTGATTAAATAAATGTGATTTCAATTAAAAAAATCATTAAAAATAATGAAAATTATTGTTTGTATAGTAAGTTATGATGTTTCTTCGTATTTTTTAAACTTTAAATTGATATTTTTATGGAAAGTTGAAATTTGAAACATGAAATTTTACATAAAAATTTTGGGTTTTAGATTTCGTTAAAAGTATGTTTATTGTATAGAAAATGATGTGAAAAGTTTAATTTTTCAAGCCGCAGGTCTGTATCTCATCACGTTCTCGAGTTATGGCCTCTCAAAGTTTCGTTTTTTTTCAAAAATTTTGGAAAAAAATGGTCGTAACTTTTGAACGTGATGTCGGATTTGGTTTTTGTTGATGGATTTGGAATCAGCGTGTCAAAATCTATATAATGACATGTATACTACTTTGAAATTTGAGAAAAAAAATTTTCGCGAAAAATCGAAAAAAATCAAAGGGGTATACCTTAAAAAAATGTCAATTTTTCACCAAATTTTTTTTGTCGAATTTTAAAGTATTATACATGTCATTATATAGATTTTGACACGCTGATTCCAAATCTGTCAACAAAAATCAAATCCGACCACACGTTCAAAAGTTACGGCCATTTTTCTCAAAAATTTTATTAAAACTGAAACTTTGAGAGGCCATAACTCGAGAACGTGATAAGATACAGACCTGCGGTTTGAAAATTTCAACGAAATCTAAAACACAAAAAATTTTAGTAAAATTTCATGATCCAACTATCAATTTTTCACAGAAACATTAGCAAAAATACATTTATAAATTGAATTTATAACAAAATATATTAAATAGAGTCTCGAGCATGACTAACAGTGAGTAAAAAAATACAATTCGTGATCTTGAGCAAAATTACTTTTAATCCGAAAATTGTAGAAACCCCTGACAAATTTAACTGAAAACTCAGCGAAAAATAATCGTAGAAAATAAGGTTTCTTCTAAAAAATTCTTCCAAAATTCAAATTTCCGTGACGCCCCATGAACCCATTTAAATTGTGAGGATTTGTAACAAATAATTATTAAACAATAATTAATTAATCTATATTATAAATACATTTTTCTACAGATCAATTTACTACAAATAAGCGAGTTAGTTCTTTACACAAAAGAGTCTATCTACAAATTCACCTATTACACACTATTAAACTACACATTTCATTGGACTAAATACCCTCCACCCCCTCCCTCTAGAAAGGCAAACAGTACCACATTGAATACCCTCATAGAGCATTGATTAAACCACGAATAAAGGCCGGATGTGATTTGACTCGTAATGGCCCTACGTTGGGTTAATGTAGCAAGAATATGCGATAATCTTTCCCTTATTCATTTATTATGTTTGCTGAAAGGAAAACTCCGCTCTGATATGAAAGTTAAATGTCCCAAACGATGATAGGCCGCATTAAAAATATCTAAAATATTATACTCGCTTAGTTTTACTTTCCTTATAAAGATACGTTGACATTTTTGGAAGGAAATTAATATACTGAATCAAATAACGACACTATATTCAACAAAAAAATACTTTTGTAATATAACAGAGATCTGAATAGAAAATTTAAGAGGCTTTTGGCATGCCGAAATCGGATTTGTTGCCCAATTGGTTTCATCACGTCAGGGTTTTGAGATATTCTAACCTAAAAGTCCCAAAAATGACTATATTGGCAATGTTAAAGAATTTATTATCAAGTAGGTAATTTTTTCCTAAAGTTTTTAGTCACGGTAACAAATAGTATTGTCTTTCCTCTTTAAAATTAGTTTTAACTTTTTATTGTAAGATTTTCTTTAGCGGAGATGTAATAGTTTGAAGATATTTTTGTTAATAGAGTGTAGTATAGTAGATACAATGATCTTTACTATACATATATCTTCAAAGTAGTATATTTCGGTAAAGAAAAATCGCATAGTAATATGTAAACAATCATTTTAAAGAGAAAAGATAGCACTATTCGAAATCTTGAAAGAAAACTTCAGAAGAAATTACCTATTTAGTAATAAATTCCCCAACATTTCCAAAATCGTCATTTTTGAGACTTTTAGGTTCGGACATCTAAAAAACCTGACGTGATGGAATAATTTGGGCAACGAATTCGGTTTCGGCACGACAAATACCTTCTAAATCACCTATTCAAAATTTTGTGATTTTTTTTTTGCTACTGTCATTAATTCTAATATACACTGCAAAATGGATGATAAAAAATCTTAAATGTTGATAAGAGTACTTAATTACAACTTTTGTAATAATCCCAGCATATCTAAAATACAGCATTTACAATTTTCCATGTTAAGGAAAAATTTTGTATAAATGCCTGAAAGGTCAGGTTTACTCAAGTTGAAAGTATTGATTCACAGTGTCTTTCAAACTAACGAGAAATTGTTTTCTGTACTATTAAAGTAAGTAAACAAATTCTTTTTTTCATTTGTTTCAGAGTTATTTGAAAAAAAAAATATTATTTTGCACATTTTCATAGGGGTGTTTCACCCCCTTAAACCGTTTTACCGCAGCTAAGATAATTTTTTTCTTACTTATCTTGACCTCCTCTAACTATATACAAAGTTAAAACTCGATACGAATTTTCGACTTGAAAAGGTTCCCTTGTTAGTGACTTTTAGTTTTAGTTTAGTAATCTCGAATGAGAAAAAGTTGAACAAACTCGAGAATAGGGTCCTGTGTGATGTTACCCCCCCCCAGTCTCTTCAAAAACGAGGATCCACTGTACTATAAATGTTTTTTCATGAGTTAATGTTTAAAAAACATTGACTCTTTATTAAAAATTTCATCCGCTACATTATTCCTATGCATCTAATTTTTAAGACGCATATTATCGCTAGCTGAATAGGGATTATTTTGCCGGATAACGAATCAAACTGTATCGGCGTCTGTCGCCGTTTTAGTGTGTTTAGCCGGATGCACAGCAACGTTATTGGGCTATTGACTGGAAGTAGATAAGAATAACATTCCATTACCTTACAATGCACGTATGTATGTGGTTTATCCCTAATTATTATCTCGGTGACGATGTATTTTATACACACGTATTTTGTATAGGATGATCATAAAGTCATTTGAGTCTCAAAATATTTTATTATTAAATAAATATCAGAAAATAAAAAAACGTGCAAGGCACACACTATTAGGGCCCTTTTTGTACTTACCAAGTACTCATTTTTTCAACATTTTAAATATGTTAACCTTAATATTTGTCGATAGTTGCAACATACATGTTTAGTTTTTTTAGTCTAGTACTTACTGAGGTAGAGTGAGTGGGGGGGGGGGGGCATAAAAAGGACTGTTGCGAATTCTTTGCTGCCGCAAAATATATACATGATAACTGGCTTATATACTACGGATATAACTAATCTACACGAATGACAGTGAAAACTAGATAAAAATCCGTTGAGCCGTTCCAAAGTTTTAACGGGCGACAGATATACAAACAAATAAATATTATTTTACTAGCTGACCCGACAGACGTTGTCCTGTCTATGAATGTTGAATTCATTTACTACTGCAAAGCCCCCCCCCCCCCCCCCCCCCCAATTTCCCAAAGGAGGCTTTACAGTCCCCCACCACCATCACCGTAAAAAAGTGGGAACTCTATTTTAAAAAGGGGGGGGGCGAAAAAAGGGGGTGTGCACCCCCCCCCCTTTCCCATAGGAAGCTTTACAGCCCCCCACCACCACCACCGTAAAAAAATGGGAACTCTCTTTAAAAAAGGGGGGGGGGCAAAGCCCCCCCCCATTTCCCATAGGAGGCTTCCTATGTTTCAAGTTGGATCAAACTACACACGGTGTACAAATTTGATTAAAATCGGTTAAGTAGTTTAGGAGTCCATAGCGGAGGAACATGTGACACGTAATTTATATATATTAAGAAGATAAAACAGACTAGGGACCTTACCTTCAATGTATTAAAAAATAGTTCGATATTTATCAAACAAAAAAATTATTCAAGCACAATTTTTTTATCTATTCTATTTAATTAAAAGACTTCAACTTATTAGAATGCTTTGAAATTTTAATACGGAAAACTAGACAATATAAAAAACATTTTAAGACAAACCGGAAGACTGTGTGATGTGTAATTCCAAAGTTCTATGTCTTCAAACAAAATATATTTTTTATCCACCCATTAAAATTTTATTACTTTTTAATCATCCTGTATAATGAATATTATATAATATAATATAACGTGTTACACATGTGTACAGATAAGGGTTATTTGTTTTAATACTTTTATGAGCAAGGAAATAAAAATTTAGTGCGCTTTGTTGGGACGTAAAGCAGATAAATTATAAAGGGTTGCTTGATGGTGCATATCGATTATCTTGTATATTGTTTTTTTTTTGTCGTAAAATATATGCATAAATGTCATGTTCTATTTAGAATATTATTAACTACTGTTTATGTAACTTTCTAGGAATTTTTTGTCAGTTGATGTACAGTCAGCTCCATAAGTGGTCGTTCAGATTTTATTGAAATTCACTTATCTCAAAATTAGTAGTAGGCTTCTCTCATTTGATTTTTATTATATTTAAATCATTTTTCCATGTACCAAACAAAGACAGATTCATTTGCTAGATAAAGAAGTACCATTTGTTTTTAATCAATTGGAAATGTGGTTATAAATATTTGACATTCCGAACTTTAGTATTTAAATATAAATAATATATGTTTTTATTTAAAATGAGGTAAATATATAAGCTTCACCCTAGAAAATGATGTTTGTCTTAATATTTTCGAATTTTTTGTAAGCCCATTCTCACCTTTAGGGTGGCAGGCGACTTCTGATGCCAATAGTACAATGTAAAATTTTGTGTTTAGTACTGTTTGTTTGATCTGGCTTTACATGAGAACAACTAAACCGAATTTGGTGGAACTTTCATCGTTAGAAAGCCTAATACTCTAGATTTAGTGGACTATATCGCACCTCCGTAAAAAAGTGCCACAATTCAAGAAATGTAGTTTTGAAGAAATAGGAATAAATGAAATTATAACAATTTTGGTAATTGAAAATTGTAAAGGTAGTATAAGAAAATGACTGATATACAGTATTTAATTTAAATATTTCAGTATTCCTGTGATGTTTTAAAAATAGTAACTATTAAAATACTTACTGATTAAGTTTAAAAAAGATAAAAAATGTGACATTTTTTTAGAATATGTTAGTTTTGACGGTAGGTACACGAAGTACATTAATGACAATTTTTAATAGAAATATATAGTAATTTGGAATCATTCTACATATTTATCTCATTTTTTGAGTTGTGACACTTTTTTGGCGGGGTGCAATATGTCTAAGACTACATGCCCGTTTTATAGAAGAAAAATCAATACAAAATATAAAAAGGAACTAGCTGTCGGATCCAATTTTACCCGGGGATATAAAATTAAACTATATAACGTATAATGCTGTGGGGTGCGATCCATTAGGTCCACACAATCAACTTCCCAACATGGTATGACTAACAATACTTGAATACTGATTACTTATTGTTTCCATAACTAATATTACTATGTTATAGTTTGTAAATATTTTTTTTAATATGTATATGAAAAATTTTAATGGAATTTATCAGAAATAAAACTCAAAACCTTTGTATTATGAATATTAGTTTTCTAATATCCTAATAATGTCAATAATATAATGCACATTTTAGAAAAACTAATCTGTCAGTTTGAATTTTGAATTGTGTTGTTTCCAAGGCAACATGAATTATTAGATGTATTTATTAGTATGAAATTCAAATTTTGATGATGGTTTTCATCCCTTTAATGGCTGTTTGGACCCATATAAAAAATAAATACTGAAATACACGTTTCATTATTTGTATTGTATAGTATTTATTCTAAGTTCCGACTAAATTCGACCAAGAAAAAAAATAAAAATGAAAAAAACACCCTTTTTACCCCCGTAGGGGTTGAATTTCGAAAAATCCTTTCTTTCAGATCATATTCACGTCAAGACGCTTCGATTAGCACCCCAACGAAGTCAATAGCATTTATTGTTCGCGAGATTTCGTCCCAGAAAAAAATGACACGTACGTACATATACACACACACACACACACACACACACAGACATTTTTCTGAAAATAGTGTCAATATACTCTAATGCCCTTGAAACATGAAAATATGTTAAAATTTTTGATTTCGATTTTCGGACCAATTACAATAACTCCCTATTGGGAAGTTAAAAAAAAACACCTATTTTCTTGACTTGCTATGGAGTTAATCACTTTGATAACTGAATGGCATAAGTGGTGTCATCACACTATATATTTTAAATAACAATATCCATAAAAATAATTATCTTTATGGTGTAGCAATATAATAAATTCATTTTAAATGAAAATAATAATAAGTGATATTTTAAAACCACAGTACGTTAGAGCTTGTTTGCCCATGAAATTTATTCCACGTGAAAAAAGGTAATGTGTAACACGTAAAAACAACCTCGGTCAGCTTTTTTTAGACGTTTGCTGAATTCAATAGCATTAAATAAGCGGAAAAGGTCGTTCGCTAAAAAATCTAAATTAGCAAAAATTACTCTCAGATTTTCTAAAAGGTTAGTTGAAAAACCACAGCACACTATTGAATGTTTTACGGGGTTTAATTTTTAGGGATCTGATTGGCCCAATTAATAGTAAGATATGAATTAATAATGGTGAAATTAGGCATTAATGCACGGAGAAAAATCTTTCATATATAATAATTAAAAAAAAAATATTATTTGACGTAGTTATCTTGAAACGGTCCAAAATATTGTAATTTCTGCTAGACCACGTGTTTGTTACTAAAGTTACAATATCAATTAGTAATTTTTGCATGTAGGTTCTAAATCTATATTATTGGTATAGTTGAATTTGTTATACCAATAAAAATATAATTAATTTTGCACAATCGTAGTATTTATTAACTTCCCAATAGGAAGTTATTGTAATTGGTCCGAAAATCGAAATCAAAAATTTTAACATATTTTCATGTTTAAAGGTCATTAGAGTATATTTACACTATTTTTAGAAAAATGTCTGTGTGTATGTACGTACGTGTCATTTTTTTCCGGGACGAAATCTCGCGAATAAAAATTGCTATTGACTTCGTTGGGGTGATAATCGAAGCGTCTTGGCGTGAATAAGATCTGAAAGAAAAGATTTTCCGAAATTCAACCCCTACGGGGGTAAAAAGGGATGTTTTTTGAGTTATTTTTTTGTTTTGATCGGATTTACTCGCAACTTAGATTTATTTAGAATAAATATTATACAATACATATAATAAAACGTGTATTTCAATATTTGTTTTTTATATGGGTCTAAACAGCCATTAAAAGGGTGAAAACCACCATCAAAATTTGAATTTGAAATACTAATAAATACGTCTACTAATTCATGTTGCCATAGAAACAAACGAAATTAAAACTGTCAGATTAGTTATTCTAAAAATGTGCATTATATTTTTGACATTAGGATAAGAGAAAACTAATATTTATAATATTAGTTTTGGTGGGTTTTATTTCTGACAAATTCCATTAAAATTTTTCATGTACATATTAAAAAAAATTAATTATGGAAACAATAAATAATCAGTATTCAAGTATTGATAGCCATACCATGTTGGGAAGTTGATTGTGTGGACCTAAAGGATCGCACCCCACGGCATTATACGTTATATAGTTTAATTTTATATCCCCGGGTAAATTGGATCCGGCAGCTAGTTTTTTTACTATTTTGACTGCGAGTAAACATATTCCTTTCACTATTTTGAAGATTTGTATTGACAGAAATCTGTATATTTACATTTAAAATCACAGGTGTCCAAAAACTTATATTTCTTTTTTTTACACGTTATTTTCATGGACCATTTTAACCGCGTATATTGAGGAATTACTATATGTGTATATGAGTGTTGAAGGGAGGGCAAAGGTGCATTCGTGAATAATGAAGACCCATTTAATGTAGCAGTGCTATTCATTACACTACGTCTGAATTTATTCGTCAAGGAGTCGTTTCACTTTCGTGTTCACGGGAGAATTACTTTTAACGAGACGGTCTAGCGCTATCTTACGAAGTGCCAGGATATGGGCCTACTTGTTCCAGTCAACGAAAATAAAAATTAAATCTCATGAAAGGGCATATGACTAGTTGATTAACAAATCACTATCTAGATAAGTATTTAATTTATTATTGTAAAACAAATACAATCGAAATCGATTATCATGACATGAAAGGATCAGTTATTATTCACAGAAAAAAATATTTTGTCTATATGTTAAAAATGTGATCAATGTAAAAAATTCGTGATCGATTTGGCTCCGATTAAATGATAATTTTTTACCAATATGGAAATATCCACGTTTATCTTATTGATAAATGCATATTATTACTAACAATGTTCTTATCACGGTGAAAATTTTGTTTCGTATTGAAAACATATATTTTAAATACAAAAAAATACTTTATAAATGACATAACTGAATTTACAATAAGGAAAATTGCACTTTCACTAGTTGGGTGGTGTAAAAAATATTCACACTGATATATATTTATTAATACAACCATTATGTTTAATCTATTTGAGAGTTTCGTTAGTTGGTGTAATAAATTAATTATTAATTTGATAAATGAAAAGATTTTTAAATAAACATGAAGATATATTTTTCAAATTAATAAAATATCAATAAGATGTTTTTTTATTATCATATTAACAAGATAAATTTATTAAGCATTTTTTCATGTGAAATTTTCAATAAGAGTTTTTTTTCTGTGTTGGTCGTATATAACAACCGATAAAAAAGTTATTTTATGGGATTCAGTCGTTAAAACCGTTATGTTGTATTAAACGACGATGTCGTTATAACCACTTTCAACTGTATTTCAAAAGAATGTAAAAGGTATTTGAATCAGAAATGAATCTAATTGAAAAATTAGTTATTCTGTCTTTTATTGATAATTTTTGAGAGCACTAATTTTCTATTCTTCATTCTCACTACGATTTATAAAAAGTATTTTTCAAAATTTTCGTGACTGAAGGGTTAAAATCAAAAAGTCATTTGACTTTTATTATTGCATTTTAGGAGACCTATCAAATGACACCCCACTCAATGGGGTAAATGAAAAAAATGTGAGTTCACTTTTCAATCTATGAAAAGGGGGTCCAAAATATTTTTGACAATGTTCGTTATAATTTTCAGTGAAAGTACTAACTAAAAGCTACATTCTGAATTTTTTTCAGATTTTTTGAATCGATAGTTTAGAAAATAGAGGGGGGGGACCCTCTGACAGCGACATTAAAAAGCAAATATATCGCGACTGAAGGGTTAAAATCAAAAAAATTATTTGACGTTTTTTATTGCATTTTACGAGACCTATGAAATGACACCCCACTCAATAGGGTAAGTTGGGAAAAAATTGTAAGTTCAATTTTCAGTCTATGAAAGGGGGGTCCAAAATATTTTTGACAATTTTCGTTATAATTTTCAGTGAAAGTGCTAATTAAAATCTACGTTCTGGAATTTTTTCAGATTTTTTTAATTGATAGTTTAGAAAATAGAGGGGGGGACGCTTTTTTTAATGACTTTGGAGAGAAAATACAAATCGAAGGGTTAAAATTAAAAATTTCTGTTACATTTTTTGTTGCATTTTAGGAGACCTTTCTAACGACACCCCACTCAATGGTGTAGGTGAAATTTTTTTTTTTAAAACACTTTTAATTTTATGAAAGGGGGGTCTAAAAAATTTTTATTTTCAAAAATCTTATCATTTCTGTTTTTGGGTCATCAATCTACGACCGTATACCAAATTTCATCTTATTATGACAAAATTTTTCAGGGCGGACGGACGGACGGACATGGAGAAACTATAAGGGTTCCTAGTTTTCTACGGAACCCTAACAAAAACGAAAATCACCTTCTAAGATGAAACTTACACCCAGGAACTCAGTTATACTGGGTAAGCTTAAATCTTACAAATAATAATAATAATAGTTTTAAATTACATTTAGCTGTTCTCTTGTGTCTAGAAAGGTCTCGGAAACGAGGGATTAAGATGGTAGTTGAAACGTTTTTGCAACTGACATAAAAGGTGCTGTTAAATTTGCTCTGATGAGTATTTCAAGTGTTCCTTAACGACTTTAATATCTGCCACCTTTGTACGTACTTGACGTACATGTCAAAGATTTGTGTGTTTTAATATCGTCTTTTACTGATGTTTTCACTTTATTTAAATGTAATTACGACATTCCTGATTCACATTTTTTTTCAGCAATTATTATTTTTTTCTTACAATTAGGTTATTGTTTTTTTTTTTTTTGCGAAACTTGTTGTTAAATATGTAAGTAACGTGTTATGAAAATTTCTGATTTTTCTCGATGTTTGAACCATGTGTTTTATTATTGGAATTTAACCGTCAAATTATGTAGTAAAACCTGCTGAAATTTTGTGAGGGCACTTAAGATTTATTAAGGAATAACTCCTCCAAATTTCAACTATTTCTTGTGTAAATTACACAGAATAAAAACTCGCTTTTATTGAAAGTGTGAGATGGAAGAATGCTTAATAAATTTATTTTGTTAATATGACAATATTTCCTCAATATAATAATAAAAAAATTCTTATTAAGGATATTTTATTCATTTGAAAAATATATTTTCATGTTTATCTAAAAATCTTTTTTTTTGTCAAATTAATAAATAATTTATTACAGACTACACCAACTAACATAACTCTCAAATAGATAAAACATGATGATTGTATTAATAAATATTTATCAGTGTGAATATTTTTACACCACCCAACTAGTGAAAGTGCAATTTTCGATATGGTAAATTCAGTCATATCATTTATTAAGTATTTTTTTGTATTTAAAATATTTGTTTTCAATACGAAATAAAATTTTCACCGTGATAAGAACATTGTTAGTAATAATATACATTAATCAATAAGATAAACGTGGATATTTCCATATTGGTAAAAAATTATCATATTAACAAACAACCTCTATCGGAGCCAAATCGATCACGGATTTTTTACATTGATCACATTTTTTAACACATAGAAAAATTATTTTTATCTATGTAGACACCTGCCATACATCCTTAAATTAATATTCATGGTAGTTAATTTGTATGGATTACTCCCCCCCCCCTCTATTGTAAGTAAGTTTAGTTCTGATAGCGTAATAAATAAATGCATTTGTATATCTCTAATATATAAAATTCTGGTGTCACGGTGTGCGTAATTGAACTACTCCGAAACGGCTCGACCGATTTTCGTGAATCTTTGCACGCATATCGGCTAGGGTTGAGAATCCGACAACATCTATTTTTCATCCCCCTAAATGTTAAGGGTGGTCCACCCTTAAATTTTATTTTTATTTTTTTGGACAAAATTTTTTGTTTTTATTTTTTTATGATACATCATACAAAAATACATACAACCCTAAATTTTCACCCCTCTACGATCAACCCCTATTTTTTATTTATTAATTAAAAACTTTAATTTTTTTTTGACAAGATTTTTATTTTTATTTTGTCATGACCTTAGAATAAAAAAAAAATCATATTACTCTTAATTTTCACCCTTCTACGATCAACCCCTATTAATTTTTAATTTTATATTTTAATTTTATAGTAAAGTATTACCAATTCGAATTCAATATTCATATAGTTAAGACAGGACAACGTCTGTCGAGTCATCTAGTGATAGATATAAGTTACATTGATTTAAAATTAAAAACTGTAGATTTTACGATTTTGGATTTTGATAGACACTTTACCGATGTGTTACACTTCTGTCACTATGAGTTACAAAGGGTTAAAAGCTTTATTTATTTATGTATATCTTTCTGATATCTAATGTCTAATAAAAACTATAAAATAAATTCAAAGTCTCGCCTTTTGATTGTAAATATTTTATAACCCCTTTGTTCGCAGGAGGGCAGTAAAATGATCAGAATGTTTTATTACAAGATCTATAACAACATTTATTCTTTATCTATGTACGGTACATAAATGTTTTGTACTTGTACCATAGACTTATAGAATGGACTGATAATTCCCTATCCAGCCGTGAAATAAAAACTGGCAAAGAGACAAAGCGATAAAGTAGCCAATACCTGTCTCTTTCTGGAATTCTAATTGGTCACGTGACAGGTTTGTTTGCAGTCATTACAGACCTACAGAAAAGAGACAGGCATTGGCTACATATTCGCTTTGTCTCTTTTGTGAGGCTATTGTTTAGTCCATAGGTGTCCAACCTTTTGAGCTTTGCGGGCCGCAGAGCGCAAAAAAATAGCGAAAAAATTTGTTAAGGGCCGCAAAAAAATTTGAAGACCTTTTTTTTTTCGTTGTTGACTTAATTAATTTATATAACTATTTATATCTCTGTATCTATAAATAATTTATATTTTATAGATTTATTAGAAATATTATATTTCTACTTTGACAAAAAATCTGATTTTCATATTTCACTTTTTTTTTAAATCTAAGGCGGGCCGCACGAAAAGTGCTCGGGGGCCGCATGCTACCCGCGGGCCGCGGGTTGGACAAGCCTGGTTTAGTCCATTTTATAAGTCTATGACTTGTACATTTATCGTGTTAATTTTTTTTTTTTTATTAACTTTAAAATTAATTTATAAATACTCTTTCTTATTATTTTATTTATGTAAGTATATTTTGAAAGTCTTTTAACGTTACTTTGTTTTATTGCTAATATTTGTTTAATTTTTTTATAGATAAAGGGTGTCTAAGTACCAAGGTAAATTATGGGTATTTTGTAGAATATAAAAAATAGTGATTAGATAAATGAAACAAAAGTTTAAAGCTTGAATATTCTAGTTTTCAAATCATTTTGAAGATTTTATAAAATGTTTTTTTTTTATAATGACCTTTTCCTTCTTCTTCTTCTTCTTTTTCTGTGTTTATTGGCATTCTTGTATTGTGTATTAATTTATTAATTAAACTGAGAGTTTCAGATATACTTCTGAACAAGACTTCGACATGAGAGTCGAAACGTCAAGAAAAATAATACGACAACGTGGATAACAGTACGAAAAATAGCACTTATACACAACGGTCACAAAAGCCTAAAGAATTAATTTCAATATTCAAATGGAACTCCATAAAAAATATAAAATTTATCAAAACCCACTTGACACAGCTCAAAAAATACCCTTGCCAATCGATTCGTGAATCAATCCCGAGTCCAACGAGGTACATGAAGCCATATATGAAAATTTTTGAGGGAGGGGGGTCATGACCGGAAAAATTCATAAAATGGGCTAAACTAGAACCACAGACCTACTATTTAGCGAAACCCAGAGGTCTCTAGGTGATCAGAGGGCCGAGATCTCGCGGTGGAAGACAGACAGACGGACAGAAAATCGAGCATATAAAAAATTGCATATATTTAAAAAATATATATATAATAAAAAATGTAATTTTCTATAATTTATGTATGTCTCATTCAGTTTTTGTATATTATCCCCTTGCATATTGTTTTTATTAAATTATAATATTTAGCTTAATATAATCCGGTAAATCTGGATTTAACATTGCATCCAACTTTGGTTTAAAAGAAACAGAAAACATAAATACAAAGTATTTAATACCTGATATTTTTTATCTCCGCTTTAAGCATTTTATCCTACAATAATAACAAAAGAATTTTACACGATTGTATAATAAGATTTTTTTATGAAAATTTGAATAAGCTGGAATTCATATTTTTTTTATTTACGTAGAAAAACTAGGTTACTAAAATACAAAAGATCTTGATATAGATGGCATTTGGATATAAGCCGGGGCAATTTGGTCGTTCTATCGGCCAACGTTTCATCGCATATTGCAACGGACATTTCCAAATAGACAAGGCTTAATTTTAATTTTAATTTAATTTAATTTTTTATATCCATTTTTTACAACGTTTATTTATTTTTTTTATTTAAAATACATTTTTTTTTATATTATGGTTTCTGGGTATAAACCGCGTTGTTTTATCGTTCTATTGGCTAACGTTTCGTCGCATTATACAGTGAAATCTTAAGGACATCTCCAAACAGACAAGGTTTATACCCAGAAGCTAAAATCTACATTTATGTATGTAAATTAATTTTCTATTTCCATTTTTTATAACGTTTATTTTATTAATTTATGAGTATTATTAAAAATAAAATTTAAATGATGGTGAATAAAATTAAAAATTAAAAGTCGTAAGACGAAATTGCATTAAATATGTATATACACCGGCGCCGACTACGGGGGGGCGAGAAGGGCGATCGCCCCCCCCAGATATTATACCAGGGAGGCTTCGCCCCCCCTGTGCAGCTGAACTCTAGTTTCTTTTAAATTAAAGATACTTTTGTCAATAAGATTTTTACTTTAAAAAAAGGTGTAAATATTCAAATACTTGTCACATGAGTAAAAATGATCACTAAAAATTTCTTCAAAAAGGAAATTAATACTAAAGCATCTTTTATTTCTTTTACAAAGCTTAGTTAGATCAACAGCTTTAAAAAAAATTCTACGACTTTACTATATTTTCAGCTAAAATCGTCGTTTACGTTTCATGAGCCTCTGTAAATTAAATATAAATGTCCACTTTTCAATTATTTCAAATAATTAAAGTTTGATCGATTTTTATCGAAACTACAATAATTTGATGAAAAAAAAAAATTTTTTTTTTCACATTATTAGTTGCGTTTCTGAAATTTTTGTCGTTATTACGAAAGTTGGATATTGCACATTTTTTAAGGAAATTTTTTGCACCCCCCCCCCTCAAAAAATTATGAAAATCTCACCCCCCCAGGTTAAATGAAAAGTCGGCGCCTATATGTATATAGATCTAAGCTATATGCTTCATCTTGTGGGTATTTTCGAATTATGGCTAGCAAGCACTCTCAAATGAGGTATCAAACTTATATGAGTTCTCTTTGAGTTTTTAATAGATATTTGCATTAGTTTTTACCGTTTTTACTCAAAGTTAGTAAATATATACTTTACATATCTTTGTTTTTACTTCCTATGCATAAAACTATCTGTCAAAAACTCCAAGAAAACTGTCATATAAGTTTGTTACCCCACTTGAGAGTGCTAGAAAATTTCGCTAGCTTCTTTATGATACCGGACAATGTACTATTATCCAAAAAGCAAACTAATTAAAATAAATAAGGCGTTCGAAATTCTATATTTAATTTAACAAATTTGTCATAAAAGTTTGATACCCCATTTGAGAGAGCTAGTAAATTTTGAGAGCTCCTTTATGATACTGGACAATAAGTATACTATTATCCAAAAAGCGAACTAATTAAAATAAATAGGGCGTTCGAAACTCTATATTTGATTTAACAAGGCTGGTTTTGTCAAGTCCTCTAACAAGAACAATACAAGAATGAATCGTAATTAACAAGAGATGGCTGTAACCTGAGAAGTTTCCGGACAAAATCTTCTCGACATACATAAATGCAGACCCTGATTATGAAATACGAACCCATCTATTGTCTTACTCTACACAAGTATACTGGTTGTATTATTCTGTGAAATATTATGCATAGAATAAACTCAAGTATGTATTCTTAAGAAAAGTTAGAACGTGACCTTTATTTTGTACTAGCGCATTGGACCCGGTGTTACCCGGGTTAATATCTACAAACTATACGGATGAATTCTTAAAATATTGAAACCATAATTTAAAGAATTATTTTTTATTCAATGACTACTATATGTTTTTAAGGTTATTCGATCATTAGAGCAATAATATATAGATAAAAGTCTAAAATTTTAATATGTTATTTATATATATATAGTATGTTATATAACTATCTGTCAATAACTATATATAATTTGTGGTACCCCATTTGAGAGTGCTTGTTTACTTGTAAATAATTTAATATTTTTACGAAATTTTTCACGCCATTGAAAAATGATTTAAATTTAAAGAAAATATATTAAACCAAATTCCATATTTAAGGCTGTTCGAACATTAGAGCAATGAATAGATAAAAGTCTTAATTTTAATATGTTATTTATGGACAGCTCATATATTTTACTATTTTTTATATAAAATATTGGACGTATGGTTTTTGAGTAATTGGATATTAAAAAATAGAGTTTTTAACACACGATAAATGAGAGAACTTGCCGAAAGTGCTCTATTTATTGAAATTCTACACAATTGGATATATAGAGACGTTTTAAAAACTAATTATTCGAAACTTCAACCATTTTAAATACTAAAAAAAATTAAAAAACAAATATATTCACGTGTAATTTATTCAAAATAATGAAAAAGTAGCTATGCCATTATATCAAATTAGTACATGTTACTATTATATACCGTTCTGCCTATTTCAATTTTTAAATTAAATTAAACTTTTTTTTACTTTTAATTATTAAGAAAGTAAAATATTTCATTAAATGTAGGTACATGTGTTCTGAACATAAATTAAAAACAATTTTTTTGGATCCAAATCTTTTTTTATAGTGTGCTAGACGTATAACCTTAAATCTTAAATTTTCATAAAATATTAATAGCTAAGAATGCACTAAAAATTATCTAACTATTGCTGAAAACCACATTAATATCGGTTCAGTAGTTTTCGAGTTTATCTATAACATGTAGAAAAAAACAACTTCAAAATTAATAATAAACACTCTGTAAAAAATTGTCACTATATTTCCCCTTTCACCCCTACACATGAGATGCATCAGGTAAATATGGTAATATACTTGTTCAATCAAAATATATATTCAGTTTAACATTACGTCCTATAATCTGTTTATTTTAAGTTTGCAGTAGTTGCCGGGTGATTTGACGGTATAAATCGTGAATCGTACCGTCAAATCACTGGGCAACCACTGCAAACTTAAATAAAACAGACTATAGCCACCATTACGTCTATACATATATGATATGTAGGTATTTGTTTTTATTTAAAAAGACTATGTGCTCAATCTTAGAGCGCCATTGTTAGATCTTTGTGCAGTTTTGGCATGCGTTCAACAAACATACTAAAGCTACGTATGTTTACACTGTTCCATACATTAATGCATCGAGTATTACACATAAAAAAAAGTAATGTATGCATATGAACGCGAATTTTACTTGTTTTTTTTTATGTATGCGTTTTTTTGTACAGGTGCGTATTAAGTACAATATAAATATTGTAGATATAATTATATGGGTAAATATATACAGGGTGTCCAAGATAAGCGTGCAATGCATGGGGATATCCTAAACGGTAAGAGATACAGATGTGGTTAAATGAGATGAATTATTTGTAAGAAAGGGGTGAGTATTACAACATCAAAAAATATTAATAATTTTATGTGGTTCAGGAGGTATACCTAAAAAACTGAAAATTCGGAATTTCTTTAAATGAATATAACTTTTTTGGCAAAGTAGATAGGTACTTTTTGTTTACGGTTTCTTAAAGCACTTTTTTGTTTAGAATTGTTTGGTGTATTCAGAATTTTTATATCACTTTTAGTTTCCGAGTTACAAGCCCTAACTTTAGTTTTTCTTATGGGCCGCCAAGTTGGCTATATCATATTCGAACGTTTTTTTTACTCTACTTTACAATGATACGTCACATGTCATACTTATTATTAAAAAAAAGTAAAAACCTTTTTTTGTAATAGTTTATTGTTTTTAAATATGCATTTGTTATTTTCATTGTTGTTATTGCGATTTTTGTTTAACAATTTTTGTTTTTCATGGCTTACTTAAATGTTTGTAATAAATTACTTTATAAATATCACCAGTATTTAGTACTTCGACTTATTTTCTATAATAAGTATATCATGTGACATATCGTTGTAAAGTAGAGTAAAAAAAACGTTCGAATATGATATAGCCAACTTGGCGGCCCATAAGAAAAACTAAAGTTAGGGCTTGTAACTCGGAAACTAAAAGTGATTTAAAAATTCTGAATACACCAAACAATTCTAAACAAAAAAGTGCTTTAAGAAACCGTAAACAAAAAGTACCTATCTACTTTGCCAAAAAAGTTATAGTCATTTAAAGAAATTCCGAATTTTCAGTTTTTTGGGTATACCTCCTGAACCACATAAAATTATTAATATTTTTTGATGTTGTAATACTCACCCCTTTCTTACAAATAATTCATCTCATTTAACCACATCTGTATCTCTTACCGTTTAAGATATCCCCATGCATTGCACGCTTATCTTGGACGCCCTGTATATTAAACGTAAAATTGCTTTCAGGCTAAAATCTGAAAGATACGAGACTCTTTGTGATCATATTTCAAAAAGAGAAAAAATTGATTTCAAAATTTTTGCTAGATATGTCCGTTTTAGGTAAAGACATTCGACAAACACTTTTCGTTACGTGTCTATCTGTCTGTGTGTCTGTCCCGTGAATCGTTATCACATGCATACATGAAAAAAAAACTAAAGAATTACATTTTTTCCCTGTACATCCCGGATAGTAAGCGAAAGTCTATTATTATAAAATATTTTTTACTTTCTGAAACTTTAGGCTATAATATCTGCAGTTTATCGATCAATTTATTTAGAGTATCAAGTATTTGTAAACATTGTTACAGTTTCAGAATGTAAAAAATATTTTATGATGATAGGTTGTCGCATACTATCCGGAATGTATAGGGAAAAAAACATGTTTCTTTTTTTTCGTGTAACTCACGAATCACTAAACCGATATTAATGAAACTTGCTTGATTAGTTATGCCTGGTTACTAGATGATCCCATATAAAAATCATTAAAATCGTGAGTTAGGGGGAGAAGTTTCACCACAAAATAGTATCCTGGATGTATGGGAAAAAACATGTTTCTTTTTTTCGTGTAACTCACGAATCACTAAACCGATATTAATGAAACTTGGTAAATTGGTTATGTCTGGTTATCAGATGGCCCCATATAAAAATCATCAAAATCGTGAGCAAGGGGGAGGAGTTACACCCCAAAATAGTATCCGGGATGTATGGGAAAAAACATGTTTATTTTTTTCGTGTAACTCACGAATCACTAAACCGATATTAATGAAACTTGGTTAGTTGGTTATATCTGGTTACCAGATGGTTCCATATAAAAATCATCAAAATCGTGAGCAAGGGGGAGGAGTTACATCTCAAAATAGTTAGTTTTTGAAGATATCTCGTCGAAATTTAATTTTTGGTGTACAACCCTATACATTTCCAAATCAAAACACATACATTAAAGAAATCAATTAACCGCGAAAGCCTTTCATAATTAAATCAATACTCCACAGCAAGCGTTAATTACCTCTAATGATATTTAGAATAATTCACTATCACAGTATAACAAAGATATAACAAGGATGGTGAACAATATAATATTTAATATGTTCCATGAACCGTAAATGGTTTATCCAAAGCACCAGTGGCCACAACAATACCCTCCTCTCCTTCTATTTAACACCCCGCACCCTTATTTAGGGGTGGGTACCATTTGATTAGTTCATTAGGTTTGTTATCGTGCTATATACGATTGCGATGAAGGGATGTTAAAAGTTTTTGCTATAAATTTAAATTTTCGTTTAGGGGTGGTTTGGTGAAGGGTGGGTCGTTATTTATCTTCGCAGAAAACTCATTTTTCGTGCCATCATTTCACGCAGTTTGAATTAATCTGGTGAGATAAGGAAATATGAATTTAAGTGTTTTTTCGGATTGAGGGATTTGTTTTTTTTTAATATTGGATATTTTTGAGAGATTATTTTTTATATATGTTGGGATATTTTTAACTAACTAAATATGGTAATACTTTTTCAATCAAATTATATATTCACTTTAACAGCAGGGTCAGTCCGCGGTGACGGTCGTGACATTTCAACTCGGATTGGAGTTCATAATTTCTAAATAATGCTAGTAAATAACATGGTTTTACCTTTTTTCTGTAGATCTTAATGCAATACATGTATATTGAAAGAATAAAAGGTCTACGGTTATTTTACAAAAAAATGTCAGCGTTTAAAGCCCTGTGACGGTCGTGACCCCAACTATTGCAAGTCTTGCATCCTCTATTCAAAATCTCAAAATATTAGCGAAAATATTGTTACTTTATAATAATCATACTTTAATATGTTACGAATAAATTATTTTTTAGTAACACAAGAGCATCAGGTAAAAACGTAATCTATTTAACTGGTTATTACTCAATAAACATTGTGACGGTCGTGACACGTTGAATAAAAGGATACAATAAGAGTACTATTTGTGTGTTTATTTGCTTTTTGATATTATTAACTAATACTTATAACAATTATTTATCAAATACATCAATAAACTCATTAAATTTATAATAAATGCGGTCACCCTTATTTATTATTGTTGATGAAGGTAATTTTTTGTTAATTTGGTCAAACGTCACGTTTGATATGTAATTGTCAAAGACTTTTAATAGTTTGCCACGATCATCACTTATTCTTAAGTAAGTTATTGTGATTTCACCTTATTTGTTGTCTTTTTGGAAATTTTTTGTAAATTTTTGGAAATATTTTGAAAATTAACCAAAATTTTTCTAATTTTCTTTTGGTTTATGAAAATTGATGTTAAATAGCTTGTTAATTTTATATTTTAGTATTCATTTTCGTAAAATATTTTTTTGACTATCTGGTATCGATTACCGCGGACTGACCCAGCAGTCTGTTTCATTTAAATTTGCCAGGTGATTTGACGGTATGAATCGTGAATCGTACCGTCAAATCATCCGGCAGCCACTGCAAATTTAAGGGGCTATACCAGTGTGAACGATGGAAATTTGGGTGATTTTCGGAATTTTTTTGGAAGAATATTACTCAATGAAATATTTTGAAAAATTGAGAATATATTTGGCTATATTAGATGTGTATGCCATATTTTTTTCACGTAAAAATATCGATATCTAAGCGACTTATGCGGCGCAAAAAAAAATCTCCTCTACTGCGGCCATGATTCCGGACGATGGAGTAGCTGAAATTGAAAAACGAAAAAATGTCGTCAAACTGGAAAGTATTTCCTGTACGGTGACTAAGATTTTCGAAAAATATCAAAATCTAACATAGTGGCGTAGTTATGAAAAAAAGTATGTTTTATTGCCTATAAAATGGTCGTATTTTTAATTTTAATATATTGGATATTTTTGAGATGTTATTTTTTATATCTTAAAACTTTACTGTTTGGATATTTTTGAAACTAACAAATAAAAAACCTGATTTAAGGGCTCACATTAGGATTTGAGGATCATTAGTTAAGTTTACGGAGAAAAATAGTGACGATTGTTTTTTTAGTAAAAATTTCAGTTACGGATTAAAAGTTTCATTTTTGTATCAATCGATTTTAACATGTACTGTCAATTGAGTATAACTTCTACAATCTCCATTGTAATTTTTATAATACGAAATTTTTACTATGTTCGTAAATATCATTTACATGATTAATTCAACTAATTATTCTTAAGATGAATTATTTATTAATAAAATGCTATACAAATTGTGCCTTTTCAATTAAAAAACAGTATATTATAAAAATACATATTGTTAAAAATTAGTTAAATTAATAGTGTATTTTTTTATTGGTATAACAATACTGCCGTGCTAAGCACAAAAGCGGTATCTCAGTAAAGGCGAGTTTCGAGAAAATCAACGTTTTGTTAAAATAGATTTATTTTTACTTTACAGATTGTTTTTTACTTCCATGTTCGAAGAAATGGAAGTATTGTAATACCGTCAAAAAATCATGTCCGAAAAAAAAGCAGATTCTGATTGTACTAACTTCAAAACGTAAAGAAAAGTTAATTTCCGCTTGGCGGCTGTGCGTGTGTGTGTCTGTGTGTCTGTGTGTCTGTCTGGATGTAGAATTTTCTTCCGTGTACGATAACTACTGTAGATATGCACCGATTTGAATTATTTTTGGGGAAAATGTTTGCCTCAGTGAGTACTCCAGACCTATTGATTTTGGTGCTAATCGGATTAGGGGTTTCCGAAATATTCGAAATTTTGTACCTATTATCGTCTGAAAAGTGAGTATTATCTCACCAATTTTGATAAGACTTGATACACTTGTAGTTCAATCCAATCTAAGGGGCACTTATTTCATAAACGTGCTTGGATAGCCACTGAAGGGGTGAAAACCACCCCCGAAATTTTAATTTTAAATACTAATAAATTCATGTTGCCATGGAAACAAGCGCAGTTAAATTCAAATGTCAGATAATTATTATTTTTAAAAAAATGTGTAATCTACAACTGATATTAGAATATTAGAAAACTAATTTTTATAATACAAAAGTGAGTTTTATAACTAAAATTATTGTAAAATATATTACAGAACATGGAAGTCATGTATGGTTCTCCATACCGATATTTGATTTATTAAATGGAATTTATTCATTATATTGGGAATTTTGGCGGTATCAAAATATACAGTTATGCGCCTATACGTATTATTGATATAGGTACCTCTAATTCTCTTAGTAATTTAAGGTAAACCTGAGATAGGAAAAACTTTTTCAAGTGTTTTTTCATATGTTTTAAATAAGATATTGCTATTTGGCTTTGTTCATTGGATTCGTATTTTTTTAAGCTATTCGACGCCATAAAAATCAACTTTATGATTTTTTTTGAGATACCGCTTTTGTGCTTAGCACGGCAGAATAGCATTCCAAAATTCCGGTATCTAGAACATAACAAAAGTATTGTTTTGTTAACCGCAATGAATAATATATGTACCATATTTTGTGAATTCAATATTATCAGTACGATATGGGTTAAAATATATCAACCCTAGAATATAATGTTGTTCATATAAGTATGCAATCAATCAATCAGATTTCGCTGATGGAATTTTGCAGTTCGTTGGTGAAATACATATATACAATACATATATACATGTCTACATATGGATGTATCGAATATATAGTTAAGATGGAGAGAAGATGAATTTTCAATATTGTAAGTCTTGATGAGTATAATATAGATGGAGTAATATACAATATCATAAAGCACTCTCCAACGAGGTATCAAACATATATTTAACAGATATTTACATACGCTTATATGGTTTTTACTTTTTACTCAAGATTAGTAAATATACTTTATATACTTTTGTTTTTACTTCCTATATGCATGAAGCTATCTGTTAAAAAATTCAAGAAAACTGGGATATAAGTTTGATACCCCATTTGGTTTCTCCTTTATGATATCGGACATTAGAATTTATTTTTGTTACGTCCATTCAACAATTTTATATTTTAAATTTTTTACAAAATTTTTTATGCCATTTAAAAAATCATTACAGTCAATTTAAAGACAATATATTAAACCCAATTCCATATTTAACTTATTACCACCTCAACCATCTCTAAATGTTCAAAAAGGACCAAATAATCCAAATTTATAATAAAATCCCTGGAAAAAATTAAAAAAGCTTTTTTTAACCAAAAATTACTAAAATATTAATGAGTTTCTTTTTCCTATAATGCCCGGTATTATAAAGAAATTGCATGCAAGCAATTTGTTTCCATGGAAATTTGCGATTTGCAAACACTATCTACTAGGAGTCAAATTGTCCTGATATTTTAAAGCTACAATCTGTGATTGGTTGTCATTTACATTTGACTCCTAGTAGATAGCGTTTGCAAATCGCATATTTGCATGGAAACAAATTTGCTTGCATGCAATTTCTTTATAATACCGGGCATAAGTGATTCAAAAATTAAATGAATATGTCCTTTATGTTGCTTTTGTTTTTTTCGTTCTTGTTAATTTATAATAACTATAATTGAAATTTTGTGCTAACTTATTTCACACCGTATTACAGTTTTACGAAATAAATTCAATTCTATTCCATTATATTAAACCAACGTTATTTCAGAAAAAAATAATAAATATTAAATATAACAATCTTCCAATAACCCTGCGATAGCAAAATATAAAGATGTTTTTAAATATAACCAACAAAATAAACGTCAAGACGATTGAGTGTTATGATATATATAAATGGGAGTGGGGGGGGGTACCCTAAAACAAACATCATGATATGATAGCATGGATCTCATTCCATACAAACCAATTGGATTTTCCTTTAATATAACTTATATAGGTACATAAATATTCATTTCATTTTATTCCAGTTATATTTGTTTATTTTAAGAATTTTGAATATACATACATACCTATACAAATTTTCTAGAAATATTGATGGAAGATATTGATTTCATATATATTTATTGGTGGCTATATTTCTGGAAACATAATATGCTACATGTATATTCATATTTTAAAATTTGGATCAGTGATACGTGTATGTGAACTTAGCATCTCAATTGTTAGCATCTCAAAAAAAAACTTCAGTTCTGCTAGCATCCAGCATAGTTCTATAGTTCCTTATAAGTTTTAATAATAGTTCCGTTGATTTTCTCATTAAAAAAATGTTTTGAAAAAATGAGATGCTAACTTCGCGTAACGTATTATAGCATCTCGGCGGAATTCAAAAATAAACTTCAGTTCTGCTAGCATCCAGCATAGTTCTATAGTTCCTGATAAGTTTTAACAATAGTTCAGTTGATTTTCCCATAAAAAAATTGTTTGAAAAAATGAGATGCTAACTTCGCGTAACGTATTATAGCATCTCGGCGGAATTCAAAAATAAACTTCAGTTCTGCTAGCATCCAGCATAGTTCTATAGTTCCTGATAAGTTTTAACAATAGTTCAGTTGATTTTCCCATAAAAAAATTGTTTGAAAAAATGAGATGCTAACTTCGCGTAACGTATTATAGCATCTCAGCGGAATTCAAAAATAAACTTCAGTTCTGCTAGCATCCAGCATAGTTCTATAGTTCCTTATAAGTTTTAATAATAGTTCCGTTGATTTTCTCATTAAAAAAATGTTTTGAAAAAATGAGATGCTAACTTCGCGTTAATATCGAAAATAATTATTTGAATATTTTGTACTACAGAACTATGTATGTAGTACAAAGTATGTAAGTTAAATCAATTTCAAAACAGTATAGAATGAAATGTTATCTTCATAAAATAAACTTCCCTTCGTATGGATTTCTAATTTTACTCCCTGTATTATATTTTCAACCTAGAAATAATGAAGCAAACTATACAATAATGTGCATGTAGGGTAAGTACGCGCAAATCTCAACACAAACAACAAAATACTATACATAATAACAATAAATATATCCAGAGTGTTGTGCGAGTCAAGTTCTATGCTAGTTTCGCAAATCGTGCCGTTGTCATGGCAACGACAAAACAAAACTAGGCGAGTTTATGATAAACGATGACGCGGTGTTTAAAATCTCTCGTGTTTGTTACAGAAATTTCATTTATTAGGAAAAACAGTCCGAGGAAAATGCAAATGGAAGATGTATTTAGCTCAGTGGTGTACATGAATTATTAAAAGATTAAGCAAATTTAAAAAATAACTAAAATGCAAAAAATACAACATAATTAATACAATAGATATTTGTGAAGCTAGGGCGTAAAGTGGCTGTTTTTCGCACGAGTGGGAATGTTTGTTAATCGAGGCGTTAGCCGAGATTAACAATCACACGAGTGCGAAAAACGCACTTTACACCCGAGGTGCACACAATATTTTTTCTAAAACCTTATTATAATATTAATAATAATGTAATATGATTTTTTAATTAAATAATAATAACTTGTCATATTAATTATTAATATTGACATTTAAATCAAGTACTTAAATTTTGAAAAAACAAATGAATATTGTTATTGTTTGGCATTTATATTCAGATTATTTGTGAATTATTTTCACTCCCGTATTTTATTCTGTGATTTTATTATTGTAATTTTATAATAATATGGATAATATGGAAAGTAATAATGAAAATTGCATGCCGCCAGAAATATCGGAAGCTGCAAAATCGGTAATTTCAAATCTACTCCCCACAAAATCCAAATTAATATATGAAAATGTATGTGTTACTGTTACTATAGAAACACTTTTACGCTCGCCGTGCGTAAAAGTAACTTTGTCGCACAGCGAGCGCAAAAGTACTACTTTACGCACTGAAATGACAAAGAAAAAGCCTACTTTTTAACACGGTTGTAGAAAATAATTATTTTTTCTACAACCGTGTTAAAAAGTAGGCCACTGTTAAAAACAGCCACTTTACGCCCTAGATACACAAATAACTATTTATTGCATATCTTATAGTTTTACATTCCGGGAAAAAATTGTAGATCTGCAGAGATCTCGACAGATCTATATTTTGAGACAACATTATATTTTCCACTAGTTTTTGATCTTTGTAAGTCATTGTAGATCTTTGTAAGATCTACAATGACTTACAAAGATCTAAAACGATCTACAAAGATCTCTAATTATCGTTGTAAATCGTGATTGAAATTAAAACTTTAAAAATTCATTAATGATCTTCAGAGATCTTTTTAGACCGTTGTAGATCTTTACAAGTCTCCACAGATCAAAAAAACCAGTGAAAAATATTATGTTGTCTCAAAATGCAGATCTGTCAAGATCTGATTAGATCTCTGCAGATTTACAATTTTTACTTGGGATGACGGTTTTCCCAAAAACCTGATTTTAAATTTTTACAAAATTTTATAAAAAATATTTTGTAATATTCTTTTTTAAAAATAAATTAATAATACTAAAAAATTGTAGATAATTTAAAACTCTATTTAAAATGTAAAAATCGAGGTAGATCGGACATTTCGTAACTAAATACAGGTTGGCTCAAATAGATTTGATATTTGTAATGTGATTTTTATGATTTTCTATATTTTAACCTAACATAAAAACTAACCAACCTCCTTTTGCCCCAATAGATTTGATATTTTTAATTTGATTTTTGTGATATTCTATAATAATAATACATCGCAAATAATAAAATATAGTTAAAATTTAAAAACATATCTAGATGTTAAACATTAAATGTAAAAATTTGAAAATTGAGAATTAAAATCCTCCTAGGCAGATTCATTTTGCATTAAAATATTCTAACAGGCTATAGTTAGTGCTATCAATCAGGTATTTTTTAATAACTTTTTTAAAATTATTATATAATTTTTATATTTTAAAACGATTAAATATTCGCCTTATATACATTAAAAAAAAGTATTAAAATTTATATTCGATGTAAATAATGAATACTATCTAATTCAAATACATAGTGTACTAAAATTTAACTTATAAATTTAATTATAAAAAATGTTGACCTGTTTTTTGGGACATTATTAAGGAAATATACGTTTCGATTCAAAGTACCGTCAAAATTTTGTTCCTCAGCTATAATTAGAATATGTTTACGAGTACAAACAATATTTGTTTTTAGTAAATAATAGAATGATATGATATATTATTCAATAAATTTTGATATAAATAAACATATACACAATAAATTGAATATAATATACCTAATTTACAAAAACAATCCAGTATCTGACCCATAATATGCAATTTATGCAAATGGTTAACGAAAAAAAAATTCGTTGTGTGAAATTTCCAATATATAGCTAAATATATTTATCAGCAGTGATGAAACAATTTGTTGAAAACACAAATGGCGGCAGCTCTGTTGTTAAAAACTTACTAATTTGCATTGGCATCGATTTGCCGCATTGTACAAATAATGTACATAAACAGTGCTGGTACATATATGGGGATAAATGAGATTAAAAAAATTGTTCACGAATAACTTACATAAAAACAGTAAAACAAATTTTTTTTAATTGTACAAAATTAAGGTACTCACCTGTATTTTTTAAGGCGTAGCTAGGGGTTGAAGAAACTGGCCAGAAGGGATCATCCTGTAAAAGATAGTTTTTTCTCAAAATTTAACATTTGGTGAATTATAATATATAGAAGTTTAATATGATAAATAAAAGCAACTAAATTGTCTAAACGTCAAAAATTTAATAAGTAAAGAAACGTAGCGAGCTTTCGATTCACAGAATCATCGTCAGGCTATTTAAAGGGGATAATGCGAGAACGATGTCGTTATCTCAACAATATTTCATTATTATTCGAATTATCCCCTTTAAATGGCCTGACGATGATTCTGTGAATCGAAAGCTCGCTACGTTTCTTTGCTTATTAAATTTTTAACGTTTAGACAATTTAGTTGTTTTTATTTATTATATTTTAACGTCACTACTATAGTCTATTTCATTTAAGTTTGCAGTGGTGGGCGGGGATTAGACGGTACGATTCACACAGGAACTATTTTATAACTAACGGAAAAGTTTTTTCACTAGAAATTTATTAAATCTTAAACCTTTCAGTGATTTTTTTTCAAACTTTCACTGTATTTAGATTCATCCTTCCTACAAAGTTTAGGCTAAAATTTATTTTCAACACATTTATAGTATTTATGCTGTGATTTTTTTGTTTGGCAAAACGGGAAATAACTCGTATTTTAATTTATTACTGATTGTTGTAAATACTCAATAGTGTTTTTTTTCTTGACGTCAGACGTGTATTTTTTTAAAACCACCTGATTTTTGGCATATCTGAACTGTCATATAACTTTTAATGGAATTTACAAGAAATTAAATTCACTTTGTGTCATAAATATTAGTTTTCTTATATCCTAATGTCAACTGTATATATACATACATTTGTAAAATGACTAATTTGACAGTTTGAATTTAATTGCAATTATTTCCAAGGCAACATGATGTATTGCATTAGTGAAAATTGTGTTATTGTGAATTTATCTGGCGTTTTGGCCAATCAGGAGCGCGTATTATACTTCCTATGCTAGCTACCGCTGCAATCTTAAATGAAATAGACTATAGTATAGAAGTATAATATGTATATAGAAAATAATGATCCATGATTGGTGCATTTTTAAATGCCGCGTCGATTAGTTTTAAATTAGTCGATAGGGTTTTGTTTTGAACGCTAATACCCTTTTAAACATTTTGATCTAGGATGTTAAATTAATGTATTATTTATTAATATGTAAAATAAAACACTATTGACTAATTGAAAATGTATCAGTTCGTTTAAAGGCAGCATGGCATTTCAAAAAGTTGTTATATGTATTTGTACAAAGGGTACTAAAATACCGGCGTTTTTCACAAGCTCCGGTACAAATAGGCATGATGACTAATTTTATGATGATCTTACGTGCATCCTATTTCCCAAAAAATACTTATATCTGCAAAAAAATAAAGGTTTAATCGCAAAAATTAACTCTTTTAAAACTAATTTTGAATTTGACGCCAAAACGCTCGGAGGTGACATTTCAGAGTTGTGACGTCACACTTCTTGTCAACAATAATCAAACAATCAGAGTTAGACAATAATTTAATTATTTTGTGTGTTAAAAATGAATTCCAATGTATATAAAATTGATATTTGTTTAGAATAAAAGTCAATCACTTTTGGCGTTTACTAATGCGTGACGTCATTTGCTCTGATTGGTGTTCCATTTAACATGGCGGATTGCTATATTTTGCATTGTTATTTTAGCAAAAATTATATTAATATAAAAATAAATACATTTTTTAGAATCTTTTTAACCTATTTCATTATTTAAACTCATAATTTCATTGATACATTGTTACTAGCATCATACCAATTAAATTATATTTTAATAAAATCCTGAATACTCCACTGCATTAAGTATATAATAACAATAAAAAAGTTTAAACAAAATGTTTCAATTTAAAGCGTTATTTTATTGCGTTTTAGTTTTTATTGCGGTATTGCATGGCACGCGTTAATTAATAGTAAAACTATGCGATACTAGCATACCGTAGCTATCGTACTCCCTCGGCGCTCTGCACTATAACGCTTTACATTTAACAACATTACATCTGTTCTATTACAGCAGGCTGAATAAAGTGATAACATTTTACTATTATGTATTATTATTTCACATACGAGTGTCCTGACTTTATTTTATTTTTATTAGATACTTTAATTGGGTAATACAAAATATAAAAGGCGAATTTGGTTTTTAAATTGTTAAATAAACTAACATTGGACCCGATGTTACCAAGGGATATAAATTTTATCTGTAAAAAAACCTATTAAATTTTGTTCTCATTTATAACTAAATATTTAAGCAGTGTAATTTTTTTCTTCATAAAATATCCACAGATTATACACCTAAATCAGTGGTTCCCAAACTCTTTTGGTCCACGGACCCCTTTTCATAGTCAAAACTTGCCCACGGACCCCCTTTCATAGTCAAAACATTCCCACGGACCCTGGGTGAAAAACTACTAAATTTTGACACGGGCAGTTGATTTTAGTACCACTTCGCCAATTTTTATTCGATTACGTTGAAATTTTAACACAATGAAGAAGATAGATAAAGCTACTAATTTAGTGAATAACATTAAAATTAGACAAAAATTGTTTGTATTAATGCGCTTTGAATTTTGAAAATTGCCGAATTTTTGCTAAAAAATAGATTTTTTTTCGTTTAAAAAATGATTTTCGAAGGGAATAACTTTATGAATGTATATAATTTAAGGCTTTCTAGTTCAATTACGACCCATAGCTTCATTCTGAATGATCTTTGGTTGAAGTCATTGATTCAAAAAATATATATACGAATTTGAATGTTTGCATATCGAATTTTTTTTTTGCAATATTGTAAAAACAATAGCTGATTGAGCAAAATGGTGGTCATTTTTGGATTCAGCGTGTCCAAATTTCCCCGTGAAAAGTTGTTGTATGCTCTGCAGCAAAATAGCCGTAATTTATTAATATTGTTATTTATTTTAACTTCCATATTAATAAAAATGTGCGCGGACCCCCTGACGTAGTTCAGGGACCCCCAAATCGATTTTAATTTTCCACGGACCCCCTGAACGATGTCAGGGACCCCTTGGGATCCGTAGGGACCACTTTGGGAACCACTGACCTAAATATTTTTCGTGAATCACTCTATTAGTGAAAATCGGAATAAAATCCGGTCAGTAGTTACTGACAGACAGATGAAGAGAAAGACTTTGTTTTAAAATATTTATAGGCACGAGGTCCATTTTTTTTGATAAAAATATATGCTTAGATACACAGAAAAAAAAATTGTCTATGTGTTAAAAAATGTGATCAATGTAAAAATCCGTGATCGATTTAGCTCCGATGGAGGTTGTTTGTTAATATGATAATTTTTTACCAATATGAAAATATCCACGTTTATCTTAATGTATATTATTACTAACAATGTTCTTATCACGGTGAAAATTTTGTTTCGTATTGAAAACATATATTTTAAATACAAAAAAATACTTAATAAATGACATCACTGAATTTACCATATCGAAAATTGCACTTTCACTAGTTGGGTAGTGTAAAAAGTATTCACACTGATAAATATTTATTAATACAACCATCATCTATTTGAGAGTTTCGTTAGTTGGTGTAATAAATTATTTATTAATTTGATAAATGAAAAGATTTTTAGATAAACATGAAGATATATTTTTCAAATTAATAAAATATTTGAGTAAGGACTTTTTGGTCATCCTGTATAATATGTTTGTACAAAATAAACCATCCACCACATTGTTTTCAAACAGTAATGCGGTTTTAAGTTTACATTGGCCGATATCGATTCTACTGGCTGAGTTTATTAATAATTATTGTATTTCTATATACGTCCGCGCATCCAAGCAAATATTTTGTTTCCATTTATATATATTTATTTAATTAAGAACTTATTACTCTATTCATTTTAACAATTATAAGTTAAATAACTTTTTTTTTAATGTTTAAGATACTTTTGTTTTATATAAAAGGTTAACTGCTAAGCAGGCTCTGAGAGAGCTTCAACGGAGCCTGGGCCAAACCACATTTTGTGGGGCCCTCCGAGCGTAAGGACATTCCAAACAATTTGCGTGCTAGTAAAATTTTTCTAATATTATTTTAGTTTTAAAAATCAGAGGTTATTTTAAGAAAATTTTACCACTTTTTTCACAAGAAAAACTTTGTTTTAATATATTTATGTTTTGCAAACGTAATGACCTTTTATGTTCGAATATACACATTTTTTTAACTACACACATTTACTATTACTACATACTAAAATGACCCAAGTAGAAAATAGTGTAAGTTTCAAATAAATATGTAAAATATAATTAACTTTTAGAGCGCCCGTGAAGGGGCCCCTGAGACACAGGGGGCCCGGACCATATGGCTCTCCTAGCCCACCCTCTATCTGGGCCTGCTGCTAAGTACAATGAAACGTTGGATATACATACTTATGTTTATGTATATCAAATGCAAGCGTATGCATCTATAGAAAATTATTCTTTATAAAAGGGGTATATGTAGGAAAATGGTTTGGAACCCCTGATTAATATAATAATTTATGATTTTCCTTTTTATTTTTTTATCTTAAAGGCGATATTTCTATGACAAATTGAAATTTGGTGCCTGAAAATTATTATAAATTTTTGAATTTTAAATTTCGTTGAAATTATGTTTATTTTATAGAAAATGATGTGAAAAGGTGAAATTTTCAAACCGCAGGTCTGTATCTCATCACGTTCTCGAGATATGGCCTTTTAAAGTTTTCGATTTTTGAAAATTTTGTAGAAAAATGGCCGTAACTTTTGAACGTGATGTCGGATTTGATTTTTGTTGACAGATTTGAAATCAGCGTGTCAAAATCTATATAATGACATGTATAATACTTTAAAATTCGAGAAAAAATTTTTGATGAAAATCGACATTTTTTTGAATTTTTTCGATTTTCCGCGAAATTTTTTTTTTCGAATTTTCTAGTACTGTACATGTAATCATATAGATTTTGACACGCTGATTCCAAATCTGTCAACAAAAATCAAATCCGACATCACGTTCAAAAGTTACGGCCATTTTTCTTCAAAATTTTCAAAAATCCAAATCTTTAAAAGGCCATATCTCGAGAACGGTTTGAGATACAGACCTGCGGTTTGAAAATTTCAACTTTTCACATCATTTTCTATAAAATAAACATAATTTTAACGAAATCTAAAATTCAAAATTTTTTAGTAATTTTCATGCACCAAATTTCAGTTTGTCAACTTTAAGATAAGAAAATAAAAAAGTAAAATCATTATTCCACATCTTTTTCCTTCATAGACCCCATTTAAAAGAATAATTTTCATTATAGACCCCCTTACATTCTTTTTAGATTCTATAAAACATAAATATACTACACGTGAAAGCAAAATAAAGGTCTTGTACTTTTTGTATGTTTTCTCGAATCTATAAAGAAAAATCATTTTTTTAAAAGAGGCTCTATGTAGGAAAAAAGATTGAGAAACCCCTGTACTAAATCATTAAAACAGAATCAAAAGTTTGTAATTACACACGAAATAAAAAAATATCGTATTCGCTTGTATCAAATTATTCTTCGCTTCCAAATTAACAAATAAACATTATAATTATTTCGCCTTCAAATAATTAAGTTAAATCAAAACAAAACGAAAATCAGAGAACGTATAATACATACAACAAAATACCCCTTAATAATAAACATACAAAAGTCGAAGCCGCTAAACGCCCTAATTAACGTAGAGCTTAAATAAAACCTAAACACAATTAAAGCACAACAAAGTGCTCGGATAGCTCATTATAACTGAACTGCTGTCTCTTTAAAACAATTACCTTTCACAGTCCAGATATTATTCACGAGTTTGGACAGAGCAGTATGATATGATCGCAACTGCCACTGGCAGTCATATGATGGATGTGGAACATCGACATTAAACCCCTCTTGCATCATGTCTCGTATCAACCCACCCTTATATTAGGGGTTGTCTGGGATCGGGTTGTTTATGAGCTTTATTTGTTGTATATTAAAATTATATTATTTTATATACATAACTTTTTAAGAACAAATAAAACCGACTTAAAAAGATTTGGTTTCGAATAATTTTGTTTTTTTTATATTCAGTTTAAAGGAATATTTTAATTCGTTAATTATTAAAAGTAAAAAAAGTTTAATTTAATTTGAAAATTGAAATAGACAGAACGGTATGATACATAATAGTTAGGTAATGGTAGAGCTAGTTTTTAATTATTTTGAATAAATTACACGTGAAAGTATTTGTTTTATAATTTTTATATGGTTGAAGTTTCGAATAATTAGTTTTGAAAACTACAATTGTGTAGAATTTTAATAAATAGAGCATTTTCGGCAAGTTCTCTCATTTATCGTGTGTTAAAAACTCTATTTTTAATATCCAATTACTCAAAAACCATACGTCCAATATTTTAAATAAAATTAGTAAAATATATGAATTATCCATAAATAACATATTAAAATTTTAAACTTTTATCTATACATTGCTCTAATGATGAATAACCTTAAAACAATAATTTTTGAAGTCGGTTTTATTTTTTTAATTTTCTTCTTTAGAGTGGTATATCTTTAAAGTCCATAGTCAAATTTTGATAAAATTTATATGGGGCCAACTCGAGAATATACTTAAAAAAACACACAAATCGTTTATATCAATGCATATACATATGTATGTCGAAGTTACGTCTGAACTTACATAAAAAATATATAAATATTGTTTTCGAATTCGGTTAACAAGTCGCCATATTTTTTAAACAATTGAAAGTATGAAAATTTTTGTTTTACAAAAGTTTCCTATTTTTTTATGATCTTTATAAATATGAACTTTTTGATATACCATTCCATTTGATTTTGCTGAGAAACTGGCATGTACCCCTCAAACTACCCCCCAAGGAGCGGTTTTAGGAGTCTGAAAATATTTTCCTGAAATTCTTTAGGGTCGATATTTATAGTAAATTTTTTACTCTAAAACTCTATCTAAACTAGTTATTGAAGTTTGAGAAATATGATATGTATATATTTTATTTTATATTGTTTACCATTAAGGTCATAAAATAGTTGAATTTGTATACTTGTATTTTTATACTTAATAAAGAAACGAATGAAAAAAAAATAACTATCAAAACTTTCAACTCAGTTTGGGCGTAAAACAATGCCGGACGCACTATTGTAGAACCCTGTAAAAAACAAGTTATCATGAAAATTGAAGTAAATATTTATAAAAAATGACAATTCTCGTATATTGATTTTATCCTGAAACATACTTTTTTCAAATCGTCTTTTAAAACCCTTTAATTTGATACCCAACATGATAAAAAAATATTTTTCATCTATAACAAAATGGCGTCTCGCAACTGTAATTTTGAATTTTCCCCAAAAATGTGTAACTCATACCACGCAGATGATCAAAACGAATCCAGTGATTGTTATAACAAACAAACATACAAACATAAATACATACTGCTAAAATCTTAACCCACTTTTTGGATTTAGGTAAAATTACACATACTTAAAAAAATAGTATTAAAGTCAACTAAAACATCAAACAAACAAAAAATGCTAAACAAACTATAAAACTCAAGCTGGAAATCAACGAGCGAATAAAAAAAATATCATTCATTTTATTCACCCTTAGATAAATTGAAATAAAAACTGACCCTTTAGTATAGGGACACAAAAAAACCGCACGACTTGTCATATTCATGCATGCCGATAATTTATGGTGTATGTCTGCAAATAATGTGCGCTGCGTGGGCGGGGTGCAGTCAGAGAGAGGGGGGGTACATGTTGCAATGAACAATCGTCGAGGCGCACTTGTCAAAATGTTTGACTGTCACGTCCACGCCGGTCGTTAATAATAACTAGGCGGATAAGTTTTGTGGTGCATAAATTGTGTCAGGTTTGTGAATATTGGATATTTGGCTGTTATGAATGGAATGTTAGTCCAGAGCATTTAGATGAAAAATAGCTGTATCTAGGAAAAAAATCGCATAGAGCTGAATTTTTGTATACACTTTCTTTTTGTCTTTATACATAATATGCCAAAAGTCCCCATCGATCCCTTGTGAGCATACTTTTTTATAGTCATCAAAAGGTGCTAATAATTAGTTTTATGTAAATATCTCTGTATATATAGATTTTACGATAGTGAAAGTCATATAATAATGAGAAGACTACAAAATTCTCTACAAAAAAGGTTATTCATAGTTTTTCATACGAACTATAATTTTCACGGAAACTGGATGCAAAGGTGACGACTTAAGCAAATACTACTAACACAAGAAATGTATAATTTTTGACTAATGTAAATATTATGCCGAATGTGCGAGGTTCCAAATTTTGTCAATAGTTAGAGTATACCGACATGTGTATTTCCTGAAAACTCCCTAGCAAAGTATACCCCGGAACATCCCCATCGAAGGCCCCAAATTTTCGTTATATACGGATTTTGTGAACAGCTGTATCTAGTGAACTGAATGTCCGATCAACATCTTAGACAGATAATTTAATCTTCTACAACCTTTTTATTAATATTTTATCCAAATTAAATTGTATGCCTTTCAAAATTGCGGTGAAACTAAAAAAAATATTTTTTTTAAGAAAAATTTAAAGTTTGGCCGCAATTTTGAAAACAATTCGTTAATTTTTAGTTAAAATACTATCAAAATGTTTGTAAAAAACTAATTAACTGTCTTATATGTGAAAGACGATGTTGATCGGACATTCCGTTTATTTTCCTAGTGAAAACCTAAAGTTACTGGACTATGTACAGTATGCAATTGGTTTAGTTATTAATTGTAGTAGAATTTGAAGGGTAGGTACACGGGAAAAAGAGTCTTAGGTGGTTATTACGCTATCAAATAAATATGTCAAAGATCTTTGACAAAAATTTGATCATATATTAAATTATAAATAATTTCGTAGCCGAAACCGTCCACGAACACTTTTCAGTCGCCATTTTGATTTATCCGTCAAAAAACTTCAATTAAATATAAGAAATATTATGAAGATAAATATTATAAAAGTTGACATATTACAATGTCATATTTCTTTGATTAAGGTAGTTGGTCCGTAAACATGTTTTCGTCAGATTTTGTTTAAATTGCACAGGAATATTCCCTAGATTAATATCTGAAAAATAGCCCATTTTTATTAAAATTGACCATCTCAAAGTCATGAAAAACGATCTCAAAGTTTATATTTTTAACACAGCTTATATGGACTTACCGTACACTAACGTAACGTTTTATTAGATAAAATTTAAACGTAGCGTCAGATTTTCATAAAAAACTGACATGTTGTATATTTATATGAAAGAAAACAGTATACAAAAAATTGGAATTATTGACCATCCCGTTATTAAGATTTAACCAGATTTAACTACCAAACCATCACATAAATTACAGTATTGTTGACAATGTGGCAACAACGTATTCATTTGATTATAGTAAAAAATACACGAAATAATGAAATAATTTTTTACAAAATATGATAAGTGGATTGAAGGGAATTATAATCGATTTCATTAATTATTAATATATTCTGTGGTAGTTTAGATGATAAAATATAATCATTTGACAAGTAGTTAATAGTAGATAATGTACAGTGTTGCCATGATCATTTCTCTAAATTTAAAATATGTACTCATGGCCTAATGTGATCACATTATGATGGACCAACTACCTTAAAGAAATTTTATCACATTTCTTTGATAGTGTAATAGCCGCCTTAGTGTAATATCCGCCTACTATGTTAAATGTGATAAAATTTCTTAAATTAAAAAAAAATATGACAGTGTAATAAGTCATTTTTATAATATTCATAATATTTCTCTGACCATAGATAATGGCAATCTCAATATTTGATCAAATCTATGTCAAAGATAGTCGCCTAGACAGCGCCATTTATGTAGTGGCAAATCTAGGTACTTTCCGAGCCACAGATATATATTAAGGGGAAAAACATACTAAATTTCGTAAAATAAAATTTGAAAGATATCATTTTTAGAATAAAAGTATCCAAGGTACCAACCTTAAAGTAGCGATAACTCAAAACTAGAAATTTTGACTTAGCCTGTTATTTCCGTGTACCCTTCATTTAATATTTAACAACTGATAGGCTCATTTCGTCTCAATTTTATAAGTGACATGAAAAATAAAAACATCTCAATTTTTGATTTTTTCGAATTAATTTTGAAACGGTGGGGATTAGAAAAAAATGTTTATTATACCTAAAAGTTGTAGAGAACATTATTATCTATAATTTATGTATCTATCGTTTTTTTTAATTTCTACAAAATGGGGGCTAACTTGTCTTAAAATCATGAACAAATTAATCCCCTTCCTATATATCTGTAATATTTTACACCCCCTAGAAAAACAAATATCCCTCGGCACTGTATATAACCAAAACTATTAATGTTCTCCTTTATCATCATCTATCTATACCAGTGGTTCCCAACCGCTGGTCCGCGGACCACTAGTGGTCCGCAAGGGGTTAAATTTGTTCCCTGGAAAAGATTTAAAACTAAAGAATGAACTTACAAGGAAACCTTTTCAGGTCGAAAATTCGTATCGAGTTTAAACTTCGTATATAGTTAGAAGAGGTCAAAGTAAGTAAGAAAAAAAATCACAGCTGCGGTAAAACGGTTTAAGGGGGTGAAACACCCCTATGAAAATGTGCAAAAGAATCATATTTTTTTAAATAACTCTGAAACTAATGAAAATTTTAAAAAATTTATAATACAAAATTTTCATGATTTCAAATGGCGACAATCAAAATTCGAAAAAAATAAACCGTTAACCACCACCTCCCGCCCACTTAATTTTTTCGAATTTTTACTACCGCCAAAAAGAGCATAAAAAATCATGAAAATTTTGTATTATGGATTTTTTTTTTAATTTTCATTAGTTTCAGAGTTATTTGAAAAAATATGATTATTTTGCACATTTTCATAGGGGTGTTTCACCCCCTTAAACTGTTTTACCGCAGCTGTGATAATTTTTTTCATAATAACTTTAACCTCCTCTAACTATATACAAAGTTTAAACTCGATACGAATTTTCGACCTGAAAAGGTTTCCTTGTTAGAATTATCGGTGGACTTTTTTTTAGGTTTTATAAGTTTTTTAATCTATAAAAAAAAAACATAAAAAAGCAACGTAAAGACCTTTTTCTAGGTTTTTTCATTTCAAATTTATATAAAATTAAAAAACAAATGAAAGTTTTTTAACCTTGTGGTCCCTGGTGATAATAATTATATGAAAGTGGTCCCTGGTCACAAAAAGGTTGGGAACCACTGATCTATACAGTGATACCAACTAAAAATCAAATAGAAAAAATCTAGAGCAGAAGTGATATCAACATCGCAATAACCTGTGTATTGTAAAAATACTGTACGTAGTTACGACAAGTTATCAGCAAGCGTTACAGCCGACTGGGCACGCCAGTCGTGCCGTTACCCCCCCCCCCCCCCCCCCCCCCCCTTCCCAAAGCAAAAGCAAGCGTTACTTAGTGAGTCGTAAACGTAGTGTGTCGCTAGCAGATATAAAAACTCCTTCAAATATCACAAACCGTTTGTTATCAACTGCCGTATAGGTTTTTTCTTGTTACTTTGGCTTTAGATATATGGGATGATTTATATCATCGGTGGTTTTTGTAGATGTAAGAAAAATGATGGTGGATTTGTGTATTATAGACATAGGTGGGCATTAACTCGTTAATCCGTTAATCGTTAATTAACGAAGTTAACAAAATGCTTAACGGATTAACTTTTAAGTTAACTCAAAAAAATGTTAACGCTTTTGTTAACTTCCGTTAACTTTAGTTCGTTACATTGGTTGTTTGATGACAAATACATAAGAAAGTTGTCGAAAAAGCAAAAAAAAGTCTTAAGATATTTTGGATGGTTAACTGTTAACGGTTAACGTCCGTTACATTTTCGGTATTTTCGGTTAACTTTAACTTCCGTTACATTTTCGGAATTTTAACGCTTTAACGATTAACGAAGTTAACTTTTTTATTAACGAATTAACGATTAATGAAGTTAACTTTTTTATTAACGAATTAACGATTAACGAAGTTAACTTTTTTATTAACGAATTAACGATTAACGAAGTTAACTTTTTTATTAACGAATTAACGATTAACGAAGTTAACTTTTTTATTAACGAATTAACGATTAATGAAGTTAACTTTTTTATTAACGAATTAACGATTAACGAAGTTAACTTTTTTATTAACGGATTAACGAAGTTAACTTTTTTATTAACGAATTAACGATTAACGAAGTTAACTTTTTTATTAACGAATTAACGATTGACGAAGTTAACTTTTCGGTTAACTGTGCCCAGCTATGATTATAATTATCTAATATTGAATTTTTGAGGAGTTTTTATTTTTTTATCCGACTTCAAGAGGAGGTTCTAAATTAGGCTGACTTTATATTTTTTTATGTATAAGTATGACAAATATGCACCTATTTGGCTAATTTTTGATTATTTGGAAAAGAACACTTCCAAGATGGTCCCATATAAATTTTATTAAAATCTGGATTTCGAAGATACGCCACTCAAAAGAGGAAAATAAATTTTGAAGAAAAAGTTAAATCCGAAAAAAAACTGAAATAATAAAAATTTAACATTTTTTTAAGTCGATGATAAACCAATATTTTCTTTTTAGTAAAGAAAAAAGAAAACCGACTGTTAAATTTAACTATAAGGTATATTTTTCAGTGTTTTTTTAACTACCCGGAAATAATTGTAGATCTACAGAGATCTCGACAGATCTGCGTTTTGGGACAACATAATATATTTCACTGGTTTTTGATCTGTGGAGACTTACAAAGATCTAAAACTTTCTACAAAGATCTCTAAAGATCGTTGTAAATCCTGATAGAGATTAAAATTAATGAATTTTCAACGTTACAATGATCTTCAAAGATCTTTGTAGAGGGTTGTAGATCTTTGCAAGTCTCCGCAGATCAAAAACCAGTGAAAATATAATGTCTCAAAATACTGATCTGTCGAGATCTGAGTTGATCTCTGCAGATCTACAATTTTTTCCCCGGGTATATGTAGTACAAGAATATAAACAATCGTAGAAAAAAAATTCAAAGACCTAAAACTTTTAAATATATATTTTTTTAAATCAAGATAGTTTAAGGCTGCTACACGTTTATGATCCAAAAAACAAAATAACCAAAGTACACCCAATTCTGTTTTTACACGGTTTTGATGTAACACGGTCTAGAAAAATTTAAATTTTAATGAAAAATATTTTTATTAGGTAACCGTAATCTTCGGTATTTTTTCTATGTATGTATGTACTTCATGTCTTTTTTACACATTTTTTTCTGGAACGTATCTACTGTGTAAAAACAGAATTAGGTGTAATGTACAAATAATTAAAAGGACTCCTAATAAAACCACCTCTATTTGTACCTGTTTACTGGTAAATAAAAATAAAAATTAATACCTGTAAAGATAACGCCGTTAGTTCAATAATAAAAAAAATACATAAACCCACACATCCTAACAATTAAAAAAAAACACATGTTAAAATTATCCCATTTTACGCCCACATCACATACCCGCACAGCTCAAACCTCCACGTACTTAAATAGACATACATACGTGGAAATATATCAGGTGCGTGTGTACAGAATGAATTAGAAATCACTAAATAATATATTATAGAAGTACCTCAAAAAAAAAACTGATGAAATTTAAAAAAATATGAAATTTATCAGAAAACTAGTTTGCACTCATAAATGAGGTTATTAATTTTGTGATAGTATCTATGGATTTGCTACGGAAGTTAAAACAGCGATGCTTTAACGTATTGTAAGGCCCATTTCACACATATACGGTTTCATTCGGTTCGGTTCGTTTTCGGTCGCTGCCGACAAGTGTGAAACGATGATTCAGTTTGTATTCGGTACCTAATAGAAACCGTACAGAACTGAATACTCCCTCCACACGGACAGATTTCATCAGGTTTCAATTCGTGTCTAGGGAACACAAAGCAATGAACGCGTTCACACATACTCGGTTTAGTTTCGGTTTTAACCTGACAACGAGTGTTACTTTTTTTTAAGTATTGTCGCGGATTTTCTAATAAAATGAGCGGTTTTCTAGATGTTGATGTGGATCGTCTTCATGCTCTTTAGCTTCGGGAAAATAGTGTGGAATGCTCCAAATTCCTGCTGTAAAGTGATGAGAGGGTGATCGCAATGAATTCTAGTATTCCTCCTTCGTTTTTTAATTTTTTTATAGAGAAACAACATGGCAATAACTCGCTTTCTCTCCATGATAACTACTGAGTTTACGGAAAAAAATAAAACCTAATATGAACCGTATGAGAACCGTGTATGTGTGAAAGGGTTTGATTCGTTTTCGGCTGAAACCGAAAACGAACCGAACCGAATGGAACCGCGTATGTGTGAAACAAGGCTAACACAGTTGGCGACTCTGACCATACAAAATACTAATATCACCACTGTTTTAATACCGTTTATGTTTACATACAACACGTTGTTAAAGTCGTAAGAAAACTCCAAGAGAACTGTCATATAAACTTGAGATCTCACTTGAAAGTGCTACTAGCTTGCAAGTTTGCTAGCTCCTTTATAATACCTGGCATCAGACTGTTTTTTATACAATAAGATCAAAAATGGCTACAAAACATAATATAAAAAAATCAATTTGTGTCAAAAGTGTTAATTTATATTAACTGTACTTAATTGTGTTTTTTTTTTAATTTATTGAAGTCTTCCCATATTTTTGTTAATCTAAACATAGAGGATGATATCAAAAAATAAATAGAATAAAATATTATTAAAATTAATAAGACAGTAATAAGTAGTATACCATTAGGGTACATATATGTTATTTCTACAAATAATAATTACTGTGAATTTTAATTTCATTTTGGAATAATCAGTATTTAAAGTAGGTATAAACCTTTTTTTCAATACTTGAAAATGTAATTTCCCATTTTTCACCACTCTCAGGGTTATTCACCCCCTATTGATAAACAGCTGTAACTCTTTAAGCTTTAAAATAAATTCACATTATTGATTTCTCTGAATTTTCATATTAATATGACAACTTTTAACAAAGTTGTATTACATTAAAATAAAAACGTATATAACTATAAACAGTGTATTTATTAGATAATAAATTTAATTGTATTGTACTACTAAAATTATTTCTACGCTACTGGTACACACACACACACATGTACACACACACACACATACAAATGTCATACGTAGTTTGTTGTAAAACTCAAACAGTACCCTGAAAGTTTGAAAAATTACTAAACTAAACCACATTAATTATGCTAGAGCGTAATTGTACAACATGGTAGCATTTACTGCACATAAAAGGTTAATAAATCTAGTGCTGTAAGTAATTTATAAACTAATTAAATATTGACTGTTGCAGAAATTAATGCCCTTCGTGTTTATTTCAACTTTCGTTATTTGTTTTTAATTTCAGTATTTATTCGATTAACTTGTTCAGTTGATGTATTTATTATCTAAAGATGGTTAATCATCGTTGCCTTGGAGATTGAAAAAAAAATAAATTGAATTAACTATTTTATACAATTAAAAATAAATGATGGGTGCAACAAAAAAAAAGACAACGGCACGCGGTGTTCCCAAGCGGTCACCCATCCAAGTACTAACCGCGCCCGATATTGCTTAACTTCAGTGATCGGACGAGAACTGGTGTTTTAAATATGGTATGGCCGTTGTCTGTAAAATTTAGCACGTATCAAAGCTTATACAAGCCTACTTGATCCAATCGAAATCGGTTATAACGACATCGAAGGGACCAGGTCATATTAAATCGTAAAAGCTGATAGTCCTAAAAACCGGTAAAAAGGTAACTTACACAGAAAAAAAACTGTATTGGACCAAGAAAACCTTGGTTTTGTATATAACGAAAACAATATTTTCTTAATATAAGAAACATACTCTTAATCCAACTACGTTATTCCTTCGTTCAAGAATACTATAGTTTGTTTAAGAGATTATTGCTTATCTTAAGAAAATATTGTTTTCGTTATATACAAAACAAGGTTTACTTGGTTTGAGAAATCCTTTCTACCAGTGTAGTATATGGCGGGTTGCCGGAAGCTTAAGGTGTGAAAAGAAGATTAGTTCATCAAAAAAAGAGGACAGATTGAATAAAATGAAAAAGTGTATGTCGAATTAGATTTTTGATCTTGAAAACCTTTTTTTTTATTTAATATTTATTACTAAAAATAAAGTCAACAACTTTTTTTTTAGTAATTTTGACGACTTTTTTACGTATATAGGTAAACTTCTAAAAACACATTAGAAAAATCCCCCCAGACGCCCTTAAAAAGAGGACAGTGTCCGGGGAAAAGAGGACGGATGGCAACTTTATTTTAAGTCATTAAAACCAATATGTTTTTTAAAATTTATCTTATAATTTTTGTAGACTCATGGGAGATATTGATTTCCTTAATCCCCCCTCCAACTACGCCACTGAATCGATAGTACACCTATCCCCCGATTTACACGACACTTGTTTTACACGATCTCGCTTTTACACGATTTATAAATTGACAATTTAAAAAAAAAACTAGTAAAAATGTTTATTCCGCTCCATATACGCCTATACAAAGATTTGATGGCATTTTTGAATTTTTTTGAAAGAAACGATTGGAAATTCTATATAGTGATTAAACTTATAATTAATTTTTAAGAGTCTTTTTTAATTTTTTGTTCCTAATGTAAAATAACTTAAATATCTACTTATATTAGTTTCATATGTTTGTTGTTTTATTAACTAAGGACAATGTCTTTTGTTTTTCTTAAATAAATGTCTGAATCATGCACATTTTGGATTATTTTTTTCGTTTTACACGATGTTACTTATAGTCCAAGTAAATTAGATATTTAAGAAGAAGAAAATCATAAAGTTTTGATATTTTGTACACGTACTCTCAGAAGGGTTCGGAATAAGAGCCCGAAAAGTTCCCACCTAAATCGTGGATGGAACATCCCCTTTTACGTGAAAACTACCCTTGGAGTGAATATTATTCCAGTTTTTCCCATTTTTCATCCGAACTACCGCTCGGAGAAAAAAATATTATAGGAATTAAAGATGAAACATGAAATTTTACGTAAAAAATGTCATATGCACTATTCGGCTAATCCTCAGCCTACTCTCGCATTCAATGCTCAAAGTGAAGGGTAGTTTTTGGAGCGCAAGGAAAAATCGGTATGACACGATTTTTAACCGTCAATATTTCCATAACGGGTAATTTTACCAAAAAGTAGACAAGGATAAAAATTGTAGAACTGAATCTTCTCTATAAGATCTAAAATCAGAATTTTTTTTCAAACGTTTTTTTATTGATTTTTTACCTTTTTACACAAACGTAAATTACATTATTATCAGATATTTTCCATAGAACCCATTGAATTAAGGTTTTCGTGCATTTTTCAATTAGTGGCTGACCTTCGTAAGTCTATTCCATATAAGTCTTTTACATTTTTTTGGTCAGTGGTAGTTTCTTGAATTAATTTCTCTTCAGTTGGCGAATTAAGGCAACCTTCTCTGTGGTATTTGAAACACATAGTTCAGCAGCGCAACCCAATTTTAACACATTTGTATCGTTTCCTGCAACCCGTTTGGCAGTTGTGATATAAAATTTTGAGGATGGAAGTTATAAATTGTGCCTCTGCGTTGAAAATAAATATCAAAATGTTCCACATTTTTTTTAACCAAATTTTGTAGCACCTATGAGAACTGTCTGTTAAGATTTGCTTTAGTGTAATACTCAATAGTAATGTTGTCGACAAACTGCATATATGTTTTAATAAAATGGCGGCGTGTTTCTATTGGACAACCAACTTATGAAACGAACTATTTTTTTATGGATTTAAAAATATTTCCTTTCGTAAAGTCTTATACAGTATTTTGTTTTCGAACCGTCGTTTTGAGAAAAATATATAATAAGAATTAAATATACCTGATTAAATTATACGTAAAAAATGTCATGTGCACTATTCGGCTAATCTTCAGCCTACTATCGCGTTCGATGCTCAAAGTAAAGAGTAGTTTTTGGAACGCAACGAAAAATCGGTATAACGAGATTTTACACCGTAAATATTTCCATAATGGCTAATTTTACCAAAAAAATTATTACGATGAAAATTATAGAACTGAATTTCCTCTATGAGATTCATGTAACCCAATTTTTTTTCGAACGTTTTTTATTGATTTTTTCCCTTTTTTCACAAATGCATATACCATAATTTTACACGAATATAATTTTATAACAAAAAAAAGTGGGACAACTCCAATTTATATTAAAAAAAAACTATGTTTCCAATGTGTGTGTGTATGTGCTTGTCCCTTAAGTCCTTTTAACGGATATTCTGTATAAAATAATTAAATTCTGAATGAATAAACAGGTAGTTCATACTTAAAGCTACTTCTACACCAAAAACAGGAATAAATTTGCAAAAATATACAAGACTTTAGTAGAATAGACTTACGATGGTAAATCACTAAAAAAAAAAACGCGCGAAAATGTTGTCTCAATGGGTTCTATGGAAAATATCTGAAAATAATATAATTTACGTTTGTGTAAAAAGGTAAAAAATCAATAAAAAAACATTTGAAAAAAAATCTGATATTTAGATCTTATAGAGAAGATTCAGTTCTACAATTTTTATCCTTGTCTACTTTTTGGTAAAATTAACCGTTATGGAAATATTGACGGTTAAAAATCATGTCATACCGATTTTTCCTTGCGCTCCAAAAACTACCCTTCACTTTGAGCATTGAATGCGAGAGTAGGCTGAGGATTAGCCGAATAGTGCATATGACATTTTTTACGTAAAATTTCATGTTTCATCTTTAATTCCTATAATATTTTTTTCTCCGAGTGGTAGTTCGGATGAAAAATGGGAAAAACTGGAATAATATTCACTCCAAGGGTAGTTTTTCACGTAAAAGGGGATGTTCCATCCACGATTTAGGTGGGAACTTTTCGGGCTCTTATTCCGAACCCTTCTGAGAGTACGTGTACAAAATATCAAAACTTTATGATTTTTTTCTTCTATTTGGCAAATTTTATTCTAAATACCGTGGACTATTAGCAAAATTCAAGATTTCAGTTTACACTGTTTTGTACAAAACGTATCTACCGTGTAAATCGGGGGATAGGTGTACTTAAAATTCATCTAAAACCTATGCCATATTATGATATAAATTCTTTAGATACTTACAGTATAGTATAATTAAATTTTAACAGATATGAGATTATTCGTTGACCAATTTACAGATTAAAAGCGTGTACAAAATTCCATCACATCAAAGCATTGCATTCTGTTTTCAAAATATTCATTTGATATGTTATTGTAACAACATATTTTACACACAGAATTGTCAAAATAAACAAATATCCCCTCGTTAATTTATGTTTGGTTTCAAAATATATTATATTAGTGATGCTTTTCAACTGAAAAATATTTGTGTAAAATCAGCGGTTCTAAACTAGAGTCCGTAGACCCCTGGATGTATAAATTAAAGTACATACTTTTATAATGATTTTTTAGTATCTAACGACCTTTTTTGTTTTTTTCTGTCTGGGGAGGGAGGATCCTCCCAAAAAAATAATAATTTAAAAGGAGATCCCTAGACCACATAAGTTTATGTCAAAGAAACAAATGTCCCCTCATTAATTTATGTTTGGTTTCAAAATATATTATATTAGTGATGCTTTTCAACTGAAAAATATTTGTGTAAAATCGGCGGTTCTAAACTAGAGTCCCTGTACCTCCAGATGAATAAATTAAAGTACTTTTATAATGATTTTTTAGTATTTAACTACTTTCTTTGTTGTTTTTTTGTCAGGGAGGGGAGATCCCTGAAAAATAATTGTTAAAAAGGGGGTCGCGATCTCTAGACCACATAATTTTCAGTCAAAATAAACTAATGTCCCCTCATTAATTTATGTTTATAAATCTTAAATGACACGTGAGGTTGAGTGACGGCTCATTCAAAAAGGCTACGCGGAATCGCCGAAGCCTGTACGATTATTTTTTCGAAGAGTATCATTTAAACATTTCTATTGAGGTTAGGTTAAATGTATTTTCAAAAATGTTGTAATGTGAAAAAAAAACAGTAAAAATGTACTAACGCTGTTAAGCGAGTAAATAGCGAGGTGCTACTGTTTAATATAAAAGAATATACAAGTAAGTATAAATATGTATTTAATTTTTTTAATGTATTAACGCCGTTAAGCGAGTATACAGCCATTATTGCGAGGTAAGGTTAAGTACATTTTTAAAAATGTAATAAAGTAAAAAAAGACGTTTATCAGCAAGTCATGTGTAAAAAAAAAACATTTTTTTTTTCAAAAAAGTACTAACGCCGTTAAGCAAGTATATAGCCGTTATTGCGAGGTTCTACTGTATGAATATAAAAGAATATACAAGTTAGTATACATATTTAATTTTTTGTTAATGTAGTAACGCCGTTAAGCGAGTATATAGCCGTTATTGCGAGGTTCTACTGTATGAATATAAAAGAATAAACAAGTAAGTATACATATTTAATTTTGTTTAATGTACTTACGCCGTTAAGCGAGTATATAGCCGTTATTGCGAGGTTCTATTATATGAATATAAAAGAATATATAAGTATATGAACATATTTACAAATTGTACAAATAACAAATTGTAGCAGAATCTACAAAAGAGATACATCTCCATGTCAACAAACACATTTATTTATTTTGAGTTTTGACAATGAACTTGAGCAAGATATACATAACAACAAGCATCTTAAATAAATGAAGTATATATTTGTGTCAACGCTTTTGTCGCAACATCAAAGCCGGTGTGTTATTCTTATTTTATCATTTAAATTCATTCATATTTCATAGATCAACAAGAAGCATCTTCACCTACTCTTCATTCAGAATAAAGTGTTTTAAAAATAGACCGTTGTTTTCACGCCAACACAAATGTCATCGTTTACTTGACAGTTCTTTTTTTCAAGTTTTTGAATCTGCAGTTTTAATGTATAGTTAGAGTTATTCTTGTGTGAGCTAATTTGATAATGAGCAGTTTTGTTCATGGCATTACGGAAGTTGTGTTAAAATATCTATAGGTACGTGTAAACTGTAAACTCATCAAGTAAATTTTAACCAATTACTTCCCGAATTTTTTTAAGAAGTTCTTAATTCTTGTTGAAAATATCACCAAAATGATAATTTTAACCCAAGACATAATAATTATCAGTCGCTGACAAGATTATTATCATGAGATCCCAATGTTATATTTATAGGACAGCATTTATTTAAACGACGACAGTCTGTATTTGTATTTATTTTTATATTATTTAATTATTGATATTGTTATGCTTTATTTACACTCTAATAAGAAATATTATATATAGTTACATAAATTTAAAAACTAGAGATGCCACGAATATTCGGCTACTATTCGGTATTCGGCCTATTCGGCTACTTTTTTTACTATTCGGTATTCGGCCGAATAGTTCTCAATATTCGGCCGAACACCGAATACCAAATCGTGAAAAAAGCACATAATAAATATTACTCACAAATTTTTTTTTACAAAAATTCAGCATATTTAATACTTAAAATCTATCAGTGGTAAGTTATGATGAATGAAATTTTTTTTTTGCATTTGTTGTTACACAGATCTTGCTGTTACACAACAAACAAACTGCCAGTTTATTGTCTTCACTACAAATTTTATTATATTCCCGAAATAGGTGATTTTTTATGCCATTTCGTAAAGCTTTTCACGAACAAACAGTGATATTTTTTAAGATATACAAATATTAAGGTGACCATCTATCCTATTTTGAAGAGGACTGTCCTCTATTTTGGCCAAATGTCCTCTATAGAAAACGTGTATTCTTTTGTCCTCTTTTTTTGTTATTTGGTAAAGTAAATGTTATCCATAAAATAACAAAAAAATAAATATTTTATTTTTCTCAAAAATAATAATAATTATTGAAATTAATCATTATTGACTTAAAATTTTCGTCAATAATGATTATTAATGTGACACGACCTACTCGCAAATGAAACAAATACGCCCACGAAATGCACTTAGTGTCGCCGAATATTCGGTGGCCGAATATTCGGCGCTTCGGCCGAGAGCCTAGCCGAATATTCGGTATTCGGCCAATTCACTATTCGTGGCATCTCTATTAAAAACGCTTTATTATGTGAAAAAAATGTAGTTATAAATGTCGGCTAGCTGGAATAATTACACGGTTACTTTAAAATTGTTACAATTTGCCATTGAATGAACTCTAGAGTTCATTTTAATAATTATTGTAAGTAGAGAGACTTAATAAACATATAAGTAATATGTAAATCAAAATAACAACGTTATTATGTCAGAGAAAAAATTTGGAAAATATGATGTACTATAAATAGGACACATGGGAAGTAATGGGTTAAGATGCTATACAGGATGTTTCAGACCACCCGTCCACTAGCTTTATAATAAAAAATTGTAAAATAATATAAAATAATTTTAAGAAAACATTTTTACACCCTAAAACCGCCCTTTGGGAGGTAGTTGCCCGTTTCTCAGCAAAATCAAATGGAACGGTATATCCAAAAGTACATATTTATAAAGATCATAAAAAAATAAGAAACTTTCGTAAAACAAAAATTTTCATACCTTCAATTGTTTAAAAAATATTGCGATTTGTTATCAAATTTTAGGGTTTTACTAAAAGTGCTCTAATTTCGTTAAATATTAATGGAATTTTATAATTTTTTTAAATTTATAAATTAGAAATAATGAACTTTCTAAAGATGTATGATTATCTGAGATTTTTATAGTTTAAATTGTCAAACGCGACATATCAAAAATTCAATTAGGGATAATTCGAAATTTTTAAGTGCAATATGTAAGTAAACAACTTTTGTTAAGAAAATTTAAAATTATAATTTAAAAATTAATAACTGAAAACTATAATTTTAAATGTATATAGATTAATATCCAGTAATGGCAGTAATCAAATATCAACAAATATTTTTAATTCAGTACATTTAATTTAAAAATGTTCAACACTGGGGTATAATTCATGACTAGTGGCAGTATACGATAGTAAAAAAAAAACTTCATAGAAATTAACCAATTTAAGACAAATTTATAATTTCTTTTGTGTCATACGTAAAATTACAATGTTTGAAAGTATAATTGAAAAATTCATAAATTATTAATTCACAAAGAAAAATATTTATTCGTTGAAACGGAAACGGAATATGTCATAAGATCGTTCGTGCAAAAATGACGTCTGTCTTTGTATTTGACGCTCACAATTTAAAAGTCAGGAAAACAATTTCTTCTGTCTTTCCCATCCTCAAAACTTATTTTATTCTTCGAAATAATATTCAAAATTTATTATAAATAATGAATTGTTCAAATTATTTTTAAATTAAAAAAAATGACAGTGATTTATTCAATTAAAATAACTAATTATAATTATATGATATGTGAAGAAAATTGTGTATTTTTTTTACTTAGGATTGGTATAGGGTAAACTCGGGAAACAGAAAGAAATGATATTCAAAATTTATTGTAAATAATTAACTGTTCAAATTATTTTTAAATAAAAAAAATAACAGTGATTTATGCAATTAAAATAACTAATAATTATATGATACATAAAGAAAATTGTGTAGTATTTTTATAATTAGAATTGGTATAGGGTAAAGTCGGGAAACAAATAGAATCCAACCAAATTTGTATACGACACTTTAAAAGCTTATATCTCCAGAAATAATAATCCTACATCAATACATAAAACGACAAAAGATAGCTTATATCATTGAAGCATCCAAGGGGGGTGTTAGGGGTCAAACCCCCCTCTCGAATTTGTCAATGTGTATTGTTTAATTTTAACAACATAACACATAAAAAATAAAAATTACATATACATAGTTACAAGGTGTGTCACTTGCTTAATAGTCATTTTTTTAGTTAACCCTCTATCCCACAACCCTTAAATGCAATAGCATAAAAAAATTATAGTAATTTTGTACATAAATATAACTGTTCTAATCTATATCTATAAAAGAGTTTGTCCTTAACCACTCACTCACTCACTCACTCATATATCAACGTACAGCCTAAACCCCTGGACCTAGAAACGTGAAATTTCGCAGTTACCTTCCTTTTATGATGTAAGCACCCACTAAGAAAGGGGGTAGACAGGGTCTGTGTTTTTGATATGTTTATCTGCATAGCTGCTTACGTTATAATGGTGGCGTCGGGTAAAATAATCTGCAATAAAAAAATTCGATATTCAACCCCTAATGGCGAGGGTAGGCAGGGGGTTAGTTTTTACAATTTTTAACTAAGATCCGAGATATTTACGTTTTTTATAGGTAATGAATAAAAATCAATATATAAAAATGTAATATGTCATCCCCTATCACGTATGGAGGGTTCTAATTACTTTCGAAGTTTATGCGAGCGAAGATTCCGCTAGTTATTATAATAAAAAGGTTTAATTTTGCTTTAAAAAAATTACCAGTGGCCGATCCGTGGATATGTTGAGAACCACTGATATAATGGAAGAGAATAAAAGTTTTTTGTTCCATTATTTTATTGCTACAGTCAAAAAAATATCGTCTCAAAAATAAATAATTTATTTCAGTTATGAAATCGTTTTTTATTATTCAATATTTCTTTACAAAATATAGAATTCTAAAGGTTCTGTTGGCACTTTTTTTATTATATTTTCTTTTGAATTGAAAAAAAAACGATACTCACTTTTTGCGTGCCGGTCTCTTTTCACACCCATTGACTTTTATATTCGATACGCATTTTAAAGAACTACCAAATTGATGTATGTATATTCAATATTTTTATTTTGTTATTGGCAAAATAAATACTCTTTTTGCTTTCCTGCAAACGCGTGTCAACATTTTAAGGACATAATTTCTTATTTTATGTGACAGATAAATCTTCATGTGCATAACTAAATATTTATTTAATAAAATTAATATATTATTTATAAATTACTAGCGGAATCCCGCGGCTTCGCTCGCGTAAACTTCGAAACTAATTAAAACCCTCCATACGTGATAGGGGATGACATATTACATTTTTTGTATTGATTTTTATTCATTACCTATAAAAAAAACGTAAATATCTCGGATCTCAGTTAAAAATAGTAAAAACTAACTACCCTCGCTATTAAGGGTTGAATGTCGAAATTTTTAATTTAATAGATGACTATTTTGCCCGAATTTACCGATATGCAGATAAACATATCTAAATCCATCCTCGTCCCCGTCCCATGCTATTAGGGCTTGAATATCTAACTTTCATTTTTAATTAAAATATAAATTTGTCCGAATTTACTTTAATATCATGAACAATTATGAAGATAAATTTTAAATTTATCAAAATTTCCCCCTCCCATTCCCATAGGGGTTGAATTATCGTAACAGATATTTGTCTTTGTTTCATTCGGCGAATACAAAAAAAAAATTTCCACCCCCTTAACACCTTAGGGGTTTAATTTTGGGAAATGCTGAAATAATTGTTTGATTATTTATATTGTAGAGCAGTGGTCCCCAACCCTATGCCCGCGGGCACCATTGTGCCCGCCGACTGATTGAACGATAAAAACGATAAAAAAAATTAAGTTTTCAAATTTTCAATAACTTGTTATGTAACTTATTTTTTATTTTTAGTAATTAATTAGAAAAATATAAGCGTATTTATTTGAAAAAAATATTTGTTTATAAATATATTATATCATTTTATATTCATTCTCTCAAATTTAACGTATACCGTAAAGTACAGCCAGGAAATATGTAACCTTAATCTTTTTCTGGCTGTACGCAATTACAAAAATCACTTACTCTAAAGATAAATAAAAAGTATTTTGTTGATGCAGATTTGTTAATAAAAAACATTTGTGCATACATCAAATATTGCTTAAATTCGTTCAACAATATATAAACAATGCTCAAAGTTTTAAGAATAGCATTTTTTACCAGTCACGACTTACGTAGGAACTAAGAAATATATGAAAAAATGCCTTTTGTAGATTACAAAATTTTCCATAAAAAAGTCAGCAAGACAAATGTCTCACTTTTTTAATTTAGGCGATTGTTTAGTTATCGCGATTTTGATTCAGGCACCTTGAAAAAATAAATGGTGCCCGCCTCCCGACCGGTATTCTAGAATGTGCTCTTAGGTACAATAAGGTTGGGGACCACTGTTGTAGAGTATGTTCGATAAATTTCAATTAAATGCGAACAAAAAAAAAAATTTTTTATATAATCTTTGACACCCTGTTTTAACCCCGTAGGGGTTGAATTTCGAAAAATCCTTTCTTAGTGGGTGCTTACATCATAAAAGGAAGGCACCTACGAAATTTCAAGTTTCTAGTTCCAGGGGTTTGGGCTGTACGTTGATATATGAGTGAGTGAGTGAGTGGTTAAGGACAAACTCTTTTATAGATATAAATAATATGTAAAAGTTTTGTGGTCACTGATTCTATGAATCTGATTACAAAATTGAAAATAATACATGGTTTGAAATTAAGAGAAAATAAAAAATAATTAAAAAAATTAAAAAACCGCCTGCTTTACATAAAATGAAATTTGAACTAAAATGAATTAAACAAGATTTACCTAAATTAAAAAGACATTATAGTGATTCAGTTATAATATGAAAAGTAAGCATGCAAATATAAAGATTTAATGCTGAAAGACTGCAGTCGGAGACTCACCAAGAACATAAATTGAATAATATATATTAAAAAATAATGTATCTTTCATGCAGTAAGTAAACTACACTGGCTGCAAATTTTGATTTACTGTTATCATCACTGCTTATTCCTTATGTTACCTAACGTAACAAAATATATAGTAAAACCTAGCCAAAGAATACTTATATCTATAAATTAAAAAAAACACGTAAATCGGATAAGTGGTTCTCGAGTGATAAGTGCACTAACGGACAGACAGAGAGACGTGAATATATAGACGTATAAGCAAAACATTTCATTGATTTACTATTATCGTCACTGTTTATTACTTATGTTACCTAACGTAACAAAATTAGAGATGTAACGAATGTATGATTTTAAACATTCGTGAATGCGAATGCGATTGCGAATATTAGCTCTCGATATTTGCGAATGCGAATGCGAATATTGACTGGTCGATATTCGCGAATGCGAATATTGACTTTTTGAAAAAAATCAGCTAAAAAAAACGGTCTTCTAATTAAAATAGATATTTATATTTGTTAATACATCATATTATATTCGCAAAAATATTCGCAACTTTACCTGCGATGCGAATGCGAATGCGAATACGAATGTTTAAAAATGTGCTAATGCGAATGCGAATGCGAATACGAATGTTCAAAAATGTGCGAATATTCGCGAATGCGAATGCGAATATTCGTTACATCACTAAACAAAATATGTACTAAAACCTGGCTGAAGAACATCTCTACACGCAGAGAATATTCTTTGAAAAATTAACAGAAAATGCTGTGAACCTGAGGACAAAATCAACTTCTGAAAAAAATTAACAGAAAAGTCGGTAGAATTTAAATTAAAGTAAATGAAAAATTACAATGACATACTGGTAAATTTTAACATAGAGTACCTATTAAAATTTATTTACTCTGAAAAAGTAATATACACTATTCTTTAATTTAATTTCTTGCATATGAAAATTTCACGTACATTCTCTATAATTTTACTATGTTTCTATATTACTTTTCATGTCTGGCTTATCGCCGACATAGAAACTTATATACAGTATATTGAATTGTAGTAGACGTTCTTTTAAATTTTACCATGTCGGGTGTTAAAATTTTCTAGGATCAATTTCGTACTCCCGTTTTTTATGTTAAAAATAACATTAAATTTTTTCAGTGTATAAATTAAAAAAACACGTAAATCGGATAAGTGGTTCACTAACGGACAGACAGATAGACAGAGAAACGTGAATATATAGACGTATGTATAAGCAAAACATTTTTGAATCCTATAAAGCCGGATACACATTTTATTTAAGTACATACATACATACATCCTGCGCAAGTTGAATCTTTTTACCTTTTTTATCACATGCATAAATTAAATATGAGTTTTAAATAAAAACAACAAATCGTATATACGCGGTTTGATACACATGCGGCATCATTAGGAATGTATCAAACAGGTGTACCGCACTGTGCACCGGAAATACTTACGGGACAAGTGTCGTATACATACTCGCTTTAATGTTATACATGTTCTTCGCGAATGGTGTAAATGACAAAACACATGCAGGGATGTATTAATACTAACGTAAAGAACCAAGGGCCTTGCTAAAACTAGAACTTTTTTTGACGAGTATACGAAGTTAAAAAATTGACAAAACTCAAAAAATACCAATTGCCAATCGATTCGTGAATCAATTCTGAGTCCAACGAAGTACATGAAGCCATAAATGAAACATTTTGAGGGGGAGGGGGTCATAACTGACAAAATTCATAAAATGAGCTATACTAGAATAACAGACCTACCATTTAGCGAAAACCCGAAGTCTCTAGGTGGTCAGGGGGCCGAGATCTCGCAGTGGAAGACAGACGGACGGACGAAAAATCGAGCATATTAGCGCAACCCACAAAAAAGTGGGTTATGAATTTGGCAGTACATATATATGTAATATGTATGTATGTTTGTAAGTTTATCTATTCCTTCGTAGATCCTAAACTATTTGATCGATTTCAACAAATGGGGTATCAGTAGATTCGTCTTAATTGCCCGCATTTCATAGGGGACATTTTTTTTTAGAAAATTCAAAATGGCGGCCGTAAAATAAATTTAATCAAAAACTTTTTTCAAAAACATGTAATAATTTTATAGTAACATATTTAGAAATAGATTCCCGTAAATTCTTAACCCGTCTCTGATGCGTGTGTGTGTGTGTGTATGTGTGTGTGTGTGTGTGTGTGTGTGCGTGTGTGTGCGGTCGCCCACACACGCGGAAGTTGAACTGGTTAAATAAATAAATAAATAAATAAATACGCGAGATGTAAAATAATTACAACGTGTATAATAATCTCGACGATGCGCTGGTTCGTTCATGATGTAGAGAACCAGTGGTTTACAAACTTTATGTAACTGCGCCTCCCTTAAAAAATGTAATCTTGCCTCACCCCCTCCCCCCTCCTTTTAATACATAAAATAATAGATACATTTTTAAAAGGTATACAATGTTTTAATACAAAAAATAAAAAAGTATTATATTCAGTATTCTGCACTACGATTCAACCAAAACTGAACTAAGGGTTCACTCTGAACTTTTTATTCGAAGTATCGCATACTAAGTATTTCTATCAGTTTTTCATTTTTAATAATTGTCAGTCTAAAACAAAACAGTAACGTGCCTTTCAGGAACAGATAATATATTTAAAAAAATAATATTACGTTTGAACAAATTTTACCTATGTTTCACCATACTACCACACATTAATGTCCTTAAAGGCTTTGACTTGTGATAGTTTTTCATAAAAATTTCTGATCAAATTTTGCTCCCTGGTGGCCACACATGGAATTAACAGTTGTGAAACTCTAGCATAAAAATCTATACCATCTTAATATTATTCTAATGAGTTTAGTACAAATTCGATATTTTTTTAGTTGTACCACTCTTGTTCCGAGACGACGATATGTATATTTCATATACAAGTGTACACAGAAAAAAAAACTGTATGGACCAAGAAAACCTTGTTTTCTTAATATTTTCTTAATATATGAAACATACCTTAATCCAACTACGTTATTCCTTCGTTCTAGAATACTATAGTTGGTTTAAGAGATTATTGCTTATCTTAAGAAAATATTGTTTTCGTTATATACAAAACAAGGTTTACTTGGTTTGAGAAATCCTTTCTACCAGTGTATAAGAAAGTAAAAAATCGACACAATTTTTCTCCGTGCAGAAAAATCATTTTAAGAGACAGTATTTAAATCGTGTTTAATTTCAACATTGCAATTTATTTATAAACTTAATTAATCCTATAAATAAAGGAACAATCCAACATACATATATTTAATCGATCCCTCTTTGATTAACACAAACATTTAAGTGCCAAGAGTTGGTGTTCCATCAGCATTAGGCTAATTGAGTCACTGTACGATTATATTTAAATAATCTAAGTGCGCTCTAAGTGCATCCATATACCGGAATAACGCTTGCATGCTACGTTGCCAAACGGAAACAGAATTACGAAAATAATTTGGCAACGTCTTTCCATCGCCTACTTATTTATTTTGTAAAATATACTGTCGCATTGCAGCATATAGTTTTTTTAACTATCTTTTTATCCATAGTTAACTAAGCAGGGTCAGTCCGCGGTAATCGATACCAGATAGTTAAAAAAATATTTTACGAAAATGAATACTAAAATATAAAATTAACAAGCTATTTAACATCAATTTTTATAAACCAAAAGAAAATTAGAAAAATGTTAGTTAATTTTCAAAATATTTAAAAAAAATTTCAAAAAATTTCCAAAAAGACAACAAATAAGGTGAAATCACAATAACTTACTTAAGAATATGTGACGATCGTGGCAAACTATTAAAAGTCTTTGACAATTACATATCAAACGTGACGTTTGACCAAATTAAAAAAAATTACCCTCACCAATAATAATGACTAAGGGTGACCGCATTTATTATAAATTTAATGAGTCTAATGATTATGTATTTGATAAATAATTTTTATAAGTATTAATTAATAATATCAATAAGCAATTAAACACACAAATAGTACTCTTATTGTATCCTTTTATTCAACGTGTCACACCCGTCACAATGTTTGTTGAGTAATAACCAGTTAAATAGATTACGTATTTACCTGATGCTCTTGTGTTACTAAAAAATAATTTATTCGTAACATATTAAAGTATGATTATTATAAAGTAAATTTTTGAGATTTTGAATAGAGGTTTGCAAGACTTACAATAGTTGGCGTCTCACCCGTCACAGGGCTTTGAATGCTGGCATTTTTTTTGTAAAATAACCGTAGACCTTTTATTCTTTCAATATACATGTATTACATTAAGATCTACAGAAAAATGGTAAAACCATGTTATTAACTAGTATTATTTAGAAATTATGAACTCCAATCCGAGTTGAAATGTCACACCCGTCACCGCGGACTGACCCCTAAGTAGATATTATATACTTCGAACAGAAAGATTGATATTAAAATATATCTGCCAAATAAGTTAAAACGTGTAACAGAAAATTTTGAAAAAATAGTTAAAATTATATTTTTTTAATGAAATTAAAAAAACTCTTATCCACAGCAAAAATAATTTAAACTCAAAACTGAGTTATACCATTCGAAACAAGACACTTTATTTCCATATGACATCAAGGTTATTAAAATTTCTTAATTAGAACACGTGTTATACCAACATGAAAAAAAATATGCTGTGAAATAACTGTGTAAATTTTTTATCCAAATCAAAAATAGTCCAGTTTATTTTTTATAACTTTAAGAATTGCTCAGTTGTATCAAATATACATAATATATTATTTACAGTGGCGCACCCAATGGGGGGAGGTGGAGTTTAGAGGTAAACCCCCTCTCGAATTTGACGATATGTATTATTTATTTTAATAACTATATTACATAAAAAATAAAAATTACATAAATTTACAAAACAAATAATTAACCCCCCCACCGATTTTTTTTCTTGTTGCGCCATTGGTTATTTATATTATCAATTTACTATTATTAAAAAATATAAATGTGTATTGTAATTTGTAACCATATACCATAATACTAACTTGTATATAAATATAGTGGATTCTTTTCAAACCACCATCATAGGGTACTATTACATGAGTATCTTTCTTACATCAAAGTGGGGGGAGGTATACAATGATAAACGATAGAAGATAATAAAAAAGAGTACAATTTCCATTATGAAAATTTTATACTTGAGCATGTATAAGCTCATATTACAAAAACTGTAAGCACAGTGATTCATCTAAAGGAAATCACGAACAGTGGACTGTGGATACAAGGAAAGAGCAGGCCCGTATTTAGATAATAATTAAAATGTCTTAATAGCTAGTTAGTTAGCTAATAAGCACTCTCAAATGAGGTATTAATTTTGTGATAGTATCTATGGATTTGCTATGGAATTTAGAGCAGTGATACCTTCAACGTATTGTATAACGCAGTTGTCGACTCTGACCTTATAGTGGACTATGGATGCAGGGAAAGGGCAGGCCCGTATTTACATAATAATTAAAATATCTTACTAGCTAGTTAGTTAGTTGGCAAGCACTCTCAAAACGGGTATTAATTTTGTGATAGTATCTATGGATTTGCTACGGTATTCAGAACATTAATACTTACGTATTGTAACATAGTTGTCGACTCTGACCTTACAGTGGACTATGAATACAGGGAAAGGGCTGGCCCGTATTTAGATAATAATTAAAATATCTTAGTAGCTAGTTTGTTACCTAATAAGCACTCTCAAATGAGGTATTAAATTTGTACGCGTATGCTATGGAATTTAGAGCAGTGATAATTGTAATTGGCGACTCTGACCGTACAAAATAATTATCATAATATCACCACTGTTTTAATACCGCTGTTGGTGTTTACATACAACGCGTGCGTGGAACTTGTCAAAGTCTTCATGAAACTCCAAGAGAACTGTCATATAAGTTTGATACCTAGCTCTGCTTTGAATGACACATTTTGACCCTGGTTTATCATACTTCGTACTTCTTGATTTTTATAATAAGCCATTTCTCTATAGAAAATTATATTTTCGTTAACTTTCATAAAAGTTAATCATTATTTTTTTAATTTGATTGGTCTGTAGTTCATTTATTGAAATAAAATTAATCACATAACAATTTTTCAGTGTTTTATTGAGAAAGTAAAAAAACTAAAACCTTCGAACTTTCTAAAATATTTATGAATTTTTCGTTTTTTGTCTATAACGTATTACATACAAAAAAAAATATTTTTATGAGCATTTTAATGGTATAGTCAGTTTTTAAATCACCCCCCGCCCTTTAGCATTTAAATTTTCTAAATGCACATGTAGCTTCTTTAAGGGGTTATATATGTACAAGTTTCTTAAGTATATTTATTAGTAATTAATTGAAGGTTTTTTCTTCCCGATAATTTTTTTTATAAACAATTTAAGATAAAAAATTTTGTCAAAAATCGATTATTTTCTTTGAGAAGCCGCCATTTTGTCAAAAAAAATTATTTTGTTTATTCCTTCGATTAAGTACAAGATTATACATTACTTTAACGAAATCCGTTTGGGTTTTTTATTTTAAATGATCCAGTCCAAAGATATAGTGGTCACCGCAAGGCACCTTTTTTGAGAGGACCTCCTGGAGAACAGCTGTAGCAGCTTTCGAAATTATTATTTTTACAAATAAAAAATGTTAAAATACAAATAAAAGTTACCATAATATGTGCACAAATTTTTACATTAATAAATTTAATAGTCTTTCTTCAAAAAAATCTTGAAAAAACCCTTTTTTGGCCTTCTGACTGTATATAACCCCTTAAGAGTTAAAATTCATTCATTTTTATTAAATTAATAATAATGTCAATATGCAGTCTCATAAATTGTGCTAAATCCGGATATGGGATACACCGGATATCGTTGAATAGTCAGCAAAAACACAACGCCATTTTTTGTTTAGCGACGGTAGCGGTAGAAGATTAATCCGAAACTAATGGTCGTGCAAAGGGGGAATTGTAACAGCTGATAGTCTTATTGCCACAAATTACCCCCCCCCCACCCCCTCTCCCACTGGTATCTTATTCTTCTTCTTACGTCGGAGAGAATTTACTTAAACACGCGGCGCGGATTCATTGTACTTGTAAATGAAGTTACTAATTTCCAACAGAAACTTTATGGTCATGGGACATTATTCAGTTGGCTGTGGTGATATTTTATATTGTTTACTAAACGTTGAAGTAAATTAATTTAAATGTTTGTTATAAATATATATATACAAAAACATTTTATATTATATAAACTTTGTACTTTATACAGAGCTTTTAATGGTGTTTTCAAATAAGGTTGAATTTAATTCAAACTATGCTACATGCGAGGCGTCAAATCGTTATAAAGCTTCGGTTTTTAAAGCAGTGTAAAAATAAATGTAAATTAATACATTTATGAGGTACACTTAGCGCGGACTTGTGAAAAACAACAAACATTTTTAGCTCAAAAAATTGCTCCTTAATTGATCCTCATGTATCTGAAATTGCTCCAACTCTAAAAAAATTTAAACAAAAGTTATTAACTAAACAATAACAAAAAAATCGTTATATGACATTTTTCAAAAACTAATCGTTTTTCATAATATTTCTTATGGGCAAACAATTGCTCCCAAATTGCGCCAAAATGCTCTCTACTTAGTTTTTCAAAATTATCAATATTTTTAAGTCAAAATTTTAATTTTAATTTCTTACTTTTTTTCTCCGCGCTAACTTCCTGACGGTGGTACACTTGTTACCACTGCTTTTAAATCGCTGGTTTCTACCATATAATTATATAATTCCCTATCCAATTGTGTAGTAATTACTGTGGAAGAGACAATGCGATAAAATCTCCAATACCTGTCTCTTTCTAGAATTCTTATTGGTCACGTCACAGATTTGGAGTCATTACAGACCTACAGAAAAGATACAGGTATTGGCTACTTTATCGCTTTGTCTCTTTAAAGAGAGTGCTCAATTTTGTGAGGCTATTGCTCAGTCCATTCTATCTTAATATATATAAATTACGTGTCACGTTGTTTGTCCGCGATGGACTCCTAAACTACTTAACCGATTTTAATCAAATTTGTACACCGTGTGCAGTTTGATCCAACTTGAAAGATAGGATAGCTTACATCTCACTTTATGATCGCAATATTATTTTATTGCAAATTATTTGTCTTTATCTGTTAGCTCCAAACGATTCTAACAGATGGTGACATCTGTTGACTGGATTGAGTAAGTATTCAATAGATGGCGCTATGTCAAACTTCCAAACGTTTCATATAACCTACAATTTAATAGCATAACCACCACATGTTGCTAAAGTATAGGTTAACCACAGCAACGCGTGGCCGGGTCAGCTAGTAAGTATATAGTTTTGAACTTGATCAAAAAAAGTCGGGAAGTAATGGATTAAATAAACACTAATTTTAAGCAAATTCTTCGAAGGACTGTAGCTTCCTCACGAAGAATTTCCGGACATATGTTCACATAAAGTTTTTTACTCTCAATAACATCCTCGATCTTCTGTTATATTTTTTTTACACTAATTGCAAATCATCCTGTATACGTGTGGTACATGTGCATATATCGATATATACATATGCATATCCTACAGGACAATGTGTAACCAGTATGTACTATATATAGGGAATCCTGCTGACTGTCGTTGCTTACACAGCTCAGTCCTTATCAGGACAAATGCGTGTGGCTGTAATGTTTACGTAAACTTTTCACAGGATTAAATTATGCGTTATTTTACATACTATCCCATTCGTATGTTGTATGAATTTTTATTAACATTTACATAATATATTATGGTAATTTTTATTTTGTTTCGTGTATCATTTTTTTAAATTGACATAAAGTTTAATTAATTATATTTAGATCGTTTTTTAACGTTTTTTTTTTATTTATTAATTTTTGAACATTGTGTCTAACTGTCTGACTATCACAGCCTTGTACGTAGCTAATAAACTACGTAGCTAATAAAATTACAATATACTATAGCTGTTCCCCGCAACTTTTTTCGCGCTATATACAGGGTCCTCCAATAGTGTGTCCGGCATTGTTTTACGCCCAAACTATTGAAGATAGAGTTTTAGGATAAAAAATTTACTGTATATATTGACCCTAAAGAATTTCAGGAAAATATTTTCAACCCCCTAAAACCGCTCTTTGGGGGGTAGTTTGAGGGGTACATACCCGTTTCTCAGTTAAATCAAATGGAATGGTATATCAAAAAGTACATATTTGTAAAGATAATGAAAAAATAAGAAACTTTCGTAAAACAAAAATTTTCATACTTTCAATTGTTTAAAAAATATGGCGACTTGTTCTCAAATTTTAGGGTTTCACTGAAAGTGCTCTAATTTCGTTAAAAATTAATGGAATTTCATTATTTTTTCAAATTTAGAAAGTAGAAATAATGAACTTTGTAAAGATGTATGACTATTTTTGATTTTGATAGTTTAAAGTGTCATACGCGATATATCAAAAATTGAAAAGTTCAACTAGGGATAATTCGAAATTTTCAAATACAACGGTATATCAATTAGTACTTTTTCTTAAAAAGGATATGTAAATAAACAACTTTTGTTAAGAAAATTTAAAATTATAATTTTAAAATTGAAAACTGAAAGTTAAAATTTTTAATTTTAATTTTTTTTATCAAAAACTGTTTATTTACATATCTTCTTTAAGAAAAAGTACTAATTTATATACCATTGTATTTAAAAATTTTGAATTATCCCTAATTGAACTTTTCAATTTTTGGTATGTCGAATATGACACTTTAAACTATTAAAATCTCAAATAATCATACATCTTTACAAAGTTCATTATTTCTACTTTCTAAATTTAAAATAATAATAAAATTCCATAAATATTTAACGAAATTAGAGCACTTTGAGTAAAACTCTAAAATTTGATAACAAGTCGCCATATTTTTTAAACAATTGAAAGTATGAAAATTTTTGTTTTACGAAAGTTTCTTATTTTTTCATTATCTTTACAAATATGTACTTTTTGATATACCATTCCATTTGATTTTACTGAGAAACGGGCATGTACCACTCAAACTACCCCCCAAGGAGCGATTTTAGGTGGTTGAAAATATTTTCCTGAAATTCTTTAGGGTTGATATATATAGTAAAATTTTTATCCTAACTCTCTATCTTCAATAGTTTGGGAGTAAACAATGCCGGACGCACTATTGGAGGACCCTGTATATAACTAGCTGACCCGGCCACGCGTTGCTGTGGTTAACCTATACTTTAGCAACATGTAGTGGTTATGCTATTAAATTGTAGGTTATATGAAACGTTTGGAAGTTTGACATAGCGCCATCTATTGAATACTTACTCAATCCAGTCAACAGATGTCACCATCTGTTAGAATCGTTTGGAGCTAACAGATAAAGACAAATAATTTGCAATAAAATAATATTGCGATCATAAATTGAGATGTAAGCTATCCTATCTTTCAAGTTGGATCAAACTGCACACGGTGTACAAATTTGATTAAAATCGGTTAAGTAGTTTAGGAGTCCATCGCGGACAAACATGTGACACGTAATTTATATATATTAAGATAAGATTAAGATAAGATGTAATGTATATCGTGTATATGGTTTATGTGGAATTTAGGTTACGTAGGAACTGTTACCCATAGAGAAGAAGAAAAAGAAGAAGATTAGGTAGGTAAAGCAGATTGACGTTAAAACAGAACACTTGTACAAAGGTCATTTATACCCATTTTTTTATCTAATATATTTTTCGGGATACAGTTATCTAGATATAAAGTATATAGCCTATGCCCTTCCTCAGGATTTAAGCTATCTCCTTACCAAATTTCATCAAGATCGGTTCAGTGGTTTAGTCGTGAAAAGGTAACAAACAAACAGACGTATTTAATTAATGGTATAGCCAAAAATTATATTTTATTCAATCCCAACGAGTTTTTTTACTAAACAGAAAATTATTCCTAGTTCCGAAATAAAAAATAAAATAAAAAATTGTACAATAAATTCCACAAAAGCATAGATTGGAATTCGTAAAATAGTAAAAAAAAAATACATTGCTAAACATTGTGAAATATTTTTTTACATCAAAAAGACGATTTCTCAAAGCATTTAAAAATAACATTTTCCAGTAAGCCAATCGACAAGGTCAGATTAAGGAGGATGACATAAATAATTCAACATAGATATTAAACTTCGTAAGATTAATGCACGACACACACACACACACACACACACACACACACACACACACACACACACACACACACACACACACACACACACACACAGGCTAAACGTGCCGCCCTACCTGAAGAGAATTATCAAAAGCTACCTAGAGGATAGGATACTAGTATACGACACAGAAGATGGCTCCCGAGAATATAGAGTCACTGGAGGGGTACCTCAGGGCTCTGTACTTGGGCCGCTTCTGTGGAACATTATGTATGATGGACTCCTGAAACTGCAGCTGCCGCAGGGAGTGCAAATAATAGCCTTTGCAGACGATGCAGGAGTCATCCTTGTGGCAAAACATCTGGAGGAACTCCAAAGAATGTTCAATGAAACCTATGATGATGTACAGCACTGGATGCGTTTAGCTGGTCTCGCACTGGCAGAACACAAAACGGAGGCTGTACTCATCTCAAGTCGGAAAAAGTTGGAGACAATTGAACTCACAGTCGGAGAGCATACCATCATCTCTCAGCCACACATCAATTATCTCGGAGTGATGCTGGATGCTCGACTGAACTTTAGGAAACAAGTCGAACATGTTACGGAGAAGGCGGCCAGGGTGGCATCGACACTGGCAAGGTTAATGCCAAACATCGGCGGACCGCGTCAGACTGGGAGGAAGCTACTGGCTTCAGTGGTCACCTCTGTGCTCACCTATGCAATTCCTATATGGGGAGATGCGTTGAGGGTCGTTGAATACCGCCGAAAGGCTGCAGCAGTCTATCGCCTCAATGCACTGAGGGTCTGTAGCGCATTTCGTACGGTGTCTGAAGATGCTGCGGGCATCATAGCCGGAATGATACCCATTCAAATACTGGGTGAGGAGAGAACGTCCCTATACCAGCACAGGGGTGAACCGTTGGAACACCGGAAAGCAAACAGACGACAGAAGAGACTCCAAAGTCTATTACAGTGGCAAGCCGACTGGGATGCTTCTGCGAAAGGGAGATGGACCCATCGTCTAATCCCTCAGGTGGATAGTTGGATAAACCGCAAACGCGGAGAAGTCAACTACTACCTGACGCAGTTGCTCTCAGGACACGGCTGCTATAGAGCCTATCTCTATAAATGTAAATACGAAGAGTCCCCAGACTGTCCGGCCGGGTGTGGTGTACCAGAAGATGCAGAACATGTATTCTTCCACTGTCCACGCTTCAGGCCAAATCGTGAAGAGTTGGAAAGGGTACTAGGTGACGCTCCAACACCTGAAGACTTGGTACACCATATGCTCAGGTCGGACGAGGCCTGGGCTGCTGTCAGTGGCTTTGCTTCCTCGGTACTCAAGGAACTACGGAGGGAGGAACGGAGGAGGAGGGAAGCAGCAACCTTGCCCCCTCTTGAACAAGGCTAGCTGAAGCTAGTGAAAATGAGGAGAAGCCACGGCTCAGACCGCCCCCGTGAAGTAATGCCTGACGGCAGTCCCGCGGGGGTTTAGAAAAGGGTCACGGAGGAAAGGAGGCAGGTTTTAGTGGGTAGGGCCAGTAATGGATGAGTCCCACACTACCGACATATTCTGTTGGTGTGCGTAAATGCATTTCCCAACCTCCTTCAGAAAAAAAAAAAAAAAAAAAAAAAAACACACACACACACACACACACACACACACACACACACAGATACATATGCAGGAAACGGATATATCATAATATATAAATAAAAAACATTATGACTTGATTCACTTTTTGCAATCTAATGTTATAAATGGAACCTTGTGTATGGTGACCATTTATCAGAAGAGCTTTACGTAGGCGTAGTGTGGGAGGGGTAAAATAAGAGGGGGCGAGACCCGTTATTTCACATTCCATTAATTGTTCTCTGGAATTATATCATCTGTTTGTGGAAAAAATTCCCAGAGTTTTTGAATAATTTTACATGTTTTATGTTGTATTTATAATTCGAAAATTAGTAATTTCATGTTATTCATTATTATCTTCTGTTAATAAATAAGTTTTTAATTTTTTATTGCAATGGTTTAAATTTTAAATCAATTACTAAAGCAGATATCTATTAAGGCGGTAAACCACCCTAGAGACCGAAAAATTGATCAAATTTCGGGATAGGTTATTAAAAAAACTATGCTAGATATTAAAATTCGGTAAAAAGTTCTTGTTTATACAACATTTGAACAATGTTTTTCAATATTTATATTGGCTGTAAAAAACAAAATGGCGGCTTGGCAGCATTTTCCCTGAGACGTATTTTTTTAGTGCTTCGGGGGCGGTAGCGTTTTACCTGCAATTTTAAAGATATGAACATGAGACACAAAAATTTCGAAAGTATAAATGAATAGCTGCAGAAGTACCTGAGCTTTTGTTTTTAAATCGATTTTTTACAAAATGGCGTCATTTTGAACAGAAAATATGAAAAAACTACTATAAATTCACTAAAAAATTGTTAATAACTTTTGAAAAAATTAATATATTACAAAAATCCCAGGTACTTCTGTAGAGAAAGCAGTCAGGAATATACAGTTAAAATTTGAAGTCGATCGGATGAAAATTGTGCGAGTAAACTTACCGCCCGACTTTGAAAATGTGAATTCGAGAAAAAAGCGTTCAAAGTTTTGAGTAGTAGAATAAAGTAATATATCTTTAATATGATGAGGCCCGCGCTACATTCAAAATTCGGGCACTTAGAGACTGGACCCACGGTTGAAACTTTTCCAGGGTATTTTTGAGATATTAAAGAACTCTTTAAGCCAAAAAAAATATTCGATTTTCAAAAAATTCTAGGGTGGTTTACCGCCTTAAGATTTCGACAGATCTGTATTTTGAGACAACACCATATTGTTCACTGGTTTTTGATCTGGGGAGACTTACTAATCGTAAGATCTACAATGACCTACAAAAATATAAAAAGATCTACCAAAGATATTTAAAGATCGTTGTACTTCGTGATAAAGATTAAAACGTTGAAAATTCATGAATTTTCAACGTTACAATGATCTTCAGAGATCTTTGTAGATCGTTGAGGTTCTTTGCAAGTCTTTACAGATCAAAAACCAGTGAAAAAATATAATGTTGTCTCAAAATGAGGATCTGTCGAGATCTGAATAGATCTCTGCAGATCTACAATTTTTTCCCGCGCGTTTAAAGATCAATTTAAAAAATCAGTTTTATAGGACTTGCAACACGTGAAAAAAACTGAAGAAATACAGTTTTTCTCTGTACATCCCGAATATTATTTTTTGCTTTGGAGGGCCGAAAAATTATATTTATGTTTTGGGACAATGTTAGAAACAAATAGTATAATTAGGCACATATTTCAAAAATTTGAATTTCAATAAAATGGGAGTAGACTTCTTGAATGTTATATATAGCATTCATAAAAAACATATTATTTCAAATATAATATATAGGCTATTAAATATAATAAATGTTATTCAAATTATTTTATAAACAATATTTAAAATTTGCCAAAAAATGATTTGAAAAATAACACATATAAACGCGATTTTATAATTAGAATTTACACTCATAGAAATAAATGTACATGTCTAAATATAAATATAACTTCCAGTAAATATTTCAGGATGAGCAGAATATGTTTTAACCTGAATTCTTAATTAATAATAATATTTAAATCCAACTATAAAATATTCACGTTAAAGCACTAAAAAAACAAAACTTAAATTTTGAAATTAAAATACATTTTTATGAGTTAATAACTGTCTTAAAAATAAATATGCAGGTTGGTTAAGGTGTAAATAAAGGTTATTAATAATATTTTAAAGCTAGTAAATTGACATTATGGCTGTCGTATCTATATTAACCAACATGAAGTCCAAAATAAATAAAAAATTTAATATTCGTAATTATTGATATAAATATTATTTCATCATGTCATATTAGTGATTTAAAACTTGTCGATTTCTTGAATATTCTAAAATTATATTTTGGAGTTACAGGGGTGGTAAGGTAAAATATTTAAATCTATCAGGCTAGATATTATCCTTAATATATAAAGCTCAACGTTTCTCTGTCTGTCTGTCTGTCCGTTAGTCCGCTTATCACTCAAGAACCACTTATCCGATTTACGTGGTTTCTTTTTTAATTCATAGGTACATTCTCTGGCCAGGTAATAGGCTATATTTTGTTACGTTAAGTAACATAACAATTAAGCAGTGACGATAATAGTAAATCAAGTCGGAAAAAAATAAAATATTTGGGTTCTGTTTACATGGACTTATGACCTGCAAAACTTTTAATCCTTATCGAAATAAATGATTTCATCATCATAAGTACTTAATGTAGATATAATTTGTCTTTTACAGAATCCAATTTGGTCTTTTAGTTTAGGAAATAACGTGAAATAAGTATATACAATAACATTATTCGTAACAATTCGCGCGAACTACGACTATAGAGTCGCGCTGGGCAGAGGGGACAGGCCGGTATTCTTTCGACTGTCAATTGTTTAATTTGTTTTCAATAATTAACTTTTAAATAATCAACTATATATTTTTTAAAACCTAAACAATAATTCCGTAGTCCACGCGAGCGAAGCCGCGCGGGCCCACCTAGTTTATAATAAAATTGACATTTTTAATTAAATATAGTATTTTTTATGCATATTAAGAAAGCTCACACACATCGTTGACATAAATATTATCCTGTCAATGAACGAGTTACGCATGCGTGGATTATTTTAACGACCCAAGCAGGTGCTGGACATATTTGATATACTTAAATGTGTACCGCATTTCGACAAATATCTTCAAGATACGATTACTTGGCCTGAGTTCTTTTACATGTTTGTTTTTGATGTATACTTGACACTAAATGACGTGTGGCGTCATCTTGTGAGTTATTTGTGAATCACGCTATAAACTGTACAAACATATTATATTAAAATGTTTTTTTTTTTGGATTAAAAAAAATATTGATTAAAATTTATTACGTATACCTTATGTTAATTATGTTGAATTTTATTTATGTTTTAATGTTTTTATTTGGTTAACACTTAGGGACTCGCACCTTGATTTGTAACAAAAATACTAGCTACCGGGTGCGCTGGACCCAGTTTAATATCAAATGTTTATTCCAAAACTGCTGAATAGAAGTGCACATTTACTTTCTTATAAGGATAATTTGTCAATAAAGAATCACGTACATGACATAATTTAATATATTATATTATAAATTTTATGTTTAAATATATTTGAGTTCATATTTATATGGAAATTTTAAGTTCGAAGCACGAAATCTGACCAAATTTTTTTGTGTTTTAGATTTCGTTAAAAGTAAGTTTATTCTATAGAAAATTACGTGAAAAGTTGAAATTTTCAAACCGCAGGTCTGTATCTTTATTCGTTCTTGAGATATGGCCCCTCAAAGTTTTGATTTTTTCAAAATTTTGGAGAAAAATGGCCGTAGCTTTTGAACGTGTGGTCGTATTTGATTTTTGTTGACAGATTTGGAATCAGCGTATCAAAATCTATATAATAACATGTATAACACTTTAAAATTCGATAAAAAAATTTTTGATGAAAATCGACATTTTTTTAAGGTATACCCCTTTGAATTTTTTCAATTTTCAGCAAAAAAAATTTTTTCGAGTTTTCAAGTATTATACATGTTATTATATAGATTTTGACACGCTGATTCCAAAACTGTCAACAAAAATCAAATCCGACCACACGTTCAAAAGTTACAGCCATTTTTCTCAAAAATTTTCAAAAATCGAAAACTTTAAACGGCCATATCTCGAGAACGGTTAAAGATACAGACCTGCGGTTTGAAAAATTCAACTTTTCACATCATTTTCTATAAAATAAATATAATTTTAACAAAATCCAAAACACAAAAAAATTTGTTCAATTTTCTTGATTTAAATTCCAATATTCCATAGAAATATTAACTAAAATATAATTTAAAACTTAATTTATAACATAGTATATTAAATTGTGTCACGTACGTGATTGGACGTGAGTAAAAAATACAATTCGTAACCAAAAATTATGCACATGTCCAATTTAATTCAAGGTGGTACCAAAATTTGTTTAATTTGTAGAAGCTCATGACAGTTTTAACTGAATATTTGACTGGAACGAGCTCGGACCGAGACCGGTTCGATAATCTGGATCAACCCTACATAACACTACAATTTAATGCATATATAAGTAAAAAGTTATAAATATAAATGTAATAATACTAAAAACAATACAAAAGTTACCTATATATTTAAATATAAATTAGTTTTAAAGTTATTACAATACTGAATAAATGGTTAAATTATCTTTAACTTGAATTAATTCCTAACGATAATTTTATAAGGCGGTTTTAATAACATTTTTTCTCAATTATCCCCTAAAACGAGAGCTCGGTTTTCGCGGAAAAAGAAACAGTAAATTTATTCAGCAATAGCCAAGTATAAAAAAAATGTCTTATTTAAATTACAAACAGACTCATTAAAATGATTTCTCGTTTGAAAAGTTCCTGATATAAATCACGTGAAGAATGAGCGAAAATAATTTATACATCTTTTAGAAGCTTTTTATAACATTTAAAAAAAAATGCTATTTAAATGAATCAGAAAATATATAATATTTATCTTTCACTTTTACCTACTTTAATTAACGACGGAATATCACAATTTCCACTTAAGATTATTCGATCATTAGAGCAGTGTATAGATAAAAGTCTAAAATGTTATTTATGGATAACTCATACATTTTACTTAAAATAAAGGGTCAGTCCGCGGTGACGGGTGTGACATTTCAACTTAGATTAGAGTTCATAATTTCTGAATAATACTAGTTACTAACATGGTTTTACTATTTTTCTGTAGATCTTAATATAATACATGTATGTTGAAAGAATAATAGGTCTACGGTTATTTTACAAAAAAATGCCAGCGTTCAAAGCCCTGTGACGGGTGTGACGCCAACTATTGCAAGTCTTGCAACCTCTATTCAAAATCTCAAAAGTTTAGCGAAAATATTGAAGTTACTTTATAATAATTATACTTTTATATGTTACGAATAAATTATTTTTTAGTAAAACAAGAGTATCAGGTAAATACGTAAATACTGGTTATTACTCAACAAACATTGTGACGGGTGTGACACGTTGAATAAAAGGATACAATAAGAGTACTATTTGTGTGTTTAATTGCTTATAGATATTAATTAATACTTAAAAAAATTATTTATCAAATACATAATCATTAGACTCATTAAATTTATAATAAATGCGGTCACCCTTAGTCATTATTATTGGTGAGGGTAATTTTTTTTTATTTGGTCAAACGTCACGTTTGATATGTAATTGTCAAAGACTTATTCTTAAGTAAGTTATTGTGATTTCACCTTATTTGTTGTCTTTTTGGAAATTTTTTTGAAATTTTCTGAAACATTTTTCTAATTTTCTTTTGGTTTATGAAATTTGATGTTTAATAGCCTGTTAATTTTATATTGTAGTATTCATTTTCGTAAAATATTTTTTAACTATCTCGTATCGATTACCGCGGACTGACCCTAAAGTATTGGACGTATGCGGTTTTTGAGTAATTGGATATTAAAAATAGAGTTCTTAACACACGATCACACGATAAATGAGATAATTTGCCGAAAGTGTTCAATTTATTGAAATTCTACACAATTGGCTATATAGAGACGTTTTAAAAACTAATATTTGTAACTTCAAACTGTGAGTATTTTTACAAACTAACTCCGACATGAAAATAAACTCTCTATGACTGAATATTTGTATTTATACGGATTCTATTAAATTAAAATAAAATATAATTCGTAGTAAAAAAACATATATATTGTTAGTATAGGTATAATGCTTTTGTAATATTTTCTAGTACCTACAATATATGTACAAGCATAGTAGACGAGAATGTAATATTTTCCTATATGAATTTATGTAGCTTCATTTAATTAATAATTCAATATTCCTACATATATTGTACGAATATAGTAACACAATAAATACTATATGTATACAGTCTATTCCAAGTTGATTAAGCCATAGGAAAATTAACATAGGGCGAATTAGAAGTGTTGTAGTAGCCTTTAGTCAAATTTAATGATATGCAATTGTTGCATTTTGAAATGCCGCCACAAAATTTGATAAAATAGTCATTAGTATTTTGTTTTCACGTTCATAATAATAACAGTGGATTACAATAATGCTTTGAAAACAAAATACTACTGACTATTTTATTAAATTTTGTGGCGGTATTTCAAAATGCACCAATGGCATATCATTAAATTTGATCAAAGGCTACTGCAACACTTCTAATTCTCCCCATATTATATTTCCTATGGCTTATGCCCGGTATTATAAAGAAATTGCATGCAAGCAAATTTGTTTCCATGGAAATTTGCGATTTGCAAACGCTATCTACTAGGAGTCAAATGTAAATGACAACCAATCACAGATTGTAGCTATAAAATATCAAGACAATTTGACTCCTAGTAGATAGCGTTTGCTTTGCATGGAAACAAATTGCTTGCATGCAATTTCTTTATAATACCGGGCATTAATAAACTTTTTAATAGAAAAAATTATATATTTTTACTACGAAACCTCCACGACCTCGATCGTTTTTTTTAATTTAAACTATCAATTATAAATTTTCCTTAATACAAGTCTGCCCTAATTCAATTACCATATAACCTAAACGAATTCTAGGGTCGTAGGCATTCAAATAATAAAAGTTCCATTCAAATTGTTCAGAAGTTATCGTAACATCTCGAAAAAAAATCTGAAAAATCCAAACTCTTATCAAAAATGTAAAAACACTGAAAAAATCAAATATTTACATTGTACAGGCAAAGCTTACAAAATATATAGTGAAATCTCATTAGAACGCTTTTATTTTTAGGTCACAGCATTAAAGACCCATGTTAAAATCTATTTTTCCCCCAGTCCCTTCAAAAACGTACTTAGACGTTTTAACTGTATAAGTTAAAAAATTAAATTTTAATTAACAAAATTTCAATAAATAAATAAATTTATTTAATCGTATTTTACACCCAAACAAATATTTAAAACCTTTTCTAAATAAACATAAATCGAACATGTATTCCAATTTGAATAGCTCTTAATTGCTCAACAAACCCTAGCGTTGTTGCTCATTTGTTTAGAAAAGCGGGCCATTTGGAGAGGAGAGGGGAGAGCGTCGGTCCAAATAATCTGTCGTAAACACACTTGTGGATTTCTGAAATGTGTAATCCTCGCAAGCGCGGTTCACTGGGCTTTTGATGCAAAAGCACAAAGCTCTCGCGCTCAATCAAAGCGTACAGCCCGAGTTAGAAAAACCTGTGACTCTTAAACTGTTTTAATACAATAAATCAGGAGTTCCCAAAAGTTTATAGAACCCTCCTGTAATTATTTGTGAATTAAAAATCGTAAATGGCTTTTTTTGCTCTTTGAACTGTTTATAAACTATGGCATTGCATAAAAAACATAAAATTTTCCCATAGACCCCTATAGTGTACTATAAACATAGGTGGGCATTAACTCGTTAATCCGTTAATCATTAATTAACGAAGTTAAAAAATGCTTAACGGATTAACATTTAATTAATTAACTCAAAAAAATGTTAACGCTCTTGTTAACTGGTTGTTTGTTGACATGTTGTCATTATTTGATTGAATTACGCGCCACGCGGGCACACCGGCGCGGCGCGGCGCTCTTGCTCAAAAGAGCAAGAATCGAGAGCCGAGACACTCTTAAAAATAAAGCGGCCCTGTTGATTTTTTGCTATGTGACAGTGAATACAAGTTATTATAACCTGACTTTTTAACGTTTTGCGCCATTTTTAACCGATTTCATTTAGAGTTTATTTTTTTCTTCCATATTTTATAATAGTAGGTATAGTAAGTAAAGTAAGCATGATGAAGGTTTAAAGATAAAAATATAGAATTTCGGTGTATAATTTAATTCATTAAGGTTTCGTTTAGGTGCAAATATGCTCTACTACCAGGGCGGGTCGCTACTGTCGCTTGTAATAATTAAATTAATTAATCTATCTACTTGTTTTTGTTTTATTTACCTATGTATCTCATCCCAAAAGCCGCCAAAAGCAGTATACGTTTTGGGTGGTTAACTTTTAACGGTTAACTTTAACTTCTGTTTAATTTTCGAAATTTTAACGCTTTAACGATTAGCGAAGTTAACTTTTTTATTAACGAGTTAACGATTAACTAAGTTAACTTTTTTATTAACGAGTTAAAAATTAATGAAGTTAACTTTTAGATTAACTGTGCCCACCTATGACTATAGACCCCTTTTTTAAACTTCCATATACCCCCAGGGGGTCCACATAGACCACGTTTGGAAACCCTGCAATAAAAGGACACTGTCATGTACTAATGAGTCAACCCACATCGATAAAAAAATACATTTTTGTGATTTTGTTACAAATAGAAATATATCTTTAAAAAATTAGGTGGCACCCCTCCCCCTTACACACGATTTTAATTATTTTTAAATAGGACCGTCCTCAAACCAGACACAACCAACTAACCAAGTTTCATTAATATCAGTTCAGTGGTTCATGAGTTATGACAGACAGACAGACTGACACGGAAATCAGATATTTTTTAATCACTCCTCCCCCTTAAACACGATTTTAATAATTTTGAAATGGGTTCATCCTCAAGCCAGACCCAACTTACCCACAAAGTTTCATTAATATCAGTTCAGTGGTTCATGAGTTATGACAAAACATACAGACCGACACGAAAATCAGATCTTTTTTAATCACTCCTCCCTCTTATACACGATTTTAATAATTTTGAAATGGGCCCGTCCTCAAGCCAGACACAATCAACCAAACAAGTTTCATTAATATCAGTTCAGTAGTTCATGAGTTATGACAGACAGACAGACAGATATGGAAATCAGAGTACATTTTTTTATCGTTTTAAAAATATCACAAAGCTTCTCGTATCTTTGATATTACGAGAAAGCAAAATAACTTGAAATCAGTTACTAATACAAATTTTTACCACAAATAAAATAGTAGATATTGTACAAAGCCGAAGCCGTAGTATGTAGGTATAATATTTTGAACCTAGATTATTTCATGTAGCAATAGCAGCGCGAACTAAAGCCCAAAAGAAATCTATATTGACATTTGGAATTTAGCTGACTGAGACTGTGATATAGACCCGGCTTTACTTTGTCTACACCTTTATCAGAACCAGTATTGATTTTTCATTTTCCAACTTAAAATGAATATACTTCCGGCTTTCATATTACTTTTCGATTCTAAAAATAACTGGATGGTAAAGTAAAACATACGATGTCTTTACTGATACAATAAAATATACAAAAATAACTCTCAATTAATTTTAAATACATGGAGATAAATATTGCATAACAATTACTCAATTTTTAAAGAAATATCACTATTTGACGTAGTAATCATGAAACGGTCCAAAATATTGTAATTAATTGAAATGAAATAATTTGTATAGCACTTTATGAACAAATAATTCAACTTAAGAATAATTAGTTGAATAAATCATATAAATGATATTTACGTATATATATATATATATATATATATAATAAATCTCAAAGAATCATACATCTTTACAAAGTTCATTATTTCTTCTTTCTTAATATAAAAAAATAATAAAATTCCATTAATATTTAACGAAATTAGAACACTTTTAGTAAAACCTTATTTGCCATATTTTCTAAATAATTGAAAGTATGAAAATTTTTGTTTTACATAAGTTTCTTACTTTTTTATGATCTTTACAATTATGTACTTTTGGATATACCGTTTCATTTGATTTTGCTGAAAACAGGCCTGTACCCCTCAAACTACCCCCTAAGGGGCGATTTTAAGGGGTTGAAAATAATTTCCTGAAACTATTTAGAATCGATATACTATATATACAGTAAAAAAATCATAAAACTCTATCTTCAATAGTTTGAGCGTAAAACATATTTTAATAGCGTATTATAAAAATTACAATGATGATTGTAGAAGTTACTCAAGTGACAGTACCTACATCTTAAAATTGATAGTATTTTTTTTGATACATTTTTTAATCGGCAACTGTAATTTTTATAAAAAAAATCGACTCCGTGTAATAAACATCATAATTTCGAATATACCAGACAAAAGTTACCAGATATTTAAACAGTTGGTATCAGTAAAATTAAATAATAATCACTACAACATTTGATATTAAATTCACAAACCTCATCAACTTTTTATTTACATAGGTAGGTACCTATACATATTTTCAAATGTCAAGAAGGTATTCTTAGTTGCTGCCATGAATGACACTTACATCCGGCGTTATTTGATCTGGGAATCTATTTCCTCATTACACAAACTGTCAATATCACTAGATCTTACCTTCAACCAGCATCCTACAACCTACACACAAGGGAACATGTCACGTTATATGTACATACAATGTATCAGATGGGATGTACAAAGATGTAAATAAACTATTACTGTTGATTAACAATATGTATAGGGTAGACCGAGGCGAATTGGATCGAAAAAAAAACATCTGCCATGTAAATGCACAGTGCTTCCTCGTTTATTATTGTTAATTATTGAACAAGTTAAATAAAACCCGATTAAGTATTCAGATTAACTACCTGTCATTGGTTAACCATTTAATTATCATACAATTTTATTAAAAAATATTTTAAATCAAAATTTTTCTGATATGCAAACGTCAAAATGACATTTAAAACGTCAAAATGACATTTAATATGTCAAAGTAAACAGCGGTTGTAAAAAACAAATGACGATTTTTTAAGGCAAATTTTGATAAACTTTGTAAAGGAATATTTTACAACAAACGTATAGACCGGGAGCCAGGCTACATTCCGTTTGAAAAACCGTTAGGATTCATAAGAGTTGGTGATTTACATTCAGAAAGATGTAAAGAATGAAATTCTGAAGGTTGCCGGAAAAAAAACTCGGAACTTTTTTTGATACGAGCATTATAACTGAGTCCTTCCAGTTATAAAAAAAATAGATGTTGCACCATTTTTAATTTTGATGAAAGTTTAGTCAGTTGTTATTATACGTATTAGTTAGCAAAAACTGTAATTAGAAAATTTTAAATGTTCACAGGTTGGAGGTGGTGATCGTTTTACCCTCGTAAGATATGAATATTTCATTGATTTTTAACATTTGTTCGACTCGCTATAGCATGCGTTCTAATTAAACAGTTATAATGAATTTGGGGTCATTTGAAAGCCTAAAGAGTCTAGCTTCAAAATGATTTAACTCAATTTTAAGTTTAGGTTATTTTCGTTGTAGATATTCGTAATAAAGGCTTTTCAATTTCATTTATGAAATTGTCATTTCATCATTTTTTCAAAATTTTCAGTGGCTTTCTGGTTTAACCGAGAAAGCTGTAATTATGCGTAAGTTATGTTCACATATAGTACTAAGTACACAAAAAAAATCAGCTTGATTGATGCACATTTTCTACTAAAAAAATTAAGTTAAATATCATAAATATCACGGAAACACCAAAAACAGCTGTTTTCGAAGCAAATAAAAGTTATGTGGGGGGCGAGATAAATTGCTGATTTTTTTTTTACAAATGCTCTTAATAATTATCTTAAAATGGCAATTTGATTCGTTTTGTTATTTTAATTTTTTTAGCTGCCAGAAATTTAAAAATAATCAAAAAAATGCAAAAACTCCAAAATTAGCTATTTTCAAAGTAAAAAAAGTCTGTGAAGGGGGTGAGATTAAAATCTGATTTTTTTTCTAAAGATGCTTACAGTAGTAAGGTTTAAAGGCCAAGTGGTGTTTTTCTGATTTTTTTAATTTTTCTAGCCACTTTGTGTCCTGCAATTAGACTGAAAAACATCAAAATCACGCATTAAAAATGAAAAATAAAATAAAAATCAACAATTTTAGTAACTCCAATGCAGCTGTATCGTGGACTTAAAAAAGTCATATAGGCGTCGTGCGGCAACTTACGTCACTCAAAAGGGGCAGTAGCATCTGTAGAAAAAAAATCCATTTTAATCTCACCCCCTTCATAGATTCTTTTTACTTTGAATATAGCTAATTTTGGAGTTTTTGCATTTTTTTGATTATTTTTAAATTTCTGGCAGCTAAAAAAATTAAAATAACAAAACGAATCAAATTGCCATTTTAAGATAATTATTAAGAGCATTTGTAAAAAAAAAATCAGCAATTTATCTCGCCCCCCACATAACTTTTATTTGCTTCGAAAACAGCTGTTTTTGGTGTTTCCGTGATATTTATGATATTTAACTTAATTTTTTTAGTAGAAAATGTGCATCAATCAAGCTGATTTTTTTTGTGTACTTAGTACTATATGTGAACATAACTTACGCATAATTACAGCTTTCTCGGTTAAACCAGAAAGCCACTGAAAATTTTGAAAAAAAGATGAAATGACAATTTCATAAATGAAATTGAAAAGCCTTTATTACGAATATCTACAACGAAAATAACCTAAACTTAAAATTGAGTTAAATCATTTTGAAGCTAGACTCTTTAGGCTTTCAAATGACCCCAAATTCATTATAATTGTTTAATTAGAACGCATGCTATAACGAGTCGAACAAATGTTAAAAATCAATGAAATATTCATATCTTACGAAGGTAAAACGATCACCACCTCCAACCTGTGAACATTTAAAATTTTCTAATTACAGTTTTTGCTAACTAATACGTATAATAACAACTGACTAAAATTTCATCAAAATTAAAAATGGTGCAACATCTATTTTTTTTATAACTGGAAGGACTCAGTTATAATGCTCGTATCAAAAAAAGTTCCGAGTTTTTTTTTCCGGCAACCTTCAGAATTTCATTCTTTACATCTTTCTGAATGTAAATCACCAACTCTTATGAATCCTAACGGTTTTTCAAACGGAATGTAGCCTGGCTCCCGGTCTAGTAGGTAATCTATATTATAGGAAATTGAATGCTCTACAAAAAAAGATTCTATAAAATTTTCACGTAAGCTTCAAAATGTCCTTTTGATTTTTTTTCATCGATTTACTGAAATTTGTATTTTTTCGGATTTATACATTTTTTTACTATATTAGGTAAAATAAAAAGTTGACGCTTATGTATACTAGTACATACATGTAAGATTGCAATTTAGTTTCTTAATTGTGTTTTAAAAGACATATGCCCGGTATTATAAAGAAATTGCATGCAAGCAATTTGTTTCCATGGAAATTTGCGATTTGCAAACGCTATCTACTAGGAGTCAAATTGTCTTGGTATTTTAAAGCTACAATCTGTGATTGGTTGTCATTTACATTTGATTCCTAGTAGATAGCGTTTGAAAATCGCAAATTTGCATGGAAACAAATTTGCTTGCATGCAATTTCTTTATAATACCGGGCAATATATTTTTTAGCGCTGTACACTAGATTAGAAATAAGTAAGTAAAGTTTTAAAATATTTACAAAACAAAAATTTAATATCAATATTTCGTTAAAAAATATATATTTGGTTACATATTTTCACTTTCCAAAGAAAATAAAGATAACTGAATACATTTTTGTTGTAAATACATCAATTATAGAACGTCAAACGCAAGAATAACCATGTAAAGAAATTAGAAAGAAAAATAGCGAATACTTGTAAAGGAAATCAAAAAAAAATGTCGCGTTTCTACTTGAATAATTTTCACATTTATATAGATAAAAATATGTTTTATAAAAATTATAAATTATACATTTTATATTCTTTGGTACAGTTTCTGAAATTTTATTAGATTTTTATTTATAAAATACACACATCAAAACTTAGTTTTTGATATTATTATTGATATGAAATTATTAATGAAGTAGATTCCGGAAATTATATATTACACGTACTTCCGGTATAATTTAGAGAGAAATTAATTAATTTACTGGAGATTTTTACTGATATCACCAGTAGCGTACTCTCAGGAAAATGCATACATAAAAATATATTGAAATAATAATATAAGTACAGTGGTGCCTCGTATAACGAACGTTGCGCACAACGAACTGCATAGTGTTTAATTTTGCCGCCCGAACGTATCACGAAGTCCCCCGAACTTCCAAAGTCACACGTAGTCGATGCTCAAACTTGCATGAACTTGCATCAACACGCGTCAGTCTTTCTTTTCTGTGCTTAACTCACACACCTGTTTGTTTTAATAAATTTAATTTTGTGTGTCTATATTATAAGTTCTAAAAAAACAGAAAGGTGATTTCTGTTGAAATGAAACAAGAAATAATTAGAAAGAGGATTTGACCCTGCAAGCCTCGGTAGACTCTCCTAAATCTGATTCTGACTAAAAAATAAAAAACGTGTGTAGAATCTTTTTTATGTTACAGTACCATATTTTATGCTACAGAACGAATTAAAATTTTTAATGTATTGTTATGGGAAAACGCGTTTCACATAACGAACTTGTTCCCGGAACGAATTAAGTTCGTTATGCGAGGCACCACTGTAAATAAAAACGGTTTTACATTTTTTTTCATACATACATTGCCGTACAAAAAGCCTTTGGACACCTGTGATTTTAAATGCAAATATACATATTTCAGTTAATAAAAATCCCCAAAATAGCGAAAAGAATATGTTTACTCGCAGTCAAAATAGTAAAAAAAAACAATTTCTCGTTAGCTTAAAAAGACACTGTGCGTTAATACTTACAACTTGAGTAAACCTGACCTTTCAGGTAGGTATATAATTCAAAAAATTTCCTTAACATGGGAAATTGTAAATGCTGTAATTTAGATATGCTAGTGCCCGGTATTATAAAGAAATTGCATGCAAGCAAATTTGTTTCCATGCAAATTTGCGATTTGCAAACGCTATCTACTAGGAGTCAAATGTAAATGGCAACCAATCACAGATTGTAGCTTTAAAATATCAAGACAATTTGACTCCTAGTAGATAGCGTTTGCAAATCGCAAATTTGCATGGAAACAAATTGCTTGCTTGCAATTTCTTTATAATACCGGGCATAGGACTATTACAGAAGTAATTAAGTACTCTTATCAACATTTAAGAGTTTTTATCAACCATTTTTGGAGTTTTATATTTACAATACGCAAAAAAATGAGTGTTCAAAGACTTTTGCACGACAGTGTACGTCGAATTATTTGTCCAAAGCCTACTAGGACACTTTTTCGTATGTCTTAACCCTGGACGGGTAGACGTTCGTAATAATTACGACTACATTTACACAACGCCTTCTACAGGGAAATCAAGACGGGGTGGGGAGCCGAGCGGGAAGATATGCCTCGTTTAATAGTTCGTCTTCAACCTCTACCAACGACAGGTGTCAGTGTTTGCTATTTTTCTAGAGAGAGCCATAGATCGACAAGTCACATCGTATATTTCACGAAGGTCTTCTCTTTTACGTAAATAGTCGAAATATGTACGTAAAAGGATATGCTGTGAATGTGAAAAAGATCTCATTCGTCTCAATGCTTGATCCAATGACACTTTCTTTCGTTTGTCGATTCGCTGTAAACTTATATTACAAAGCTTATATTTTAATCTTTCGTATTTCAGTATTTTTGTAAATACATAAATCAAAAGATTTTAAAAGCAAAACTTTTTTTTGCCATAAATTTATTAGAAAACCAAAAATTATATAGTAGTAGTCAATTTTACGAACGTCTACTCTTTTCGGCTTAAATTTGACGTCTACCCGTCCAGGGTTAATCAACTTGAATACATTTTGATAAAAAAAATAAAGAAGATACATATTAGAGTAACATAAACAATATATTTTGTTACATTTGTATAATGTATACAAAATCTAGTTATATTAGATTAACAATTAGAACATAAACCACACATATATATGGGGTTATATACATGTATTTAACTGTTTGAGTTGTGATACTATTCCATTGTGTAAAGGTTAGTTTATAATTCATCACTGGTAATAGCTGACTGCTTGTAATTAAACCTAGTATGCATATTAACCCTCATATGTTACATAATAATCTATTGTCTTTACATAAATATGTATGTATATAATATATTAGGTATACAGTAAGTATAGTATATTCTAGACTTAAGATTATAGGTGATACTATTCTCTGTTCTTACCAATGGCGTACTTAGGGGGGGGGAGGTTTAAAGAGATCAATCCTCCTATGAGTATACGAAAATTATAAAATAATTATAATACACGTGCATTTTAAAAACAATTTTTGTACTTTGCACCACATAAAAGATGATTTTTATTATGAAAAATATAACCATAGGTGGGCACAGTTAATTAAAAAGTTAACTTCGTTAATCGTTAATCCGTTAATAAAAAAGTTAACTTCGTTAACCGTTAAAATTCCGAAAATGTAACGGAAGTTAAAGTTAATCCGTTAAAAAGTTAACCATCCAAAATGTTTGTAGACCTTTTTTTTAGCTATAACTTTGTTATATATGTACGTTTCATCAAACAACGAATGTAACGGACTAAAGTTAACGGAAGTTAACAAAAGCGTTAACATTTTTTTGAGTTAACTTAAAAGTTAATCCGTTAACCATTTTGTTAACTTCGTTAATTAACGATTAACGGATTAACGAGTTAATGCCCACCTATGAATATAACTTTATGAGATTGAATACTGTCATCCCCCCCCCCATCGCAAAAAGCTATATACGCCACTGGTACTTACAAGATTTAGGATCTATTTTTTATGTGAATGAAAGAAACATTAATGTTTATATATGCGATTTGGTACCAGTCGCGAATCTAAATTTAAAAGGTGGGAGGGCATAATTTGCTTTAATTAGTGCATTTAAAAATATATTCAAAATTTCATTCAAATCGGTCCAGTAGTTTTTGAGTTATACATAGGACAAGATAATTTCGTTAATAGATTTTTCGTTAAAATGGAATCACATAGAAAAAAACCATTTGTCTATGTGTTAAAAAATGTGATCAATGTCAAAAATTCATGATCGATTTGGCTCCGATAGAGGTTGTTTGTTAATATGATAATTTTTTATCAGTATGGAAATATCCACATTTATCTTATTGATAAATGTATATTAATACTAACAATATTCTTATTACGGTGAAAACATATATATTTTAAATACTTTTAAATGACATCACTGAATTTACCATATCGAAAATTGCACTTTCACTAGCTGGGTGGTGTAAAAAATATTCTCACTGATAAATATTTATTAATACAACCATTATGTATAATCTATTTGAGAGTTTTGTTAATTGGTGTAATAAATTATTTATTAATTTGATAAATGAAAAGAGTTCTAGATAAACATGAAGATATATTTTTCAAATTAATAAAATATCCTCAAAAAGATTTTTTTTATTATTATATTGAGGAAATATTATTATATTTTTCCAACTAAACTTTTTAATCGAGTTTTTTTCTGTACGTAAAAAATGAATTATATTATATACCTACGCCTATTTTTACAAGTGTAGGTGTTTATATGAAAAAAGAACAACCGAAAACAATAAATACAGATATCCGATTTCGATTAATAAGATCCATTTCATCAAAATAAAATAAAAAACCACCCGCAGCATTATGTGGTGGCGGTGCATGAACCCACACGCTTTCACGGATCTAAATGTAAATTATATTCAAAGAAGATTGAACGAACTGAAATCTGATACATCGAGCATTATTAAAACACCTCGACAAAAAGCGCAAGCTTTTTATGTCGTGTATAACATATATCAGTGGTCTTCAATAGTTACACTTAAAGGTACCTATTCCTATTTGTAAATAACTTTAAAAATATTTGTTGAAATATATTTTTTATTGTATATTAATAATGTTAGGATACACAGAAAAAAAACTGTATTGAACCAAGTAAACCTTGTTTTGTATATAACGAAAACAATATTTTCTTAATATAAGAAACATACTTTTAATCCAACTACGTTATTCCTTCGTTCAAGAATACTATAGTTGGTTTAAGAGATTATTGCTTATCTTAAGAAAATATTGTTTTCGTTATATACAAAACAAGGTTTACTTGGTTTGAGAAATCCTTTCTACCAGTGTATTTTACCAAAAAAGTAAAACAATAGATGTCTTTACTGATGTAAGATAGGGGAAACGGTATAATTATTGGCCACTTAAGAAAAAAACTCGAAAGAAACAAACGTTATTCCTTTAATATAAGTGATAAATGGAATATAAATACAGTAATATGTTCATTATTTAGTCCTTTATTATTGGTATACTTATATGTATTACAACTATAAGTTAAAGGAAAAACGAAAACCAGGATAAAATAGAAAATATCTCAAAAAAGTATAATGATTGACCATTTTTTTAATGATTGGCATAGTATTTTTTACAATTATTAGCCATAGTGATAGATAGTAAACATAAAACTTCTACAATAGTATATTGTGTAGCAAGGGCTGAAACAAGACGATTTCTGACTAGGGCGAGAGTTGACTGCCCGAGCGAAGCAAGGGCTGTCATCGCACTGGTCAGAAATCGTCTTGTTTCAGCCCGTGCTACACACGCTATTTTTCATATCACATGCATTGAAAAAACGAGTTTTGATTTCTGTAGCCAGTCGAAATAAGACTATTTCAGACAAATAGCGCAGTAATATCTTATACTATTTTAATAATAAAATAATTCAGAAATAAGATTCGCTTTTGTTTATTACAAATTCGATTCTGACAGATTTAAAAATTAATTGTATTGATTGAATTTTTAAAATTATATACGGTTTGTTTTGATGTTACTGTATCTGTCGTTGATAAATTAGATTCTTCAGTTTTTGTAGAGAAGCTCACAAAGTTGTCACTTCTATTTTTTTATAATTATTAATAAATAATAAATTAATGAATTTGCTAGTCAGGAATAACGTTGTTTCTGCCCTAGGGCAGAAACAACGTTGTTTATTTGTTTCTGCTCGGTAAAATCGCATTGGTCTGAAATTGGCTTGTTTCTACTGTCAAAACTGGGTTCAAAACTAGTTGTTTCTATGCATGTGATATGAAAAGGTAATATTTAGTCAGCAAATTTTGCATTTATTTGTAATTGCCAATTTCTGTTACGTTAGAGATTTGGGGTTTTACCCAAATCTGTTACTCAAAATAAAGGCAGCCCGTTTATTTGATTTTCAGTAATTCATATTCGTTTATCCAGCTTTCATATTTTTACGTTTTTTTTTCTTTTAAAATTCTAAAATTGACTATCAAAATCTCGAAAACTTGAAAATTTGGCATGTTAATAACTGTTTTTTATTTTATCATATTGTATCATCAAAAAAATTTATTTTTCATAAATCAGTATCAAAATTCTAAGTAATAAAAAAATATGGGGGCTGAAATAATGTAAAAAATTGTCTGGGGCGCCCATTTAATAAGTTTTATCAATCTTCTCTTCTAATTTTTTTTCTATATCTAAATTTATTTGTTCTTGAGCTACGATTTCATCATTTATGAATGGCCAATCATTAGAAAAACTTGTTTGTGTTAACACAATGATTGCCCAGTAGAGTTTAAAAATAATATTTTTTTAAATAATTAACAATTACTATCTGAAACATTTACATTTAATAATTATCTTCAATATAAACAAACAGTTGTTTTTAAATATTGCAAATTATTAACACAAATTTTATTTATTTTAATAAAATTCATGAATTTTCAAAGTTTTAATCTCTATCAGGATCTATAACGATCTTAAGGTTGTTGTTCACTGAAAGTCGTGACATCTAGCGAAATTTAGCATGAACTACAGGGTTTTGATATGTCGGTAAAAAAGAACAAATAGATCTGGCAACAATTTATAATATTAGACAAGAATAGAAGATTCATTTTTAACAATATTATAATTATTACTGTTGCTGACAATAGTAATAATTATAATAACAATAGTAACTATTATTATTATAAATAAAAACATTAAATGTAATCAATAATCACTTGATATTTACAGTTTTCAATACCACGTTTTTATATTTCAAAGATCGCGCCGAATGCGCTGTTACCATATCGTATATTTACGTCATGTGTTCGGGAATTTATCAAAGATAAAAATTAATAATTATTTAAGGAGATGGTAAATCATTCTAAAATTTTATATACACATTCCTTAATTACCAATCTATAACATATTCCTTTTTGGTTAAAATCTGACGTTTAGTTTTAATACACGAATTAAATGAATATCAAATTCCAAGTTGATCCCTATGCTTGCAATGTATAAGAGGCCAACTTTGCACGTTTATAATTAATAAACGAAATGGTAAACTGACCAGAAATTTTTTTTACAAATGCGAACTAGCTTACTTAACACAATATTAAAATTTTAACATATTCTGTAGTAATCGATTTTAGTGAACAACAACCTTAAGAGATATTTGTAAATCGTTTTAAATCTTTGTAAGTCATTGTAGATTTTTGCATGTCTCCACAGATCAAAAACCAGTGAAAAATATAATGTTGCCCCAAAATGCAGATCTGTCGAGATCTGAGTAGATCTCTGCAGATCTACAATTTAAAACAAATAGTATTTTTTGATATATATTTTTTAATCGGAATCTTTAATATTTTTATAAAAAAATCGATGTGCACTTGTACTTATGTTACGCACTTGTATAAATGTTTAGAACCACTGTAGTGTGATACATTTATGTTAATACATAGCAGGATCGTTCACAGAACCAATCAGCCGTTTTGTGTACTCATGGCCCTCATAACGATCCTACTTTGTGGCAGAAACGAACGCTCCATGCTACGGTGTTTTATAATTTTAACACGATTCCCAACGCTCAGCAGATACGAGTAAAACACCATGTTGCGTTTCTAAATTAACTCTGATAAAAAAATATTTATATAAAATAAGTGTTTAAAGTGTATTTTGTATTCGTTTTTATTATATTTGGTATGGTAATATTAAATTATATTTGTTTTTACTTTCTTATACTATACTAGCGGAATCCCGCGGCTTCGCTCGCGTAAACTTCGAAACTAATTAGAACCCTCCATACATGATAGAGGATGACATATTACATTTTTTATATTGATTTTTATATATTGCCTATTAAAAAAACGTAAATATCTCGGATCTTAGTTAAAAATTGCAAAAACTAACCCCCTGTCTACCCCCGCCATTAGCGGTTGAATATCGAATTTTTTTATTGCAGATTATTTTGCCCGACAGCAGCTATGCAGATAAACATATAAAAAACACACACCCTGTGTACCCCCGCGATGTACCATGTTTTATTCGGTGAATACAAAAAAAAATATATTTTACAAATTTTTCAACTCCCCTAACACCTTAGTGGTTAAATTTTGGAAAATGCTGAATTGTTTCATTATTTATATTGTAGAGTATGTTCGATAAGTTTCAATTAAATGCGAACAAAAAAAAAAAAATAATAATATTTTTTTATATAAACTTTGACACCCTGTTTTAACTCCGTAGGGGTTGAATTTCGAAAAATCCTTTCTTAGTGGGTGCTTACATCATAAAAGGAAGGTTCCTACGAAATTTCACGTTTCTAGGTCCAGAGGTTTGGACTGTACGTTGAATGACGTTGATATATGAATGAGTGAGTGAGTGGTTAAGGACAAACTATTTTATAGATATTGATATAGGGTTACCAAGATAAGTATGAAATTCATGGGGATATCCTAAACAGATGTGGTTAAATGAGATGAATTATTTGTATTACTACATTTAAAAAAATATTAATAATTTTATGTAGTTTAGGCGGTATACTCAAAAAACCGAAAATTCGGAATTTTTCTAAATGGCTATAACTTTTTTGTCAAAGTAGATAGGGACTTTTTGTTTGCACTTTCTTAAAAACACAGTTTTTTGTGTAGAATTGATTCTGTAATTAGAATTTTTATATCATTTTTAGTTTCCGAGTTACAAATTTTTCTTATGGGTCACTAAGTTGGCTATTGCATATTTTAACGTGTAGCATATTTTAAACGTGTTTTTTCCTACATATTTTGTTTCCAATTTTGTCTCGTGTCTCAGTTATAGAGGGAATCAATCTTAGCTGTTCCAGTAAGAGAGGTTATTATCAAAAAAATAAAAAAATGTTTCACTAATAGAGGTATTTTGACTGGACCTCAGTATGAATTCTAGTTATAGAAGTTTCCCACTAATCCAAGTCCCACTTAATCAAGTTTCACTGTAGTATAAGTAGGTATAGTGAGAAGCCGATATATTTTCGACTATTTTCGCCATGATGTCCGTGTGTCTGTCTGTCTGTCTGCTGTAACTCAAATACGATAAATCGTAGAAGCTAGGGTGAATTTTTATATTTAAGGGAAGAAAACCTCATCTTTTTGAAAATGATATTTCAGCCGGATACGAAAGTTATCGATTTTTTAATTTTTCGAATTATTTTGAAACAGTGTAAATTAGAGAAAAATAGTCAAGTTAAAAATTGTAGGTAATATTACTTATTATTTATAATTCAAATGGTTAATACAGAGAAGAAATATCTGCCATGCTTTTCATGGAACTTTCTTATACGTACTACAGAAATTGAACAGTGTATTTTAATTTTTAATACTAATTATAAATACTGTTTTTTTTTTGCACCAATACCGGAGAAAAATGACAGGGAATCCGGTATTGTACATAATTACTAGTTATATCTATATCTATTTAACTAAAAAATTGTTATTTCAACAGTTTATTGATTATTTATTACAACAAATAAAATTTTATAGCCAAAAATATTAAAGTCTAATAATTTCAACACGTTTACAGATTTATTCGTTTTGATTTCTTGTAAGTTATTTTTTCTGCAACATTACCAACTGGAGACACCTTCAACTTATAAATAAACATACGAGGAATTCTAAACTTGTACTTTGGTGGCAACAACTTATAAATATACGTTAATATCGGACAGTATTTTGATGTAAGTAATTAGGTTATATTTTATATGATTTGGAGAATATCACTGGCATAATTCCAGCTACATGGAACATGTATCCAGTACCGTAGGCAGTGAGGGGGTTAGTGTAAATATAACTTGATTTTATTCTCAACATTTTTTGCTTCCTAGCAATATCGAAGATATGAAAAGCTTTGTGATCGTTTAAATTTGATGTTTCCGTTTCAGATCAAGGCAAACACTTTTTGTTCCGTGTCTGTCTGTCTGTCTGTGTGTGTCTGTCCTTGCCACACGCATAGCTCATGAACCACTGAACCGATATTAATGAAACTTGGTTGATTAGTTGGTTGGGTCTGGCTTGAGGACGGTCCTACAACCCAAAATATTTATTTTTTGAAGATATCTCAAGAAAGACATATGTTACGTGAAAATTTTGTAGAATTTTTTTTTGTAGAGCATTTAATTTTTTATAATATAGGTCACCACAACGTTTGTTGTGAAATATTCTTTTAAAAAGATTTACCTCAATTTGTTTTAAAAAATCGTATTTTTTTTAAATTGCTATTTACGTTGACATATAAAATGTCATTATTTTGACGTTTACATACCAGAAAAAATTAGATTGAAATTGTCAACAAATTATAATTATACGAAAAAATATCAGGTGCGTCTTAAGAAAAATTTCGAACTAATATTTTTTTAGTAAAATTGTATAAAAATTAAATGGTTAACCAATGCTAGTTTTGTAAATTAATTTAATTTGTTCAATAATTAACTACCTTTGTTAAATTTTGCACAGGAAGCACATGGCAAAAAATGTCATATTTGAGATAAATATGTAGAATGATTCCAAATTACTATATATTTCTACTAAAATTTGTCATTAATGTACTTCGTGTACCTACCGTCAAAACTAGCATATTCTAAAAAAATGTCACATTTTTTATTTTTTTTTTAATACTTAAGGTAGTTGGTCCGTAAAAATGTTTTCGACAGATATTGTTTAAATTGCACAGGAATATTCCCTAGATTAATATCTGAAAAATAGCCCATTTTTATTAAAATTGACCATCTCAAAGTCATGAAAAACAATCTGAAAGTTCATATTTTTAACACAGCTTATATGGACTAACCGTACACCAACGTAACATTTTATTAGATAAAATATAAACGTAGCGTCAGATTTTCATAAAAAACTGACATGTGTTTACAAAAAATTGGAATTATTGACCATCTCGTTATTAAGATTTAACCAGATTTAACTACCAAACCATCACATAAATTACAGTATTGTTGACAATGTGGCAACAACGTATTCATTTGATTATAGTAAAAAATACACGAAATAATGAAATATTTTTTTTACAAAATATGATAAGTGGATTGAAGGGAATTATAATCGATTTCATTAATTATTAATATATTCTGTGGTAGTTTAGATGATAAAATATAATCATTTGACAAGTAGTTAATAGTATATAATGTACAGCGTTGCCATGATCATTTCTCTAAATTAAAAATATGTACTCATGGCCTAATGTGATCACATTATGATGGACCAACTACCTTAATCACTAAGCGCTTTTAATTATACTATTTTTCAAACATCACAGGAATACTGAAATATTTAAATTAAATACTGTGTATCAGTCCTTTTCCTATACAACCTTTACAATTTTGATTTACCTAAATTGTTATAATTTCATTTATTCCTATTTCCTCAAAACTACATTTTTTGAGTTTTGACACTTTTTTGCGAGGGTGCGATATGTTTTTTCGGTTAGTTTTACCCCGAGTTACGGCTACTCAAATAACAACGTTATACATATTTTTACATATTTTTCTTTTATCCCCTCTTTATGATACCGCACCTGCGTGCGTTATATCTGAACATTTTGATCAATTTATCCAGTTTGTTTGAGCGAGATGGAGGGAAGTGTATATATTTTTTTTAATATTTCCGGAGTTACAACATACATATTTCACTAATATACAGGAAAAGTGTACTCAGAGGTAAATGGTTTGAGAACGATGTGGGTGATATGTGAATATATCTTTGAAAATAAAAAAAATATAAAGAATGTTGTTTTTATATGTTATTTATATAATAAGTTTATTAATTCGTACCCATTTCCTGTCACAAATTAATAAAATATTGTCTGGTTTTTATTTTCACACTTTAAATTGGATGCTTTTACCTATTTATTTTTGAGGTATTTTTGGAATCTGATTATTTCGAAATGCGCATTTTAATTAATTAAAAAATAAATACAAAAAGAAATTTACGTATATAATGATTTATTTATTTGAAAACTTCGCATGTTTCTTAGTTCTTAAAATTATATCGAAAATATGTTTTTTTTCCACAAAGAATAAATTTACAATTTATATATATATAAATGCAGAACCTCTGCTTTAATGATTAAGTTAAATTTATACATATACTTTCAAATGATATATAAAAATATATTCTAAAAAATATTTTAACCCTCTCCATAACAGTTTGTACATATATGTCGCAGCCGAAATGTAAATTTAGCCGCTTTACAAAGCGGCTAGCCGTTTTATAGAAAATTTATGTTCTAATAATATACACGTTAACTGTCTTTGGTCAGGGCAATCTTTTGGGGTGAAATAAGCAGGTTAGTATTAGGGTTGCCAGGTCTGCTTCCAAAAAATAGCGGTCAAACGGTGGGGGGGGGGGGCAATAAATTAAAAAAATATATTTATACAATTGAGTATGATTAATAATTTTTTCGGAGAATCGAGTTCAACTTAAACTGTACTACTGTACAGCTTTAGATTATGTATCATTTCATCTTAAAGCTTTTGAATAAAAAAATGTCCACTATTTTGTGAAAAAAAATGTCCGCTCAAATAGTGGACACCTGGCAACCCTAGTTAGTATCTCTGTTAGGTTAAAAACGGGAATTCAATCTCTGCCTTGATTAGGACAATCTAATGGGATGAAAGGGGATTAATATAGATAAAAACGGGGATCAAATTCACGCTGCAATGAACTGTTTTTTAATAATTCTGTCAAATAAAATAAACGTTAAAATTTCTACAGTTCGTTGCAGTGGATATTGAATCCCCGTTTTTATACTATATTAATCTCCTTTCGCCTCAATAGATTGCCCTAATCAAGGTGGAGATTGAATTCCCGCTTTTAAACTAAACTATTTTACAAAACGGCTAGCCGCTTTATAAAGCGGCTAAATTTACAATCCGGCTGCGACATATATAAAAAAAGTTTTAAATTAGACATTCCATACTGTTAACCGCGCCTGCGTAGGCGCAATCAATTCTATTATAAATGACAGCTGGGAATTTACAATATGGAAGGTACTTTCCTTTTTCCAACATTATTTTGTACCTACAAAAATTTCGAACCTCTAATTTATTCGATACCTGTAAAATAATGAAAAAAATCAAGAATGAAACATTTTCGAAATACATACACATCAGCAAACACGTTTGAAAACATCAAGTAGGTATACTGCGGCGATTAACGTTCGTTAATTGTTTAGTATTTTTCACAGCTACCCTGTATCTAGTGACGGGAATGGCCACTCCAAATTGCCCGCTCATTAATAACATGCCAACAATGTAATTTACTATCCGGTATGTGTTTATACACCAACAATAAACGTAAAGCGGATTATATTGGACCAACATTACGAACATATTGTCCGAATTAACTTCAGAACTACTACCGCCATCTCGTAACTGTTACCCGAACTAACTTGTGCTATGTCAATTAATAATTAATAATTAAACACTAATTAACATATTAATTGTAATGACTACTATTATTATAAAACATTTTCACAATAATGTTTAAAAATGCAACATATTAAAAACTAACATTACGCCATCTTGAAAAAAACTGTAATTGTTGTCATAAAAATTGTGGTCAGTATTTTGATTGTTGTGAAATTATATACATATCAAATTTGTTTACTAATTGCCAATAAAATAAACCACGTACATTAATAATTAATTAAATGAAGCGTTAATTTAAATTTGCTATGCATAAAATAAAACCGAGTGTGCATAATGTAAATTTGAATTAATTATAATACATAATGTTTGGGAGTGGGTATAAAATAAATGGAATAAATTTATTTACATGATGAAAAAATCAAATTTAATGATATTCATATGCACATGTTAAAATGAAAAAATCCCTTCTCCCTAACCTAGAAAATAAAATAACCTAAAAATTCAATAAAACAATACATCAAATTAATTAAAGGTATTTATTAACAAAAAAACAAGAAACAGTGTGAGACAAAATATTTATTGATACTTAAAAAAAACAATACCAAAATAAAATACAATAATTAGATAAGTTTATGGAATATTAGCTAAATAATCTTTAACATGTGACGGTTCAAGCCGTTTAAAGCCATTCGAATCACAAATTCCAACTTCAATGTTATCTGCAGTCATTTGGCCCTCGAAACTCTCCTTTAACGTTAATATCGCTGTATGTACGGCATCATCTAATTCTAAATCTTCGCTGTATCTATAAAATAACAAAAAAACAATCGATAACATAAAAATTTCAACTTTCTTACTGACTTACCTCTTTTCTAAGAAAGTCTTCCCGTTGATAAAATTCTTTCCCATAGCTGTAGCCTTCCATGCAAAATAAGCTCCTGAAGGATCACATTGGAATAAGTACGGCTTTTCGTTATCCCACCCGCAGATCAGCAACGATACTCCAAAAGGTCTCACACCTCCCGATTGTGTGTACTCTTGCATAACCATAGCAACCCTTTGGACAAGTTGAGCGGTAGGGATAGGCTCGTTATATGTTAAGAAATATTGTTGAGCCATTTTACGTGCTTGCTTGACGAGAAGCCTATAATCTGGCCCCATTCCTGAATACACCATACCGATATGATCGGTGACCATTTCAACTTTATGAACGCTGTGTTCATCGTATAAAATTGACTTATGCTTATTTTCAGTAGCAACAACTACCCCATTACAAGCTGAAAGAATAGTTATAAATTATTTTAATCGATGTTAAAAATGTTAAAATGTATTGTACCTTTTATTCCAACAGAAGGGGCTCCTGCAGCCACAGCAGCAAGTGCATATTCAATTTGAACTAATTTCCCAGAAGGGCTGTAACAAATGCATTAATTAGAACCATTCATTAATAATTAATGTTGATTTTTCTTACCTAAAAGTAGTGAGAGAAAAACTATATCTTTCAGATTCCATGATTACAAAGCAATATTAGATTTTCGTAAATATTAACCTCAAACAAACGACAAATAGCAACAGTCAAGTCACGGTTGCGTTTAAAATCAATGTAAAGTTGCACTATACAATAAAATTCGGTTGCATACTATTGACATTCAGAATGGTAAACATAATAAATATTAAAAAATGAATTGGAGAGGACGGGGAGGACTAATGTCTTCAAAATACTATTAATTTTAATTTTGTTGTATGTATACTTGCATATTAAGATAAAAACGTAAGGCTTTTATGATTATTTTTGTTTTAGATGGCTACTATAATAAACCCATCTACTGAATCCCCATTAAATTCAGAAATAGCATCGGATTGCGGAATGGATAGTCTTTCGAAAAGTGATAAAGTACTTCTCAAACGCACACCTCCACACAATAATAATTTTAAAGTCGATTATGTATCAGTGAGTGATCAATACACACCAAAAACAGGCTTGAGGGGCAGAAAAACATTTGCATTCTGGACATTAGTATGTTTACTATTTCTGTTGGCAGTGGGAAATCTGATTTTAACTTTCACGATACTTGGAGTCCTACGACTTGGACAAGGAATGGAAAGCTTAGAATTAGTCCCAGAAGCATCTGTTATAAAATTTTATGGGAATACTGATTTAGACCGTCTTTACAAAAGGGACGGTAAATTTGAGGGTTTTCAAGACGAGCCTGTTGAAATAGATGGGAATAACGGTGCTGTATTATTTAATATAGTCGGTAAAAACAAACGGCCTGAAAATAAACTTCGGATGGAACGCAACGGAACAACTATAAGAGGGATTAACAAATTAGAAATCGTTGATCCAAATAACGGACATAAAATCTTTAGTACAGCATCGCCAAACTTCAAAATTCAAAACAACATCGATCAGCTAGATGTAAAAATGGTCAGCACAAATCGAATTGCAAGTCCGATAAATGAAAACTTACAATTTAGGTCAGGTTACACCGCACATCTACGTGGTACAGAAGGTACGAATATGGAAAGTAAAGAGATCGTGTGGTCTGCAGATCAAGATATCTACTTGAAATCTATTAACGGCTCAATCGTTTTGAGTGCGAGTAATGGGATTTTCATTGATATCAAAAATATTCCAATAGCATCAGGCAAATATGGTAACATGGTGACGTCACAGTTTAAGGTGTGTGTTTGTATGCCACAAGGTAAACTGTTTCGTATTCCTGTCCCGGCAGGTCAAGGAATCAGGGTTAGTTGTACTCATATCAATATGGCCCCACCTCATAACCCCTGTATGTAAGAAAGTCATATCTTAATAATAAACTAAATACCATAATGATATTATAAAAGGGTATGAACAGTGTAAAATTTTCAAAAAAATCATTTTTTTTATTTGTTTGTTTATAAATTATTAGTTAATTCCCCAAGGAATATGTACCCAGGAAAAAACGATCAGATCTAATTGGATCAGAGCAGATCTGAAATTTGATCCAATTAGATCTGAATGGGCCAAATTACGGATCAGATCAGATCTGATTGGATCAAATTTCAGATCTGCTCTGATCCAATCTAATCTGATTGGATCCAATCAGATCAGTTTGGATCCAATCAGGTCAGATTGGATCCAATTGGATGTAGAATCAAATATAAAAATTTTCATCAAAAATAGCATCAGATCTGATCAGATCTGTAATTTGGCCCATTCAGATCTGATCAGATCTAACTGGATCAAATTTCAGATCTGCTCTGATCCAATTAGATCTGATCGCTTTTTCCTGGGTATCTCAAGTTTCAAGTGAAAATTCGAACGTTAAGTATTCGAAAAAAGTACCAAAAACGCCGTTTACTCAAAATCACTTTTTTACTTGGTTGACAGCATAACTAAAACAGTTTTTGTCCGATCGATTTGATTCAAAATGGATTTTGTAGAGGAAACGTGCTTCTTCAGTCGGACGTAGCCGTTTTTTTATCTTTTTTCTATTGAAAAATTCGCGAAAAAAAAAATTTTTTTTCAAATGGTCGCCATTTTTTTCTAAACGATATTTTGAAAATACCATACGTCCGGCTATAGCTTATAACGTATATTTTAAGAATCTTTTTCGTTTTTTGTCCTTAAATGAGCCATTTGAACGAATTAATGTCAACGCCACTGAGGTCAAATTTAAGAGGTGCCATTTTCAAAAAACCATTATGCAAAAATATACTAAAAAAACAATTTTAGTACTTATTAATGTACTAAAGATGCGTACAAACTTTGATATGAATCCATAAAACCTGTTCATACCCCTAAAAAGAAGAAAATTCTACATAAACAGATCTGTCAATACTTAACCTAAAAAAATAAAATGTAGTATTCTTGTAATTATTAAAAATTATAATGTGTGTTAGCTTTTTAACAAATATTGTGCTTTTATACAATGTTCTAAAAATATGTAGAACATTTTAAAACGCATATTTTATACTACTTACTAAAATGAGGTTATGAATTTATAAATATCTCGGGAAAAGTTATCCAGGAAAAAGCGATCAGATCTAATTGGATCAGAGCAGATCTGAAATTTGATCCAATTAGATCTGAATGGGCCAAATTACGGATCTGATCAGATCTTCAAATTTCAGATCTACTCTTATCCAATTGGATCCAATCTGATCTGATCCGATTGGATCTAAAATCGGAAATAAAATTTTTCATCAAAAATAGCATCAGATCTGATCAGATCCGTAATTTGGCCCATTCAGATCTGATTAGATCTGTTCAGATCTAATTGGATCAAATTTCAGATCTGCTCTGATCCAATTAGATCTGATCGCTTTTTCCTGGGTAGTTTGAAGACTCCTTTGATAATTCTTTTCATTTTTCATCACGTCAGTGTTAAGAAAAGCATTGATTTTGACCTTTTTAATTCGTTTTACCCTATATAAAATAATTTAACGAAAATTTACTATTGGATTTTTTTATTTTATAAATAAATGATACAAATAAAACAAATTTGTGATTGCTTCTAGTCATATTTATTAGTAATTATTTGTAAATGTATTAAATAAATAGATAAGTGTTTTTGTTGTAAAATGTATTTATTATGTCTGTCAATTATACAGAAAATAAAAAGTAATTGTTCTTACTTACGGATTAATTTACGGTACCTAAACATTACACAACTCACAATTTCCATTTAAAACACATTCAATAACTACTAAAACTTTCATGATTAATTTTAAATATTACTCGTACAAAACTGAAAATTTACTCTCCGTATTACATATCCCGAGAGCGAATCTACAATTATTCAGTTGTCTCCATACTTTCATCGACCGTTTCTGCCTCCATATCATCATCTCCATCTTCTTCCCCTTCTTTCTTCTCTGGAGGCTTCTCGTACGCTTTATCCAACGGAGATACAACCACGCCATCCCAAACGGACATCTCTTTAGCTATCAACGCATTCCCTTCGAGACCTAAAATATGTTTGTACCCTCCGTGCGATAGTATACGCAAAAGCGTCTGCGCAGTTAAGCAACACTCATCTTGCTGTTCTAAGGTCATGCAAGTATGGACCCGTAGATTCCCCGGTTCACACGGGTCAGAAATCCCAGCCGATCCAGGCAAAAACAGTCCAGAAGAGAGTAACTGGAACACACGCTTGAACGCTTGGTTTATTGGTAGCGCTTGCCGGCTTGGGTTGTTCATTATCGCGTTGTGCGCTAGGAGATCTATCATCCAAGGTGTCATCGGAGCGAAACCGTCGAATCTGTTTCTTAAATCACGTAGAAGCCGTATCAAGACTTTAATTGACGAATGGTGAGCGTTTTCTTCGAACCAGCAACTGTGTCTGATGGCTGCAAGATGTCCTTGCATTATTTTTGCATCGAGGTGTAGTTCTGGGTCGAGTTTACGCATGTTCGCTGGGATGGTTGTTATCATTATTCGGACACAAGCTACGGCGTTTCGTATCTCTATTCCACGTTCTGTAACGCAGTGGAATAACTGGTCTTCTTTTCGTATGATTTCTTGTTTTATTGTGACTAATTCTTCCATGACTTTGTTTCCAAGAGCTTCGACAGCTTCTTTCGTTGGTAGGGTTTTTAAAATAACTACTATGTCGGCAACGTTGTGACCTGCCATTAAAGTACCCTTTTTAAACGATCCAACTTGACGTACTTGTTCCAATTGCTGAAATATTGATTTTATTTATATAATGTATACAGGGTGGGGCGTTTGAAGTGTTACAGAATTTTATCTCAGAGCTATCACATATTTGAAAAAAATGTTTGGTTGTTAGGGGGTAATCGAATATTAATATTTTTTATTTTAGTATGGCCTTCAAGGTTATTTGAAGACCAACATCATTTTTTCAAATAGGAACCTATAGTTTTAATTTAATAATCTTATTCTACGTGAAAAAACACGGATCTTTCATTGAAAAATTTTTTTTGAACAACAAGCTTTACATGATATCTAACAAAATAATTTTGAGAATTTGCAAATTCAATAATTTTTTACTCAGAAATCACCATTTTTAGAAAAAAGTACAAAATACAAAAAATGTTTATTTCGTTCTAATAAAACTTGGAGTATTTTTTTTTTTGTTGAAATAAAATAAATAGAATTTAAAATTTTTAAAACAATTTTTTTATTTATACTTTTTTTCTAAAGTTTATAGTTTCTGAGTAAAAAATTCTTGAGAGTCCAAAATCTCAAAATTATTTTGTTAGATATCTTAGAAATTAGAAAATTCCTACCAAGCTGGATTTTGGTGGAGACTTTTATTTTGATGTCCTAAACATACCCTAAAAAGTCCCCTTAATTTGGATGGCGGGTTTTTATTTTTTAGGGAGTAAAGGGGGGCTAATTCTAGTTTTTTGCAAATATCTCAAAAATTATTAATTTTTCGAGAAAAATTGTTATGAAGAAAATTGTAGCTTATAAAATTCTACACAAAAAAGGTATTTATACTTTTTTCGTATAATCAAAACTTTTTAAGTAAACTGTTAACCCAGTCAAGGGTGCAGTGAAGAGTGCCAAAATCCGAACTTTTAGGGGCAAGCAATTTTATGGTTGATTATTATAGATTTTGGGGCGTAGAATTCGAAAAAAATAACCTGAACTAGCGAAAATTAGTGCAACACCCTTAAAAAAGGGGTTGAAGGGTGAAAACCCCGTTTTCAAGATTTTTTTCAATTTTTCTCAAAATCTAAATCGATGACGGGGTGTTTTTATGGTTGATATTTATCGGGGACACTTAGATGAATCGATCGGGACCACAAATATTTAATTTGACAGAAAAATAGGTTTAAAAAAACGTAAAAATGTTTATTTCGAGGAAAAAATTTAAAAATTAATAATTTTTGTTCAAATCAAAATTGGTCTCAAATTGTTCCTGAAGTTTTAAAGAATACTGATCAACCATAATTTTAAAAAATATTAATATTTTAATCAATGAAAATTGATAAAAAAAATTACGTTACCTACCCTTAAACATTAGCAATTTTTATTGGTTAAAATATTAATATTTTTTTAAATTATGGTTGATCAGTATTCTTTAGAACTTCAGGAACAATTTGAGATCAATTTTGATTTGAACAAAAATTATTAATTTTTAAATTTTTTTCTCGAAATAAACATTTTTACGTTAGTCAGAATTTTTTCTTAGTTTGACCGTTTTTTTGAGTCTATTGCCTGGGCTAATAGGTTCCTATTTAAAAAAAAATATGCTGACCTTCAAATATCCTTGAAGGCCACACTAAAATAACAAATAAATATTACTATTCGATTTCCTCTTCAAAACCATACATTTTTTGGTTTGAACATTTTTTTCAAATATGAGATAAAATTCTGTAACACTTTAAACGCCCCACCCTGTATAATGATTAGTTGCTTTAAAAAAACTTACGCAAGCATCAAAATTTCCTGGTGCCACTACTAAGTTATCGAATACTGCTTGAATTTTAGTTACTAAATTTAGTATTGCTGTTTGTTCTGCAGCAGATGGTGTCAAATCACTATTACGTTTTAATAAAGCTTGGGTAAATGCAGATTCATCAGGTTGCGGTCTACATTTTGGGAAAGCAACTTCGCAGAGAGTTAGATCGAAAGGATGTCTAGGTACGTATGTTTTTAATTTGAAAGGTCCTCCTCTTCCCATTCCTCGGCCACGTCCACCCATACCTCTTGTACCACCACGAGCCATATCTTTAAAATAAACAATAAATAAATTATAAACCGCATAAACAAACTATATGCTAAATATTTGGTTAGAACGTCCCAAACATCCTCAAACATGCAATTTTGAAGTTCTTGTTTGGTTTAAGTTGTTATAAATATGAATTTACCTTGATATTGAATTCTTAATTACACTAAATAGTATATATTAAAGATATTTCTTAAAATAATGCTTATGAACTAACACACATTAATGCATCAATAAATTCTTAAATCGCCGGCAAGTCAGTTCAAAAATATATGTTGCACTAAGTTGCTCTATATACGTATTTGATATAAGGTTGCATAGTATACATGTTGCCAACTTTATCATGGTTATGATGATAAATAAAATATCATAATGATGTGCAAAATATACGAAACATAGCACTTGGCTAAAATTAGTAACCTATTTACCCTTAGAAGCATCATATTTTTTAAAGTAAATGTCGTCAATATCATAATTTTTAAAGGGCAATATCATAATTTATCATCGAGAAGTTGGTTACTATGATACTGCGCATGAGAAAGGAAGTACGTATAACATTTTTATTCTATGAATTTTGAAAGTGAAAATTTGTGTCATTTGTTGATTTCTAATTTTTAATAAAATATAGAAGCATTAGATAATTATAAAATGGAAGAAGAATTTGATGATAATTCTGCAAATGTCGCTTTATTATTCAATCTACATACAAGTGAAATTTTTAAAGACAACGATTTACGTCCTCAAAATACATGGCCAACGATTTTAGAAAACATGTCATTAGAATATTCGGAAATATTAAAAAATCTTAAAGAAGAACAAAAAATCGATGAACGAGATGTTATAAAGTGCCTTTACAAGAAGAAATCAGTGTAAATATCAATATAATAATGAGTGTCATCTTCTGTAAAGTGATTTAAAATAATCGTGTTATTATATTTTATAGAGATTTGAATAAAATAAACTTATGGGTTCACAAATGGTACGGTCTAAAACGTCCTGGAAAATGTATGGATCTATCAGAATTATGGAAAACTAAAGGAAATTGTTTCTTCAAAGGCAAAAATACAAACCATAGCCTTATATGTTATACAATATCAATTTTGAATGCACCACCAAATGCATCAATTTTAGGAATAGCTTACGCAAACAGGTCTGCTGTGTTCTTCGAGTTATTCAAATATAAGGTAAGAACATTTTTATCATAATGTTTAACATATTTAGTCATGTGTATATTTTTTCTGTAGGAATGTGTATTCGATATATTACAAGCATTAAAATCGTTATATCCAAATAATTTAAAGTATAAAATTTATTTTCGCCTTGCTAAATGTTATAAAGAATTAGGTAAAATAGATGAATGTAAAGCAGCATTGCTATTAGCACAAGAATATCTAGATTTTGCTGATATGAATAAAACAGATAAATGTAAGAATTATATTAAATTAAGGGGGATAGCCAATGTGACGGGTCAAAAAATTGTCAATGTTTGGGAATTTTTTTCACAGATATAACTAATTATTTTTGAATCAGGTAAAGAACGTTTTATTAAGTATATATTCAACTTATTTAATATAAATTTTTATTGAAAAATATTAATTATTTACAAAGTTATGAGCCTCGATGTGACGACCGAAAAAAATATTTTTCTCTATGGTTGACTCGAAATTTCGAAAAGGGTTATATGAAAAAAATAAATTAAATTTTTATCAATATCTATATGAATGTAGCTATTGTTGCACGTAACCATTTTATTTTTTTACAAAATGGCGATCGTATGAAATTATTTTTCATTTTTTAAGGCCTATTTTTTTTATTAGAGCTGTTTTAAAAAAAGTAATTATCAAAATTTCAAAAATCGGCTACATGCAACGATAGCTACTACAATTACGAAAATTATAAAAAAATATATGAAATAGGTTCATTAGTCTGAATCGTGTCAACCAGGTCGAAAAATGTCATTCCGAGATAAACGTGTTTAATGTTTTTGTTTTGTCATAACCAACCGTGTTACCTTGTCTCACTTAATTGACTGTAACTCCGTCAATTTTCAAAATTTAAACTCAATTTTTTGTATACATATTTATGAATATGTATACTTTAAAAAAATCTAATGTATATTTTTTTTCCGTCAGAGTGGCTTTCCTCCTTAAAATATATTTACATTTTCGATATAATCCAAATTTAAATAATTTATTTTACTTTAGTAACAAACATAGAAACTTATGAAAATTTCGGTGAAAGTTTAAATAACGAAAACTTAAATATCGAACAACAAAACCAAAACGAGGATAGATTTCCTATTCCTGAACCAGCATACGGAGAAAATAAAGATTTTTTATATGCAACATCAGCTGTTGATCTTAAGTATATAATATTACTTTGAATTTACAGAAATTTGTGTCTTATTTAATTAATTTTGTAGAACTTCAGAAGAAAATGGAAGATACGTAGTTGCTAATAGAGATATTAAAAGAGGAGATATAATATTTTCAGAAATACCTTACTCAATGACATTTGCTGATGAAAAGTTTTCATTTTGTTTTCACTGTAACTTAGACACGGGATATTGTTGTGTACCGTACGTATACTTAAAATATTAACATTGAGTGTGTGTACTTATGTACACGCGTTAGAAGTTATACTTCTTTGGCGTGATTGAAAAACTACTACGAATAATCTCAATTTAAACTTGCATATTTTATAAAGAACACTAATATTTTATTTAATAATTCATAACATTATTTCACTATTTAATTGTATATTATTTCAAAGTCCATATTTATAAATCATGAAATTTGAATATTATGATGTAATAATCAACCAATCAGATCAGAAGGCAGATACTGTTTGACCAATCAAACGTCAGATGACGTCACAATATCCATAGAGTGTATGTAAAAACGGTTGCCAGTTTTTTTAACACGAATGTCGCTTCTGTATTTCTATTATGTGGTAATGTGTAAAAATTTTAATTGTGTCTATGGATGTCTTGACAGTATACCATGCCAACCTAGGTCCACTGCGTAACGCTCGTTCAGGATGGCCAGTATTTCTCTGGAAAAAATTGCCCTGACTTTTCCCGGTTTTCCAGGAGAATTTTTACCGATTTTCCCTGTTTTTTATTTAAAATTTAGATAAAAAACCTAAAAGAAGGTCACATGTTTTTAAATTTTAATAGATAACTGTTTAAATATTTGCAAGAATTTTTGTGATTTTTGCATTTTCCAGAAACTGGCCACCCTGTCGTTACATAACTTTTCATTTCCATTACTTTACTAAATTTTTACCCTCAAAGCACCTAAAGAAGTATAACTTCAATAATACACTCACGGTGTAAAAAAAAAAAACATTATTTCAGCTGTCAAGCGTGTGCAATATCAATATATTGTTCGGAGAAATGCAGAGACGTAGCTTGGAATTTGTACCACCAGTGGGAGTGCATTATATTGCAGACACAAATAGACAAAGTGCTCGGTATCGGGTGCTTAGCACTGAAAGTATTCCTCACCGGGTCGCATGTCAAGTTTAACGCTAAAGTAGACTCGGAAAACGTTTATGGATCAAAACCAAATAATTACGCAAGTATCTACAATCTCAAATCGCATATAAATGATATGGAATCGGATGAAATTATGAGTTACGCATTGGTAAGTGTATAATTATTTAACAATGTTATGGATGTACAATCCGAAGCAAAAATAATATAAATTTTATATATGAATTATTCACTTTAAATGCTTGTAGGAAAGTCAAATTCGTTTTTAAACTACATAAAAAATATTAGTACTTATGTTTGAAATAAGTCGTTTACACGCATAAATATATGAAAAAAAAAGATGACAATTCAAAGTACATACAAGACGTGGCAACCTAATTGCAATCTGATTGGTTCAATTCAAACTGTCATAATTTTTGTGCATGTATTTAGTATTCAGTACAATGTTGCCAATTCATCACTTATACTTTTTATGATGTTTTCTTACACACTAATTTTTTTTCTCTGAAATGAGTTAGTAAAAACTAATAAGTTTTGTACAGAAGTAAAACAGATAATTTTTACTATAAATAGAAAAAAAAATATTTTTTTGGCTACGTTTTTTCGGTGTTTAAATAAATTTTGAATTAGAATTTTTTCATTTCTCCATAAGAAGATGTGTTAAAATGTGCAAACTTTAAACTTTTAAACGGTATAGTAAATCGCATCTGAATGGTATTATTCGTTTTATCATACTTAAAATTACATTCTGTCAAATTTTTAATATCATGTGTATGTTTTTAATTACCGTCAGAACATCCTTAATTTATTTACATCATATTAATGTTGAAATTTTTATTCCAGACGGCCATAATGCTTACGAGTTTTCTCTCGTTGAAAACCGATTTTTTCAAACAGTTAGAAAGTTTTAATATAAGTAAAAAGGCAGAACACATCTTGGTCTCTTCTCTTTTACTTCGGCACATCTGTCAGATGCAATGTAACGCTCAAACGACGTTGTTAAATTCATCTGACATGCTTCCGAGGGTTGTAATAGCTATATGTCCGTCAGCTAGTATGATGAACCATTCCTGTGATACCAACGTAACAACTGAGTACGTACTGTAAAATCTTATTTTCTTCTTAATATTCAATTATTAATCTATCCAACAGCTGTTTTAATAACTATATGATTGTAAGAGCTGCAAGAGATATATCAGCCGGCGAAGAAGTGTCAAATAGTTACGGGCACCATTATAAAACTGATTTAAAGAAAGAACGACAAGAAAACCTGAAGAGAGTATATTATTTTACTTGTAAATGTTCGGCGTGTACTTCTACGGATCCGAAAATAACTAAGCACATTGTGGGTGCCTGTGACGCTTTATGTTCCCGTGAGTTTATTTTTAAAAATTACTGTGTTTCAGGAATTATTTAACGCTATTAAATGTTCCCAATGCCATGGGAGAGTGATTAAAAGTGATAACGATAGACAGAACTATTGTTTTGATTGTAATCAAGTGTTTAAATGGAAACCGAAACAGTGGGCTTCGTTAATAAGTAATTTGTGCGGTACGGATTTTTTAATAAATTAATTTATTAATTTTATTGTTGATGAATGATTTTTGTTTTAGATGGGAATGAATATACGAGAGCTTTAAGTGTGATGAAGAAATTTTTACATCAAGATAATTATAAGATACGAGAGATTTATAAGAAAATGTCGAGATTTTATAAAAAGAAAAAGTGTTGGAAAAAATACATAGAAGTCGAATGGAATATATTGAGAATGATGATTAGAGAATTAGGCATTGAGAATAAGGCTGTTATACATTATATGATTAAGTTTTCTAGTGCGATGTTGAATTATTTAATTACATTAGAGTTAACGCAATCCGATAAAGTTAGGTTAGTTAAAATTTCGGTACACTTGAACTATAAATCGTAGAAACTTCAGAATGATCTTAAAATGTTTATTATATTGTCTAGTTTTACATATTAAAATTTGAAATCATTTCGATGAATCAGTTAGAAGTTATGGCCTTTAACGTAAAGTACTTGAAAAATACCAGTATATTCGGATAGCGATACTTAAAAAATTATAACTATGAAACGATTCACTGTAACTATTTGAAATTTTAATACAATAAACTAGACAATATTTCGCACATTTTAAAACAAATCTGAAGTTTCTATGATTTATAGTTCAAGAGTACGATGTCGTCAAACATGAAGATTTTTTTGCTAATTAATCATTAAATTTTCTTTGCAGTTCGTTCGGATTAGAAACATTATATGTTTTAAGAGAAGCCAAAAAGCAAATAGAGTTTATTACCGGTCCATGGGACGAAATGTACAAGTTAGTTGATTATAACATAAAAGCGACTGAATTACTGTTAGCAAATTATAGTATTAAAAACAAAGAGTGGTCGAAGCTGTTATCGAACGTCTGATTGTTGAGGTTAGAATTTATTTTGTGCCAAGATATTTAAGTGTTTTTGTTGATTTGAATAAATTAAGCATTTATTATTACAAAGTTAAGGATATTTTTCATTATTCATGTTGATTATTATAAGTACTTGATGAAAGTTAAAATATATGTTTTCTACTTCAGTGATGTTGATTTTTTTAACCTAGTATTTTAGATAACATATTATTTTTGTATATATTAATAAATTTGATTTTAATGGTTATTTTTTTTCTTCATATAATTGTGCTTTAGAGCGTTGGCATCGAAGAATGGACAAAAATCAATTTTTTCGTAATTTATCACTTTTATATACAATAACTAATAAAAATATAAACGTCGTTCATCCTTTTACCCCCTATTTAGATAGTCGAAAATAAAAATATTTTGTATCGAATGAAATGAGTAAAAAAGTTTTAGTATCACTGCTTTAATTCACGCGAGCTGTCAAATCATTGGGCATGCGCAGACGTAAAATGAGTTAACCTTCCATTATACAATGGTTGTATATTTTGGACATTAGCTCTATTTCTCATTATTACAAAAATCCTTTTACCCCATATTTAGGCATTTTTTCAAAATTCGAAACAGAAATATTTTGCATCAAATGAAATGAGTAAAAAAAACATTTTGAGTATCACTGCTTTAATTCACGCGAGCTGTCAAACCATTGAGCATGCGCAGAACGTAAAATGAGGTACATAACCTTACAATTAGCTGTCCGTTACAATGGTTGTATGGGTTGTATAATTTGTACATTAGCCAGTGCTTCATGAACGTAAAAATCCGTAATAATTGTTTTCGAGATACATAAGTTGCAGTTTATTTAGTTTGCGTAAAACTTGCGTCAAAATGTTTCACATAAAACAGGAAGATATTAAAGAAGAAATAGAAAACTGTCCGATTCAAGATCCTGAAAATAATGATGATAATGATCCTCTTAAAAATACTGAAAATTGTGTTGAAATGTTACCCGTAAAACATGAAATTATAGAAATAGAAAGTGATAACGATTCTCTTCAAAATGTTGAAATGTTACCCGTGAAACATGAAGTTATAGAAGTAGAAAGTGATAACGATCCTTTTCAAAATGTTGAAATGGTACCCGTGAAACATGAAGTTATAAAAGTAGAAAACGATAACGATCAAAATATTGAAATGTTTCACATGAAACACGAAGTTATAGAAGTAGAAAATAATGACGCTAAAGATCCTCTTGAAAATGCTGAAAATTGTGTTGAAATGTTTCACGTGAAACAGGAAAAAATAAAAACTATCGATCAAGAATATTCAGTGTCCATCAAACAAGAATATGAGGTAATACACGACGTAATAACATTATTATTACGTGACTAATTATAATTATTATTTTTCAGAACGATTTGATTGTTAAAGAAGATAACCTGCTAGAAAATAAGAAACCACAAGATCAAAATAAAGAAACTAAAAAATACAGTGAACTAAAAATAGTGAATTTTAATAAAACAGTTAAAAGTGGTATCAGTGGTACTAAACAAAGTTCTAAAAAATTTAACAAAAAATCTTTACAATGCAATCAATGCGAATATACCTGCCTAGTTAAATCTAATTTAGTAAAACATAAATTAACACATTACAACGTAGGACCCTACAAGTGCGATCAGTGCGAATATATCTGCTTACTAAAACCTCAATTCATAACACATAAATTAACGCACACTAACGTACAACTATTTAAGTGCGACAAATGCGAATACACGTGTAAAATAAAATCAAATTTAATAACACACAAATTAAAACATTCCAACAAACGACCATTTAAATGTGATCAGTGTGAATATACCTGCAAACTGGAAATTCATCTAGCGAGACATAAATTAAACCATAACAACGTAGGACCATTTCAGTGCGAGGAGTGTGAATATAGCTGTACAATGAAATGTTATTTAGACGACCATAAACTAACACACACTAACGTACGACCTTTTCAATGTGATCGATGTGAATATAGCTGCATACAGAAAGCTTATTTGGAAAAACATAAATTAAAACACGCTAACGTAGATTCCTTTAAGTGCGATCAGTGTGAATATACCTGCAGATTGAAATCTGATTTAGTGGCCCATAAAGTAGAACATACTAACGCGATAACCTTTAAATGTGATCAGTGCGAATATACCTGCAAACTGGAAATTCATCTAGCGAGACATAAATTAAATCATAACAACGTAGGACCATTTCAGTGCGAGGAGTGTGAATATAGCTGTACAATGAAATGTTATTTAGACGACCACAAACTGACGCATACTAATATACGGCCTTTTCAATGTGATCAATGCGAATATAGCTGCAGACAGAAAGTTTATTTGGAAAAACATAAATTAAAACACGCTAACGTAGATTCCTTTAAGTGCGATCAGTGTGAATATACCTGCAAACTGAAATCAAATTTAGTGGTCCATAAATTAGAACATACAAATGCGATAACCTTTAAGTGCGACCAGTGCGAGTTTACGTGTAAATTGGTATCTAATTTATCAACTCATAAATTAATTCATAATAACGTAGGCCCGTTTAAATGTAATCTTTGTGAATTTACCTGTACGCAGAAACGTAATTTAGAAAAACATAAATTAAAACATTCTGATGCCGATTGTTTTATGTGTGACAAGTGTGAATATACCTGCAAAATAAAACATGAATTAATCGACCATAAATTACAACATAATGACGTAATAACTTTTAAATGCGACCAGTGCGAATATACGTGTAAACTGGATTCTCATTTATCGAAACATAAATTAAAACATAGTAATGAACGAATTCTTAAGTGCGATAAATGTAATTATACGTGTACGAAGAAATGTCATTTAAAAAAACATAAATTAAAGCATGTTAATGTAGATCTTTTTAAGTGTGATTTATGTGAATATACGTGTTTATATGAACTTGCTATTAAAAAACATAAGTTAAAACATAATAAAGGATCGTTTAAATGCAACAAATGTGAATTCACCTGCAAATTGAAATCTAATTTAGTGGCCCATAAATTAGAACATACTAATGCGATAACCTTTAAGTGCGACCAGTGCGAGTTTACGTGTAAATTGGAATCTCATTTAGCGACACATAAATTAAATCATAATAATGTAGCACGATTTAAATGCAATCGATCTGAATTTACGTGTACGCAGAAACATAATTTTGAAAAACATAAATTAAAACACGCTAACGTAGATTCCTTTAAGTGCGATCAGTGTGAATATACCTGCAGATTGAAATCTAATTTAGTGGCCCATAAATTAGAACATACTAATGCGATAACCTTTAAGTGCGACCAGTGCGAGTTTACGTGTAAACTGGAATCTCATTTAGCGACTCATAAATTAATTCATAATAATGTAGCACCGTTTAAATGTAATCTTTGTGAATTTACTTGTACGCAGAAACATAATTTAGAAAAACATAAATTAAAACATTCTGATGGAGATTGTTTTATGTGTGACAAATGTGAATATACCTGCAAACTGAAGTCTGATTTAATAGACCATAAATTAAAACATAATAAGGCAACAACTTTGAAAAGTGATCAATGGGAATTTATCTGTGAAATGGAATCTCATTTAGCGAAACGTAAATTAAAACATACTAATGAAGGATCTCAATATAAACAGAGCTGTCAAAAGTACTCTGCGAAAGTACTTGAAGTACAAGTACCAAGTACTAAGTGAGTACTTTTAATAATAAGTACTTTTTCAAGTATTTTACTTAAAGTTATGACGTAGGTAATTAAAACATAGCCTACTAATGTAAGATACTATAAGTGCAACCAATGTGAAGGTAGCTGTAAAGAGAAACTTGCCACCACCTATTATTTATCATGATACAATTAATTGTATCATGATTATTTATATCTTAGATAAGGAAAGACTATGGATACATAACAACCAATGCTAGTCCATATATAAAAGTGTTACCAAAATTTCATGGCGGCCATCTTATTTTAATTGTCAGTTTTATTATTTCCATAGAAATATCCCAGAGGCGTCAGTTGAAAATTTATAACATACAAATATACTTTAAATTACAATTGAATTTGGTATGTTATGAGAGATGATAGTTACAAATAGACGTTTCTTTGTTAATCAATTATCACTGAAATAACTTTAAAGGCAATATAAAACATTTGTTATTAATTTAATTTATAATTCAGAACAATTGATATTTATTTTAAAATCTGAATGTTGACGCCAATGATTCGCGGAGCGAATTTTTGTGGAGCGAAATGGTAACAACGCTAGGTATTGTGTTATTAGTCCATTATCTTTCCTTGTCTAAGATTTATATATTTAATTAATAAATATGTAATCTTGTTTGTATAATTAATAAATATAAATAAGGTTATTTAATTAAAATGTTTATATTTTCATCCCGGTTTCCCTTTTTGTAATTCATTGTTATTAAAAATCTCAACAATCACAATTTTATCATCTTGTAAAGAAATATATTTTTTTAACTTTTTTATTTGATTACTATCAAGCTTTTCTTTATTATTAGGTATTTACAATTTCAGAGTTGCAGTTAGCTTGGATATAAAATTTAACTTCTAAATAATAGCCCAGTAATTGATAAAGTAATCAAAAGGAATCAAATTTTGACGTTTCATTCCGGTTTCTGTAAAATTCCGTATTCACCGCCAATAATTTAATTACGTTAAATTATTGTTTATTACGTCCAAGCAGTCTGAAGATGTTAAGCAGTGCTGCCAGCCTAATTTTAGTTGTCAATTTTCATTATTGATTCCGTTTAAATCCGGTAAATGTCATTCAGATTGAATATTTGCTATATCTTTTACTTTCAGATTCCGGAATAAAACAATTGTATACATAATACAAAAATATGAAATTATTTAAATCTGCAATAAAAAAAATTATACTTTTTTATTTATTTATTTATTTCTAATAACGTTACAAAAAATATTTAAGTACGTACAGACATATTATGTATATTAAATATTAATCAATATTTAATATGTATATAATATTCACAAACATTTATAACTAGAATTAAAGACATAGATGAATATTTAACTTATTTAAAAAATGGTCCTTCTATTTTTGTAAGTGTTTTTTTTAAAAACTACTCATAATCATAAAAAACATTGATGTCCAGTATCATAAAGGAGCTAGCAAGCACTCTCAAATGAGGTATCAAACTTATACGACAGTTCTCTTTGAGTTTCATGAAGACTTTGGCAAGTTTCACGCACGCGTTGTATGTAAACACCAACAACGATATTAAAACAGTGGTGATATTATGATAATTATTCTATACGGTCAGAGTCGCTAACTGTGTTACAATACGTTGAAGTATCACTGCTCTAAATCCATAGACACTATCACAAAATTAATACCTCATCTGAGAGTGCTTCTTGCTAACTAGCAAATTTTTGCTAGCCCCTTTATGATACTGGACATGAATCATTTATTAAAATTGATTATTTTGGCTTTTAAAAATAATCAGGGAGCTATTTTAAATTTTCTTATTTTTCAATGAGCTCCAAAAAACAACTAATTGTATTTTTTTGTATACATATACAATCAATACTTAAAAAATTAACTTAAACTCAATTAAATATGTACAAAAAATTTTAATTACGGCTAAAAGTAATAATTATTATATTACGATATAATAAACTTCTGATCAAGAAATAACTATATATTATTGCTTTTAAATTCATTATATGTATATCTTTTATATACAAACATTGTGGTAAAGACTTTCAGGTACAGTCCCGATGGTGATTTTAGGTACAACAGGTATGTTAAATATGAACTAAGTGAACAAACGCAATATATAATACATAAAATATTATAAATGTGAGGTTATAATAACTTTTTTTTTCACTCTGATCTTACTTTTCAAATATCCATTTATTCGAAAATAATTCTGCAAGCTTTTTGACTGTCGTTTATGATGTCTTCAAGAGCTAGGTTACACTAAATAACGTAATAAAGGCTTGTTCACTCAGTCCAAAGGGTATGTAGATATAGTTTATATTAAATAAATACTGAAATGTACTAATTTCTATGGATCTTCAGGTATTTGTGTGCTAGTTTTATTCTCTTGTTTGTTCTGGTTAACTCTTCGTGGTCTTATCATCATTTGGGTCTTTCGTAAAGAGTAGTTTCCTAACCAGTGTTCCCAAATGATTCCTCTGAAGTAGTCATTGTTCTTAGGATCGTGATAGTATACTCCGTTTAGGTTTGCCTCGAAGCAACTATAAAGTAAAATGTATATTAGGGTGGACATTAATTTTTCTTATTTTCCAATTTCTTAAACATAAAAAAAAAATAATGTATACAACATTTTAAAGTGATTGGATATTATTAACACGTGCCACCGAGCGATCGAATGTTAACACGTAAAATGCATTTGATTTTTTCAAATTTTCTTTAAACAGCTGTATCTTTGTGAAAGTTCTAAAAACGCATTTTAAAGCTGACACTTTCTAGTTCTTGTAACTTTTATTCGATTTTTGTTTATCGCCCCCACTATTATTGAGAGATTTCAGAAAAGTGAAAGAAGCCTAAAATTTAATAATTCAGGATAATTGAAATGCCAAACTTCAACAGTAGGTTGAAGGAATTATTTTGAGCAAAAAACTTTATTTGAACATGTGTCCGAAATTTTTTCATAAGAGAGTTATAGCCCCCCGAAGATTTTGTCCAAAAAAAATTTTTTAGTGGGCTGTAATTCTCTTACGAAAAATTGTCGGAGATTTAAATTTAAATAAAGTTTTTTTGCTCAAAACAATTTTTTCAACCTACTGTATAAGTTTGGTGCACCAATTTTGAATTATTAAATTTTAGGCTTCTTTCACTTGCCTGAAATCTCTCAAGGAGTAGTGGGAAGTGATAAAAAATCGAATAAAATGTACAAAAACTAGAAAGTGTCAGCTTTAAGATGCGTTTAGAACATCAAAATCCATTCAATTTTTACAAAGATACAGCTGTTTAAATAAAATTTGAAAAAATCAAATGCATTTTACGTGTTAATAATATCCAATCATTTTTAAATTTTTTATACATTATTTTTTTCCTACCTTTAAGAAATTTAGGGGGTGACCTTAAAGTAATACGAAGATAAGAAAATTAATAGCCACCCTAATGTATATGTACATTCTTAACGGTTATAAAAATACATTATTAAATTACCTGTAAAACCACCAACCTCCTCCATAAGCTGGTGCACAAGGACAGCAAGGAGGTGCGTCATCATTCCCTCGATCATACGTACTAAACATGGCGTTATTATGAGCCGTCAACGAATCCGAAGCGTTCCCAGAATACCCCGATACGTGCAGTCTATAGTTTTCATATTCATTGTCAATCTTAAACATATCATACTCAGCCCAAGCTGTATTTCCTTCAAAATCTTCCAATTCGATTCTTAACACCATATCATCATTACGTGTTAGGCGATGAATAAAATCATTACCCCACCAGAATTCGTATTCTAGTTTCCCAAATCCTTGTTTGTACTCATCCCAAGATAAGCTAAAGTTTTGTACAGGATCTCCAAAATCTCCACGACGTTGTAACACTGTCCAGCCTCCCCCATCTGTTTTCATGTCGCAAAAACGTGTATTGAAATCACGACCTCTTTCGTTGTATTTTCTTGTGGATGTTAACATATAAACTCCACTGGGAAACCCAAAAGAAAGGTCGCTACAATCAGTTAAAGTATTATTGTTACTTCTTGCTTTGTAAGTAAATTCATCATCAGAAGCTGTAGTCAATAAAGTTGAATTAGAAGATTCAGTTGGTACGTTAGATGTTGGTAAAGTATCATCATTTTGAGTTGCATAAATAACAGTAGGGTTCGAATTATGGGTTGATGTGATTCTTGGGCATTCTAAATTTAAAATCGTTTTAAAACTATCAGTAAAATGAAGCTTCTGTTGCTTGAAATGGTTATCTATAATAGAATACAATTGCGTTTCTTTGTTATCAATATTAATCACCATACGTTCAATTCTCTTAAGTAATATATCAGCGTTTTCAGTAAAAGTTTGTACCTCCCTTCCGGTACTATGGCAACAGTTAAGTACCTTTTGGGATAAGATAGATCCAGTTTCAACAACTGCATAAGTAGAGTTATCAATCGATGATAACTTCTCTTCTATATTTTCTAAAAACTTCGCTGTCTTTTTATAAGGTGCTGTAAGTTTTCTCCATAACTTGTTAACCAGTTTTTCTTCTGTAGGTTCAGAACGGAGTTCTTGCATTGTTTCAATACTAGCATCGATTTCTTCGGATTCTAATTCCATGTATGGTTCTTTATCGTCGTATTTGTTCGATATTCTGTCAAACATGACGTCTACTTTAGCTGCCATGTCGTGTAAGAGCTCTTCAACAATTGGAGGAGTGTTGCATTTGATAAGTAATCTTCCCTTTGGATCAGGTTCTATTGTGGTGTTCTTTTTAACAGTACTGGTTAGATTTTTTCTAGGTGGTATCATCCCTGTTAAAATCCTGTCTACTTTTCTTTCGACTATTTTCAATGTACTTAAAACACCTCTAGTTGTAAATTCGCCTAGTAAAGGATCCCGATTTTGATTTTCTAAGGTTCTTGTTAGTGCTTGAAGGGTATTGTCGGTTACATCAAGTTTTCCTATAATTCTTTCGACTTTGTATTCGATGTTGGAAATGGAACTCATTTTTGTATCCATTGTGAACATTTTTTCTTGACCTCTAGAATATATAGATATTGTGTATTAGATACAATCAAATAAGTAAAGGTTTTATTATTCAAAAGTCTAATAGAAAATTTCAATAAATTATCAATAACAAGTACTTTCAGCATGTTTTAAGTTCTTTGATGACTTAAAGTTTTATTTCTACATACTGCCTCCAGGAGTATATCAATTAATATTAATGACATCAGTTATATTTTTTCAGTTTTAACCGGCAAAGTATTTAATATGGCGTTAATGCTGTAATTAATGTGCAAATATAATGTTATGGTACAAAAATTTATATAAAAAACATAATTTAGCTAAAAAAATCAGTTTAAGTTTTAAGGTGCTATACCAGTGTGAACGCTGGAAATTTGGGTGATTTTCGGAAATTTTTTGGAAGAAAAATACTCAATGAAATATTTTGGAAAATTGAGAATATATTTAGCTATATTAGAGGTGTATTCCATTATTTTTTCACGTAAAAATATCTATATCTAAGCGACTTATGCGCTGTCTTCGGAGGCGCCAAAAAAAAAATCTCCTCCACTGCGGCGGCCATGATTTCGGACGACGGAGTAGCCGAAATTTAAAAAAGAAAAAATGTTGTTAAACTGGAAGGTATTTCCTGTACGATGTCCTACGATTTTCAAAAAATATCAAAATCTAACAAAATGGCGTAGTTATGAAAAAAAAGTCTGTTTTATTGTCTATAAAATGGTTGTATTTTTAATGCTAAATCGTCAATTTTCATTGGGTAAATATATTCAAGAGTACTCAGTTCAAATTTCAAGTAAATCGGATAATTGCTCTTTGAGTTACAATGTCAAAAAATTTGAAAAATCTAATTTCGAGAAAAACGCATTTAAAGATTTAACTATCGCTTTCATATCTGCGAGCGATCGCTCTTTAAAAGGCTGCTGTTTGGAGAGTATTAGAGATACGACCTTGAAATTTTCACAGAATATTCTTGAAACTATAAACTCTCTAAAAAGGCAAAAAAATTGATTTTTTGAAAATTTCACACTGGTATGGCCCCTTAACGAGACAGGTCTGGTTTAGTTTTCGTTTAAGACAGGACTATATCTGTTCTTACTTGCTGATAATCTCAACTTTCTTATCGAGTGTGTTGATCTGTTCATTCCACGCGGCAACGTGTAGTTGAAACGTGTCCCATACATGCGCACGCTCTTGTAAACTTCTGACGTTGCTGTCTATGCCAGCGAGAGCGCTTGCCATGGAAACCATTCTCTGCTCCAGAGAGCCCAGGTATAGACTGTTGAACTTCTCCAGCTGACCTATATATATATAACAATCGATAGTCATTGACATAGATATTTGTACTCTCGATTGGGTTCATGGAGAAATTATGGGGTCAGTGGTGCAGCATGAAGGTGAATAAGGGCACGGTTATGGTAATTTATAACATTGGGAAGGGAGATGGCGCTTTAGTCTTTGGACTTTAGAGAGAAAACTCCATCAATGGATATTTTGTCAGATTTATTAATGTATTACTTCCATGTTCAAAGAACTGGCAGTATTGTAATACCATCGAAAAATCGTGTCCGAGATAAGAGCAGATTCTGATTGTACTAAAAGTTGATTTCCGCCTGGCGGCTGTGTGTCTGTCTGTGTGTTAGGATGTAGAATTTTCTTTCGTTCACGATAACTACTGTAAATATGCACCGATTTGAGTATTTTTGGAAAAAAAATGTTTGTCTCAGTGAGTACTCCAGACCTATTGATTTTGGTGCTAATCGGATTAAGGGTTTCGGAAATATTCGAAATATTGTACCTATTATCGTCAAAAAAGTGAGTATTATCTCACCAATTTTGATAAGACTTGGTACATTTGTAGTTCAATCCAATCTAAGGGGCACTTATTTCATAAACGTCTCGAAATAGCCATTGAAGGGATGAAAACCACCCTCAAAATTTTAATTTAATGTATTGTAAAAGATATTATAGAACATGGAAGTCATATATGGTTCTCCATACCATTTTACTTCGATGTTCGAAGAAATGGAAGTATTGTAATACCGTCAATACTGAGATAAGAGCAGATTCTGATTGTACTAACTTCAAAACGTAAGGAAAAGTTCATTTCCGCATGGCGGCTGTGCGTGTGCGTGTCTGGATGTAGTATTATTTTCTTTCGTTCAGGATAACTACTGTAAATATGCACCGATTTGAATTATTTTTGGAGAAAATGTTTGTCTCAGTGAGTACTCCAGACCTATTGATTTTGGTGCTAATCGGATTAAGGGTTTCGGAAATATTCGAAATTTTGTATCTATTATCGTCTAAAAAGTGAGTATTATCTCACCAATTTTGATAAGACTTGGTACACTTGTAGTTCAATCCAATCTAAAGGGCACTTATTTCATAAACGTGCCGAAATAGCCATTGAAGGGATGAAAACCACCCTCAAAATTTTAATTTAATGTATTGTAAAAGATATTATAGAACATGGAAGTCATGTATGGTTCTCCATACCATTTTTTACTTCCATGTTCGAAGAAATGGAAGTATTGTAATACCGTCAAAAAATCATGTCCGAAAAAAAAGCATATTCTGATTGTACTAACTTCAAAACGTAAAGAAAAGTTAATTTCCGCATGGCGGCTGTGCGTGTGTCTGTGTGTCTGTGTGTGTGTCTGGATGTAGAATTTTCTTCCGTGTACGATAACTACTGTAGATATGCACCGATTTGAATTATATTTGGGGAAAATGTTTGCCTCAGTGAGTACTCCAGACCTATTGATTTTGGTGCTAATCGGATTAGGGGTTTCCGAAATATTCGAAATTTTGTACCAATTATCGTCTGAAAAGTGAGTATTATCTCACCAATTTTGATAAGACTTGGTACACTTGTAGTTCAATTCAATCTAAGGGGCACTTATTTCATAAACGTGCTTAGATAGCCACTGAAGGGGTGAAAACCACCCTCAAAATTTTAATTTTAAATACTCATAAATTCATGTTGTCATGGAAACAAGCGCAGTTAAATTCAAATGTCAGATAATTATTATTTTACAAAAATGTCTATTCTACAACTGACTTAGAATATTAGAAAACTAATATTTATAATACAAAGGTGAGTTTTATATTAACAATTATCTAGTGTAAAAGATATTATAGAACATGGAAGTCATGTATGGTTCTCCATACCGATATTTATATTATTATACTATTATGTTTTGATAATAATTGGTAAAGTCTCTACGTACCTATAATATGAAATCGAGACAATATTATTTGCATTACAAATCAATACAATCCCAGTAGGTAATATATGTGCATATGTATAAGTTACCTGCTATATTCATCATTAATGCTTTAACGCCCCCTACCTCTTCCCAAAGTCGGTCGGCAGGACTGGGAGGCACGGCGAAAGCTACCGCGCCGAATAGAATCCCAAAAGCCTGGAACAATTTAAATAATTACATATTTATAAATGTAAAACGTTCAATACGAATGTCTCAATGGGAATGAATTCATTCAAAGTGTTCGACAGGTTTTAAGTACATATATTTGATTTTATCAATGATATATATTCTTACTAAGGCCCGGTTTCTCAATATGAGTTTAAACTTCAGATTAAATAATGTCCAGTTTAAACCTCACTCTGTTTCTCAATATAAGTCTAAATGGAGGCTTTTTTTATGTCAAACTAAAAATTAACCTCTAATTATTATATTAAATGTGATAAAAACGGGTTAATTTCAATAAAAGAGAACAGGGTACATTACTAGAATTAATAAAAGAATATAGTGCTACTATAGAATGTAAAAGAAGTTGGATAATAAGTTAATATTTAGGCTAGAAAAATAAATTTTTCCATCTGTCAGTTAAAAGTTAATCTTAAGATTAATTATAATTTTTAACTGGACATTGAGAAACAAATTTATAGTTTAATCTTAAGTTTAACTGGGACATGTGGTTTAAACTCATATTGAGAAACCAGGCCTAACAATAGGATACTTCAAATGTATGTGGTAAGTGTACACAAAAAAAACTGTATTGGACCAAGAAAATATTGTTTTGTATAGGTATAACGAAAACAATATTTTCTTAATATAAGAAAAGTACTCTCAATCTAACTACATTATTTCTTCGTCCAAGAATACTATAAGTAGTTGGTTTAAGAATATATTTCTTATCTTAAGAAAATATTGTTTTCGTTATATATACAAAACAAGGTTTACTTGGCTCAAGTAAACCTTTCTACCTGTGTAACACACCCAATTCTGTTTTTACACGGGTTCGATTTAACACGGTCTAGAAAAAAAATTGATTCCGTTTTTACATGTTTCATTCGATTTAGCACGATTAAAAAGGCTATTTGATTTAAATTTTAAAGAAAAATATTTTTATCAACCGTAATCTTCTAGGATTTTTTTTCTACCTGTTATTTATAAAATATGTAGTTAGGGAATTCCCCTTTCTAAATTATTTTCATAGCAGTTTAAGTATATATTTTAATCTTATACGAGTTTTCAGTTCCTAAACTTGCGATAATTTTATATCTATGTTACTTTTACTTTAAGAATTGAATTGCTTTTTATTTTTATGAAATAAATTGTGTATGAATGCACATAAAAATTTAATTTATAATTTTTTTTTGTATGAATCATTTAATTTTACCTATTTTTTACAGGGTTGAAGAATATGGAACTAATCCCCTTTTTTCTATGTACTCCATGTCTTTTTTTACACGGTTTTTTCTGGAACGTATCTACCGTGTAAAAACAAAATTAGGTATATATGTACATATAAGTAACTTATAACTTAAACCAGGCCTGTTTTAACAGTTATTGAAAACAAATAATATCATCGACTTATCAAGAAGCATCCTCTTTAGTTAAACGGAAGTTTGAAGTTTTTGTTTTTATTAATAGTATTTATAACCAGTGGCGCGTTAAAAGGATATTGCTTGGGGCTCCCACCAATAGGAGAGATTAAGCCAATCTTTAACGTGTAAAAATTTTTTTACACGTTATCTGAGGACTTTAGATTTCGAGTGAGAAGATTTTGTTCATTCTTTGCCGACTTTTAGTTAGTATATTATTAGGGGCGATATTTTTATAGTTAATGTTGAATTCAGGGTAGATCTGGGTATGGTCCATGAATTTTTCGGGTCAGAATTGTGGTCCGACATGAGTGTAAGTGATTTTCAAATCTTGGATCGTGATTGGATATTCGTGAATATATTAAATCGTGATTTAAATGAAAAATTACATGATAAATAATGAAAATTATTGTTTATATTGAAAGTTATGATGTTTTTTCTTATTATCTTATGTTTAAGTTGATATTTATATGGAAAGTTGAAGTTTGATGCATGAAAATTTACCAAATTTTCAATTTGGTTAAAAGTATGTTTATTGTATAGAAAATGACGTGAAAAGTTGAAATTTTCGAACCGCAGGTCTGTATCTCAAAGCGTTCTCGAGTTATGGCCTCTTAAAGTTTCAGTTTTTCAAAAATTTTAGAGAAAAATGGCCGTAACTTTTGAACGTGTGGTCGGATTTGATTTTTGTTGACAGATTTGGAATCAGCGTGTCAAAATCTATATAATGACATGTATAATACTTTAAAATTCGACAAAAAAATTTTTGTGAAAAATTGACATTTTTTTAAGGTATACCCCTTTGAATTTTTTCGATTTTTCGCAAAATTTTTTTTTTTCGAATTTTTATAAATTATACATGTCATTATATAGATTTTGACGCGCTGATTCCAAATCTGTCAACAAAAATCAAATCCGACTTCACGTTCAAAAGTTACGGTCATTTTTCTCCAAAATTTTGGAAAAACTGAAACTTTAAGAGGCGATATCTCGAGAACGGTTTGAGATACAGACCTGCGGTTTGAAAATTTCAACTTTTCACGTCGTTTTCTATAAAATTAACATACTTTTAACGAAATCTAAAATCCAAAATTTTTTGATGAGATTTCATGCTTTAAATTTCAATTTTTCATAAAAATTCAATTAAAATACAATTTAAAATTAAATTTATAACAGAATATATTAAATTATCACCGGGCGTGAGTAAAAAATACAAATCGTGAACAAAAATTACTCACACACCCTTAATCCAGGGTTGTACCGAATTTTGTTTAATTTATAGAAGCTCATAAAGAAAAAACTACGATTTTAGCTGAAATTTTTATAAATAAGTAAAAAAAAAATAGAATAAAAATATAGGTACGCCACTGTTACATTATAGTCCAACAAAAGTTTGAAAGAAAACTGATCACTGTATAAAAGTAAAACCAGAATCATGAAAAATATAATGAAAAATATCCTAGTTATTTTTCGTTGCTATAAATTTTCTTTTCAGATGAATTTTTCAAAGAAAAGTAAATTAGTTTTCTGACTGAAAATTAATCTTCTACTGATTTGTGTACATATTTTTTTTACTTTCAATATCCGAGTTTTTGATTTACGAAAACAAAAATAAAATCAATAAATATTTATGTTTTATTTTGTATTTCCTACCCTAATCACCCCAAGAAATATCCATTTCCCACCAATAATCTATATTGATAATATATAAGGTACCAATCATGGGTACTTTAAGAGCAAGGTATTTTTTTGTTAATGATGGGCTTAATTTTTGTAACTTTCATGAATTCATGTTACTAATAAAATAATAAAACTCTTTATTGAATCAATTGAATTACTAAAATCCGTAAATATAGTTTTTTTTATATTAAAGCTTTTTATTTTGTTTATATTATTTCTCCAGTAATGGATAAAATAAAACAATTACTAATTATTACAAAATGATAAGTACTACGACACAAAAATTATAAAATAAATAGTTAAAACAATTATATTAAAAAATACACTTTTCTAGATAGTGTGCCGAACCACGATAATTATTTATCCACTGTTTTTAAACAAAATGATCAATTATCATCAAATCACGCTGTAAGACAGTTAAATGTACACTGTAAATTTTTTTTGTAAAATTACAATTATATTACAAAACAAAAATGAGTAAAATTACAAATCAGTGTATGGTAATACGAAATTATAATACAATTTGTGTAATTTTCTAAGACATGTGAGTAAAACCTACTAAGATGAGTTGTAATTTTACAATCTTTATGTTATAAACCTTAAACACATTGTGATTTTACAAAACCATTCGTCAATTTACAAATAATGTTTGTGATTTCACAAACATTGTTTGTCAAATCAACCTTCTTATGCCACACTGTTAAAAATTTCTTTGGTAATTTTACTAAAAATGTATGGGAAGTTTTTACGCAAAACAATTTAGTAATAAAAAAAATCAGTTTAGTAAATTTACTACACGGATTGATTAAACTCAATTTGGGAAAATTACAAAACATTTTATGGAATTCACTAAGCGGTAATAGAAAATTTGGTTAGTAATTTTATTACTATACAAGTTTTGTAATTTTATTAAATAAATTTTACTAAAAATGCTTAGTAGGTTTTACCCCCCCCCCCCCCCCCCCCGCCCTCCCGAATTTGTCGATATGCATTGTTTAATTTAATAACTGATCCATATAAAAATCTAATTTAAAAAAACATGTTTGTAATTTTAAAAAAAAATTTTTTACTAAGTATTTTTAGTAAAATTTATTTAATAAAATTACAAAACTTGTATAGTAATAAAATTACTAACCAAATTTTCTATTACCGCTTAGTGAATTCCATAAAATGTTTTGTAATTTTCCCAAATTGAGTTTAATCAATCCGTGTAGTAAATTTACTAAACTGATTTTTTTTATTACTAAATAGTTTTGCGTAAAAACTTCCCATACATTTTTAGTAAAATTACCAAAGAAATTTTTAACAGTGTATATAGATTAATATCTAGGGGTGTACCGGAACCGAAATTTTCGATTCCGGCCGGAACCGGAATTACCGGAATTCACAAAAAAAATCCGGCCGGAATTCCGGCCGGAACCGGAATATTTTTCAAAAAATTATATTTCAGTTAATAATGATAATAAAATAACTAAAATGGTATAAATATGCTTTATATACATAGATTATCATCATAAATTAATATAACATTATTTTATATGGTATTTCTTAAAAATTAGGGGGGTAGAGTCTTACATTATATTATAAAACATAGTATTTTCTACATATCCTGTGATTTCTACAGCTTTATAAGGTGTTTTAATTTGTTTATATATCATACGTTCTTTTCTATCAAATCTAATTAAATTACTAGTATATCAAATTTATTTAAGTAAATATGTATGATAAATAAAAACAGCAGTTAAACAAATTCATAAAAGAGAAAATCGTATGAAGTATCGATAAATAAAGTATCGAATACCAATTACTCGAAAAGTCGAAATTAAAGCACCAATATGCGTTAATTTAGTTCTAGTGCAATGCAGTATTAATAATTACTACTAGTTAAGTAGTAATTATTAACTAAACATAAATATAATGATAGATTTAGAGAAATAACTATGTGAGTCTTTCTGATTTTATAGCTAATCCCAATAGCATAAATACTTGTGCAGTAACAAATGTTTCTCGGGCCACTATTTTGAATATTATTATTTAAAGATATATTTTTATATGGGTGAGTTCGCCGAAAAAACATTTTAGTTTCAATCGGGAAATGTTTTTCAAAAAACAGGACTACAGTATTATTTAAAAAAATGCAGAATAAGTCTTATTTTACAGTTAATATTCCAAAACTTTCGAAAATCTTTACTTTATTATTGAACAGTTCAATGTCCGTAGTCCGTAATATAATGGCTTTTTTTATTAATATATTTAAAATCAATTAATGCTAAAATTTCAATCATATTATGATAAAACAAATAATAAAAAACTGCCTTTTTGTGTTACGAAATGATTTTTCATTAATGAAATGTTATTTATTCATAATTATATTATTTATGAATTTCTTAGTTGAAAAAAATAACAAAATTTAAAAATTCCGGCAAACTCGGCCGGAATTTAGTAGTTCCGGCCGGAACCGGAACCGGAATAAAATCGTGAATTCCGGACGGAATTCCGGCCGGACCGGAATTCCGGTACATCCCTATTAATATCCAATAATGGCAGTAATCAAATATCAACAAATATTTCTAATTCAGTACATTTAATTAAAAATTACCATGCACTGGGGTAGTGCCCATGACATATCTAATTTTAGTTTCGACTTATAGAGTTTCTACTGTATAACAACCCTGATTTTTTAATAAAACGTTCAATGTATATACAACATATATTTTTCCAGATGTTTAGGCTGCAAATGATATTAAATATTAATTTCGGTGTCCTTTAGGATTACTCATCAAGCATTTAAAAAATATAAATGTATTCTAAAAATATACGCAATTTATTTAATAATCTATTTATCGTATACGCATTTTATTTATTTTTTTAATTTATAATTATTTATTTCAGAATGAATATTAACTTCTAGCTGCTTTTTCAAGCTGAGATTTCGGCGTGTATCCAGAATCCAAGACTCAAATTAAATTCACCGTGGAAGCCTCAAGTTAATGGGAAGGTATGAAATTAATAATTTTTTTTTTAATGGAGAAAATCGCTTTAAATTCTGACGTTAAAAGTTAAATAGTTTTTTCACTCATGGAGAAAATGTGAGTTATATTTAAGGTAGTTGGTCCATCATAATGTGATCACATTAGGCCATGAGTACATATTTTTAATTTAGATGGCAACACTGTACATTATCTACTATTAACTACTTGTCAAATGATTATATTTTATCATCTAAACTACCACAGAATATATTAATAATTAATGAAATCGATTATAATTCCCTTCAATCCACTTATCATATTTTGTAAAAAATTATTTCATTATTTCGTGTATTTTTTTACTGTAATCAAATGAATACGTTGTTGCCACATTGTCAACAATACTGTAATTTATGTGATGGTTTGGTAGTTAAATCTGGTTAAATCTTAATAACGGGATGGTCAATAATTCCAATTTTTTGTATACTGTTTTCTTTCATATAAAAATACAACATGTCAGTTTTTTATGAAAATCTGACGCTACGTTTAAATTTTATCTAATAAAACGTTACGTTAGTGTACGGTTATCCATATAAGCTGTGTTAAAAATATAAACTTTGAGATCGTTTTTCATGACTTTGAGATGGTAAATTTTAATAAAAATTGGCTATTTTTTAGATATTAATCTAGGGAATATTCCTGTGCAATTTAAACAAAATCTGACGAAAACATGTTTACGGACCAACTACCTTAACATTTTTCACGTGCTTAAATAACGTGAAATTGATAGGACAGGGCTGAAGATGTATGTATCCTGTTTTTTATAATCGATTAAGGATATAAAATAAATTGATATTTCTAAAAATAGCAAAACTATATGCATAATATTAAATCGAATTTTTTATAGTATACTATTATATTATAGACCTTATATTTATTTTATATACGATAAATATAGTTCATATCAAATATAATAAATATATATACAACGTAATTACAGTGGCGTAGATAGCTTTTTGCGATGGAGGGGGGGGGGGATATGACAGTATTACATCTCATAAAGTTTTATTTTTCATTATAAAAATCATCTTTTATATGGTGCAAAGTACAAAAATTGGTTATTTTCTTCATTGTATTCATTATTGAAAAAATACTCGTATATTATAATGATCTTATAATTTTTGTAGACCCATGGGGGGGGGGGATTGATCCCCTTAATCCCCCTTCTAACTACGCAACTAACGTATAAAAGCTGTCTAAAAGAGACCAATAATAGGTCTCAAAAGACAAATTTATTATAAAAAAAAAACTACGCAACTAACGTAATAACATAGGTGGGCACAGTTAATCGAAAAGTTAACTTCGTTAATCGTCAATCCGTTAATAAAAAATTTAACTTCGTTAACCGTTAAAGCGTTAAAATTCTGAAAATGTAACGGAAGTTAAAGTTAACCGAAAATTCGAAAATTTAACGAAAGTTAAAGTTAATCCGTTAACCGTCCAAAATATTTGTAGACCTTTTTTTTAGCTATTTCGACAACTTTGTTATGTACTTTTCATCAAACAACCAATGTAACGGACTAAAGTTGACGGAAGTTGAATTTAACGGAAGTTAACAAAAGCGTTAACATTTTTTTGAGTTAACTTAAAAGTTAATCCGTTAACCATTTTGTTAACTTCGTTAATTAACGATTAACGAGTTAATGTCCACCTATGCGTAATAATTATATATATACAGGGTGTGGCATTATTATAGGACCAGGCATTTATTCTGTAGGTATCGATAATATCAAAAAAAAATTCAGATAAGAAATGCTTTTAGTGTTTCGAAGAAACCCTATTAATGTCACTTTGTCGTCCGTCCGTCCGTCTTTTTTAGATATCTCGTAAACTATATAAATTAGAGCTTTGAAATTTTTACTGAACATGAAAAATGATGACCTCTTGTAAAATATGTACTTTTTTTTAGTTTTTACAATTTTGTTTACAAAACTTGATATCAAACTTTAACGTATATTATTTTGGATAAAAAAAAGTTTAGGAACTACTGGTTTTATTGGTAGTACGAGTATTTAAACTTTCTTATACGAACTATTGTATTAAAAACATATAGTATGTATTGTTAAAGTGATTATTTTCTTCAAATTCAAAATTTTGATGAAAATATCCATTTCGACCTTTCCTGAATCAATTTTGACTATTTTCGACATGATTTCTGTCTGTCGGTCGGTCAGTTTATTATTGAAATGTTGCATATTAAAAAAAATATTTATGCTCTGTATTTTTGTTTAAAGAAATAATTTTTTGAATTTTGTCACCGATTTAAGGTGATAAAAAAGTTTACATTATAAATACCATCATATAAACATTGTAAAGTATCGCCTGCAATTATGGTGGACTTCAAACTGCCCCCCCCCCCCCCCCACCACAGGCTACCGAAGTCCAATATTTATTAAGTGAAAATTATCGTTTTTAAATAATTAGCATCGCCTAAATAAAATTATAGTTTAATTTATAATTTATTTTTATTCGACTTATCTTTAATAGGATTTAAATTTATAACTCAATTAGGAAGAGTTTCAAACTAACGAAGTTTGACTGTTTCTTCTTAATTTTTTTTTATAAATTAACAAATTTAATTTTTTTGATTATGGGGGGGGGACTAGCACTTTTGGAATATTATTTAGCCCGAGATGATACAGCTTTAATACTACAAAAACAGAACTAATAAGGAATAAATACAGAAAAATTTAATTAAAAAAAAATTAAATCGACTTACCATGAAAACAAAATGAACCATTTTTGTTTTTGTTTTTTTATTTGTGCGACAAATGACAGTCGTTTTATCGTTTCTATACTGCTAGACGTGTTGATGTTCAAGTCACGACTGAAATGCGCGCCCGTCGTGGGGGGCGGTTCATTCATGCTATCGGACGCTGAATGAAAGCACAGCACACTAACACATAATCGATTCTACATCAAACACATACACAGACACACACACACACTCACATTTACAGAGATAACTATTTTATGAAATAAATACGCCGAGGTCTTATGTTATTTTTTTTATATCTTAAAAAATGAAAGCTCACTGTTCGTTCTAATTAATCTTTAGTGGCCACTAGGGGAGGAGGGAGGGGGGCTCACTTTGACATGTTGGGCCTACAATTAATTGGCCATATCACTTTTGAACTGAAAAATGTCCTTAAGGTCCTTAAGGTTATTAGATCATTAGAGAAATGTGTAGATAAAAGTCTAAAATTTTAATACATGTTATTTATGGATAACTCATATATTTTACTAATTTTTTTTAAATATTTGTCGTATGGTTTTTTGAGTAACTGGATATTAAAAATAATGTTTTTAACACACGATAAATGAGAGAACTTGCCGAAAGTGCTCTGTTTATTGTAATTCTACACAATTGGCTATATATAGACGTTTTTTTTTAAATCTGTCGAAATTTCAATCCTTTTAAATACTATACAAATTATAAAACAAATATATTCACGTGTAATTTATTCAAAATAATGAAAAACTAGCTCTGCTATTATATTGTACAAATTAGTACATGTTACTATTATATACCGTTCTGTCTATTTTAATTTTCAAAAATTAAATTAAACTTTTTTCACTTTTAATAATTACATTTTTAATAATCATTTTTTAATCATTCTGAAAATTGACAGATATCTTTGTAAATGAATAAAGAATATATGCTCAAATTTTCATCAAATTCTCTTTGTCACATCAATTTGAAAAGTCCTGTCATGTCTCGAAATTATGTACTTAGTTTTTTATAATCGTTTATCACAGACGGCTATATTTTTTTGACACGTTGTGGGCATGTTTTTAATAAATTATAATAAACTGTCCCATTAAAATAAAAATGAGTTTATTTTAAAACTTTTTTTTTGGTTTTAGATTTGTATTTTTCCATACCAAAAATGAGCAAAAATTTATATACACCTGTATTAAACTTACCTGTCAGGTTCTGTTTTGGCTGAAACTGTAATGAAAAAAAAATGAAATTTGGTTTCGGTAAATTACGGCTAACAGAAACACTCTAATGCCTTTAGTGTCTTTAAGTACTTCGTATTTAAACATGTATAGGGTTTATTGCTTTTTTGTCAAAAAAACACCGTGTTTCTGTCTTGTTTTTTCGGTGTAAACACCGCATGAGTTCTGACAGCCCGAATCGATTTATGATTGATTGTAGTAGGCAAATCTTACTATTTATAAAGTCACAGCGCTATTTTCTGAATTTATTAATCAATATTATTAAATATACTTTATTAGATATATTTCATTTTAATTTATTTATTTTAACCTTGCTAAAAATAATACATACATGTTTTTTTTAATAAATAAATCATCACCGATTTGGCTAAAAATGTAGTAATTTTTTAATAAAACATATTATTTTCGTGTTTTTAATTACATACATAAATAAACAATAAAATTAGTATACATATAATAAATATAAAACAAACAAATAAAACTACTTTAAAAAGAATATCTGCTTCTTTGAGGCCAAACGATTCCCTCTATCCAGTCAATATAGGCCGAGACTCGGGTATATACCCCGGGGTTGTTTATTACCCCACATATCTTACCGAACGACGTCACTCCTATAATACTGTACATGCACTCGTGTTCGTCGTGAAGCGTCTGTATAGGTCCACCAGAATCACCCTGGAACATGTGTATTTAAAATTTAAAATAACTTACATTACTTTTTAATGGTATTAGTGTCAGTTCACACGGACGGGTTTGTTATGGGGTCGTTTCAAACGGTCTAATATTAAAATACAAGTATTGTTTAGTAAGGAGGTTTTATTACAAAAAAATACTTACGTTGCATGTATCTTTCTTAGCGTTTCTACTTCCAGCACATAGCTGTGTTTGTTCATCTATTCCGTAGTATAACAGTCTGGAAGAAACGTCGGAACCATAGTGCTTATAGCATTCGTTATGTGTGTATGTATCTAAGAAAACTTTCAGTAAAATAGGACTGGTTGGAGCCTGAAAAAAAATTCAAATATATATTTTTTTAGTATAATAGGGATGATGACAAATTAAAAAAAAAAACTATTCTATGATGATCTTACGTGTCTCCTATTTCCAAAAAAATACTTATTTCTGCAGAAAATAAAGGTTTAATCACAAAAATTGACTCTTTTAAAACTAATTTTGAATTTGACGCCAAAACGCTCGCAGGTGACATTTCAGAGTTGTGACGTCACACTCCTTGTCAACAATAATCAAACATTTAGAGTTAGACAATAGTTTAATTATTTTGTGTGTTGAAAATGAATTCCAAAGTATATAAGTTCTTAAATAAGGTATGTACCTAATAATCTTGTAAGAAGAATTGATATTTGTCTAAAATAAAAGTCAATCACTTGGACGTTTACTGTTGCGTGACGAAATTCGCTCTGATTGGTGTTTCATTTAAAATGGTAGATTGCTGTATGTTGCATTTTTTATATTAGCAAAAATTATATTAATCTCGCTTTTAATATAAAAATAAATACATTTTTTAGAATCTTTTTAACCTATTTCATTATTTAAAATCATAATTTCAATGATACTTTATTATTGGCATCATGCATATTAGCTTTGAGGCTTCTACGGTGTTCTATATGGGTGTATTTTGGCTTCTGGGTGCAAGCATGATTCCTATGTTGAAACGTTGAACAAAATTATTCTATTTGTAAATCCTAAAAACAATTTTTATACGAAAAAAAAGTAATAAAAATGTATAAAAGTAATTTGCTATATACGAAGATATAAAATGAAAAAAACGACACTGTAAATGCCGTTAAGTTCTAAATAACATATTTATTTCTTCATTCGTTCTTTCCATTCAAGTTTAAGAGAGAGAGAACGTATTTTTTTCCAATTACAGAAAAAGCTGACATAGCTTGAATGATTGAGAATGAATGTATGTCTGTGTGTATGTATGTATGTATGTATGTAAAAAAGCGAAAGCCTTCTGAGATCCGGCCTTTTTCTCGTATTCTTATTGAATATTGAACAGTACCCATTTAAACAAATTTGTTCGAATTTAACCCTACTGCGGTCTCATAGACCCAACGTGTTTTGTTTTTTATAAATAATTAAGTAAACACGATCTTGTGATATTTAAATTTGTTTGAATTTAACCCTACTACGGTGGCTTCAAGTTTCACAGACTCAACGGTTGTTTTTTTATAAATAATTTAGTAGGTAAACACAATGCTTTGCTATTTTAATTTGATTGAATTTAACCCTATGACGGTGGCACCAAGTTTTACAAATACAACGGGTATTCTTTTTTTATAAATAATTTAATAAACACGATTGTGATATTTAAATTTGATCGAATTTCACCCTGAGACGGTGGTGCCAAGTTTCACAGACTCAACGGTTGTTTTTTTATTAATAATTTGTTCGAATTTAACCCTGAGACGGTGACGCCAAGTTTCACAGACACATCGGGGTTCGAATTTATTCGAACTTAACCGTAAGACGGTGGCTGCTAGTGTCACAAACTCAACGGGTATTTTTTTTAATCATTAAGTAAACATGGTGTGGTATTTAAATTTGTTCGAATTTAACCCTACGATGGTGGCGCCGAGTCTTACAGATAGAATGGTTTTCTTTTTTGTAAAAAAATTAGTATAGACACGTTGTGATATTTTTAATATTTTAAAAATAAAGCTTGTTCCATACTAGTGTTGTTTAAAACTAGAAACCCAAATAGTTTAGGAGCCAAATAAAAATATAAATACATTTTTGTAAAGTGCCCCTCTCTCCTTCGAAGAGAGCGGTAATTTGAAAGCAATAGGTATTTTTTTTTCTGCCCCCCCCACAAAATCCTGGCTACACCACTGCCTCTAATTGAAGATATATTTGCTCATCTTTCGAATGGAGCCATTTTTATTAGCTATTTACAAAATTTGGGCTTATATTTTCTATATAAAATATATTTAATTTACCTGAAAATCAACTGCTCCCCATCCGGTCGCTATGACACTCCCTTGTGGCACGTTGTTAGCTGTGTACAGGCACGCGGGCCGCACGCTCGCTGTGAGTCGAGCCGGGCGTCGTAACTGGACCAGCGCTATGTCGTTGTACTTTCCGGGCGGCCGGTACTCCGGATGCCGGTACATCTGCGATATGTAAAACAACTGAGGCTCAACGTTGTCGCTATTGGTGCTTATGTCATGGTCTCCGAGACGGACGTATTTGGCGTTACCTCTGAAAATGTTTAAAATGAATAATATATACACAGAAAAAATAAAACTCTATCTTATTGAAAATTTGAGATGGAAAAATGCTTATTAAATTTATTTTGTTAATATAATAATATTTCCTCAATATAATAATAAAAAAAATCTCATTAAGGATATTTTATTAATTTGAAAAATATATCTTCATGTTTATCTAAAAATCCTTTCATTTGTTAAATTAATAAATAATTTATTACATCAATTAACGAAACTCTCAAATAGATTAAACATAATGGTTGTATTAATAAATATTTATTAGTGTGAATATTTTTTTACACTACCCAACTAATGAAAGTGCAATATTCGATACCTATGCTAATTTCAGTGAATCATTTATTAAGTATTTTTTTGTATTTAAAATATACATATGTATTCAATACGAAACAAAATTTTCACTGTAATAAGAACATTGTTAGTAATAATATACATTTATCAATAAAATAAACGTGGATATTTCCATATTGGTAAAAAATATCATATTAATCGGAGCCAAATCGATCACGAATTTTTTTTCCATTGATCACATTTTTAACACGTAGACAAATTATTTTTTTCTATGTAGTTAAATTTTAAAGTTGCAAGTACAGTCAGAGGTAAATTAACTTAATTTTCAAATTTTATTAGTCCCCCCCCCCCCAAATATATCAATAATTCTATTAAACAAATAGATTTAAGGTTGTTGTTCACTGAAAGTCGTGGCATCTAGCGAAATTTAGCATGAACTACAGGGTTTTGATATGTCGGGAATTTATCAAAGTTAAAAATTAATAATTATTTAAGGAGATGGTAAATCATTCTAAAATTTTATATACACATTCCTTAATTACCAATCTATAACATATCTGTTTTTGGTTAAAATCTGACGTTTAGTTTTAATACACGAATTAAATGAATATCGAATTCCAAGTTGATCCCTATGCTTGCAATGTATAAGAGGCCAACTTTGCACGTTTATAATTAATAAATGAAATGGTAAACTGACCTGAAATTTTTTTTACAAATGCGAACTAGCTTACTTAACACAATATTATAATTTTAACAAATTCTGTAGTGATCGATTTTAGTGAACAACAACCTTAAAGTAAGTTTTAACTTTTGTTTATCTTGCTTTATTTTATTTATAAGTAAAACTTACAGTTGTCTTGACACAAGACAATGAGCTGCTGTAAGAACGAATCTGGTACTAATTAAGGTCCCTCCGCAGTTCCAAGAAATGTCATTATCTTGCCCGTATCCTAATTGTGCCTAAAATTTAAAAAAAATTATGAAAACTTTTCATAAAATTAATTGAAAAAGTTTATTTTAAACTAACCATGTGAGGAAATTCATTAGGATTCGCATTGATGCCCCCTACGATAGCGATTTGGAACCCTTGACCGCATTGGGACACGTTCTGTATTTGCCCGTCGACGTTTTTTAATGCATAAACGGATTTAGCGTACTCTGCACATTCTAAAAAATGAAAAATTTATTTTATTTTACACTTGTAATGTCACATATTATGTATATCCCTCTTCGTCAGCGTGATTTTTTTCGGGATATAAAGTAGCATATATCCTTCCTAAGGATGTAAGCTATCTCCCTGCCAAATTTCATCAAGATCGGTTCAGCGATTTAGACGTGATATAAGTCGAAAAAAATGTAAATTTCCTACTCGTTTAAATTATAAAATAACTAGCGGAATCCCGCGGCTTCGCTCGCGTAAGCTTCGAAACTAATTAGAACCCTGCTTACGTGATAGGGATGACATTTTACATTTTTGTATATTGATTTTTATTCATTACCTATAAAAAACGTAAATATCTCAGATCTTAGTTAAAAATTGAAAAAACTAACCCCCTGTGTACTCTAGCCATTAGGGGTTGAATATCGAATTTTTTTATTGCAGATTATTTTGCCAGACTCCACCCTTATAACGTAAGCAGCTATGCAGATAAACATATCAAAAACACAGACCCTGTCTACCACCGCCATTTGGGGTTGAATGTCGAAATTTTTATTTTAATAGATGATTATTTTGACCGAATTTACCTTTATAAGTAATAAGCAGGTATGCATATAAACATATCTTCGTTCCCATCCCATGCTGTTAGAATTGAATATCGGACTTTCATTTTTAATTGAATACTAATTTGTCGTTTACTTTAATATCATGAAGAATTATGAAGATAAATATGTAGTGACATTCGCGACATCTCACACGTTCAAATTTCTTAAATTTTATTTTTAATATTTCGTACTATTTTTATTCCTTTATTTAAGTTTGCCGACAAATATTATTTACTTTTACAACGTGTCTAGACTTACATTTTTCAACAAATTCTTTAATCTGTCTTAATCCTCTGTAGTTTATTAGTAACACGTACGCTTGGGTATTTCCGGTCGGCTTATCGTCTAATTTACCTTAAGTGCAGTTTTACAGTAATCAAAGACAAGCCGCCCGACCCTTTCTTTGGGTTATTCCAATTTCAAGTTCACGCGGTATGTTCCCCTTCTCTAAATATCTATCGCTATCCTTGTCTACCGATCCTAAGACAGGATAGTTCATTTTCTAAAACAGATAGTTGGTCTTCGCTCTTAAGACAGTAAACATCTCGCTGCAGTACTCTCGTGCTCGCTGCATTACAATACATAACGTCAACATTATATCAACTTACAACAATCAACAGTGTAACTTACAATAAATAAATATATTCAAAACTACAAAGTGTTATAATTTTATAAATATCGTTTGTCCCGTACACCAGTCACTAAAGTGGTGACCCCGACGTGATTTGATCGCAACCGACGTGATTTGTCCGCGCCCTATGTAATTTTTTTCGCGACCGAAGTGATACCTACATAGTGACAGTGACAATAAAAATAGTGATTTGTGTATTCGACAAACTTTTATAGTGCAACTGACAATTTTTTTTAACGGTGTTTCGTGCCATCGACCAAGTGACAAGCGAGATGAACAAAAATATGGCATCAGAAACAATAGTGAGTGCTCTCGCGGAAACTGCAACAAAGTGCTTAACAACAAGTTCGATACAACATATTTACGGCCATAACTCATAAGTGGCACTACAACGGGCAGTCGTTAATGGCGACAGACGACACCTGCCCTTCGACATCGCGCCACACCATCATCACGAACACGACTACCAAGACGCAATTCCAGTGAACACGCGAAAACAACGACTCACAGACTTACCTACCCATATCACCTCGCAAGAACAGGTGACTGAGTTTCAAGTCTCAAGAGTTCAAAAACATCTCTGGTTATCACAATTGGACAAGCGGAATCAACGACTTCTGGACCTACTCACCCATATCACCTCTCAATTAGAGATGACTGAGTCTCAAGTCCTAACAGTCACGGTCGCCTCTGGTTCATCGCCACATATCGAGGTACTTCCCAAGTTTCCAAGCAACACGACCAGACGATACACCAAACGCAGTTCACTAAACCACCAGGTACACCATTCTCTGATTACACACGACTACGATGCATCCGTCGCCGCACACGCCGCCAAGGTTGTAGCAGTCACCCGATTCGTGACCCACGACTACGATGCATCCGTCGCCGCACACGCCGCCGAGGCTGTTGCAGTCACTCGAATCGTGACCCACGACGCAACCACCGTCGTACACGCAACCCAGGCTTTTGCGAACAAGCTCATCGTGACTCAATTCATAACGCATACGCCGTACTATCTCGCTTTGGCTCCATCAGTCATCATCACTACACCTGGACAATCGACCAACAATCGGCCAACAAACAAACCAACAAGCACTCAAATGATCGAACGAACAAATACGCAAACAACGACGAAGAACGCAATAAAGACAATACACGCAATAAACAGACGACGCATCAAGAGCTCCAGTCTTTCCCGCCCACCGGCCCGAAATTCAGCCAGACGGAAGACGACGAACACGGTCAGGTAGACGTGTCCGCTTCACGGACCGTCTACAGATAGGTTTTTCGTGAATTAAATCACTGGCAGGGGGGTACTGTAGTGACATTCGCGACATCTCACACGTTCAAATTTCTTAAATTTTATTTTTAATATTTCGTACTATTTTTATTCCTTTATTTAAGTTTGCCGACAAATATTATTTACTTTTACAACGTGTCTAGACTTACATTTTTCAACAAATTCTTTAATCTGTCTTAATCCTCTGTAGTTTATTAGTAACACGTACGCTTGGGTATTTCCGGTCGGCTTATCGTCTAATTTACCTTAAGTGCAGTTTTACAGTAATCAAAGACAAGCCGCCCGACCCTTTCTTTGGGTTATTCCAATTTCAAGTTCACGCGGTATGTTCCCCTTCTCTAAATATCTATCGCTATCCTTGTCTACCGATCCTAAGACAGGATAGTTCATTTTCTAAAACAGATAGTTGGTCTTCGCTCTTAAGACAGTAAACATCTCGCTGCAGTACTCTCGTGCTCGCTACATTACAATACATAACGTCAACATTATATCAACTTACAACAATCAACAGTGTAACTTACAATAAATAAATATATTCAAAACTACAAAGTGTTATAATTTTATAAATATCGTTTGTCCCGTACACCAGTCACTAAAAATATATCAAAATTTTATCGCTCCCCATTCCAATATCTTATATAGTACCTACTTATGCCATGTTTAATTCGTTGAATACAAAAAAAAATATTTTATACATTTTTCCACCCCCCTAACACCTTAAGGGTTCAATTTTGGTAAATACTGAAATAATTGTTTCATTATTTATATTGTAGAGTATGTTCGATAAGTTTCAATTAAATGCGAACAAAAAAAATATTTTTTATATAAATTTTGACACTCTGTTTTAACCCCGTAGGGGTTGAATTTCGAAAAATCCTTTCTTAGTGGGTGTTTACATCATAAAAGGAAGGCACCTACGAAATTTCACGTTTCTAGGTCCAGGGGTTTGGGCTGTACGTTGATATATGAGTGAGTGAGTGAGTGAGTGAATGAGTGAGTGGTTAAGGACAAACTCTTTTATAGATATAGATTACTTACTTTGTTCACTTATTCTTCTTCGAATTTGTTCAAAACCACCATTATTGTTATTGTTATTGTTATTGTTTGGGCAACAGACAATAGGTAAGAAACGTTGGAATGAACATATAGTCGTCTGCACCCCGGTTTGTATTGCATCTATGACATATTGACAGCTGTCTATGGCTCTGCATGTACCATAGGCTCCGGAATATTGGTCTTGACAGGGACTACCTGAAAATTTTAAAAACATTGTTCAAAGATGCATAATTTATTTTTATAATTTTTTTTTAATTAACATGTTTTTTGTGAACTTCCTGTATATCCGTGATTTAGAGTTTAAAGATCTGTATTTTTAAATTCATTTAACATACAGTCGAGATAATAAATATTGAAAGATTTTTATATTTAACTTACAAATTAACATTTTGGTGAAAAAGAGGATTCAATCTTTATGACAATTGAACGGCTTATATGTACATTAGGGCATAGGTGTCCGATCTATTGACCTTTGTGGGCCGTAAGGCGCAAAAAAATTTGATAAGGGCCGCACAAAAATTTGAAGACCTTTTTTTTATCTCTGTATTTATACTTATATTTATATTTTTATATGTTAATAAATTTTTTTAACTAATATCATAATTATTTTCATATTTTATTTATATTTGTATTTTTTTAAATCTTATGCGGGCCGCACGAAGACTGCTCGGGGGCCGTATATTATGACGATAATAAGTATATTATGACTTTTTCTGGTAGCTGATGAATTTTTAAAGAAGACAATAGTTTTTTAAATTGATTTATGTATACTGTTTTTGCACAAAATCGATAACAATTTTTTTTGTTTAATCGATTTTATGTGGATAAATAATTTCCAGCTACCAGAAAAATCCATAAAATACAGGAAAACGGGAAAGTTTGAGAGAAAAGTAATAGTAAAGTAACTCGAAAATTGCTATTTAAAGTGCATTGGGCATAGCCTAAATATTAATTTTCAACGCTGAATTTGCAGTTATCTTATTTTTTGGTTAGTACCAACAGATGAAGGGGTATTCCTTTTAATACTTCGATATGAACGAATACCCAGAAAAAAATTGTAGTTCTGCAGAGATCCACTCAGATATCTCGACAGCATTTTGAAACAACATAATATTTTTCACTGATTTTTTATCTGTGGAAACTTGCAAAAATATACAATGACCTACAAAGATTTAAAAGGATCTATAAAGATCTCTTCTGATCGTTGTAGATCGTGATAGATATTAAAACGTTGAAAAACATTAATTTTCAACGTTACAGTGATCTTCAGAGATCTTTGAAGATCTTTGTAGATCATTGTAGATCTTTTTTGAAGCCTTGTAGATCTTTGCAAGTCTCCGCAGATTAAAAACCAGTGACAAATATGTTATCTCAAAATGCAGATCTATCTAGATTTGAGTAGATCTCTGCAGATCTACAATATTTTCCCGGGTATAGGTAGATACATATATAAAATTTGAGTCTAGTAACACTTCTACATATTTACATATAATAAATAATTCTATAACTGCAAAACAACAATTCGCAAGCAGTATATTGTATAGTTTACAAATGTAATGTACTATTGTGTAATGTTTACTATGCATTCGAAATTTTCTAGTTATTAAATATTTGCTTAGCAAATGGCAATTACAATTAACCATATGATGTCAGTTCTTGCGATCAATAAATGCTATGGAAATTTATATTTTATTTCATTAGATAAATATCCATATATGGATTTGAATAATACATTGTATTTTATGTAAATTGAATATATTAGTTGGTACTTACTTATATTTAATTTACGATAACTTATACGTATATATTTTAACATTTTTTATAGTGAATATAATTTATAATATTTTATATACCATTTGTACTGTTATATAGGTAAAAACGTTGAAATAATATTTTCTTAATTATCTATTAGTTAGCAAAATTTTGCTAGCTAGGAAGTACAGTGGTACCTCGACATACGAGTGCCCTAACATACGAGTTTTTCGAGATACGAGCCGGCGAGCGAGTGATTTTTTGTTTTGAGTCACGAGCGAAATTCGAAATACGTTTTTATTATTCAAAACCACGTAACAAAAATAACTGGGGTGATATTTTGGGGATTGGAACGGATTAATGGTAGTTCAATTGTTTTGTATGGGGAAATTTGCTTCGGGATACGAGTAATTCAAGATACGAGCAAGGTTGCGGAACGAATTAAACTCGTATGTCGAGGTACCACTGTACTTTCAAATGAGGTATTGATTTTATGATAGTATCTATGGATTTGCTATGGAATTCAGATCATTGATACTTCAACTCATTGTAATATAGTTAGCGACTACAACGCGTGCGTGAAACTTGTAAAAGTCTTCATGAAACTCAAAGAGAACTGTCATATATGTTTGATACCTCATTTGAAAGAGTATAACCTCGAAGTGGTCCCATTTAAATTTTATCAAAATCTGACCATAGATTTAAAAAAAGAAGGGGTTTTCAATTTTTTTGTATATATATTTTTTATGTATTTTCGGGCATGACTTCAAAAAATATGCACCTACTTGGGGAAACTTTTGTTTGTTTGGAAGAGTATACTTTTGAGGTTGCCTCATATAAATTTCACCAAAATCTGACTTATAGAAACTGTAACTCAAATATAAAAAATCGTATAAGTGAGAGAAATTTTATATTTATGATTAATTTTCGTATCGGTAGAAAATTTTTTTAATCTCAGAAGAATTATTTTATACAAATAACCTTAAATGTACCTGTAAAGGTAAAAATAAGATTGTTTTGATGTAATATAACGTATATAATTTGTAGTCGAAAACAAAATATTGCGAAATATGAAAGAACCATCTGAAGGTTAAAAATAAATACCTATATGATTTATTCTTACTAATTTGTATATTTCTGATCTGTATATACCTCTTTGTTTCTCATTAATAATTATATTTAAATTAGGATTAGTTCAAATTCAGTACTTACCTTCATATTGTTGATTATATTGTCCACTAACTACAGAAAAACTTATTAAAAATACACTAAAAACTATCAAATGTTTAATTCTATTCGCAGCAGCCATTTCTCTACTTGTCGTACACAAACTGAAAATTCTTATTAAATCCTCTGTAATTCAACTGAGCCAGTTGACAAGGTCATGGACTTAAGATGGCTTAAGAATCTTCTTTATATGTATTAGGTGGGGGTATTGTTTACGCAAGGTTTACTTATATTAATTAAATAGCATGAAACTGAATACTTGTTTTAAAAGTCCGAATGTGCGTCATTTTGTTTTGGGAAATCCCATTCTGATGCTAATTTCAGGTTATTGGAAAAGATAATTATATTTTCAGTAAATAAACATTGTGTTATGATATACATGTGGGTATTTCTCTAGTAACTTGGTTATTTATACTAATTTTATTGTAATTATTATACGAAAGATAAAAATTAATAATTAATTCTACTTGTGTGTGTTTTTTTTTTTAAATATGTATTATATCGTATAATATTTATTGCAAATTATTTTGAGTCCCATGATGGACTGTATTTGACCCTATTCGGTAGTTGCTAATATTTTAAATATTATTATTAAAACCATTTTTGAAATATATATTTTTGAATTTCTTGAATGGCCCAACTCAAAAGAGTCAAGCCTACGAAAAATTAATTAATACTCATTTAAGTTGTTCCCCTCCACGGAAATCTTTAGTAAAAGGCGAAAGATTTATACGTTTATTGAAGAGAAACCAGAGTGCTCTGACATTGGCATCGGCTCATATACATACAGATCAGAAATACACTTCATTGGTGAGAGTTAACTCAGCCCAATCTAAGCCACCCCTAATTTGAACCGTTTTAGAGACAGCGTAACAGATGCATGGCCTACTATGATATTTTAGAGAATTATGTTTCTTATTATAACATAAAATGTTTATATTTTCAGTAATTAAAATTGTGTAATGTATTTATTTATTCGAAATGCAAAATAATTCGGATTGGCCAGTTTTAAATAAAATATATGTTTGAATTTCATGAATGGCCCAACTCAAAAGAGTCAAGCCTACGAAAAATTAATGAATACTCATTTAAGTTGTTCCCCTCCACGGAAATCTTTAGTAAAAGGCGAAAGATTTATACGTTTATGAAGAGAAACCAGAGTGCTCTGACATTGGCATCGGCTCATATACATACAGATCAGAAATACACTTCATTGGTGAGAGTTAACTCACCCCAATATAAGCCACCCCTAATTTAAACCGTTCTGGCAGTATCAGATGCATGGCCTACTATGATTTAATACAGAATTATGTTTCATATTACTTCCATGTTCGAAGAAATGGAAGTATTGTAATACCATCAAAAAATCATGTCCGAAAAAAAAGCAGATTCTGATTGTACTAACTTCAAAACGTAAAGAAAAGTTAATTTCCGCATGGCAGCTGTGCGTGTGTCTGAATGTAGAATTTTTTTCCGTGTACGATAACTACTGTAGATATGCACCGATTTGAATTATTTTTGGGGAAAATGTTTGCCTCAGTGAGTACTCCAGACCTATTGATTTTGGTGCTAATCGGATTAGGGGTTTCCGAAATATTCGAAATTTTGTACCAATTATCGTCTGAAAAGTTAGTATTATCTCACCAATTTTGATAAGACTTGGTACACTTGTAGTTCAATCCAATCTAAGGGGCACTTATTTTATAAACGTGCTTAGATAGCCACTGAAGGGGTGAAACCCACCCTCAAAATTTTAATTTTAAATACTAATAAATTCATGTTGTCATGGAAACAAGCGCAGTTAAATTCTAATGTCAGATTATTATTATTTTACAAAAATGTCTATTCTACAACTGACATTAGAATATTAGAAAACTATTATTTATAATATAAAGGTGAGTTTTATATTAAAAATTATTGTAAAAGATATTATAGAACATGGAAGTCATGTATGGTTCTCCATACCAATATTTATAACATAAAATGTTTATATTTTCAGTAAATAAAAATTGTGTAATGTATTTATTTATTCGAAATGCTAAATAATTCGGACTGACCAGTTTTAAATAAAATATATGTTTGAATTTCATGAATGGCCCAACTCAAAAGAGTCAAGCCTACGAAAAATTAATGAATACTCATTTAAGTTGTTCCCCTCCACGGAAATCTTTAGTAAAAGGCGAAAGATTTATACGTTTATGAAGAGAAACCAGAGTGCTCTGACATTGGCATCGGCTCATATACATACCGATCATGATACAATTATTAAAGATATGGCTTTCCCGAGTTTCATTTTTTCACTTTACTGCGCATGACGTCACACGTGATTCACTTTGTTTATATGTGTTTATATGCATGATACGTTTATATGGATACATAACACAGCGTTTTTTATATCTAAATTAAATTATTTATATAATTAATCCTTTTATAAATAAGTATTTGTTTTACTGATAACTGATATAATTTTGCATTTCATTATTGAATACCTTAAAATATATTTAAATAAATTCTCCATCAACTGAAAATAAGGAAATGCCTAGACTTTATTTCATTTTTGATCTTCTATATGTGGAAATGTATCTATTTACTCAGATATATTTCCAGATGTGACGGGACTTCAGTATGAGTTCTAGTTATAAAAGTTTCCCACTTATCCAAGTCCCACATAACCAAGTTTCACCGTATATATACATTAAATGTCAAACTGACGTTTATAATTATTGTGAATTATTAATTAAACATTTGACTACTTTCATGAACTACTATAATATTAATTTGGGCGAGTCACGTGTGACGTCACAGCGAACAGAGTGAAGTTAGGTGATATGCGCAATGCCATATCTGTATTAATTGTATCATGCATACAGATCAGAAATACACTTCATTGGTGAGAGTCAACTCACCCCAATCTAAGCCACCCTTAATTTAAACCGTTCTAGAAGCATAGCGTATCAAATGCATGGCCTTCTATGATATTTTACTGAATCATGTTTCTTATTATAACATAAAATGTTATATAAAATACTAGCGCAGTGTTACCCGTGTTAATATCCACAAATTATATACCAAAATCTTCCTCGTGAAATACTCTATCTATTAGTGAAAACCGGAATAAAATCCGCTCATTAGATACTGAGAAAATCAGTGTTTGACACAGAAATTTAATCTAGTAGACTTTAGTAGAGAATTAATAAATATTAAACATGCATCCTTAGAAGTTAGATCACATACCAGGGGATGAAAAAAAATTAAACATAACTTAATTTATAATTTTATTTAAATCAATTTTCATTTGGCCAAACAATATTTTCGATCCAATCTACATAGGAAGATACTTTTGTGTAGACTCCAGGTGTATTGATGACCCCACATAACTTTCCAAATGACGTAACGCCCATGATGCTGTACATGCAATATTCTGTCGGATGTGATATTTGTAAAGGTCCTCCGGAATCACCCTGTATAATAATAATAATATTTGTTAATTGAGTTAAAAATATAATAAACAGAAATAAATTCAAATTGAAGCAAGGTGTAGTCAATTTAGAAGGGGGGCCAACGAACAATTCATTTTACAGGCCGAAAGATTTTTGACAATTCTATTGCAGTGGTTTCCAAACTTTTTGACTCGCAGTGTCTTTTTTGAACTAAGGTTTTTCTATAGTGCCTTTCCCTAAGTCAAATCAACACGACTAACTTTTAATTAACAAGTCAAATGACTTCATAATGAACATAATTTATTAATTAACATTATTATTAACATAACAGAGATTGAACTGTTTGCCATATTTATCATGAGACTTTCGTATACGTAATAATTATTACTTACTTAATAAAAAAAGTATTTCTGGCTAAAACATAAATGTTGAAAAAAAATGCATAGGGAATAAATTATAGACAATAACATACTCGACATTTTTTTCTTATTTCATAAAAAATTCAAGAAGTCAAAAAATTGACAAGAGTAAACATCCGTTTCCGGTTGTTTGATTTGATACATAATATAGAGAATATAATTATCTATATCTAGTTTACGTCCCATTCATTTTATTCTATCTTTTATAAAAGTATATCAGAAACATGTTTTAATAAAATAAAAAATCACGTATACTATTCACTGTCAGTATTACGTATAAGAAAGTCCCATGGCTTATTTGAGAACACTATGTAATCGAATGTTAGTATTTTTCTGGGAAGGGGGGGGGGGTATAAATACTTACATTACACGTATCCTTCCTTTCATTAAATCCTCCCGCACAAATCTGCCTATTCCTCGCAATACCAAACGGTAACGCCCTATTTGATTCACTTGCATACGTCTCTGAACAATTATCATACGGATATATAATCAAATTAACTTTAAGTAAGGTATTGCTAGTCGCTGCTTGGAAGTCGACACTTCCCCAACCTGTAGCGATTGCAATCCTGTCTTTAGAATCGTCATCCAGGTGAAGACAAGCCGGGCGTACTGCCCGATTGAACTGGGCATCTTCGTTTAGTTTGAGTAGGGCTATGTCGTTGTATTTGACTGGGGGTTTGTATTCCGGATGCCGGTATGAACGCTCTATTAGGAAATCTTGGATATCACTGTCGTCATCTGTTTCGACGATGTTTGTTTCACCGAGACGGATGTATCGAGCTTCACCGCTGAAATTTTTAAAAATATTTTCGGCTTCACTTAAAAAGCAGAAATAACTCTTATAGCAAAATTTGCTAGCTTGCAAGTACTCGTAAATGAGGTAATAATTTTGTGATAGAGCAGTGATACTTGAACTCATCGTAACACATTTGGCGACTCTGACCGTACAAAATAATTATCATAATATCACCACTGTTTTCATACCATGGGTGTTTACTAGGGTGATTCATTTCCGCAAAACATTTTTTTTCAAGGTCCTCAAGCAAAATTTTAATCTACATATAGAAAAAAAAATTCTCACCAAGATTGAGCTCTTAATTCCTATTTTAAGTACTTGCAATTTAAATTTCTAATGCTTAGACACCTTTTATCATATTGGGAATCGGTTTGATGGACCTTACGGGAAATTTCACGCTCTTTAAAATTGCCTTAGTGTTTTTTTCTGTAACTCACACTGGTTCGCCAGTAGGAGTCATCTAAATACAGTTTTTGGAATAAATTGTTTTTTTTTTTCAAATTTCGAATGCTTAGATACCTTTTATCATATTGGGAATCGGTTTGATGGACCTTACGGGAAATTTCACGCTCTTTAAAATTGCCTTAGTGTTTTTTTCTGTAACTCACACTGATTCGCCAGTAGGAGTCATCTAAATACTAACTAATAATGCAGCATTATTAGTTAGTATTTATCAATTTCTTGCGTTTTAAGGCCTAAAAATGGCTGTAAATTCATTAAATATTAGTAAAAAAAACTATTTTTTACGAGTCAGCTCTTTTTTTCTCCCTAATTTTTGCGGTTTGCTAAAAAAATGGAAAAAAAAATTATTCCAAAAACTGTATTTAGATGACTCCTACTGGTGAACCAGTGTGAGTTACAGAAAAAAACACTAAGGCAATTTTAAAGAGCGTGAAATTTCCCGTAAGGTCCATCAAACCGATTCCCAATATGATAAAAGGTGTCTAAGCATTAGAAATTTGAAAAAAAATAATTTTACATGCATTTTAAATGGGAAAACTTCATATTTAAATTGCAAGTACTTAAAAAAGGAATTAAGAGTTCAATCTTACTGTCATAGAAGTTTGATACTTTATTTGAGAGTGCTTACTAGCTGGAAATTTTGCTAGCTTCTTTATGATTCTGGGCATTAAACTATTTATAGTTACTTACAGATCTCTGGAGAATAAACAATGTGCGGCTGTTAGGACAAATCGTTCGCTTATTAAAGAACCACCACAACTCCATGATTTGCTAGAATTATTTCCATACCCAATCAATGCCTATATTAAAAAATAATTATTCTTAGATTTCAATTTGTTTTGTATAGATAAATATAGTGTGATTTAAAAAACGGACTATATTTAGAGCTTATTAATATGTTTAATTAATGGTAACGTAGCTTTTTCTTAAATCATTTTATTTTAAGGATCTTATTGTACGTAAAAACTATGAAACTTTTATGCGAATTTTTTTTCAGTATGAGGCGAAATTTTTTGGCTCCATGTCTCTGGCACCCCCTTTTTTGAAATTCGAATTTTATTATATGCAGTTCGTTTGTGCTTCGTTTATAATCATGTTTATAACGCATTAACAGTTTTTTTACGAATAGCTCCTAAAGGGTTAAAGCATAAACGAATATAATTTCAGCACAAACGTGCACAAACGAAGCAGAAACGAACTGCACATTCAAAAATTTAAATTTCAAAAAAGGGGGTGTCAGAGACATGTTTTCGGTATTTTTAAATATAAATAACATGTAAAGGGTTAAAGCACAAACGATGAAAATTTCTGCACAAACGTGCACAAACGAAGCACAAACGAACTGCATATAGTAAAATTCGAATTTCAAAAGGGGGGGGGGGGGCTCCCATGTCTACAGCACTCACTTTGATTTTTTTGAATATCTCCTAAAGGGTTTAAGCACAAACGAAAGGATTTCCTGCACAAACGTACACAAACGAAGCACAAACGAACTGCATATAATAAAATTCGAATTTCAAAAAAGGGGGTTCCAGAGACATGAAGCTAAATTTTTTTTAAACATTCACAAAAAAAAACAGTGATTCCTCGTGCTAAACTCACCAAAGGTAGATAATTTTTAACGAGTTTTTTTAATAAGTATTCGCATGAACTGTTATTGGTTAAGAATTTATATAATTTTATTTAAAAATATTAATTCGAAATTTTAAAACTGATGATTTTTTCGTATATTTTTTTATTTTTAATAAATTTTTCTGCTTTGTAAACGTCAAAATGACATCAAAAGAAATAGCGATCGAACAAAATAAATGATTTTTTAAGTAATTCGACATAAATCTTCGTAAGAGAAAAATGTTTTTATAAAATTTTCACGTAATATTTTTTTAAAGATATCCCAATCTTTTAAAAAAATAACTATTTTAGGATTTCACCCTTTTCGCTTTAACTTTTCGATATAAAAATTTGCAACTTTTATTTTTTTACCACCCAATTTATTTTTTTTTACCATATGAGGAAACTCATTTTGTCCAGCATCTTCACCACCAACAATTGAATTAAACTGAGCACAGACAGAGTACCCATCTTCATCATAAACAGCCTTTCCATACTCTTCACATTCTAAAAACAACGAAGGTAAAATAAAACTAAATTATATTTTAATACATAAAATATTCTCACTTCTTCCGCTTAATCCCAATAACGGTTTCATTGTAGTAATCACCTCATTTGGACAACAGACGTACTGGTTGTTACATTCGGTATAATTTCGTTTGTTTCTGAAAGCATCAAGAACTGGCTCACAATCGAAGAGACTTTCGCACCTCCCTGACCTTCCTTCAGTTATACATATTTCACCTATAATTAATAAATTATAATGCCCGGTATTATAAAGAAATTGCATGCAAGCAATTTGTTTCCATGCAAAGCAAACGCTATCTACTAGGAGTCAAATTGTCTTGATATTTTAAAGCTACAATCTGTGATTGGTTGTCATTTACATTTGACTCCTAGTAGATAGCGTTTGCAAATCCCAAATTTCCATGGAAACAAATTTGCTTGCATGCAATTTCTTTATAATACCGGGCATAATACTTTTAAAAATGATTTAAAAAAAATCTAAACTGAAATTTTTACACATATATTTTTTACTCGGGAATTACTGAACCGATTTCTATACGGTTTTCACCAATAGTTAGACAATTTTTCTGTGCATGTTCGTGGCTATTAATATTTTATGAAAAAGTTATATTTAACATCAATAAACTAAAAAAATCTTTATCAAATCGTGTTTTGTTTCCATGATGTCATTTATATAAAAACATAGATAGCCATGGAATACAAAATTTTATAATTTACAGTGTCAATATTTTATTAATTAAGATCACTATGACTATGACGGGTAATACCTTGTCCAAAAAGTAAAATAATATTAACCTTTTATAATTTCTTTTACACAGCAAACGGATGTTGCCAAGTTTTTGAAATTGCATATTGTTACTCGTTCTTTATTTTCTATAGCTTTTAAAGCTGTGGGGCAGTTTTCAATTGCAGTGCAGATTCCTTCTTTTTTGGTTGTTGGTTCAATACAGATTTCACCTGTTTAAAATAATTAAAGGGTTCACAATATTCATAAAATAAATCGGCGGTAAAAATTGATATACAGTGTATTTCAAGTTGCCATAAGAAAATTAACATAGGGCGAATTAAAAGTCTTATGCCCGGTATTATAGTAACCTTTGATTTAATTTAATGATATGCCATTGGTGCATTTTGAAATGCAGCCACAAACTTTGATAAAACAGTCATTAGTATTTTGTTTACACGTTCATAATAATAACTGTGGATTACAAAAATGTTTTGAAAACAAAATACTAATGACTATTTCATTAAATTTTATGGCGGCATTTCAAAATGCACCAATGACACATTGAAATTAGACCAAAGGCTACTACAACACTTCTAATTCTCTCCATATTAAATTTCATATTGGCTTAAACAACTTGGAATACACTGTATAGAAATAAAGTTTCATGGATTGAAATATCTAATTTTCACATTTATCTATAATTTATATCCATTTTTATTATATAGCAAAATCAAAATGAGAATTTATCTTAGATGTTAAATATTTCGGCCAAAAAAATCAATTTTTTCAAATATAATTAAAAAAAAAATTTTTTTTCCTATACACCATTTTTTACCAAAATTACTGTAGTTTGAATATTAATTAATTGAATATATATTAATTTATAATATTTCTAACTCTAGTAATAAAAAAAAAATGGTAGCCATCTTAAATTAAATTAAAATAATAATATTATAAAATATATTTACCGTCACATTTTTGTATATACGGATGATAGCACTTGACATTTAAAACTAACAAACTTTGTATAGCTACAAGAGCAGCAATAACCTTAACTTCCATCACCTCGGTCAACTTTACAACAGTGAGGTTATGTTATTGTCCAATGATCTTTATAAACAACATTTTTATTGCTTTGCTACATTCTCAGTTTTGTGGCTATATGTGACTCAGATTGCATATATAATAAGTTGGAATGTGTATTAAGACGTGTTTAGAAAAAAATCAAGTGTTTTTTTATGTTGATTTATTCAGGAAGTTGTTTTTTGTAATTGTGAATGATTTTGGCGACTAAAATGAGACTTAGTTCTTTCTGAGAAAATAATACCGAGGCCAAAACAATTAATTTATCGTTCTGTAGAGTAAATACGGGTCTATTCATAGACATAGAGCATTGTAAGATTTCTCCAAAACAGTGAGATAGGCGGCTATTACACTATCAAAGAAATGTGATAAAATTTCTTTGATCAATGAAATATGACAGTGTAATATGTCAACTTTTATAATATTTACCTTCATAATATTTCTTTTATCATAGATAATGACAGTTTCTTATACATGATCAATGTTTTTTGACGGATAAATCAAAATGGCGACTGAAAAGTGTTCGTGGATGGTTTCGGCTACGAAATTATTTATAAATTATGATCAAATGTTTGTAAAAGATCTTTGACAATTTTATTTGATAGTGTAATAGCCGCCATAGTGTTTGGGATATATCTATCTCTTTTTCTAAGAAGAATAATAAATTAGACACTCTTGTTTAAATAAGGATAAATATATCCTAAATCATTTCTATCTTTTAGTTTTGACATGACTCTTTTCATGTCAGATGAGAACATATTCTAATATTATTACCCCCCCCCCCTCTTCCAAAGGTATCTGAAAATAACTTTAAATGTTTTCAAATTTTATTTTAAAAAAATTAATAAATATAAAATATAGTACAAATAATATTTTAAACCCAAACGATATCTTCTATCCATGTCAAGTAGGCTGAGACTTTACTGTAGAGTCCAGGTTCGTTCACAATACCGCATAGGTTTCCAAATGACGTCACGCCGATTATACGAAACATGCAGTTATTTTCTGAATCAGCGATCTGGATCGGTCCCCCTGAATCTACCTGTAAAACCAATTAATTTTGACTCTAATTAGAGAATTAAACTTGCTGTTATTATATCTAAAACAGCAGTTCTAAAAAAAAGTTTATTTTTTGTGGAAGAAATTTTAGGTTAGGTTTTTTAGCGCAACCCACTGAAGGTGGTAGCGGTTATATGCTCGATTTTTCGTCCGTCCGTCCGTCTGTCTTCCACCGCGACATCTCGACCCCTTGACTACCTAGAGACCTCAGGTTTTCGCTAAATAGTAGGTCTATGGTTCTAGTTTAGCCCATTTTAGGAATTTTTCCGGCTATGGCCTTTCATCCGGCCACGGACAGGCATAATGTCCATTTTTCATACAAAATGTTTCGTATATTATGGCTTCATGTACCTCGTTGGACTCGGGATTGATTCATGAATCGATTGGCAATGATATTTTTTGAGTGTGGATTTTGATATTTTTGAATAATATTGTTCATATCATTTAGTACAAAAAATTCGAATTTCGTGAATCGATCCGATTGCTTCGAAATCAGTAAAATCAAGTCAATATGCATCGATTCAGTCGTTTTAAGACGAATTAGAGCCATTTGAGACATTTCAGTTCATATCATTTAGTACAAAAAATTCGAATTTTGTGAATCGATCCGATTGCTTCGAAATAAGGAAAATCAAGTCAATATGCATCGATTCGGTCGTTTTACGACGACTTAGAGCCATTTGAGAGATTTCAGTTCATATCATTTAGTACAAAAAATTCGAATTTCGTGAATCGATCCGATTGCCTCGAAATCAGTAAAATCAAGTCAATATGCATCGATTCGGTCGTTTTACGACGAATTAGAGCCATTTGAGAGATTTCAGGTCATATCATTTAGTACAAAAAATTCGAATTTCGTGAATAGAGTTTGTTGGGTTAGGTTAGGTTAGGTTAGGTTAATTTCGTGAATCGATCCGATTGCTTCGAAATCAGTAAAATCGAATCAATTTGCATCAATTCGGTCGTTTTAAGACGATTTAGAGCTATTTAAGACATTTCAGTTCATATCATTTAGTACAAAAAATTCGAATTTCGTGAATCGATCCGATTGCTTCGAAATCAGTAAAATCAAGTCAATATGCATCGATTCAGTCGTTTTAAGACGAATTAGAGCTATTTGAGACATTTCAGTTCATATCATTTAGTACAAAAAATTCGAATTTTGTGAATCGATCCGATTGCTTCGAAATAAGGAAAATCAAGTCAATATGCATCGATTCGGTCGTTTTAAGACGAATTAGAGCCATTTGAGACATTTCAGTTTATATCATTTAGTACAAAAAATTCGAATTTCGTGAATAGAGTTTGTTGGGTTAGGTTAGGTTTAAAAGAACAATATTATTAATTTTACTTACATTGCAAGTATCTTCATCATTTTTAAATCCTCCAGCACAAAATTGTGTATCATGATGAACTCCATTCATTAAAAATTTATAATTTGATTGTTTATTATAAATATCACTGCATTTTTCTCTAGAAGTTGCTAATATTACAACCTGAAATATAAAATTAATCTCCGGTATCTTAAAGAAGCTAGCAAAATTTACTAGCAGGCAAGCACTCTCAAATAAGGTATTTGCTAGTGATACTTCAACTTATTGTAAAACAGTTGGCGACTCTGACAGTACAAAATAAATTTCATAATATCAACACTATCGAAGTGACACCTAAAGGGTTAAAGCGTTAACAGAGCTTCTAGTTAGATAAATAAGAAACACAAGACGTATATTTTTTTTCGAAAACTAATATTGAGAATGTAAGCATGTTTATAACGCATTAACAGTTTTTTACGAATAGCTCCTAAAGGGTTAAAGCATAAACGAATATAATTTCAGCACAAACGAAGCAGAAACGAACTGCACATTCAAAAATTTAAATTTTAAAAAAGGGGGTGCCAGAGACATGTTTTCGGTATTTTTAAATATAAATAACATGTAAAGGGTTAAAGCACAAACGATGAAATTTTCTGCACAAACGTGCACAAACGAAGCACAAACGAACTGCATATAGTAAAATTCGAATTTCATAATATCACCACTGTTTTATCACCCTTGTTTGTGTTTACATACAACGCGTGCGTGAAACTTGTCAAAGTCTTCATGAAACTACAAGAGAACTGTCATATATAAGTTTGATACCTCATTTGAGAGTCCTTGTTAGCTAGCAAATTTGCTAGCTTTTTTTATGATACCGGACATAAATCGTAAAAAAATGTATATTAACCCTTTGTAGCCTCATGTGACATTTCTGTAACAAACCTCAATAATTCCGCTAATATACGTACTAAATATATTTAGTTCATTCAAATATGTGTAACACTACTGTAACATACCTACCAGTGAATAACTTAGTATCAAGTAAAATTAACAGATGGCATAATCTATTGACTTACGTATTATTACGTAACTATTGGCAGTAAGGCAGGACCAGATCGGCTACTGGCCGATTTGGGTAGAAAAAAGAATACGTTGTAAGTTTCCCCAGTGTACTGGCGTTTCACAAACAATTTGCGAAAAATGCGGTGTAGCATTATGCTACAACAAACAAAATAATTGTTTCAAATCCTGCCATACCACATAAGTGTTTTTTTTTATGATTAACTCACAGTAATGTCACTCCTAAAAAAGTCAAATAAATAGTTAATAATAAATATTTTTAAATTTTTGAAAAATATGTTTTTTTTATATGCCTAAACTTGTCTCTTTATCAACATAATTTAATTTTTTAAGATCTTGAGCTACAAAGGGTTAAGAATTTTCAAAAACTAAAATTTTAATACATGCCTCTAATAATTTATTACTGATAGGAATATTAAAATCTGTGCTTCCCCAACCGGTTACCGTTACGACCATCTGCTCGACGACGTCGTGCTGGTATAGGCACGCGGGCCGCACACCTTTCGTTATACGGACTACTCCGTCTATCTCTATAAGCCCTATGTCGTTATATTTAGACGGTGGATGGTACCCGGGGTGAGGTACCGTTCTAAGTACCGAGAACTCTTGTACAAATTCGTCATCTTCGGCTGATGCGATGTTGTAATCGCCAAGACGGATGAATTTGGCAAAACCTCTGCAAATTAATGAAAAAAATATTTTTTTTATTTTTCTTATGTTTATTCTATAGAAAATGATGTGAAAAGTTGATATTTTCAAACCGCAGATCTGTATCTTATACCGTTCTTGAGATATGGCATCTCAAAGTTTTTTTTTTTTTTGGAGAAAATTTTAGTCAAAATTGATTTTAGTTGAAGGATTTGAAATTAAAATTAAATAAAAGCGATATTAAAGGCTATATCAAAGGAGCCCTGATTTTTTTAAATAAGGGTTACAGTGTTTTTTGAAATACTTACAAAATTTCTGAGTGGAGACAGTGAGCAGCTGTTAGGATGAATTTTTCACTAATTAAAGAACCCCCACAGTTCCAAGATTTGTGAATTTTGGTTCCATATCCAATGGATGCCTAAAATTTAAAAAAAATATATTTTTTTACGTGTGTTTTTTTTTTATTAACTAATATTAATTCTTTTTTAGTCCTGGAGGTGCCAGTTGAAATAAATGACAAAATATTAGCCATCAAATATAATTGAAACAAAAAAAGGTCAAAAATGATAGAATATATTTTTAACATTTTGAATAATTCAGTTAGTAATTTTTTTACTTACCATATGTGGATATTTATTGGGGGCATGTTTTGAACACAAAGAGCTTCCAATTTTAGCAACAATACTAGTATATTCTTGGCACTCTAAAAAAATGTATAATAAATATAATTAGAAGCTAAAAAATATTTTTTTTAATAAATTTTATCAATATCGTTTCATAATCTGTAACGGAACGAGATTTATCTTTCTCGTCTTCTCTCGTGTAAAACTCCTTAATAAAGTACAATCTACTGCAGTGGTGCACACAGAAAAAAAATCAAGGGGGTTTAAAAAAATTGTAATGGTATGTATTTTTTGTTTTTAATGTATCACAAAATTGTTTAATTAAATAATGACTAATTCGGAGGGGGGGGGAGTCTCACCCCCTTACCACCTCTAAGGTGCGCCACTGATCTACTGTATCTATCATAATAATTATTTTAAACATAGGTACTTACTCAATTCAGATTTTCTAATCTTTGTTAACGATATTTTTAAAACACTTTCATCATTTTCACTATTTTGATTAGTGGGCCTTGTTGTTTCATCATATTTGTAAAATGGCGTAGTTCTTTCATGATCCTTCGGTGGAAAATTATGCTGAAATAATAATTCCAGTGTCGTGTATCTGGGTACATCTTCTTTAGTATTAGCCGTTTCTTTAACCGATGAAAAATTATGTTGAATTATTAATTCTAATGTATATTTAGGTACATCTTTTGTAGTACTTGTTTTTTCAATAGGTGCAAAAGTATACCCCAGTTCCAACGTCGTGAATTTAAGCACATTCATTGTTGTAGTTTCTAATTTGTATGGGTCGTCATATTTTGAAGCCACTATTGTTTTTTCACAGCATACATATTTATCGTTGCATTTGGATTTGATTTCGGTATAGAATGAACATTCGTGTTGTGGTACACATGTTCCAATTATATTTGATTTACCTGATCTGCATTTTTTTCCTGAAATATTTAAGTATTCACAAAAAAAGTAAATATGCCAATTTCAGAAGAGATAAGAAGATAAAAAAAGAGAAATAAATACTCAGTAAAAGTAGTTGAAGTACAAGCACCAAGTACTAACAATAAGTGAAAGTACTTAAAGTATCAAGTAATTTTTAATGTTTTCAAATTTAGTTGAAATGAGTACTTCAAGTACCAAAAAGTATAGTTCTGGACTAACAAGGGAACCTTTTCAAGTCGAAAATTCGTATCGAGTTTAAACATTGTATATAGTTAGAGGAGGTCAAGGTAAGTAAGAAAAAAATTATTACAGCTGCGGTAAAACGGTTTAAGGGGATGAAACACCCCTATGAAAATGTGCAAAATAATCATATTTTTTCAAATAACTCTGAAATTAATGAAAATTTAAAAAAAATCTATAATACAAAATTTTCATGATTTTTTTTATGCTCTTTTGAATGGAGATAGTCAAAATTCGAAAAAATGAAACCTTGGGAATGTGGGGGTTAACGGTTTGATTTTTTCGAATTTTAACTACCTCACCATTCGAAAGAGTATAAAAAATCATGAAAATTTTGTATTGTGGATTTTTTAAAATTTTCATTAGTTTCAGAGTTATTTAAAAAAATATTATTTTGCACTTTTTCATATGGGTGTTTCACCCCTTTAAACCGTTTCACCGCAGCTATGATAATTTTTTTCTTACTTACCTTGACCTCCTCTAATTATATACAAAGTTTAAACTCGATGCAAATTTTCGACTTGAAAAGGTTCCCTTGTGAGTTAACCAAATGAATCTATAACATTTTCGTTTGATTTTCAGGAATGTTATTTATTTAATATAACAATAAACCTAATGTATCGTCTTCAATAGGACAGCATACAGTTGTCGAAGAGTTTTTAAATCCACATATTGTTACAATATCTCTACTTTTTATAACGTTTTGTATTTTTGGGCATTTCTCCACGGGCACACAGATACCTTGTACTTGGCTGTTCTCCGGTATGCATAGGTCACCTAAAATATTTTTTAAATTAAGTATTTACTGAAATAAATCAGAATAAAATATAAATACAATGCAAATATTAAAAAAGGTATACCGTCGAAATTTGTTAAAACGATATTTAGTTAATACAACATTTCGCACTTCCGCAAAAAAGTGCCATAACTCAAAATAAAACGGGCAAGTGCGTGTTGGGCACGCACATGATAGGGTTCCGTAGTCATTCTCATTACGATTTATAAAAGGTATTTTTCAAAATTTTCGTGACTGAAGGGTTAAAATCAAAAAGTCATTTGACTTTTATTATTGTATTTTAGGAGACCTATCAAATGACACCCCACTCAATGGGGTAAATGAAAAAAATGTGAGTTCACTTTTCAATCTATGAAAAGGGGGTCCAAAATATTTTTGACAATGTTCGTTATAATTTTCAGTGAAAGTGCTAATTAAAAGCTACATTCTGAATTTTTTTCAGATTTTTTGAATTGATAGTTTAGAAAATAGAGGGGGGGACGCTCTGACAGCGACATTAAAAAGCAAATATATCGCGACTGAAGGGTTAAAATCAAAAAGTTATTTGACGTTTTTTATTGCATTTTACGAGACCTATTAAATGACACCCCACTCAATAGGGTAAGTTGGGAAAAAAATGAAAGTTCAATTTTCAGTCTATGAAAGGGGGTTCCAAAATATTTTTGACAATGTTCGTTATAATTTTCAGTGAAAGTACTAATTAAAATCTACGTTCTGGAATTTTTTCAGATTTTTTAAATTGATAGTTTAGAAAATAGAGGGGGGGGGACGCTTTTTTAATGACTTTGGAGAGAAAATACATCGTGATCGAAAGGTTAAAATTAAAAATTTCTATTACATTTTTTGTTGCATTTTAGGAGACCTTTCTAACGACTCCCCACTCAATGGTGTAGGTGAATTTTTTTTTTTGAAAACACTTTTCATTTTATGAAAGAGGGGTCTAAAAAATGTTTATTTTCAAAAATCTTATCATTTCTGTTTTTGGGTCATCAATCTACGGCCGTATACCAAATTTCATCTTATTATCTCAAAATTTTTGAAGACGGACGGACGGACATGGAGAAACTATAAGGGTTCCTAGTTTTCTACGGAACCCTAAAAAGTCATATTTGAGATAAATATGTAGAATGATTCCAAATTACTATATATTTCTACTAAAAATTGTCATTAATGTACTTCGTGTTTAATCACTAAGCGTTTTAATAGTTACTTTTTTTCAAACATCACAGGAATACTAAAATATTTAAATTAAATACTGTATATCAGTCGTTTTCCTATACTACCTTTACAATTTTGATTTACCTAAATTGTTTTAATTTCATTTATTCCTATTTCCTCAAAACTACATTTTTTGAGTTGTGACACTTTTTTTGCGGGGGCACATCGGTTTTAACGACTCAAAATAAAAGTCCCCCTGAATCTCGTATTGATCCCTTCGATGTCGTTATAACCGATTTTGATTGTAGTTTTAATTTATATTACAATTTACTTCTTTTTAAAAACGTTAAAAGTCACGTAGTCCGATTTAAAGACACTCCAGTAAGAGTTATGATAGTGTCGCCATTTTTAGCCAAACTAGCAGTGACGTAATTTATTCAAAAAATAATTTTTAATATTATATTTCGCAACTATAAAAAATTGGATTAATAAAATAAAAAAATACATCATTGAGTGAAATTTGGCTACTACAATCAATCATAAATCGATTCGTGCTGTCAGAACTCTTTCTACGAGCATCTCTAGCCTTACAAACCATTCTATTAAAGAAGCAAACAATGAAAAAAAATTAGTAAGTTACATAATCTAAAAATAGCATTTTTAATAAATTAGGTCAAAAATAAAAATAATTTTTAAATACTCACCATCTTCTTTTTGATTATAAATATGTGCCGTTTGCACAATCTTACACACAGAAATGAAAAATAGCAAAACGACCTTAACATGCATCTCTTTAAACTTTAACTAACCACATTTATGTATATAAATATATTGGCATTAAATTTATATTTTTCACTTTAAATTCATCACACATCAACACAAGATGTCAACAAATGTAGCTCATAGTTTACGAAATCAAAATTCTTAGAATAGTACTCTAAAAGAATGTATTTTTTATCTGACAGAAGGAAAATATTCATATAATTTGGTATAAGTTTTTTGTAATGAAATAATTTACTTCATTCTAACCGGTTTTTTAAATATAAAAAGTAATAATTAGTATCTATGTATATTGTATATGTTATTTAATATTTTTAAAGTATGTATGTACAGATTTTAAGGTCACTTACCGTAAGTAGGTTCATCTTTGAGGATTTTGATTAAATTTTTTAACAGCTGACAATTAGTTAAAAAATCATTTCAGAATATTGACTGGATTTTACTTATAATCTTTTTATTAAGATGTCGTAGAAAACTGGGAACCCTTATAGTTTCTCAATGTCCGTCTTTGTAAAAATTTTGACATAATGAGATGAAATTTGATGCCCCAAAAAAACTTTTTTTCACCTACCCGGTTGAGTGGGGTGTCGTTAGAAACGTCTCCTAAAATGCAACAAAAATGTATCAGGACCTTTTGATTTTAACCCTTCAATCACGATTTATTTGCTCTTCAAAGTCATTATGAAAGCCCCCCCCCTGTATTTTCAAAACTTTCAATTCAAAAAATCTGAAAAAAATTTAGAATGTAGCTTTAAATTAGTACTTTCACTGAAAATTCTAACGAACATTGTCAAAAATATTTTTCCCAAAAATTAAATACACAACATTAAAAAAGTATGTTTTTTATTTTTTATAACACCCATATACAAAACATTTATGATTTTACAACTTACATATATTTTCAGTTACTATAAATGGGAACAAGCGATATATTTTTTGTATTTTAAAAATAAATACAATGTCAATAATTGTATCCGTGTCAATAATAGTATCGCATACCCTACAAAGGTGTTATAGATTATGGCGAGACAATGCTTTCTATCCATGGTACATAAGCTGATACTCTGGTGTAGACATTTGGTGAGGTAATAAACGGACAAATCTTCCAAAATGAAGGGATACCAACTAGAGTGTACATGCAAAAAGCTCTGTGGTGGTACACCTGCAGAAGTCCAGGTAGATCAGCCTGTAAATATTGAGTAATATTTAAGTACAGTAAATTATCAGGGGGTAGAGGTCGTTTCATTTTTTTATTTAGAATATGTCTTTCTTATGGCATCAGAAAAAAAAGGATTTCCTTTTAAAATATTAAAATTAACTCGGTATCTTCTTTGAATAATACCCCAGTGTTGAAACATTTTTAAATTAAATGTACTGAATTAGAAATATTTGTTGATATGTGATAACTGCCATTACTGGATAATAATCTATATACATTTAACTGTCTTACAGCGTGATTTGATGGTAATTGGTCATTTTGTTTTAAAACAGTGGATAAATAATTATCGCGGTTCGGCAGACTATCAAGTAAAGGACCTTTGTTTGAAGATGCCGTTTTTTTTTTTCAAATTCACCAGTCCTGACATTATCTGTCCCCCGTGGGACATCATTTTTTGAGGCGCCTCCTGGATAGTTGTTAAAAAATGAAATTAAAAAAAATCAAGTATTTTTGTATTCTATAAGCTTCAAATTAAAGTTTAAAAAAATCATTGTAATATCTTATACAGGCCCTGAAAAAAAATATTGAAAATGTTGTATTTTTTAGCTTTCCAAAGTGGTCAAGTACCTTAAAACGTTCAAAACTGGTGCCAATATCTTATATCCATAAAAATTTCATACCTGGCAAGAACTAACATCCGCATTTTTAATCGCACCACAAATTTGTATCGCATCTAAAACTCCATCCTTCAATCTCTTCTCTGAAATGAAATCCACATAACTAGTATTACACATATCGCTATGCACGAGATCCAGGACAATTTTCCTCATGTCATCCTTCTTTAGTTTCTCTGTATCTTCTTTGCCCCATCCCGTAGCAATTGCTTTCTCTGTATCTACTTCGTGTTCGATGTTCAAGCAAGTCGGTCTGACTTGAGCTGTTATTTCAGCAGGTCTGTCTAACTTCAGGAGAGCTAAGTCGTTGTACATAGAAGGCTTAATGTACTCAGGATGTGCTGTTGTTTCTATTATTGTAAATTCTTGAAGGCCGGAGTAGTCTCCGACGTGATCGATGTTGATTATACCCAGTCGTACGTATTTTGGGGCTCCACTGGAATTTTTTAAATTTTGTTTAGATAAAATAAAAATTGAAAGTATTTAAGAAAATAGAATGTACATTCTGAGTCAAAAATAATTTAAATCTAGATGCAATGGACGATCAAAATCAAATTATGAATTATTCACTTTAAATGCTTGTAGGAAAGTCAAATTCGTTTATAAACTACTTAAACAATATTAGTACTTATGTTTAAAACCTTATTTCCCATTTTTTAACTGTTATTTTACAATTTTAGTCAAAAAATTAATATTTGTGTTGATTACATGAAAAAAATTTATTCTGAATTCATCTGTCAGATTTAAAAACAAAAGAATCATATTAGTAATTTATATGCTTACATAATGAAAAACTATGTAATAAAACAAAACAAATCATTACATTTAAGAACGCCATTTTTTTTATATTTTTCAGCAGTAATTATTTTTTTCTCGCAATTTAAGTTCTGTAAGAGTATAATTTTTTTTATGAAACGTGTTACTAAATATGTAAGTGACGTGTTTCAGATATTTTTCGTTGTTTGAACCATGTGTATTATTACAATTTAATCGTCAATACACCATTCTGCCATAAGAGCCCATGTTAATTTCGTTAATTTTAAAAATATAATTGCTCTCAAACTATGTAGTAGATCCTTCTGAAATTTTGTGTGGGTACTTGAATTTTATTAAGGAATAACTCCTCCAAATTTAAACTATTTTTCGTGTAAATGAGATACCTACCATGCATAATACAGTTAAATTCAGTTAAACTTACACTATTTGAACATCTAGGCAATGAGCTGGGGCTAAAACATACTGTTCACTGATCAAAGCACCGGCGCAAAGCCAGGCTTTCTTGTCGTCGGAATCATAGCCAAGTACAGCCTGAAAAATATAATTAAAATATAAATATTGTATATCTATAAAATTAATTTTTATTGGAAATAGTTAAATTTTGTTTTATAAACAAATATTAATTCTACTTTCTTTTATTTTTTAACGAGGTAGCTTCAATTTTGACGAGATGACTTTAAAAGAAAACATTAAATAATATTTTTAATACGTAAATTTTACCTTATCTCGTCTACTAAGTTTTAGGGTATTATGATTGTATACCAATATCCTTAAATGGATTATTTACGTATTGTGGGGGATTAAAAATATAATTTATATATTTCTAAAGGTTAATCGTATTGTTTATAAATGTTCTTTATGGATATTCAGTATCAATTATTGCATTTTATCTAAATAGATGTGATTTAAATGAAAAATAGTGAAAATTAATGTTTGTGTAGATAGTTATGATTCTAATTCTTGATTTTTTTTGTAATTGAGTTGATATTTTTATGAAAAATTAATGTTTGATACATGAAAATTTACAAATTTTTTTTGTGTTTTAGATTTCGTTAAAAGTATGTTTATTTTATAGAAAATGACGTGAAAAGTTGAATTTTTCAAACCGCAGGTCTGTATCTCAAACCGTTCTCGAGATATGGCCTCTCAAAGTTTTAGTTTTTTCAAAATTTTCGAGAAAAATAGCCGTAACTTTTGAATGTGTCGTCGGATTTGATTTTTGTTGACAGATTTGGAATCAGCGTGTCAAAATCTATATAATGACATGTATAAGTTATAAAAATTCGAAAAAAAAAAAATTCGCGAAAAATCGAAAAAATTCAAAGGGGTATACCTTAAAAAAATGACGATTTTTCACAAAAAAATTTTTGTCGAATTTTAAAGTATTATACATGTCATTATATAGATTTTGACGCGCTGATTCCAAATCTGTCAACAAAAATCAAATCCGACTTCACGTTCAAAAGTTACGGCCATTTTTTTCCAAAATTTTGGAAAAACTGAAACTTTAAGAGGCGATATCTCGAGAACGGTTTGAGATACAGACCTGCGGTTTGAAAATTTCAACTTTTCACGTCGTTTTCTATAGAATTAACATACTTTTAACGAAATCTAAAATCCAAAAAATTTTGATCAGATTTCATGCTTTAAATTTCAATTTTCTTAAAAATTCAACTCAAATACAAGAAAAAACAATAGGAGAACCAAAACTAACCCACCAAAGTAACATATATTTCTACTACATAGTATATCAATTAGAAAAAAAAAACTGTTTTTAAACTTATGTGGTCTAGGGACCTCTTTTTGAACAATAATTTTTAAAGAACCACTTTTCTCTGACAGTAAAACAAAGATGGTCGTTAAATACTAATTAATCACTGGTAAAAAGAAATGTAAAAGCACTTTAATTTATGCCAAACATTTTTCTAGGACCCTAGCTTAAGAACCTCTGAACTAGATTAATAAATAAGTTTTAATTTTAAAAATATAATAATTTATTCGTTTTATCAAAAAAAATCCATTTAAATAAAAACATTTTTATTTATAAATGACACAAAAATGTACCTACTTTAATTAAATTTATTATTTTGTATTTCTAACATATTTTGATAACCTTAACATAAAAAATTATCATTAAATATAATGCAATACATAATAATATGGATTTAGAAAAGTACATTGACATAATTAGTTTTAATAAAATATTGTTAATTTAATAAAAGTATATTTAAAATGCAATAAAATTATGCGATTCCTACAAAAAATGTATATTTGTTTACAATAGTTGTATTCTCAACTAGATATCAACCTTGAAAAAAATTCAATTAATGTTAATAATACTTGTTTTTACTTACAGTATGTGGAAATTCCCTAATATCAATTTTGATTTTTCCTGTTGTAAATATTTCTGCTTTTTGGGCACATTGGATCACTTTTTTTGAATACTCATTACATTCTGTAAGAAAAAATAAAAATTAAAAAAGCTAACCTTTTTATTAAAGATAATATATACAAAATTATATGATTTTTTATGGTACCTACTGCATTTAAGGATTGGATGATGGAGGGTTAAAAGTCATTTTATTATTTATTAGACTATATAAGCTATCTATAGGATTTTTATTTATTGCTTTACAATTTTATTTCCGGAGATATAAATTTTCATAATGTGATATAATTAAAATTGCATTCGGGCTCCCAAAATTACCCCCTAATATCGCCCTCCAGGGAAGATGTATTTCTACTTCAAAATAATAAATATTTTACCTTAATTAATATATTTGAACAAATAACATATCCGGATTAAAAAAAAGTATTTCTGCGTATTTTGAGGCATTGAATTTGAATTTGAGATCAAAATAGCACCGTATATGATTCATTTTGGAAATAACCTCAAAAAACTAAATTTCGAAAATTAATATTACGTTATAAGCGCCTCAAAATACATAGAAATACAATGATCTATGAAAAAAAGTTCTTTACCTTTTTCGTGCGGCTGTTTAATTAATTACAAATATCTAATTCCTTATTTTATCCATTTTATATTTAATAAATGTTATATTTTTTACTTACTCTGTTCACTTTTTGTAAGGGCTAATGAATATCCACAACAAATTAAAACAAAAACAATCGTGAATTTAAACATGTTGTTGATACAATTTATAAATAAATACTAAAGTAATCTACCAGTTATGAAACAATAAAAAACACTAATTTGATAGTGAACTTTAATATTAGTTAAATAAAAATATAATCACTTGTTCATGTTTTTTTTATTTTATATATTTTATAATATCTGTGTAGCTAGTTTGCCACTAGCAAGACGACACAGAAGTTTTGTTTTGTTGAAATTTGTTAATTAAACCGGTTTTAGTAATTTATTTTAAGATTTACATCGAATACTCGTCGCGGCCTTGAATTAAACAAAAAGTGTTGGGAAGGTTATGGCTAAACATATGTATAATGTATTAAGTATATATACATTCAGCATTCTGCTATACGACCATCCACTACACGACCGCTCCGTTACACAATCTGCCGACAGTTCTAACCAACGTCCTTCTCCCATCCCCGCCATAATACCACTGTGACTGCTATATTTCTGCGCGTTTAAATTCACCAATCAACATTAAAGTCGACGCGGTGGTGGGTGCCCCTCTAGCCGTTGTGTAGTGGAATTTTTGAATTACCGATGCCGTCGTATAGCAGAATACTGAGTGTATGTGTAAATATGTATGCTATGTTTGATTTAGAGGTAGCTACCTAGAGCGGCAAAATAAGTTTTTGTAGTAAATAATATTTCTATGAAAGATTATGTCTACTTCTTCAAATAGAATTAAAATTACTATAATTGATACATTAGGGAATATTTTACTATGAAAATAGTTACAAATTTTCTTATAGAAAATTTAATTCCTTACAAAAAAGAATCTATAATTTTTTTACGAAACATGCATCGTTTTTGATATATTTTGAAGTAATTTTAAATTTTTATATGACTTGGCTAATAAATGTATCAATAAAATCGGTTTAGTAGTTAATGAGTTATGTGTGTGACAAGAACAGATGTACAGGCAACGAAAAGTTTTTGTTTTTTATCTGAAATGAAAAAATCAAGTGAAATAGGAGATCAATTATTTTTCTGCTTTCATAATTATAATATGTGATATATGTTCCAAAAAATAAAAATAAAATTATTAATTTTTAAAATGTGGAACTATTCAAGTATTTTTTCATATACTTCTATATATCTTGTCGTATGTGGTCTATTTATTAATCATTTAATTTTAAATATTACCTACCTATAAATAATATATTTTATTTGCAATAAAAAAAATATTTTCACAAATCATAGAAATTATTATGTTAATTAAATAATACAAAAATATTTCTTCAGTTAGACCATACAATACTTTCAATCCAAGGTACGTAGTTCGAAATTCTTGTATACACACTAGGAACATTGGCAATACCACAACCTTTACTAAATGAACTTAATCCGACGACGGTATACATACAAGGGAATTTTGGGTGGTACATTTGGAGTGGAGATCCAGCCGAACCCTTAAAAAAATATATAAACTTTAAAAACATCACCAGGTTAACATAAAATAGACATTTTCAAACTTCAAAAACATAAATTACAAAATTTACATATCCTGTTTTTACCTGGCAAATATCATTATTTGGATTTGGACTTCCAGCACATATTTGTAGATCATCTACAATTCCATTCTTCAATCTTCTTTTATTTATATCACCGTACGTAGCATTACATTCTTCGTGACTATACTTTTGTAAAGTAACCTTCATCATATCATCAACTGGTAGACTACTCCAATCGATTATACCCCAACCAGAATTGATCAAATTTTGACTGGAAAATTCCTGCAAAGTTTGAAGACAAGCAGGACGAACATATGGTGTAAATGTCACATCTTTATCTAAACGAACTATAGCAATATCGTTATACTTTTGTGAACCTTTGAAATCAGGATGAACTGTTATTTTTTCAATATTAAATTCTTGGGTTTGCGCATCGTCAGTAGTTGATTTGGTGTTCAGATCTCCAAGACGAACCAATTTTGGTTTACCCCTAATAATAACAAATTAATTATGTATAGAAACAACATTTATGTCCGGTATTATAAAGAATTTATTGTAAAATAAACACAAACACTATCTGCATGGTATTAAAATTATATGACAGTTCACTGACAGTTGTTTACAACATATATATTTAATTTAATTTTGACACCTCGCAGATAGCTTTGCTTTTTGATCTTGAATAAATTCTTTATAAAGTACTTACAAGCGACTAGTGGCACAATGAGCGGCTATAAGTACATATCTTTCACTTATTAAAAATCCATTGCAATTCCAAGATATGGTATCTGTTTCTCCGAAACCAATTAAAGCCTAAAATATAATAAATACTTCTTACATTCGTATTTTTTTTAGCTGAAACTATCAATCAGTTCAGAAATTATCCAATTGTTTAATAAAATACAATCTGATTCTATCAATTATTAAATCTAGTCAATTTTCATAACTTACGACATGGGGAAATTCCTTAGGGTTTGCTTTAATTAAACCAGGTACATATTCTTGCTGAAAATCACAGTCATTTTCTGTCGGTCCATATTCATTGCATTCTATTAAAAAAAAATTAATTATTTTTTTACGAACAAAAAAATGTTTTTTCTGTTTCATTCACTTTGTACAAAGTTTCTTAGGTATTACCCTATTTAAAAAAAAAACGCAAATACATATTTCTATAACTTACTTTGTTCACTTATAGATAAGATGTTAGCCCTACCTGAAAAATTAAAAAATAAATAATTAAAAAGTAAAATAAAAATTTATTTTTTGAAAATTATTTAAATAATTTAAATGCTTTTTTGTTGTTGATATAGCATTAAAATAAAACTGTATATCTTGTATATTTACTTACTATTTAATTCTTGTGTATTTACAATAGCCAATATGAGTAAAAAACACAATATATTAATGTAAAACATATTGATACGATGCATGTAGTAGAACATCTACAAGGTATCTACCAATGTAATTGCAAAACATGTTCTTTTATAAACAGTTTTCTGTAAACAAGTTTTTTTAAGTAAAAAACCAGATAACTATAAAATGGTATTCAAATTCGATTAATTTTATATATTTATAAAATCGATAATAAAGTTAATAAAAATAAAATATTTTATTTTTATATTTAAACAAACACATAAAATTAATTTAAAAGACGGTATTACGATTAATTAAACAATACATTCATTTTGCTAATAAAGCAAGTCAATAGAAAACATACACTTTTTACAATATCTGCACTAAAAACAGTAATATATATATTATTATAGTAACTAAAAAATGTCTACTTTAATTTCGATCCACGACATATAATTCGCAACATCAGTATATATACTGTACTCTCTCAAATCACAGCTCAACACGATCTAATACCAAACAAAATCGCGATTCATCGGGCCATATTATTTTATTCCAATCTGCATTTTTTTATATTTCTGCATCCAAGCCTTCCTCTTCTTTATATTTCATGTCAAAAGCAGATAAACACTTCTACACCTATAACTTTTTATTCCTTTGTTTTTTTAAACGTCTTCTGACCGTATGCCGACTTAATTTAAGACCAATTCATGTCTTAAAATCATCCGCGATCTGTTTTTATGACGACTCTATGTTTGAGTGCCAATTTCTTAAGCGCGTGATTGTCTCTCATTGTTGTTTTCCGTGATCGACCGGAACCTGGAGCGCGTCAAACACTTCCCCGTGTTTTATAAATATAAATTATTTTATGTACAGCAGTATCATAAACTCCTTGTTTTTACATTTCAACAAAAATGTTTCTAATAGATTTCCCCGATCTTCTAAAAACAATAATTATTCTACACTCTTGTTCTGATAGCTACGTCGTTCTATTTTAAAATAAAAGTAAATAAAATATGAACTTTTATGTTATTTTAATTTCAAAATAGTTGATTTAACTTTGTAAAATTTGCTTAAAGTCACTCTATAATCTTTTATATCGGAATAATATGACTTTTTTGTTTTTTAATTAATTCATGATAAAAACATTTTGCGAATTGGTTGAATTATATAAAAAAAGGTAATAATATTAATGCTTACCGCTTAACTGGTGCCATTGATTCATAAAAACTTCAAAAAGAATTAAAAATTGCGATTTAACACTACTTAACATTATGCGAATTTTTGTAACCGTAAACACAAATCAAGCAATATTGCTAGAATAATATTAAAAATACATTTAATATTTCTCAATTATACAACATATTGATACCTAATTCAATCTATTGATTAAACTACCCTTCATATAAACGGAACATTATGATAGAAAACAATAAATTTAATCATTGTGCTTAAATTCATGCTGTCCACTTTTTTTTATCAGCGTCTTTGTTCGTTGTTTCTGTAACTGAAAAGAAGTAATGTATAGAATTTAAAATTCCTCATTATGTATAACATAAGTAGTAATATAATTTTACAGGGGGGGGGGGGGTAGAATTTTGTTTAAGTATAGGTATTAACAAATATATTTTATAAATAAATAAAAACGTTGCTGATAACGTTTTAGAAACAAGATGGTAATGATCCTCTGTAAATTAATAATAATACTAACATATTTCGTTTTCGTCGGTCGTCTGTAACTGACCGGCTTTGGTACAAGACAGGCAACAGTACCGTCTGTAGTATTTATTATTACAATAGTGACCCATCACTATCAACTGGCAGTTAGCGAATGATGGATTGTCCGTACAATTTGGACTAATGTACATGCCTGTAATTAAAAAAAATATCATCAAATTCGCACCCTTAGAATGAAAGTTACCTAAGTCAAAATATATTTAAAATACATTTAAATTTAATATGATGTTCATAAAAGGTTAATCTATAAATCCGCAAAAAAATCAATCATTTCCGAAGAAACATCGGATAGATACATTTAAATTTAGAAAGTGGCTATTTGCACATGCAGTATATGCATGCAATTGGCTATTTGCACATACTGTATATGTATACTGAGAGAAATTTACAGAATTATGCCATATAATGGCAATGATTCGGAATTGAGTCAATAGAATCATGGTTCACTCAAGTCCCTCGGTGTCCGACTAACTATTTACTTAGCATCCTTTAAATCAACTCCGCGACGGAATTGGCAACGTTAAGTTGTAATATCTTTAAGTGTATGGATATGGTTGGCACCATATATTGGAACAAACTCGCAATGACGTATCTCAATTCCTTACGGAGTTGATATTATTAACCTCCCAACTACGTCAGGGAATTGAGTCAATGCCCATACGGAGTTCGCCGTATCCAATTCCGCCGCGCAGTTGAGAGAACTGAAAATCATTTGACTCAAATGACCTTTTTTCTCAGTGTACCCAATTATGTAAGGTTGTTAAGTTAGGGTAGGTTAGTGTACGTTAGGTTAGTGATAAGTCTAAAGAACCAATTGCATGCAAAAACGGCATGTGTAAATAGCTAATAGCCAATTAAATGCATATATGGTATGAGTAAATAGCCTCTAATTTGTGTAGATTTCACAATATCCTTTTGTTATATTGTCATAATTACAGAAGGGGTTGTTTCTTGAGTTTGTTTACTTACTTTCAACTGGTTTTTCTGTTGGATGTGTCGTTGTAGGTGGATGAGTAACTGAAGTTTGAGTAACTGGAGGTTGAGTAACCGGTGGTTTGCATATTTGTTTGCACGACTCTTCTGTTGGGAAGTTATTGGTATTGCCACCGCATCCTCCGTAATAGAATTGTTGGCAACGTTTGTCAACAGTGCTGTAGTGCCATCTTATAGTGTAATTGTCACATTCACCAAGTAGCGCCGGTAGCGTGCAAGTGTTTTGTTCTGGAATTTATGTTGATTAAATTGAAAGGCATTATTTTGATAAGTGCATCAATTTTTCTACGATAACAAGTAACATTGTTTAACAGAATACTCTAATTAAAAATAGTGTCTTCCATCATTGGTTAATTGTGTTGTTTATTTATAATATTTGCTTGGTTGGAGTCACGAAAATCGGAACCCTTCGATTGGCTTCAAATAATTACCAGATACTCCGTTATGCATTAGTTGACGATACTAGAAAGGATTTTTGGCAATTCAAAACGGAAGGGGGTGAAAAAAAATTGTGTGAAATGCATATATACTTATATTATCATCTATATAAATTTATTCTCCGCCTTGTTTAGGGCAAAATTATTGGAGTGAAAGGTGGTTAATTAATTTGAAACCGGGAATTCAATCTCCACAGCAACAAACTGTAGGATTAATTACGTTTATTTTATATGACATAATTATTTAAAAACAGTTCGTTGTGGCGGAGATTGAATTCTCGTTTTTAAACTAGTCTAACCTCATTTCGCCCCAATAGAATGCCCTAACCAAAGCGAAGATTAAATCATCGTTTCTAAACTATCTAAATTATACTTCATTCAATTGTTACCTTCATATTTCTGAGTGGGATATTGTCCAATAACAACAGAAAAACTAATTAACAATACAACAAAAACTACCAACTGTTTCGCAGCCATTTCTCTACTTCTCACAAATAAACTAAAATTTTTTTATTAATTTCGTATAACTTAAATGAGCCAGTTGAAAAGGTCATGGACTAATGATAATGTTGATATGCACTTATTTTTAAAAATATTAACAACTATAAACAGTTTTATAGGAAAACCCACCAAATGCTATTAAGAGGAAGCAAAAATCAAAATGAATAACAATATTATCAATCAGAAAAAAATATAACGATAATGAATGATTTAGTACACATTTTATTTAAATATTAAAACAGTACAAATAAATATAATTAAATAAACAATTCAAATTAATATAGAATTATGGGTGACATTTCTTCAGACACATTATATACATATGCATATTAATTCGTATACAATACATGAAAAAAAAAAATAAAAAAAAAATCTGTTTCTCTAATGTCCAGTATCATAAAGAAGCTAGCAATCACTCTCAAATGAGATATCAAACATATATGACAATTCTCTTGGAGTTTCATGAAGACTTTGACAAGTTTCACGTACACGTTGTATGTAAACAATGGTATTAAATAGTGGTGGTATTATGAAAATAATTTTGTACGGTCAGAGTCATCAACTTTGTTGCAATAAGTTGAAATATCACTACTCTAAATTCCATAGTAAATCCATAGATAATATCACAAAATTTATACCTAATTTGAGAGTGCTTGCAAATTTTGCTAGTCCCTTTATCATACCGGATATTAGACCAAACGATTCCTTCTATCCAGTATCCACGTATGCTGAGAATCGGGTATATACCCGGGGACTGTTTTTTAAAGTAAAAAAACGAGATAACCATAAATTATATTCTAAATAGTATTTTAAATGTGAAATCAATTTTAAAATAAATAAAAATAAACACATTTTATTTGTATACAGTCTACTAAATAATTTCTACTTTATTTTCTATCCACGACATATACTTCGCAACATCTGTATATATACTGTATTCTCTCAAATCACAGCTCCTAGTTTCAGGGTCCCTGAGTGAAAGTGAAATAATACCCCTGATGTAATATCTGCCACCAACCCACATGAAGAGACCACCTCCAGAGTCTCCTGTACAAGGACCTTTGCCATCTTTACTTCCTGTAATCAAATATTATTTCAATTTAGATAGATAGGCTTTTGTTTCTCAATATGAAAAATGTAAACAATCATTCACTATCGGCATTTGTTTACAAAACACATTTTGATGACACTTGGATTTATACACATTCGATCCAATTATATTTTCCATGCTTGTATAGTATGTTAATAAATCACCAATTTCAAAAACAACAGATAATTAAATACAGGTAGATACAAATGTACTCACCACCACAAAGTGTTTTATTGTTGATAAAATAATAGGCATCGCTGTACAAACAGTCCACCTGTGACACTATAGGGACGCTCAGTTCTCTGGGTGTTGAAGTTATTTGTCGACCAGTTTCATCCATACCCCACCCAACAACCTAGGAATCATTTCTTAATTAACAAATATGAATTTAAATGTTTTTAAATTTTTATGTTAACTTATTAAAAAAATAAAGATTCGTATTATTTTTTTTCTAAACTTATTACGGTTTACTTCTTAATAATATAATCTTACAACTCCTTTTTGTCCAACGATAGTACTTTTTGTAGAATCCATACTCCAAAGACATACAGTTCTGATATTTGAGAACTGCACAAAGTCAACTGTTTTCTCAAGGACCAGCACAGCGATATCATTATTATACCTGCCATTTGTGTTAAACATCTCATGTATGTAGTAATGACTCACACGGGAAGTGAACACTCCAGTTTCAACCCAATCGTCTATGTCGAATTTGCCGACCATTACGATAAGTTGGTTCAATGGTATTTTATTGCTTTTACGGTTTTGTATACAATGCGCAGCTTAAATTAAAAACCTAATATAATAATTCACGATTTTTGATTGATTCTATAATACCTGTCATCACATGTCTATCAGTGATAAGACTTCCACCGCAAGTGAAGTTGAGGGAACCATATCTACTTCTGAACAAGCTGCTCAACCAAAGGTACTGATCTCGTGCTGGTTCTGTACCTCCGTGAATTAATGGAATGTGGTTCATAGGACGGCCACAGTTATTTAGATATCTGTTAATTTTATTGGAATTTGTCAAAGGAGCAGCGTCACTGTACAGAGTATTGTTCGTTGTTTTGTTAACTGAAAAAAGTAACGTATAGATATTTAAAATTCTTCATTATGTATAATATAAGTAGTAATATAATTTTACAGGGGGGGGGGGGTGTAGAATTTTGTTTAAGTATAGGTATTAACAAATATATTTTATAAATAAATAAAAACGTTGCTGATAACGTTTTAGAAACAAGACTAGTCAAGATGGTAATGATCCTCTGTAAATTAATAATAATACTAACATATTTCGGCTTTGGTACAAGACAGGCAACAGTACCGTCTGTAGTATCGATGATCACAATAGTGCCCCATCACTATCAACTGGCAGTAAGCGAATAATGGATTGTCAGTACAATTTGGACTAATGTACATGCCTGTAATTAAAAAAATTATCATCAAATTCGCACCCTTAGAATGAAAGTTACCTAAGTCAAAATATATTTAAAATACATTTAAATTTAATATGATGTTCATAAAAGGTTAATCTATAAATCCGCAAAAAAACAATCATACATTTAAATTTAGAAAGCGGCTATTTGCAAATGCAGTATATGCATGCAATTGGCTATTTGCACATACTGTATATGTACACTGAGAGAAATTTACAGAATTATGCCATATAATGGCAATGATTCGGAATCGAGTCAATAGAATCATGGTTCACTCAAGTCCCTCGATGTCCGACTAACTACTTAGCATCCTTTAAACCAACTCCGCGACGGTATGGATATGGTTGGCACCATATATTTTTTTTATTGTATTAAATAATAATAGTAATCTGTAAGCATTGGAACAAACTTGCAATGACGTATCTCAATTCCTTACGGAGTTGATATTATTAACCTCCCAACTACGTCAGGGAATTGAGTCAATGCCCATACGGAGTTCGCCGTATCGAATTCCGCCGCGCAGTTGAGAGAACTGAAAATCATTTGACTCAATTGACCCTTTTTCTCAGTGTACCCAATTATGTAAGGTTGTTAAGTTAGGCAGTGGCGGCGTAGGTGGGGGGGGTCGATGGGGGCGGCCCGCCCCGGGTGCCAAGCACCAAGGGGTGACAAAATATTTTTTAAATACTCTGGAAAGTGTGTAGAACATGTCATTAAGATCATAAATGAAAATAAAAATATTGAATTGACCAAAAAAAATAAAAATAAAACTGAAATTAATATTGAGTTGAGACCGAAAAAAAGGCGCCACTTTTTTCTAGGGGAGAGTGCAAAAAATCAGAAAACTGAAATTAATATTGAGTTGAGAACGAAAAAAAAGGCAGCACTTTTTTCTAGGGGAGGGTGCAAAAAATCAGAAAATTGAAATTAATATTGAGTTGAGAACGAAAAAAAGGCAGCACTTTTTTCTAGGGGGGGGGGTGCAAAAAAAACCGCCCAGGGTACCAATCTACCTTACGCCGCCACTGAAGTTAGGGTAGGTTAGTGTACGTTAGGTTAGTGGTAAGTCTAAAGAACCAATTGCATGCAAAAACGGCATGTGTAAATAGCAAATAGCCAATTGCATGCACATACTGTATGTGCAAATAGCCTCATCCTTAAATTTATTCAATTCTATACTTTTTTGAAGACTTTTTTGCTCATTTCCCACAGATTGCATTTTTTGACGTAGGTCATTTTATTCTGAGAGTGCGAAATATAGATGAATGTGCGATTAATCATTCTTACTACACTAATTTGTGTAGATTTTACAATATCTTTCTGTTATATTGTCATAATTAGAGAAGAGGTTGTTTCTTGAGTTTGTTTATTTACTTTCTTCAACTGGTTTTTCTGTTGGATGTGTCGTTGTAGGTGGTTTAGTAACTGGAGTTTGAGTAACTGGAGGTTGAGTAATTGGTGGTTTGCATTTTTGTAAGCAGGACTCTTCTGTTGGGAAGTTATTGGTATTGCCACCGCATCCTCCGTAATAGAATTGTTGGCACCGTTTGTCAACAGTGCTGTAGTGCCATCTTATAGTGTAATTGTCATATTCACCAAGTAGCGCCGGTAGCGTGCAAGTGTTTTGCTCTGGAATTTATGTTGATTAAATTGAAAGGCATTATTTTGATAAGTGCATCAATTTTTCTACGATAACAAGTAACATTGCTTAACAGATAAAAATAGTGTCTGGTTAATTGTGTCGTCTATTTTTAATATTTGCCTTGGTTGGAGTCACGAAAATCGGAACCCTTCGATTGGCTTCAAATAATTACCAGATACTCTGTTATGCATTAGATTACGATACTTGAAAGTATCGTAAGTTGGCAATTCAAAACGGAAGGGGGTAAAAAATTGTGTGAAATGCATATATACTTATATTATCATCTATATAAATTTATTCTCCGCCTTGTTTAGGGCGAAACTATTGGAGTGAAAGGTGGTTAATTAATTAGAAACAGGGAATTCAATCTCCACAGCAACAAACTGTAGGATTAATTACGTATATTTTATATGCCATAATTATTTAAAAACAGTTCGTTGTGGCGGAGATTGAATTCCCGTTTTTAAACTAGTCTAACCTCATTTCGCCCCAATAGATTGCCCTAACCAAAGCGAAGATTAAATCATCGTTTCTAAACTATCTAAATTATACTTCATTCAATTGTTACCTTCATATTGCTGAGTGGTAAATTGTCCAATAACTATAGAAAAACTAATTAACAATACAACAAAAACTACCAACTGTTTCGCAGCCATTTCTCTACTTCTCACAAATAAACTAAAATTTTTTAATTAATTTCGTACAACTTAAATGAGCCAGTTGGAAAGGTCATGGACTAATGATAATGTTGATATGCACTTATTTTTAAAAATATTAACTACTATAAACAGTTTTATAGAAAAAACCACGAAATGCTATTAAGAGGAAGCTAAAATCAAAATGAATTACAATATTATCAATCACAAAAAAATAAAATGATAATGAAGATTTAGTACACATTTTATTTAAATATTAAAACAGTACAAGATAAATATAATTGAATAAAAAATTCAAATTAATATAGAATTATGGGTGACATTTCTTCAGACACATAATATATGTATATTAATTCGTATACATGAACAAAAAAATTTTAAAAGAAAATATGTTTCTCCAATGTCCAGTATCATAAAGGAGCTAGCAAAAGAGGTATCAAACATATATGACAATTCTCTTGGAGTTTCATGAAGACTTTGACAAGTTTCACGTACACGTTGTATGTAAACAACGGTTTTAAATAGTGGTGGTATTATGAAAATTATTTTGTACGGTCAAAGTTGTCAACTTTGTTGCAATAAGTTGAAATATCACTACTCTAAATTCCATAATAAATCCATAGATAATATCACAAAATGTATACCTAATTTGAGAGTGCTTGCAAATTTTGCTAGTCCCTTTATCATACCGGATATTAGACCAAACGATTCCTTCTACCCGGTCTACGTAGGCTGAGACTCGGGTATATACCCGGAGACTGTTTTTTATAGTGAAAAACGAGATAACCATAAATTATATTCTAAATGGTATTTTAAATGTGAAATCAATTTTAAAATAAATAAAAATAAACACATTTTATTTTTATACTGTCTACTAAATAATGTCTACTTTATTTTCGATCCACGGCCTATACTGCGCAACGTCTGTATATATACTGTACTCTTTCAAATCACAGCTCCTAGTGTCCTGGTCTACGAGTGAAAGTGAAACAATACCCCTGATGTAATATCTGCCACCAACCCACATGAAGAGACCACCTCCAGAATCTCCTGTACAAGGACCTTTGCCATCTTTACTTCCTGTAATCAAATATTATTTCAATTTAGATAGATAGGCTTTTGTTTATCAATATGAAAAATGTAAACAATCATTCACTATCGGCATTTGTTTACAAAACACACCTTGATGATAATGGTATTTATGTAGTAGGGGTTGAATATTTAGAATAAATATTCACCAGATGAAATAATTTTCATGCTAATTTTATCAAAGTCTTATTTATCTTTCGAAAGAAATATAAAATGGTTCAATACAGTCGATTTTTATGATTTCGCCAATTTCAAAACAAATAGTTAAATAGATACAAATGTACTCACCAGCACAAAGTGTTCTATTATTGACAAAGTGTTTGGCATCGCTGTACAAGCAATCCACCTGTGACACTATAGGGACACTCAGTTCTCTGGGTGTTGAAGTTGTTTGTTGACCAGTTTCATCCCTACCCCATCCAACAACCTAGGAATCGTTTAGTTTTAACAGATATGCTATTGAATTTATATAATATATTTAAATTTCTAATGTTAACTTATTAATAAATAAAAGGTTCGTTCATTTTTTTGTTTTCTGAACAGAAACTTGTATTTTTTTATTACGATATTTTAATCTACAACAAAAAAAAAACTTTTGTCTGGCATAATTTTTGTCCAACTAGAGATTTTTTACTCGGAAACCATCGACTTTAGAGAAAAGGTAAATAAGGCAAGGTCACAGTGACTTGGTTTCACTTCTTAATAATATTGACTTACAACTCCTTCTAGTCCAACGATAGTATTTATTGTAGAATCCATACTCCAAAGACAGACAGTTCTGATATTTGGGAACTGGACAAAGTCAACTGTTTTCGTAAAGACCAACACAGCGATGTCATCATTCAACTTGCCATCTTTATTAAACCTTTCGTGTATGTAGTAATGATGCACACCGGAAGTGAACACTCCAGTTTGATCCCAATCGTCAATATTGAATTTACCGACCATTACGACTAGATGGTTCGATGGTACCCTATCGCCGTAACGGTTTTGTATACAATGCGCAGCTTAAATTAAAAACCTAATATAATAATTCACGATTTTTGATTGATTCTATAATACCTGTCATCACATGTCTATCAGTGATAAGACTTCCACCGCAAGTGAAGTTGAGAGAACCATATCTACTTCTGAACAAGCTGCTCAACCAGAGATACTGATCTCGAGCTGGTTCTGTACCTCCGTGAATTAATGGAATGTGGTTCATAGGACGGCCACAGTTATTTAGGTATCTGTTAATTTTATTGGAATTTGTCGACGGAGCAGCGTCACTGTTCAGATTATTGTTCTTGACAGTTGTTGTTTCTGTAATAGAAAAGAAGTAATGTATATATTATAAAATTATTCGTTAAGTATAACGTAAGTATTTATAGAAACAAATATTTAAAAACGAAGGAGAAGTATATATACAGTACATTGTTACAAAATATAAATATATTTAAATCTCGTCGAGAATCAGGATTGAGGGATGTTGATAATAATGAATAATATAATAATTGAATAATTTATCGATTTTTATTTAAATTGTTCAATAATTAACTACATTTGATGAATTAAGCACGAGGAAGCACTATGCATCTACTTGGTAGATGTTTTTTAAGATGTTACTATTTTTTCATTTACTGTATATACAAATGTTTTACATATAAGATAATCTTGTCGTAATACGTTACCTAAATATGACATGTTAGGCCATACAACTGACTCAATCCAAGGTACGTAGTTCGAGATTCTAGTATATACTGTAGGAACATTGGCAATACCACAACCTTTACCAAATGAACTTAGCCCGACGACGGTATACATACAACGGAATTTTGGATGGAACATTTGGAGTGGCGATCCACCCGAACCCTGAAACAACAGATACTATTAAATGTCTTTCAAAAAGACTATTATTATTTAATCTAGGATGTTAATTTTTTATATTTTATTTCGTACATATTTAATTCTAATACAAAAAAACAAATGCTGATGTTACCTGGCAAAGTTCATTATTTGGATTTGGACTTCCAGCACATATTTGTAGATCATCTACAATTCCATTCTTTGCTCTTCTTTTATTTATATCTCTATACGTAGCATTACATTCTTCGTGACTATACTTTTGTAAAGTAGCTTTTATCATATCATCTGAAGATGGACTATTCCAATCGGTTACACCCCAACCAGAATTGATCAAATTTTGACTGGAAAATTCCTTCAAAGTTTGAAGACAAGCAGGACGCACGTATGGTGTAAATGTTACATCTTTATCTAAACGAACTATAGCTATATCATTATAGATTTGTGGACCTTTGAAATCAGGATGAACTGTTATTTTTTCAATATTAAAATCTTGGGTTTGGGCATCGTCAGTAGTCGAGTTGGTATTCAGATCTCCAAGACGAACCGATTTTGGTTGACCTCTAATAATAACAAATTAATTATTTATAAGAACAACATTTATCTCGGGTATTATAAAAAAATATTGTAGAACAAACGAAAACGCTTGTATTTATAATACTGGGCATAATTTTTAACTAAAATTATAAAAACTTACAAGTGAGATACGACGGCACAAGTAAAGGCTGTAAGTACATATCTTTCACTTATTAAAAATCCATTGCATTTCCAAGATATGGTATCTGATTTTTCGAAACCAATTAAAGCCTAAAATATAACAATATGTTTAATATAATATAATATATCAATTCCAGTTCAGAAAAGATCAAATTTCCCCTTCTTCAATAAAACTGTTCTATAAAATACTATAACATTCTATCAATTATTTATTTTATTATTTATTATTGATTTTTATATTATTATTATTTGTTACTTACGACATGGGGAAATTCCTTAGGCTTTGCCTGAATTAAACCACGTACAGAATTTGTACCTGTTTGCTGGAAATCACAGTCCTTTACTATTGATCCATATTCATTGCATTCTGTTTTAAAACAAAAATTAAATTCTATTTTTACGAATAAAATCATTAACTATGTACAAAGTTTCTTAAGTATTACCCTATTTAAAAAGAACGTAAATACATATTTCTATAACTTACTTTGTTCGCTAATAGATATATTGTCCATATCTGAAAACGCAAAAAGGCCAAATATGTTTTATATGATGTAGTTAAAATAATAAAATATATGTATTCCATAAAAAACTACCAAAGTGAAAATATCGATTATACTCCTACGTACAAATTGTATGTAGTAGGTACATATTATGTATTAAAACTTCTATAAAGTAAAAACTTTCAGAAAAAACTATACTTACTTCGTTCGTTAATAAATAAGGGTTTGGTCGTATCAGGGTATACAAAATCACCTGAAAAATAAACCAAATTAGACTTTAGAAGGAACTGTTACTAAATATATATTGAAGAAAAAAAAGTAAAATATAATTATTTTTGATAAAAAAATTTTCATAATAACCTAAAATTTTTTAAATATCTAAATTTTATTAACACTGAAATTGCTTTAATAATTACACGAATTTATATTGCATTAGGTACTTACTATTAAATGCATGTGTATTTATGTTAGCTCTACCTGAAAAATAATAAAAATACTTTATACATATAATATAATTAAAAAGTAAAATAAAAATAAACTTATTAAAAATATTTAGTCTACTAAAATTATGAAATTTAAATACATTTTGTAAATGCTTTTCTGTCGTTGATATAGTATTAAAATAAAACAATCTATCTTGTATATATACTTACTATTTAATTCCTGTGCATTTACAATAGCCAATATAAGCAAAAAATACAATATATTAAAGTAAACCATATTTATACGATGCATATAGTAGAACATCTACAAGGTACTATTACCAATGTATCTGCAAAACATGTTTTTTTATAAACTATTTTCTGTAAACAAGTTTCTTAAGTAAAAATAAAAAAACAGATGACCATACAATGATATTCAGAAGTGAATCATTTTATAAATGAAATCGATTATAAAATTAACAAAAATATACCTACATATTTTATTTTAATATATTAATTCAAAACATCAAATTCATTTAAAAGTCGGTATTACGATTAATAAATAAGGCATTTATTTGCTTATAAAGCTAGTCAATTTAAAACATACACTTTTTACAATATCTGCACTAAAAACAATAATATAATATAATATAAATTATTATAGTAACTAAATAATGTCCACTTTATTTTCGATCCACGACAAATACTTCGCAACATCCGTATATAAACTATACTCTCTCAAATCACAGCTCCTAGTGTCCTGGTCCACGAGTGAAAGTGAAACAATACCCCTGATGTAATATCTGTCACCAACCCACATGAAGAGACCACCTCCAGAATCTCCTGTACAAGGACCTTTGCCATCTTTACTTCCTGTAATCAAATATTATTTCAATTTAGATAGATAGGCTTTTGTTTATCAATATAAAAAATGGAAATAATCGTAATTCACTATCGGCATTTGTTTACAAATCACCTTGATGACAATTGTATTTGTGAAGTAGGGGTTGAATATTTAGAATAAATATTCACCAGATAAAATAATTTTCATGCTAATTTTATCATAGTCTTTTTTATCTTTCGAAAGAAATATCTAAAATGGTTCAATACAGTCGATTTTTATGATTTCGTCAATTTCAAAACAAATGATAGTAAAATAGATACAAATGTACACACCAGCACAAAGTGTTTTATTGTTGACAAAATGTTTGACTTCGCTGTACAAGCATTCCTCTTGTGACACTATCGGGACATTCAGTTCTCTGGGTGTTGAAGTTTGTTGTCGACCATTTTCATCCCTACCCCATCCAACAACCTAGGAATCATTTATTTTTAACAGAAATGTATTTAAATTTTCATGTTAACTTATAAATAAATGAAAGGTTCGTTTATTTGTCGTGTTTTCTAAACAAAAACTTATTTTTTTTATTACGGTATCTGAATCTACAACAAAAAAACTATACACTTTTGTCCAACTAGAGATTTTTTACTCGGAAACCATCGGCTTTAGAAAATGTAAAAAAAGGCAAGATTACAATGACACAGTGATTCTTGGAAACTTGGTTTCACTTCTTAATAATAATAACTTACAACTCCTTCTAGTCCAACGATAGTACTTATTGTAGAATCCATACTCCAAAGACAGACAGTTCTAATATTTGAGAACTGCACAAAGTCAACTGTTTTCGTAAGGACCAGCACAGAAATGTCATCATTCAACGTTCCACCTTTATTAAACCTCTCGTGTATGTAGTAATGATGCACACCGGAAGTGAACACTCCAGTCTGATCCCAATCATCAATGTTGAATTTACCAACCATTACGACTAGATAGTTCGATGGTACTCTATCGCCATAGCGATTTTGTATACAATGCGCAGCTTAAATAAAAAAAAACTTGCTGTAATAATTCACGAATTTTCATTGATTCTATAATACCTGTCATCACATGTCTATCAGTGATAAGACTTCCACCGCAAGTGAAGTTGAGGACACCATCTCTACTTCTGAACAAGCTAGTCAACCAGAGGTACTGATCTCTGGCTGGTTCTGTACCTCCGACTACTAACGGGATGTGGTTCAGAGGACGGCCACAGTTATTTAGGTATTTGTTGATGTTATTGGAATTTGTCGAAGGAGTAGCGTCACTGTTCTGATTATTGTTCTCGATAGTTGTTGTTTCTGTAATAATAGAAACAAATATTTAAAAAATGATGGAAAAATATATATAGTACATTGTTTAAAAATATAAATTTATTTAAATCTAGTCGAGAAACAGTATTATGAAATGTTAATAAATTAGCACAGTGCTTTCTCGAGTTAAGTTCAGCAAAATATAGAAATAAAAATTAATATACCTATTTGAAGATAGTAATATTTCACTACGAAAGTTGTAATGACCTTTCTTATAAAATTTTTAATGCTCTACATAAAAGATTCTATCAAATTTTTACGAAATTTGCATTGTTTTTGATATATTTTGAAGAAGAAAAAAATATATTTGATAAAATGTTTTATTCTATAATCTTGTATGTGGCCTCTTTAAATCTTTAAATACGTTACCGATATATGACATGTTAGACCATACAACTTTTTCAATCCAGTATACGTAGTTCGAAATTCTTGTAAAGACACTGGGAATATTGGGCACACCACAAGTTTCACCAAATGAACCAATTCCAACGATATTGTACATGCAACGGAATTTTGGGTGGTATATTTGGAGTGATGATCCACCCGAACCCTGAAACAACAGATATTATTAGAAACACATTTAATTTTATTTCATATTAATTCTTTATTAAACACAAATATATCAACAAAACAAATGGTGATTTTACCTCACAAAGACCTTTTTTAGGATTTGGACTTCCGGCACATATTTGTGTTCCATCATCAATTTCATTCATCAATTTTCTATTACATTCTTCGTAACTATACTTTTGTATAGTAGCTTTCATCATATCAAAACGTGGTGGATTATTCCAATCGATTTTACCCCAACCAGAATTAATCAAATTCTCACTGGGAAAATCTTCCAAAGTTTGAAGACAAGCAGGACGCACGTATGGTGTAAATGTTACATCTTTATCTAAACGAACTATAGCTAGATCATGATACTTTTGTGTAACTTTGTAATCAGGATGAACTATTATTCTTTCAACATTAAATTCTTGGGTTTGCGCATCGTCAGTAGTCAATTTGAGATTCAGATCTCCAAGACGAACCATTTTGGGTTTACCCCTAATAATAACAAATAATTTATGTATAAGTACAACATTTATGTTCGGTAAACAAACGCAAACTCTATCTGCATTGTATTAAATTTAAATCACAGTTAACTGACAGCTGTTGTTTACAATATTATATATTTCATAAAATTCCATATAGATTTGACACCTTGCAGATAGCGTTAATAAATAATAAGTACTTACAAGCGACCAGTGACACAATGAGCTGCTATAAGTACACATCTCTCACTTATTAGCATTCCATTGCAATTCCAAGGTACTGAGTCTTGTTCTCCAAAACCAAGTATAGCCTAAAATATAATAAAGGTATTTATTAACGATTTTGGTTTGATAAAATCCAGTTCAGAAAACACCTAATTTCCCCTACTTCAATGAACTGTTTTATAAAATACAATCTCATTATCAGGGCTGTGGAGTCGGTACAAAAACCTACGACTCCGACTCCTTTATTTTTCTAATGTCCGACTCCAACTCCGACTCCGACTCTTTACTGTACAAATTTTTTTTGATTAAAATTCCGTTTTCGGACAAAATTTTTTTTGAGTGAATTACGGTGATTCTGGTTACGGCCAGAATTGAAAATTTCAAATAATTGTACTTCAAAATTCAAAACGAACAAAAAATATTAAGTGTGTAAAGAAGTAAAAACCATTATTTAATTAAAGGAGTCGGAGTCGGTACCTTTTTACCGACTCCGACTCCGACTCCACCCAAAATTACTAAAACTCCGACTCCGACTTTTCGACTCCGATTCCGACTCCACAGCCCTGCTCATTATATCAATTTTTTTATTTATTATTTGTTACTTACAACATGGGGAAATTCCTTAGGTTTTGCCTTAACTAATCCAGGTACATATTGTTGCTGGAAATCACAGCCATTTACCATTGATTCATATTCATTGCATTCTGTTTTAAAACAAAATTAAATTATATTTTTACTAACCATTTTCAATTATATATCGTTATTACTTTAAAAAATAATTCTGTTTCGTTAGTTAAGTACAAAGCTTATTCTATTAAAAAAAAAAACGTAAACGTATCTTACTTACTTTGTTCACTAATACTTTGTTCACCAATTCTTTCTTCAGTAATACTTTGTTCACTAATAGATGAGATCTCTTCCATATCTGAAATTGAAAAAAAAAGAAGAAATTAGAAGTGTTGTAGTAGCCTTTGGTCAAATTTAAATGTGCCATTGGTGCATTTTGAAATACCGCCACAAAAAATAAAATAGTCATTAGTATTTTGTTTTCAATTTTATATTGAGACTGTCAAATTAGCATGCGACACTGGCGGTCATTTTCCGAACTATTCAAAATGACCGCAATCACGGACAAATTTCAATGTTGACGTATTGAAAAATTCAGTAAACTACTGTTTTAATTTGTATAAACAGTACTATCAACTCCGTGTTGTGGAGAAAATGGAATTTCCGGTCGGATATAGAAAAGCAGGCTTATTTTCATCATGTTTTGTACAACATAAAAATTTAACATTCATTTCGAGCATATAATAAAATAAAATCTCCACAATATTGAATTAAATAGATGTTTTTAGAGTTTTTACATATTTATAATCATATTGTAAGTTTTATTTAATATATCTGATATTATTTTGTGTAATAATATAATTATTAACACAATCATTTCCGATGACATCTGTCACATCATTATCATTTTATAATTATTATATATGTATATCTTATATATATATCATATTATCTTATAAGTAATATTGAAAATTAGCATTACGTTGAAAGATGTACACGTTTTTTTTTCTATTACATATCTTAGGTATTCTCATTTATCGAAATATAAATGAATACATAGTTGACTTCATTACTATTAAGAGTCCAGTATTAATGACTTCTTGCCCTTCGCGCATATTTCGCGTTGTAGGAGTTGCTGCAGTATACCTGCACAACTCCTGCAGCGATACAGTTAACATTACAATGATTGATATCACTTCTCTCGCTTAATTTGTGAAAAATACTTAATGACGTTTTGTCCGTGATTGCGGCCATATTTGTTTTTGCACACTAGCGCCACCGTTCCCGTGGTGTTATTTTTCTTCGTCAATAGCAAATAATATTAATTTTTTACAATAATTAAAACATTGTTATTATTATGAACGTGAAAACAAAATACTAGTGACTATTTTATTAAATTTTGTGGCGGCATTTAAAAATGCATCAATGGCATGTCATTAAATTAGACCAACGGTTACTACAAGACTTCTAATTCACCCTATGTTATTAAAATAATATATTATTAATTTAAATAATTAAATGCTAAAAAGATGCATTTCTGTAAGAATTTTTAAGATGCAGAACCAATCTATTATTTTTCCGTTTACTATATACAAAAATGTTATATATACATATATAAGATAATCTTATCGTATGTGGTTTCAATAAAATCATTAATCCTTTACCGGAATTTGACGTGCTAGTAGGCCATACAACTGTTTCAATCCAAGGTACATAGTTTGCGATTCTTGTATACACTGCAGGTACATTGGGCTCACCGCAAGTTTTACCAAACGAACTGATTCCAACAATATTATACATACAATGGATTTTTGGGTGGTATATTTGGAGTGGTGAACCGGACGAACCCTGAAAAAATACAAGTATAATGCATAAGCCTTATTTATAAATAATAGAAACATATCGACGCCTCGGAGCAAGAATGGCATAACTCAAAAAATATCGAATTTGTACTAAACTCATTAGAAGAATAGTAAGATGGTATAGATTTTTATGCAAGAGTTTCAACAATTGTTAATTCCATATGTGGTCACTAGGGAGCAAAACTTGATCAATTTTTTTTATGAAAAACTGTCACAAGTCAGCCTTTAAGGGTGGTAGGATGGTGAAACATAGGTAAAATTGGTTCAAACATTAGTAATTTTAAGTATGAAAAAGTTGGATTCACTAGCGTTTTTCTTAATCGTCAAAATAAAGTAACATTCAATTATAATACGTATGTTTAAAAACGTGATTTCCCAATCAACAGTTGTGCCACTCTTACTCCAAGGTGACGATATATATACCTTTAATTTAAAGTTAGAAATAATCTTACTATGCAAAGATCGTTGTTTGGATTTGGACTTCCAGCACATATTTGTATATCGTCAATAATTCCATTCGCCAATCTTCTATTATTTCCATTATTAAACACAGCATTACATTCTTCATTACTGTACTTTTGCAAAGTTGCTTTCTTCATATCTTTGACAATTGGACTTGTTATTTCGATTGTACCCCAGCCAGAATTGATCACATTCTGGCTTGAGAAATCCTTCAAAGTTTGAAGACAAGCAGGACGAATATATGATGTAATTGTCACATCCTTGTTTAAACGAATTAAAGCAATATCGTTGTAAAATGAATTATTTGTGTAATCAGGATGGATTGTTATATCTTCTACAGTGAAATCTTGGGGTTGTGCATCTTCGTTTGTTAGTTCTGTATTCAAGTCTCCAAGACGGATCCATTTTGGCTGACCTCTAACAACAGTAAATTCATAAGAATCGAGGTAAATGTAAATGATTTTGAAACATATATTTCTGAAGTAGAAATAAGCAAAATTATGGCAAATAATAAACCAAAAAATAATAGTTGAAAACATTTATTTGTAAAATCAATGCCACTTATGCCCGGTATTATCAACCATTTTAAAGCTCCTTCAGCGCTAAATGCTTAAATTTGGAGTATTTCAAATCTGATTTAAATCAATATTTAAGCTCTTAATGAAAAATTTACATAATATACGTTGTAAATAAAATCTATTTAATTAAATATATTATGCTTGGATCTGTTGATTATACGACAGTTAGTTAAAGGAGCATTTACTTAAACTTGATAATACTGGGCGTTATACTTTTTATTAATATTTAACTTACCTTAAACCTGATACACAAAAGCCAGCTGTCATTACGTATCTTTCGCTTATCAAAAAACCATTACATTTCCAAGATATTGAATCTGATTCTCCGAAACCAATTAAAGCCTAAAATATAATAAAAGTATTTATTTACGATTTCGGTTAGTAACATCTGTAGCTATCAAATATAGTTCAGAAAATACCTAATTTCCTTTACTCCAATAAACTGTTAAAACAAAAAACAAAATTTAATATTTATTTTTATTTATTATTATTTATAACTTACGACATGAGGAAATTCCTTAGGATTTGCATTAACTAATCCAGGGATATAGTCTTGCTGGAAGTCGCAATTATTTACTGTTGATCCATAATCATTGCATTCTGTTTTAAAACAAAAATTAAATTATATTTTTAATCGTTTTAAATTACATATCGTTTATACAGGATGGGCCAAGTAAAACGAAACGGGCGCGGTTTTGGTCATTTTAAATAAGATTTTGAGAAAAAGCTCGAACACGTCGATTTTGCTTTCAAGGGGGACATCTTTTGCTATGAAATTTTTACAAAAATCTTTTCAACCCTAAGCGCTACGAGCGCAACCCTTAAAATTTTAAATAGCGTGATAGGGCAAGTGATACCTCATTTGAAAGGTTTTTTCATTCTGAATACGGTGCTTTTTGATTTTTTCAAATCTGCTTAGTTTTAGTCAAGTTATTGACATTTTGAATTCCATAAATGTAGTGATTTTCTGATCAAAAAACAAATATTTACAACTAAAATTTAAAACAAAATAGGTTTATTTTCTTATCAAATAATTCAAAAACATCCAATTTGGACATTTATTGAATTAATTAAAAAATAACAAAAAAATTATTAAAAAAAATTTATGTACATCCAAAATTTTAATTAATTCAATAAATGTCCAAACTGGATGTTTTTGAACTATTTGATAATAAAATAAACCTATTTTGTTTTAAATTTTAGTTGTAAATATTTGTTTTTTGATCAGAAAATCACTACATTTATGGAATTCAAAATGTCAATAACTTGACTAAAACTAAGCAGATTTGAAAAATTCAAAAAGCACCGTATTCAGAATGAAAAAACCTTTCAAATGAGGTATCACTTGCCCTATCATGCTATTTAAAATTTTAAGGGTTGCACTCATAGCGCTTAGGGTTGAAAAGATTTTTGCAAAAATTTCATAGCAAAAGATGTCCCCCTTGAAAGCAAAATCGACGTGTTCGAGCTTTTTCTCAAAATCTTATTTTAAATGACCAAAACCGCGCCCGTTTCGTTTTACTTGGCCCACCCTGTATTAAAAAAATCAAATTTTTGTTTTATTAATTAAGTACAAAGTTTCTTAAATATTACCTCATATGTTTCTTTAACTTACTTTGTTCACTAATAGATAAGATCTTGGTTATACCTGAAAAAAATGTTTATTTGATTTAACTAATAAATAAAATAAAATATATTTTCTTGAAAAATGGTTAGTCTACATATATTATGAATTTTTATATTTAAATAAAACTATATATCTTGTATATACTTACTATTTAATTCCTGTGCATTTACAATACACGCTATTAGTAAAAAACTCAATATATTAATGTAAACCATATTGATACGATGTATGTAGTAGAACATCTACAAAGTATCTACCGAGGTTATGGAAACACGTTCTTAATAAACTATTTTACGTAAACTAGTTTTTTTATAGAAACCAGTTATCGAAAAACGGTATTCAAAACTCAATATTTTTGTGTGTGACATTGATTAACATGATAAATAAAAATATTATTTAACTAAGTTCTTAATATGAATATTAGCTTATAGGTATATGCATTTTATTTTAAAATTTATAAATACATGTATTCAAATAATCAAATTCATTTAAAAGTCGGTATTATAATTAACTAAACAATCCATTTATTTGCTAATAAAGCTAGTCAATTGAAAACATTCACTTTTAACAATATGTGCACTAATAACAATAATATACAGTTCAACTTATTATAACTAAATAATTTCTACTTTATTTTCGATCCATGACATATACTTCGCAACGTCTGTATATAAACTGAACTCTTTCAAATCACAGCTCTTAGTGTCCTGGTCTCTGAGTGAAAGTGAAATAATACCCCTGATATAATATCTGCCACCAACCCACATGAAGAGACCACCTCCAGAGTCTCCTGTACAAGGACCTTTGCCATCTTTACTTCCTGTAATCAAATATTATTTCAATTTAGATAGATAGGCTTTTGTTTCTCAGTATAAAAATGTAAATAATCGTAACTCACTATCGGCATTTGTTTACAAAACACTTTGATGACACATTTATGTTGTTGAAATATTATTTACTAATTTTATCAAAGTCTTTTTTATCTTTCGAAAGAAATAACTCAAATGGTTCAATACAGTCGATAGTAAAATAGATACAAATGTACTCACCAGCACAAAGTGTTTTATTGTTGACAAAATGTTTGATTTCACTGTACAAGCATTCCTCCTGGGACACTATAGGGACATTTAGTTCTCTGGGTGTTGAAGTTTGTTGTCGACCAGTTTCATCCTTACCCCATCCAACAACCTAGGATTCATTTTTTGATTTTAACAGAAATGTTTTTAAAATTTAATGTTAACTTATAAACAAATGACAGGTAGTTTATTTGTTTTGGTTTCTAAAAAAAAAAACAATGCACTTTTATCTGACATAATTTTTTGTCCTCATAGAGATTTTTTTGGTTAGAAACCATCAACTTTACACAAAAGGTAAAAAGGGCAAGATCACAGTTTTGGCATCTTATTTTCACTTCTTAGTAATATTAACTTACAACTCCTTCTAGTCCAGCGATAGAACTTGTAGAATCCATACTCCAAAGACAGATAGTTCTGATATTTGGGAACTGGACAAAGTCAACTGTTTTCGTAAAGACCAGCACAGCGATGTCATCATTTAACTTTCCATCTTTATTAAACCTTTCGTGTATGTAGTAATGATGCACACCGGAAGTGAACACTCCAGTTTGATCCCAATCATCAATGTTGAATTTACCGACCATTACGACTAGGTAATTCGATGGTACCCTATCGCCGTTACGGTTTTGTATACAATGCGCAGCTTAAATAAAAAAAACTTGCTGTAATAATTCACAATTTTTGATTGATTCCTTAATACCTGTCATTACATGTCTATCTGTGATAAGACTTCCAGCGCAAGTAAAGTTGAGGACACCATCTCTACTTCTGAACAAGCTGCTCAACCAGAGGTACTGATCTCTGGCTGGTTCTGTACCTCCGACTACTAACGGGATGTGGTTCAAAGGACGGCCACAGTTATTGAGGAATTTGTTAATCGTATTGGAATTTGTCGAAGGAGCAGGATCACTGTTCAGATCCAGATCAACCTCATCGTCATCGAAATTTGTTGTTTCTATAATTGTTTCTGTAATAATAGAAATAAATATATAAAAATAATGGAAAATTATATTATAACACATTTTTGTTCTTAAACTTTCGCGGTTATTTAATTTTATAATTGAACAAGTGCGACGCGAGACAAACCCAAAAAATGAAATAATTATAAAATTATAAAACATTGTTTAAAAATATAAATATTTTTAAATCTCGTCGATAATCAGCTTTGAAATGTTAGTAAAGCACAGTTCTCGTGTTAAATTCATTAAAGGGAGTTCAGTATTGGATAAATTTAATAAATATCGGTTAAGTGGAGGGGAGTAAGGAATTTAATTTTTTTTTGCAGTTTTGTTTTATTATTTTTTTAAATGAATGCATAATATCTCAAGAATATTGTGTTATAATTACAAGTCGATCGGAGCAAATTTGACAAAGTTATGAGTATTTGAACGTCCGTTGCTCTAGACCGGGTTTCTATAGCTGCAAAACTTTAAAGCGTTTTTCTGTATTTTTTTTTTACATTTTTGTTTTATTTTTTTTTAAATGAATGCATAATATCTCTATAATATTGTGTCAAAATTTCAAGTCGATCGGAGCAAAATTGACGAAGTTATGAGTATTTGAGTTTCTATAGCTGCTCGACTTTAAAGCGTTTTACTGAAACTTGTTATTTTTGAAGTCCGTGTACGCCAAAACTGAAAATCTACTGGACCAATCGTTTTGAAATTTTGCAATGTTTCTTCACATTATTCACCAGGTATCCCTGGGAGCTTTTTTATTTTTTTTAATAATTATTAATTTTACAATAACAAATTAGCCGATTTTTTTTTTGCGAAAATTGTTTTTTTGGCTTCCAAGTGATACGAAAAATTGAAAAACAAAAAAATCCTCCTAGGGTTATCTCGAGCAACATCTCTTTTAACAAATGCATTTGTTTTCGAGGCGCCTCCGGAGATTCACTGTCACTCGCTCAATTTTCAATATTTTGCAATAAAAATTTAAGAAAATATTGTTCAAATGTTGCATTATTATATGGAAATTTACTGAATAAACTAACACTATCTTACCTTACCCTCCCCTTAAGTATTCCGATGCATATAATTATTTAAATAGTAATAAAATTAATATATTTGAAGATTCTATAAAATAATACGTTACCGACAGACCAAACAACTTTTTCAATCCAATATATGTAGTTCGAAATTCTTGTATAAACACTGGGAGTATCGGCCACACCACAAGTTTCATCATATGAACTTATTCCAACGACAGTGTACATACAAGGGAATTTTGGGTGGTAGATTTGGAGTGATGATCCACCCGAACCCTGAAACAACAGATATTATTAGAAATTAACTATTAACCTATAGAGGGCTGGGATTTCAGGGGTCATTTCGCCGTCAGAAAACTAGTATAAAAGGTATCTTATATCATTGATTGATCATAGGCAAAGTGTCGATCGCGGAGTGAGCTAAAAAAATATTGTTAATAGTTATATAACCTTTTTCATTATACAAATATACGTTTTCGATGTACTTTGTATTCAAATCTGACTTAAAAAAAACAGTGAACCCAAAAACAACCCCTATAATAGGGTAAAAACTAGCCCTTTGCCTTGCGTGAACGATTTTTATTTATTTGGAAGTGCAAAAAAACGTTTTCGATGTATTTTAATCTAAAAACAAAAATTGAGGATTTTCTGGTGCGCCAAAATATTGGTTTTCCGGCCCTCTAAAGCTAGATGGTAAAAAATATTTTTTTTGTTTTTCAATATACTTTTATTTTTATTTTTCGTATTCTTTTTTTATTAAACACAAATATATCTAATTCAACAAAACATATGGTGATTTTACCTCACAAAGACCTTTTTTTGGATTTGGACTTCCAGCACATATTTGTGAGCCATCATCAATTTCATTCATCAATTTTTGATTACATTCATCGTGACTATACTTTTTAATAGTAGCTTTCATCAAATCATAACGTGGTGGATTATTCAAATCGATTTTACCCCAACCAGAATTAATCAAATTCTCACTGGGAAATTCTTCCAAAGTTTGAAGACAAGCAGGACGCACGTATGGTGTAAATGTTACATCTTTATTTAAACGAACTATAGCTATATCATTATACTTTTGTGTTTCTTTGTAATCAGGATGAACTATTATTTTTTTAATATTATATTCTTGGATTTCTGCATCGTCAGTCGTCGATTTGAGATTTAGATCTCCAAGACGAACCGATTTGGGTTTACCCCTAAAAATAACAAATTAATTATGTATAAGAACAACATTTATGTGCGCCATTATAAAAAAAATTATTATAAAACAAACACAAACACTATCTGCAAGGTATTAAATTTAAATGATAGTTCACTGACAGCTGTTGTTTACAATATTATTATATTATTATATTTCATATAATTTTGACACCTCGCAGATAGCGTTAACTTCTTTATAATACTGTAAGTACTTACGAGCGACTAGTGACACAATGAGCTGCTATAAGTACACATCTTTCACTTATAAGAATTCCATTGCAATTCCATGGTACGGAATCTTTTTCTCCAAAACCAAGTATAGCCTAAAATATAATAAAGTACAGTCCCTGGCCATATTATTAGACCAAAGCTAAGAAATAAGTGTTTCATATTATTTTTGTTGTTTTATTGTAAACACTGTTACCATTCCTTAACAGAACTCGTAGTTTTATACTTATGGTAACATTTAATCTCATTTTTGAAAGACTTACCACTTTCAAACTTAGATGGCAGCAGTGTTTACACGAAAACGTCAAATAATCAAATAACCGTCAACATAGTGTATCGTTTCAATTGTTGTACAATACATAAAAAATCTTTATTAATCTTAATTAAACAAAGTGATAGTGCTTCAAAAACGTGTAAAGTAAGTTCTTTGTTGATGCTTTAACATTTTTTGATAAAAATTTTATACAATTTTTGAGATTTGTAACAACAATAATAATAAAACTCATTATATTATATATATGCTATTTCATAATTTAACGAAAACTGTCAAAAATTAAGGTGTATTGTAGTTAAAATGGCGAAAATGTGATTTTCAGCTTTGGTCTAATAATATGGCCAGGGACTGTAACTATTAATTCATATTCAGCAAATACCTAATTTCTCCTACTTTAATAAACTGTTAAAATAAATAATAAACTTATATTTATTATTATTTAAAACTCACCATATGAGGAAATTCCCTAGGTTTTGCCTTAACTAATCCAGGTACATATTGTTGCTTGAAGTCGCATCCATATACTATTTGATCATATTCATTGCATTCTGTTTTAAAACAAAAATTAAATTCTATTTTTAGAAACCATTTTAAATTATAATATTGTTTTTATTAAAAAAATATAATTTCTGTTTTATTAATTAAGTACAAAGTTTCATAAATATTACCCTTTATGTTTCTTTAACTTACTTAGTTCACTTATACCTGAAAAAAATTATACGATTTTAATAATAAGTAAAATACTTAAAATATATTTTTTGAAAATATTAGATTTCGAATAATTTTGTTTTTAATTTATATTCAGAACACATGCACCCACATTAAATAGAATATTTTACTTATAGTTAGTTATTATTAAAAGTAAAAAAAGATTAATTTAATTTGAAAATTGTAATAGACAGAACAGTATATAATAGTGACATGTACTAATTTGTTGTAATGACAGAGCTAGTTTTCGATCATTTTGATTAAATTACGCGTGAATATATTTGTTTTATAATTTTTATAGTATTTGAAAGGGTTGGAGTTTCGAATAATTAGTTTTTAAAACGTCTCTCTAATCAATTGTGTAGAATTTCAATAAAAAGAGCACTTTCCGCAAGTTCTCTCATTTATCGTGAGCTAAAATCTCTATTTTTAATATCCAAATACTCAAAAACCATACGTCCAATATTTTAAATAAAAATAAGTAAAATATATGAGTTATCCATAAATAACATATTAAAATTTTAGACTTTTACCTAATGATCGAATGATCTTAAGTCTATTACTAACATTATGAATTTTTATTTTAAAATCAAATTATATATCTTGTATATACTTACTATTAATTTTCTGTCCATTTACAATAACTGATGTTATTAAAAAACACAATATATTAATGTAAAACATATTTAAACGATGTATACACCTATGTAGTATAACATCTACAAAGTATCAATCAAGGTATTCGCCAATACGTTCTTTACAAACTTTTTTTTTGTGTGTAAACAAGTTTTTGTTTTCAATAAAAACCAGTTAATCATTAAGCAGTATTCTAAACTGAATATTTTCGTGTCTAAAATTAATTACATGATTAACCTTCCTATACCTGTGCATTAGTCTGTCAGACCGACAGATTACATTTTTATATTTTTTTCAATAACGGAGAATGCTAAGACAATGAGCTTACTGGTAGCTTAATGATTTGTCGCGATCTTCAATTTAGTGCAGCGTGAGCATTCGTGCGAATAGGACATGTAACAGTACACGACATCAATTGGTCTGTCAGACCGACAGATTAAATTTTTATATTTTTTTCAATAACGTAGAATGCTAAGACAATGAGCTTACTGGTAGCTTAATGATTTGTCGCGATCTTCAATTTAGTGCAGCGCGAGCATTCGTGCGAATAGTACATGTACCAGTACTCGACATCAATTGGTCTGTCAGACCGACAGATTAAATTTTTATATTTTTTTCAATAACGTAGAATGCTAAGACAATGAGCTTACTGGTAGCTTAATGATTTGTCGCGATCTTCAATTTAGTGCAGCGTGAGCATTCGTGCGAATAGGACATGTAACAGTACACGACATCAATTGGTCTGTCAGACCGACAGATTAAATTTTTATATTTTTTTCAATAACGTAGAATGCTAAGACAATGAGCTTACTGGTAGCTTAATGATTTGTCGCGATCTTCAATTTAGTGCAGCGCGAGCATTCGTGCGAATAGTACATGTACCAGTACTCGACATCAATTGGTCTGTCAGACCGACAGATTAATTTTTTATATTTCTTTCAATAACGGAGAATGCTAAGACAATGAGCTTACTGGTAGCTTCATGATTTGTCGCGATCTTCAATTTAGTGCAGCGCGAACATTCGTGCGAATAGGACATGTAACAGTACACGACATCAATTGGTCTGTAAGACCGACGCGAGTATAGGTGTTACACTTCTAAGTATTCTTCTTTTGTTTAAATTTTTTTTAGAATTAGAGCAATTTCAGATACATGAGGAGCAATTTTTTGACCTATATAAAACATTGCCATATTAAAGTGAGAAATTTAAATTTTAATTTTGACTTAAAAATATTGATAATTTTGAAAAACTAAGCAGAGAGCATTTTGGAGCAATTAGAGAGCAATTGATTGACTATAAGAATTATTACAAAAAACGATTAGTTTTTCAAAAATACCATATAACAATTATTTGTTTTGTTTAGTTAATAACTTTTCTTTCAATTTTTTTAGAGTTGGAGCAATTTCAGATACATGAGGAACAATTAAGTAGCAATTTTTTGAGCTAAAAATTTTTGTTGTTTTTCACAAGTTCGCGCTAACTTCCTGACGGTTCTTCGAATGCTATGGTGAGAAATTGGTTGAGAATATTTTATAATACTTAATTCCTCATGTTATTTTAAAGATTTTAGAGTTAATTTTAGTTTTCGTAGCTCGTTAAAAATATTTTTTTTTTATCAGAGGCTGTAATTTAAGAATGTTAGTCACTAATTAAATCGAAATATTGTCTATAACTTTGGTTTATTTATTTCAACACATTCTTTACTACTAATAAAAATTAATTTTACTAAGCTGTCATAAAAAAAGATAAAAAAACAGGCTCTAGAACTTTTGGTCCCAGACACCGTGCGCGGGTATATGTGTTAGGTTAATAAAAAATATTATTTAACTAAGTTTTAAGGTTATTTTATTATTGATATTCGCTTACAGGTATACATATTTTATTTTAAAATTTAAATACATACATCCAAATTATTAAATTCGGTATAATAATTAATTGATAAACAATGCAAATACAAAATAAGTGGTGACAATTCTTTAGATGGATTGTATAATAGTTTCAATCCATGGTATGTAGTGTGATATTCTTGTATAAACACTAGGAACATTGGCAATACCACAACCTTTACCAAATGAACTAATTCCAACGACAGTGTACGTACAACGGAATTTTGGGTGGTATATTTGAAGTGGTGATCCAGACGAACCCTTAAAAATATATAAAAACAGTTTAGTATATATTTTGTTACGTTAGGTAACATAAGAAATAAGCATTGACGATAATAGTCAATCAAGGTAGAAAAAATCGTAAATATCTCGACTCCTATGCGAGATAGGGGGCTATTTTTTTCCTAATGCCTCACCCTCGTAATATTTTTAATGAAACTCGAGCGAATGAGCGCACTCGCTTCGCTCGTGCACTCAACTTCGCTCTCGTGGGCAATCGACAACTTTTCGCACTAGTTGCACAATATACTTTTTTAGTATTTTGACGTGATTTTGACGTTCAAAAGTTTTTATCAAAATATTAATAGCTACGCACTGTTTTGTTGTATTTCTTAAATTCAATTGTTTTCAATTTAAACAGGTATACTACGTAATTTTTGTATTTTATTTTATTTTATCTATTCGGTAGTTGGGACACGTGTTTTTAACATAACCCAAGATACAGTTTATTTATATTCTTAAAATATAGTGAAATTATACAGAAATGCATACACGACGACGTTTAAAATATATAATATAGTCAAAATATACAAAATAACCCTAACAAATTGAACACAATAACAATGAGAAAGAAAGAGCATGCAAATTATCTTTTGGTAAAACAACGTTTGCCAAGGCAGCTAGTTTAAGTATAAAATTATTAGTATTACCTGGCAGATATCATTATTTGGATTTGCACTTCCAGCACATATTTGTTCCTCATCGATAATCCCTTTCTTCAATTTCCTTGTATTTTTATTTTCACTATAAACATCATTACATTCTTTATTACTGTATGTTTGTAATGTTACCTTCATCATATCTTCAACAAATAGACCACCGATTGCGACTGATCCCCAAGCAGAATTGATCAAATTATAACTGGGAATTTCTCGTAATGTTTGAAGACAAGCAGGACGAACGTATGGTGTAAATGTTACATCTTTGTCTAAACGAATTATAGCGATATTGTTATAGAACTCTGATGATAGATAATCAGGATGAACTGTTATTTCTTCAATAGAGAAATCTTGGGGTTGCGCATCGTCTGTAGTTGATTTGGTATCTAACTCTCCAAGACGGACTAAATTTGGTTGACCTCTAGAACTTAATAAAATAAGCAATTATAAATAGTTAAAAAATATATTATTAATACTTACAAATGTGAAGAGACACAATGGGCAGCTGTTAATACATATCTTTCACTTATTAGAAATCCATTGCAAGTCCAAGATATTGAATCTGATTCTTTGAAACCAATTAAAGCCTAAAAAATATGTACCTGCCATTATGTTTTTACAATTTTATGTAAGTTGACAAAAAATAATAGATGTAAAACTATTGTATGAATTGCAATTCAATTTTAATCAATTAATTTAGTTCAGGAAACAAAAACACAGCTCCACTAAACTTCTAACTAATTCCAATAGAAATGACACTTATACATATTGTTCCCAGTACTTAGATGCATCTTTTCAGAAATATCCCCATATGTAGGTGTTGAGCAAAAAAAGTTACACTTGTTTTAATTTTAGTTTTTGGTAATTTTTTTGGAATGAACCGTTTTCTTAAGATAGCTGTATCTTTGAAATAAAGAACTAACAAAATTTTTTACTGACCGAAATTGTTTAAAATCAAATATTTTGAAAGAATAAAATTGATTATTTTATGTATTTTATAAAACAAACACTCAAAAATGCATATTAATTCGAATATTTAAAAAAAATCAAAATTGAGGGTAAAAATTGTTTAATCATTTAAGTCTAAAAATCATGTTTTGGAATTACCCTGAAAAATTTATTTACCTGTCTGGGAGCAAATGTTTAAATTTACTATATACATTTTTAGCACAGTCAAGTAAATTTAAACAACTATCGAGAACTAATTCGGACCATAATGATTTTTGGTAAAAATGTTCTACTAGTATCATTGGTTATTCCCCAAAAAGTCCAAGTTAATTCAAGATGTGCTACAGCTGCCATCTTTAAAGAATGGCGAATGGGTCACAATTTACCACAGTTTTTCTAAAACCCTGGAAAATCTCATAACTATTGTAATCTGTCCGAACTTTTGCACAAGTTTCCTGAACTAATTAGCAAACTTTTGTAACTTACGACATGAGGGAACTCTTTGGGCATAGCTTTACTTAATTCTGGCTCATACAGGTATTGTGTTTCTTCGGATTGGTAGAATTCCTTAGGCATAGGCTTGATTGGGGGTATATATTCTATTTGGAAGTCACAGTATTTTGATTTTGATGCATATTCGTTGCATTCTGTAAAAAAGCGAATTTTTTAACACATTTTAAAATCGTTTTTTGGGGTCAAAATGGACGAAAAAAATAGTGTTTATTTTCCGAACTGATTTATAAAGTAATTTATGTATTTCCTTTTTATTTTCTTATCTTAAAGTCAATAATTTCTATGACAAATTGAAATTGGGTGCATGAAAATTACTATAAAATTTTGAATTTTAGATTTCGTTTAAATTATGTTTATTTTACAGAAAATTACGTGAAAAGTTGAATTTTTCAAACCGCAGGTCTGTATCTCAAACCGTTCTCGAGATATGGCCTTTCAAAGTTTTCGATTTTTGAAAATTTTGGAGAAAAATGGCCGTAACTTTTGAACGTGATGTCGGATTTAATTTTTGTCGACGAATTTGAAATCAGCGTGTCAAAATCTATATAATGACATGTATAATACTTGAAAATTCGACAAAAAAAAATTTCGCGAAAAATCGAAAAAATTCCAAGGGGTATACCTTAAAAAAATGTCGATTTTTAACAAAAAATTTTTTTTCGAATTTTAAAGTATTATACATGTCATCAGATAGAATTTGATACGCTGATTTCAAATCCGTCAACAAAAATCAAATCCGACCACATGTTCAAAAGTTATGGCCATATGTCTCCAAAATTTTCAAAAATCGAAAACTTTGAAAAGCTATATCTCGAGAACGGTTTGAGATACAGAACTGCGATTTGAAAATTTCAACTTTTCACATCATTTTCTATAAAATAAACATAATTTCAATTAAATCTAAAAATCAAAATTTTATAGTAATTTTCGTGCACCAAATTTCAATTTGTCATAGAAATAGCGACTTTAAGATAAGAAAATAAAAAGAAAAATCATAAATTATCTAAAAATGTAAGAGACCTATAAACAAAATCATTCTCTTAAAAGGCTGGGAACCCGCTAGTGTAGAATTTCGATTCTGCTTCTCACAAATCGAAAAAATTGGTTTCGAGAAAAACGCGTTTAAAGATTTAGTTACAGATATTACACTAACATGGCCCGTTGTCTTCTATGTGCTATAACTTTGTAAATACGCTTTATTGGGGGTATAAATTCTATTTGGAAGTCACAGTATTTTGATTTTGATGCATATCCGTTGCATTCTGTAGAAAAGCGAAATATTTTTAAACACATTTTAAAATTGTTTTTTGGGGTCAAAATGGACGTAGAATTAGACATTTATATTAATTAAAAACAAAATGGCGGACTTAAAAAAACTTTGAAATTCGGTTTACAATTTTCACAGTATACTCTCAATATATTTTATTTTCAAAATATAAAAAAAAAATCGAATCACACCGCAATATTGCCTTTAAAAAGCGCGTCTCTATTTTCCTAACTAAATATAGTTAGGTATAAAATTAACCGAGATTAATGGTAAATGGAAAAAGCTTTTAGAAAATAATATACTTACTTTGTTCAGTATAAGAAATAGATACGGCGTTGGTCTTACCGGGGAACACAAAATCATCTGGAAAATAATTTAAATTAGACATTAGAAGCAGCTATGATAAAAAGAGATGAAACAAATTTAAAAAAAGCAAAAAAATCATTTACATTTTTTTTTTCATAATTAACTCAAAAATTTCGTTTTAAAATATCTATGTTATCTCTACTAACTTTTTGAAATTACTTAATAACTACATTATACAGGGAGGGGCATTCAAAGTGTAACATATTTTAATCTCGCAATAAAAAATTTGAAAAAAATGTTTCAACAAAAAAATGTTTTGTTGTAAGGGAGAAATCGAATATTAATATGTCTTTGTTATTTTTGAGGTTTCCCACGGGAGTTAATATTTTACTGCCTGTCACATTTGTAGGTATGTAATTAGTTTCATTAGATCCGGCGAGATTTAGGGAGAAAAAGAACCGTCTTACTTACATACATAGGAGCTGAGATATTTACAATTTTTTTCGACTTGATTTACTACAATCGTTACTGCTTATTTCTTATGTTACCCGACGTAACAAAATATTTACTAAAATCTGACCAAAGAACATATCTATAAATAAACAAAAAAACACGTAAATCGGATAAGTAGTTCTCGATTTATAAGCGCACTAACGACAGACGTTGAGTTTTATAATATGTATATTTGGATTTAATTTGTATTACTTACTATTAAATTCCTGTGCATTTGTTGTAACCAATATCACCAACAAACAGAATAATTTAGTGCAAACCATGTTGATATAATGTTTGTAGTTTAACTTCTACAAGATAATCTACAAATGTACTAAAATATTAATTGTAAACAATTTTATAGGAAAAACCGCAAAACCACCAAATGCTACTAAAAGGAAGCTAAAATTAAAGTGACTTACAATATAATCTAATCACAATAAATAAAACGATAATACATGATTTAGTACATGTTTTATTTAAATATTAAAACAGTATACAAGATAAATATAATCATAGGTGGGCACAGTTAATCGAAAAGTTAACTTCGTTAATCGTTAATCCGTTAATAAAAAAGTTAACTTCGTTAACCGTTAAAGCGTTAAAATTCCGAAAATGTAACGGAAGTTAAAGTTAACCGAAAATTCGTAAATTTAACGAAAGTTAAAGTTAATCCGTTAAAAAGTTAACCATCAGAAATTTTTGTAGACCTTTTTTTAGCTATTTCGACAACTGTGTTATGTACTTTTCATCAAATAACCAATGTAACGGACTAAAGTTAACGGACGTTGAATTTAACGGAAGTTAACAAAAGCGTTAAAAAAATTTTGAGTTAACTTAAAAGTTAATCTGTTAACCATTTTGTTAACTTCGTTAATTAACGATTAACGGATTAACGAGTTAATGCCCACCTATGGATATAACTAATTGAAGTAATATTAAACAATTCAAATATGAAATTATGAGCGATATTTCTTCAGACAGACCAAACAATACTTTCAATCCAAGGTACGTAGTTCGAGATCCTTGTATACACTGCAGGTACATTGAAACCACAATAATCTTTACCAAACGAACTGATGTCAACTATATTTTTGTTATATATTAGAGAATATTTTGATTGTAAAATTATTTAGTATTTATTTTGTGGATTTTTTTTTATTTTCTTTCTTCTTCTTTTTCTAAAGATTAGCCTTGTAAATTTTTTATTTTGACTTATTTTACACTGTAGTATTTTACTACAGTATATGAAATAAATATTATTATTATTAGATATTATTAGAATTTGTTGGAGGAGCAACGTCACTGTTCCGATTTTTGATCGATAGTTTCTGTAATAATAGAAACAAATATTTAAAAAATGATGTAGAAAAATATACAGTACATTGTTAAAAAATATAAATATATATCTGAATACTCAGTATTAAGGAATGCAAATAAATTAGCACAGTGCTTCCTCGTATTAAGTTCAGCAAAATATAGAAATAAAATTTATTTACCTAAAATTTCTTTTAAAAAAATTCGTAAAGTAATAATTCTCTACGAAAGTTGTAAGGACCTTTCTTATAAAAAATTTAATGTTCTACATAAAAGATTCTATAAAATTTTCACGAAACATGCATCGTTTTTTATATATTTTGAAGAAGAAAAAAATATATTTGATAAAATATTTTCTATAAAATTATTAATACGTTACCGATATAAGACATGTTAGACCATACAACTTTTTCAATCCAGTATACGTAGTTCGAAATTCTTGTAAAGACACTGGGAATATTGGGCACACCACAAGTTTCACCAAATGAACTAATTCCAACGATATTGTACATGCAACGGAATTTTGAGTGGTATATTTGGAGTGATGATCCACCCGAACCCTGAAACAACAGATATTATTAGAAATACATTTAATTTTATTTCTTATTATGTAATTCTTTAAACACAAATATATCTAATTTAACAAAACAAATAGTGATTTTACCTCACAAAGACTATTATTAGGATTTGGACTTCCGGCACATATTTGTGTTCCATCATCAATTCCATTCAACAATTTTTGATAACATTCTTCGTAACTATACTTTTGTATAGTAGCTTTCATCATATCAAAACGTGGTGGATTATTCCAATCGATTTTACCCCAACCAGAATTAATCAAATTCTCACTGGGGAATTCTCCCAATGTTTGAAGACAAGCAGGACGCACGTATGGTGTAAATGTTACATCTTTATCTAAACGAACTATAGCTATATCATTATACTTTCGTGTATCTTTGTGATCAGGATGAACTATTATTTTTTCAACATTAAATTCTTGGGTTTGCGCATCGTCAGTAGTCAATTTGAGATTCAGATCTCCAAGACGAACCATTTTGGGTTTAACCCTAATAATAACAAATTAATTATGTGTAAGAACAACATTTATGTGCGGCAGTATAAAAAAAATGTTGTAAAACAAACACAAACACTATCTGCAAGGTGTTATATTTAAATGTCAGTTCACTGACAGCTATTGTTTACAATATTATATATTTCATATAATTTTGACACCTCGAAAGTAGCGTTTACTTTGATTTTTGTCTAGAATACATTCTATATACTACTATAATAATAAGTACTTAGTACTTACCAGCTACCAGTGACACAATGAGCTGCTATAAGTATATATCTTTCACTTATAAGAATTCCATTGCAATTCCATGGTACAGGATCTTTTTCCCCAAAACCAAGTATAGCCTAAAATATAATAAAGATATTTATAAGGATTTGGGTTTGATAGGAAACCCAGTTCAGAAAACACCTAATTTCTCCTACTTTAATGAAGTTTTATAAAATACAATCTCATTCTACTGTTTTTTATTTATTGTTTGTAACTTACCATATGAGGAAATTCCTTAGGCTTTGCATTAACTAATCCAGGGAAATAGTTTTGCTGGAAGTCGCAATCATTAACCATTGATCCATATTCATTGCATTCTGTTTTAAAACAAAAATTAAATTCTATTTTTACAAACTGTTTTAAGTTATATTTCATTTTTGTTTAAAAAATCAAATTTTCTGTTTTATTAATTAAGTATTCAGTTTTCTATTTAAAAAAACGTAACCTTCTATAACTTACTTTGTTCACTGATAGATAAGGTCTTGGTTATACCTGAAAATGAAAAAAGAAATTAATAATTAAAATCAAATATATTTTGTTTATGGTTCTATGATTTTTTTAAATAATATAAATGTTTTTTTGTTGCTGATATAATATTAAAATCAAGCTTGTCTATACTTACTATTTAATTCCTGCGTATTTACAATAACTGATATGAGTAAAAAACACAATATATTAAGGGAGTATCCTGCTTTATGAGTCTCAAAAAATCCATTTTTTTATTGCTTAAATCTCTTCTTAATATATGTAAGAATATGTCTGTAAAGTTTTTTAGTTAAATTCGAAATACATATTTTCAAAAATATAGCACTAATCGCAGTGGGGTGTCCAAAAGGTATCTTATTTTTTTCTATCCTAAAAAAATTCTCCAAAAAACGCTTATTTTTGGCCACATAAAGCAGGATACTCCCTTAATGTAAAAAAAGATTAAACATATTGAAAAAAATATTTTTTTTTCATAATTAACTCAAAATTCCGTTTTAAAATATCTATGTATTCTCTACTACCATTTTAAAATTACTTAATAACTACATATACAGGGTGGGGCATTCAAAGTGTTACAGATCTTATCTCAGAATTTCAAAATTAAAAAAAAAATGTTCAAGAAATCGAATTGTAAAATTTATTTATTTTTGTGGCTTCCCACAGGAGTTAATATTTTACCCCCTGTCACGTATGGAGAGTTGTAATTAGTTTCATTAGATATGGCGGGATTTAAAGGAAAAAGAACCCCCTATCTTGCATAAGAGCACAAATATTTACGATTTTTTCCAATTTGATTTACTATTATTAAGTCACTGCTTATTCCTTATGTTACCTAACTAAAAAAATATGTACTAAAACCTTTGCAAAAAACATACATATAATTTTAGAAAAAAACGGCGGGATTTAGGGGGAAAAAGAACCCCCTATCTCACATAAGAGCTGAAATATTTACGATTTTTCCAACTTGATTTATTATTATCATCACTACTTATTCCTTATGATACCTAATGTAACAAAATATATTCTAAAACTTGTGCAAAAAACATATCTATGAATTATCAAAAAACACACGTAAATCGGATAAGTGGTTCTCGAGTGATAAATGCACTAACGGACAGACAGACATACAGACGGACTGATTCAACATCACCGAGCCCAAACCCCTGGACTAAGAAAGGTGAAATTTCAGGAGGGTCTTCCTTTTATGACGTAAACACCCACTAAGAAAGTATTATTCGATATTCAACCCCTACGGGGGTAAAAGGGAGTATTAAAGTTTGTTAAAAAAAAAAACTTAGATTCGAGATATTTACGATTTAGTTTAGGTAATGAATAAAAATCAAATTGATTCTTTTTAATATTTCATCCACTGTCACGTATGGAGGTTTGTAATTAGTTTCGAAATCCACGCGAGCGAAGCTAGTAAAATATGTATATGGATGTTCAGGCCCGGATTTAGAAATAGTCCGCCCCTAGGCAGTTTGCGAAAATTGCTGTCTCCCCCCTAAAAACTTCTTCAATGGTGGAATAAGTTTGGTATGATTTTATTTCAAAGAAAAAAATCTGATTTTTTTAGGTTTTTTTATGTAAAGTTTATTAAAAATTAAATTAAAATTTATTTTAAAAGTGTGAAAAGACCCTTTTTATTTTATTTTCAAAGTTTCTGCCAAAATTTGCCGCCCTTTAATTTTTGCCGCTATACTGCCTGCATGGTAAATCCGGGTCTGTGGATGTTACTTGTAATACTTACTATTAAATTCCTGTGCATTTGTAATAACCAATATCACCAACAAACAGAATAATTTAGTGTAAAACATGTTGATACAATGTATATAGTTTAACTTATACAAGATAATCTATCAATATACTATAATATTAACTGTAAACAATTTTATGGGAAAAACCGCAAAACCACTAAATGCTACTAAAAGGAAACAAAAATCAAATTGAATTACAATATAATCTAATCAAAATAAATAATATGATAATACATGATTTAGTTTACTTTTTATTTAAATATTAAAACACTACAATAAATATAGTATAAATTAAACAATTCAAATAATAAATTATGGGTGACATTTTTTCACACAACAAATAGTACGCCCGCAAAAAAGTGTCACAACTCAAAAAATGTCTTATTTGAGATAAATATGTAGAATGATTCCAAATTATTATATATTTCTACAAAAAATTGTCATTAATGTAATTCGTGTACCTACCGTCAAAACAAGCATATTTAAAAAAAAAATGTCACATTTTTTTTAAATAGTTACTATTTTTCAAACATCACAGGAATACTGAAATATTTAAATTAAATAATGTGTATCAGTCCTTTTCCTATACAACCTTTTAATTTTGATTTACCTAAATTGTTATAATTTCATTTATTCCTATTTCCTCAAAACTACATTTTTTGAGTTATGACAGTTTTTTTCGGGGGTGCGATATCATAAATAAAGATGAGCAAAATAAATAAAAAACTGCTTCTCTAAGACCAAACGATTCCCTCTATCCAGTCAATGTAGGCCGAAACTCGAGTATATACCCCGGGGCTATTTATTACCCCACATACCTTACCAAACGATGTCACCCCTATAATACTGTACATGCACTTATGTTCGCCATGAAGCATCTGCAGAGGTCCACCAGAATCACCCTAAAACACGTGTATTTAAAATTTAAAATAACTTAATTACTCTTAGTGCCAGTTCACACGAACGGGTTTGTTAAGGGGTCGTTTCACAGGGACTAATATTTAATTTTTTGTAAAGGAGTTTTAATAGAAAAAATACTTACGTTGCATGTATCTTTCTTCTCTGTTTTACTGCCAGCACATAGCTGAGTTTTTTCATTTACTCCGGTGTACAACTGTCCGGAAGAAACATAGGATTCATAGTGTTTATAGCATTCGTTATGTGTGTATGTATCTAAGAAAACACTCTGTAAAATTGAACTAGTTGGAGCCTGAAAAGAAAAATATAATTCAAATTCATATACATACAGTATGGCCTCGTTTTATGTGGTAGAAACGTTCCACAACAAATTGTGTATAAGAAATCGCTTAACAAAGACATTGTAAAATTAGGGAAACGTTTCTTAATTTTTTTCAAGCTGGATGAAAATTGCATAAAAAAAGTTTTTAAATATTCACGAAAATATATGAATATCTAAAAAAAAACACAAAGAAAATTAGCTTGAAAATCTGAAAGAAATTGATGTAAAACTTAAAATAAAACAAGTTTGTTTTTGAATTTTATTTTTTTAATTGTATTGGAAAAAAAATATTTTTTCTATTTTTTTCTATCAGAATTATTGCCATTTTGTAACGCGCGACCTTTTTTTATCGACTATCATAACTGAAATCTCTATTACCTAACCTCCTTCCTCTTCTTCATGAGTTTTATGTCAAGTAGATTTTCTATCTTGACAAAGTTGCAGATAACATCTATTATAATATAATATATAAAAAAAATTACCTGAAAATCAAGGGCTCCCCATCCGGTCGCTATGACGTTCCCTTCCGGCATGTTGTTAGCTGTGTACAGGCACGCGGGCCGCACGCTCGTCGTAAGCCGAGCCGGCTGTCGTAACCGGACCAGCGCTATATCGTTGTACTTTGCGGGCGGCCGGTACTCCGGATGCCGGTACATTTGTGCTATGTCAAACTGTTGAGTTTCAACATCATCGCTTTCGGTACTTGTATCGTAGTCGCCGAGACGGACGTATTTTGCGTTACCTCTGCAAATGGTTAAAAGTTATTTAAGGTTGTCTAGCACATAGGTGTCCAACTTTTTGAGCTTTGTGGGCCGCAGAGTGTAAAAAAATAGCGAAAAAATTTGTTAAGGGCCGCAAATACCTTTTTTTTCTTTCGTTATTGAGTTAATTAATAATTACTTATGTCTCTGTATCTATAATTTATATTTTATAGATTTATTAGAAATATTATATTTCTACTTTGACAAAAAATCTGATTTTCATATTTCACTTTTTTTTAAATCATACGCGGGCCGCACAAAGAGTGCTCGGGGGCCGCAGGTTGGACAAGCCTGGTCTAGCACACTGTAAAAAACTATTTGGTTTCGAAAAATTTTGTTTAGACAGAACGGTGTACAATAGTAACATGTACTAATTTGCTGTGATGGCAGAGCTAGTTTTTCATTATTTTGAATAAATTATACGTGAATATATTTGTTTTATAATTTTTATAGTGATTAAAAGGGTTGAAGTTTCGAATAATTATTGTTTAAAACATCTCTATTTAGCCAATTGTGTAGACTTTCAATAAATAGAGCACTTTCGGCAAGTTCTCTCATTTAAAATATATGGGTTATCCATAAATAAAATATTAAAATAGATCGAATAACCTTAAAGAGAGTGTAAAGTCAACAGTTATGTACTACATCAAATTTTTAAAATAGTTATTTTCATTGATTCATTGTAATACCAGTAATATCATTTAGCATTATTCAAAATACCCGCTTAAAAACGGGCCAAGTTCGTTAATTAACCATTTCTACGAAATTTGTCCAGCAGCGATGTGCAATACTGACATTGCTCGGACAATGTCGACTTGCACGCCCTGCGGGCTTTACTTATAACTTATGCACATGAAGTACTACGAGAAGTATACACTAAAGATGACAGGTATGTCGAAAAACGGAATGTGACGTGAGAAATCCGCATTTTATGGAGCAGTGCGTAGAAGTTTGTGCGCATTCACCCCTCTGTACCCCACGGTACTCCCTCAATCCAACAACCTTACGGGCGGGATACACAAATGCGCAGTCTACTAATGCGCACTGCTCAAAACACGAGATACCATCCACATCGGCAGTCATATTGTGACACATAAAATAGTATTACAGATATACAGACTGCATACTTCTCGTAGTACTTCATGCTTATACAATACTTACAATGTTTTAGATGAGAGACAATGGGCTGCTGTAAGAACGAAATTGGTACTGATTAAAGATCCTCCGCAGAGCCAAGTTTTGGCATTATCTTGTCCGTACCCTAACTGTGCCTAAAATTATTATAAAATATAATTAGATTCTATAAAAGTATTTTTTGAAAACGCTTTTCATAAAATTAACACTGTATTTGTAGACTAACCATGTGAGCAAATTCTTTAGTGTTTGTATCTTGTCCCCCTGAAACACCAACAAAGGGAAAGTCACGCTTGAACCTTTGACTACATTGGGAAATATCCACGGATTTAGCGTATTCTGCACATTCTGGAAAATTGAAAATTAATTTTACTTTACAGTTTTACACCATCTTGTAACTTGTAACGACATTTTCCGTGTCGTAACAGAAACAGCGGATTGCCGGGCTAACATACAGTGGAGATTTTGTCTTAAAATGTTATTGATCAAAAAAAGGATGATACAATTTTGAAAAGTCTAAAGTGATTAAAATAAAATTTTAACTAGTTACAATGTTAAGTGTTTTTTGATCCACTCTTTCTTGCTTGTCACCATCTTGTGACAAGCAATTTCAATACTAAATTATAAAATATATTACCTATCTTTTTATGCGGTAGTTACATAAAAAATCGATTAAAAAACATTGTTAAATTTGGGATATGTTCTATAATTTTCTAAAACAGCGTTAAACCATATAAATCAAATACAATAGGTTGAAAATCGCGTATAAATGTTTCTGAAAATTCACACAAAGAAAATTAGTTCGAAAATCTGAATAAAATTAATTTTATTGAAAAGTAAAAATATGCTTTCATCAAAATTATTGTCACTATCTGAAAATATAACTCAGAATCAGTACAGATTTATTTAAATAATAACAAAACGTTTACATATTTAAAAATCCTTGAATTGTCAGTTTTTATTAGATATCTACCTCACTAGCCTAAACGGGAAATCCCAGAATTCGTATTTGCGTAACTTCAAATCCTTGTAAAAAAATCAAACCTTACGATAATTACATACTTTGTTCACTTATTCTTCTACGAATTTGTCCAAATTCACCACGATTGTTATTGTTTTCATTCGGGCAACATACAATAGGTAATAATTTTTTAAACGAACATATAGTTGTGCGAACTCCACTTTTTATTGCATCTTTGACATATTGACAGTTGTCTATGATTATGCAAGTACCATTGGCTCCGGAGTATTGGTCGTGACAAGGACTTCCTGAAAATGTTAAAAACATTTTTTTAATTATTTAAAAAAAACTACATATACTCATATCATATATGTAGTATATGTATATAAAAACGTTCGAATTGCTTCTGTAGGCTTCATAAATATCCAGGCTGTTATCGTCGAGGACTTATTTAAGAAAATAAATATGTACAGCCTTGGCCAAAAGTATTTGCCACCCAGGTTAAATAAATAATACCAGTTGATGATAACGGAAATATTTATTATAATAAATTAATATTTTATACAGATACCTCTTGTTATGATAACAGCAGTTACTCTTACTCGATACTAAGCATCGTCTTTATTGTGGAGTAATTATTTGTCACTCATTAATCAAGATATTATTATATTTTTATTTGATGTGATTGAGTGTTCCCTAATCGTGTGCTTTAATATCGACCAAAGATGTTCAATGGGGTTGAGGTCCGATGATTGAGGAGGCCAAAACAGGAGCTCAATCCCATTATCTGAGAACCACTTCATCGTCACTCTCGATTTGTGACAGGCGCGTTTTCTTACTGTAAACGGGCGCTGTTCATGTTGGTATCACCTAACATTTTATGAAGAGATGGTTTTAACGCAGTTTACAGTACTTGGGTGTCTTTTTTTTTTAACCCATTTGGCCCTTTACACAACACAATTTCGCCCACTCCATGTCAAGACAAGAAGTTACATATCTAAGAATTGACGGGGGTGGAAAATACTTTTGGCCAAGGCTGTATTTACCCGACTACGTGAAGCCAAAAAAAAATTTTAAATATGTTAATAAATATATTTTGTAAATAATAAAAATTAATCAACTGCCCCTTCGCTGCCTATATCCACTGCGGGAGTTCAGCTTTTTTTTATTAAAATAATATTATTAATTCATACCTTCATATAACTGTCCACTAACTACAGAAAAACTAATTAACAATACACCAAAAACTATCAACTGTTTAATTCTCAATGCTGCCATTCTCTGTACGTCTAATAAATAAACTAACTGAAAATTATTATTAAATTTCGTATAACCCAACTGAGCCAGTTCAAAAGGTCAAGGACTTAAGATAGCTTAAAAACAGGGTTGGTAAAAATTTGGGTTTTTTAGTAATACAAAAGATTTAAAAATTTGAAATATACTTATTTTTTTGAATTGCTTAATAACGAAATAATAAAACATGATTTTTAATTAACTGTTCTAAGTGACTTCCGGTATATTCCAAACCGGTTTTTTTACTCGACAAAAATTATTAAATGTTTATCTAACATTTTTTAGTAAAACATTCATTTTCACGTAAAAATATTGAAGCGATTTAACTAAAATTTCATCATCAATCTAAAATACAAAAGATATATAATTAATACAACAAATTTTCTATTAGATAGTTTTATTTAAATATTAAAACAATACAATATACACTACTGGAAAAAAATAAACGAACACAAAAATTTCCTAAATTTTTTAGTGATTTTTGAAAGGTTGTAATTCAGTCAAATATATTCGTATAAAGATTTAAAAAATATGATTTTGAAGCTTTAAGTTTCTAGCTTTGAGATCTTTTGGCAAATTTTTTTGCGGGTTACGGTTACTACGCAATCATAAGAATTAACGCGAGACAAAAATTTAAAAAAATATATTTTTGTTTGGGTCCATTTTTTTGGGAAAATTTTTCTCAGTTAAACCAATACATTGATCAGTTAGCTTGTTTATTTAGCTTTAATTTGCTTTGTTAAAATTCACTCTACGTTGATTTATCGCTAAGATATCCGACTTTAAATAAAAAAGGATCCTTTTGTCTTTGATCATCGATATTTCAGCAACTAATGATCGCACAGTAAATCTTAGGACGGTTTTAAAAATTTGAATAAATTCTCTACAAGGACATACCCTGATTTTTAAAGAAAAAAAAAATTTTTTTTACTCTCCACATTAATTTGAAAAACACTGAAAAAAATGACTTTTTACGGTTTTTTAGAAAATCTACGGCGTATTTACTAATTTTGATGAAACGACTAATGTTGAGCGTAATTTTTACAGCTCAATATATCCACAATAACCCTTTAAATATACAAGTTGATCCATCGAACCGTTTTTATGTTCCAAATGATCAAAGTTTTGAAAAGAATTAAAGGAACACGTTTATTGCTGTTAAAAATTTTGTAATCATTATCAAATGAAATGAAGAATTTTTTTCTATTGTTTCCACAATTTTGTCGCGTATATAGCGCGCCCCACTTTAAATCAAAGTACCGGCTAAAGCTCCCCAGTTCCGACTAGGGACTCTTCGGTTTCTTAAAGATTAAGTATTTCTGAAGCCATTTCAGTAGAAATTTCTAATCTTTCCATTTTTTCCTTATTAAGGGAATTTTAAAGCTAATTTTACTGTACTAATAAATAACCAATATCACCAACAAACAAAATAATTTAGTGTTAAACATATTGATACAATGTATATAGTTTAACTTATACAATATAATCTACCCAATATACTAAAATATTAACTGTAAACAATTTCATAGGAAAAACCACAAAACAATTAAATGCTACTAAAAGGAAACAAAAATCAAAATGAATTGCAATATAATCTAATCACAATAAATAATATGATATTACATGATTAAGTTCACATTTTATTTAAATATTAAAACAGTACAATAAATATAATACAAATTAATCAAATAGTTCAAATATGAAATTATGGGTGACATTTCCTCAGACACATATAATAAATAATAAATATAATAAATAATAAATAAGATAATAAAGATGAACAAAACAAATAAAAAACTGCTTCTCTAAGACCAAACGATTCTCTCTATCCAGTCAATGTAGGCCGAGACTCGGGTATATACCCCGGGGCTATTTATTACCCCACATATCTTACCAAACGATGTCACCCCTATAATACTGTACATGCACTTATGTTCGCCATGAAGCATCTGCAGAGGTCCACCAGAATCACCCTAAAACACGTGTATTTAAAATTAAAAATAACTTAATTACTCTTATTAAGGGGTCGTTTCATACGGACTAATATTTAATTTTTTGTAAAGGAGTTTTAATAGAAAAAATACTTACGTTACATGTATCTTTCTTCTCTGTTTTACTGCCAGCACATAGCTGAGTTTTTTCATTTACTCCGGTGTACAACTGTCCGGAAGAAACATAGGATTCATAGTGCTTATAGCATTCGTTATGTGTGTATGTATCTAAGAAAACACTCTGTAAAATGGAACTAGTTGGAGCCTGAAAAGAAAAATATAATTCAAATTCATATACATACAGTAGGGCCTCGTTTTATGTCGTAGAAACGTTCCACAGCAAATTGCGTATAAGAAATCGCTTAACAAAGACATTGTAAAATTAGGGAAACGTTTCTTAATTTTTCAAACTGGATGAAAATTGCGTAAAAAAAGTTTTTAAATATTCACGAAAATATATGAATATCTAAAAAAACACTATATTTTTTTATCAGAAATATTGCCATTTTGTGATATTTGTAACGCGCGACCTTTTTTATCGACTATCATAACTGAAATCTCTATTACCTAACCTTCTTCCTCATCTTCATGAGTTTTATGACAAAGTTGCAGATAACATCTATTATAATATAACATATAAAAAAATTACCTGAAAATCAAGGGCACCCCATCCGGTCGCTATGACGTTCCCTTCCGGCATATTGTTAACTGTGTACAGGCACGCGGGCCGCACGCTCGTCGTTAGCCGAGCCGGCTGTCGTAACCGGACCAGCGCTATATCGTTGTACTTTGCGGGTGGCCGGTACTCCGGATGCCGGTACATTTGCGCTATGTCAAACAGTTGAGTTTCAACATCATCGCTTTCGGTACTTGTATCGTAATCGCCAAGACGGACGTATTTTGCGTTACCTCTGCAAATAGTTCAGAGTTAATTAAGGTTATACGTCTAGCACACTGCAAAAATGATTTGGTTTCGAAAAATTGTGTTTTAATATATATTCAGAACAAATGTACCTACATTTAATGGAATATTTTACTTTGTTAAATACTAAAAGTAAAGTTTAATTTTATTTTAAAATTGAAATAGACAGAACGGTATATAATAGTAACATGTAATTTGCTGTAATGGCAGAGCTAGTTTTTTATTATTTTGAATAAATTACATGTGAATATATTTGTTTTAGAATATTTATGGTAGGTATTTAAAAGGGTTGAATTTTCGAATAATTAGTTTTTAAAACGTCTCTATATAGCCAATTGTGTAGAATTTCAATAAATAGAGCACTTTTGGTAAGTTCTCTCATTTATCGTGTGTTAAAAACTCTATTTTTAATATCCAATTACTCAGAAACCATACGTCGAATATTTTAAATAAAAAATAGTTATCCATAAATAACATATTAAAATTTAAGACTTTTATTTTATACATTACTCTAATAATCGAATAACCTTAACTTTTATCTAATTAGTAAAATACATGAGTTATCCATAAATAAAATATTCAAATTTTAGACTTTTATCTATACATTGCTCTAATGATCGAATAACTTGAAAGGGGGTGCAAAGTCAACACTTATGTATGTACTACATCAAATTTTAAAATAGTTATTTTCGTTGATTCATTGTAATAAAAATATATTTTAAAACTTTTGATAGTTAATACCAGTAATATAATTTAGCAATGTTCAAAATACCCGCTTAGAACCGGGCCAAGTTCGTGAATTAATCATTTCTACGAAATTTGTTAGATGTGCAATTCTGACATTGGCAGTGTCGACTTTGCACACCCTGCGGGCTTAACTCGTAACATATACAACACTTACAACGTTCTAGATGTGAGACAATGGGCTGCTGTAAGAACGAAATTGGTACTGATTAAAGATCCTCCGCAGAGCCAAATTCTGGCATTTTCTTTTCCGTACCCTAACTGTGCCTAAAATAATTATAAAATATATAATAAGATTTTATAAAAGTCTTTTTTTAAACGCTTTTTATAAAATTAACACTGTACTTGTAGACTAACCATGTGAGCAAATTCTTTAGTGTTCGTATTTTTTCCCCCTACAACAATAATATTGTCACCCTTGAACATTTGGCTGCATTGGGATACATCTACGGATTTAGCGTATTCTGCGCATTCTGGAAAATGGGAAATTAATTTTATTTTACAGTTTTACACTATCTTAAGTGGTTTTTTGATACACTCCTTCTTGCTTGTGGCCATCTTGTAACAAGCAATTTCAATACTAAATTATAAAATACACCCATACCTCGCTATACGGTCGCTCTTTATACGGCATTTCGCTATAACGCCCCTCTTCAATTAAGGCACGTTTTCGATTTACGGCCTAAAATGTTTCGCTATAACGGCAAAAAAAACTTTTTTTCGATGTCGATGTATCTACATGTTGCCAATCTTGCGCAAAGAATAATTGATTCCTTATACGGCCAAGTTTCGTGGAACGTGTCTAGGCCGTAAAGCGAGGTATGGGTGTATAGTAGGGTCTGTTTTTACACAGCAAATTGCGTATAAAAAATCAATTAAAAAACTTTGTTACATTTGGGATATAGCGTTAAACCAAATAAATCAAATACAATAGGTCGAAAATCGAGTAAAAAAAATTCACACAAAAAAAATTTGTTCGAAAATCTAAAAGAAATTAATTTTATTGAAAAGTAAAAATATGCTATCATCAAAATTATCGTCACTATCTGTAAATTAACATTTACATAGTTAAATTCATTGAATTATCAGTTTTTATTAGATACCATACTCGCCGTAACGGGAAATCCCAGAATTCACATGAAAATCGCACCGCGTAAGTCCAAATTCCGGTAAAAATAGACTTTACTATAATTACATACATACTTTGTTCACTTATTCTTTTACGAATTTGTTCAAATTCACCACGATTTTTATTATTATCGTTCGGGCAACATACAATAGGTAATAATTTTTTAAACGAACATATAGTTGTACGAACTCCACTTTTTATTGCATCTTTGGCATACTGACAGTTGTCTATGACTATGCAAGTACCATTGGCTCCAGAGTATTGGTCGTGACAAGGACTTCCTGAAAATTTAAAAAATATTATTTTAATTAATTTAAAAAAACTATATACTATATAGTCCCAGGACTATGTCAAAGCTCAATATTTCATTTATTATAAAAATTGGAAGAAAACTTTAAATGCAAAAGTTGTCAGGCTAGAGGAGCGGCATAGTTTGAAAATAGTTACATCTATACAGGATGACCCATAACTGCGTTACAAATCAAACTTATGTTTTATTAAATACAAACTATATATTTTTATTTGATAATCTAAAAGCATTCATTTTTCTGAGTATTTTGATATCTCATGTATGGGATTATACAGAGGGGTTTAGAAATAATGACCAATTTTGTAAGAAAATAGGAACATTTTCAACACCTTGTAATTTTCTAACTACAATAAAAAAAATTGTTTTCTGTTTGAAGTAGTTTTGGCATATTCTCTATTATTGCGATATTATGTCATACATTTACAAAATTGTATTATTTGTACAGGATGTATCAAAACACAGAACCTAGTTTTTTTCAAAATTTTCAAATGGAACACCCTATATATTATACATTTTCGAATTGCCTGTTCAGTTAATAATATCGCAATAATAGAGAATATGCCAAAACTACTTCAAACAGAAAACACATTTTTTTTTGGCCCTCGTTGCTTGCACCACTGCAGAGGTCAAGCCCCTTCTCTAGTTATCAATATCTCGATATTGTACTTATTTGTTTCTTATTCATAATTATATTGAAATAAATAATATTATTAATTCAAATCATACCTTCATATAGCTGATCGTCATATTGTCCAATAACTACAGAAAAACTTAACAACAATACACTAAAAACTATCGATTGTTTAATTCTCTTTGCAGCCATTTTTCTACTTCTCAAAAACTAACTGAAAATTATTATTAAATTCGTGTTACTTAACTGAGCCAGTTGAAAAGGTCAAAAACAGAGATGGTAAAAACCTGGGTTTTTTAGTTGCGGTTTTTTTAGTGATATAAAAGATTCTTCGAATTTTTAAATATACTTATTTTTTGAATTGCCTGATAAGGGAATAAAAAAATTATTTTTAATAAATTGTTCTAAATGATTTCCGGTATACTTATTCCAAACGTGTTTTGAAACTCGACAAATATTAATAAATGTTTATCTGGCATTTTTGAGTAACAGATTTAGCAATAAATATTGAAACAATCAAACTAAAATTTAATTTTCAAAGTGGGTCTAGAATCTAGAATATACAAGATAATTAATATCTATTAAATAATTTTATTTAAATATTAAAACAATACAATATAGTATAATCAAATAAACAATTCAAATATAGAATTATATGTGACATTTATTCAAGCAAACCAAACAATACTTTCAATCCAAGGAACGTAGTTCGAAACCCTTGTATACACTGCAGGTATATTGGGCTCACCACAACTTTTACCAAAAGAACTGATTCCAACGATATTATACATACAATGGAATTTTGGGTGGTGTATTTGGAGTGGTGAACCTGATGAACCCTGAAAAAAAATACAAATATAAAAATATATAACAAAAACTGTATATTCAAATTTAATATAGGTACACCCAATTCTGTTTCTACACGGTCTTTTTGATATAACACGGTCTAGAAAAAAAAATTATTCTGTTTTTACATGATTTCATTTGATTTAGCACGATTAAAAAAACTATTTGATTTAAATTTTAAAGGAAAATATTTTTATTAACCGTAATCTTCTAGGAATTTTTTTCTTTCTGTTATTTATAAAATACGTAGTTAGGGAATTCCCCTTTCTAATTTATTTTCATAGCAGCTTAAGTATATATTTTAATCTTGTACGAGTTATCAGTTCCTAAACTTGCGATAATTTTATATTTGTGTTACTTTTACTTTAAGAATTGAATTGCCTTTTATTTTTATAAAAAAAATTTTTTATAAACTGTGCATGAATGCACATAAAAATTTAATTTATAGTTTTTTATAAGGATATGGAACTAATCCCCTTTTTCTATGTACTTCATGTCTTTTTTACACGTTTTTTTCTGGAACGTATATATCTACCGTGTAAAAACAGAATTATGTGTACATTTAAAAAAATCTTACTTGACAGATTTCATTATTTGAATTTGGACTTCCAGCACATATTTGTGTATCATCAACAATTCCATTCGCCAATCTTTTATTGCTCACTTTATTAAACACAACATTACATTCTTCATTACTATACTTTTGCAAAGTTGCTTTCTTCATATCTTTAACAACTGGACTTAATCTTTCTATTATCCCCCAAGCAGAATTGATCACATTCTGGCTTGAGAAATCCTTCAAAGTTTGAAGACAAGCAGGACGAACATATGATGTAATTGTCACATCCTTGTTTAAACGAATTAAAGCAATATCGTTATAAAATGAATTATTTGTATATTCAGGATGGATTGTTATTTCTTCAACAGTGAAATCTTGGGGTTGTGCATCATCGTTAGTTAATTCTGTATTCAAGTCTCCAAGACGAATCACTTTTGGCTGACCTCTAAAAATAGTAAATTACATAATAAGAAACAAGGTAAATGTATTGATCTTACACCTCACGAAAATTAAATGATTTTGAAACAAATATTTCTGAAGTAGAAATAAGCCAAATTATTTATTCCGCTCATGACACCCCCCCCCCTCAAAATTTTTCATATATGGCTTTATATACCTCGTTGAACTCGGGATTGATTCACGAATCGATTGGCAAGGGTATTTTTGAGTTGTGTCAAGTGGGTTACGCGGCATAATTGATAATTTTTTATTAATATTTTACTTACATTGAACTGGATACACAAACGGCGGCTGTAAGTACGTATCTTTCGCTTATTAAAAAACCATTACAATTCCAAGATATTGAATCTGATTCTCCGAAACCAATTAAAGCCTAAAATATATATGTTTATTATGTTTGTGTGTTTTTTACTCCTTTACCCCTAAGTCTATATTAATTATATTATTAATAAATATATATTAAACAATTTTAATTTGATGGTTTTATTAATAGTTCTTAAGTAGAACCACTTCAGTGCCTTGCTTTAATACACAGATAAAAAACTGTATTGGACCAAGAAAACCTTGTTTTGTATATAACGAAAACAATATTTTATTAATATAAGAAACATACTCTTAATCCAACTACGTTATTCCTTCGTTCAAGAATACTATAGTTGTTTTAAGAGATTATTGCTTATCTTAAGAAAATATTGTTTTCGTTATATACAAAACAAGGTTTATTTGGTTTGAGAAATCCTTTCTACCAGTGTATTAGGCTTTGATTAAAATTAGATCCTGTAACTTACTAAATGTGGAAATTCTGTAGGCATTGCATTGATTAAACCTGGTACATATTCTTGTTGAAAATCACAATCCTGGACCCATAATTTATACTCATTACATTCTTAAAAAAAATAAAAAAATATCGTAAATATAACAACGAAAAATTTATATGTATATGAACTGTTGTACTTACTTGTTTCACTAATAGACAAGGGCTTTACCATGTCAGGGTACACAAAATCACCTAAAAATAATATTTTTATATCAGTTGTAAATAGTAAAATCTTATAATCGAAATGATTTTTTTTAAATTGAAGTTTCTTTAATTCATAATTCCAAAGTACTATGTTTGATAATTTTTTTAAACTTAAATTTAATTTAGGCGTACTTACTAGTAAAAGCTTGTACATTTGTTATAGCATATAATATAAAGAATAAAGATACTATTTTAACGTAAACCATTTTGATACAGTGTCGTTGCTCCTCTACAAGATATCTGAAATAATTACAAACATGTTTTCCTTTTATAAAAGATCGCCATTTTACAATACAATGTATAATACGGTAAACAAGTTTATAAAAAATAAAAATACCAGTTACAAGACACATACAACATATGTAAATATATTCGGTTATTACTTTTAATACTGTGATAAAAAATGATTTATTATTTAAGTTTTTTTATAATTAAAATAATACAGAAGTGTATCATATTTTAACCATTTTGTTGCCACTGGTTTCACCAAGAAACCGCATTTTTAATCATTTATTTCATAAGATCTACTGGTTTTTAAGTAAGTTATTTGAAAATATTATTTTGCATATATAGATAATTTTGGGCCTGAAAGGGTTAATAAGGAATTCAATATTTTCAGATACACACAAGCAGAAAGGTTTACTTGAGCCAAGTAAACCTTGTTTTGTATATAACGAAAACTATATTTTCTTAAGATAAGAAATATATTCTAAAACCAACTATAGTATTTTTGGACGAACAAATAATGTAGTTGGATTAAGAGTAGGTACTTTTCTTATATTAAGAAAATATTGTTTTCGTTATATATACAAAACAAGATTTTCTTGGTCCAATACAGTTTTTTTTGTGTGCAGGCAAATATTTTCTCTTCTGTTACCTAATATTGTTGGATTAGAAAATTTATTGTATTGTAGATACATATAATATGTATATATTATATACACTTTAATCGAAAAACTGGCTTATCTGAATTAATTTGTAAAAGTTATGTTTAAAATATGTTACACTTATATTATCAAAAAGTAGATAATATAAACGTGAGTTAAATAATTGAATAATACCATTGTGTTTCTAATCATATTTTTATCAAAGCATCATTATTCTTTGTATTTGTTTAGTAGTATTGTAATTAATATTATTTGAAAAGTACCTACTTCAAATCATAGGCGCCGGGAAAGAGGAATTGAAGGAATTGTTCCATCATCTTAAGATTTATAAAAATATTATTAAATTAAAATCTTAAGTGAAAATAAGTACCTTTTCTCTGTCTCTAAAAACAATTCATGCGACACCCGTGCCTAAAAATATATTAAAAAATATGTTTAAAGTTAAAATGGAACAATTGTAGATAAAATATGATATATAATAAATGTTTTAATTGTATTGATTTTAGTGTTGTGCTAGTTTTAGATTTACAATGAAGATATTTTTATTAATTGCACTTTGTCTATTTTCGGCTGATGGTATGTTGTTAATCAGTATTTATTATTAAAAAAACGTTATACTTTAACGTAATGTGGTGTTTACATCGAAAAAACAAAACAGAAACATCGTGTTTTTAAAATACTTCGTATTTAAAAATGTAGGTATAGGGTTTATTGCTTTTTTGTCAAAAAAAAAAAACACCGTGTTTCTGTTTTGTTTTCTCGGTGTAAACACCGCATAACATCCAAAAAATTTCATTAGTAGTAAGTATATTATTTATTGGGCATTTTTCTACTAAAAATTACAAACTCAGTAGAGGGGAACCTTTTTAGGTGGCAGGTCTTGTAATGTTTTGTATATTTTTCACTTTAAAATTAAATAACTAACAAGGGAACCTTTTCAAGTCGAAAATTCGTATCGAGTTTAAACTTTGTGTATAGTTAGAGGAGGTCATGATAAGTAAGAAAAAAAATTATCTTAGCTGCGGTAAAACGGGTTAAGGAGGTGAAACACCCCTATGAAAATATACAAAATAATCATATTTTTTCAAATAACTCTGAAACTAATGAAAAATTTTTAAAAATTATTATACAAAATTTTCATAAATTTTTATGCTCTTTCGGATGGCGATAGTCAAAATTCAAAAAAATTAAACCTATGAAATGTGGGTGGGAGGTGGGGGTTAACGGTTTAATTTTTTCGAATTTTAACTATCGCCAAAGAGCATAAAAAATCATGAAAATTTTGTATTGCAGATTTTTTTAAATTTTTATTAGTTTCAGAGTTATTTGAAAAAATATGATTATTTTGTATATTTTCATAGGGGTGTTTCACCCCCTTAAACCGTTTTACCGCAGCTAAGGTAATTTTTTTCTTACTTATCTTCCTCCTCTAACTATATATACAAAGTTTAAACTCGATACGAATTTTCGAATAGTCGCAGGAAATACATATGTACTGTAGGTAATTTTTGAATTTTTTAGACTTCTTGCTGAGATTACGAGCAACAAAACATTTTTTCTGTATAATTTTTTGATTTCACTGAAATCACAAAACTTTACTATTTTCGGGGTTAACATTAAATCATTAAAATGTGTATAAAATATTTATTAAATTATTATTGCCTCAATAGCAATAATATTATATCACATAAATCGTTATTGAATTGTTTTGTATTTTGAAAATATTTTGATTGTAGAAACTGAAAAATGAAAAAATGTAAAATAATCATAACTTTCATTAACACTAGATTTCCGGATGTTACTTATATACATATTTTGCCTAAAATGAGTCAATTTGACTCAAAAATCAAATTTTAAGTTTTAAAAACAAAATAAATAAATGTTATTTGAAAGAAACTTTATTCAAAACAATTTTGTTGTTTCTAAAATACATTTTCCGCAGATTTTTTAGCACATTTTTTTTTTTTAGCACATACACCTTTACTTCTAATTCTTCTGCATGACCCTTGAACTTGACAATTCAACCGTTTTTCAAAATTTATATAAAAGAGAATGTCCTTAACCCCTCACTCACTCATTCATCAACGTACAGCCTAAACCCCTGTGAAATTTCGTAGGTGTCTTCCTTTTATGATGTAAACACCCACTAAGAAGGCATTTCCTAAAATTTAACCTCTACGGGTTTAAAAGGGGTATCAAAGTTTGTATAAAAAATATTTTTTTGCTCGCATTTAATTGAAACATGATCGAAACACAGCATAACGCGGGTCTAAAAAATAATTTCACGACCCTACAATATACTAGATTTGAATCTTCCAGATGCAAAACCTGCTATCCACATATTTTAAGATTTTGAGGTTTTTGTATCTTTGGATTCTACTCGTCTCAGGCTACAAGTATTATAATAAATTGGGTTGCAAACCCGGCAAAAATCTCTTAAAATTAAATTTGAAAGATTAAGTCGGTTGCAGAAATTGCTATATTTTTGGTGAACTAACATAAAAATTATTTTTAATATAATAAATATTTTGAAAACTAAAATATAATATTTGTATGGTAGTTCAATTCCAATATTTTTATAATTTCTTTTAGCTCGTCAGGGCTATGGACTAGGAGAGCAAGAATGGGACTATGCTACAGTAAGGCCAGGAGCGCATATGTTCTGGTGGATGTATTATGCTAAAGGTAAAATAGAAGGTTCTACTAGCTACCCTCTTATGATATGGTTACAAGGTGGGCCTGGTGCATCATCAACTGGTTATGGAAACTTTGAAGAAATTGGACCAATCGATGTGGATGGGCGTGAAAGAAATTTGACATGGGTTAATAACTACAATGTCTTGTTCATTGATAACCCTGTTGGAACAGGTTACAGTTATGTAGACAGGTAATAGGTATTTCTAGAAGAAAATTACCAAAAGGGAACCTTTTCAAGTCGAAAATTCGTACCGAGTTTAAACTTTGTATATAGTTAGAGGAGGTCAAGGTAAGTAAGAAAAAAATTATCACAGCTGCGGTAAAACGGTTTAAGGGGATGAAACACCCCTATGAAAATGTGCAAAATAATCATATTTTTTTCAAATAACTCTGAAATTAATGAAAATTAATAAAAAACTACAATACAAAATTTTCATGATTTTTTATGCTCTTTGTAATGGCGACAGTCATAATTCGACAAAATTTAACCTATGGAATGTGGTGGGAGGTAGGGGTTAACGGTTTATTTTTTTCGAATTTTGACTATCGCCATTCAAAAGAGCATAAAAAGTCATGAAAATTTTGTACTGGAGATTTTTTTAATCAGAGTTATTTGAAAAAAATATGATTGTTTTGCACATTTTCATAGGAGTGTTTTACCCCCTTAAACCGTTTCACTGCAGCTAAGGTATTTTTTTCTTACTTATCTTGACTTCCTCTAACTATATACAAAGTTTAAACTCGATACGCATTTTCGACTTGAAAAAGTTCCCTTGCAAGTAAATAATTATAATTTAAATTTTAGTACATCACTGTTGACAAGAGATAATCAGCAAATTGCAAAAGATTTGGTTGAATTAATGAAAAGTTTTTATAACAAAATGCCATCATTTAAAAATGTTCCCTTATACGTAAGCGCCGAATCATACGGAGGAAAAATGGCAGCAGATTTTGCGTTGGAAATGCACAAAGTAAGTAAATACACGTTCACGGAGAGAATATTCTTTTATAAATTAACAGAAAATGCTATGAACCTGAGGACAGAATCAACTTCTGAAAAAAATTAACAGAAAAGTCGGTAGAATTTAAAATAAAGTAAATGAAAAATTACAATGACATACTGGTAAATTTTAACATAGTTAAAATTTATTTACTTTGAAAAAGTAGCATACGCTATTCTTTAATTTAATTTCTTGCATATGAAAATTTCTCGTACATTCTCTATAATTTTACTATGTTTCTATATTACTTTTCATATCTGGCCTATCGCCGTCATAAAAACTGATATACAGTATATTGAATTGTAATAGACGTTCTTTAAAATTTATCATGTCGGGTGTTAAAAATTTCTAAAATCAAATTTCGTCCTTCCGTTAACATGTTTTTTATGTTAAAAATTAACATTAAATTTTTTCAGTGTTATTATGTCAGCCAAATAATATATTAATGATTTACGATATTTTAGCAAGCAGGTCAGGGATTAGTTCCATCTACTCTTGAAGGAGTTGTTATGATTGATTCTTGGATACAACCAGTAGAATCTGTGATGACGTGGGCACCTTTCTTATTACAAACAGTACGTAGAAATATTTGATTTGTGGTCATTATTAATTACAGGGATTTATTACAGGGCTAGCCAATCTGCGACCCGCTACATCAATATGTGCGGCCCGTGGCCACATAAATATGTTTTATCATGTTTTGCTTCCTCGCAATATCGAAGATACGAGAAGCTTTGTGATCATTTTAAAATAAGAAAAAAAAAGGATTGTGTGGTTTTATGAAACCACGGTAAAAGTGAAACTTTTTTGCACATTATAGACATTTAACTAAAAATTTTCGGAATAATAAATTCAAGCACTCAAAATTGAAATAAATCCATAAACAACAACATGCACTAGCAAAAAGTTCTAATAATTCTAATAAATTCTATATAAAAACTATGTTTACTCACCAAGATCTTTTTTCCTTTTTCTATAAGCACGTGCTCTGTCGGCGTTCTGTTTTTTACGGCGTAAAATTAATTCATCGTCATTCATTTTTGCACTATTCTTTGCTTTTTCCTCGTTGATCAGTTTTTTGGACTCACTAGCTGTGTCGTTGTTTACCAAAAGCAAATAAATAACAACATTTACATTAAACACTGACAAAAACAAACAAAATAGCGTGGAGCACTGGCACAAATGAGTAATAGTCTATACACTACACGGTCAGCTTATGCGACTATAGGCGCCGCCATATTAGCCTCAGCTGCTCTGACGTATTTATCCCTACTCCGCGGCCGACCGTCCCGCGACATGCAACACACAGACGAAAAAGTTTGAGACGATGTAATAAAAGTTTCACTTTAAAAAATTGTTCAATTGGCTACAATATAGATCACCTACGTTTGTTCTAAAATATTCCCTTACAAAGATTTATCTTAATTTGCTTTAAAAAATCGTCATTTTCTTAAAATTGTTATTACTTTGACATATAAAATGTCATTTTGACATTTGTATGGCAGAAAAATAATGATTTCGATTGAAATTGTCAAAAAATTAAAAATGTACTACATAACGAGGTGCATATTAAAAAAAATGTATCATATTTTTTTATTGAAATTGTATGAAAATTAAATGGCAGACAGTTAATCTAAATACTTCATCGGTTTTTATTTAAATTGTTCAATAATTAACTACATGATTAATTAATTTAGCACGAGGAAGCACTGTGCATTTACTTGGCAGATGTTTTTTAAGTATAATTTGTTTCAGAATAACTAAAACTGTTTTTCCCATAGAGATAGTACCATAGACACCATCTTTAACAAGGGGTGATATATTGATGGTTCAAAATCCTGTGAAAATTAGCTTAACTTTTTTATGCTAAATGGTAATATATTTTAAGGGTGCAGGAATGGAAGATTAAAGGTCTTATTATACATCAATTGGCGATTTTAAATGTATTGCTCAGTGATTATTAGTTTTTGAGATCTAAGCTTCCAAAAGGTCACATATTTTCTTTGCATTTGTACTCCTGAAATGAAAGTGATTAGAAAAAAAATCAATAAGTACGAAATTCGTTATAAAGCCAGATATCGGGAAAAATATGAGAATACCTTTTAGAATTATTTTTGTTTATATGCAGCGGCCTGTGAAGAAAGGGTTGGCCAAGCCTATATTTTGGTATATTTTGAAATGAAGACCAAAAATAATTATTATTATTTTTGAAAGGGCTTAATCGATGACGATGGTTTCAAAGCAATAGACAGTTCTGCAAGACGATGTAAGCAAGCTTTTGATAATGGCCAGTTTCAACAAGCTACTGATTTGTGGAGTGCAACTGAAGGTGTTATTATGAGATGGACATACAATGTTGACTTTTATAATATACTTAAGAAAATCAGTGGATGGAGATATGTTCCTAAAGATATTAAATCATTATCCAGTAAATACCAAATTTTAATATTACCTCGACGTAAATTTTATAATATTAATTTTATTTTCTTTAAATCTTTTTAGGGATGTCATATGAAAGACACGTTAGATTAGGTCGTGCTCAAGATCTAGATTCATTGATGAAAGGTCCAGTACATCGCGCTTTGAAAATCCCAAGTAATGTAATATGGGGCAGCCAGAGTGGTAATGTATTTAGTTATCTCAATGTTGATTTCATGAAACCTGTAACAGCATCTGGTAAGTTAGCATAAAATTAATATAGTATATGATTTTGAAAACTATTTTATTTTTATTTTTTTATAGTTGAAAAGATATTGGACACAACAGATATGAAAGTATTCATCGTTTCTGGACAATTGGACTTAATTGTTGATACACCAGGTAAATTGTATATGTAGCATTACATTTGTAGGTACATTCGGGTGTAGCAAAAAAATATTTTGCTCTCGTTAGTTTTTGACCTAAATTAAATCCTCCCACAAGGATAACTCTGTAGTTCAATTTTAAGAGGTGCCGCAAAGAGGGGTCCCATTTCCCATTTAAATAACATGGGAAAATGATTCTTTAGTACTAAAATTGGTATTGCTGATTCATGATAACTGATATCAAATTTTTAAAGACATAATTTTGTAGAATATAAAATTCTCTACAAAAGTGTCATGTGTCTCAATTTAACATATCAAAAATTACAGACATTTATTTGTTAAATTGTACGTCTAAAAGGCTTTCACGGCTAAACTATAGTTTCTATAAAAATAAGTTAATTGTAATTTTATAGGAAATTTAATTCTCTATAAAAATAGTTCAGAGAGCTATGCTATAGGTGTAGCTGCTATTAGTTAAAACTTTTAAATATTTATTTTTTAACAAAAATCAACATTTTAACGTCAATTCTCTGTAAATATCCTATTAAATAGAATATAGTACCCTACTAATGAGCTGTCGTTAAAGAAATGACCAAGACGATAAATAGCATTATTAGTACATATAAAATTTTATACCTACTCTACAAAATGGCGTCCTTAAAATTTTTTTATCAGTTATCATGAATCAGTAATACCAACTTTAGTACTAAAGAACCATTTTTCCATGTTATTTAAATGGGAAACGGACCCCCCCCCCTTGTGGCACCCCTTAAAATTAAACTACGGGGTTCGCCTCGTGGGGGATTTACTTTGGGTCATAAACTACCGTATTTCGTAACGAGAGCAAGAAAAAAACAACAAAAAACGATTTTTTTGGCACACCCTAATGTACATGTAACGAGGGCCGGCTTTAACGAGCCTTTTTTCACGAGATTTAAATTATTCGAAAAATACACAAAATTTTAGTATAGTCAGTCTGATTTAAATTATTGTGTAGGTACATATAACTGGGCAAAAGTTCTACAACATAACGGAGCTCCTCAATGGCAAGCAGCTACAAGGCGTTCTTTAGCAGTTAATGGTTACATAGAAGGATTTTATAAGACATATGGAAACTTTGCCTTCTATTGGGTAGAACGTGCTGGTCACATGGTTCCAGCTGATAATCCCGTAGCAATGAATGCAATATTAAAACATTTGTAAATACAAAATATAGTTGTAATATCATCACCCAGTAATTGAAAATGTAATCAAAAGGAATCAAATTTTGACGTTTCATTCCGGTTTCTGTAAAAATCCGTATTCGCCGCCGATAATTTCATTACGTTTAATTATTGTTTATTATGTCCAAGCAGTCTGAAGAAGTTTTGCAGTGCTGCCAACTTATTTTTTTGCTGTCAATTTTTATTATTGATTCCGTCTGAATCCGGTAAACGTCATTCAGATTGACAATTTGCTATATCTTTTACGTTCAGATCCCGGAATTAAACATAATGGTATTTAATTCCGTTTGATTATTTTCTCAATTACTGGGCACTTATTTTTAAATAAAAATAAAATATTTTAAAGTTTATTCGAGTTTTTCACACTACCTTACTTTTAGAAATATGAAGAAAATGGGTATTATGAATAAAATGGTATAAACTAAATAGTATATACACCCAATTCTGTTTTTACACGGTCTTTTTTTACACGGTTTTGATTTAACACGGTCTAGAAAAAAAAATTGATTCCGTTTTTACACGTTTTCTTTTGAGCACGATTAAAAAAACTATTTGATTTAAATTTTAAAGAAAAATATTTTTATTAACCGTAATCTTCTAGGATTTTTTTTTCTATCTGTTATTTATAAAATATGTAGTTAGGGACTTCCCCTCTGTAATTTATTTTCATAGCAGCTTAAGTATATATTTTTGTCTTTTGTTTAGTTTCAATAAAATTGGACTGTTGAGTAAGTGACATTAAAAAAAGTTTCATTTTACCTATTTTTTCCAGGGTTGAAGGATATGGAACTAATTCCCTTTTTTCATGTACTTCATGTTTTTTTACACTGTTTTTTCTAGAACGTATCTACTGTGTAGAAACAGAATAATGTGTTAAGTTCACATTTTCTTTTGTAATTTAATTTTAATGATCGTCCCTGAGGGTTGGGGGGGGGGGGGGGCAAAAAAATTTTGCCCGGGCCACCAGGATCGGAAAGACCGGCTCTGATACCAAGTACTTATTGTTAGTGAAAATATGTACTTGACGTATCAAGTACCTTTGCTATTTTTAAAAGTACTTTTTATTTCTTTAAGTAAAGTGAATTTCTTGTTTTATATATAACAAAATTTTATTGATAAATAAATAAAGAAATGTTTTTGTTAATTTGTTTTATAGCATTTGATCATTGATGTAATTCCCGCGCGAACGGTTCAAATACATAAATGATGTTATCCGTATCTATGGTACCCAAATTTATATTTCTATCTAATCATTGTTATATGTCAAAGTCGTGTGTACTAGTGCGAATGTCAGCGTGATTATTTTTGAAGTAGAAATATTTATCAGAGCACGTTTTAATGTTAAAATGACTTCAGAAATAACAAATTTAATAAAAACTGATGATGACATTAGTCATGAAAGTGACGAACAAACACCTACCGATATAAAATCAGAATTTACTGTTGATATGGAATATGATAAGGAATTAAAAAATATTCCTGAGGTGAAAAAATTTATTGAATATTTAAAGGATATTATAAAAAATTATGAGAAGAAATTAAGAAAGCTTAAAAAACAATCTAGGCGACTGGTAAATATTTTTAATCAGTGTATCATACATTTTATCAAAATCATTATACAATGATTTTCTTCATCATTTTCAGAAACATAAAAAAAGAGTAAACGTAGCAACCCAGACCGATGATACTGAAAATACCACTGCTTCTCAACCTAAAAGTATTGTTGAGGATATAACCGAAGCAGCAGAAAATGCTGTACAACAATCAGGGTTTGTTTATGAAGCTACGTCTGGGATGTATTATGATTATAACACTGGATATTATTATAATGCGGTTTGTACAATAAATCAATATTACAGCAAGTATCCATCCCAGTTTTTTTAATTTTGTCGGGTTCAACTATATTTAGTTCTAATTTACGGTTATCTATCATTTTAGTGCTCCAAATTATTGCATTATAAATCTGTTTTTTTAACTACTTAACCTATAGTCTATGGATTCAATAATTAAAAAATGTTTGAATGACAAAATATATTGTAATAGAGCCGATCTTAAAGTCTAATTATTTATTTCTTTATTGTTATAATTAAACAAATATTAATATCAAACTGCCTGTGATCCATATCCAATTTTTTCTATATGTTGGTACCCTAAACAGCTGCCTAAATAGCTTAAAGTAATAAATGGGATAGCGACATTAAATAAATAAAAATATAAACAATATTAATATAATATGACACATAAAAAAAACACAATTGAGGGGTCTGCAGCAACAAGGAGTTATCTCCAGTTTTTATAGTTTGTGGGAAAATAGAAAAAACTGTTTAAAAAATTGAGAATGTATTTAAATCGCCTTTGTCTTTGTCCAATTATTATTTGTCACCGACCACATGTTTTGGCCAAATTCCATTGAGAAATTTGTCAAATTCGCAATTCTAGAGTCAATTTTATTCTGGAGTTAACTCCTTTTTGGCCCAAATAGTTGAAAATTATTTTCTTTTTAAAGTAAGGAAGCATTGAATAAGAACAATTTTCAAGAAAATTAGTTTATTTCAAGAAAGAACACAGTAACGAGTGTACTAACTAAATTCTAAGCCCAAAAACAAAGAGTCATTTTTATTCTGGAGATAACTCCTTTTTGCCCCAAATAGTTAAAAATTATTTTCGTTTTAAAGTAAGGAAGCATTGAGTAAGAACAATTTTCAAGAAAATTTGTTTATTTCAAGAAAGTGTACTAACACTACTAACTAAATTCTAAGCCCAAAAACAAAGAGTTAGCTCCTGGAGTTAACTCCATTTTTACCCAAGCGAATGAAGCAGCTAACTCATTCTAGCAGATACCTTGAGAATTATCAACGATAGGTAATTCTTAGTTGAACCAAACGAAAGAATGATTTTTTTCCCCCGAGAAACGGTTGTTAACTCAGTTTGGCCTAAAAATGGAGTTAACTCATTGTTGCTGCAAACCCCTCAATTCAATTATAGTGAAAATACTTTTCGACCACTTATAATAACAGCTTTAAGCATCTGTTTACATAGAATCCATAGATTAAAACTATATTAGAAGTTGAAATAATTCGGAGCACTAAAACGATAGATAACCTAATTTACTAGGAGTATGGTTTATACTATGATGGAAACACGGGAATATATATGAAATACAATGAAGAATTGCAGAAATATGAGTTCCATTCACAAGTATCCTTAGCAGAGCAGCCAACTGTAGAAAAAGAGACAAGTAAAAGGAGGAATGATATCAACACAAGAGAAGTACGAAGTGAATACTAGATATACAAAACAGAATAGTTTTTATTTATATTTTTATTTTCAGGTAATTCACCCTTTGGAAATAGATGAATTATCTACTAATATGTCATACTTAAACATCGAACATACACGTAAAAATATTTTAGGTATGTATAAAAGATATATATTTTTTCCTCTTCGTTTCAGGATACCAAGAGACTGAAATCCAATGATAACGATGTGGAAGAAGGTGAATGCTCTGATTCTAATGATAATTCATCTATAGTTTCTGTAAACAGTGATACAGAAAATAATGAAAGTACTGGTAATATAATTATTTCATAATTTATATTGGATATGTTTTCATTTTTGAGAAAAGTGTAAAATGTTAATTGGTAGTACAGTAAGACCTTGTTTATCCTGTCTTCGATCAATCGAGTCTCCAAATTATCCAAGGCAATGGACTTATTTATTACACATAAACATATTTTGTGTGCTCTTTTGTTGCGAGCTAAAAATTAATAGTTGGCCTTTAACAATCAATGAAAGAACATTGCCATGTCTGAAAAAAGGAAAAAACTTTTGTTATCAAATTTCATTCTACTGTTTCAAATGCATATCTACAGGATGTCCCATTTTAATCTGTCACCCCCCTAATTTTTTTTATCTATCAATTAAATCAAAAAATGTTTCAAATAAAAGTTGTTTGGTTTTGAGGGGGACCCAAAATGGCGCTATTATTATTATTTTTTTTTTATGTCTTCATGGTCAAATAGGACCAATATATTTTTTTCAAATGGAAACCTATATTTTTTATTATGGTATCTTATTGTTTGAGAAAAAACAAGCAGCTTTTGTTTTAAATAATTTTTTGTATGACTTTTTTTTAATATTTAACAAAATAATTTTAGATTTTAGATTTTTACTATTTTTTTACTCGAAACCCATCAACTTTCGAGGAAATGTGTAAGAAACAAAAAATGTTTATTTTATTGTGATATAACTAGAAAAATAATTTCAGATTTTTTTAAATTAATTTTTTTTTGCTTTAATATTTTGAAGAGTAAAAGTTAAAAAAAATCTGATATAATTGTCTTAGTTATATCAAAATAAAATAAACATTTTTTGATTTTTACACTTTTCCTCTAAAGTTAATGGGTTTCGTGTAAAAAATAAGTGAAAACTCTAAAGTCTAAAATTATTTTGTTAAATATTAAAAAAAATTGAAGTCATACAAAAAGTTATTTAAAACAAAATCTGCTTGTTTTTTCTCAAACAATAAGATACCATAATAAAAAATATAAGTTTCCATTTGAAAAAAAAAATGTTGGTCCTATTTGACCATGAAGACGTACAAAAAATAAAAAAATAATAGCGCCATTTTGGGTCCCCCTCAAAACCAAACAACTTTTATTTGAAACATTTTTTGATTTAATTGATAGATAAAAAATATTAGGTGGGTGACAGATTAAAATGGGACATTCTGTATATAAAAAATTATTAAAATTTTCGAATTTTTTATTTCTTCCATGTTTTCCCCACATTATCTCGGATAATCGAGGTCTTACTGTATATATAGGGTGGACCATTTGTTGGTTTCATTTTTGAAGTGATTGTTATTTCAACATTGGCAACACTATAGTATAGGGACAGCGCTAGAAAAAATAATGGGGTACCTACGTTTTTTTTTTCATGAAATTGGTATTTGATGTAAAGGAGAGTGATATCTTTTCCCCCCTTTCTAGAAACTTACAAAGCTGCCTAAGATCTGTTATTTAGAAGAAACACTAGAACTGTTAGATTTATGATAAAATAGGTTATTATAAATCTTAAAGCTGATAAAATATCAGACAAAATGGTATTTTTATACTATTAATATTTAATTTAAAAAAATTCACCTTAGGTCATTGAGTTTCAAAACCACATTTTAAATGTAGATTTCTACTCAGCTGCTTTTTTTATGTAAATCTAATGCAGTGTTTACACCGAAAAAACAAAACAGAAACATCGTGTCTTTAAAATACTTTGTATTTAAAAATGTATAGGGTTTACTTTTTCTTGTCAAAAAAACAACTGTGTTTCTGTTTTGTTTTCTCAGTGTAAACACAGCATTAAATGATCCATTTCTTGCAGAGGAAGTTTGATACAACATATCTATCATAGATTTATAAAATGGACTGAGCATTTGCTATCCAACTGTGTAGTAAATACTGGTAAAGAGACAAAGCGATAAAGTAGCCAATACCTGTCTCTTTCTATAGAACTCTAATTGGTCACGTCACAGATTTGCAGTCATTACAGACTTATAGAAAAGAGACAGGTATTGTCTACTTTATCGCTTTGTCTCTTAAAAGAGAATGGTCAGTCCATTTTATAAGTCTATGATATGTAAAGCATGTCAGTGTTACCAATGTCAAAATAACACACACTTCAAAATGAAAACTATCAGATGCCTCGCTCTGTAAATTACAAATAGAAATAATATTAAAAAATATGCAAATTATGTTAATTTCTGTCAAAATAGAATGTATAATTTTATATAGTATTAAATAAATAATATGAGATATTAATTAACAGATATTGCTAAAGCATGGCCTCCATGTATGCGAATGATAGTACAAGAAAGCGGAATAAAGAGTGTAAAGCAAGGTACACTGTACCTTGTAACTTGCGATGGTGGTTCATTGGGGAGAGAAGGTTCACACGCTGTGTTGTTACCAGAAGTAGCTATTAGTAAATTTCATGCACGGTTTAATTTTGATAAAGATAAAAGTCTTTATCAGCTTGCTGATTTGGGATCACGTAATGGAACGTTGTTGAATGGGAAGAGGATTTCTGTGGCTAAACAAGAAAGTGAACCTCAGGATATTATACATGGAAGTATTATTCAGGTAAATTTTAAAGTTTTGATCTACCTGTGAAAATTATAATATTAATTTATATTATATTCATCTCTGTTTCTTTTGATTAAGAATAAATTATTGTTTTTTTTTTTTTTAATTCAATCCCCCCCCCCACCACTTTACGTGAGTTTCTTCTTCAGGGTGGTCAGTTTTTGGAAAACAGGGAAAAGTCAGGGAATTTTGTTATACAGGGAAAAGTCAGGGAATTTGGTTGGAAGTCAGGGAATTTTTTATAAAAATACAAATACCACACAAATTCTCATAAATATTTAAACAGTGACTTTTTTTTAGGTTTTTTTAGTTTTTTAGGCCCTTTTTTTAGATAAAAAACAGGGAGAACGGTAAAAAATCTCCTAGAAAAGTCAGGAAAATTTCGTCCACCCTGTTCTTTCTTTAATTATAAGTTTTAATATTTTATTTAACTAAAAATAAATTATACAGTAGAAACAGGTTTTAACGACTCAAAATAAAGGTCCAACTGAATCCCATATAATTGTATTTTAGCCGGTTATTACGACCTAATTTAACTGGTCCCTTCGAGGTCATTATAACCAGTTTCTACTGTATATTGATGTTTTGTTAAGAAGACTAGCACATTTTAATTTTCTTATGAAAATATGGCGAGTTACTTTTAATACTGGTATTAATGTAAAAAATTTTTCATTGGCTTAAATGACAAAAAATAACTAACGTTATAAAATATTTTATTTATTTAAAATGATTACTGATTTTTAAACAATATCAGTTTGGTATTTTGTGACCTAATTCTAATTTCTTGTTCATCTTTATTTGTTGCTTCATAGTGTAACTTAATATAAAAAAACAATGAGTGTGTACTTATGTACACGCGTTAGAAGTTATACTTCTTTGGGATTATTGAAAAACAACTACGAATAATCTTAATAACAATAATCTGCCGTTTGCTTTAAATATAATTAAAAGTTTAATTTAATTATAATATTTAATTAATATAGGCAATACTCTTTACGGTTGTGTTATTTAAGTAAAAATCTTTATTGTCTATGGATGTCATTACGCCATCATATTTTTGATATAGGCAATACTCTTTACAGTTGTGTTATTTATTCTGTATTGTCAGTGCCATGCTACATATTTCACCGCATAAAATTTCGTTACATTACTAATTTCATTTCCGTTACATTACTCAATTTTTACCCTCAACGTCCCTAAAGAAGTATAACTTCAAAAAAAATATTTAAATCTTATTAATTAAATCTTGTTTGTGATTGTTAGTGCAATTCACCTCATCATTTTTAAACAACCACATGGGAATTGTTTCAAAACAATTTTTTATTAATAAACATTTAATATTTACACTACCAATAATATTACTTTCTCGGAAAATCCGTTCAATAATCTTACAAATTTCTATGGGATCAGTTGACGGTTTTTGTAAATTGCCTCAATTTTTTATATTTATTGTTAGTAAAAAAAGATGATTGTATTTGTGTTCATATGAAATAATTACGTGATGATTTTCATTACCTATATTTTTATCATTACAAATATTGACTGTATGTAAATAAATAAATATACTACATAAGCAGTGCCGGATTTACCAATAAGCAAAAGAAACAATTGCTTAGGGCACCCGACCATAGGGGGCACCATGATGAGGCATCAACATAAAATTGGGAAAAATTTTAGTGAGGAGGTAAAAAAAAAGGTCTTCAGAATTATTACTAACTTTTTTTTTAAAAAACCTAAAAAAAAAACGTCTCCAGACTAAAAAAAAAAAAGGTCGTCAAAATTACAAAAGAGGGCCTTTACATAATTAGTGCTTAGGGCACCACATAGGGTAAATTCGGCACTGTACATAAGTAATACCCTGAACTCTAGTAAACTACCAATCAGATGCTTAGAAAAAGATATAAATATTTTCCAAACTATACTGCATCTCTCTCTCACTTACAGAACAAATATGACACCATTATGTTAATACGAATGCGCTATGTCTATGGTTTACAGATATTATAAATATAATTTTGTATTTATAATACCATTTTTTTTTATTAGGTTGGTAGTGTGAAACTTCTGTGTCACATACATCCTGGAACTAATACATGCGGGCAATGTGAACCTGGTCTTATTCAAACAACTGAAAATAAACAATCTGAACAACTAAAGCCAGAAAGAATAAAAGATCAGCATAAAAATGAACTGCGTCGTTTGAAAAATAAATTTGGTATAGGGAAATCTGAAGAAGTTAATGAAATTGAACTCGCTTCTGGATATACGGACAGAGCTGAAGTTAGAAGAAGAACGGTTGGTAGTCAAGATCATAATGCCAAGACTCAAGTTGCATCAGTGGATCAGTAAGTAACTATTCTGTATACCAATGGTTCTTATTTGAATTGCCATAAGAATTACTATAGAGAAATTACGGTTTTGTATTTTAAGTTCAGATCTGACCAGTATTAATAAATCATTTAGGAAAAAATACAGTTATAAACTAGATTAATTTTTCTATGTCATGACATACATAATTTTTCAATTTATTTTTTTTATATATTAATAAAAAAAATCTGAAAATTTTGTGTATATTTCTTGATATGATAAAACTCAATATATAACAAAAATTCTTGAAAAATACGGAGAAAAAATATACCACGACATAGGTATTTGTTTAAGCTTTCTAATTTTATAATAATTCTGCAATTTTCATTTGAAAATATTGAATGTAAGCCTTAAAACATAAGAACTATTTCTATCCTTTGTAGTTTCATCTCTGTTTAATTTCGAGAATATCCCATTCCTTATATCTGACAGTTTGAATTGGTATTTGTTTGTATGGTAATATTTTCCCCTCAGGGCTAGACTTGTGCAAATGATTTTTGTTTTCTACGGTGGCGACATCTCGTAGAATTTAGTTAGTTCATTCAGACAGGCCCGGATTTACCATGCAGGCAGTGTAGGCACGTGCCTATAGCGGCAAAAATTTAGGGGCGCCAGATTTGAGCGTGAAAAAAAGTTTAGGTAAAAATTTCATCTGAAAACCTAAAAAAGGTCTTCAGATTAAATATATATAAAAATAAAATTTTTACTTGGCAACTAAAAAAAGGTCATTAATATAATACTTTTTGTATTTTTGTTCAATGAAAAGGGCGGCAATTTTCGCAACTGCCTAGGGGCGGCAAATTTGTAAATCCGGCCCTGCATTCAGAGAATGTGCATCAATATCATTCATGAATGGTTCAGTTCCAAAAAAAAAATACAATATTTTTTTCCTCACTATTGTTACGAAAATTATCCCCCCCCCACCTTCCAAAGGATTACCCTAGAGCAGAGGTTCTTTAACTAGGGTCCCCGGACCCCCGGGGTTCCGCGAAACATTTACTAGGGCTCCGTGAAACATGTTTGGCATAAATTAAAGTGCTTTTACATTTCTATTTAGCAGTGATTAATTAGTATCTAACGACAGAACCTTAACTTATAGTGATTACTTGTGATGGTTTATAAAATCATTTTAATAGATTTTTTAAAGCAATCTACTATACATATGTTATTCTGGTGGGTTTATTTTGATTCTCCTTTTGTTTTTTCTTGTATTTGAGTTAAATTTCTATGAAAAGTTGAAATTTTAACCATGAAATTTGACTGAAAAATTTTGTGTTTTCGATTTGGTTGAAAGTATGTTTATTGTATAGAAAATGATGTGAAAAGTCGAAATTTTCAAACCGCAGGTCTGTATGACAACCCGTTCTCGAGTTATAGCCTCTGAAAGTTTTATTTTTTTCAAAATTTTGGATAAAAATGGTCGTAAGTTTTGAACGTGTTGTCGGATTTGATTTTTGTCGACGGATTTGGAATCAGCGTGTTAAAATCTATATAATGACATGTGTAATACTTTAAAATTCGATAAAAAAAATTTTGACCAAAAATCGAAATTTTTCCTTAAAAAAATGTCGATTTTTCACAAAATTTTTTTTGTCGAATTTCAAAGTATTATACATGTCATTATATAGATTTTGGTACGCTGATTCCAAATCTGTCGACAAAAATCAAATCTGACCACACGTTCAAAAGTTACGGCCATTTTTCTTCAAAATTAAAAAAAAAAAAAACTTTGAGAGGCTATATCTCGAGAACGGTTATAGATACAGACCTGCGGTTTGAAAATTTCAACTTTTCACGTAATTTTCTATATAATAAACACACTTTCAACGAAATCTAAAACTCAAAAATTTTGAGTAATATTTCACGCATCAAACGTAAATTTGAGATAGAAATATCATCTCAATTACAAAAAAAATAAGAATTAGAATCATAACTAACTATACAAACAATAATTTTCACTACTTTACATTTCTTTAGATAAAATGCAATAATTGATACTGAATTTCCATAAAGAACATAAAATTTGAGATAGAAATATCATCTCAATTACAAAAAAATAAGAATTAGAATCATAACTTACTATACAAACAATAATAGAGTTCAATTTTAATAGGTGTTGCAGGGGAGAGTCCTGTTTTCTAGAAATTTCTAGGAAATTGACAACAGTTGAAAATTTTTTGAGGATTTCATTTTGTAAAGTATAAAATTGTTTTTTAATTATGCTAACTGTCGGAAATGGGATCCCTCTTTACAGAATCTCTTAAAATTAAGTTATAGATAACTAGATTATGCTAACCCATCCAGACCCGTATTTAGAAATTTGCCGCCCCTAAGCAATTGTGAAAATTGCCGTCCCATCCGCGTGGTACGAGAAGTTTTTCAAAAATTTGTGATTGATTAAAAAAAAAATTATGTTAAGGTTTTTGATATATATTTTTTTAGTTTTTCATGTCAAAAGTTAATTAATTATTAAAAAGAATGTATGAAGACCTTTTTTTTCTTTTTTAAGTTTCTGCCAAAATTTGCCGCCCTTTAGGCACGTGCCTACACTGCCTGCATGGTAAATCCGGGCCTTGTATGGTGTGATGTTTTGTGTTAAGGAACACTGTTAAATGTTATGAATGAAGTTATTATTTTTAAATGCGGTTTATTTATTGCAGATCTATAGCTTCAGATAATAAAGGTTTTAAAATGCTTGCAAAGATGGGTTGGAGCGAGGGACAAGCCTTAGGAAAAGAGCAGTCAGGACTTAAAGAGCCGGTAAGTGTTTTTATTATTATTTTTATACATTGTTATTTAATAAAAACAACAGAAGAATAAAGAAGTTAAAAACATAAAGTATACCTATCCTCCGATTTACACGGTAGATACGTTCCACACAAAACAGTGTAAACTGAAATTTTGGATTTTGCTAAGTAAAATCGTGTAAACGGAAAAAAACAAAACAAAATGTGCATGATTAAGTAATTTATTTAAGTAAAACAAAATTCAGACATCTTGGAAAACTCAAAATTGTTCGGGGGATAGGTGTATATCAAAAACACTGGTATCTGAAGGGCACATTATGACTAATTAAAAAAAAAAACTATTCTATGATGATCTTACGTGTCTCCTATTTCCAAAAATATACTTATTTCTGTAAAAAATAAAGGTTTAAATGCAAAAAATGACTCTTTAAAAACTAATTTCGAATTTGACGCCAAAATCCTCGCAAGTGACATTTCAGAGTTGTGACGTCACACTCCTTGTCAACAATATTCAAACATTCAGAGTTGGACAGTAATTTAATTATTGTGTGTGTTAAAAATGAATTCCAAAATTTATAAGTTCTTAAATAAGGTATGTACCTAGTACCTTATAAAATTGATACTTGTCTAAAATAAAAGTCAATCACTTTTTTCGTTTACTGATGCGTGACGTCATTCGCTCTGATTGGTGTTCTATCTAACATGGTGGATTGCTGTATTTTGCTAATATATTAATCACGCCAATTTTGCATACTTACCCGGCTATATTCTTTGCTAATTTTTTTTTTAAATTAATATAATCGAATAAATAAATAAAAAAGTATACGTTACGGGACATTAATACGCGAAGTCCGATTCGCACATGACAATTTTTTTAATCTTTAACTCTACTAAATTATAATATATGAAAATAAGGATGCATTTACGTGTCTATAGATAAAAAGTTTGTAATACTCTGTTGAGCGCATATTGAGATGGTTGCATTGTGTAAAGCAGCATTCGTTCCGGTTTATTTTCAATCGCACGATTAATAAATCAGATGCACCCAGAGTTCAATGTACAATTGTACAGACTGCACCTGTACGCTCCACAGACGCGCGTCAATTGATTATCAATCATCCGTGACGAAGGTGCTGCATTCCGGGGGCCGCCCGCCCGCCCTATGGACAACACATGCACTCTTTATCAGTGCAATTGTCCACTTTTCAACGTGTTTATAGACGTAGAGTAAAGTCGGTATATATGTAATACCATTCATGTTTTCGGCAAGAAAACTATGATAATATTATTTAAAATCAGCACGTATCATTTCATTATACAGAGAATTTAATCATTTAAGGTTGTTGTTCACTAAAAGTCGTGGCATCTAGCGGAATTTAGCATGAACTACAGGGATTTGACATGTCGGTAAAAAAGAACAAATAGATCTGGCAACAATTTACAATATTAGACGAGAATAGAAGATTTATTTTTAACAATATTATAATTATTACTATTGCTGACAATGGTAATAATTATAATAACAATAGTAACTATTATTATTATAAATAAAAACATTAAATGTTAATAATAATAACTTGCTATTTACAACGCGCGTCAGTTGTCAATACTACGTTTTTACATTTCGAAGAGCGCGCCGAATTCGCTGTTGCCATATCGTATATTTACGTCATGTGTTCGGGAATTTACCAAAGTTAAAAATTAATAATTATTTAAGTAGGTGGTAAATCATTCTAGAATTTAATATATACACTCTTTAATTACCAATCTATAACATATCCGTTTTTGGTTAAAATCTGATGTTTAGTTTTAATACACGAATTAAACGAATATTAAATTCAATGTGGATCCCTATGCTTGCAATTTATAAGAGGCCAACTTTGCACGTTTATAATTAATAAACGAAATGGTAAACTGACCTGAAATTTTTTTTACAAATGCGAACTAGCTTACTTAATACAATATTAAAATTTTAATAAATTCTGTAGTGATCGATTTTAGTGAACAACAACCTTAAGTGGTTGTTGCTAAGAAAACTGTATCCATAATACAACATGTATTTTCGACATGGAAGTGCGGATGATTTTTTCATGTAAAAATGATACTTAACTAGTTATTTTTCATATGTGAGATACCTAGGTATATACAATTTTAAAGTTAATGAAATTACGAAATCGATGACAAATTAAGAGTAACCCAATTTTTAAAACAATTACAATAAAAAATATTTTCTGGTAGCAAAAAAGTACATATATAACAATTGCGAATATACAGGTACCTATATTATATTTTTCTGAATTTGTACTGTATAAAATTTTAATTTATTTGCTATATATTTTTTTAAATTTTCTGATATTTATGTTGACACACAACTCTACTAATAACAATTTGCATAAGATGCGACATAGTTTTTTATAATAATAATAATAATGTATGGCTTCATAAACTTAGCACTTTAACTACTTTTGCTTTCGATAATTTCAAAAATAATGTCCCAAAGATGATTAGCTTGGTGAAATCAAATAAAAAATAAATATATGTAATTACATTGAGTTTCCAGACATACCGTTTTATACAGTGTGTGGCAAAACCAACTGATATTTATTCAATAAAAAAAGTTGATAATTTTTTTGTTCAATAATAACGTGTCTATTAGGGTGATTCATTTCCGCAAAACATTTTTTTTCAAGGTGCTCAAGCAAAATTTTAATCTACGTATAGAAAAAAAAATTCTCACCAAGATTGAACTCTTAATTCCTATTTTAAGTACTTGCAATTTAAATATGAAGTTTTCCCATTTAAAATGCATGTAATTTTTTTTTTTTTAATTTCTAATGCTTAGACACCTTTTATCATATTGGGAATCGGTTTGATGGACCTTACGGGAAATTTCACGCTCTTTAAAATTGCCTTAGTGTTTTTTTCTGTAACACACTGGTTCGCCAGTAGGAGTCATCTATGTAAATACAGTTTTTGAATAAATTGTTTTTTTTCCATTTTTTTAGCAAACCGCAAAAATTAGGGAGAAAAAAAGAGCTGACTCGTAAAAAATAGTTTTTTGGCCAATATTTAATGAATTTACAGCCATTTTTAGGCCTTAAAACGCAAGAAATTGATAAATACTAACTAATAATGCTGCATTATAGTTAGTTCAGTTAGTATTTAGATGACTCCTACTGGCGAACCAGTGTGAGTTACAGAAAAAAAACACTAAGGCAATTTTAAAGAGCGTGAAACTTCCCGTAAGGTCCATCAAACCAATTCCCAATATGATAAAAGATGTCTAAGCATTAGAAATTTGAAAAAAAAATTTTTTTTACATGCATTTTAAATGGGAAAACTTCATATTTAAATTGCAAGTACTTAAAATAGGAATTAAGAGCTCAATCTTGGTGAGAATTTTTTTTTCTATATGTAGATTAAAATTTTGCTTGAGCACCTTGAAAAAAAATGTTTTGCGGAAATGAATCACCCTAGTGTCTATATATAATTTATAAAAAAGAAATAAAAATTATGAATATCATTTTGTTTAATCGTTCTTAACTATTCTGGAGTATCTTAATGATTTGTGTGGAGGTGATGGGTAGACCTTATAATTAACGATTTTAAACCAAAAGTAAGGGATTTTCCAAAACAACCACTAAATGTTGGGGGGGGGGGGATTGTGTTAAACGTATTTTATTTTGATACGTCTATCTTTATCTTTATAGCTTCGCTCGCGTGGATTTCGAAAATAATTATAACTCTCCATACGTCAATTCTAAAAACGATATGGAGAACCATACATAGCTTCCATGTTCTATAATATCTTTTACAATAATTTTTAAAGTTTTATGATACACAGAATAGAATGATAATTATTTGACATTTGAATTTTATCTGCGCTTGTTTCCATGGCAACATGAATTTATTAATATTTAAAATTAAAATTTTGAGGGTAGTTTTCACCCCTTCAGTGGCTATTTCGGCATGTTTATGAAACAAATACCCCTTAGATTGGATTGAATCAAAATTTGTGAGATACTATTCACTTTTTAAACGATAATTGGTACAAATTTTCGAATATTTTCGAAACCCCTAATCCGATTAGCACCAAAATCAATAGGTCTAGAGTACTCACTGAGACAAACATTTTCCCCAAAAATAATTCAAATCGGAGCATAATTACAGTAGCTATCGTGAACGGAAAAAAATTCTACATCCAGACAGACACACACACAGCCGCCAAGCGGAAAATTAACTTTTTTTTACGTTTTGAAGTTAGTACAATCAGAATCTGCTCTTATCTCGAACACGATTTTTCGATGGTATTACAATACTTCCATTTCTTCGAACATGGAAGTAAAAACAATCACGGTTATGATACATATTATAAGGTAAAAAAATTTCATTTTTAGTGACTTATTCATTTACAAATTGAGAATAAGTTTAGAATAAACATTAATCATGGATTGAAAACAACTGATTAACTAATCATAAATTATTTTGCTCTGTGCAATCCGAGGTAAAAATAAATTTTTGAAATATATATGCAAAAGATATAGGAGATGTGCATATAATTTCGTTAAACTAGGTTTGTAGAATTAACGAATCACAGTATGCAGATGACATAAAAACCGCGAGTCCACCCTGTATAGGCGAGGTGTGTGCAATCCTCGCAAAGATTGCCGTCTGATCGCGCGGGTTTATTAACAATGCAATAAAAAAACAAGTTTACAGTGGACATTCGGTGCAGCCGTGAAAACAATCACACACGATTTGTAAAACTTGTTCCCTTAGTACGTATGTCAGACATACTTACGATAATGCACTTATCTTTATGACCAGCCTGTAAATATAGTCTAACATAAAGTGTACAAAGTATGGCCCTTGCAGCAGTAGTGATGCACTAACTAGGGTTGGGTAAACCATTTTTATATTTCGATTGTGATCTTTTCGCGTGTAAGTGACTTTATTTGACCTATACGGACGAGCGACGTTAGATTTATCTGTATTTAAATTTAAAGTCTTCATAATTATTCATGTCTATGATTGTGAGTGGAATTTTGTAGTATTTGGTTTATTTGTATGTATTTAAGGTACAATTTGTCACATCATTAAAGGTGAGGTTAGTAATTTATACAAGCCAGTCTAATATATTCTAAAAATGAATACTTTTAATTTTCACTTTGTGGCTTCTAAACACTTGTCTACATGATATTGCATAGTGTTCACATGTAGGGTTGCCATCCGTCCTCTTTTTACTGGACACTGTCCTCTTTTTAAGGGCGTCCGGGGGGATCTCTCAAACGTGTCCGGGGTTTTTAAGAAGTTTACTACGTAGAAAAAGTTGTCAAAATTACTAAAAAAAGGTCTTAACTTTATTTTTAATAATTAATTTTAATTAAAAATGTAAATATATTAAAAAAGACAATGTCCTTTTTTTAAGGGCGTCCGGGGAGATTTCTCAAACATGTCCGGGATATTTAAGAAGTTTACTACGTAAGAAAAGTCGTCAAAATTACTAAAAAAAGGTCTTAACATTATTTTTAATAATTTTTAGTTAAAAATGTAAAATATATTAAAAAAAGACACTGTCCTCTTTTTAAGGGCGTCCGGAGAGATCTCTCAAACGTGTCCGGGATTTGTAAGAAGTTTACTACGTAGGAAAAGTCGTCAAAATTACTAAAAAAAGTTCTTAACATTATTTTTAATAATTTTTAATTAAAAATGTAAATATATTAAAAAAAGACACTGTCCTCTTTTTAAGGGCGTCCGGGGAGATTTCTCAAACGTGTCCGGGGTTTTAAGAAGTTTACTACGTAAAAAAAGTCGTCAACAATACTTAAAAAAATCTTAACTTAATTTTTAATAATAAATTTTAATTAAAAATGTAAATATCTTAAAAAAGGTCTCCAAGATTAAAAATCTAAATCATCATACACTTTTATTATTTTATCCGTCCTCTTTTTTAACGAACTAATCCTCTTTTCTCACCTTCAGCTTCTTGTAACCCTATTCACATGAAAGGGGAGGGGAGTGGCTATCAGGACTCTAGTTCTGGGGCCCGGCGAGCAAAAAAAGTCATTGATTAAAATTTTTAATTAAAAACCTACAAAAAGTCATTAAAACGTTCCAATGATTTTTTTTCGCTATTGATCAAACTTACCGAAAAAAACGTAGTAGAAAAAAATGAAGCTACAAGTAAATAGCTATCTACATGTAAAACGATCATATGCGTTATTTCAAAAATAGTGTAACATCAAGAAAAATTAAATAAAGGAGGGGAAAAGATACGAACCTTTATCGACCTCCGATGATCTTAATTATTATTTTCGTTTTTTTTTTTATTTAGTTTTAAAATTCATCCGCTAGAAAAATAATCGGAAACTTGGGTTTACGATTAAAATTAACTTTAAGTCGCTGTGTTAGTGTGTAAGTACTTCAAAGATTTTTAAATATACCGGGCCGATTTATTACTGAAAAAATATACAGGGTGTTTGGTTCGGCGATACGAATATTTTGAAGGAAGGTATAATGAGTCAATTGGAAGTGATTTAAGCAAATATACCTATATACAAAGTGCTACAGTTTTTTTTATATCGGCCTTTTTAGTAAATTTTTGAAAACCCATTTATACATGTTAATGGCAAAAGTTCAAATGTTAAAGAGCCCATCTTTTTCAAACACGATTTTTATATTACTTAAATGTCTATGCTACACTAACAGATCAAAATAAAATTGATGAATAACAAAAACAAAAAATGGTTGCAGGTTAACATTTGAAAACTTATAAAACTTGGATAAAATTTATTCTTTAAAAAAATATTTTAGAAAATCTAGCACATTTACAGATGTTCCAATGGTTTTAAAAACTGCTCTATTTTATACCCTTTCGAAAAACCTGCCGTATTACCTACATGAACGAGCTACTTTTGTGAAAAAACATACATTCATCCGAGAATAAGTAAGATTCCTTCAAAATATTCGTATCGCCGAACGAAATCGATCACAGTGCACGACGTGGCAAAAAATAACACTTTGGGTGGACTAACTGTCATTTTTAATAGGCTCGTTTTTAACTGAAAATAGAAAGATCAACATGGTTAACCCCACTATAGACTATGTGCAAGGGGGTGGAGTTAGAAATAATGTCGGTGCGAGTGTTTTTGGTGAGCAACATTGTAAAATCATCGGCGTTATAGTTTGAGGTTATGCTGTCAATGTAAACGAATTAATTATTTCTCTATTATCCGTCATAATTAGGTAAAGAGAAAAAAATACCCAAATAAAATAATTTTCACGTACCTTTTATGCTATACTATTTATATTATATGCAAACAGCTAAATTAAATGATATTTGTTTAATAAAAAAATTCACGATATTAAACATAATAAACTATGATAAAAAGAGAGTTCAATCCATTCAATATTTCTTTATTACCCGCTAGCGGCGCTAGTAGACTTCGTGCACATAGCGAATAGTCATAAATAATCGTCTAAAATGTATATATTACGATATTTTATTTAAATTATTTGATTGTTAATATGTCAAAGTCCACCCTAGTTGCAACCGCTAGTTGGCGCTGTCGTCGCGCACGCTGCGAATATAAAAAAAAATAGAAAAAATGTGTAGTTACTTTAATTTTTTTAATATACAAATTATTTTTAGTAGCATTTTTGGTTTTATGAATAAAACAGTACCATAAAAATAAAATTTAATTTTGAACTTAGTTACTGAACAGCCCTTGGCTTGACCTTTCTGTATCATAACTTCAGCCCCCACGATTGTTCGAAGAAAGGGGTAAAAAGAAAACTCGGTGTACCTGTAAAAAATAAATGAAATAATTGTTTGTACATATTTCGGGTATTGCAGAAATAAATATCATCGTTTCTGCGAAGAACCACGATTACACCACTACAACATGTAAGTGAAGGCGTTGATAATTACGCTGTCATCCTATTTTAAAATAAACATATTATTTTGTTTGCGTACATTTATTTAAATACATGTTAATCTTATTTTTGCATTATATATGATGCAAGTTGCATGTTTTGTAAATAATGCATTATTAATTTTATTCTATATTTGATTATGTCTTCTCCCACAAGTGTATGACAGTTTTTTAAATTGTTTTTTTTTTGTTTTGCTAGTACTGAATATACAAGGTTATTATTACATTCATGTTGCCTTGCTAACTTTAATATTATTAGCATAGGTGGGCATTAACTCGTTAATCCGTTAATCGTTAATTAACGAAGTTAACAAAATGGTTAACGGATTAACTTTTAAGTTAACTCAAAAAAATGTTAACGCTTTTGTTAACTTCCGTTACATTTTCGGAATTTTAACGGTTTAACGGTTAACAAAGTTAACTTTTTTATTAACGGATTAACGATTAACGAAGTTAACTTTTCGATTAACTGTGCCCACCTATGATTATTAGTATTCAGATGCTTCATCAGTCATTGTACTGTTATAGTAAGACTGTTTCTATCACCGAATTAATTATATATTTAAAATTACCGTGAAAATCGCTAATTCTATAAAAAATTTGAGTAGAACTCGATTAAGCCCGTAGAATTCCTTACTGTTCATATTTTATAAAACTTATTTACAATTAGGACTGCCATCCGTCCTCTTTTCCCCGGACAGTGTCCTTTTCTTAAGGACGTCCGGGGGGATTTTTCAAATATGTCCGCGGTAAGAAAAATTGCCGAAATAGCTAAAAAAAATTCAAAAATCTAACTAAATCCTCTTTTTCGAATCGTACCATCTGGCAACCCTATTTACAATACCAGTTTTGTATTGTTAATTAACAAAATTCAAAAAAATGTAAATTTTGAAAAAAGAAGATTGAAAACAAATAAATCCATAAAATATTTTATAGAATAATAATTTATTCAAAAAATGTCACTGTTTTGCAATTAAAAATAAAAATAAAAGTTCAATGGCGAGTATTTTTTACATAGTAAACACTATATTATTTTGTTTATTGTTTATAATTCCACGTAGAATTAGAAATTATTGTTTTAAAGGGGCTACAAAAATTTTCTTCAACTTATTATAACACAGTTGGCGATTTTGACTGTACAGAATAATTTTCATAATATTACCACTGTTTTAATAACATTGTTTGCGTTATATACAACGCGTACGCGAAACTTGTCAAAGTCTTCATGAAACTCCAAGAGAACTGTCATATAAGTTTGATACCTCATACCTTGCTATGATATCGGACATAAGGCTCGTAGTGACCCCGGCAAAGACCTGTATAAGGACCCTTTATATTTTATTTTCTATTACTGAGGGCCTTTTATTGTTTTCACATGCCATTTTTTAGTTTTCTTAGTACATCAGGCCTTAAGAGCATTGATGTTATCTTTAGTTTGTTCTGTTAGGATCAAATTAAATAATACAAAATTAATCTTTGTTTATATTAGAAATTGTTATATAACCAAATCATGTATACGTTGCATTTCAAGTTCTAGACAAAACGTAACACAATATGGCCCGTCTATTTGGTAAACAGATAACTGAAATATATTCGAAGATAAGGCAACATTTTTAATAGCATTGTAATATGTATTCAATTAAGTAGAAAAAAATATATCATTTTACAATTGATAACAGCGGTTCTGCAACAACCAGGTTCATGAAATAAATAGTTTTATCAGGATTTATCAAATACAATAAATAAATGAATGTGTATAATGTATATTATGTTTAATTGTATCATTTTATGAAATTTTTGCCAATATTGAAAATGTCTAGATTAAATAAATCAAATTGTGGTTACTGTTCATTGTGCGAAATAAATTTTGACGAAGATTTCTAAAATTGTCCAACTTTTAATTAAATAACAATTAGAATTTAAAAAAAAACGCAATTTTTCTTTTGTACCAACAGAAAGCATTAATTTATGAGCTTCAAAATCCTTTATTTTTTATTTTGTCGTCAGCTTTTTTTAAACTAAGTCCCTGATAAAAGAAAAATGAAATGCTATATCGTCGACATTAGAGATATCTAAGGCATATCGTCGCTCAAGTCGAAAATTAGCGGTTTTTAAATTTTAATGTCATTGGATAGAGCTACTCATTGCACATCGATCTAACAATCACATTCTAGACGTTTCGGACAATAAGAGACCAGAATTAAAAAAATAATGACAGCGCGCAAGCCGGCAGCCTATATAAAACATACACGGTTTTTTCGCTATCTTGTAAAGTTGGTCAAAATCACTTGAGCGGTGTTATTGGATAAGCGACGATATGTACCATTTAAAAATGGATAATACTGTCTATTATAAACAGTTTAATCCATTATTGAATATCTGTTTGTTCCATGACATGAAAAGTACTGATCCTATCTTGATCTAGTATATTTCACTGTTAGAAAGCCAAAAAAATTCTAGAGTCTATAAGCTAATTGATTTAACTCTTTCGCCCTTTCCGGCGGCATTTGCTACCGGATTTTTACCGGAGTTATTATCTAAAATAAATTTACGTGTTTTTTTATAGCCCAGTCGGATTAGCGAGGCTTTACTGTATTTTAATTTATCCATCGCTTTAACTTTTTTTCTCACGTACGTTTCTAAATTTTATTTCATAAGTAGGTAGGTATTATGTAACTTATTTGATATTCCATACAAGTGAAGTATGATATATAAAAACCCAGTAAATGTTTTATTATTTTCCTTATAAAATAATCTTGCGCCTCTATAAGAAAACAAATAAAAGACGGAGTGCTTGATCTTACATTTTTAGATTGTCGATTTGGACCAAGATAATAAACTTAAGTATATAAACGTGAAAAATAAAATATCCCGTATTAATGTCGTCTGTACAACGTATCGTCAAAAAATGTTTCTTCTTTTGCAATGAGAATACCAATTATCTTTATGTATTTATACTTTAATAGTATATGTATGTATAATCATAAGTTTATCTCATTCTAGTGTACCCTTTTGTTGTTTTTGTTTTATTTCTTTTATATCATTACAGTAAAAATCTTGCATTTATACACAGTGAAGGAAATTATATTATAAAGGATTTTTTACCTGTTATTTTAAAACTATGGTTTTTCTATTTTATTCTAACTTGAAAAACGGAGAAACTGTGGTTTCTTAGTCACTTAAACTAAAAATACACCTTAACCACAAAATTTATGTCACTCGACACGTGTTTCGACTTCACAAGAAGTCCTCATTTTATTCTACATTTATATTATGTAGAACGTATTCGTACCGCATGTTAACGGGAGGACGAAATTTCATTCTGTGAAAAATGAATCGAAACGTATATAGTAATATTTCATACCAACAGTATCAAAAATTACTATACCGTATGTTAAAATAATTATAAAACTTAAATAATTATTTTAACAAGTTATTAATAGTCAGATGAAAAAAATTCATTAACATTTTTACTTATTAACGATGCGTAGGAATGGGGAAAAAAATAAAAAATTGCATAGATTGATGAAAAAAAATTTGATCCTAGAAATTTTGAACAACCGACATGGTAAATTTAAAAGAACGTCTACTACAATTCAATATACTGTATAGCAGTTTCTATGACGGCGTTAGGCCAGATATAAAAAGTAATATAGAAACATAGTAAGATTATAGAGAATGTACGAGAAATTTTCATATGTAAGAAATTAAATTAAAGAATAGTGTATATTACTTTTTTAGAGTAAATAAATTTTAATAGGTACTATGTAAAAATTTACTAGTATGTCATTGTAATTTTTCATTTACTTTATTTAAAATTCTAGTGACTTTTCTGTTAATTTTTTTCAGAAGTTGATTCTGTCCTCAGGTTCACAACATTTTCTGTTAATTTTTTAAAAGAATGTTTTCTCCGTGTACAGTTTTTGATCTATATTTATAAAGAAAGGTCTGAAACGTGAAATTTCATGGGTGCGTTTCATTTATAGCGATTCCTTAAAAAATTAGGTACGTACTTAAACTCTATAAAAAACTAAATTTCTAGCAATCCATGGAAAATAAGTTGTGCAGATAAGCAAGTTGGTTAGGATAATGGCAACAATTCAAAATATTGCATGGTATCAGCTATTCCCAGCGAACTTTTGGCTACACTGTTAAAAATTTCTTTGGTAATTTTACTAAAAATGTATGGGAAGTTTTTACGCAAAACCATTAAGTAATAAAAAAATCAGTTTAGTAAATTTACTACACGGATTGATTAAACTCAATTTGGGAAAATTACAAAACATTTTATGGAATTCACTAAGCGGTAATAGAAAATTTGGTTAGTAATTTTACTATACAAGTTTTGTAATTTTATTAAATAAATTTTACTAAAAATGCTTAGTAGGTTTTGAAATCACAAACATTGTTTGTAAATTGACGAATGGTTTTGTAAAATCACAATGTGTTTAAGGTTTATAACATAAAGATTATAAAATTACAACTCATCTTAGTAGGTTTACTCACATGTCTTGGAAAATTACACAAATTGTATTATAATTTCGTATTACCATACACTGATTTGTAATTTTACTCGTTTTTTTGTTTTGTAATATAATTGTAATTTTACAATTTTTTTTACAGTGTAGTTAATCAGGGGCCATTTATAAAATACGTCACGCAAAAATAATGCATTTTTGACCTTTCTCTTTCCCTTTGTTACGCTGCGTCACATTTTTTAAACCATTAATAATAAGCAACAAAATACGGACCCTCATATAATGAATATTTTTGTGAACGAAGAAATTTGTCAAAGTTGATATCACGACTGAAAAATAAAATCTATAGTTTAAAAACAAAAACGTCGCGTCATATGTCGTTTGCCCCCCCCCCCCCCCCCCCTCACCCTTCACGTTAAATATCATCACGCTAGCCAAATGATCCCCTTATTTTATGGAAGGCTCCTTATATAAGCATCTATAATTAAAAATGTTAGCAAAATTATGAAAATGAAAACATGAAAAGTTAATATAAATGATCAAACGGATGCATTCCGGGCTGCATGCTTTTGCGAGCACACCCTGTACATAATCACATGCACATTATCACAAATACAAAGTTATGTATAGAGAGTGCACTGGCAACAGACAAGTGACGGGCGGCTGCCGACGTCATCGTCGCCGCCGTTGTTGCATTACTTAGTACAGAAGTGCAAAGTCATTGGTGCAGTGCAATAGGTGCTGCTGTGTATGTGCACCATGATTGATGGTAGGATATTTACACAGTCTAGACGTCGACGACGACGACGGGGTTGGTGCTCAAGTGCAATCCCCCCGAATGCACCAACACCCTTGAATTGGGGCGGGGGTCGCAGCGGTGATGGTAATTAACTATGCATAATGTGTCTTGTACAATTCTAGCGGTGCACTGAAAACATTTGTCGCCGTCCGCGTCGAGTGAAATCAGTCGTCGCTTGTTGCACGAATGCATGTGCATGCAGTGCAGTGTTTATTTGGAGAAGGGGGGGGGGGTGCTTTGCTGCAGGTGCGAGATTCAAGGGACAACAAAATAGGCATGATAATTATTAATTAAAATCGTGTAAAACGAAAAGAAAATGTGCATGATTCAGGGGTTAGGTGTAGTCAGAGACATGAAAAAATGACAATTTTAAATAATTTTTTTTTGCCAGTAAATTATTTTATTTTATAAAAGTAAAAACATAGCATCATTAAATAAGGTTTCGACTTGACTTGACAGAAATTTTAGAAAAAAAAATTAATAATTTTAAAAGTAATGGCTGTTTGTGTTGATCCAGTTCCAACCGAAGCTCCTTGCTGTGACCATCACTTATCCTTGGAGATTCATTCAAATTCAATCGGACAAAAAAAATTAGTTTTATTAATAGATAATCTAGTGCCTGATCGAAGCTTTTTTTTTCTTTCTTAAATTAACAAAATTAACAAAAAAACCAACAGTTTAATTGTTTATAACAAATCGAAATTAAAAACAAAACAAAAATCCTTCGATCAGGTACTAGTTTTTCATGTTTTCAAAAAGCTGTATAAATTTCATTAAAATCTACCGTACGGTTTTCGAGCTACAATGGTCACCAGTTCATAAAACATAGTTTTGAGAAAAACGCATTTAAAGTTTTACACTCAATTTACGTAAAGTAATATACATATTATTTAATTACTTACACCGTGTCAACTATTCCTGGGCCATAAAATAGTTCTACAGCCGTTGTAGCAGCTTCCAAAAATGCAAAAAACAAATATCGATTTCTTGAAAATTCTAACTACACCTAACCCCTTAAGTAAAACAAAAATATCTAGGAAAATCATAGTTCACAAAACAACAAACATATGTAAATAATATAAGTAGATATATAATTTATTTTACATTAGGAACAAAAATTTTTAAAAGACTGGGCTACCCACTTGTACTGTGAAATGCATACGCACAGATTACCGGGATTCCTCTAAATGTATATTTTACAAGCCCGGGAATCCCCTGTTCTTTTCATCAGGTTACAGAAAGAAAAAAAAATTAAAATACCATCAAATCTTTGTATAGGCGTATATGCAGCGGAAATAACATTTTTACTAGTTTTTTGAAAATTGTCAATTTATAAATCGTGTAAAACAAGGGAGATAGGTGTATATAAAAAACACTGGTATCTGAAGAGCACATGCGCTGATTCACTAAATCGATATTAATAATGTAATAAGCATGATCACTAATTTAAAAAAAATATTCTATGATGATCTAACGTGTTTCTTATTTCCAAAAAATACTTATTTCTGCAGAAAATAAAGCTTTAATCGCAAAAAATTACTCTTTAAAAACTTGATTTTGAATTTGACGCCTAAACGCTAGCAGGTTGCATTTCAGAGTTGTGACGTCACACTCTTTGTCAACAATAATCAAACATTCAGAGTTGGACAATAATTTAATTATTTTCTTTGTTAAAAATTAATTCCAAAGTATATAAGTTCTTAAATAAGGTATGTAATATATTTATGCTGGGTGTATCAGTAGGTATTATGAGTAATACAGAAGAGAATACCATATTTATTTTTTACTGACCGACCGAAGCTTCGTTTCGGCTTAAAATACGTGTTTTGGTTATGTTTCGGTTTGGCCACTGTAACTGTGTTCATCTCATTTCGCCTTGCCCGGATCTACTTGGCTTCATTCGTAGAATTAATAATTATATGTAATTGTTTTCAGTTTAGTTTTAAGTTATTAATGCTATTTTCCTAATCAAAAATCAGCAAAAACAAGTAAATCTGTATCAAAATTACTTGAAAAAAGATTTGGTTTCAGTTTGATATTCAGTTTCGGTATAAGTTGGTCACTTTTCTTATAAAATTATGCACTAGGTTTCCGGATTGTTGTCTACATTGTCGTATTTGAACTAAAAATCTCATAGTGAAATTTTCTTCATAAACGATTTTGAAACATTCCTGTAGAACAGCGGTTCTCAACTTTTTTTAGCTTGCGTACCCCTTGGCAGTTCATTATTCTAAATTGTACCCCTTATATTAGAAAAATGTTTATAATTTAAATACTCGTACTTTTTATTATTTTAAATTTGTTCTAACACTAAAGAAATAACAATAACGTGTCAAGGAGTGTGCCCAAAATGTTTATTAATGAAAACTAACATACATAATTAACTAACTACATAATTTTTTAATAAAAAAACACTATAAATATAAACTATTATAAATATAAAGTTAAATATTCGCAATTTTACATTAATTTTAACTTAACTTATTATATTCAGTGAGATCCTTGTGCTTGCTTTGAGGCACATAGTTTTTTGAAATCAGGTTCTATTGATGCAAGGTACAATCGTAAATCTGGAGCTGCATTCAGCTTATTACGGTATTTGTTTTTAATAAAGAGATACGAAGAAAATGCTCTTTCCACCAGCACTGTACTCATAAATGGTAACAAAACGTTAAGTGCTTTAGCAGAAAGCTGTTCATATTCGGTGCTGATATGTGACCAAAAGTTAATAAGACATTTTTCTTTAAATTAGACTTTCAAAGTAGAGTCATTTGAAAGATCAATTAAGTTCTCTTTTTATTTGATAGATAATTTAGCTACTCGAAAGTATTCTACATTGAAAGGATTTGAAATCCAATTGTTGAGTGTCGCTTCTGTATATTTATTATTTTGTAATTTAATGTGAAAAGTTACGTAACAACGGGAAACTGAATCGAGACGAGAGGAGAATAGTTATATTTTTAACATCGGCCATTACTCATTTTTTTTCGCGTACCCCCAAGTCATGAAACGCGTACCCCTAGGGGTACACGTACCACGGGTTGAGAATCGCTGCTGTAGAAAATATCGACATGAAATGAATACGATCAAGTTTATATACGGAATTCAATTGTTTTCGTAGTAACAGCCCTGTGGATATGCATTTTTAAAGGAACTTAATGATTCTTTATTTTTGCATAAATAAAGCTAAAAAGGGTATGGTAGGAAGTAAAATGAATCAGAACTCTCAAAGATAATCTGTCATTGTTACCACCAACAATGCGATTATAATGTATTCTCGTTCTTTGTATTAATCAATACCATTAATCAAAAATGCATACACACCCCGTCATAAACTATTGTTCGAAATTACTTGTAATAAATTGATTATCTTCAATTGTATTTAACTGTTATTTATTTAACAAAATAAAATAATTATGCATATATGAATGTTAATGATACGACTTATTAAAAACGGCGATATAAAAATAAAATAAAACATGATGTACGTACGAAACATCTGCTATAAGAATAATAAGATAATAAATGAAATACTAAAAACAAAAAGTCAAAACCACGACGGTGATGTTCTATTTATTTTATTTTTGTGACATTGTTCTGTTCGTGTATCGAATTCCCAATACATTGTAGAGAATGCATTCATTTTTCATTCAGAATTGAAAATGAGTCGACATTATTTTATGCTGAACAAAATGCATATTAATTTTAGCAAGTTGCAATGTCATCGCCGTTTGCTACGGACGTGCATACATACATACAGACAGACAGACAGACAGCTATACACATACATGGTCGGGCTTGCCGCCCTCAGACGACCATATAATCAACGGTCGTCGATTAAGGAGCAGTGAGTGTTTTTTTCATATAGTGATGTTGGGAGATTTAACCCTTAGCTACTCTACTTCTCCAGAATAACATACCTGCCACACTGGGGTCACCTCGTACCCCAGACTCTAAAATGCTAACTACTCATTAGCTATTGAGTATTTTAATTCAATAAAATTCCTCTATCATCTTCGAACGATACAGAATGCACTACAATCGGTTATTTAAAAGAATATACAGGTTGATTCAGCACTGTCGTGCCAAACTTAAACCATAGATTGAGAAAAATATTTTAAGCAAAAAACTTCCAATAAACATGTGTCCGGAAATTTTTAGTTAGGGAACTACAACCCACCAAAGATTTTCATTAAAATGAGTTTTTATTTAATATCTAGAGAACCCTCTGTGATAAAATTATGAAATTTGGTATTCTGTTTAGTAATAATAAGTGTTATCGATTTCTCATATTAAACAATTATAATTTAGACCGGGGATGTATGGGGCCTGTGGGCCCATCAATTTTTATCTAGTATTTTTTGTTCTTTAAATTTTGTATAAAGTTGGGTACTTATTTAAGGTTATATGACACAAAATACGTAAAAATATACTTTGCTTATCGATAGAAAAGAAAGCATGCAGAATTTAACTTAATACGGATGCTCCAAATTACAAAAAGTAAATTAAATTCTTGTTCTATGATTAAAAGTAGGAAACAAAGTTCATATAAAGAAACCTCCTAATATGAATCCTCTAAGATCTATAGCCAGTAGTAATACTGTATTATGTACTTTAATAATTTGACTAAAAAACGAAACTAAGAATGGCTATTTGTTGATAAGAATGCATTTTTTGAGGTATACTTATGTTAACTTTTTGTCTTAATTTTTATCATAGAACAAGAATATAAATTTATTATTTGTAATTTGAAGCATCCCTATTAAGTTAAATTCTGCATGCTTTCTTTTCCATCGATATTCCTCGAAAACGGTTTATCCTATGACAAATAAGTAAAGTATGTTTTTGTGTATTTTGTATCATATAACCTTAAATAAGTGCCCAACTTTATAATAGTATTAAAGAACAAAAAATACTAGATTAAAATCGATGGGCCCACTGACCCCATACATTTCTAGTCTAAATTATAACTACTTAATATGAGTAATCGATAACACTTATTAATACTAAACAGAATACCAAATTTCATAATTTTATCACAAAGGGTTCTCTAGATATTAAATAAAAACTCATTTTTAGTAAAATCTTTGGAGGCCTGTAGTTCTCTCACGAAAAATTTCCGGACACATGTTTATTAGAAGTTTTTTGCTTAAAATATTTTTCTTAATCTACGGTTTAAGTTTGGCACGACAGTGCTGAATCACCCTGTATAATATTTAATATAATAAAAAAATTTAAAACTTTGTAAAATTTTTACCCCACAGTAGCAGCTAAGGGTTAAAGGGATATCTTAAAAATAAAACGGGCAAGTGCATGTTGGGCATGCACATGATATGGTTCCGTAGGCATTCTCACTACGATTTTTAAAAAAATAGTTATTTCAAAATTTTCGTGGCTGAAGGGTTAAAATCAAAACGTTATTTGACTTTTACTATTGCATTTTAGGAGACCTTTTCAAAAGGAAATTTTCAGTCAATGAAAGGGGGGTCCAAAATATTTTTGACAATGTTCGTTATAATTTTCAATGAAAGTACTAATTAAAATCTACATTCTGGAATTTTTTCAGATTTTTTGAATTGATAGTTTAGAAAATAGACAACGTTATTAAAAAGCAAATATATCGTGACTGAAGGATTGAAATCAAAAGTTATTTGACATTTTTCATTGCATTTTAGAAGACCTATCAAATGACAATGGGGTAAGTGGGAAAAAAATGTGAGTTCACATTTCAGTTTATAAAAGGGGGGTCCAAAATATTTTTGACAATATTCGTTATAATTTTCAGTGATAGTACTAATTAAAATCTATATTCTGGAATTTTTTTAGAATTTTTGAATTGATAGTTTAGAAAAATTTCATGGATAACCGGCAATCATAAATTTTGAAAAGGTTCAATAATTTTACAAATATTTGATCATTTTTCTTCAATTGTCTCTAAAAGATATTATAAAATGTATATACTTACATGAATTTTATAATATCACGCGTATAATGGCTTCAACAAGTTCACTGCTAAAATTTACAATTTTGCTTGTTCTATACAATACTATAACTCTAAATTTGCAAAAACAATTTGAAAAGTAGAAATTTTAATTTCAACGTGTTTTTATTTATTACTATTTTTCTACAGCAAAATGTTCGTCCCTTTATTGTTTTATTATTAAATTAATAATATGGATGACAAAATAGTTATTATCTCAAGAATTAGAGATAAAATATAACTACGATTTGAATAGTTTGATTGAAATTATCTATATATTATTATAGCCCAGGAAATAAAGGAAAAATTACAAGGAAAATGTATGAGGCGCCAAATTTTAATAGTGGGTAGAACATGCCGAGATGTATATTCCATGAAAACTCCCTAGCAAAATTTACCCCGGAACACTCTCAACTAGGGTTCCAAAGTTTTGTTTTACAAGGATTTTGTAAACACACTGTATCTAATGAACGGAATGTTCGATCAACCCCGTCTTTCGCATTTTAAACAGACAATTAAATTTCCTACAACTTTTTTCATTATTATTTTAACCCAAAATAATTGTATACCTTTCAAAATGGCGGTCAAACTAAAAATTTTACTTTAAAAATGCAAAATTTTGAGTTCGGCAGCCTTTTTAATAGGTATACAGTTATGTATGACCAAAAATATGTGATAATTGATTGCAATGCATTTAATTATCTTTCCAAAAAATTAAAAATGGGGTTAATCGGACATTTAGTTTACTAGCTATAGTAATTTTATAAAACCATTACAATATCTAAATATGTTACGGTAAAAATGTTCATACATACTTGGCTTCGAGTCTTGTGTTTGATGATATGGTAAACTGAAATTACTTATCTCATAAACTTTAGAAAGGTCTGAAAATGTTCTTAATAAAGTCTAGTACTAAGATTTATTTTAAATAAATTGAATTATTGATTTTGTTTGTATTTATTCTTCCAGTACGTAATATAGAAAGATGTTAAATATATTTAGGTTCATTAAAATTACATTTTATCTACACGTTACATTTTTCAATTTTAGGATAATGTATGAGGCGCCAAATTTTAATAGTGGTTATAACATACCGAGTTATATATTTCTTGAAAACTCCCTAGCAAAGTTTGTCCCGGAACACCCTCAGCCAGGGGCCCAAAATTTTGTTTTACAATGATTTTGTAAACATACTGTATTTAATGAGCGGGATGTTGGATCAACTCTGCCTTTCGCATTTCAAACAGATAATTTAATTTTCTACAACCTTCTTTATTATTATTTTAACTGAAAATAATTATATACCTTTCAAAATGGCGGTCAAACTAAAAATTTTACTTTAAAAATGATTTTTTTTTGTTAGGCAGCCATTTTGAATAGCGTAAAAAACCTTTTTGTTAATACAGTTTTATAGTAAATTGTTGCACATTTAATTATCCATCCAAAATATGAAGGATAGTGTTGATATGACATTCAGTTCATTAGTTACAATAATTTTACAAAACCATTATAATTTCTTATATTCTTGTGTTTGTGTCCTGTGTTTGACGATATGGTACACTGAAATTATGAATCTCATAAACTTCGGAAAAGTTTGAAAATGTTCTTCATAAGGTCTAGTATTAAGATTTATTATAAAATTAATTCAATGCTAGGTTTTTTTGTATTTATTCTTCAAAGACGTAATATAGAAAGATGTTAAATGTATAGGTACATAAATATTGCTTTTTTACATTACGATATAGTTTTGAAGTTTAGGATAATGTATGAGGTACTAAATTTATACAATAGTTAGAATATACCAAGATGTATATTTCTTGAAAACTCCCTATCAAAGTTTGCCCCGGAACACCCTCAATCGTGGGCCTAAAGTTTTTTTTTGCAAGTATTTTGTAAACACTAACTGTATCTAATGAACGGAATGTTCGATCAACCCCGTCTTTCGCATTTTAAACAGATAAATAATTTTTCTATAACCCTTTTTATTACTATTCCATCAAAAAATAATTGTATACCTTTCAAAATGCTGATGAAACTATAAATTGTACTTTAAAAATAACGTTTTTTGAGTTCGACAGCCTTTTTGATAGGTATACAGTTATTTATGACCAAAAATATGTTATAATTAACTGTAGTACATTTGATTGTCTTTCCAAAAAATTAATAATGGGGTTAATCGGACTTTTAGTTTACTAGCTATAGTATTTTTACAAAACCATTATAATATCTTTTTTACTTGTGACTGTGTCTTAAGTTTGACGATATGGTACACTGAAGTTATTAATCTCACAAACTTAGGAAAGGTCTTAAAATGTTCTTCATAAAGTCTAGCACCTATCTACTAATTTTTTTTAATTAATTCAATAATTTGCTTTATTTATATTTATTCTTTCTTAAATGGAAACTATGAATATACAAGATTTATAAATACATATGTGTACAATTTTAATTTTTACATTTATTGTTTGTTCAAATATGGTTATTATTATAAAATATAATTATTGAATTAATTTAAAAAAAAATTAGTAGATAGGTGCTAGACTTTATGAAGAACATTTTAAGACCTTTCCTAAGTTTGTGAGATTAATAATTTCAGTGTACCATATCGTCAAACTTAAGACACAGTCACAAGTAAAAAAGATATTATAATGGTTTTGTAAAAATACTATAGCTAGTAAACTAAAAGTCCGATTAACCCCATTATTAATTTTTTGGAAAGACAATCAAATGTACTACAGTCAATTATAACATATTTTTGGTCATAAATAACTGTATACCTATCAAAAAGGCTGTCGAACTCAAAAAAACGTATTTTTAAAGTACAATTTATAGTTTCATCAGCATTTTGAAAGGTATACAATTATTTTTTGATGAAATAGTAATAAAAAGGGTTATAGAAAAATTATTTATCTGTTTAAAATGCGAAAGACGGGGTTGATCGAACATTCCGTTCATTAGATACAGTTAGTGTTTACAAAATACTTGCAAAAAAAAACTTTAGGCCCACGATTGAGGGTGTTCCGGGGCAAACTTTGATAGGGAGTTTTCAAGAAATATACATCTTGGTATATTCTAACTATTGTATAAATTTAGTACCTCATACATTATCCTAAACTTCAAAACTATATCGTAATGTAAAAAAGCAATATTTATGTACCTATACATTTAACATCTTTCTATATTACGTCTTTGAAGAATAAATACAAAAAAACCTAGCATTGAATTAATTTTATAATAAATCTTAATACTAGACCTTATGAAGAACATTTTCAAACTTTTCCGAAGTTTATGAGATTCATAATTTCAGTGTACCATATCGTCAAACACAGGACACAAACACAAGAATATAAGAAATTATAATGGTTTTGGAAATTATTGTAACTAATGAACTGAATGTCATATCAACACTATCCTTCATATTTTGGATAGATAATTAAATGTGCAACAATTTACTATAAAACTGTATTAACAAAAAGGTTTTTTACGCTATTCAAAATGGCTGCCTAACAAAAAAAAATCATTTTTAAAGTAAAATTTTTAGTTTGACCGCCATTTTGAAAGGTATATAATTATTTTCAGTTAAAATAGTAATAAAGAAGGTTGTAGAAAATTAAATTATCTGTTTGAAATGCGAAAGGCAGAGTTGATCCAACATCCCGCTCATTAAATACAGTATGTTTACAAAATCATTGTAAAACAAAATTTTGGGCCCCTGGCTGAGGGTGTTCCGGGACAAACTTTGCTAGGGAGTTTTCAAGAAATATATAACTCGGTATGTTATAACCACTATTAAAATTTGGCGCCTCATACATTATCCTAAAATTGAAAAATGTAACGTGTAGATAAAATGTAATTTTAATGAACCTACATATATTTAACATCTTTCTATATTACGTACTGGAAGAATAAATACAAACAAAATCAATAATTCAATTTATTTAAAATAAATCTTAGTACTAGACTTTATTAAGAACATTTTCAGACCTTTCTAAAGTTTATGAGATAAGTAATTTCAGTTTACCATATCATCAAACACAAGACTCGAAGCCAAGTATGTATGAACATTTTTACCGTAACATATTTAGATATTGTAATGGTTTTATAAAATTACTATAGCTAGTAAACTAAATGTCCGATTAACCCCATTTTTAATTTTTTGGAAAGATAATTAAATGCATTGCAATCAATTATCACATATTTTTGGTCATACATAACTGTATACCTATTAAAAAGGCTGCCGAACGAATTTTGCATTTTTAAAGTAAAATTTTTAGTTTGACCGCCATTTTGAAAGGTATACAATTATTTTGGGTTAAAATAATAATGAAAAAAGTTGTAGGAAATTTAATTGTCTGTTTAAAATGCGAAAGACGGGGTTGATCGAACATTCCGTTCATTAGATACAGTGTGTTTACAAAATCCTTGTAAAACAAAACTTTGGAACCCTAGTTGAGGGTGTTCCGGGGTAAATTTTGCTAGGGAGTTTTCATGGAATATACATCTCGGCATGTTCTACCCACTATTAAAATTTGGCGCCTCATACATTTTTCCTAATTTTACACCAGTAAAAAATTCTACGTTTCCTGGACTATTAGGATATTATTTGCTTATAATAAACTAAAATTGGATCCGGTTATAATTCAGGATTAAGTTGTTATAAACTTTCAGATATGTCATCTGTATGCACTTTTAAATTGAAACCTTCAATTTTTAATTTTTTTATTTCTGCAACTAAGCTGTCTAGTCGATTTTTTGTTTTGGAATCAAGTTCTATTTTTGTAAATCGAACTATCACCTAAATGTACATAAATAAAAATGGAATGAAAAAAATCAGCCTTCGATGAATTTTTGATAACTTTCATTTTTATATCATGTGCACGGAGAGAATATTCTTTTAAAAATTAACAGAAAATGCTGTGAACCTGAAGACAGAATCAACTTCTGAAAAAAATTAACAGAAAAGTCGGTAGAATTTAAAATATAGTAAATGAAAAATTACAATGACATACTGGTAAATTTTAACATAGTACTTATTAAAATTTATTTACTCTGAAAAAGTAATATACGCTATTCTTTAATTTAATTTCTTACATATGAAAATTTCACGTACATTCTCTATAATTTTACTGTGTTTCTATATTACTTTTCATATCTGGCCTATTGCCGTCATAGAAACTGCTATACAGTATATTGAATTGTAGTAGACGTTCTTTTAAATTTTACCATGTCTGGTGTTAAAAATTTCTAGGAACAATTTTTATTTTTTTCATCAATCTATGCATTTTTTTATTTTTTTCCCATTCCTATACGCATAGTATATAAATAAAAATGTTGATGATTTTTTTTCATCCGACTATTAATAACTTATTTAAGTTTTATAATTATTTTAACATACATAGTAATTTTTGATACTGTTGGTATGAAATATTACTATATTACCGATTAATTTTTCACAGAATGAAATTTCGTCCTCCCGTTTACATGTTTTTTATGTTAAAAATTAACTGTAAACTTTTTCAGTGTAGATATCTCTCTTAAAATTCTTAATAAATTGTGCTTTAATATAGTTAATAATTTTTACTGAACAGATCTTATTTTTAAATAATAAAATAAATAAACTGTCTAGATTGTTGAAAAAGATACAAAATGATACAACGATGAATTTGTAAAAATTTAGATGTTATCATGAAAAGCGAAACGGTTGAATCATCAATTCCGCTGCTGCAAAATGTTGTAAACAGCATGTCAAACATATTTCGGTAGCATTTTATCTAAGTAATAGATATTTAACTGTTTTTATTTAAATGTGCTCATCAATTTTATAAAGCTAGAATTAATTGTAAGATCTTATAGATATAAAAATGAGGAATTATAAGTATAATATAAATATGGATTTAATTTAAATTAAGTATTCAAGTAATGAAAAGTATAGAAAGTGTACTTAAGGCTGAACATGCTATTTGAATTGCCATAAGAATTACTATAGAGAAATTACGGTTTTGTATTTTAAGTTCAGCTCTGACCAGTATTAATAAATCATTTAGGAAAAAATACAGTGATAAACTAGATTAATTTTTCTATGTTATGACATACTTAATTTTTCAATTTAATTTTTTTATATATTAATAAAAACAATCTGAAAATGTGTGTATTTTTTTGATATGATAAAACTCAATATATAACAAAAATTATTGAAAAATACGGAGAAAAAAAAATACTACGACATAGATATTTGTTTAATTAAGCTTTCTAATTTTATAATAATTCTGCAATTTTCATTTGAAAATATTGAATGTAATCCTAAAAACATAAGAACTAGTTCTATCCTTTATAGCTTCATCTCTGTTTAATTTCGAGAATATCCCATTTTTCATTCGATCGTCAATTGTCACTGAATTACTTGTATCTGTCATTTCCCCTCAGGACTAGACTAATTTTTGTTTTCTACGGTGGCGACATCTCGTAGAATTTAGTTTCGGAAAAATCGGCATGAACAGCCTTAATAGAAACCTTAAAAAATTAAATAAATCGACTTTAAAAAACCCTAAAAATACTGAAAAGTATATAATAATTAAAAACAACAGTTTTTTAAGTCGGTTTTCTTTTTTTCATATAAAGTTTTTTATTGGCTTGGCGCCGTCTTCAAAAACTGTTTATTGTTTGAGTAGTTATTAAAAACACTTCCTTGTATATTCTTCGTTAGTTATTTGAAGTATTTAAGTGCGATATCGTGAGTTATAGCGAAGCAAATACAGTGTTTAAACGGAGGGTTAACAAAGAACATGCAAATAAAAGCTCCAGTAAAAAAAATAGTTTGTCTGAGATGGTGATATATTATTAAATAATTCTAAGAATTGACTTTATATTTCGTCCCACTTAAGATATTTTTATCACCAAGTTATTTGCTGTCTATAAATCTACAAATATTTTTAAAAGTTTAATTTTAGCTTTTCTGAAATTGAACCTAGTTATATCTGCATTTATTTAGACATCAACGTAAATATAATATATTATTGATAGCAGATACCTATATCAGGCCCGGCAGAACAGATAAATTTCTAGTGTCTAGTAAAAAAGTGAGGGGAGGGGGAAGTTGGAGAGTTTTTTAAATATGGTTTTTGAAAAATTAAAAATTATCAATAGTTTTACAAATAAAAATTCAAACTAGCTTTTTATTGATAATATCTGACTCAATTATTTAAGATCAAAATGGATGCTGTAAAGGGTTTTTATCTACATTAAGTACATGTGACGACGAAATCATTTATTTCGATAAGGATTAATGTTTTGCAGGTCATAAATAAGTCCACGTAAACAGAACCTAAAAAAATTTAAATGCTTTTCCAATCTCTTGTGGGTAATTTGACACACGCAAATTTTCTAGAGTCTAGTACGACATACCGAAGCCTAAACTATATTAGCCCTGACCTATATTATAATATTATGTTTTATTATGCTATTTATAAAAATGAATTAACAGAAACAAATTAGCATTGTAATTGAAAAATAGTAATTACAATCACTGGTGCCGACTACGGGGGAACGAGGGGGGCGATCGCCCCCCCCCTGTGCAGCTGAACTCTAGTTTCTTTTAAATTAAAGATACTTTTGTCAATAAGATTTTTACTTTAAAAAAAGGTGTAAATATTCAAATACTTGTCACTTGAGTAAAAATGATCACTAAAAATTTCTTCAAAAAGGAAATTAATATTAAAACATCTTTTATTTCCTTTACAAAGCTTACAATTAGTTAGATCAACAGCTTTAAAAAAATTCTACGACTTTTCAACACTTTACTATATTTTCAGCTAAAATCGTCGTTTACGTTTCATGAGCCTCTGTAAATTAAATATAAATGTCCAATTTTCAATTATTTCAAATAATTAAAGTTTGACCGATTTTTATCGAAACTACAATAATTTGATGAAAAAAAAATTTTTTGTCACATTATTAGTTGCGTTTCTGAAATTTTTGTCGTTATTACAAAAGTTGGATATTGCACATTTTTTAAGAAATTTTTTTTTGAGAGGACCTCTTGGAGAACAGCTGTAGCAGCTTTCGAAATTATTATTTTTAGAAATAAAAAATGTTAAAATACAATTAAAAGTTACCATAATATGTGTACAAATTTTTACATTGATAAATTATAAAAGTCTTCTCATAAAAAATTCTTGAAAAAACTATTTTTTTGGCCTTCTGACTGTATGTAACCCCTTAAAGTTTAATTAAGGGTTTGGGTTGTACGTTGATATATGAGTGAGTGAGTGATATTATAGATACAGATAGATACATAAATATGTCAAACAGGTCATATTAAGTAGAGGTTATCTATGTATTATTAAATACTTGTTTATAATTAATAAAACATAATTTAGACTGGTATATTTCCTGTTTGATACGTAGGTCGTGCACATATTGATACACATAACTACCTACAACATGTATAAAGACGCTTGCTTCCAATATTTCACGACGAGTGGCGATAATACGCGTGTAGAGTTGGCGCCAAATAACCTCTGTTTGTCAGACTGTGGAGGAGTCTTGTGAACGTCACACGCTTTAATACGTTGTCGAGTATATATGTATAAGCAAAATAGATTAAAAAAGAAGCAACACAACCAGCGTATAATACATTCAATACAGTTTATTTATTGCTATATAACTGCATATCTGACAGCTACGTCGTCGACTTGACGATGCTGTTCTTGTACGCTGTATTTTTAGTTCGACGTAGGATAGGAATGATTTAATCTTTGGGATGTACGGGTAGGCTAATCTAATTAGATATTTAAATGGAATAAATATTTGTCAGGATTATTTTAGTGCCGATCGATGGGTTATGATGTCCTTAATAAAATATTAAATTTGCAAGGTTGTGGGTCCCCGGGAAATACAAAAAAAAACTTGAATCTTCGGCTATGTTTAAATCATCGATGCAGCGAAAACGATGTGAGCTAGAGCAAAACTGAACAGGACCCGTTTGATAGAGAATGAAATTTCCTATAAAAAACAACAAAATAAGGATTTTCATGGAAAATGTTTGGTAAAAAAATTTCAGGATTATGAGAAAGAAAAACCAATGGTAGAGTTTGCAAGGTCATTTTGAGATCAACATTTTTTTTCAAATGAAAATCTATTTTGCAGAAAAAATAAAACTTTTATTTATAAAATTTCAATTTAATTTTTTTGAATTTATTTCTCCTAGATATTTAACTATTTTTTCTTAAAATTTCTGAATTTTGAACGTCAAAAAAAATTTTTTACGTAATTTTTTTCAGTATTTTGCAAAATAAGGATCTGCAAAGAATAAATAGATTTCCATTTGAAAATGTTTTAAGTTCAAAATGACCTTGAAACTTACACTCAAAGTCAAAATTGTTACCTCCATTGGTTTCCCCCCTCCAAAACTGAAACTTTTGTACCAAACATTTTTCGTGAAAATCCCTATTTTTCCATATATTTTGCAGTCAAATTAAAAACTCAGCCTGCATTGAAAAGCTTTTATGTCAAATTTTATTCAAAAATATTGAAAATTGACAGAGTTACGGTTGATCTGAAAAAAAAACACAATTTTGTCTTTAACTAGAATCTTGTTAAAGACAACTCTTGTGCTTTTTTTTAATTGTGGGGCTTGACTTAAATTTTAGCAAATAAAAGTAGTTGTTACTTTATAGTAAAGATACGCAATTCATGAATAATTTAGTTCTTTTCGAACCTAAACAATTTTTTTCTAAAACGCCCCATATCAAAAAGAATTATAATTATTTAAAATAAAAAACAACATCCGGTTCCGTTTGTAAGATCATTTTCAAAAATATAAGGTTTTCTTCCAAAATGAATAATGACCATAAATATGTGTTTTGTCGTTTTTGATGAAATTTCTATCAAAATCTCGAATTCGAGAAAAATACGAAGACCGTCTTTGACTGAATTTGATTACTCCAGTTTGACACCACAGAATACAATGCAGTGTATTCTATTTTATTCCATTTAATTCTTAAAAAAAATAAAAATATTAAACTAGAAGTAGTTAGACAGGAATGCATGCTTGTTTATATTTAAATGTAATAGTTGATACTTTGTTGCATTTCTCTTGAATATCTGCCAAATATTTAATAAGATTTCGTCGTAGCTTGAGTAAATAATTAGGATTGAATTTATAGCTTGAGAAAGATTGATCCGCTTTATACTCAATTACGTTTGTTTGCGTGTATAATAAGAAGTTATGTTATTTATTACATGTGGTCTGTATATACGTAAAGTACTAGTTGACCGACCGCGGCTTCGCTTGTGTTGAATTCGTTTTTATATAATTTATAAAATCTAATACTATTAGGTACTATATTTAAATAACATGTACTAAAGTTGGTATTACTGATTCATGATAAGTGATGAACATTTTTTAAGAACGCCATTTTGTAGAAGATAAAATTCTCTACAAAAGTGTCTGCACAGTCATGTATCAAAAGTTACAGGCATTCAAAGTGATTTATTTGTTAAATTATACGTCTAAAAGGCTTTCACGACTACACAGACAAAAAAACTGTATTTGACCAAGAAAACCTTGTTTTGTATATAACGAAAACAAAATTTTCTTAATATAAGAAACATACACTTAATCCAACTACGTTATTCCTTCGTTCAAGAATACTATAGTTGGTTTAAGAGATTATTGCTTATCTTAAGAAAATATTGTTTTCGTTATATACAAAACAAGGTTTACTTGGTTTGAGAAGTCATTTCTACCAGTGTAGACTATTGTTTTTATAAATATAAATTAAATGGTAATTATGTAGGAAATTTAATTATAAAAATAGTTCAGAGAGCTATTCTGCCGTGCTAAGCACAAAAGCGGTATATCAAACAAAATCATAAAGTAGATTTTTATGGCATCGAATAGCTTAAAAAAATACGAATCCAATGAACTAAGCCAAATAGCGGTATCTTATTTAAAACATATGAAAAAACCCTTGAAATTTTTTTTCCTATCTCAGGTTTATCTTAAATCACTAAGAGAATTAGAGGTATAGTATATCAATAATACGTAGGCGAATAACTGTATATTTTGATACCGCCAAAATTCCCAATATAATGAATAAATTCTATTTAATAAACCAAAAAACAATCTGTAAAGTAAAAATAAAAGTATTTTAACAAAACGTTGATTTTCTCGAAACTCGCCTTTACTGAGATACCGCTTTTGTGCTTAGCACGGCAGTATATTATAGATGTAAATGCAATGAGTTAACTTAATCATAAGAGTTTTAAATATTAATTTTTTAAGAAAAATCAACATTTTAACGTCAATTTTCTATATAAATAGCAATGTATTACCCTGCTACTGACAGAGCTGTCGAAAACTGGCATTATTAGTACATAATTTTACTCTACAAAATGACGTCCTTAAAAAAATTCATCATTTATTATGAATCAGTAATACATATCAACTTAAGTACTAAAGAAGTCTAACGGGTTCAACAGACAAAATTAATATAAAAAAAGTACTAAAGAATCGTTTTCCCATGTTATTTAAATGGGAAACGGGACCCCCCCTCTTTGCGGCACCTCTTAAAATTGAACTAAAATATCGATATTTTTATACACCATAACCATATATGATAGTTTGAAGACCGCTGAACTACTGCCAAATGTAGTATAGTAGAGTAAATAGTGCAGACATGCAATTAAATAAGTTGATGTGTTATTCGTTTTTGTTGCAAGTGGTGTAGAGTAGAAAAACAAACTGAACACTTCCTCATTCTAATAGAGCGCGAGTGAGAGATGTATATATAATGATATATGCGCGACCATGTTCTGTTTCACAAGTGAACGCTGTTGTTGCTAATCCGTGACCTTAACCTGCAGACACCAAATTCCATCATATTATTCCAATCAGGAAGTCTAGCGCGCGCCTTGTTGCTCCTTTTTGTAGCGAGCTCGTTATTATGTGCCGAGAGATCTCGGGGGCTTCAATACGATACTGTCTCGCTTGTCTGGCGCAGGAGTGGATTGCATGCGTCTTATAAAAGGCAGCAATAGCAGCGTGATGGTGGTGACCTTTCGATATTTGTCTGTGTCCGAATATAACTGCATGCTATTGCTTTCTACGTCGACCTAATCTACTCTGTTCAAATTATAGAAAATAAAAATAATTAACTGATCAAGAAAATATAATGTTATATTACTTGGACCAAGAAATCGTTGTTTTAAGGGGTTAGGTGTAGTCAGAATTTTCAAGAAATCGATTTTCTTTTTTTTGCATTTTTGGAAGCTGCTACAACGGCTGAAGAACTATTATATGGCCCATTAATAGATGACTCGATGTAAGTAATTAAATAATACGATTACTATACGTAAATTGAGTGTAAAACTTTAAATGCGTTTTTCTCAATACTATGTTTTTTGAACTGGTGACCACTGTAGCTCGAAAACCGCTCGGTAGATTTTAATGAAATTTACAGCTTTTTGAAAACATGAAAAACTAGTGCCTGATCGAAGGATTTTTTTTTTAATTTCGATTTGTTATAAACAATTAACTGTTGGTTTTTTTCCCGAAATTCTGGAAAAAAAATTCCTGAGGCTGCCATTTTGTTAATTTAAGAAAGAAAAAAAAATCTTCGATCAGGCACTAGATTATCTATTAATAAAACTAATTTTTTTTGTCCGATTGAATTTGGATGAATCTCCAAGGATAAGTGATGGTCACCGCAAGGAGCTTCGGTTGGAACTGGATCAACACAAACAGCCATTACTTTTAAAATTATTAATTTTTTTTTTCTAAAATTTCTGTCAAGTCAAGTCGAAATCTTATTTAATGATGCTATGTTTTTACTTTTATAAAATAAAATAATTTACTAGCAAAAAAAAATATTTAAAATTGCACATTTTTTCGTGTCTCTGACTACACCTAACCCCTTAATCCAACATATTGTTTTTAAAGAGGAACATTAATAATTAGGTATCTATAATCTTAGAAAATAAGTATACAAAACAAGGATTTATTGACCCAAGTCGACGTTTCTACCTGTGTACTGTTGCGTACAGTATATAATATCGAAGATACAATGATATACAAATATTGTATTGTGTTAATGAACAATTATTTTTAAATTAACAAACGTAGATTAAAAACATCTGCCAAATAAATGCACAGTGCTTCCTCGTGCTAAATTCATCATAGGTAGTTAATTATTGAACAGTTAAAATAAAAACCGATAAAGTATTCAGATGAACTACCTATCATTGGTTAACAATTTAATTTTCATACAATTTTAATAAAAAATATTAATTTGACATTTTTCTTTATACGCACCTCGTTATTATGTCGTAATTTTTAATTTTTTGACAGTTTCAATCAAAATCATTATTTTTCTGCTATACAAATGACATTTAAAACGTCAAAACGACATTTAATAGCAATTTTAAAAAACAAAACTCAAACCCGAACCTGAATCTAACATAAATAAAAAAAAAAATTATGTATCGAACCCGAATAGAATTCAAACTGTATTTATTTTCAAGTCCCTGCTTACACCCCTTTGAAAATTTACAAAAAAACACCATCATTGAATATCAGTTTGTTTTTTTGAAATACATTTCTAAGAAATTTATTGTTATTTTGTTAATGTATTTAATTTTTTCATATTCCTAGAAGAAATTCATAATTATTTCTATTGATAGATATTTGATGCGAAATAAAATATTAAAATAAAAAAAAGATATAAAGAACTTGATCATATTACATGAAAAAATATGGTGCGTTTCAAAATATCTTAATAATTTTTATTTTCATTATAATTGTTCTAGTATTTTACCATAAAATTTATGGTGGTTTTATCATAATTTTTCTATTATACTTAATAAGGTGGGTGGACCATGGAAGGCCATGCCCCTTGTAAGGCCAATTATTAAAAACACAGACGCGGCGGCGAGTCACTCAGGCCGCTATTTTGTCTGTGCCGTCCCATCCTTTATTGACTTCGGTCGTCGAGGTTAAAATTATAATACGCGCTCACAGCAAAACGTAACTTTTCAAGTAAATAAACTATTATTTTTTTAATGAAAGACCTTTTTATGTAGTTAGATATCAAGCAGATATTTTGATTGTCACAACGTTAGTTTTAAGTTAAAAATTTATTTTTACCTTGTAAGGAGCCGTATTCCTTACAAGGCCATTTGGAAGAGTTTAATAAAACTTAGAATTAATAAATGATCATTAACTCTGTAATAAAAAAATGTTTTATAAGTTAGATAATAAAACAAAGTGTTACTTAATATTTTGTTTGTTTCATTTATTCAGTAAATAAATGAATAATAACTGTTTATTCCTTAAAGCAGTGGCGTAGATAGCTTTTTGCGATGGGGGGGGGGATGAAAACATCATGGGGGGGGGGGTATGCCAGTATTTAATCATCTTTTATATGGTGAAAAGTATAAAAATTGGACTCATGGGGGGGGATTGATCCCATTAATCCCTCCCCTATCTACGCCACTGCCTTAAGATGGCCTTCCATGGTCCACCCACCTTATGTTGTAAGAAAATTCGTCATATCTTAATTTTTATACGAGTACATAGGTAATTGTTTATAATTTTAAACATTATCTCTCATAAAATGTAATAATTAATTAATGTTCGTCTTTCAATAAAACCTATATCAAATCAAACGTATTAATATAGATAAAAATATGACACGAAAATAAAATATTTCATGATTCTTAATCGCGAACGAACACTTTTATTTTACATTGCACTTTTTTACTTGAGTAACATTTAATGGTCTTCGCAGAAACAAAAGATTACAACATTTCATTGTGATTCAAAATGTATTCCGTGGGTGGACGTAAACAGAAAATAAAATAAAAAATTAATTGATTGATTCATTGAAACGAATCAGAGATTTCATCTAAAGCTGTCATAAATGGAAATTTGTATTGCGCCAATAATTTAAAAAAAAAATACATTGTATGTAGCAAAATCTTGATTAAATTTCCGTACCTACCTCTTAATTGCTACTTGCATATTAATATTAATACACTTACTATCAGAGGTACTTTATAATATTTTGTTATTAAATTTGCTACCCCCACCCCCCAGAAAATAAAAACAGTTTATTTAAAATAGTGCAGTTTTTACGTTTTTATCATAGTATTAAAAAAAAGCTGCCATGGGACTTTCTTATACGTAATAATGATAGTGAACAGTGTACACCAATACCTCGCTTTGCGTCGTTTCGTTTTGCGTTTTTTCGAAGTTACGTCGCTGCTGAATTAGTACTCATTTTCACTGTGCGTCGTTAGATTTTCGAAGTTGCGTTGTTTTGGGTTCGAGTCTTTAATTTTTTTTATATTAAAACGAGAGTAACTATAAAATGTTTATTATATTTAGTTATGTGGTTTTTACGATGCAACGACATGTATTAACTACACTGTTTGACTAATGTTACATACTACACTGAAAAGATGACTACAATTAACTTTTTTAAATATATTATATGCATCTCATGTCACAAGTGCACCAACCTTTTATTTTGTTTTAATTGAATTTTTTTTCTGTATGTATGTAATAAAATTTTATATTATTAAATTTGCCTTATTTTTGTTTTTTTAAATGTTTACTTTGTTCAATTTTCTTTTTAAAAAGTAGTATTTTTGTATCTTTGGAACCTATCTTCGATCTTTACATGGTTTGCTATAGAAAGTCATAATTCACTTTGCGTCGTTTCAATTTGCGTCGTGTTTTTTTGGAACGTAACCACGATGAAAAGTGAGGTATTGGTGTACGTGATTTTAATTTTATTGAAAGATATTTCTGACAAACTAATAAATAATAGAATACAATGAATGGGACATAAACTATAGAATTTTTTTTTTATACATTATGTATCCATCAAACGAACTTTGCATCCATGGTGCCTATGGCAAACACGTACACTGTTCAGTCTCTTTAATACGTATAAGAAAGTCCTATGACACTCATGGCAGAAATGTAATTAAAAACGGATTCTTAAAAAAAATCCGAAAATTTGTTTTTTCGAAAAAATTCATAGAACATAAATTATAGATAATATTATTACCTACAATTTCCAATTCGACCATTTTTCTCTAATTCGCACTGTTTCAATGTAATTGTAAAAATTCAAAAATCAATGTAGGTAAATATCCGTTTCCGGTTTAAAGATCGTTTTAAAAAATAAGAGGTTTTCTTTCCAGACAAAAATTAATCTTACGTATAAAATTTCACCCTTCTACGATTTGTAACAGCGTCTACAGACAGACAGACATCATGGCGAAAATAGTCAGAATGGATAATTCCATCAAAATTCAGATTTCGAAAAAAATCGGCTTTACAATACTTACTTATACTATATGTTTATTTCATATACATAGGTATAAGAAAGTAAAAAGATAAAAAAATGTTAGTAGAGTTGGGGGGGGGAGGGGGGTACAACTCCAAGCTAAGACCTTTTAAATTATATTAAACGTATCTACTTTATGGCACAACAAAATATGAAAATTGTATTACTATTTATTATTTAATTAATATCTTTATGAGTGCAATGACAACTCTAAATTAAATGATAGAAGGCGGATGAAGATTATACTTGACAGTGTAATATTTTTGCGGAATTAACTTGATAAAGATAAATTCTGTAGATGGTCAGACAAAGTACATAATTTTTAATCAGTCTAGTCTAGGAATTTTAACTTTTTATAAGACGGAAAGTTCAATGACAGCTTGGAACTTTGGCAATTTTAAAAAAAGTTTTTTTTTATTATTAAATAAGTTTTGTTAATAGTTAGGAGGCTTTTTCAACTTGTAGTATGTCCGCGGAATATCGGTTAAGAACCACTGATTAACGAAATATATAAAAAATCGGTCGGGACCTATTTCACACAGAAATATAATAAATCATTTAGTTATAAAGTATCGTTGAGAGCTTTTACGAGCTTTTAAATGCAGCTATAAACGATAACATTAATACCTTACATATATTTATTTATCAGCTGACATCAGGAAATTTATATTTATATATAAAAGAGTTTGTCCTTAACCACTCACTCACTCACTCACTCATATATTAACGTACAGCCCAAACGTAAAATTTCGTATGTGCCTTCCTTTTATGATGTAAGCACCCACTAAGAAAGGATTTTTCGAAATTCACTACGGGGTTAAAACAGGGTGTCAAAGTTTATATAAAAAATATTTTTTTTGTTCGTATTTAATTGAAACTTATCATACTCTACGACAAATATCAGTTACGAAAATTCAATCCCTATGGGAATGGGGGGAGGGGGATTAAAATGTTGATATATTTATCTTCATGATATTAAAGTAAATTCGGACAAATAAATATTCAATTAAAAATGAAAGTTCGATATTCAAGCCCTAATAGCATGGGACGGGGACGAGGATGGATTTAGATATGTTTATCTGCATACCTGCCTTACTTATAAAGGTAAATTCGGGTAAAATAGTGATCTATTAAAATAAAAATGTCGATATTCAACCTCTAATGGCGGGGGTAGACAGGGTCTGTGTTTTTTATTTGTTTATCTGCATAATTACTTACGTTATAATAATGGAGTCGGGTAAAATAATCTGCAGTAAAAAAATTCGATATTCTACCCCTAATGGCGAGGGTAGACAAGGGGTTAATAGATAGATTATAAAATCAAACTATAAAATCAAACATAGCATGGTTTATGAACAATAATATTTACTTAAATACATATATATATATATATATATTGACTAGCTGGGCCCGCGCGGCTTCGCTCGCGTGGACTACGGAATTATAGTTTAGGATTTAAAAAATATATACTTACTTGAATTAAGTATAAACACGATTAGTTATTTTTCTAATAAAAACCAAACAACACTTAAATTACCTACCTAATAAAAGCGAATCAGAACAAAAAGTAAAAATAATGTTTGTTCTATTTAAAAGTTAATTATTGAAATAAACGACTGCTGGCCGAGCGCAGTATGCCCCCTCTCTCCCTGTGACACTTTATCTGAGTTCACGCGAATTGCCACGAAAAATATGTTATTCTATGTATATATGACGTTATTTCCTATACCAAAAGACCAAATTGGATTCTGTAAAAGGCAAATTATATCTACATTAAGTAATCATGACGATGAAATCATTTATTTCGATAATGATTATAGTTTTGCAGGTCATAAGTCCATGTAAACATAACCCAAATATTTTATGTTTTCTTTGTAACATAAAAGCAGTCATTGTGGTTTGAATATAAAAGTTAGGCATATGGTGTCGCGGACTTTATTGTAGGACTTTTGATTCTACACAATTCTTTAACACATTATTTTGTTGTATATTCAACGGTTTAGGCAACGTATTGCAAAACAGCGCGCCAACGGCAAAATTTTTTCCGACTTGATTTACTATTATCGTCACTGCTTAGTTGTTATGTTACCTGGCCAGAGAATGTACCTATGAATTAAAAAAAATCACGTAAATCGGATAAGTGGTTCTTGAGTGATAAGCACACAAACGGACAGACAGACAGACAGAGAGACGTTGAGCTTTATATATATTAAGGATGAGATATGCACCCCAGTTTCAGTACTGCTGATCTATTCATTCTAGTGTTAATAACCTTCAATTCGTATGTATTACATTACAAGTGAGACTATTACGCTACACAAATGCATGCACGCATGCGGTACCACAGTAATGATAACAAAGTATATGATAGTGCCGCCGGTTGATTGCCGCTGACGTCACACACATACATACACACACGACAGACATATTGTATAATAATATGTCGCGTTTTGTGTGCACTTTGTGTTGTGTGTATCCGCGAGCGGTGTTAAACATAAATTATGTTTGCAAAAAAATCTGACATAATTATAAGTGTCTGCCACAGTCTGGGCCGTGATCGCTTCTGGACGTCGGGACGCGGAGCTTGCACAGGGCCGGCTGCAGACACTTGTTTAATGTTTTGTTTATTTGTTATTATAACATTATATATTCATATTTGTTTATGATAAACAATGGGTATTTGATACTTGATTTTTTAATAACTATCGAGGAGACGTCAAAGTCTAAATGTCAAAAAAATGGTGTCCCACGACGGATAGTTAATTTCAGGATTGGTGAATCTGGTACAAAAAAAAACAGCATCTTCAAAAGAAAGGTCCTTTACGTGACAATTTACCACAGTTTGTTAAATGTTTGAAAAAAGATTGAAAAAACACTCCTGTTGTCACTATTATATTTGATAATTAATTTTTTTTAATTTTTTTCGGTAAAATGTGGTAAATTAGCATACATAACATCTCAACGAACAAAACAAGACCTAAATCATTGTAATCGGTCAAATAGTTTCAGAGATTAACTGTCCGCCATTTGAAAAAAAGTAGTTTCGATAAAAACGCGTTTAATGTTTTTACTCGCTATTTTTTAAATAGTTTTTAAAAAATTAAGTTTTTTCACTTACAATTTGTTAATCTGCTATCCCTGGACCGTATAAAAAAGACCACTTTCATTGAAAACATTTTTCTCCCGACTTTTTGAAATGTATAAGGTGGTCAAGTAATTTAAATGATTGTGATGTTACTCTTTTAATGTTGCGGACTCAACCATTTACCCGCTTGTTTTTCGGATATCAGTGTTTTTGATTTACTTATCTTAAATGACTGTTATTAACCAATAAAAAATTTGTTGAAATGATTTGAAAATACGTAAAAATTGATTAGATTTTATAGACGTTTTAAGACTGGCTTTACAGTATTGTAGTGTTATTCTAATATACATAAACATAAGTGGATAGACGAATATTTGGAAAGAGTAAATGCCCTAAAAAATTAAACCATATGATCGGTATATTATACTTATTGATAAAAAAATAGTCTAAGTACTGCTCTGTATTTGTCATTTTTCAAATAATATATTTACATGTTGAAGACAGTTAATTATATCGCTACATTCTACCAATAAACAAAATTCATTAGTAGTTGTAGAAATAACAACTATGATAAAAATTATCATAATATAATATGTAAATATTCATTTTACATGATGTTATGATTTGCCTATTGATTATTTTATTTTTATATCATATTGATAATCTATCATTAACTTATGCTCGTTTGTATTTTGATCTGATAATTAATTATTAGCAAAATTGATTTATGTTTTTCATAATGATTTTAACATGTGATTTCTTAAATAAAATCGCCCTTGTATAATATTAATAAAAAACATTTCGTAGCTCGTTACTTATTTGAAGAGACATAAGTTTTATTCAATCATTTTGATTCTAAACAACTGGTCCATATTACCAAGGAAAATAGTATTTAGGCTAAAATAAAAACGTAACAATTTTATTCGTTACAAAACACATTTCGTCGCTTATCTAAATTAGCGGTTTTTACATTTGAATGCCATTGGATAGAGCTACTCATTGCGCGTCGATCTATCAATAAAATTCTAGACGTTTCGGCCAGTAAGAGACTAGAATAAAAAAAAAATAGTGACAGCGCGCAAGCCGGTAGCCTATATAAAAAATACACGGTTTTTTCGCTCTCTTGTAAAGTTGGTCAAAATGACTTGAGCGGTGTTGTTAGATAAGCGACGATTTGTTATAATAATAATTGATAGTAATACATTTTTACTTTCTTACACCCATGTATGATATACTTATTTTATAGTATTTAAGTATTTCTATGTCGATTTTTTTCGAATTTCCAATTTTGATGAAATTATACATAATTTTGACCTTCTTTGAACTCAAAAAAAATTTAAATTTAAGGTTAATTTTAGTCTAGAAACCATTTTTTAAAACGATCTTTTAACCGGAAACGGATATTTAGTGTTGTAAATTTTTTAATGTTTCGTATTCTTTTTGAAACGGTGCAATTTAGAGCAAAATGATTTCATTGAAAGTTGTAAAAAATATTACTATCTATAATTTATGTTCTATAAATTTTATAAATACACTATTTTTTTGGAGAAATAATTTAAAATTATATTTCAAATGGTTCATAACAAAAAAATATCAGCCATATATGTAGTGAGACTTTCTTATACGTAATACTGAGAGTGAATAGTGTGGGTGTAGCAAATTAATTATGTACCAAAAGTCTTTCTGGCTAAATCATAAATATACTCTATAATTTTCATCTGAAACAAATAAAAAAACATATTTTATCGTTTAAAAAACGTATCAGGTAAAAGTTACAGATAATAATTAATATCATCTATAGTTTACGTCCCATTAATTTTATTCTATATTTTATTAGTTTACCAGAAATATGTTTTTAAATAAAAAGAGAAAAACGTCCACTGTCAATATTACGTATAAGAAAGTTCCATAGCTGTGGCATCTTTTTTAAAATGTTTTTTTTTTTTTTTAAGAAAAAACTCAATATTAAAAGTTTTTTTTTATTTCAGGTTCAAGTGGTTTCAAACAAGGGTACTGCAGGATTAGGAACAGACCAACGTGCTCCTGAAGTTGATAAAAATGTTATTAAACGTCAAGAAAAATGGCGATTAGCTCAGCAGAGATATAACAATATACCAGAAAATAGTGACGACAGTACAAATTTAGATGATTAAGATAGTAAGGTAATTTATGTATCATATCAAAACTTGTTATTGAATTAATTGTAACTAATATGAGTTAAAATTATTTCATATTTTTTTATAATATATATTTTCTTTCAAATATATATTTAATTGTTTATATACATTTTTTTTATTTACATAAAACAAAATATGAATTGTACCTACCTTTTTTATATGAATCTTATTTGAATTTTTATTTAAAATTTACATATTGTAAACGGTTTAAACGAAACAATAAGAACAGTAAATGTAAAAATAAATTTTGTTGGAATTTCCTGAAATAATGATTCATCAAAACCAGCGTTTTTAAAACTGTATGATAAATTGGGTCCTATTTACCTTATAAAAAAGTGGTACAGAAGCGGATTTATTCCTCTCGCGGCCCCTGGTGCTAAACTTATGGGGCCACAGTCTCCCAACTTTATTAATTTGTATTAAATTTAAAAAAAATATGTTAGGTAGGAAGAAAAAGTTATTTATGTAATAACTAATTGATTACCATTTTTTTTTACTTAAAAGAACAACTAAAGTGGTTTAATTATTTTTTTCTAGGGGTAAGTACGTTCTTTTATTATATCATAAGGTTTTTCAAACTTTTGTTGTCCAGGGATCCCCTTTTGAACAATTATTTTTCAGTGGCCCTCCCCTGAGAGAAAAATAAAGAATTTAAAAATACTAATTAATCACTGGTAAATAGTGATGTAAAATTTACTTTAATTTATGTCAAACATGGTTCGCGTACCCCCGGCGAAAGTTCAGCGGACCGAAGTTTAAGAACCGCTGCTATAAATCATTGGGAATGCAAATTTTACTATACACTAGAAATATATATTATTCTGGTGGATCAGTTTTGGTTCTCCTTTTATTTTTTCTTGTGTTTGAGTTGAATTTCTATGAAAAATTAAAATTAGAATTAGAACCATGAAATTTGACTGAAAATTTTTGTGTTTTCGATTTAGATATAATTATGTTTATTGTATAGAAAATGATGTGAAAAGTCGAAATTTTCAAACCGCAGGTCTGTATCTCAAACCGTTCTCGAGTTATAGCCTCTCAAAGTTTTATTTTTTCCAAAATTTTGGAGGAAAATTGTCATAACTTTTGAACGTGATGTCGGATTTGATTTTTGTCGACGGATTTGGAATCAGCGTGTCAAAATTTATATAATGACATGTATAATACTTTAAAATTAGAAAAAAAATTTTTTGCTGAAAATCGAGATTTTTCCAAGGGGTATACCTTAAAAAAATGACGATTTTCGATAAAAAATTTTTTTTCGAATTTTCAAGTGTTATATATGTCATTATATAGATTTTGACACGCTGATTCCAAATCTGTCGACAAAAATCAAATCCGACCACACGTTCAAAAGTTACGGCCATTTTTCTCCAAAATTTTGAAAAAACTAAAACTTTAAAAGGCCATATCTCGAGAACGTGATGAGATACAGACCTGCGGTTTGAAAATTTCAACTTTTCACGTCATTTTCTATATAATAAACATACTTTTAACGAATTCTAAATTTCAAAGTTTTTGAGTAATATTTCACGCATCAAACTTAAATTTGTGATAGAAATATCAACTTAATTACAAAAAAAAAATAACAAATAGAATCATAACTAACTATACAAACAATAATTTTCACTACTTTTTCATTTAAATCACATTTATTTAGATAAAATGCAATAATTGATACTGAATTTCCATAGAGAACATATAAACAAAACGATTAACCTTTAGAAATAAATAATAGATTTTTTTAAACTCCCAAAATACGTAAATAATCCATTTAAGGATATTGGTATTGATACAAAAATTGTAATACCCTAGACCAACGGTTCCTAAACTTATATGGTCTAAAGATTCCTTTTTGTATAAAAACCCTCAACCCCTGACAAAAAAACAAAGGTCATAAGATTACGAATTAATCACTGATAAACAGAAATGTAAAAATACATTAATTTATACCTACCAAACATGTTTCACGGACCCCCAGCAAAAGTTCAGAGGACCCTAGTTTATGAACTACTGTATTATATGATTAGATACAAGAAATCGTGAGTGCATAAATATTTCTACTAACCCACATTGAAAACTTGTATTTGGCAAATACAAAAAACTCTACTCGTAGTAGATTCGTTTCTGCTTTTTGTATACAATATTATTTTACATCATTATTTTTCTATTCGCTGGGTGCAAAGTAGGTAGTAGGGGAAACGAAATCGATCACGGCGCACAACGTGGCAAAAAATAACACTTTGGGTGGACTAACTGTCATTTAGGCTCGTTTTTAACTGAAAATAGAAAGGTCAACATGGTTAATCCCACTATAAACTATGTGCAAGGGGGTGGAGTTAGAAATAATGTCGATGCGAATGTTCGTGGTGAGCAATATTGTAAAATTATCGGCGCCAAAATTTGAGGTTATGCTGTCAATGTAAACGAATTAATTATTTCTCTATTATACGTCATGATTAAAGAGAAAAAGATACCCAAAATAAATAATTTTCACGTACCTTTTATGCTATATACTATTTATCTTATATGCAAACAGCTAAATTAAACGATATTTGTTTAATAAAAAATTTCACGGTATTAAACATATTAAACAATGATAAAAAGTGAGTTGAATCCATTCAATCCTTCTCTATTACCCGCTATCGGCACTAATACACTTCGTGCACATAGCCAATAGTCATAAATAATCGTCTAAAATGTATATGTTACGATATTTTATTGAAATTATTTGTTTGTTAGTACGTCAAAGTCCACCCAAGTTGCTACTAAAGTCCACCCGTAAGTTGGCGCTGTCATCGCGCACGCTGCGAATACCTAACTTCTTTTTGCGCTATCTTTGAAACATTTTTAAAATCACTGAACTATGTAATAATAAAAATAAATTCAAATAAAAAGACTTAAATGTCTGTGGTTTGTATTATTCCGTGAATATCATTATAGTTAATATAAAAAAGTATTTTTTTTAAACTAACGTTTATACTTTTTGTGGTTAAGTTAAAATTAAGCGTGGAATATTTTCGTTATAACTCATACTGTAAAAAAGAAATAATAGCCAATAATTTAAATATATTGAATAGTAGAACGTACAACAAAAAATTGACCGAAGTATACTTTTGGTTAGATAATTTATATAACAGTAATGGGTTTTTAATATATAGGAAGTTGCTTTTGGAAATAAAATTTTATATATTTGAAAAATAAATAAATCATTATTTTAAAAAGACCAGAAAGTCAAAATTATAACATATGTAGAGTTATATGGGGTAATTATACAAAATATATTAATTCCTTCATCAATAAAAACTGGTTATAGTCCAAGAGGTGAGCGCCAAAATTTGCAACTACTTGCTAAAAGCTGATTTTTTTATATTACGTCACATTTGTGGTGTAGATATACAGCCTGCCGTCAGCCAGCTAGTTTCGTTAGCGTTTGGCGCGGGGGTGGCTTTAACTTTGTAAAAAAAACTATACACGTTGCAACTACTTTATAAAATCTGAAAATTTATTTTTAAGCACTATACTAAGTAAGAACCCCCTTTTATCATAGTCAGTCATCAAAATCTTGCAACCGGGCGCGTCAGCAGCGCGTTTAACTCGTAAAAAATCTATACATCGTGAAAGTACTTTCTAAAATATGAAATTCGGTATAAAAGTTAGGAATATTATTATTATTTAAAAAAATAGTCAATCCGAATTTTACCTTAAGAAATGCCGTCAGCAGCTGATTTACCACCCCCGCGCCTAACGCTAACGAAACTAGCTGACTGACGGCAGGCTGTATATCTACACCACAAATGTGACGTAATATAAAAAAATCAGCTTTTAGAAAGTAGTTGCAAATTTTGGCGCGCACCTCCCCAATGAAATCTGGTTTCATTTTAAGAAACCGTTAGGCGTAATCAACCAAGGATTTCAGGGGTAGTTTTTTTTTCGTAAAAACATCAAAACGGAAAATTTTATTAGAAAATATTTCAAATATTTTTTGTAGTTTATTATTAATATTGGATCTTTAATTTTTTTTAATTTTATTCAAATACAATAAAAAAAATGACAGAGATATACTCAAAGAATAATTTAAATATTGGGGAACCATAGAAAATAATAGGTTCTTTAGAATTTTTTTATTTGAATTATTCTTTTTTTTTGTTATAAATATTCTCTACTTCTCTTCCTGCTATATATTTATATTTTTCGCGGAGATCCAGCTATTTAAAAACACTTAAAAATATTTGAAAAATTTAGTGATCCGTTAATTTTGCATTTTAATGTAGAAATATGCCTATATATTTTTTTTAATTATTTAAATCTAATATTGGACTATGAGACTAAATACAATGTATACCAAATGTATTTAGAATGCTAAAATAGCATTAAAACTATTTAGAAATACTATTTATCTGTTACAATCAATTACAGGAGTTAAGTGTTTGTTTGTTAAATTCGTTAAAAAAAGATTCATTGAGCAAAGAAGCAGATTTATATTATAAAAAAATATTTTTGCTTCAACAATTTTATAGCATTTTATATTATTCTTCCTTTTGCAAAACCGACACCACAATTATTCTTACAAGAGGTTATAAATACTCAAAGAAAAAAGGTGAGTAAGAGGGACAAGTTAAATGACGTTGTAGTTTGTAGACTGATTGCTGAGTCAAAGAGAGTAGGTTCGGTTCTGATGAAATAATGAATATATTATTAAAAAATGTTTGCTATTTAACATATAATGTAAATTGTTTTATATATTTTTTTATTAAAAAGTTTATGTCATTGGATACGTATGGTTCTTTTATATACATATATTTATTTTTATATCACTAAGCCTTGTTTCACACATACGCGGTTCCATTCGGTTCGGTTTGTTTTCGGTTTCAGCCGAAAACGAATAAACCCTTTCACACATACACGGTTCTCATACGGTGCATATTAGGTTTTATTTTTTTTCGTAAACTCAGTAGTTATCATGGAGAGAAAGCAAGTTGTTGCCATATTGTTTCTCTATAAAAAATTAAAAAATGAAGGAGGAATACTAGAATTCATTGCGAGCACCCTCTCATCACTTTACAGCAGGAATTTGGAGCATTCTACACTATTTTCCCGAAGCTAAAGAGCATGAAGACGATCCACATCAACATCTAGAAAGCCGCTCTTTTTATTAGAAAATCCGCGACAAAACTTAAAAAAAATAACACTCGCTATCAGGTTAAAACCGAAACTAAACCGAGTATGTGTGAACGCGTTCATTGCTTTGTGTTCCCTGGACACGAATTGAAACCTGATGAAATCTGTCCGTGTGGAGGGAGTATTCAGTTCTGTACCGGTTCTATTAGGTACCGAATACAAACTGAATCATCGTTTCACACTTGTCGGCAGCGACCGAAAACGAACCGAACCGAATGAAACCGTATATGTGTGAAATAGACCTTATTGTGTTACTCAAATCTAGATACTTTTTTTAACTACACAATTCAAACTTATCTGATAAGATTAACAACTTCAACTTACAATAAGATTTATTAAAGTAAGATGTCATGTGAAATTTTCACGTAATATGACAACTATCATGTTAATGCAAAATAATAGGAAAAATTAATTTCAATAATAACTGCTGTGTTCTTCAATCTCTTCATTTTGCGCATAGTAAATTTATTTGTGCACATAGGTGGGCATTAACTCGTTAATCGTTAATTAACAAAATTGTTAACGGATTAACTTTTAAGTAAACTCAAAAAATGTTAACGCTTTTGTTAACTTCCGTTAACTTTAGTCCGTTACATTGGTTGTTTGATGAAAAGTACATAAGAAAGTTGTCGAAATAGCAAAAAAATCGCGATTACAATACTTACTTATACTATATGTATATTTCATATACATTGGTATAAGAAAGTAAAAAGGTCTTCAAACATTTTGGATGGTTAACTTTTTAACGATTAACTTTAACTTTCGCTAAATTTTCGGAATTTTAACGGTTTAACGATTAACGAAGTTAACTATTTTATTGACGGATTAACGATTAACGAAGTTAATAGAAAAGTTAACTTCGTTAATCGTTAACTCGTTACTAAAAAAGTTAACTTCGTTAATCGTCAACTCGTTACTAAAAAAGTTAACTTCGTTAATCGTTAAACCGTTAAAATTCCGAAAATTTAACGAAAGTTAAAGTCAACCGTTAAAAGTTAACCATCCAAAATATTTTAAGACCTTTTTTTTGCAATTTCGACAACTTTCTTATGTACTTGTCATCAAACAACCAATGTAACGGACTAAAGTTAACGGAAGTTAACAAAAACGTTAACATTTTTTGAATTAACTTAAAAGTTAACTCAAAAAGCATTTTGTTAACTTCGTTAATTAACGATTAACGGATTAACGAGTTAATGCCCACATATGCATACTATAAATGTTTATATAATTTGAACTAAAAAAAATGCAGGATATTGGAATATCAAATTCTAACTTTTCATTTTTAAGAATCTTGACAGATTATTAAGAATTGCTTTGAAATATTATAAAAAAATGGAATTAACATATTTCCGTAAATAACTATATAATAATATAAAGAATTTTTCAATTTATAAATAAAGACAAATTTTAAGAACTGTCATTTCATATTAACCGCTATTGCTCAAGACCAAAGAAATGTAATTTGAGAATGTATACAATGTTGCCAATTCTTGGAATTGTCAACATTCATTTTGATTTTCTATGTGCTATGATAATTTAAAAAGTTAGAGAACAAGGCTTTTTAAATATTTTGGTACCGCTATAGTCTTCACTTCCTGACTTTTATGGTAATATATGCTTCTCGAAATAATCCACATCTAAAATATCACTAGTACAGCGTTTCTCAACCTTTTAGTATTTGCGACCCAATTTTCAATCACAATTCTCATCCCCCCCCCTCCTCCACCCTCATACGATAATTTTCACTGAAAAACAGATCTCAGCTAAATATAACAAATAAAACAGGCAAGTGCATGTTGGGCACGCACATGATAGGGTTCCGTAGTCATTCTCACTACGATTTATAAAAAAGAGTTTTTTTCAAAATTTTCGTGACCGAAGGGTTAAAATCAAAAAGTCATTTGACTTTAATTATTGCATTTTAGGGGACCTACCAAATGACACCCCACTCAATGGGGTAAATGAAAAAAATGTGAGTTCACTTTTCAATCTATGAAAAGGGGGTCCAAAATATTTTTGACAATGTTCGTTATAATTTTCAGTGAAAGTACTAATTAAAAGCTACATTCTGATTTTTTTCAGATTTTTTGAATCGATAGTTTAGAAAATAGAGGGGGGGGGACGCTCTGATAGCGACATTAAAAAGCAAATATATCGCGACTGAAGGGTTAAAATCAAAAAGTTATTTAACGTTTTTTATTGCATTTTACGAGACCTATTAAATGACACCCCACTCAATAGGGTAAGTGGGGAAAAAAATGTAAGTTCAATTTTCAGTCTATAGAAGGGGGGTCCAAAATATTTTTGACAATGTTCGTTATAATTTTCAGTGAAAGTACTAATTAAAAGCTACATTCTGGAATTTTTTCAGATTTTTTAAATTGATAGTTTAGAAAATAGAGGGGGGGGGCGCTTTTTTAACGACTTTGAAGAGCAAATACATCGTGATTAAAGGGTTAAAATCAAAAAGTTCTAATACATTTTTTATTGCATTTTAGGAGACCTTTCTAACGACACCACACTCAATGGTGTAGGTGAAATTTTTTTTTTGAAAACACTTTTCATTTTATGAAAGGGGGGTCTAAAAAAATTTTATTTTCAAAAATCTTATCATTTCTGTTTTTGGGTCGTCAATCTATGACTGTATACCAAATTTCATGTTATTATCTCAAAATTTTTGAAGACGGGCGGACGGACGGACATGGAGAAACTATAAGGGTTCCTAGTTTTCTACGGAACCCTAAAAATGCTTGAAGTGTCAATTTCTAAAATTAATCTTTCTTTCGAAAAACTTTGTTCTGCAAGACAGGCCCAAGGGAGTCACTAATAATTATTAATCTTGTTTTTAATTTAATATTTATTAGTTAATTATTAAATACATTGTGCAGTACTGATACAATCCTATTTATAAGTGTATTATATCAAAGTAAATGTAAACGTGTATATTAGTTTTTATTTTTTATTATGAATGTATTTTATTGCTTTTCTTCCAGTATATTAAATAATTTTTTTTAATAATTTTTTTTTCATTTTTTCTCGATATACTCGTGCCCCCCATTCAGTTTTATCATGCCCCTCTATAGGGGCGCGCCCCACAGGTTGAGAATCGCTGCACTAGTATATTATTTTTAATACATATTGTACATTAAGTCCCGTACTTTATTCGAGTTTTGTTTTTATGTACAGGGAGCGTTCAAGTATTACGAAAGAGGTCGTCCATAAAATACGTACGCAAAAAGGGACAGGGATGTCTACCCTGCAATATTTTTTTTTAAATATCATATCTTCAAATTAATGTATTTTGGGAAAAATAATTGTATAGTGAAATGATTAAATTCATTTTAAAGAAATTAATTAAAAATGTATTATATGTTGCCGTCGACAAAAACAGAAAAAAATACCTGCCTGATAATACATTTTTAAAAATGATCGTAAACGTTATTTTTGATAATACGGATTTTTAAGAGATTGCTTAAAAATCGTGTGTAATTATGTTATAATGAAATCTGGAAAGTATTTTTAATTAAAAAGAACAATTTATATTTGCAAAATGCTCAAAATGGACGTTACAAACTTCCGAGGGCTATTTAAAAACCGAATTATTAAGTAAGGTAAATCTGCGAAATCTTTTACTCAATTTACGTGTTTTTTTTATATACTGTGACATTATTAACCCTGGACGGGTAGACGTTCGTAATAATTACGACTACATTTACACAACGCCCTCTACAGGGAAATCAAGACGGGGTGGGGAGCCGAGCGGGAAGATATGCCTCGTTTAATAGTTCGTCTTCAACCTCTGCCAAGGACAGGTGTCAGTGTTTGCTATTTTTCTAGAGAGAGCCATAGATCGACAAGTCACATCATATCTTTCACGAAGGTCTACTCTTTAACGTAAATTTTAGTCGAAATATGTACGTAAAAGGATATGCTGTGAATGTGAAAAAGATCTCTTTCGTCTCAATGCTTGATCCAATGATACTTTCTTTCGTTTGTCGATTCGCTGTAAACTTATATTACTAAGCTTATATTTTAATCTTTCGTATTTCGGTATTTTTGTAAATACATAAATCAAAAGATTTTAAAAGCAAAACTTTTTTTTGCCATAAAATTAGAAAACCAAAAATTATATAGTAGTAGTCAATTTTACGAACGTCTACTCTTTTCGGCTTAAATTTGACGTCTACACATCCAGGGTTAATAAAGGCAGATGTATAAATATAATAAAAATGGTCAAGTGCTTGTTTAATAATAATAATAATATGGACATAACACCTCCTTTTGTTGCTCTATTTTAAATTTTATAAACACAAAATATGTATTTAAGCTAATTGCGTTAGTTGACAGTGTTTGGAGTTTTGATATATCATATATCTTTGAGAATAATTTAATGAAATTTGCTATTTTTTATTATTTATGTTAAGGCAATTTAATTTAAATTTTTATTGTATTAAATTTTTTAAATTTTTTACATTGCTGTTTAAAAATGCAGATTTAGTGTTTGGCCGTATGAAAACTGCTAATCCTGTTAATAATTGTTGCCTCGGCAATAACTTTTATTTTTTTAAATACACGTGGTTGCGGGTATTATGGAATACGATTATGAAATGTAATAATTAACCAGAATCATGGTGAGGCAAATAGTGTTAGTGATGCCACCTATATGTATTGAATATAAGTTAATTATTGTTTTTCTTGTTACTACTCGCAAGGCATAAAACTTGTCGAAATTTGTTTAATGGTTTTATATTAATCAGTACAGTTTTAGAATTAAAACAGTATAGTTTGAAACGTGATTGAATAAGATAGCTAGCCTCCTAGTTATATAATTTTATGTTCTAGTAACTACACCGCTGTGGTATACATTATTATAGTTATAAATATTATATTAAGTGAAATTAAAGTTATGTTTATTTGTGTATTAAACTGTGTTTTCCATTATCCTGAATCTTTCCATCATATAGTGCAGTTTACAAGTTAAATGCGAGAATCCAATAATATCAAAATTGTGAGTATTACTTTTAATTATTTATACATTTAAAGTGCCATTCCCCGATAAATACAGTTCACTGCCCTGGCATAGGTTAAGGGTTATATTATTTCAACTACCTATCCGCATCACATGGTCATTTTACCTTAGATTCCTTTTTAAGTATCAAAAAAAGAAAAAAGAAAAATGGTATTTAAAATTTGTACGTGTTATTTATTATTTTGATTGCTATATCAAACTATTACATAACGTTCTTGACTAGAAATGACTAGTTTTATTTATTTATTTGCTTTATTAGTGTTCATATTTTTGTTAATACAAATTATTCATTTTATTAAATCTTTTTATCGAATAAAATCAAAAAATCGAATAAAAATAAATTGAAGGTCCTTTTCAATAAAAAAGACAGACGGACGGACGAACAGAGCGAAATTTTAAGGGTTCCTGTTCATATGTTTATCTTTTTTTAATGATTTTTGTTTGAGAAGTGTAATGGGGGGTTACACCCAATTCGATGTGATTTTTTAAATACACGGAGAGAATATTCTTTAAAAAATTAACAGAAAATGCTGTGAACCTGAGGACAGAATCAACTTCTGAAAAAAATTAACAGAATAGTCGGTAGAATTTAAAATAAAGTAAATGAAAAATTATAATGACATACTGGTTAATTTTAACATAGTACCTATTAAAATTTATTTACTCTGAGAAAGTAATATACGCTATTCTTTAATTTAATTTCTTGCTTATGAAAATTTCACGTACATTCTCTATAATTTTACTATGTTTTTCTATATTACTTTTCATATCTGGCATATCGCCGTCATAGAAACTGTTATACTGTATATTGAATTGTAGTACACGTTCTTTTAAATTTTACCATGTCGGGTGTTAAAAATTTCTAGGATCAATTTCGTCCTCCCGTTTTTTATGTTAAAAATTAACATTAAATTTTTTCAGTGTAGTATGAAACAATGAAAACGGTGTTATTTTTTTTTTGTTTCTAAAAATTTAGGTCTTAATTAATTTATTATGAAGTAAACATTTTACGCACAATATAAATATAAAAAAAAACAAAGTTTGTGAAAAAGGACCCCGCAGAATCCTTATGGGAAAGGGGTTTCGGTCAAACTCTTTGAAACTTTGGATTATGACAGTCCTTGATGAGTAGATCAAAAGTGTCAATGGGCACTATGTCCTAAAAACTCAAACTTTTAAGATATAGCCCTCTGAAGTTGGGGATCATGATTGTCTTTAATTTGCAATAAAAAAATTTGTAGAACCTTAATTTTCGCACAACTTTTTGTATGTGTTCCCAAAGACATCTATAATCTATTGCCACCATAAAAAAGTCAACTTTTCAATTCATTGAGAAATGACAACACTTAAATCTTATTGTTTTTTTAACTATAAACAAATCCAATTGTTTTAGAATAAAAAATTGGTTTATAATAAAAAAACGTAGTAATAAGATTTGAGTACTGCCATTGGCTAAAGAATTTAAAAGTTTACTTTTTTATGGTGACAATCGATTATATAAGTCTTTCGGAACACATACAAATAGTATAAGTGCGAAAATTAAGGTTCTACAATTTTTTTTATTGCAAATTAAAGGCGAACATGATCCCCAATTTTTAAGAGCTATATCTTAAAAGTTTGAGTTTTTAGTACTGAGTGCCCATTGACACTTTTAATCTACTCATCAAGGACTATCAGTATCCAAAGTTTCAAAAAGTTTGACCGAAACCCCTTTCCCATAAGGATTCTGCGGGGTCCTTTCTGAACTTGTGAAAATATATACACGTAAAAATATGAATAATTTAGAAACTTTAAACATTTAAAAAAATATATCTCGTGATAATGTATCTTGATCCGAAACGTCGCATGTATTAATATTTTAAATATAATGCAATTTATTTGTTGTTTATTTAAAATGAGTATCAGCAATAGCAACTAGTTTACATTAAGATAAATCACTGCATTCAGTTGGTCGTTTTGCATAATGCCCACGCTGAGAGCCGTGTTGTTTTGATGTTGATTAATATGTTTCAACTGTAAAGTGGCAGATCATAAATTCAGAGTCTGCGTTTATTGTACGCACATTGCAGGATGACCACACGAAGCCGGTGGTGCCCATCTTCAGACTTATCTCGCAGACTTATAATGCACGTCTATAGGAACAAGTGTTTTCTATTTATATACAGGGTGTCCAAGATAAGCTTGAAATGCATGGAGATATCATAATGAGATGAACTATTTGTAGGAAAGGGGTGAATATTACAACATCAAACAATATTAATATTTTTATGTGGTTTAGGCGGTATACCCAAAAAACTGAAAATTTGGAATTTCTTTAAATTACTATAACTTTTTTGGTAAAGTAGATAGGTACTTTTTGTTTGCGGTTTCTTAAAGCAATTTTTTGTTTAGAATTGTTTGGTGTATTCCGAATTTTTATATCACTCTTAGTTTCCGAGGTACAAGCCCTAACATTAGTTTTTCTTATGGGCCGCTAAGTTGGCTATAGCATATTTGAACGTGTTTTTTACTCTTCTTTACAATGATATGTCACATGTCATACTTATTATTAAAAAAAGTAAGAACCTTTTTTTTGTAATAGTTTATTGTTTTTAAATATGCATTTGTTAATTTCATTGTTGTTATTGCGATTTTTGTTTAACAATGTTTTTTTTTTCATGGCTTACTTAAATGTTTGTAATAAAATACTTTATAAATATCACCAGTATTTAGTATTTCGACTTATTTTCTATAATAAGTAATACTTATTAAGTATGTCATGTGACATCGTTGTAAAGTAGAATAAAAAACACGTTCAAATATGATATAGTCAACTTAGCGGCCCATAAGAAAAACTAAAGTTTTAACAAACAAAAAGGACCTATCTACTTTGCCAAAAAAGTTATAGCCATTAAAAGAAATTCCGAATTTTCAGTTTTTTTGGTATACCACCTAAACCACATAAAATTATTAATATTTTTTGATGTTGTAATACTCACCCCTTTCTTACAAATAATTAATTTCATTTAACCACATCTGTATCTCTTACAGTTTAGGATATCCCCATGCATTGCACGCTTATCTTGGACACCCTGTATAAGTATACGTTTAAATAAATGTGTCTGCAGTGGTATGCAAATGTATTTGAAATAACCAGAAATTGTGCGTTTAATAGCTAGTTGATAATGCATTGGTGCAGAGGTACTTAAACTAGGGTCCGCTGAACTTTTGTTGGGGGTCCGTGAAACATGTTTGGCATAAATTATAGTATTTTAACATTTCTATTTACCAGTATCTAATGACAGAACCTTAACTCATAGTGATTACTTGTGATAATTTATAAAATCATTTTAATAGATTTTTTTAAAGCAATCTACTGTACAGTAGAAAAAATTTATATTATTCAGGTGGGTTACTTTTAATTCTTCTTTTGTTTTCTCTTGTATTTGAGTTAAATTTCTATGAAAAGTTAAAATTTTAACCATGAAATTTGACTGAAAAATTTTGCGTTTTCGATTTGGTTAAAAGTATGTTTATTGTATAGAAAATGACAAGAGAAGTTGAAATTTTTAAACCGCAGGTCTGTATCTCAAACCGTTCTCGAGTTATAGCCTATCAAAGTTTTATTTTTTTCAAAATTTTGGAAAAAAATGGTCGTAACTTTTGAACGTGTTATCGGTTTTGATTTTTGTCGACGGATTTGGAATCAGCGTGTCAAAATCTATATAATGACATGTGTAATACTTTAAAATTCGAAAAAAAAAATTTGGCCAAAAATCGAAATTTTTCCAAGGGGTATACCTTAAAAAAATGACGATTTTTCACAAAAATTTTTTTGTCGAATTTCAAAGTATTATACATGTCATTATATAGATTTTGGCGCGCTGATTTCAAATTCGCCAACAAAAATTAAATCCAACCACACATTCAAAAGTTACAGCCATTTTTCTTCACAATTTTGAAAAAACTCAAACTTTGAGAGGCTATATCTCGAGAACGGTTAAAGATACAGACCTGCGGTTTGAAAATTTCGACTTTTCACAACATTTTCTATATAATAAACGTACTTTTAACCAAATCGAAATCACAATTTTTTTAAGTAATATTTCACGTTTCTAGGTCTAAGGGTTTGGGCTGTACGTTGATATATGAGTGAGTGAGTGAGTGAGTGGTTAAGGACAAACTCTTTTACAGATATAGATGGCTATGTTAACAGTGTATTCGGAAATTGAATTTTTATTTTGTAATGTATTTGTACAGATCAGAATTTCACAATACGTTACAATTGGATGTTCAACCGGAACGAATATGATTTATTCGTACAAGTTCCAATATTAATTATTCTATTTGATGTTGATTTATTGGAATAATCTTTTGGGATACTTTTTATAAAGTAAAATAAAAATAATTAGTAGAAAACATGTATACCATTTGTTATGAATGTTAAATTTTAAGTCAAATTACTTTAACATGTTTCGTCCATGTTACAAGATGACACATTAAAAATGTTTAGTTATTTTTAATATTGTGTAAACGTTTCATCAGTTTCAAATAATAATTAGTGTTCTTTAATTGCGATAACTTGAATGATAAAACATGTGTTGTTATTAGCGAGTATGTAAAATAGATTTGTGAATTTGTCATAAAAACAATTTTTATAGATACAGGGTGTCTAAATAACAGGGTACATAATGGACATCTCGGAAACGATAAGTGATAGAAACTAGGTTAAATCAGATAAAATGGCGTTTTTCCACACATTGGCATTTTCAGTGCCGGTGATGATGGGTTCTAACTGTGGTGATATAAACATTTATCAGCGAAAAATTTATCACGAGCGCGACTCGTTAAAAAACACATAACATGTTCGATAATATTGTTTATTTAAACTTTTTTTAAAATTTCAGAAAAACAAAAAATTTAAAATTTGGTTGCATGAATTAAGAATTCATTGTAATAATTTTGTATTTATAGTTTACTGAAGGGAGATTCATAAAAATTATACTATGAAATATAGGGTTCCGCAGACTACTTCATTTTAAGAACTGCTGCTGTAACTTTTAACTCTAAAAAAGAAAATAAAAGAAAAACATAACGTACCCGAATAAAAAATACATTTTTATACAACTTTAGATAAACTCACGTATTTTTAGGGGTTTTTAATTTTAAAACGTAAACTCTTCCAATTTATTTAAAGCATACATATTCATAAATATGTATACAAAAAATTGAGTTTAAATTCTGAAAATTGGCGGAGTTACAGTCAATTTAGTGAGACAAGGTAGCGCGGCAGTTATGACATAACAAAAACATTAAACACGTTTATCTCGAAATGACATTTTTCGACCTGGTTGACACGATTCCTAAAAGACCGATTTCATATTTTTTTATATAAATTTCTATATAATAACTGTAGTAGCTATCGTTGCACGTAGCCGATTTTTTAAATTTTGATAATAAAAACAGCTCTAATAAAAAAATAGGTCTTAAAAATTAAAAAAAATGTCAAACGATCGCCATTTTGTAAAAAAAAACGGCTACGTGCAACGATAGCTACATTCATAGAGATATTGATAAAATTTTTATTTGTTTTTTTCATATAACCCTTCTCGAAATTTCGAGTGAACCATAGAGAAAAATATTTTTTTAGTCGTCACATCGAGGCTCATAACTTCGTAAATATTTAATATTTTTCAATAAAAATTTATATTAAATAAGTAGAACATATACTTAATAAAACGTCCTTTACCTGATTCAAAAATAATTAGTTATATCTGTGAAAAAAATTGTAAAACATTGACAATTTTTTGACCCGTCACAATGGCTATCCCCCTTAATTATATTATTAAAAATTTCAACCAGATATCCTAGTTTAAGGATAACTAATGAACTATGAGTGTAGATCTAATTAATAATAAAATAAAAACAATTTGATCGCATGTACAGTTGATATGTCGTAACTTTATACTCAATACATCCTGAACACTTGTGAAGTAATCTAGGAAAGCTACACGCCAGTTTATAGAGAACGGTTTCTCTAATGGAGTTAATACTTGAAGTTAAGTGTATCACAGTGTCTAGACACCTTATTAGTTGATATAAACGCGGTTCTACACACATATATAGGTGCAGACTAACGAAGCCTGACGAAATTATTAGTCTCGACCTCCTTTTGTATTTAATGAATCGCGTAAAGCCACCGTACGCCTGCTAACAGTGTCGTAGCTTAACTAGATTTTTTTATTGAAAAGCATCTATCAGATTTATTAAATAATTTAATTGTTTCAAATGAAATTGTTAAAGTAACAAAGTATCATTGAAATTATGATTTTAAATAATGAAATAGGTTAAACAGATTCTAAAGTATGTATTTATTTTTATATTAAAAGCAAGATTAATATAATTTTTGTTAAGATAAAAATGCAAAATACAGCAATCCACCATGTTAAATGAAAAACCAATCAAAATATATCTGCCAAGTAAATGCACAGTGCTTCTTCGTGCTAAATTCATCAAAGGTAGTTACTTATTGAACAATTTAAATAAAAACCGATAAAGTGTTCAGATGAACTGTGTGTCATTGGTTAACCATTTAATTGTCATACAATTTTAATAAAAAATATAAATTTGACATTTTTCTTTATACGATCCTCGTTATTATGTCGTATATTTTTTATTTTGACAGTTTAAATCAAAATCATTATTTTTCTGCTATACAAATGTCAAAATGACATTTAAAACGTCAAAATGACATTTAATATGTCAAAGTAAATGGCAATTAAAACATTAAATGATGAATTTTTTAAAGAAAATTGAGATAAATCTTTGTAAGGGAATATTTTACAACAAACAAGAAATTGAATGCTCTAAAAAAAGGCCATATAAAATTTTCACGTAGCGTATGTCTTTCTTGAGATATCTTCAAAAAATAAGTCGTTTGGGATGTTACCCCTCTCTCTTACACACGATTTTAATAATTTTGAAATAGGACCGTCCTTAAGCCAGAACCAACAAATCAACCAAGTTTCGTCAATATCGGTTCAGTGGTTCATGATTTATGCGTGTGACAAGGATTGGGAGACAGACACATAGACAGACAGACAGACATGGAACAAAAAGTGTTTGTCTTGTCCTGAAACGGATAAATCAAGTAAAATTTTTAAAATCGGACAACAATTTTTTTTTCTCATTTTAAAACGATCACATAGCTTCTCGTATCTTCGATATTGCGAGGAAGCAAAAGAAATTATAACGAAATCCGGAGCCCGGAGAAACGATACACAAACCCTGACACTCCGGGTGAAAACCTGAGACCTGGTCGCCCTTTACGTGAATCGATATTTTGTTCACTATTTTCTTTAATTCACCGTCAGATATAATCACCAAACGATTTGAAATGAACTATACATTAAAGTATACTTTATACAGCTTGATTCCATAAATATTCATTATAGAGTATCATAATAATAAACCCTTTGCATCAGATAAAGCATTTAAAAATAATTCTTGAAATCATATTAACCAGCAGCAAAATGAGCGAGACATATAAATAATGGTTGCATCTTGCATTGCACATTGCGTAATTGTGTGCATACAGTGGCGGCCTAGTACTGGAGTAACTGCAAAAAAAGTTAAAAGTGATGATAAATGATATAAAAAAATATTTTTTTTAAAAACAAGTTTTTATTAAAGATGCACTAAAAAGTAAAAAATAAGTTTTCAGCTATCACAAAATTTTCAGGTTTTTACCACTATATACGACTAAAACCAATAAAAGCGCGGGGCGCTCATGAAGGCAAATGTATAGTTTTTAATTGATTAATTATTTCATTATTTGTATTTATGAAATTGTTAATTTGTTATCAAAATTCTATATATTTATTTGAACTAATAAATTTTTAAAAATTGCTTATTTTCGACCATTATCTTATACCATTTTATACTTCATTTCTTATTTTACATATGGATTTTTAATCATACATTCGTCTTTATAGCGCCCCGCGCTTTTATTGGTTCTAGTCGTATAAGTATAGTGGTAAAAACATGAAAATTTTGTGATACTTAGCTGAAAATTTATTTTTTACTTTTTAGTGCATTTTTAATAAAAGTTTGTTTTTAAAAAGTATTTTTTTACATAATTTTATTTTCAATTTATTTTCATTTGATACCTATATAAAGGGGGTTGTTACGAAAAAGGTCATCAGCCATATTAAGTTTAGACTGACGTCATATAGCTTATCGTATTCTATTCATCAAAGTTCTAGTTTAATTAGAATTAGTCGAAAATTTAATTGCAATATTTGATCTTAACATACTAACTAACAAGTGAAGTTAAATAAAAGCTTATAATTACGAGCACAACAATAACAATATTATTTTATTTAGGTTTACTAAATTTTAATTTGAAAATCTATAAAAGAATTTCATTAAATTATTTTATCTTGAAACCGCCTCTGTTTGCCAACGTTTCTGCAATTGCACGCATGATCGAGCGTGTATAAGAGACAACTCGATGGACAACACGTTGAGTAGGAAATCCTGCGTATCGGAGAAAAAGAACGGAAATGCATATTTATGCAGCTGCTTGCGCCGTGTCTTGATATATCCGATTGATTGTTGCATTATGCTCTTTTATATCATGAAGATAGAAAATAAATTAATAATAGTACACAGAAAAAAAACTTTATTGGATCAAGAAAAACCTTGTTTTGTATATAACGAAAACAATATTTTCTTAATGTAAGAAACATACTCTTAATCCAACTACGTTATTCCTTCGTTCAAGAATACTATAGTTGGTTTAAGAGATTATTGCTTGTCTTAAGAAAATATTGTTTTCGTTATATACAAAACAAGGTTTACTTGGTTTGAGAAATCCTTTCTACCAGTGTACTCGTTTAATCTGAATCAGCCAAAGACAATACTTAAGTTAACTCTTTGTGGTACGGTGCCCAACTTTATAAAAAAATTAAAGAACAAAAAATACTAGATCAAAATCGATGGCCCACTGGCCACATACATCCCTGGTCTAAATTATAATTAGTTGATACGAGAAATCGATAACATTTATTATTACTAAACAGAATATTACATTTCATAATTTTATCACAAAGGGTTCTCTGTATATTAAATAAAAAAAATATTTTGAGCAAAATCTTTGGAGGGCTGTAGTTCCCTAACGAAAAATTTTCAGACACATGTTTATTGGATATTTTTTACTTAAAATATTTTTCTTAACCTACTGTTTAATTTTGGCACGACAGTAATGAATCATCCTGTATTATAAAAATTCAATTTTAATTTGACTACTTAAGTGATATTTTAAGAAACATATTTAAGTGATTAATCCTTATTTACAATATAATACTTTGTTTTAAAAGCGAGTGAGTTTTTTAAAGTGCATCGTAATTAAAAGACATATTCAGACATAGCATAATCAGAATTATTTGTTTTTGATTGGAATGCACCTGGCTGGTGTACACAGATACTAATGCTAGAGGTATATTTGCGTTGTGCATAAAAGTAAAGGCAGTTGGAAGATATAAATTTTGATAAAACATTACAGAAAACATCACTTAGGAATAAAGTTTATTATTATTTTTTATTTTATATTAAATGATTCAAAATAACTCGTTACGAATTTTTATTTTAAAAATTAAGCTGATTACAGAAACACTTTTCAGTCAAGTGTTTCTCGATTTAAAAGGAGCAATTTCATGATTTTTTTATTTATGTTTTTTTAATAGCAACTTTGATTTTTGTCTTAAAAATCTGGTTCCGCGTGAAAAGACATTTTTAATATTGGAAGCTTTTTTAATTAAGCAAATGGATGAACTGAATGTGAGTTGTTTCATTAAAAATAAATAAATTCAGAAAAAAGTACCTATATCAGGAAGAATTTTGTATTCAATCGTAAGTGTAATATGCATTTTAATTTTCTTTTGATTTTTTTATTAATTTTTTTATGTGAATTCTAATTTCCAACATTTTTTTACGTAGAATCAGATCGTAAAACAAAATACTATGGCTAGGCCATAAAATGCACACCCCTTAAACATAAAAAAATGTATTAACTTATAATATCAAATAAATACGGTACAGGTACAATATAATTGGTGAAACTTAAATGGATGGTTGAAAAAAATATTGGAGGTAATAAATATTATATAAATATATAATATGAAGTTTATCACTCATTAAGATTTTTTAGAAAATCAACAATGAATCTTGATATCAATCGATTATTACCTTTTTTTATTTAAATTTAGGATGTATTGTAATAAAACAACAATCATTTTAATTTACAATTTTTATAAAGTAAATAAATTAATTAATAATAATAATTAAAAAGATAAATACATCCACATTTTGCAGCGATAACAGCTGTGTTCACCTGATATCTAGCATTGTAACGTTTATAGGTTATAGGTTTATAGGTTATATGACGTATATTATATATTTGTTTTAAAAATGCAAACTTACCAGATTTTATCTTGATTAAAAAGATTGATTGGCTTTGAATAAAATAATTAAAATACAGCACGTATCGATGTACGTGTATTTATATATTAATTAACACAATATAATAATTATGGAATTTGAATTGACATATGAAGAAATAGCGCCTACTACTATTAATAAATTATAAATAGCAACTACTCTATTTGTAAAAAAATTCTTGTCAAAATATTAATTTTTGTTTAAATAAACTGCAAATTTCGTTACTTCTAGTTATCCAATTTTGTTGAGTTTTAATAGGGTTCTATTCTGATAATAGATGAAGTGAATTCAAAAGGATTGGTGCAAATTTATTTCGAATTGTAGCCTGTAGTTCGGCGTTTCTATCAAAAAAGCGGGTTAAATCGACAAATTGAACTTTATTTATATTTTTATAACAGAAAATTAAAACCGATCGATATTAAACTAAGCAAATATGGAGACTGTAATGTTTTCTATCAGAAAATGTAAAAATGTAAGTGAGATACTAAAGAAATTTAAGATATAATACTCATTTTATCAATTTATATACGAAAAAAAATTTTAGGACGAGAGTAGAACACACTTCCAAGCAGAGCCTGCTTGGGGTGTGCAATTATAGATTTTCATGAAGGGGTATTTCAGTATAGAAATGAGTCCTTTATAATAATAAACATCGAGTACTTCACAACCATTTTTAATACAAATTTTCATGATCGTACCCACTAAATACGGTGCTTATTACGGAAATTCTGTTCGCATACTCCTTGCTACGCCACTGCTATTTTTTGCAGTGACAACATATAAGTTTGAAATAAAAACAACAAAATAAATTAAATAAAAAACAAATGTTTTAACCACCTAATATAGATAATCATGTATGATGGCAACAATTGTGTAATATGGACTACTCCGGTCCATATTATACGCACATTTTTTTAAGAGGCTGATTTTCGATTGTTTTTGGATTCTAAATTTTATTTTTATTTTCATTTAAGAATTTGAGTTTTTCCTTCCAGATCTCATTAAATTAAAGGATTAAATTCGGATTTAAATCTGATTAAAATCGGATTTAAATTACCTAAAACATGAATGGTGTTCCATGTATACCGACTTTACTCTATTTCTTTAAAATTATTATAATTTATTGACATGGATATAATTTTTTTTTTTTTTTTTTTAATTTGAAATAGGCAAAATACAGAAACTTATCAAGGATTTTTTAAAACCATTTAAAGGTATCTAACTTTTAAAAGTTTATACAATTTTAATTTTATACTAATGATATTATTATTATGTAATAGATGATACGTACAATAAAATTTATTAATGCTCGCAAGCATTAAAACTTGTCAAAACTTGTATAATAGTTTGATATTAATCAGTACAGTTTTAGAATTTAAACAGTATAGTTTGAAAACGTGATTGAATAAGATAGCAAGTCTCCTAGTTATATATACCTACATAATTATATTTTTTTACGTTATTGCACTTAAATTTAGTAAAATTATTTTATAGTAGGTAACCACACCGCTATGGTATACACTATTATAGTTATAAACATTATATTGAGTTAAATTATAGTTATGTTTATTAATATATATAAAATTGTGTTAAAGTGTGTTTCCCAGTATCCTGAATCTTTCCGATGCTATAGTACAGTTTACAAGTTAATGGCGAGAATCCAGTTATATCAAATCGTAAGTACTATTTTTAATTATTATAAACTAGCGGAATCCCGCGGCTTCGCTCGCGTAAACTTCGAAACTAATTAGAACCCTCCATACGTGATAGGGGATGACATATAACATTTTTTTAAATATTTTTTATATATTTTTATTCATTAATTGACACCCTGATTTAACCCCTTAGGAGTTGAATTTCGAAAAATCCTTTCTTAGTGGGTGCTTACATCATAAAAGGAAGGCACCTACGAAATTTCACGTTTCTAGGTACAGGGGTTTGGGCTGTATGTTGATATATGTGTGAGTGAGTGGTTAAGGACAAACTTTATAGATATAAATTTAAGGTACCATTCCCAGCTAAATACAGTTCACTGCAAAGGTTAGGGGTTATATTATTTAAATTAAGGTGACCAGAATTATAAAAATATATAAAAGGACACAATTTCAAAATTGGGGTACCCTCCCTACCATTCAGAAAACTCCTCGGAAAAAGGTAACTTTAATTTTGGACCTCGAAAATTTTATAAAAAAAATTTTTTTTTAACTGAATTGATTTTTACTTGCGTAAATTTTACGTCAATAATGATCAATTTCAATAATAATAATTATTTTTGAGAAAAATTAAAATATTTATTTTTTTGTAATTTTATGGATAACATCTTAATTTTAACAAATAACAAAAAAAGAGGACAAAAGTTTCAAAAACTAAAAAAAGAGGACAAGTTTTCTATAGAAGACAGTTGGTCAAAATAGAGGACTGTCCTCTTTAAAAGAGGACGGATGGTCACCTTATTTAAAGTACCTGTCCCCACCAGATATATTTATTTAATATTCGAAGAAAGAAATATGTCAATAAGTTCTTACAAAGCTCGTGAGGTTTAGAAAAATCTAAATTCTAATAGATAAATTTTTTTGTTAATATTTAAATCAGGATATTAACAAAAATATTACGAAGTGCATCTACCAAAAGTTGTAATGTGATTCAAGTTTGGGAAATTATTAAGTCAATGTTTTGACATGATGTTAAAAATTTAAGATAAATGTGTTAGATTATAATCCACAATTTATCATAAAAATGACATGTAAAAATCTGTTATGTGAAAGTTGGAGACCTTTAAGTAGAACATTGTGACAAGTTTTGCAATCTTGTCTATACAGAAATAAAATTAAAAAAAGGATTATATTTATGATTAATACAATGTTGCGTTATTATGTCTGTAGTATAATTATAATTTAACAGCTTTTTTTTTAATAATTAAAAGAAGGTTTGTTTAGATTTTATAAATTTACTATTGTAGTTTAACATCGAGAGTATCGGAAAATCAACATTTAAACATGGTATATATTTATATACAGGGTGTCCATCTCATAAACATATAGATACATTTTTCGGGAATTGTCAAAAACATTAAAACATTCGCTTTTTGATAATAAAACTTGAATTTTTTTGTAACTTACTTAGTTCAAAGTGAGCTAAAAAAAAGTCGTAATTTAAACATTTATACTGTTGAAACATTATTTTGTTTTTATCAGGGTGGCCAGTTTCTGAAAAACCGGGAAAAGTCAGGGAATTTTGCTATACAGGGAATTTGGTTGGAAGTCAGGGAATTTTTATAAAAATGCAAAATCACACAAATTCTCGCAAATATTTAAAGAGTGATGTTTTTTTTTTAGTTTTTTTTAGGTTTTTTATCTAAATTTTTTAAATAAAAAACTGGGAAAAACGGTAAAAATTCTCCTGGAAAACCGGGAAAAGTCAGGGAAATTTGTTCCAGAGAAATACTGTTTATGTTTATTTTTTATCTCCTAGCTAAACTAAAGAATCAACTTATAAAAATTAAGTAAGAACAGGGCCCGATCTAGGGGGGCGCAACCGGAGCAACTGCAAAATTGGTAGAAAAACAAAAGTTAAATCAATTAAAACCAACAATGCCATCTTTTTAATAATATTTAAATTGTAACTCTTATATTGGTTCTAAATTATAATTATTATAATGTTTATTTTTTGTTAACTAGTGCCATTGTTAGATATTGTTCACAAGTGTAAAAAAATAAATCGACATTTTTTTAAATGATTTTCCCTTTAGTTTGAAAAATTCATGTTGTAATTTTTGGATTACATTTTTTTAAAATGGTTGTAGCATTTTTTAGTGCTGAGATATTTAAGCATGAATGAAAAAAGTGCACTAGTAAAAATAAACATGATCCCAAAATATTGATAGATACAAACCATCTGAAAAAATATTAATATTATTTTACAAAAAAGTTAAACTTTTTTCATCTTGTAATTTTTCTCAAAAGTTTTAATTTGAGAAATCATTTTCTAGCTATGAAAATTTCCTTCTAAATGACCATCTAGAAATTTGTACAATAAATTAGACATCCCCATGGGCAACTTTAAAATTTGCAAAAACAAATATTTTATTATTTATCCAACTGCGGTACCATATGGTTATAAACAAACGATTAATAACTCAAAAATACCTCTAAATTCGAAAATAAAATATAATTTCCTTTAATTTTTACCCCCTGTGAGTTAACAAATATTAAAAATTGGCCAATTGGTACTATTTAATGAGTGTATAAGGGGCGGCAAAAATCCTTTTTGCCCGGAGCGGCGAAAAAGTTAGATCGGGCTCTGAGTAAGAATTAGATAATAATAGCAAGAATGCAATAAAAATTACTTTTAGAACTTTTTGTGACACTTTTTAGTTACATCCATTACAACTTTTGATCAGCATACTTTGAACTATCTTCTCCTTAATACGTAATATTTTAATATTAATATTTCTTTTGCTCTATTGCTAATAATAATCAATTTAAAATATATATTTTCCAACATTTAACTTATTTTAACCTTTTGTAGTCTCATGTGACATTTCTGTTACAAACCTCAATAATCCCGCTAATATACGTACTAAATATATTTAGTTCATTCAAATATATGTGTAACACTACTGTAGCATATCACTGAATAACTTAGTATCAAATAAAATTCACAGATGGCATAACCTATTGACTTACGTATTATTACGTAACTATTGGCAGTAAGGCAGGACCAGATCGACTACTGGCCGATTTGGGTAAAAAAAAGAATACGTTGTAAGTTTCCCCAGTGTACTGGCGTTTCACAAACAATTTGCGAAAAATGCGGTGTAGCATTATGCTACAACAAACAAAATAATTGTTTCAAATTGTGCCATACCACATAAGTGTTTTTTACGATTAACTCACAGTAATGTCACTCCCAAAAAAGTCAAATAAATATTTTTAAATTTTTGAAAAATACGTGTTTTTTTATATGCCTAAACTTGTCTCATTATCAACATAATTTAAATTTTTAAGATCTTGAGGTACAAAGGGTTAATTATTGTCTGCGTCTTATAATATTATATACCTATGTCCGCGGTAATCGATACCAGATAGTTAAAAAAATATTTTACGAAAATGAATACTAAAATATAAAATTAACAAGCTATTTAACATCAATTTTCATAAACCAAAAGAAAATTTAAAAAATTTTAATTAATTTTCAAAATATTACAAAAAATTTAAATTTTTTTTCGAAAAAGGCAACAAATAATGTGAAATCGCAATAACTTACTTGACAATAAGTGAAGCTCGTGGCAAACTATTAAAAGTCTTTGACAATTACATATCAAACGTGACGTTTGACCGAATTGAAAAAAAATTACCCTCACCAACAATAATGACTAAGGGTAACTGCATTTATTATAAATTTAATGAGTCTATTGATGTATTTGATAAATAATTGTTATAATTATTAGTTCATAATATCAATAAGCAATTAAACACACAAATAGTACTCTTATTGTATCCTTTTATTCAACGTGTCACGACCGTAACAATTTTCTGTCACAATGTTTATTAGGTAATAACCAGTTAAATAGATTACGTATTTACCTGATGCTCTTGTGTAACTAAAAAATAATTTATTCGTAACATATTAAAGTATGATTATTATAAAGTAACTTCAATATTTTTGCTAAACTTTCGGGGTTTTGGATAGAGGTTGCAAGACTGGCAATAGTTGGCGTCACAACTCACAACCGTCACAGAGCTTTGAACGCTGACAATTTTTTGTAAAATAACTGTAGACTTTTTATTCTTTCAATATACATGTATTGCATTAAGATCTACAGAAAAAAGGTGAAACCATGTTATTTACTAGTATTATATAGAAATTATGAACTCCAATCCGAGATGAAATGTCACGATCGTCACCGCGGACTGACCCCTATATACTTATGTGTTCACATAGTATATGTAAAAACTCATCAAATGAACACAATTAAATGAACGTTGAGTAACATTTCAAGTTAATTCAGTTCTACTCTGTGCATTAAGTACATACGACATAAACTGTTTGACAAAGTCAACATGCATAACGTAACATAACATTGATTGTATCTACTTATTTATATACTAGTCCGACACTCCTAATGAGAAAAATCTAACTGGTATATTTTCCGATTAAATGTGAGAATATTCGCATTAAGATCTTTTCCCATTACGTATACTTATGTACAGGGATAAACGGGTTTATAAATAATTAAGTATATGAACTGTGTATGTTTAAAATTCACAATTATACTGATTAAACTCATCGCATTTACATTTTAATAATATGAAAAGTATTTAGCTTATCAGTGCGGCCTTACTTACAATGATTATGTTATACAGTTATTAATTAAAGCTCGGAATGTATAATTATATTTGTAAATGCTGGGTACACTGGTAGAAAGGATTTCTCAAACCAAGTAAACCTTGTTTTGTATATAACGAAAACAATATTTTCTTAAGATAAGCAATAATCTCTTAAACCAACTATAGTATTCTTGAACGAAGGAATAACGTAGTTGGATTAAGAGTATGTTTCTTATATTAAGAAAATATTGTTTTCGTTATATACAAAAAAAGGTTTTCTTGGTTCAATACAGTTTTTTTTCTGTGTACCATGGGACTTTCTTATACGTAATATGATACCTATCATATTGTATATGTACATATCTATTTGATACAAATATTTATGGCCGACTAACAAAAATATAACAAAACTAATAAAGATCTTTAAAATTTTCATTAAAAACAATTCTTTGTACAATATAACTAAGCATTTTTTTAATTGATAAACGATGTAAAAAAAGAAAGACATAAATTACAGAAAAACGACGTTTTACAAGTTAAATTTTTAAATTTTTTTAACAAAAGTTGTTTATTTACATATCTTTTTTAAGAAAAAGTACTAATTTATATACCGTTGTATTTGAAAATTTTGAATTATCCCTAATTGCACATTTCAATTTTTGGTATGTCGCGTATGACACTTTAAACTATCAAAATCTCAAATAATCATACATCTTTACAAAGATCATTATTTCTATTTTCTAAATTTTAAAAAATAATAAAATTCCATTAATATTTAACGAAATTAGAGCACTTTTAGTAAAACCCTAAAATTCGAGAACAAGCCACCATATTTTTTAAACAATTGAAAGTATGAACATTTTTGTTGTGTGAAAGTTTCTTATTTTTTTATGATCTTTACAAATATGTACTTTTTGATATACCATTCCATTTGATTTTGCTGAGAAACAGGCATGTACCCCTCAAACTACTCCCCAAAGAGTGGTTTTAGGGGATTGAAAATATTTTCCTGGAATTCTTTAGGGTCGATATATACAGTAAATTTTTTATCCCAAAACTCTATCTTCAATAGTTTGGGCGTAAAACATAGTGGACGGGTGGTCTGGAACACCCTATATACATACCGGGTGTTTTTTAAGGACTTTCCAGCGGAATATTTCCAAAATAACGAATTTTCAGAGAAAATGTTCCAGACAAAAGTTTAATGAATTTGAAGGGGTTAAATATTGACATAAAGGTTTACCTTGAAAAGCTATGAAACTTTTGTTTGAAAAATTTTCTCTGAAAATTCGTTATATCTACTGAAAAAGTTTTAAAAAATACCCGGTATATAAACTATGTATAACCAGGTATAACAACTTTTTTATTACATAGAATAAGTACCTAAACTTATTCATGCATTTCAAATAATAAATTTTATCAATAATTTCACAATTAGTCATTAGTTGAAAATAAAACATTAATTTTTCATTTCCGGTGTTAAATACGGTGTAAACTCAATTACAAAAATATAAAACAGTAATAACGCAAATTGTTTAACACTGTGTAACAAATAACCATTGATAATAGTATTTACATCTTTGCAATAACAGTTCAGACATAACCTACGACAATAATATTTTATTCATATTGCATGATCCAGTTCTTAGAATCCCACAAAAGTTGTTATTAGATTTAATTACAAGTAGATATCTGTGTTACTTAGTTAGCTGAATAATTGTTTACTTCTGCAAAATTATTTTCTTCCTTTTTATCTTCATTAATGTCATTTTATTGATTTTTATTACATTCCACTTGCATTCTTACAATAACTGTTAGTTACGAGTAACATACAGAGATATGTATTATCCAGCGGCGCACTCATTATAAGGGGGGGGGGATAATTTTTTTTATAATTATGTATATACATTTTCATTTATTCAATGTCATAAATTTTAAATTAAATAATTTATTTTGACAAATTTGGGAGGCGGGTCTAAAAAAGTTCAAGTGAGTGGTAAATCAGCTGCTGCATTTGTTAAGGTAAAATTCAGACTGACTATTTTTTTTAATAATAATAACATTCCTAACTGTTATACCGAATTTCATATTTTAGAAAGTATTTTCACGATGTATAGATTTTTTACGAGTTAAACGCGCTGCTAACGCGCCCGGTTACAAGATTTTGATGACTGACTATGATAAAAGGGGTTCTTACTTAGTATACTGCTTACAAATTAATTTTCAGATTTTAGAAAGTAGTTGCAACGTTTATTGTTTTTTTTTACAAAGTTAAAACCACCCCCGCGCCAAACGCTAACGAAACTAGCTGACTAACGGCAGCTTTTAGAAAGTAGTTGCAAATTTTGGCGCTCACCTCTTGGACTATTAAAACGTATAAATGTTGAATTTATTTTATCAATAATGCATTTGGCAATGAGTGCGTTACCATATGTTTTATTTTAATATTAAAAAAATAAATGCATTACAGTTTTTTATGTTAAAAATGAATGGGCGGTAAAATGCATATTGAATTTATATTTTGTATGTATCGACTTGATCATGAAATATTCATATAAAATGTTCACGACAATTATGAATTGTCATTTAAAGTATCTACTTCACTTACTGATATGACATTATCGTAATGGTTTTGTTTTATTTCTGATTCTGAAAGCTTACATTAAGAGGCGGTTTAAGGCACCGTATGTTTACATTAAATGAATATAGAAATGACATTTTCTGGTATATATACTAATATACTTATACATTATACATATATTACTTATTTCCATTTATTTATTTTTATTGTTTGTAATACATGGAAATGTATATACACGAAGAGAATATTCTTTTAAAAATTAACTGAAAATGCTGTGAACCTGAGGACAGAATCAACTTCTGAAAAAAATTAACAGAAAAGTCGGTAGAATTTAAAATAAAGTAAATGAAAAATTACAATGACATACCTACTGGTAAATTTTAACATACTACCTATTAAAATTTATTTACTCTGAAAAAGTAATATGCGCTATTCTTTAATTTAATTTCTTGCATATGAAAATTTCACGTACATTCTCTACAATTTTACTATGTTTCTATATTACTTCTGGCCTATCGCCGTCATAGAAACTGCTATACAGTACTATATTGAATTGTAGTAGACGTTCTTTTAAATTTTACAATGTCGGGTGTTAAAAATTTCTAGGATCAATTTCGTCCTCCCGTTAACATGTTTTTCATGTTAAAAACTAACATAAATTTTATTCATGTAAGGTCAAAACTACAAAATTAAAAGAATATTTTAAAAATTATATCCATTATTTAAAATTAATAATGTTACTTTTACTTCTATACCAAAGTTTATATATTCATTATAAGAGATAAACATACGTTCAAAGAATTTTCCTTATCTCTACACTACAAACTACAATGTATAGTACTATAGTATGTAGCAGTATTTAAATCTAGCGTTGTTCAATTCACAGAATCCCAGACATAAAATGTTATTCAATTTATTTTAAATAAATTGAGTAAACAAATTCAAGACAGACATTTTAAAATAGGCCACTTCTTATTCATGATTATTCAATTCTTTTTAAAATGTTGTTCCTTAGAAATAATTTGATTTGAATTTTAATTGTATTGTCTAATAAAAATATAAAGAAAAATTTTATTATTTGAGGAAAAGAGGAGTCTATAAATATCTTATTTTTACTTACAAATGTAAATAAGAGGTGGGGGAGTCTAACATTAACGCAATAATTCTAATGTAATACTTTAAAGCTTTCATACCATAGGGGAGTCTACAAATAGCTTATTTTTACTTTAAAATGAGTCGTTCAGATGCAAAACCTGCTATCCACATAATTTTAAGATTTTGAGGTTTTTGTATTGTTGGATTCTACTCGTCTCAGGCTACAAGTATTATAATAAATTGGGCTGCAAATCCGGCAAAATCTTTTAAAATTAAATTTAAAAAATCAAGTCGGTTGCAAAACCTGCTATATTTTTGATTAAACATAAAAATTATTTTAATAAAAGTAATAAATTTTGTTTCCAATTGAGACAAGAAAAAAAAACATGACAGGTTTGCATCAAAACTCATGAAAAAGGCATAAGGATATATTACCTAGAAACTGCAAAAACATTTTTTGTAATTTTGTTAGAAATCTGTTCAAACACATTTAGCAGGTTTTGCATCTGGACTACTTAAATGGAAATGAGAGGGGGGGAGTCTAACATTAACGCAATAATACTTACGTAATACTTTAAAGCTTTCATACATTAATTAGGGGAGTCTACAAATATCTTATTTTTACTTTAAAATGGAAATTAGAAGGGGGTCTAACATTAAGGGGGATGGCCACTGTGACGGAAAAAAAATATTTTTTTTCTTAGATTTTATAAAAGTTTACATATTCATAAATATGTATACAAAAAATTGAGTTTAAATTTTGAAAATTGACGGAGTTAGAGTCAATTTAGTGAGCCGATGTAGCACGGCCGGTTATGATAAAACAAAAACATTAAACACGTTTATCTCGGAATGACATTTTTCGACCTGGTCGACACGATTCCTCAAAGACTAATGAACCGATTTCAATTTTTTTTTATAATTTTCGTAATTGTAGTAGTTATCGTTGCACGTAGATTTTTGAAATTTGGATAAAATAGGTCTTAAAAATGAAAAAAAAAAATTCAAACGATCGCTATTTTGTGAAAAATTAAATAAAAAAAAACGGCTACGTGCAACGATAGCTACATTCATATAGATATTGATATTTTTTTTTATATAGCCCTTCTCGAAATTTCGAGTCGACCATAGAGAAAAATATTTTTTTTGGTCGTCACATCGAGGCTCATAACTTTGTAAATATTTAATATTTTCCAATAAAAATTGATATTAAATAAATTGAATATATACTTACCTATACCTGATTCAAAAATAATTAGTTATATCTGTGAACAAAACATTGACAATTTTTTGACCCGTCACAGTGGCTATCCCCCTTAAGGCAATAATATTTACGTAATACTTTAACGCTTCCATACATTAATTACGTTTAATTAATCGTAAATCTATTGACTTGTATCTCATTGTGGTCATCGGTATTTAGGGCAATAGATAAAGATATAAAAGTTATTGCTACTATTACATACTGTCATGGAATTTTTTAATTATTGAAAAAATATTTACTGCACATATTATGCAGGTTTTTTTAAAGCAATAATAAATGAGTGTCACTAAATTAGACCGTATACGTGTGGGAGATATGACATGACACGAACACAATTTAATGATGAGAAATGTAAATCAATATGTTTATTTCAGCTCAATTTGCAATCAAGTTTGAACAAGATTTTTTTTAGTAACTGCTTTTATAAATTATAAAATACATGTTTTATGATACAAATGTACATGGTATTATTGTTGTTAATTACTATAGCGTCCAAAACAAAAGATTTAATTTTTAAATAATAGTATATTATACCACGAGTCAATAATGATAGCTATTATTACCGATGAATTATTTTCGAACCGAGCCGCGTAGCGGCGAGGGAGAAAAAAAATTCCGAGGTTATAATAGCCATTATTGCGAGTAGTATACTGTACTTTATCTACGACTATTTTATTTACTTTCATAAACACAACTGAATACAAGGAATGCAAGCTTCAATACAAAAATGTTTGTTCTAATCTCAAATTAATAAAAATTAAATAATACCATGGAAACAAAATACAAACTCTGTTATTATAAATTATGCATTTTGATTTTTCCAATAGCTGCAGCTTGTAGTACAATTTCGGGAGGTGTACAAGTAATAGACTCTTCATTTTTATCCATCTCAATACAAATACACAAACATTAGGTGTTTTATTTGACAGTCGCAAATAAATTGTTTAGACTTTAGAATTTGTGTATTTTGTTTCCATGGTATTATTTAATTTGAGAAATTTTGTGATTGGTGCATCAGAAAAGTTCTTTTTTCATTATTCCCTCTGAGAGATATAAGTCGTGGATAAAAGATTTTTTGTAACTTCCCCTCTCCCATTTAATAAGGATTCGAAATATACCAGGAGGGTCCACATATTCATATGTATTTTTTTTTTAGTTCGGAATTTCTATTAAACATGAAAAAGTTAAATTTTTTATTAGTATGTATTTTTCTTATTTTTATTCATAACTCAAAGAATAATTTAGAAAAAAATTCAATTTGTGAAGAACTTATTATATCTTATAGGTTCCCCAATAGATTTTTTTTAAATCTTAATTATTCTTTGAGTTATGAATATTATAAGAGGTATAACATTTTTCTTATATGCGCGAATAAAAATATGTGCATATATCTTTGAATGCTCATAATATGAATCATAATTAAATTTAAAAAAATTCCAATGAATTTCATAAAGCACATATCGTATTTTATGGATTCATCATAGAATTTGGTTTTATCTCAACTCGAAGGTTGTCAAAAATTAATGTAAGTTTTTCATAATTATTGTGTTTTTTGTTTACCTTTAAACCGTTATATCTTTCTTAATTTTCAAGTTTTTGTTATTTTACTGATACCAACGTAAAGAGAATTTAATTTAGATACAAAAAATATAAATATCCTTTAAAATTGATGTATCAGTGCAATATCAGCTCGAATTATAAACGGGAACGAGACAAAAATTGAGTTATCACGCTTCGCACATACATAAACAGGTCAGATTGTAACGGCCGTATCTCGGTCAATTTTTATTGGAATAAAATAAAAAACAAATTAAAGGTCTAACGCAGAGCTACAAAAAACATCTGAAATATTTTTCAATAAAATAAGCCATTTTGATGTTATTTATGAAAAAACACATTTTCACCCCCTACCAAACTACCCCTGCACCCCTTAGTCGACTACGCTCAACGGTTTCTTAAAGTTTAGGTATAAAACTACGTATGTACCAATTTTCGTTGATGACAGAATTTTTGTGTTTATCTATAAAAGAGTTTGTCCTTAACCACTCACTCACTCACTTATATATCAACGTACAGCTCAAACCCCTGGACCTAGAAACGTGAAATTTCGTAGGTGCCTTCCTTTTATGATGTAAGTACCCACTAAGAAAGAGTTTTTTGAAATTCAACCCCTACGGGGTTAAAACAGGGTGTCAAAGTTTATATAAAAAAATATTTTTTGTTCGCATTCGATCGAAACTTATCAAACATAATCTACAATATAAATAATGAAACAATTATTTCAGCATTTCCCAAAATTTAACCCTTTAGGTGTTAGGGGGTGGAAAAATTTGTAAAATATATTTTTTTTGTATTCACCGAATGAAACATGGCACAAGTAGGTACTCTACAAGACAAATATCAGTTATGAAAATTCAACCCCTATGGGAATGGGGGGGGGAGTATCATTTTGATATATTTATCTTCATAATTAAATGTTCATGATATTAAAATAAATTCGGACAAATTAATATTCAATTAAAAATGAAAGTTCGGTATTCAAGTCCTAATAGCATGGGACGGGGACGAGGATGGATTTAGATATGTTTATCTGCATACCTGCTTTACTTATAAAGGTAAATTCAGGCAAAAAAATTATGTATTAAAATAAAAATTTCGACATTCAACCCCTAATGGCGGGAGTAGACAAGTTTACGCGAGCGAAGCCACGGGATTCCGCTAGTAATGTATATTTTTTACTATTTTTACTGTACCATATATTACTCTTTTATAATTGCTTGTGCTAAAACAGGACCTAGATATTACAACATCCAAATCTTTGTAAAATTTAAAATTTAAGTACATAACCTTCAATCTGCAATAGCTACTAAGAAATAAACTATCCAATTAGAACAGCAACTACATACATATAAAAGAATGTATGTGCATGCATAGTCTACCAAAAAATAAATTTAGATGTGGTAACTTTTTGCAGACAAGTAAATTGATTTATAGTCGAGTTGAAGGTTATGAATACGGTTCCTACTGGGTATTTACAATATTCATATAATTATAAGCTTCGACGAGGATTGCCATCCTACGAGTAAAGTTCGACTAGTTAAGGTTTATTTATTTTTTATTTACCAGTCTCATTGTGGTTTCTAACAATATGAATAATCAAAATCTCTGTCTGGAAGAATGATTTATTTTTTCTGTGCTTGTTTTATTTTTATTTAACTGAATTTATATGCATAAATTTAAAAGATACAGGGTATATCTGAAACGAATGAAATTTTTCGAAAATATAATGTACTAGCTGCCCCGGCAAACGTTGTTTTGTCAAAAGATAATTTGCATGCTTTTTCTTTCTCATTGTTATGGTGTTAAATTTGTTAGGGTTATTTTGTGTATTTTGACTATTTTGAGTATTTCGACAGATGTTTAAACGTCGTCGTGTATGCATTTTTGTATAATTTCACTATATTTTAAGAATATAAATAAACTGTATCGTAGGTTATGTTAAAAACACGTGTCCCACGTACCGAATAGATGAAATAAAATAATAAAATTACGTAGTATACCTGTTTAAATTGAAAACAATTGAATTTAAGAAATACAACAAAACATGCCAATTTCAATTCGGTCATCACCAATAGATATATAATTTTTCAGTACGTAGGTAGCTATTAATATATCATAAAAAATTTTAAACGTCAAAATAACGTCAAAATACTATGGCTAGACCATAAAATGCACACCCCTTAAACATAAAAAAAAGTATTAACTTATAATATCAAATAAATAAAGTACAGGTACAATATATTTGGTGAAACTTAAAAGGATGTTTGAAAAAAAGATTGGAGGTAATTAATATTATATAAATATATAATATGAAGTTTATCACTCATTAAGATTTTTTAGAAAATCAACAATGAATCTTGATATCAATCGATTATTACCTTTTTTTATTTAAATTTAGGATGTATTGTAATAAAACAACAATCATTTTAATTTACGATTTTTATATAACATATTTTTTTTGTAAAATGTATTAAGTAAATAAATTAATTAATATCTAATAATAATTAAAAAGATAAATACATCCACATATTGCAGCGATAACAGCTGTGTTCACCTGATGTCTAGCATTTAAAATGAAACAACAATGTAACGTTTATAGGTTATATGACGTATATAATATATTTGTTTTAAAAATGCAAACTTACCTGATTTTATCTTGATTAAAAAGATTGATTGGCTTTGAATAAAATAATTAAAATACAGCACGTATCGATGTACATTGTACATGTATTTATATAGGTATTAATTAACACAATATAATAACTATGGAATTTGAAGTGACATATGAAGAAATAGCGCCTACTACTATTAATAAATTATAAATAGTAACTACTCTATTTGTAAAAAAATTTCTTGTCAAAATACGAATTTTTGTTTAAATAAACTGCAAATTTCGTTACTTCTAGTTATCCAATTTTGTTGAGTTTTAATAGGGTTCTATTCTGATAATAGATGAAGTGAATTCAAAAGGATTGGTGCAAATTTATTTCGAATTGTGACCTGTAGTTCGGCGTTTCTATCAAAAAAGCGGGTTAAATCGACAAATTGAACTTTATTTATGTTTTTATAACAGAAAATTAAAACCGATCGATATTAAACTAAGCAAAAATGGAGACTGTAATGTTTTCTATCAGAAAATGTAAAAATGTAAGTGAGATACTGAAGAAATTTAAGATATAATACTCATTTTATCAATTTATATACGAAAATTTTTTTTAGGACGAGAGTAGAACACACTTCCAAGCAGAGCCTGCTTGGGGTGTGCAATTAGTAATATTACAGTTAATAAACTGAACAAGTTTTGTACTATCAACAACTTTACTAGAATTTTTATCCATTTCAATACAAATACACAAACACTAGGTGTTTTATTTGACAGTCGTAAATAAATTTTTTAGACTTAAAGTTTGTGTATTTTGTTTCCATGGTATTATTTAATTTGAGGAATTTTCTGATTGGTGCATTAGAGGGCAATAATGACCATTATTGCCCTCCAATGCACCAATCAGAAAATTTCTCTTTCGTCATGGTTCCCTCTGGGAATAATATGTAATATGGAATAGTATGTAATGTATGTATTATATATAAGTCGTGGATAAAAAATTTTATCCACGACTTATATATAATACATACATTACATACGTAGTTTTTACTATATAATGCGATATATTATTCCCAGAGGGAACTATGACGAAAGAGAAATTTTCTGATTGGTGCATTGGAGGGCAATAATGGTCATTATTGCCCTCTAAATCATTATTACCCTCTAATGCACCAATCAGAAAATTCCTCAAATTAAATAATACCATGGAAATAAAATACACAAACTTTAAGTCTAAAAAATTTATTTACGACTGTCAAATAAAACACCTAGTGTTTGTGTATTTGTATTGAGATGGATAAGAATTCTAGTAAAGTTGTTGAAAATACAAAACTTGTTCAGTTTATTAACTGTAATATTACTAATTTTAATATTTTTGGACACCACAGAGTTTGTGTATTTTGTTTCCATGGTATAGTTTAATTTATATTAATTTGAAATTATAACAAAAATGCTTGTGTTTGCATTTCTTGTATTCAGTTGTGTTTTATTAAAGTAATTAAAATAGTCGTAGATAAAGTACAGTATACTACTCGCAATAATGGCTATTATTACCTCGGAAATTTTTTCTCCCTCGCCGCTACGCGGCTCGGTTCGAAAATTAGTCCTCGGTAATAATAGCTATCATTATTGACTCGTGGTATAATATACTATTAAACGTCAAAATAACGTCAAAATACTAAAAAATATTTTATTTTAAAGTCGTGTTTTGTTTTCATGATGTCACTGATGTTATTTATATAAAAACATAGTAGCCATTGAACGGTTTTTCTCATTTTCGTAAATATCTCGACCCCACAGTCACCTACCGGGTTCAAAAAATCTATAAACCTTCCCGAGCACCAAATAAATATATGGTGTGAATATGGATTCGATACCTCCAGTGGTTTAGGCCTCATGATTACTGGTACATACGCACCAAGAGTTTTATATATTAAGATAAGGCGGCTATTACAGTATCAAATAAATATGCCAAAGATCTTGGACAAAGATTTGATCAAATATTGAGACTGTCATTAATTATCTATGATCAGAAAAATATTATGAATATTATAAAATATGACTTATTACACTGTCATATTTCGTTGATCAAAAAATTTTAAAATTTCAAAGCGTCTCTTTTTAGAATACATTTTTAAAAGCTTCTATTCCAAACATTTTGGAAAATGGACAAGAGACGTTTTTGAAATTCCATTTCTCAATACATTACACCCCGTTAAAAATCCTTGTTAGCTAACAAATTTTGTTAGTGTCTTCATAATATCGGACAATATAGTTGAGTTGCAGAAAGCAAACAATAATCAGTTTGTTAACTCTCCGTTTACTAACTTAGAATTAACATGATTTGAAAATGAAACATTAACTAAACGTGATTATTTGTGTCTTATACAACCCACTTGCGCTATAAGCATTATAATGATATTGACAATAAAGAGACAATACGTACATTGTTTTTTTGTTAATGTGTGCTAACATTTTTAGAGTATTACAATTTGCGATGAGAATCGTTCTGACATATAGACACGCTATCAAAATTGATAAAGTATATAAATCATTTACACACATACGCATATAATACTTATTATCTTTGCAATAATCTCTTTAGCTCGATTTATGAACATAACATTATACTTATACAATGTATGCTGATATGCATGTTATTAATATGATCTTTATACAGGGTCTGAGAAAGGTGATATTTGATACGGGCCAATTAAAATAAGGTATTCTTTGGAAGTAATTGAAGCACCGTGGTATTTTTTTGTACAAATTTTAAAAAGTATATATAAAAATATACAAAATTTTGATAATGTAGTAAAAAATTGATTGACTATAAGTCGATTATAGCATTCACTCTCGTGCACAAATTTTTCATTTTATGCCCTAGTTTCACTTGTTTTGCGGCCGACATTTGAATAGACAATCCTGAAGGTTTCTGGTGTGCTGAAACCGAATCTAGTTTCGGAATTTTTCAATTAGATCAGGTTATTGAAATATCCTAACCTAAAAGTGTTAGCATAACGATTTTGGACATATTTTATAATACACATTTATAAACATATAAATATGTTTTTACATATATATATACAGGTTAGACAAAATAGACTGTACTACATGCAAATATAAGAGAATTTTCAAACTAGTATATTTAGGCGAAAATAAAATAGTACAATGAAAAGTAAAATTAATTTTAAAGGGGACATGTAGTATTATTTGTTACCGTGAACGAAAATTTTTTAAAGAAATTGTCTGATTGGTAATATACATATTAGGGTGATTCATTTCCGCAAAACATTTTTTTTCAAGGTCCTCAAGCAAAATTTTAATCTACATATAGAAAAAAAAATTCTCACCAAGATTGAGCTCTTAATTTCTATTTTAAGTACTTGCAATTTAAATATGAAGTTTTCCCATTTAAAATGCATGTAAAATTTTTTTTTTTTTTTCAAATTTCTAATGCTTAGACACCTTTTATCATATTGGGAATCAGTTTGATGGACCTTACGGGAAATTTCACGCTCTTTAAAATTGCCTTAGTGTTTTTTTTTTCTGTAACTCATACTGATTCGCCAGTAGGAGTCATCTTGCGTTTTAAGGCCTAAAAATGGCTGTAAATTCATTAAATATTGGTAAAAAAACTATTTTTTACGAGTCAGCTCTTTTTTTCTCCCTAATTTTTGCGGTTTGCTAAAAAAAAATGGAAAAAAAATTTATTCCAAAAACTGTATTTAGATGACTCCTACTGGCGAATCAGTGTGAGTTACAGAAAAAAACACTAAGGCAATTTTAAAGAGCGTGAAATTTCCCGTAAGGTCCATCAAACCGATTCCCAATATGATAAAATGTGTCTAAGCATTAGAAATTTGAAAATAAAAAAATTTTTTACATGCATTTTAAATGGGAAAACTTCATATTTAAATTGCAAGTACTTAAAATAGGAATTAAAAGCTCAATCTTGGTGAGAATTTTTTGTCTATATGTAGATTAAAATTTTGCTTGAGGACCTTGAAAAAAAAATGTTTTGCGGAAATGAATCACCCTAATACATATTCATAAATATCTATATCCAAAATCGTTATTTTTGGCATTTTGCATTAAGGGGGATAGCCACTGTGACGGGTCAAAAAATGGTCAATGTTTGGGAATTTTTTTCACAGATATAACTAATTATTTTTAAATCAAGTAAATGGCATTTTATTAAGTATATATTCAACATATTTAATATAAATTTTTATAAAAAAATATTAAATATTTACAAAGTTATGAGCCTCAATGTGACGACCAAATAAAATATTTTTCTCTTTAGTTCACTCGAAATTTTGAGAAGGTTTATATGAAAAAAAAAAAAAAATTTTATCAATATCTATATGAATGTAGCTATCGTTGTACGAAGCCGTTTTATTTTATTTTATTTTTTCACAAAATGGCGATCGTTTGAAATTTTGCTTCATTTTTAAGACTTATATTTTTTATTAGAGCGGTTTTAAAAATAGTAATTATCAAAATTTCAAAAATCGGCTACGTGCAACAATAGCTATTATATACAATTATGAAAATTTTAAATAAAAAAAAGATATGACATCGGTTCATTAGGTAGTCTTTGAGGAATCCTGTCAACCATGTCGAAAAATGTCATTTCGAGATAAACATGTTTAAAGTGTTTAAACGCTACCTCGTCTCAATAAATTGACTGTAACTTCATCAATTTTCAGAATTTAAACTCCATTTTTTGTATACACATTTATGAATATGTATACTTTTAAAAAAAATGTAGAAATTTTTTTTTTCAAACACTGTGGCTTTCCTCCTTAAATTTTTTCATTTGATGAACAATTTTTACAGTGTAGAAACACTGATGATTCAGACGCTTTCTTCCAAGCATACCTAGCGCATGTAGGCGTTGTATGGACATGTCAGACTACAAGATGCATTGACTGCAACAGGTGACACTTACGGCCATATATGCCGTGTATAGTACATATGTAATACCCGAGTTTAAATAATTACTCATTTGTGATGTAAACACGTATAAATAATACTTCATTATATTCAGACCACATTAGCATAAAGCTATCCGATATGTTTTTGTTATTTTTTCATCGTTCTTGTTATTATTTTAAATTGGTATTACTGAATTAGTTAAACGTATAATGCATAATTTATGTTGTGTAGTCAGGAATGTGTTGTTTTTTGTAATAAAGATAAATCGATATGTCTGATGCAGCGGTTGTCAAATTTTTAAATGTGGGATTTAATTGTGAAAAAGTGAGATTATTTTTATTTGACTTTGTACATTAATAATATTTTTTTGTAGTTTTATGAAATTTGATGCGAGTAAAAAAGTGATGACAGTAAATAGATATGATACAATCAACTAAGAATTACTAGTAAATAAAAACGTACACTAAAATGATAGTTTTAACATATATACTATACATACTTATATACAGGGTGAGTCATATCAGGTGGAACAAACTTAAACCGTTGATTGAGAAAAATATTTCAAGCAAAAAAGTTCATATAAACATGTGTCCGGAAACTCTTCGTGAGGGAGCTACATACTCCCAAAAATTTTGACTAAAATTGGTTTTTATTTAATATCTGGAGAACCCATTGTAATACAGCAATGAAAATTAATACCTGGATTAGTAATAATACGTGTTATCGATTTCCAATATCAAACAATGGTTATTTAGATCAGGGGTGTATGGGGCCTGTGGGCCCTCTAATTTTTATCTAGTATTTTTTTGTTCTTCACTTTTTTCCTATGTTTGGTATTTTTATAAGGTCATATGATACAAAATACACATAAATATACTTTGTTAAGTTGTCATAAGATCAACCGTTTACGAGAAATACGATGTGAAAGATAGTTTTGCAGAATTTAACTTAATACGGATGCTAAAAATTACACAAAATAAATTTATATTCTTGTTCTATAATTCAAAACAAGAATAAATGTGTATGTAAATATACCTTAAAAATGCATCCCTAACAACAGATAACAATTTTTAGTTTCGTTTTTAGTCAATTAATAAAGCACGAATTAAAGAAATAAAACTGGCTGTAATTCTATGAGGAGTCATGTTAAGAGGAATATTTAGACCAATTATTTTTCTTATTTTTAGTACTAGAACAAGAATATAAATTTATTTTGTGTGATTTTTAGCATCCGTATTAAGTTAAATTCTGCAAAACTATCTTCCGCATCGTATTTCTCGTAAACAGTTGATCTTATGACAACTTAACAATGTATATTTATGTGTATTTTGTATCATATGATCTTAGAAAAGTACCGAATATAAGGAAAAAGTGAAGAACAAAAAAATATTAGATAAAAATCAGAGGGCCCAAAGGCCCCATACATCCCTGGTCTAAATAACCATTGTTTGATACTGGAAATCGATAACATGTATTATTACTAATCCAGGTATGAATTTTCATTGCTGTATCCCAATGGGTTCTCCAGATATTAAATAAAAACCAATTTTAGTCAAAATCTTTGGGAGTCTGTAGTTCCCTCACGAAGAGTTTCCGGACACATGTTTATATGAACTTTTTTGCTTGAAATATTTTTCTCAATCAACGGTTTAAGTTTGTTCCACCTGATATGACTCACCCTGTATACCTATGTATATAGATTTATATTTGCTACTTGTGGAATATCAATTATAATTGTTTATTTTTCACAATAGTAAAACATAAAAAGTTATGTATGTATACATTTAGAAATATATTAGAGTAGCCCTTAATTTACTTATTTTCGAATTTCTTTAAGGTCACCCCCCCCCCCCCCAATTTCTTAAAGGTACGAAAATAATGTATACAAAATTTTAAAAGATTTTATAAAAAGTGAAAGAAGCTTAAATTTAATATTGATTTTCGATTTGGTTAAAATTATGTTTATTCAATAGAAAATTATGTGAAAAGTCGAAATTTTCAAACCGCAGATCTGTATCTGTCAACGTTCTCGAGTTATAGCCTATCAAAGTTTTATTTTTTTCAAAATTTTGGAAAAAAATGCCAGTAACTTTGGAACACGTGGTCGGATTTGATTTTTGTCGACGGATTTGGAATCAGCGTATCAAAATCTATATAATGACATGTATAATACTTTAAAATTGTAAAAAAAAAAATTTGCTGAAAATCGAGATTTTTCCAAGGGGTATACCTTAAAAAAATGACGATTTTCGAGAAAAATTTTTTTGCCGAATTTTCAAGTATTATATATGTCATTATATAGATTTTGGCACGCTGATTTCAAATCTGTCGACAAAATTCAAATCCGACCACACGTCAAAAAGTTACGGCCATTTTTCTCCAAAATTTTGAAAAAACTAAAACTTTAAAATACCATATCTCGAGAACGTTGACAGATACAGACCTGCGGTTTGAAAATTTCAATTTTTTACGTCATTTTCTACATAATAAACACACTTTTCATGAAATCTAAAATTCAAATTTTTTGAGTAATATTTCACGCATTAAACTTAAATTTGTTATAGAAATATCAACAATTACAAAAAAAATAGAATTAGAATCATAATTAACTATACAAACAATAATTTTAATTACTTTACATTTAAATCGCATTTATTTAGACCAAATGCAATGATTCATACTGAATTTCCATAGAGAACATATAAACAAAACGATTAACCTCTAGAAATAAATAATACATTTTTTTAAACGGTATTGATACAAAACTATAACACCCTAGACGAGCGGTTCTACCACCAAATAGAACAAAATGAATTTACTTGTCTAAAATTGTTCGTATTGGAAAACGTTTCATTACCTACACCTTGTAGTAGACATCTTCAAGGGTCTAGAAATGGGGGAGGGTCCAAAAATTCTAAAAAAATAACGTATTTTATGGACGTTCCCTTACAATTTGTTATATTTTAAATGTATCAAAATTATTAAATCCAAAATACAATTTTTATTGGTCATAATATTAAAGTAATTGCGATAAAAATTATAGTAAAAATAAAAAATAAAATACATTAATGAGATATTTTTTAATAAGTTACAATAATATGTACCTATTACATTCAGAAAAAAAAATTAAATTACATTTCCGCATAAATATCTTAATATTTTATAAATCTCATTAATAATGTATTTCAACTTTAAAATATAAATCCAATCTACAAAACAAAACTGAATACATAAGAAGATAAATACAAGAAATAGAAATATATATATTTTTTGTCTGCGGATTTAAACTAAAAGTTTCTTCATTCGCTATACACCTTTATATAAAACTTTATGTTAACTTGTTCACATTTTATGATAACACATAAATACCTTTATTTAAATATTCAACCACCAAAAAAAGTAAAACACAGTAGAAAGACACTAACCATTCTGTAATATTTCGCATTATACTTTGCGATATTAAAAAGTTGTTGATTTAAGTAAGTTAAAATACAAATACACGCGCAGAAAGATAAATATTTGTGTTTCTATTTCATTATTTTTTGTCTGGCTATTACATAGTCGAAATAATTGAAAGCATTACACAAAAAACTTTTTGTTAATCGGAAAATTTCTGTAGTTTTGTTAAACTAATAGACTGGTATTTGTAATAATATTTCTAAGGGAAAAGAAACTTTTTGAATGTTTACATAGCGGAAATGAAACGAGAAAAAGTGTACCTGTATTTGATTTATATTACAAAAGTGCAAACTAACACCAAGATGTATATTTGTTTCATGCCTCAGTGATGCCTAATTTAGGATGACCGGGATGCACATATTTCTTTTTTTTTAATAGAATAAACGCGTTTGCATGCAATGTTGACAGAAAAAAAGAACAAATATATTTGGCGTTATTTCAATTTTATAGTGACTTATTTTTAAATACACTTAAATCGTAAAATTGTTTGTTTGTTTTACATTTATTTGTTTTAAATCTACATAAAATCAATTAATTTTAAAAATTATTAAATATTTTTAAATATCATAATGTACAATTTATTTTAAATATATAAAAGTTACATACTTAAGTTGGACAGATTTTATTAAAAGAAATTAAGGTACCAAGATTAAGTATACAGTACTACCACCATCTTCAATGCTTTAAGAGCAAAGTATATTATTATTTTTAAAATAGCATAGGTGGGCATTGACTCGTTAATCCGTTAATCGTTAATTAACGAAGTTAACAAAATGGTTAACGGATTAACTTTTAAGTTAACTCAAAAAAATGTTAACGCTTTTGTTAACTTCCGTTAAATTTAACTTCTGTTAACTTTAGTCCGTTACATTGGTTATTTGATGAAAAGTACATAAGAAAGTTGTCGAAATAGCAAAAAAAAGGTCCTCAAACATTTTGGATGTGTAACTTTTTAACGATTAACTTTAACTTTCGTTAAATTTTCAAATTTTCGGTTAACTTTAACTTCCATTACATTTTCGGAATTTTAACGGTTAACGAAGTTAACTTTTTTATTAACGGATTAACGAAGTTAACTTTTCGATTAACTGTGCCCACCTATGGCTACTTGTTTGTAATTTTCACGAACCTATTAATAATAAAACAACTACTTCTTTATTAAATCATCTTAATTACTAAAAATATAGATTATTTTTTTTAATTATAGCCTTTTATTTTGTATATATTTTTTTCTACGACACAAACGTTATAAAATATAGAGTCGGAAAATTTAAAATAATGTAAAGCATTGTAAAATATACTTTTCTTGATAGTGTGCCGAACCGAAATAATTATTTGTCTACTGCTATTAAACAAAATTATCAATTATCATCAAATCACGCTGTAAGACAGTTAAATGTATATAGATTAATATCCAATAATGGCAGTAATTAATTATCAACAAATATTTCTAATTCAGTACATTTAATTAAGGGCAGACTAACGTATTTAAATTATTTTTTTTCCAATTTTTTTTTATTCGATTTTCTGAATGAAAAACTTTTCAAGAATATTGTGTAAAAATTTTACACGGATCGGAGCAAAACTAACGAAGTTACAGCAGTTTAAAGTGGACCGAGCGCTCATGAATGGGCGCGATCAACTGACTCCATGCGTATGAGTAAAGCGGAAAAAAAAACAACTAAAGAAGGCAGAATTCGTCGGAGACAGGAGCAAAAAGATGCATTAGACATTATGGACGATAGCAACATCCTTTATGGACCTGGCATCGATGATTCAGTGTGAGGTAAGCCGAAAAAACTTATGAACGTTTTATTCTAAATTTTTTAGTGTTTAAAACTTTAAAGCGTTTTTCCCACAACTCACGTTTTTAAAGTCGGTGCCCCTCATAATTTCAAAACTACTGCACCGATTCTTTTGAAATTTTGAACACTATTTCTGTACATAATTTACGAGGTAACGCTGGAGAGTTTTTTTCAAATTTGTCAATATTTTTTATTTTATAATAAAAAATTGCCCGATTTTTTGTGCAAAAATCGCGTTTTTCACTTCAAAGTGTTCCCAAAAATTTAAAAATTGAAATTTCGAAAAACCCCCCCAGCGTTACCTGGGGAAAACGATTAGCTAACGAACAATTTTTTATTTTTTTATTTCAGATGATCCAGGACCGAGTTATGAGGGGCACCGCAATTCAACTTTTTTCCGAGACGCCTCCAAATAATTGCCGCCATTGCTGTATTTTTAAATTTTTTTTTATGAAAATTTTACAAAATATTCTTCGAATGTTATACTTTGATGTACCATTAGTTAAAATAAATAAATATTAACTGTGTTGTCGGAAAAAATTCACAAAAATGTGCCTTTTTTTGTACGAATTAACGTTAGTCTGCCCTTAAAAAATGTTCAACCTTATGTATCAAAATATGTATAAAATAAAATATGAAAATTGTATACTAGTATTTCATAGCTGATTATCTATAATCTATGGCAGTGGTTTCCAAACTTTATGTAATTACGCCTCCCTTTAAAAAAATTTAATCTCTGGCGCCCCTCTCCCCCCTTTATTTCATAAAATTATACATACATATTTTAAAAAGGTATGAAATGTATTTTTTGGCGTATAAAATTTATTTTTAATGCGATGAATATGCTTGTCTATTAGTACAAACTTCATTAAATCTAGATCTTATTAAGGGGGGTGATTTCACTCTGATTTTTTTATTAAAATTCTAACAGTGCTTTCTCAATAATAGTTGTTAGTCAAAAACTACACAGTAACGTCCCTTTTAGAAACAGAAAAATATAATGTTGGTATAAAAGTTTATTTATAATTATATATTTTTATTTATACACCTTAATGTGATGTTATGAAAATTAAATTTCTGTTAAACTTTTCGCGCCTCCCTTTGCACTAGTCCGCGCCTCCCCAAGGAGGCGCGCCTCCCAGTTTGGAAATCACTGATCTATGGTATTATAAATTATTTAAAACAGACTGATTTTTTTAAATCCCATACTATATGTAAAAAAAAAAAACGTCATTAGTAAACATACAACCTTTTTTCTATCAATTATATAAATTAAACATGTCATTTATTATCTAAAATGCAACAAGAAAACAACTATCGAATGTCGATGGTTTCCAGGAACAAAATCATATTTTAACTGTAAACATAATAAAAACAAGAATTTGTGGAAATACAAAAATCTTTCTCATTCAAATGACTGCGATAGCGGAATTTAAATATTTAATGTAATGTAAACTTTGCTAGACGTGGAATATATCTCATTGTGTGTAGAACCAACTTTGAAATTAATTCAAAAACTTTTTAGACATTCCATTAAATAAGACGTAACCTTGAACTTATATATGAAAATGTAAGTGAAATATTTTAATATACGTTCTTATTCCTGGATTTTATGTTTGTTGTATAGTATTTTCTTCTATTTTGAATTTATTACTGTAACCTACTGTCTGGAGTTTAAGCTCACTGGATAAAGAATTTAATAGCGGGATTTTACATTTTTCTTATTATTTACGAGTGTATTTCCCGAATAATATTGCTGTGATGGTTTTCTACCATAGATTTATTTATATTATTATATCAAATTTTTCCACCCCCTAACACCTAAGGGGTTAAATTTTGGGAAATTGTTTCATTATTTATATTTTAGAGTATGTTCGATAAGTTTCAATTCAATGCGAACAAAAAAAATATGTTTTGACACCCTGTTTTAACCCCGCAGGTGTTGAATTTCGAAAAATTCTTTCTTAGTGGGTGCTTACATCATAAAAAGAAGGCACTTTGGAAATTTCACGTTTCTAGGTCCGGGGGTTTGGGCTGTACGTTGATATATGAGTGAGTGAGTGGTTAAGGACAAACTCTTTTATAGATATAGATTTTTTTTATAATGTAAGCCAATTAACACTTAATATTTTAAAAATTATATAAATGTAGAAATCAGATTAATTAGATTTATATGTACTACGGTAAATTAAGGGCAAAGCCACTATAGCGGAAAAAATCGATTTTTTTGCATTTAAAAAAAAATTATTAAGAAATATGAAAAAAAAATGATGTTAAAATTCTGAAAATAGTCCGAATTACAGTAAGACCAATTTTTCGACTTAAGCTCCTGTTCTCGAGTTCATTCGACTTTTTCTCATTCGAGATTACTAAACTAAAACTGGCTCCATGTCTCTGGCACCCCCGTTTTTGAAATTCGAATTTTATTATATGCAGTTCGTTTGTGCTTCGTTTGTGCACGTTTGTGCAGGAAATCCTTTCGTTTGTGCTTTAACCCTTTAGTAGATATTAAAAAAAATCAAATGGGGGGCCGTAGACATGCGAGCCCCCCCTTTTTGGAAATTCGAATTTTAATATATGTAATTCATTTGTGCTTCGTTTGTGCACGTTTGTGCAGAAATTTTCATCGTTTGTGCTTTAACCCTTTAAGTGGTATTCACAAAAATCAAAGCGGGTGCTGTAGACATGCGAGCCCCCCCTTTTTCGAAATTCGAACTTTATTATATGCAGTTCGTTTGTGCTTCGCTTGTGCACGTTTGTGCAGAAATTTTCATCGTTTGTGCTTTAACCCTTTACATGTTATTTATATTTAAAAATACCGAAAATATGTCTCTGGCACCCCCTTTTTGAAATTTAAGTTTTTGAATGTGCAGTTCGTTTTTGCTTCGTTTGTGCACGTTTGTGCTGAAATTATATTTGTTTATGCTTTAACCCTTTAGGAGCTATTCGTAAAAAAACTGTTAATCCGTTATAAACATGATTACATATTATATTAATATTAGTTTTCGAAAAATATTATTCGTCTTGTGTTTCTTATTTATCTAACTAGAAGCTCTGTTTATGCTTTAACCCTTTAGATATCACAATAGTACTTTTATATAGACACGATTGCATCATAATTTTTATTACAAAATGTAGGTGTATAGGTGTTGCATTTAACCTTTTACTTAATGCATAGTAAAATTTATATTTTTTATATACGAACTATATTGTATACTCACAAGATATATAAATACATATGTACATATATGGTTCCTTATACGAATACTTTATTTGCATTATTAAAAATAAAGGCAAAATAAATATTTAAAAATATGAAATTATAATTATTTCATATTTATAAACTACATACATATATCTCTAACTTGAAGATAAAAATAATAAACGCGTGTGTCAAAAGTTTAACACCGTGAATCAAAAACAAATTTGTTGAAATTGTTGGCAAGTCCACCAAAATGCAACCATGTTGTTATTTGTGAGGTCTGAGCCAAAGTTGTAGCTACAGGTCAGTACTGCAATGTTTCTTAAAGCTGTTGTTTTTAATATCAGTCAGTCAACAATTACTACTGGCAATGCTGATGTTTTGTGTATATATGCATTCATTCGTTTTTATCTCAATTAAATAGATCAGGGTTTGTAAACTCGATTCTTGTTATACGTTTTTAACAAAACATTAATTAATTTTCTTGGAAGTCATTTAAATAAGACTTGCAATATTAGTAATGGACTATTTTTTTAAATATCTTTATTTACTTAAGTATTTTATTTATATGAGACATCGAAAAATATATATCATACTAGCTGACCCGGCCACACGTTGCTGTGGTTAACCTATACTTTAGCAACATGTGGTGGTTATGTTATTAAATTGTAGGTTATGTATATGAAACGTTTGGAAGTTTGACATAGCGCCATTTATTGAATACTTACTCAATCCAGTCAACAGATGTCACCATCTGTTAGAATCGTTTGGAGCTAACAGATAAAGACAAATAATTTGCAATAAAATAATATTGCGATCATAAATTGAGATGTAAGGTATCCTATATTTCAAGTTGGATCAAACTGCACACGGTGTACAAATTTGATTAAAATCGGTTAAGTAGTTTAGGAGTCCATCGCGAACAAACAATGTGACACGTAATTTATATATATTAAGATAAGATATAAAATATATTAATATTTAAATATAAATTAAAACCTGGAAGATTTTTAAATTATCTAATTCTAGATTATTTTTTACACCCAATTCTGTTTTTATATGAATTTGAAATGCGACGGTCGATAAAAATAAAAGATTTTTTTTACACGTATATTGATTTGATATTACACGATTATATTTTTCTCTCCTTTTTTTAATTCTGAGAAAAAAATATTCGTTGAAGTTTACGTTTTTATATTTTTAGAGGATTTCTCTGTGTATTTCAATTTTTTCATATAAAAAAATTATATAATATTAAAATGCTTTATTTAAAAAAAATCTTTTTACATTTTTTGAGTCCTTGGAACCATTCCCCAGTTTTTTATGTATTTTTATCATTTTTTTTACACGGTGATAAGCTGTAGGTACGTATTTACCGTGCAAAAAAAGAATTGGGTGTACAGAGTAATTTTATAATTCAAGTACAGGTTTATGATTTTTTATAAAAAAAAAATATAATAATAAATTTTATTTTGAACAGGGGTTATTTTAGTATGCAGTTATAGCTTGTTTGTGCAGTTCTTAAACTGAAATGTGCAGTTATAAAAATTAATGTGAGCAGTACATAAGAATGAATTTGAAAAACAAAGAAAAACATACTATAATTGCATCAAAAAAGTTATTTTTTATTTGCTTTACCTCAAAAATATTAATAGTAATTATTTGTTTATATGTATAACAATCTGAAAATCTACACTTTTGTTAGTTATTAATTATTAACAAAAGTTTAGATTTTCATGCCTAACATAGAAATGTACATAAATAACGGTCAAATATAGTGCGGTGTTTACACCGAAAAAACAAAACAGAAACTTTAAAGTGTCTTTAAAATATTTCGTATTTAAAAATGTCTAGAGTTTATTGCTTTTTTGTCATAAAAACACCGTGTTTCTGTTTTGTTTTCTCGGTGTAAACACTGTTTGTTGAGATATTATAAATATAAATGTGGGATATTATAAATAAATTGCTCTAAAGCAAAAACTAAGCTGCGAGGTGTCAAATAGTTATTAATTTGTTAAAAATTTTAGAGCAGTGCTGGTAATAAACATAATGCTATGAATTTTATATAGTGTACATTTTTCACTACTACTTTAAGATTACTGATTTCTACTTAACGCGCATGCATCAAGGTCATTCTTATAAACTATACAATTGAAGATGCAGAACTGCTAGTGCCCTCGTCATTATATTTAATACTTCGCAGATAGCGTAAGCTTAGATTTTACTCCAGAGCAAATTCTTTATAATATATTCAGATAATAGTCTAATAACTATTACTATATGAACTCTCTTTTAGCTTATATGAGAGTAAATTGAATCAATTTAATTCAATACGACGTACTATGTATAATGTATAATAATATTTATTGTTGAAAATGGAACAAATGAAAATTTAAACGCAATATATGTATGATACAGGTTCTTAGAAACTATGTCTAGACAAGCAAAATATTCATGTGTTTAATGTAACTTGTTCAACTTTCTGGTCTACATTTCTAAAAGTTATATTCAACAAAACTATGGAAGAAACATGTTAATATTAACAATAAAGAAATAACTGAGAGAAATGTAAGAAACAATGTAGAATAAGGCCAATATTGTTTTTTGTTTTATTGCACAATATATTTAGTACTTTTTACTTTCTTATACATTGTACATATATGTATTAGGGTGGCCCTTAATTTACTTATTTTCGAATTTCTTCAAAATCCCCCTCCCCAAATTTCTTAAAGGTACGAAAAAAATAATGTATACCAATTTTTGTGTTTAGATATTATTAACACGTAAAATGCATTTGACTTTTTGAATTTTTTTTTTAAACAGCTGTATCTTTGTGAAAATTGAATGGATTTTGATGTTCTAAAACGCATTTTAAAGCTGACAATTTCTAGTTTTTGTACCTTTGATTCGATTTTTTTATCGCTTAGCAATACTCTTTGAGAGATTTCAGAAAAGTAAAAAAAGTCAAAAATTAGTATAAGTAGGTACGTATAGTGAAATCGATTTTTTTCGAAATCTGGACTTTGATGGATTAACTCATTTTGAACTTCTCTGAATTCATTCTGACTATTTTTGCCATGATGTCTGTGTATGTGTCTGTCTGTAGGCTTTGTTACTCAAATACGACAAATCGTAGAAGGATGAAATTTTAATCTTTCAGTATTACACATAAGAAAGTCCCATGGCTCCTATGGTAGATTTTTTGATAAATTATACAATATTGAAAACACGTTTTAATCACAAACATATTCGTTTGATGAATATTAAATATAAATATGTACAGAAGGGTTAAAAATATAAATACATTAAAGAAAATATACGTATCATTTTCTTTATCTATACCTATTACAGACCGATAAAATCGATAATACATTAATATATATGTATATCATGTATTGTACCTTAATATAAAGAAACAAATAGCTACCATCACATAACATATGGTACGCTTACATCTGTTTTTAATTTATATCGATCAAGGGCGAATTTTCAAACAATTTTACTATTTTATATGTACAGCTGGAGCTTATACATATGTACTTATATACGATAGCTTTCTCTGATGATAAACAAACTAATGTTTACTATAATATGTAATATTTATATTATCTGCATGTGTGTAAATATTAAATAGCGTCAATAGCAACATTATTATTTTATATTTATTTATTATTAGAATTTCAACAATATAGATAACTTTGAATTAGAAAATGTATGAATTGATAATTTTCCATAATACGTACTGAATATATATACTTTCAAAACTAAATACTATATCTATTAGTATAATAATAATAACTTTATTTCGTGAATCGTACCCATACACGATATGAAATAAGTATGTTATATGCATCTAATTATATGTGTTAATACTTCACCTATAGAAGGAATTAAAGTGCGTACCATTTGCAATGTTTTTCTTTTTTCACTCTTTTTCTATATGTTTTATCTAATTGTTTATATTGAAACAAAAATACAACACAGATATCGGGTTTAGAATAGTGCAAAAATAATAAATCTTGTTATGTGTGACTAGGATATTTAATCGTAGTCACATATATTATTTAATCTTTAATATATGTAACTATTTTTGTCATTTAGTTCGATTTTCATGATCATCAAAAATCGAAGATTTTTGCTAAAAAAATTTGTTTTATCAAATTCCTATTCATGGTCCTACATGGGGGGGAGGAGACTAACAGATCTCTATCATTGAGGGTTAGGGCTAAGTAGGGACCTGCGCGACGAATCATCGAACCTTCTTAAGCATTCTTAAGTTTCTTAGCAGGAGAAAGCCCGTCGAAAATCTTCACCCGGTAGCCCGCGATAGGATGTTCTCCACCTTGGAGAAGTGTCCAAGCCATCTCGGGAGTTGCCGACATCGTAGAACGCGAGGTTTAGGATTTCTAGTTATCCAGAATCTGTTAGTCGAAGGTATAACAATTTAAGGCTACTAGAATCACTAGTTACGATTCGCAATTAGCGATTGATTTTATTATTGTGCAGGACATCGCATATACGCATATTTATAATTCTAAGCTAAAATTACGTGGCGCTCGTTTGGCATCTATTATATTCGATAGTGTTAATACAATTTTTAAATTGCATTATAAGAAACATTTATTTTTTTATTCTCAATAATTGAATTTCAAATATATGCCACTCATTTTCCCCACTTATCCTAATTATAATGTATATTTCATATATTTGATTTGATTTTTACCGATATCGTTATTGTATTCTAAACCTAATAAAATAAAAATATAATCTCATAATATATACAAGGTGGCCCAAGTAAAACGAAACGGGCGCGCTTTTGGATGTTGGTAATTTTTTTTTTTAATTATTTAATTCCAAAACTTTAATTAATTCAATAAATGTCCATATTGGATGTTTCTGAATTATTTTATAAGAAAATAAGCCTACTTTGTTTTAAATTTTAGTTGTAAATATTTGTTTTTTGATCAAAAAATCAATACATTTATGGAATTTAAAATGTAAATAACTTGACTAAAACTAAACAGATTTGAAAATACCAAAAAGCACCGTATTTAAAATGAAAAAAAACTTTCAAATGAGGTATCACTTGTCCTATCATGCTATTTAAAATTTTAAGGGTTGTGCTCATAGCGCTGAGGGTTGAAAAGATTCTTGCAAAAATTTTATAGCAAAAGATGTCCCCCTTGAAAACAAAATCGACGTGTTCGAGCTTTTTTCAAAATCTTATTTTAAATGACCAAAAGCGCGCCCGTTTCGTTTTACTTGGACCATCCTGTATTTATAAATACAGAACTGAATCTTTTAATTGTAAACAATGATGTGTCAGTGATCCCGGAGTAATTTTTCTACAGTAAAATAAACATGAACTTATTTATTGGCAGTGCTGATTCCACCACTGTTCAAACGCATCCGGTACAATCCATAAATAAAAAGTGTTTTAATATGTTTAATACTAATTGTCGTCATGTCTTTCAGCTCACGATAACAATTAAAAAACAGTACGTCATACGTTAAATTTAGTGTGCGTTATGTAAATTTAGAACACATCCGTTTTTCATATTCTCTCTTGATTAAAATCCATAAACTAAAGTTATTATTATTTTTGAAGATATACTTCTTTATATGCGCACCACATAATATAGATTTTCATTTGCGTTAGGCTCGAAAGTAAAATTCTCAGTCGGGTAAATTCAGGGTAATTTTTCGTAATTGTTTTTCAATAACATCAAAAAGTACAACTTCTACACAGAAAAAAAACTGTATTAAACCAAGAAAACCTTGTTTTGTATATAACGAAAACAATATTTTCTTGTGGGTCAATTTGACCCATACACCGACTTTGATCGTGAATAGCGCTCGGGTATTTTACATTTTTCGCGATTTTTTTTAAGTATGTTGAATACTTCAAAGGTATTTGTAACACTTATAAATTCATTTACCATGAGTCAAAGTATACCTTTGAATTTTGGTAGGTCAAAAGGTTTCGTAGTTGCGGAATTATAGGCGATCAAAAAGTAAGCAGGGTCAAATTGACCCAGAGTGTACTAGTAGGTTGAAAAAATAGGTGTGTACTCCGAGGGTTAATATAAGAAACATACTCTTAATCCAACTACGTTATTCCTTCGTTCAAGAATACTATAGTTGGTTTAAGAGATTATTGCTTATCTTAAGAAAATATTGTTTTCGTTATATACAAAACAATGTTTACTTGGTTTGAGAAATCCTTTCTACCAGTGTAGTCGTGTTAAAAAGCGCACACTCACTTTTTTATATATGTATATATTTTTTTGTTTTACATATAAAAATCAGTTATATGACTAGGAATTTAAGACTATTAATTTATTTACAGATTTTTCAAAATTCAATTCCAATGAAGGGAAATGAGTGTTAGTTATGTAACTTATGTTGTGTAGGTATTTAACTATAGGAATTTAAGAAAATTTATTTATTTGTATTTTTTTTTTCAAAATTTAATTCCAAACGGGGGAAATGAATGATAAACTTTTTTTAATACGTTTATTAACTGCTTATATGTTATAAATGTAAATTTCCGGTAAAATGTTATATTTGACTGATATTTCAACGAGCCGTTAAATAAATTATATTACTGCTCGTAAAAACGAATAGAATGCTCGTAAAGCTGCTAACGAGCTGTTAATTTTCAAAGTAAAAATACATAGTTACAAATACACAACTTAAATTCCAAAAGTAACAATGAATATTTATGGAAGATGCATTGGTAAAAAGAGATATTTTTTTCACATTTCGCAAACCCACAAAAAAGTGTCACAACTAAAAAAATGGCAAATTTGAGATAATAATGTAGAATGATTCCAAATAACTGTATATTTCTTCTAAAAATTTTCATTTTTGTATTTCGTGTACTTACAACATTTTTTGAGTTGTGACACTTTTTTTGCGGGTGCGCGATTTGGGGTGCTCTTTCTTGATTAAGTCCACTGTTTTTCAAACATTGGGAAATATTAGTGATAATATTTAACAAGTTATACTATTATATATTTCGTATAAATATCTTAGCTCACTCTGGTTACCCTAAAGCTCAAGGAGTCTTTATACGTTACTCAAGTTACGCCATAGACTTAGAGCATGGTCCGCGAATCTGACTCGAAAACAATCGTGTTAAAGGAGAGAGACAGATAATAGTTTTGGATATACTTGTCCATATTTAAACAGGAGTGTCTATTTCATACTTCTTATAAAAAAATATAGATATATCCTAAACACCGCCGCATCTTTCTCACTGTTTTTCTTGTGTTTGAGTTGAATTTATACGAAAAATTAAAATTACACCCATGAAGTTGACTGAAATTTTTTGTGTTTTCGATTTGGTTAAAAGTATGTTTATTATATAGAAAATGATGTTAAAAGTCGAAATTTTCATACCGCAGGTCTATATCTATCAACGTTCTCGAGTTATAGCCTCTCAAAGTTTTATTTTTTTCAAAATTTTGGAGAAAAATGGCCGTAACTTTTGAACGTGTGGTCGGATTTGATTTTTGTTGACGAATTTGGAATCAGCGTGTCAAAATCTATATAATGACATGTAAAATACTTTAAAATTAGAAAAAAAATTTTTTCTGAAAATTGAGATTTTTCCAAGGGGTATACCTTAAAAAAATTACGATTTTCAAGAAAATTTTTTTTGGCAATTTTTCAAGTATTATATATGTCATTATATAGATTTTGGCACGCTGATTCCAAATTCGTCGACAAAAATCAAATCCGACCACACGTTCAAAAGTTACGGCCATTTTTCACCAAAATTTTGAAAAAACTTAAACTTTAAAAGGCCATAACTCGAGAACGTGATGAGATACAGACCTGCGGTTTAAAAATTTCAACTTTTCACGTCATTTTCTATAAAATAAACATACTTTTAACCCAATCTAAAATTCAAAGTTTTCCAGTAATATTTCACACATCAAACTTATATTTGGGATAGAAATATCAATACAATTACACAAAAAATAAGAATTAGAATCATATTTATCTATACAAACTATAATTTTCACTACTTTACATTTAAATTACATTTATTTAGATAAAATGCGATAATTTCGTAAATATCATTTCCATAGAAAACATATAAACAAAACAATTGACGTTTAGAAATAAATAATAGATTTTTTTAAACTATTGGGATCCGTCAGATAGGAGGAGCTTAAAAAACATGGCGCAGCTAAGGGTGAATAAAAAAAAATTACAAGACAGCGTCAATAATTAAAATATAAGTATTATAATGTACACATATTTTAAATTCACTCATTATAATTACAGATAATATCACGCAATAACATCAAATACAATACGCATACGTTATTTATTTTTGATTGTTTACAATTTTTCAACAAACAAATCTTTTAAATACATATATTTATATTATAATAAATCAATTATATATAGGAAAAATTGTAAAAATTTTTCTTGGTACTTACTGTCCTTTCATTCATTTTATTTTTGGATAATTTAAAACATAATATTGTGATTTAATCGTAAGTTTTATTATAAACCGTAGGTTCATCTGTCAGTTTTATGCTTGAGATTATTTATTTTTTAATTATTAAATTCTATTACCATAGAAACTGAACCCCCAGTCTAGTTACAAGTTTTGCCACCAGGTGGTGTACGCTCATTTGACGGATCCCAATAATCCATTTAAGGACATTGGTATTAATACCAAATTATAGTTATTTGCCGAATATTGACAATGATACTAGTATACTTACAATAAGCTATTTTTAAAGTACTATAGTAGAGAAAAAGATAACTAATAATAAAAATAAGTTTTGTATCCACAGGAACAATAAATCGTATAAATGGTTAGCTTGAATCTAACATTCGTTAATTATTATTTTTCTCGATTATACTTGAAACAACGGATACATTATTTAGACAAATCTCATTTTTATTACCTACAGACTACTTTTTTACGTATAACAGGATGTTATTTTATTTGTTAAAGTAGGATAAAATTATAACATTTATTTTATACACACAGATTATTTTAGCATTATAGATCAGGGGTCGACAAAATTAAAGTCGCATATGCTACTTTAAGAAAAAGATAAATTTAAAGATTAAACTTTTTTTTCTATATAAAAAAGGCACATGGAGAAAAATGGAGTAGTCGATTTTTTAATAAAAAAACTAGTGCCGATTAAAAGTTTCAATTTTGTATCAAAAAATAGTATCAGTTTAAACCTGTACTGTCAAATTGAATAACTTCTAGTCTCCATTTTTCGTAATATTTGTTAAATGCTATACAAATTACTTCATTTTAATAGTTAGTACATTTTTGTATTCGATTCTTAAATTTTTATTAATACAATACAATAAATATTACTATTGTGTAAAATAAATTATATTAAAAGTACATTTTTTATTGGTATAATAAATAAAACTATACCAATAATATAGATTGCAATCCTGCACGCAAAAATTACTGTTGTTACATTTAGTAATACGTGGTGGGATAGCAAAAATTACAATATTTTGGACCGTTTCAATATTAATATGTATTCCTTAAAAATTTAGGGATTTTAATTAAATATTTTTCTCCATGCACTCTTAAATAATCTTAATAAAACAAGAAATACAGTTTTACATATATTCATTTCACATACCTAACAAATAAATAATAATAAAATACATAACGGAGAACCATACACGACTTTCTTGTTCCATGATTATTAAAAATTACTTAATTACTAGTCAAAAGTACATTGACATTTTACTACACTGGTAGAAAGAATTTCTCAAACCAAGTAAACTTTGTTTTGTATATAACGTAAACAATATGTTCTTAAGATAAGCAATAATCTCTTAAACCAACTATAGCATTCTTGAACGAAGGAATAACATAGTTGAATTAAGAGTATGTTTCTTATATTAAGAAAATATTGTTTTCGTTATATACAAAACAAGGTTTTCTTGGTCCAATACAGTTTTTTTTCTGTGTATACTTTCAAATAAAATTGCAATGCTCATCAAAATTAAATACCTACCTCAATTACCTACTAAAAAAACATTATTAATTTTTATTACACCTCCAATTTTTTTCGTGCAATATTAAAATTTAATTCCATTTTCACGATATGTTTAGGTACTGTTTATATGACTATTTTATATACAAATAATAAAATATGATTCGTTCACATATTATAGAAATAGATTTAGTTCCGAAAATAAAATTGTACACGATTAGAGGTCAAGTAAGTAATTTTTCATTTACCACAAGTGCCAATTAATGTGTTTTCATATTTTAATTGATGCAACGGTATGAAGTCTTTAATTAACTAATAGATTAATGTTTCGATTATTGGTTTTTGTGATGAATAATGATTTCTATTGATACGTTCACACATTAATAAATGTTATTTGTATTGCGAAATGAAAATGTTATGAAAAAAAATCTGACGTGATAATAATAATGTTGATCATTATATAATAAATATATAATTGTGAATTAATGCAGTTATATGAAACTGACCTTCATATTTATGTATTCATAGAGTAAAATTGCAGAAAATGTGACAATTTTTATATAGATAATTCATTTTTGTACACGGAGAGAATATTCTTTTAAAAATTAACAGATAATGCTGTGAACCTGAGGACAGAATCAACTTCTGAAAAAAATTAACAGAAAAGTCGGTAGAATTTAAAATAAAGTAAATGAAAAATTACAATGACATACTGGTAAATTTTAACATAGTACCTATTAAAATTTATTTACTCTGAAAAAGTAATATACGCTATTCTTTAATTTAATTTCTTGCATATGAAAATTTCATGTACATTCTCTATAATTTTACTGTGTTTCTTTATTACTTTTCATATCTGGCCTATCGCCGTCATAGAAACTGTTATACAGTATATTGAATTGTAGTAGACGTTCTTTTAAATTTTACCATTTTGGGTGTTAAAAATTTCTAGGATCAATTTTTTTTTCATCAATCTATGCAATTTTTTAATTTTTTTCCCATTCATACGCATCGTAAATAAATAAAAATGTTAATGAAATTAATATTAATAACTTGTTAAAATAATTATTTAAGTTTTATAATTATTTTAACATACGGTATAGTAATTTTTGATACTGTTGGTATGAAATATTACTACGTTATCGATTAATTTTTCACAGAATGAAATTTCGTCCTCCCGTTAACATGTTTTTTATGTTAAAAATTAACATTACATTTTTTCAGTGTACGTCTCAATTTTAATAATTTATTTAACACATAAATCATAACAATATTTATTAATCTACAGGATTTTCGCAGGAACCCTTTTTGAAATTCAGCATTTAATTGACAGCAAAACAATTTATATATATATAGAGTGTAGTTGCCCAATTATAGACGTGGTGTATAAAAATGTGAATTTTGATTCTGGGGATTAATTTCTGGGTGTAAATTGGAAAATGGAGAAAAAAATCAAGTGTATTGTGTAAGATGTCAAATAAAAGCTTTATTAAAGCACAAATTCAACAATATATGTATATACTATAGCTCAGGAAACAAAGATTTTAACTAAAAAAAAAATTCCGACCAAGCTGGATTTTAGTAAAGACTTTTATTTTGATGTACTAAACATACCCTAAAAAGTACCTTTAATTTGGGCCATGGGTTTTTATTTTTTAAGGAGTTAAGGGGGGCCCTTATACTTCACTTGCCTGTGAAAACTTTCAATTTTTTTTATTAGAAGGTACTACTTATTTCAGTTAAATTAATACAATACAGTTCGCAAATAAAAAGCAACAATATATTTTTAAATTAGTTTTGGAAATAATTGATTCTTATATTCAAGGCAATCAGACATCGGAAAGTGGGTGAAAAATACAGTTACAAGTTTTGATCGAAACGGACAATAAATTTGTAAAAAAAGTACATAAATTGTGCATTACATTATACTTTAACTCATGGCATTCCAATTTGAACTTTTCGCCGATTGAAAACATTTCATGATACCTACATTTATTTCATCAAATAAAATAAAATCTATAGTAAAAAAAAATTTCAAACGTTACGTCACGTTAGTTCTGAGTATTTCGAACCCCCTCCTCGTTACATATCATCACGTTAGACAAATACTTCCCCTTCGTCCTTTTTGCGTACATATTTTATTAAAAATAAATTAATATTTTATTTTATTCTTTTTTTTTTACTTTCACGAACATTAACGTTTATAAAAATAATCAAAACTAACATAACTAAATTAATATATAGTACCTACAATTATTACATCATCTTACCCTCAAAAATCTTGAAATATAATATAATATAAAACATTGAAGTTCCGAGAGCGAGCCGATATCCGAACGCGTTACGAAACCCGCGCGCGCGAATATTAATTTTATTGAACTCGCGAGTGCAGCCGGAAAGAAGCACCTGAGTGAGGTTTGTTGTTTTGCTTGCCGTCTGGTGAAGGTCACGGACATACACAACGATTGCAGCAAAAACTGGTGCTGCACCGCCAGACGGTGATGACGTCACCGACAGTATATCCAACACACACATAAACACACGTCTGTCTGTGTGTGTGTTGAATACGTATACATACATATACGACTAATTTGCACACGACTTATTTCTGGCAACAGCTTGGTCAAACATAGACACATTAAATTATTATTTTGTCGGTGGAGGTGGGGTGATATTATTGACGAGTACGGTTAGTGTGTCATGAATTAGGTTTGTATAGAAAGGGGGATGATTTAAGGGGTTACATACAGTCAGAAGGCCAAAAAAAGGGTTTTTTCAAGATTTTTTTAAGAGAAGACTTTTAAATTTATTAATGTAAAAATTTGTACACATATTATGGTAACTTTTATTTGTATTTTAACATTTTTTATTTGTAAAAATAATAATTTCGAAAGCTACTACAGCTGTTCTCCAGGAGGTCCTCTCAAAAAAGGCGCCTTGCGGTGACCACTATATCTCTGGACTGGATCATTTAAAATAAAAAACCCAAACGAATTTCGTTAAAGTAATGTATAATCTTGTACTTAATCGAAGGAATAAGCAAAATAACATTTTTTCACAAAATGGCGGCTTCTCAAAAAAAAAATATCGATTTTCGTCAAAAATTTGACCTTAAATTGTTTATAAAAAAATAAATATTTATCGGTGAGATAAAACCTTCGATTAATTACTAAAAAATATTCTTAAGAAACTTGTGTTAAAATTTGAGATTGATCAGTTCAGCCGTTTCCGAGGAATAGTGGTCACCGACTTTGAAAACGTAGATTTGAGAAAAACGCGCTGCCGCTCCCGACCTCCTACATTCAAACGCTCTGAGACGTCTTTACAAATATGCGTGTAACTTCGAAAATAATCGCCGGATTGACTTGAAATTTTGTGTGTGTGTATTTAAATATCTGTACATTATGAAAATGGAATTAAAAAAATTGATTTTTTTAATATTCTAACTGTATATAACTCCTTAACTCCGGCCTCCTACTTTCAAACGCTCTGAGACGTCTTTACAAATATGCGTGTAACTTCGAAAATAATCGCCGGATTGACTTGAAATTTTTTTGTGTGTATACTTGAATATATGTACCATCAGCCCCACAATTGGTCTGCCATACGAAAGGTCAAATTCGCTTACAGCAAATTTAATTATTAAAACAAGCATCATCGGTTATCTTTTTCTAGGGCGGAGCTTATGTAGTTACATGATTTTGAATAAAAATACACATTACAAAATTTTATATCAAGTTTAACATATTTAACCCTTTCGTTGCTCGCAAACCGTATATACTCGTATAATTAAAATGTGTCCCAAACGCTCAACATGATTATTTGGGCTGTGTTTACGTACAAGTCAAGTACTTTCGAGTCACGTTGTCACACGTTACATTAGTATACAATATCTACTTATTTATGTTGATTGCGTATAAATATGGTAACAAAAGCAGTCTTTTAATGTATAGGTTATATAATTTTTTAATATAAAATAAACTAAATATACACGTGACCGAAAATCATTAACCGCTCTTCACGAATAAACTTGCAATCATCGAAATACGTACACACAGCGATAACGAAATCTCAAAGGGTATTGCGCAGTGAAAGGGTTAAATACTAATATTCGAAATATCCAATATTTAAATTGTTATACAATTTTTAATAGATTACATGATAATTTAAAAGCACAAATATATATGAGTACTATAAACAAAGAGTACTTCTTTATCTAGCAAATGAGTTTCAAATTATCTATCTTTGTTTGGTACATGGAGAAATGATTTAAATATTATTAAAATCAAATGGGCGTGGCTACTCAGTTACTGCTTTGCGAATTTGAATTGAAACTGATTGAGGACATATGGCGTTGACTGTACATTACGAAAATGAAATAAAAAAAATTATATTTTTTGAAAATTCTAACTGTATGTAACCCCTTAAATTTAATGTTTTATACAAATGGATGAGTATAGTATACCCACTCCCATTTTATATATTTATCTTGTGGAAGTAAAAATAGAATATTGCATATAAATATCAACCATAAAAATAGCCCGTTGTCGCTTTGGATTTTGAGATAAATTGCAAATCACTAGGGTTTTTCCCCCTCAACCCTATTTTTAAGGGTGTTGTACCACTTTTCGCTAGTCCAAATTATTTTTTTCGAATTCTCCGCACCAAAATCAATAATAACCAACCATGATCTTGTCAAAATTCTTCTTTTACTGAGCAATAAAGCGACACAAGCCGTGTCGATAAGCGCGCGCGCGCGGTTTTTCGTATGAATTACTTTTTTGACACAGTTTCCATCGGAGTTGCATTCTATAATTCTGTATTTTTGTAGAGAATTGATCAAGGAATACGCTGATCTTTTTTTCAAAATTTTCAAAACGTGTTCTCGCCTTGAAAACCACGTTTAAATAATGTAATTGTTTATAACAAATAAATTAAATTGTTTATAACAATAAAATAAATAAGTTATTAAAGTGACATTCAAGAGCTTCAAAATGTTTTTTTGTTGAAGCCTGTAGGATGAATAGAACCGGAGATATAAGTAGTTAAAGGAGAGCATGTTTTTTATTTTTTGCTGATTTTCCGAAATATCAACCCCAAACTAGGGGTGATAAAAATAATATAAAAATTATTTGACATACAAAGTGGGTCCAAAGAACCTATAAAAAAATATAGCCAAATCAGAAAACATTGTCTAAAATAAAAGTGAATCACTTTTGAGGTTAATTTTCATTTCTTGAGACTTACTGAAATGTGACGTCAATCTCTCTGATTGGTGTTTCATTTTAAATGGCGGATTGTTGTATATTTTGTATATTTATTTTAGCTAAAATTATATTAATCTCGCTTTTAATATAAAAATAAATACATCTTTTATAATCTTTTGAACCTATTTCATTATTTAAAATCATAATTTCAGTAATACTTTAATACTGACGTGATACTTAAATACTGACGTGATACTTATTATTAAAGGATTCAGTCCGACTTTTATTTTGAGTCGTTAAAATCGATATTTTGTATTAAACGATGTCGTTATAACTGATTTCTACTGTATATACTTGAAAACTAATAAAAAATCAATATAATATAATTACAAACATATAAAGAATATAAACCTCTAAAATGTAATTATTTACAGGAAAGATAATCCATTTTAATAATTTTTAAAACTTGTATCTATCTATCAGTCTGTCTGCTTGTCTGTTGCAACATGACAAAGAAAAAACTACTGAACCGATTCATTTCGAGCTATATCATATTTTTTTGTAATTATATATATGTAATTATCATTTTTAATCTATTATAATTATTAAATTAAATAAAGTATATTGACAAATTCGAGGGGCGTTTTAATATATATTTCTAAATATCTAATAATTCATAATATCAATAATAAATTAATCTACTCGACGAACGAATTTGTACTTTGATTAATTTTATTTTTTAGTAAAAAATAAATATGCAGAAACCAAAATAAAATTCTTATTTATAAGCTTAATCTTTTAATGCAATTAGAAATATTAGAGTCAAAGCTTTTGGCAAAATGTGGCAATCATAATTTTACAGAAAGAACAATATTTGTGTTTTCTCCGAACCGTTTGATGTCTATTTTTTTTACTATTTAATATACTTAGAGTGTACCATACTAGATCAAATATTTTGACACATACCGAAAATTGAGCTTTAATAAACATAAATTACCTTAATGCAAAAACATGTCACGATATTATTATGTCAATGTTTTTTTCTGTAGGTAACTGTTTTATAGAATTTAATATAATGTAGTATATGTACTGTCAAACTAATATAACAATAAATAGTAAGTTATACGATATCTTATAGTATTATGTTTAATGGAATTTAACAATAATGCAATTCATCGTAGGCGTTAACAGGATTTTTCTAGAGAAGCACATTAGATACGTGTACGTCGTTTGGAAGCTAGTACAATCAATATTTGATATTTAAATCAATAATACATTTGCTGTCATAAACATTATCGCAGATAATCTAAAATAGTTTTATCCAGTGTCACAAATAAAGTGTTAAAAATACTTTATACTATAGGTATGTACATTTTGAAGGTGTAATATAATTTCTTGCATATATGAAAATTTCACGTACATTCTCTATAATTTTACTATTTCTATATTACTTTTCATATCTGGCCTATCGCCGTCATAGAAACTGCTATACAGTATATTGAATTGTAGTACATGTTCTTTTAAATTTTACCATCTCGGGTGTTAAAAATTTCTAGGATCAAATTTTTTTTCATCAATCTATGCAATTTTTTTCCCATTCCTACGCATCGTAAATAAATAAAAATGTTAATGAATTTTTTTCATCTGACTATTAATAACTTGTTAAAATAATTATTGAAGTTTTATAATTATTTTAACATACGGTATAGTAACTTTTGATACTGTTGGTATAAAATATTACTATGTTACCGAATAATTTTTCACATAATGAAATTTCGTCCTCCCGTTAACATGTTTTTCATGTTAAAAATTAACAGTAAATTTTTTTTCAGTGTTCAACGAGTATGTGTAATTAGTACTCGTATATCCCAGCAAAATTTCTGTCGTATAATATAATAGAATAAAATTATTCTAACAATAACTATATGTGCATAAATTAAACGCATCTACTCTCTTAAACTGAATCAGTGAATAGTCACTGATAATCAGTGACTATTCACTGATTGAAATAGTGCAGAGTCTTCCACTGGTAATCAGTGACTATTTACTGATTAGTTCAGTTATATTCACTGATTTATCAGTGCTAAGTCTTCCACTGGTAATCAGTGACTATTCACTGATTAGTTCAGTTATATATACTGATTTATCAGTGAAATTTCATTACAGAGAATTTCATAAATAATAAAAATTTATTGTTATTTTTTAAGATGGTTTTTATTGCACAACTTAATACATAATACAGTATAATGATAATTTGTTTAATTTACATTTTAACAGGCTATAATTTTTTTAATACTTTTGCGTTTTTGTTTATGCAAAACATTTTTTTTTGTTATAACAATTGGATAACTATACAGGATGTCCCATTTTAATCTATCACCCCCATATTTTTTGATATCTATCAATTAAATAAATAAATGCTTCAAATAAAGGTTGTTTGGTTTTGAGGGGGAGCCAAAATGGCGTTATTAATTTTTGATTTTTTGGACATCTTCATGGTCAAATAGGCCCAACATTTTTTTTTTCAAATGGAAACCTATATTTTTTATTACGGTATCTTATTGTTTGGAAAAAAAAAAACAAGTAGCTTTTGTTTCAAAAAACATTTTGTATGACTAGGAAAATGATTTCAGATTTATTTATTTATTTTTATTTTTTTGCTTTAATATTTTGAAGAGCAAAAGTTAACAAAAAATCCTGATATAATTTCCCTAGTTACATATATCAGATTAAAATAAACATTTTTCGTTTTTTACATTTTTCCTTTAAAGTTAATGGGTTTCGAGTAAAAAATTAGTAAAAATCTAAAATTATTTTGTTGAATATTAAAAAAAAAAGGTCATAGAAAAATTTTTTTGAAACAAAAGCTACTTGTTTTTTTCCAAAAAATAAGATACCGTAATATAAAATATAGGTTTCCATTTAAAAAAAAATGTCGGGCCTATTTGACCATGAAGACATCCAAAAAATCAAAAATTAATAACGCCATTTTGGGTCCCCCTCAAAATCAAACAACTTTTATTTGAAACATTTATTTATTTAATTGATAGATATTAAAAAATATGGGGGTGATAGATTAAAATGGGACACCCTGTATAGTATTATAAATCACAGTTGTCATTCTCCTCCAAGTTCTATATTAGAAATATTGATGTAGAGAGAACACACAACACTGCGCGATTAGGGATGAAACGATACGAGTAAATACGAGTACTTACTCGATACTTTTCTTCCGATACCAAGTACTTTTTGTATCGATACTTTGAAACTAAGTATCGAGTAGGTATCGGTATACTGATGAAAATGATTTTTTGTGAATTGAATATTGAAATTTTTGAACGCACCGTCAAGTACAAAAACAAACAACCGTCAAATATATGAATTAAAATCTACGCTATATAAGCATCTATCCCATTTTTTACATGTCATCAAGTATACGTTGTACTCATTTTAATGGACTTTATATTCAATTGAGCTGAGTGCGCTATTGCTACATTTAACACGTTTCAAGTTCAAATAAAAAATTAATTCTTTTACCATTAGATTTTTTATTAGAAGTATTGGATGAACTGCATGCATATATAAGGGTGAAAATAATTTTTTTTAAATAAATTATTAGTCACTAACAACTTATTTTAAAGGTTACAAAATTATTTTTATGCGATTGGCAAATTTTACAAAAAAAATCGATCGATACGAGTATGTATCGATACTTTTCAATCGATACCGAGTAAGTATTGATACTTTACGACCGATACTGTATCGAGTAAAAGTATCGATACCTCAGCGGTATCATTTCATCCCTATGCACGATTGCACAGACATCTTATAAATAAACTTATCAATAAAATTGTAGAAATTGACTAAATTTCGTGGATATTCCACATTAAAAACATAAAAAAATTTATATAAAATATCGAAAGCTTTCAAAGGACTTGAACTTTCAGGTACTTTTGACAGGCATCCATCTCCTTGGATAAAAACTGAACATTCTCCTTGTCTTTTTACAATAATAATATAGGGTTGAATATTTTCTGAGCTTTCTCTTCGCAGCGTTTTTTCCAAATCTTCTAATCTTCCTTATCATTACGTCTTCTTCTTTGCTTTTTTCAATGTTTAACTATAAAAAAATATCACAGGTATTAATAATAATTAAAATCAAAATTTATTTTGTATATATATATGATATTCACCATTCTCAATCGTTCTGGACGTTATAAAAATGGCAGGGCGAAATTTTTTCGCATAAGATAGAATACGTTGTGTATAGTATGTTGGAAATTTATAGATATAAAATTATCATTTAATTTTGGAAACATCTTTTGAAATTCTATATCAATCTGAAAGTATTTTTTTACATCATATCATATTCATTATATTAATTGTACGTTGATCATATAATATAATAAAAATATTTTTATACCATTTCACCATGATAATCTTGCAAGCGCAGATACATTTGGAAAATTTGTGTAATTGTTGGTTGTTCTGTCAGTATCCAATATCGTTTAAATATATAAGTATCATGTAATCCTTGAATTATTGTATTTTTATTTTCTTCTGTTGGATTTTTAAATTTCATCATCGAGATCTGTAAAAAAAAACTGTGAATAAAAATAATAATATCGATAAACCGAACAAATTGATTTTATCAAATAATGATGAAAATGTTTTATACTTTTTCATTCATTTCCTCAGTTTTCAGATTTTCAATATCCAAACTAATAGTTCCAGAATCCAAAGGTTTTTTTTAGTTGATATTTTGTTTTTGAAGGGCTAAGTTGTCCATAATCTAAATTCAATAAAACCTTTTTTTGTTTTTTCATCGTAATAGTGTTCCTAATAAATCTAAAAAAATAAAAAAATAATGTGCAAAACTTTATATATACATATGTACATGTTCAATAGTACTAACATATCCTTCAGATGAATAATCATTTCGTAGATGTGGAAATTCTGCCACAATTGCTTTGTCTAACGCTGTTTTTGCTGACAGATGGATAACTAAAAAAAATTATTAATATTTATTTATCTAAAAACAACATATAAACTATAACAAAATAGAAAAGTATGGTAAAAAGATATAAGCTTACTGAGAATCATTGTAAGTTGTAAGTAATGCATAGTTATTACTTACAATTAGAATAAAAGTGAGGTTAGGTTGTTTATTAGCCCACATAAATTGCCAATTCTTCTTAAGATTCTAAAAGTTTATTTACATTGAAGAGCAGGCAGAAATTTTAATACTTTAACATAATTTTTAATAATAATTCTAATATAATTTCCATAAACATAGATACTATTGTCATGTATGTATATGGAAAATTTTGAAATACACAAATGAGGTTAGAATTTATTTTCGCGTTTAAATCATAAGTATGTTATATCTTTATTTTATTGGGATTATTGTATATTATATAAACCATATCATGATATTAATAATTAGAAAAACAAATGTAAACTTACCTTATTAATCACGATAAAAGCAATTACCACTATAACACATTGTAATCGTTCTTAACGTAAAATGGATGACAGCTGACATACGACGCATGCGCAAAAGTCACTGGTTACCAGTGAGAACCACTGATTTTCCAGTGAGTTCTGCCTTCACTGAGGGAATCAGTGGAATTCTCACTGATTCAGTTTAAGAGAGTACCAAATATTAAACTTGTGATTTTCTGTTCGATAAAAATGTATATAGATATAGTTAATATTAAACTTGTTAGTCCTTACAAATAAGTATAACCAAGTCAACTTTTTATTAGTTCCGTGAAATCAAATTAAAAATAAAGCATGCACTTATATGAACATAGACGAGTCGCAGAATACTGATGAGAAATTAGCAACACTTAAAATAACGTATATAACTTTATGACACATCTTAAATGGTGATTCAAAGACCAATAACTAATACTATTACTTAATGCTAATGTATACATTCAATTATCATTATATAATATTGTTCTTCGTGTTATAAAGATTTTTTATAACTTAACGGTATCCTAAACACTATACAGAATGTAAATTTTAAGTCGATACTACGAAATATTTCGAGAAATATGTATTGTAGAAATTAAGATAGACAAGTGCGAGCAGAATTCGCGCCCTGTGTGTTCCGTATTATTATATAAAACAGTTAGTTATTGAGACAATGGACTAGATTTCCAAGGCTTTTTATGTGTAGGCGTCTTTACGTAGACAGTGTATGAATGAAACTGCAAATTTAATTTTGTCACATAATAATTATAGATAGAATTAAAAATTAATGATTTTCGTATTTTTCACACCAAAATTTCAAGGGCAATTACAGGTTTACATTGTTTTTTTTTTTAATACGAACTTGTATTTTTTATTACATTATCGTATTTTATAAATGGATAACTTTTGTCAAAAATTTTTCAACGCTGAAAATTCATGAAAATGTATCTACGACGATAATTTTGATGAAATTTACACAAAATCATTATCATGAAACACTTTATCCATTAGTGAAAACCGGAATAAAATCTGTTCAGTAGTTACTGAGAAAATCATTCACAGACAGATAGACAGACGCGGTGGGGACTTTGTTTTATTCTAGTTATTCAGTTAGCTTTTAACCTCGGAACCCGTCTATACTGCCGTGCTAAGCACAAAAGCGGTATCTCAGTAAAGGCGAGTTTCGAGAAAATCAAAGTTTTGTTAAAATAGTTTTATTTTTACTTTACAGATTTTTTTTTTGATTTATTAAATGGAATTTATTCATTATATTGAGAATTTTGGCGGTATCAAAATATACAGTTATTCGCCTACGTATTATTGATATACCTCTAATTCTCTTATTAGTGATTTAAGGTAAACCTGAGATAAGGAAAACTTTTTTAAGGGTTTTTTCAAATGTTTTAAATACGATACCGCTATTTGGTTTGGTTCATTGGATTCGTATTTTTTTAAGCTATTTGATGCCATAAAAATCAACTTTACGTTTTTTTTTTGAGATACCGCTTTTGTGCTTAGCACGGCAGTATAGTGAATGGATTTTCATGGGTCTTTTTTCATTGAGTTTCTAATTGTAAGGACTTTAATCTTTTAAATTCAAAAAATATTGCTAATAATTATTTAATTAGTTATGGGTCATTCCATATCAGTGGCCTAGCACTGGTTACTTGACCATTCTTAAAAAAATTGAAATTTTGTGTGCAATTACCAATTAACATGTTGGTAGTTCAAAATGACCATAATTTAAATTTTATTGTTTTTTGTTTTCGCGTAACAGCCATATTTGTTCTACATGGCGCAGCATTTTTTGCACTTTCAAAGATTTGCGCTAACTGTAATATCTTTTTCTATCTATTTATCCTATCGACATGAAACTAAAAACCAAATTATTAAAAAAAGAATTAGATACAAGATAATTTAGACATTTTCTTCGAAATGTAGTTTTAAAGGGTTACATTTCAGCTTGAACTCGTATATCTATTTTTGCTTAAAATCCCATTTTCAAGGGGATGTTTTTGCAAGAAGTAAAGTTTACAAGTAAAATTTTTTTTTACAAAGAAGTGGAAACAAGTTATATTACCACATCAAAATTGAACCCTAAGACTGACACCACTTTTTTCAATAAATTCTCAAAGTTTGAAAGTTTGGAAAAAATAGCACTTTTCAAAGCTCAATAATTCTGGTGGGGACCAGATAAAAATCTAAAATTTCAACCCATAATAGTACTACATATTAGTATTATGTACCAAAAAAATTGACTTGTTAACCCTACCCAGTCTTGCAAAAACGTCCCCTTGAAAATTAGTCCGATGCATAGTTAGCTGTGAAAACTGTAAAACCTCTGTAGGTACTCGTCTATATAGTGAATGGATTTTCATGGTACATTATATATTTTTTTAATAAATAGATTAAAGTTCATACGATTAGAAATTCAATAAAAAAAATCCCACGAAAATCCATTCACTATAGACGGATTCCGAGGTTTTACATTTTTTACTGCTAACTACACCGGACTAATACAGACACACATAATTTTTATTTTATTGGTAACTCATATGTATGTAGTATGTAGGTATAAAAATCAATCAATAAATATCATAATACCTGTTGGTATTACCTCATTATACATACAAGTACAACCTATAAGGTATGTTATAAATACTATGCCCCCAATATGGTGTAAGTATCATTTACTCTATTACCACAAACTTTCATATACAAACATATTATCATAAAACAATAATAGCTATATTGTAGCAAACTCTTTCGAAACATTACTAAAAACTACGTAAGAGTTTAAAAATTCTACACCCACTGATTTTGACATCTGTGTCTATTTCAAGTCGATGCATAACATCATTAGATTTAATAAACCATTCACGAAAAAAAATAAACAGCATTCTAAGACGATGGGCGCTCCTAAATATAAACTTAATTATTTAGTTTTGTCAAACTAAATTTGGTTTCGTATACAGGATGTGGATAAAAATATATGATTGAAAGTATCAACCAGTTTTGTTGCCAATGCAGCGTCGAGTTTTATGATCAATAGCTAACGTATTCTGAATCTGAGTGCCTGGATGTCGATGATAATGGTCACTTTATGATAAATATGTAATAAATTTTAATTTTAGACATTTATGCGGATTTTAAAATGTACCTACATAGATCTTGTTGATATTAATGCAAATAAAACTGGTTAAGTGCATGTTAGGCACGCATATGATAGGGTTCTGTATCCATTTTCACTTACATTATCTACTTGATAATGCGTATTAAAAGATATTTAATCTTGACTAAAAATGAATTGTCTATTCGCTGGGTGCAAAGTAGGTAGTGGGGGAAACGAAATCGATCACAGCGCACGACGTGGCAAAAAATAACACTTTGGGTGGACTAACTGTCATTTTTAATAGGCTCGTTTTTAACTGAAAATAGAAAGGTCAAGATGGTTAATCCCACTATAGACTATGTGCAAGGGGGTGGAGTTAGAAATAATGTCGATGCGAATGTTCGTGGTGAGCAATATTGTAAAATTATTGGCGCCAAAATTTGAGGTTATGCTGTCAATGTAAACGAATTAATTATTTCTCTATTATACGTCATAATTAAAGAGAAAAAGATACCCAAAATAAATAATTTTCACGTACCTTTTATGCTATACTATTTATATTATATGCAAACAGCTAAATTAAATGATATTTGTTTAATAAAAAAATTTTACGGTATTAAACATATTAAACAATCAATTCAATCATTCTCTATTACCCGCTAGCGGCGCTAATAGACTTCGTGCACATAGCTAATAGTCATAAATAATCGTCTAAAATGTAGATATTACGATATTTTATTGAAATTATTTGTTTGTTAGTACGTTAAAGTTCACCCAAGTTGCTACTAAAGTCCACCTGTTAGTTGGCACTGTCATCGCGCACGCTGCGAATAAAAGTGTTAGATTTATAAAAAAAATTTATTTTTGCTAAAATATTACAATATTCGTTATAATTTTCGTTAAAAGTACTAATACAATTTTTTGAAATTTTTGCATCGATATTTTAGAAATTAGAGAGGGGACGCTTTGATAACGACATTTAAAAATCAAAAGGACCTAAAACATTTTTGTTACAATTTTTTTACCCATCTTTGAAGTAAGTGAACAAATTTTTTTGAGTAGGTACTCTTTTAGTCTATGGGACACAGGCCAATTTTTTTTGGTTCCTAGTCAAGATACGATAAGCTTTTTGATCGTTTTAATATGAGAAGATAAAAATATTATCCGATATCAAAATTTGAATCACTAAATCGATTTTGATGAAACTTGGTTGGTTGGGTCGGTCCAATTTCAAAATCATAAAAATCGTTTGTAAGGAGGAAGGTTGATATCTTAAAATATTTATTTTTTCACATTATCTCAAGAAAAATGGACATAGAACTGTTTAGAAATGATTTAAAAGCTTTAACGTTCTATTTTTCGAATCATTTTTAAATCCCCCAAGATAACCTATATTTTAAGATAAATCCTAACAAAAAATTCAAACATTTATATCAGTTTTGACAAAATTCACGGATCTTGATACATTTCTTAAATCAAAGCTAATAAATGATTTTTGTACGTCACACTTTTATTTTAATTTGTTATTTTTCTATTGCTATACGACCATGTTTGACATGTTATTTGCGCAATCAAATCAAAAAACACATAATATATAACTTTTAACGCATATAACTAGGGAACAAAAAAAATAATTATAATATATTTTTTTCAAGAGAGACGTAAAGTTAGGCCACCATAATAATGAAAATAAAAAACGACCGATGATGATCAAAAACATAACCTAACCGGAGTGCCTCCCCCACAAACATACCCATGAGTTCTCAGGCTATAGACCAGTCAGCCCCCCTTCTTGTAGGGGTTATGAATTTATCAGTATTGTTTGAAATATTTGTAATATAAACTCTTAATTATTTAAATCGTTCTCCGAACATCTTCAAAAACACATAATATTTTTTTACGTTCGATTTATAATATTTTCCAGTGCTCGACGTCTGCACTTAAAAATATGCAATTTTTTTTCAATTTGAATAGTATTTGTGTTGCAAATGTTGCATACAAAAAAGCGCTACGCTTAAAATAATGGCAAAGTCAAGAGTTTCAGCCGCGACAGATTTTTTTTCAAACGTAGTAATTGTACTAAATAGCTTTTATATTTTAATTGGAGTATTTAAACGTGCGTCTAGCCTCCCGTTTTCAAGAGGCAATTACTTCACTATTTAAAGTCAAGATGTCTGAATAACAAACGTAGATATAAGGAAGAAAAAAACACTGCATTTAAAATATTACATAACCAATTTCATTATTATTATTAATATCTATATCTATAAAAGAGTTTGTCCTTAACCACTCACTCACTCACTCATATATCAACGTACAGCCCAAACCCCTGGACCTAGAAACGTGAAATTTCTTAGGTGCCTTCCTTTTATGATGTAAGCACCCACTAAGAAAGGATTTTTCGAAATTCAATCCCTACGGGGTTAAAACAGGTTGTCAAATTTTTTATAAAAAAATATTTTTTTTGTTCGCATTTAATTGAAACTTATCGAACATACTCTACAATATAAATAATGAAACAATCATTTCAGTTACTTTTTTACAAACAAACGTGACGTGAAACGACATTTAAAATACCTACATCAATTTTATTCATTTTTTTAACTATAGATTTTATTTTTCAGTTGTATAAATAAACTATAAAATATAAATATAATGATTAATTTTGACAATTTACATCTTGAAAAAGGGGGAGGAGAAGGGGATCAAAATGCGTGATTATTGCATGACGTGTTTTATGGATCACCCCTTATTGCAAATAGTTAACGATACACCAATTAGAGTAGTGATTTATTTTCTGGGCATAATTTAAAAAAAAAATTATATACATTTTTTAGGCATGAATTAAAGCAAATTATGTAATATAGTTTTGGCTATTTAAGTTGTCCTTAATACATCTTTTATGTGTTTTTTTTTATAATTTGGTGTTTTGCTTTAGTGTAATCTTACTTTAATGATTGTAATTCTCAAGCCATCAGCTATCGCGTTAGCGTTAATAAGACTTGTATTTAACTTCAATAAATAACGATGTGAAAAATTTGAAAGTTTTGTTTTACCAGATTGATTGCGGATTACATTTGCAAAGCAAATTAAAATCAAATAATACAAATGTTTAAGTAATATCCATTATTTAAAATTAATAGGTAAAATTGCTCTTTTATTTCCATATTCTTTACAAAAACAAATACCATGCTCAATTCGGGGAATCCCAGATATAAATGGTTATTCAATTTATTTTAAATAAATTAAATCAACAAAAATCTAAAAAAAATGGCGTGTTATTGACTGTTTTTCGAAGAAAAATATAGCTATTGCTATCACCATCATGACGCAACTTCGGAAAAAAACTATATATCTTTATCAAACTTGATCTCGAGATCACGAAAATGAGGTTCGTTAAAAACTTTATGTATATGTATATCTGCCGTTTCGAGTGGACTCTAGCCTTCCAGGATTACTTCCGATCTTTTTGAAACTTGGTTAAAAAATCGATCTCACGAATACCTCGGTTAAGTTCGTTAGTCAGCGAAATTCCTTTATGGATTTCAAAATGGCGGCCGTTCAAAACCGAAAAAAAATCATATATCGGGTATTAAATATCGGATTGATAATATCAAATATGTTTTGGAATCCTCTCAATAAAACAATTATTGTGTCTCTTGTGATTTTTCGGTATAAGGTACCGTTTGGTTGATTTTTTAAAAACAAAAAAAATATTGTAGAGATTGTAAACTAAGAATGCCGAGTTCGAGTCCCGGTGTGGAACTTTTTTTTTACAAGTTTTTTATTTTATTTTTTTGTTTATTATGTAGAGTAAAAAGTTAATAATCAATAAAAAATTTCAAAAATTTCAAAGCCAACTTTTTTTTACACATTTAATTATTTTTTATTTTATTTTTTATCAAATAAAATTCGCTTACCGCGGTGGTTGCGCGGACAGAATATTTAATTTTAGTATTGTACCATAAAAATATTTTATTTCTACATAAATCAATTTTTTCGAACGTCTCAAATACATTCTTTCAAAATTCTAAGCAATAAATATTGCTATGGGGGGGGGGGGAATAATGTAAAAAAATTCCCTGGCAAGGGCTACCTTTGTCTGGGCCCCCATTTCTATAGTTACGCCACTGTTCATACTTCATACACGTTTAGTTACTAAATTACTCGTTATTATATATTAGATCAAACTAGCCTAGTTTGAACTAGGATTAAGATTTTTTTTTCTAAAATCATATCTTATCTACATATATTCTGTATTTTAATTTATTTATAAAAACGTTAGTTTATTTTTATATTTCTCAGTACTGTAAATTAAAATGTTATTTTAATTTTTCTTTTATTTTCCAATGAATGAAATGTATCATCATTTATGAATAGATAGCGTCATGTTCTCTATCAGCTGTTGACATATATCGGTATATATTGGTATTACTGTCAATATTTTTGTTTTCTTAATATAAAAGGCATTACAACATGTTATTTATGTCCTTGTTTGTTATTACTGTCTGCATTTGATGCAATTGAGACAAACGGTTTAAATTAAGCAACACTTTTTATAACGTTTTATTAACTTCCCAATAGGGAGTTATTGTAATTGGTCCGAAAATCGAAATCAAAAATTTTAACATATTTTCATGTTTCAAGGGCATTAGAGTATATTGACACTATTTTTAGAAAAATGTCTGTGTGTGTGTGTGTGTGTGTGTGTGTATGTACGTACGTACGTACGTACGTACGTGTCATTTTTTCCGGGCCGAAATCTCGCGAACAAAAAATGCTATTGACTTCGTTGGGGTGCTAATCGAAGCGTCTTGACGTGAATATGATCTGAAAGAAAGGATTTTTCGAAATTCAACCCCTACGGGGGTAAAAAGGGTGTTTTTTTTCATTTTTATTTTTTTTCTTGGTCGAATTTAGTCGGAACTTAGAATAAATACTATACAATACAAATAACGAAACGTGTATTTCAGTATTTATTTTTTATATGGGTCCAAACAGCCATTAAAGGGATGAAAACCACCATCAAAATTTGAATTTCATACTTATAAATACATCTAATAATTCATGTTGCCTTGGAAACAACACAATTCAAAATTCAAACTGTCAGATTAGTTTTTCTAAAAATGTGCATTATATTATTGACATTATTAGGATATTAGAAAACTAATATTCATAATACAAAGGGTGAGTTTTATTTCTGATAAATTCCATTAAAATTTTTCATATACATACATATTAAAAAAAAAAAATTTACAAACTGTAACATAGTAATATTAATTATGGAAACAATAAGTAATCAGTATTCAAGTATTGTAAGTCATACCATGTTGGGAAGTTGATTGTGTGGACCTAAAGGATCGCACCCCACAGCATTATACGTTATATAGTTTAATTTTATATCCCCGGGTAAAATTGGATCCGACAGCTAGTTTCGTTTTCGTATCATAACTAGATCAACGACTCTGTCTCTGAAAATTTCCACCTTTAAAAATAAAAAATGTCCAGACATACTTGATTTTTTTTAAATGAGTCAGAAAAATTATAACATCTTAAGACGTTTAGTGTTTTTTTAAATTGTATTAATAAATTATCATATTAAGGAGGTTGACACCATAAAAAAAATAATAGTAAGATTTCGATGAAACTGAAAATAACAAGACATTTATATTTTAAAAAAATCCTTGCAAAAATTCAAGGTCATTAGGAAAATAGTTTAAGAGATACATCTATCCTCCGATTTACACGGTAGATACGTTCTGCACAAAACCGTGTAAACTGAAATATTGGATTTTGCTAAGTAAAATCGTGTAAATCGGAAAAAATGTGCATGATTCAGTAATTTATTTAAGTAAAACAAAAGTCAGACATCTTGGAAAACTCAAAAATGTTCTTAGTTCATAAAACAACAAACATATGAAAGTAATATAAGTATATATTTAATTTATTTTACATTATAGGAACAAAAAATTAAAAAAAGACTCTTAAAATTATTTATTAACTATCATCACTTTCTTGAACTATCAATTGTTTCTTTCAAAAAAATTCAAAAATGCCATCAAATCTTTGTATAGGCGTATATGGAGCGGAATAAACATTTCTACTAGTTTTTTGAAAATTGTCAATTTATAAAACGTGTAAAACAAGTGCCGTGTAAATCGGGGGATAGGTGTACTTTCTTTATTCATTTACAAAAATATCTGTAAAAAATTCAGAATATTAGAAACCGTGTTTTTTTTAATTAAAAAATGGTAAGTGTGTGAAAAAGGAGAGAGAAAGATGCATCTATGTGATTTCGCATACTCCAGAGAGAGAGAGACACACCTTGCCTTCACTCTATGCTTTTCCACAGATGCTTACCCGCACCGTACCCCGCAATGCCGACCCCGCACCATAAATTGTCAACCTCCTTAAATAAATTGAAAAAATATTAATTTATTTCAAACTAAATAAAATTAACCGATAAATTATATGCTTAAAGAATCCCGCAGAATCCTTATGGGAAAGGGGTTTCGGTCAAACTCTTTGAAACTTTGGATTATGATTGTCCTTGATGAGTAGATCAAAAGTGTCAATGGGCACTATGTCCTAAAAACTCAAACTTTTAAGATATAGCCCTCTGAAGTTGGGGATCATGATTGTTTTTAATTTGCAATAAAATTTTTTGTAGAACCTTAATTTTCGCACAACTTTTTGTATGTGTTCCCAAAGACATCTATAATCGATTGCTACCATAAAAAAGTCAACTTTTCAATTCATTGAGAAATGACAACACTTAAATCTTATTGTTACGTTTTTTTAATTATAAACAAAGCCAACTGTTTTATAATAAAAAATTGGTTTATATTAAAAAAACGTAATAATAAGATTTAAGTACTGGCTAAAAAATTTAAAAGCTTAATTTTTTATGGTGACAATCGATTATATAAGTCTTTGAGAACACATACAAATAGTTGTGCGACAATTAAGGTTCTACAAATTTTTTTATTGCAAATTAAAGGCGAGCTTGATCCCCAACTTTAGAGGGCTATATCTTAAAAGTTTGAGTTTTTAGGACTTAGTGCCCATTGACACTTTTAATCTACTCATCAAGGACTATCATAATCCAAAGTATCAAAGAGTTTGACCGAAACCCCTTTCCCATAAGGATTCTGCGGGGTCTTTTACATTCAAGGGCACGAATGAAAATATTTTATTAATTCTCTTGACTTACTTACATTAATATTACGATTGCTACAAGAAACTTATATCATTACATTTCAATAAAAAATATAATTCATTATCAATCATAAAAATACATACTTATAAATAATTATTTATAGCGAAGCAATAAATATTAATATGTACAACAATGTTGACGGTAATCGTCCATTATAATTCCAATGTTAATAATATATATAATGATCATCTAGAAAAGACACGTGAGTATGATTAAAAAACAATTAAATTATATTATACACCAATTAAAACCAGTAGCTACGTCAATGCCGACGGTCCCACGATTTATGTTACATCTATGTTGATATATAATGTATACATTATTTAACATTTTATAGACATACATATGTAAACAATTTACATTTCTAATTCATTCTATAGAAATGGGGAGAACTAACACTTAATTGTTACCATATGTGGTATTGTCGGTATTTTATAATGGGATATGTATCGGTATTTTTATTCGAGATTGATTTGTGTTAATATTGTATTATTAGTCCAGTCGCGAGATAATTACGTACCTATAGGGGTGGTGCTAGAAAAAAAATGAGTACGTTTTTTTCACGAAATTGGTAGATTTCGATGTATAGAACATGGCAATAACTCCCCCCCCCCCCTTCGAAGGGGGGTGTATAATTTTTTAGGGGCTTACAAAGCTATCAAAAATCAGTTATTTGGGTAAGTTATAGGTAAATATATGAAGATTAATTTTCATAACAAAAATTTGTAATATACACTGTTTTTGAATACAGTTGTGATAATTATAATTTAAATTATGTCCTTTATATATTTATCTATAACTTGAATAATTTTAACGTAATCGTGGTCGGATAAGAACCATTATTTAGGGCATTAAATTTTCTATGGATTCCTAGTTGGAATTTGATTTTGTTCGGTGTAGAAGGTATCTGTAGTCATCGAAATTTTTTTTGTAATATCTAGAACCTTGAGTGCTTATAACTCAAACATTTTTCGAGATTTCGACATTGGGTGCAGAGCATTATTTAGGGCACTCTTTTCTCTATTACAACTTAAATTTTCATTTTGAAATTCAATTCAATACATATTAAACACAGCGATCGAACGAAACTCTGAAAATGATTTTTTCGCGGGCTCTATTTTAACAACTAATTAAGGTACATTATTTTTAAAAACACTATTTTGTTCGTAATTTTATCAACTTTAAAATTTATTAGACTTATTTTATCCTAAAACTGACAGCCCCAGTGTTATACACAAATAACTGATTTTTGATAGCCTCTAAAAAGTTATGCACCCCGAAGGGGGGGGGGGGGGGTTATCGCCATGTTTTATACATCGAAATCTATCTAATTTCTTGAAAAAAAACGTACTCCGTCATTTTTTTCCAGCTCAAATTTTATATTGACTGAACTGTATTAGTAGAAAGTATTATTTATATTAATAATGTTGATCTTTATAAATCACAACTTCTTATAGTATCTACTTGTGTGTATAGAAAATCATTGCAATAAAATATATATAAATATTTTAATTATGCTTACACTTTCAGCAAACTATGTAATTAAATATAACCACCTGTTTATTGTCGAATCTCGAATACGAATGTTTAAAAATGAGCAAATATTCGCGAATGCATATTAGTGCATCACTAATATGTATATATTAGTGATGTAACGAATATTCGCATTCGCATTCGCGAATATTCGCACATTTTTAAACATTCGTATTCGCATTCGCTTTCGCAGGTAAAGTTGCGAATATTTTTGCGAATATATTATGATGTATTAATATACACTAAAATGCAAAATTAACGTATCACTAAATTTTTCAAATATTTTTAGCTGTTTTTAAATAGCTGGATCTCTGCGAAAAATGGTCGTAGAAGAGTTTTAAATAAACATTTCTAAAGCTTGAACGTTCTAGTTTTTGAATCGTTTATTGAAAATTTTATTATCTTTCAGGATAACCTCCTTTTTAAGTTAAAACGCCAAAAAAAATTTTTTTCAAAAAATTATATTAATTTTGAGAGGCTCTACAGGACATGCAAATTTTTTTTGGTCAAACCAAATAAATGACTGCTGTAGGTCGGACATTTTTCTTCAATTTACTTTTTTTATATTGCTGTACGATTTTTTTTGACCAAGTTATGTGCAATCGAAGCAAAAATCATATGTTTAACATTAAGCGCTTATAACTAGGGAACAAATAATCATAAAAAAAATTGAAGGGCAGATTTGGAAAGCTGAAAATATTTTCTTTAATGTCCTTTAGTTGTTTATTTGATAATAAATTATTTTAATATTGTAAAATTCGTTTGAAAGTGACTTAAAAAATCGCATATTTTTCAAAATATAATTTTTTGAAAATTTTTTTTGGCGTTTCAACTTAAAAAAAGAAGGTTATCCTGAAGGATAATAAAATTTTCGATAAATGATTCAAAAACTAGAATGTTCAAGCTTTAGAAATGTTTTTTTTTAAACTCTTTTGCAGAGATCCAGCTATTTGAAAACACCTAAAAATATTTGAAAAAATGATTGATCCGTTAATTTTGCATTTTAGTGTATAAAAATTGATTGATCTGTTAATTTTGCATTTTAGTGTATAAAAATATCGTTTTTTAGTCTATCTTATTCAGAAGACCTTTTTTTCTTTTTTTTAGCTTTTTTTAGCTTTTTTACAAAAAGTCAATATTCGCATTCGCGAATATTGACAGTTAATATTCGCATTCGCGAATGTTTAAAATCACACATTCGTTACATCACTAGTATATATCTAGGAGATATAGTAAGTAATGTCCGTATTTGCGTCCTGTAAGTACGGCCGTGTAGCGAGGCGGCTGTAGCGGCGGGCGGCAGTAGTTAGCGGTGCACCTGAAGTCTTGGTGCACCTGGAGGTGCAGCAGAAACAGCAGCAGCAGTCAGAGTGCAAGGCCTGCGTTGGTGTGCAGAAATACACACTGTTGTGTGTTCAGTTTGTATCGTGACATCGTTCCGTCAACACGCGGACCGCTCGTTCGGATTCTCAGTACACTTTTCAGTCGTACGTAGTTATTTATCCACCGCGATTACTCTTAAAAAAATCTATTAAAATATTAGTAGTTTATTGAAAACAACGTGCGTTTAATTAAAAAAAAAAAAAAAAAAACAATATTCACGTGTTTTGTGAAAATTAGTTTTTTTCACTCTTAATTTATTTGTGTAATTTTTTTAGTGCGAAACGTATGTATTCATAATATTGTTCTCCAGGTATTTATTTTCATTTAAAATATATTTTTAGATCGTGTTAAATATTATTATATGATATATAAATGTAACAATATATTTATGTTTCTGGAAAACCGGGAAAAGTCAGGGATTTTGGTTGGAAGTCAGGGAATTTTTATAAAAATGCCAAATCAAACACATTCTCGCAAATATTTAAAGAGTGACGGTTTTTTTAGGTTTTTTATCTAAATTTTTTAAATAAAAAACAGGGAAAAACGGTAAAAATTCTCCGGGAAAAGTCAGGGAAATTTGTTCCAGAGAAATACTAGCCACCCTGTTTTAATTTATAAATCGTATGTAAGACACATGCATAAATAATGTTTTAAATATTAAAAGTAAAAATTCACAACCGTTTTGCATTAATGCAGGATATTATTAATTACAGTTCATATGCAAATTAAGATTGTATGGCTTCTATTAAAATCATGTGAATGCAATCGAGTAAAATAAATTAATATTTAGTTTAATAGTTTTTAATTAAAAAATTAATTGAATTGATACAAAAAGTTATTAATAAATTATTTAAAATAGTTAATTTTGTTCTAAATACAATAATTTATTTGTAGAAAATATTTATATATATGCATGCATACATATATATGTATGTATGTATGTAAGTAACAATGTGTAAAAATGAATAAGATTGCGAGTTTGCAATGTCTGTAACGTCACCGTATGAATGCGCAGCCAAGCAGGTGACTGCAAGGTCGTCTGTTTGATAATAATTAGTTCGGCTGTGAACTCAAAAAACGTGTTTCAAATATTTGCCAGTTGTTTGAATAATCGTTCAAAAATGCCCATTTATTTAAAAATTAAAAATCATAACGTACGTAAAAGTGCTCGTACATCCTTACCTAGAATTCGGTACAGCTTTTTTGTAAGTTTTTTAAATGCAATTTGCCTTCTTACTTGTTTCAAATATTTGCCAGTTGTTTGAATAACCGTTCAAAAATGCCCATTTATTTAAAAATAAAAAATCATAACGTACGTAAAAGTGCTCGTACATCCTTACCTAGAATTCGGTACAGCTTTTTTTGTAAGTTTTTTAAATGCAATTTGTCTTCTTACTTGTTTCAAATATTTGCCAGTTGTTTGAATAACCGTTCAAAAATGCCCATTTATTTAAAAATAAAAAATCATAACGTACACGTAAAAGTTCTCGTACATCCTTACCTAGAATTTGGTACAGCTTTTTTTGTAAGTTTTTTAAATGCAATTTGTCTTCTTACTTGTTTCAAATATTTGCCAGTTGTTTGAATAATCGTTCAAAAATGCCCATTTATTTAAAAATAAAAAATCATAACGTACGTAAATGTTCTCGTACATCCTTACCTTGAATTTGGTACAGCTTTTTTTGTAAGTTTTTTAAATGCAATTTGTGTTCTTACTTTTACCATTTTTTTGGTAGTTTCGATGTTATTAGTAGACGGTACACAGGAAATGAAAATGAGTTCCCTGAAGCATTTTGTCATGTTTGATAAATTAGGTTTTGTTTTTATTTTTTTTATATAAAAACTAGTTTTATTAAAAAAATGTTCTGATACTTATCATACATTCACATTATAAGTTTTTTTCATTTTATAAAATTAACCGCAAATAATCAAAACAGGAAATATAGTCGACTAAAATCTTTTTTTTATTATTATTAACAGACCGATAAGATTCCAACTGCTATTGAATTCAAAATGAAAATTTTCAAATACAAAAAATTCAACAAGTTGCTGTTCCAATTTCAAATCTCAACAATAGAAAGTGAGAGCATTATTATTGTAAAGAGAGAGATAAATATAAATGAAATGAGTTGAACAGCTTATGTTAAAACAAGACGAAGAGCTCAAGTGATACTAGAAGAGGGGTGGGAATGTTATCAGGGGGTAGCCACCCTGATGGTGCCGGGCGCACGCCCTAACCTTGTATATAAGTCAAGACTCAAGTGGTTAGTTGGCAGAAAGTCCACCATGCTTGCTCCATCGGTTCATACCTCAAACACCACTCATGTTTCCTCCTGCGACCAGCGAGTTCCGACACTCTGCGGGTCTGCAGCTCAGGACCAAACACATAGACTGAATATTTATATAAGTACTTGTGACTCAGTGGCGGACTTAATTCATACGTTAAAACATTTACTCTATAACACGATTAGAACAGTACGAACTTTGCTTGTACCGTTGTTACAAAGATGCTCAATACAGCAAGGACGATACGTCAGGAGCAGTACAAGTGTCACATCTTCTAGCTTGTCCTTGCTAATCGTTGTCGGGCTACTCCTAGCTCTTTTCGTCACTCCTACCTATGGTAAGTTTCATTTTCTCAAAATACATTCGTATTTATACTATTTCTAACTGTTATGTTAATTAATATTTTTTTAATTTTTTATCGTCCGTTTTACCAATCATTATTCCGTTAATTTTAAGCTTTAAACATTGTAAAGATCAATAGTACAAAATAATGAAAATATAGTGAATCGTATATTTTTTTATTTAATACGTTACACATCATCATTTTATTATTACTTTCTAAAACACCATACAAGAATTTTGTGTAAAAGCAGATTTTTTGTAGCTATATGTTTGTTACATTTCTATTCGTCATAAAAATTGTTATATTTTTTCATTTATTACCCGCAGAAACATTATTTTAAATAATTTTCCTAGTAAGAATATTTTTTTCAATAAACGTAGTTAAATATTCTTAATATGCACCTGTCAATGAAATGTAGATTTTGTTGTATCAAAATTATAATTTTGTGACGAAAAAACATTAAAACAAAATTTTTATAAATAAAAAATCAATTTTTTACCGAGAAAGTAAGATGTTTTTTTCATTGACATCCGTCTCTTCAAATACATTTTTTCGAACGACTACTTCTAAACTATTTTTTTCCTTAAAGTGCCATATCTCAAGAGTATCAGCCTAAAATTTTAGATTTTTAAGTTAAAAATTAAAAAAGTTATAATTTTTTATGTAAAAAAATCCATTTTTTCTACTTTTACAAGATTTTCAATTTTTTAAATATATATTTATTAAATAACCGATTAAAGTGCATTCCGCATCGTTCAAAGATGATATCTATAGGAATTTTATTGAATTAAAATATTGAATAGCTTACGAGTAATTAGCATTTTAGTGCTGGGGTAGACGGCGACCCCAGTGTGGCAGGTATGTTATTCTGGAGAAGTGTACACACACACAAAAACTGTATTGAACCAAGAAAATCTTGTTTTGTATACATATAACGAAAACAATATTTTCTTAATATAAGAAAAGTACTCTTAATCCAACTACATTATTTCTTCGTCCAAGAATACTATAGTTGGTTTATGAATATATTTTTTATCTTAAGAAAATATTGTTTTCGTTATATACAAAACTTGGCTCAAGTAAACCTTTCTATCTGTGTAGCAGCTAAGGGTTAATGTAATTTGACTTGAACTCAATAACAATATAAATGGTACAGTTATATTAGTTTTAAATTATTAGGTAGTTAGTAAAAAATAGAAGTTGCATTTCCCGTTTCTCACATTGAAAGTGTGTAATTTTATATTGAAAAACAACTGATTACATTATGTGTACATTAGTATCTTAACAGCATATAAAGTATACACTATAGTACATATATACGTGCATATATATGTATGTAATTGTATATAGATACCTTCACGTACACACGCAGAGATAGATGTATGTATTGTGAAATTATTTTTATATTTAATAATAATTCACTTAACCCTTCATTACTCGCGCTGGTGTATTTTGTACACCAGTAACGCATTTTCTGCGATTACTAAATGTATAAATTTTTGTGGGACTGTACACCCCCATCTAACCTTTGTTTAGTCATTCTAGAGTGTGATAGGAATCCGGCACTCAAAATTTGAAGATTGTAGCAGTTTGTATTAATTTTTTACTTACTAAATGTAGGTTGTATTGGCATCCAAAACAAAGAAACGCGTTTTTGAAGACATTAGTGATGCTGCTGATGGAAGACATTGTTTCAAAAGAGCAAAATTAAAAAAATTACCAACAAAAATCAAATTTTTGTTGTCCGATTTATTGCAAGATGAATATTGAACAGTTTTGTATACTTTTTTAGATTCATTTTGGTTAGTTTTTCATTCTAATCCTTAATTTTTAGTTGGGTTAATTTAAAAAAAAAATCTTAATTTCTCAAAAATAAATAGTACATAATATGAATTGGGCAAAACATTAATATAATACCTTCAAAATTCCCAAAAACTAGCTTTTTTATGTGGTGTATAAAATACACGGCGCGAGTAACTGTGTTACGGTATTTCATGCGAGTAATTAAGGGTTAATATCTTTCATCATTGTATTATATACATATGTAGTAATATGTATGTAATAGTAATTGATATAGGTAATTTATATTCAGTTTTATACTCTATAAATAATTGTTTTTCTTATTAAATAATTTTAATTGTATTTTAAATAGTTCAAAACAGAAAAATATCTGCCATGAATGTCATGGTACTTTCTTATACGTATAACAGTCATTAAACAGTGTATGTGTCTACAATCTATAGGTACCATGGAACTTTATTATACATAATACACTGCAGGTATTTCTAATGTAAAAAAATCTTTCTGACTAAATTATACCTAAATGATAAAAAAATGAATCGGAAATAATAATATACTCAACAATTTTTATCTAAAATATTTTCTCTTTTTCACACCACTTCAAAAATAGTTCGAAAAATCAAAAATTGATAATAGGAAACTTTCGTTTCCGGTTTAGTGATCGTTTAAAAAGTGCATTAGATGAAAGTTATAGAAAATATTACTATCTACAATTTATGTACCATTAATTTTAATCTATCTTTTATTAGTTTTTCAGAAATAAAATTTTGATAAAATTAGAAATACGTACGTTATTCACTGTCAATTTTACGTATAAGAAAGTCCCGTGACAGATATGTTAATATATAGCATCATATTATTTTATTCTTTAATAGCTTTATTATTATAAAAATGTGTAAAGTAAGCTTGTATTTGTACTCCTTTACAACTATACAAATAATAATCTATTTAACCCATTAATGCCCGCCGTACACATTAGTGCTGCTATCTATGGATATTAATTCACAAAATTTCCTTAATAATCAGTTGGTAGAAGTGCAACAAACAAAATCTGTTAACGTTATTAGTTTCATAAGTGTTTAAACGTGTTTTAATTGTTCTGAATAATTTTTATATGAAAAGAGATACGTGATATGCTAATATATTGTATCCAACTAGAGCATGTGATTTCGATTTTTGTTCAAATCATATATTAAATATACATATAAAATGACTTTTAAATGAAATTTATCTAAATAAAAATTATATAAGAAAAGCAGTCTCACACAAAAAAGTTATATACATTAAAAAAAAGTTTGTGTTGTATTATATTTAGTTAAATATATTGAATATGTACTTAATTTTATTTAAAAAAATCTTTTGCAAGTTTTTGTTTTCTTTTAGACGTTAATGGGTTAAGTATTGATTTATCTACAATTGACCTTGATACAATTAAAATAAGAAAATTAACTAATTAAATAATTTACAAATCAATAACTATAATTACAAGTGATAATATAAAATAATATAATTAAACCGACCGTACTAATTGCAGATAACTTTTCCACTAGCATCTATTTACAATCGATAACAACAAGTAAACTTTTTTTTTTCGATATCATATACGGAATGTCTTGAATCAACGCGATGCATTTGACAAATACAAATACACACAGTTGTCGTCCACACATGCAAATATGCACGCACACAGTCGTTTGTCTCGAAAATATTTCTTAGAAATGATATTGCACCGTGCAAATAAGTTAAATATTGTTACCACTAGCTGTCAGTCATTATTTTCAAGAATACCGACGCGGACGTATCAATAGACATAACACGTTATATGACACTTTAATATGTATTTGCGTAAACAATATTTACTTTGAATGCATATTGCATTTACGGATTTACAGATATGGTAATATTTATACAGTGCAACTTCGATTATCTGAATTTTTATACTTAAGTGAATGTTTATGTTTGATTTTTCTTTTATAAATAAGTGATTTGTATTTTAAAGATACACGGAGAGAATATTCTTTTAAAAATTAACAGAAAATGCTATGACCCTGAGGACAGAGTAACTTCTGATTATTAAATTATTAAATTAACAGAAAAGTCGGTATAATTTAAAATAAAGTAAATGAAAAATTACAATACATACTTGTAAATTTTAACATAGTACCTATTAAAATTTATTTACTCTGAAAAAGTAATATACGCTATTCTTTATTTTAATTTCTTGCATATGAAAATTTCACGTACATTCTCTAAAATTTTACTGTTTCTATATTACTTTTTATATCTGGCCTATCGCCGTCATAGAAACTGCTATACAGTAATACAGTACATTGAATTTTAGTAAACGTTCTTTAAAATTTTACCATGTCGGGTGTTAAAAATTTCTAGGATCAAATCACTGAATTATAAAAAAAAATACTATTTGACGTAATAATTTTGAAATAGTCCAAAATGTAATTCTTGTTGGGTCACGTGTTACTAAAGTTACAATACGAATAGTAATTTTTGCATGCAGAATCGAAATCTATATTATTGGTAACATATTTATGTACATCATTGTTAAAAAGTACAAACAATTTTGTCAAGTTATTAAAAATAATGCCAAGCTATACAAGATTTGGAAATAGGCTATTTTATAGATGTCACCTTAATTGTTGTTGCAAAAGGGCTTAGGGTTTACGGCGATCTTAAAACGGTCTTGATTATTTTGAAGTATAAGAGATTGAACCATGCAAAATTAAAAATTGGAACAAAATGGCGAAATTTACTTTTCTTGGACACCATTTTGTTATTTTTTTTTCGTTTTTTTTTTTTTTTTTTTTAAATTCAATAATGGTGGAATTGTTCTAGGACAGTGGTTCTTAAACTAGGGTCCTCTGAACTTTTGTCGGGGGTCCGTGAAACATGTTTGGCGTAAATTAAAGTATTTTTACATTTTTATTTACCAGTGATTTTGTCAGGGGTGGGGGTCTAATATTTGTTCAAAAGGAGATCCCTAGACCATATAAGTTTAAGAACCGCTGGTCTAGGGTAATGTAAGTTTGTATCAATTATGTCCTTAAATGGATTATTTACGTATTGTGGGAGTTTAAAAAAATATTATTTATTTCTAAAGGTTAATCGTTTTGTTTATATGTTCTCTATGGAAATTCAGTATCAATTATTGCATTTTATCTAAATAAATGTGATTTAAATGTAAAGTAATGAAAATTATTGTTTGTATAGTTAGTTATGTTTCTAATTCTTATTTTTTGTGTAATTGAGTTGATATTTCTATCCCAAATTTAAGTTTGATGCGTGAAATATTACTCGAAAACTTTGAATTTTAGATTTCGTTAAAAGTATGTTTATTATATAGAAAATGACGTGAAAAGTTGAAATTTTCAAACCGCAGGTCTGTATCTCATCACGTTCTTGAGTTATTGCCTCTCAAAGTTTTACTTTTTTAAAAATTTTGAAGAAAAATGACCGTAACTTTTGAACGTGTGGTCGGATTTTATTTTTGTTGACAGATTTAGAATCAGCGTGTCAAAATCTATATAATGACATGTATAATACTTGAAAATACGCCAAAAAATTTTTTATCGAAATTCGTCATTTTTTTAAGGTATACCCCTTTGAATTTTTTCGATTTTTCGTGAAATTTTTTTTTCTCGAGTTTTAAGGTATTATATATGTCAGTATATAGATTTTAATGCACTGATTCCAAATCTGTCGACAAAAATTAAATCCGACCACACGTTCAAAAGTTATGTCGATTTTTCTCAAAAATTTTGACAAAATTAAAACTTTAAGAGGCCATAACTCGAGAACGTGATGAGATACAGACCTGCGGTTTGAAAATTTCAACTTTTCACATCATTTTCTATACAATAAACATACTTTTAACCAAATCGAAAACAAAAGATTTCAGTCAAATTTCATGGTTCTAATTTTTACTTTTCATAGAAATTCAACTTAAAATCAAGAAGAAATAAAATGTGAACCAAAACCAGAACAATATATATGTCTTCTGTATACTAAATTTTGCATAACAATAATCTATAGAAGTGGTTCTTAAACTAAGGTCCGCAGCAAATTCAAAGATAGTAAATTTCTTTATACTACCGGGCATAATATACCACAATATCCCCGTTTCCCATCAGTATTAAAAGATGGCGCGATGTGAGGGGAGGATGATATTTTTATTTATTTTTTCTTTCTTACAATAAGTTACATATATAATTTCGATTAGTTATTGATTTTAAATTATTTATAATACAAACGATTTGATTTATTAATTTTTAATAATAATATGTGATCAATCATTTTATATATTATTGAATACCGTCTAAAGCAGCGATTTCCAAACTGGGAGGCGCAGACTAGAGCAAGGGGAGGCGCGAAAAGTTTAACAGAAGTGTAATTTTCATAATATAACATTAAAATACACATATAAATTAAAAAGTATATTTTCTTACAAATAAACGTAATTTTTTTTAAATATATTATTTGTTCCTGAAAGGCACGTTACTGTTACGTTTTAGACTGACAATTATTAAAAACGAAAAACTGATAGAAATAGTATGCGGTACTTCGAACAAAAAATACAGAATGAACCCTTAGTTTTGTTGAATCGAAACGAAGAATATAATATTTTTTTTTTTGTATTAAAATATTTTATAACTTTTAAAAATGTGTTTATTATTATTTTAAATAAAGGAAAGGGGGCGGGCCAAGATTAAACTTTTTTAAGGGAGGCGCAATTATATAAAGTTTGGAAACCACTGGTCTAAAGTATCTATTTATATACTGACATTATGACAAATTAATATGAGGTGATGAGAATATGTACTAATACTATGCAATTTGGCAGTTTTTTTACTATAATAATTTATACTATAACGCGCCTAGCATAACTAAATATATATTGTAAAGTCAATTAATAAACAATTTTTTATTAATAATATTTAATCAGTATCATTTGTTATTCACTTGTTATTTTAATTATTCTATTATTTAATTTATTGTTAGTTTATTTTATTATAACTGATGTAAACAATCATGACCTAGGTTAAAATTCATACATCTCATTCAAATGAGAAAAAAAAACAGTTACTGCTAAGATAATAAATAAACGTAATTTATATAACTATTTTATAATTTATTTGCTTAGTAATCTCTGTACAGTAATAATAAATATTTTTTTAACTTCAATTTCTCAGAATTGTTCGTATCTATCTATGTGTCTATAATAGTTGCATTTTAATTTAGCAAATGTTATTGACTCTGGCTACCTCCGATAAATTATATTCGAATAAATATAATATATTACAATGTATTTACAAATTATAAGAGGTACAGATTTTGTTGAATAAGATAAATTATTTATATGAAAAGGACTACATCCAAAAATATTAATATTTCTATATGGTTTACGTGGTAGGTATACAAAAAAAGAACTGAAAATTCCATTTTCTTAAAATGACTATAATAATTTTATTCAAGTATATTCTAGTAGTTTAAGGTTTCTTAAGGCATTTTTTATGTAGAATTTATTGGAGTGTTTAAAACTTTAATATCACATTCGTTTTCGTGTTATAATCCCTAACTTTAGTCTTTCTTATAGGCTATTAAGGTGGTATCCTGCTTTATGAGCCTCAAAAAATCCATTTTTTTTATTGCTTAAATCTCTTTCTAATATATCTAAGGATATGTCTGAAAAGTTTTATAGGCAAATTCGAAATATTTTCAAAGATATAGGATTAAACGCAGTGGGGTGTCGAGCAGATATATGAGCGCTCGGGTAGCTCGAGCGCTCTCTCCTCCCCTCGGCAGGGCCGACAAGAGGGCGATGCAAATCATCGGGGCCCGGGACCTGAAAGGGCCCGGACTGAATCTATTCTTAAAAAAAATGTAGATAATAATATTGAAAATTATTTGAATGATGAAATTTTAAAATAGTTCTGTTGATGACAGCTATAAAAATCTTCATCATAATTAAATATTGGTATAGATTTAACATAAAAGGCCTCTTGTTAGAGAATAATTTAATTTTCACAAATGAAGCAGAAGGTATAGAAAATTTTATTAAAACCAAAGAAAATTAATATAAATACAGAAGAAAAAACCGTATGAAGAATGATTAACATTCAGGATCCAGGGGCCCGGCCCTTTGCATTTTGGTAAACAAATTGACCAAAATGATTTTTTGAGTAAATTTTAAATCAAAGAGGTATACATACATCATTTTATTGAAATACTTCTGGAAAAATATTAGGTAATCCATAAAAAAATGCGAGAGGCTCCACATAAGAAAATCTAATTTATTTTATATGATAAATTGAAATTATTGAAATACACAAACTAATTAGCTAACTAACTAAATTATATGAAATTTAAGTTATTTTACAAACGGTTGTGTTTTTATTGAGGCAAGTGTAGGATTTATATTTTATTATCGATGTCAAAAATCCATTTAATTTAGTAAGTAGATAAATTTCTTAATTATATTTCTTCTTGAGACTGAAGGTTTAAATTAAAAGTTTCTAGAACTTTTTTGTTGCATTCTAGGAGATCTATCTAAAAACACACCACATGATGGAGTAAGTGAAAAAAAAATTGAGTACACTTTTCAGTCTATGGGAGGGGGGTCCAAAAAACATTTTTTTGACATTTTGCATCGGGGCCCGGTTTGGCTCTCGGCGGCCCTGCCCCTCGGTCGAATAAATTCGAAATTGAAAAGGTTCAATTATCGTCTAAAACAATATTTTGAATTTTATATAAGCGCCGGGTCAAGCTATAGTACAAATTATAATGACATATTTCCTCTCTGTTTAACTGATTTATCTGACCGTAAACTTTTTCTCGAGTTTTAATTTTTATCATTTTTCTAAACTGGCGGGATTACAAGAAAACTAAACAATCAATCAAAATGAACCAAAGCTTGTTGTCTTCAGTTTTAAATTCTCTCAATTTGAACTAAAAAGATTCATGAAAAATTTTAAACAACTTTTTTAGCAAGTTGAAATGATTTTTTTCTTGCAAAATGCACATTTTTTTTAATTTTACAATTTTTTGGTTTTTTCTTGGTTCACCTAAAAGAAAAATATATAAAAATTAAAATTTTTATAGATTGCAAAGCGTTGCACAAATCTACATATAAATTGGCTGCGTTTGAATATTTTTGTCTTAATAAAAAAAATTTTAACGTTCAAATATGCAATAAAATAATCTAAAAATTTCGCTATGCACAACGCGATTTAATTTCCGTTTGACTAAGTTTCTGATATATTAGGTAGGTTACGCTGTATTATCAAGAGACCAAATATTTGCATGTATCTGAAATGAATTAATTTCCTTATATACTGTAGTTTAAGTCCACATCAGCATATTTGTACTTACCTTTATAAAAAATATGATAGGGAACATTTAAATCCTACTTAATTTTAACAATTTTTCGACATATAATACACGTATTTAACATTTAGTGTTAACTAATTTTTGAAGTGTTGTTTTTAATATGACATAGCAACCAATATGTGAAATATTTAAATTTTACTACATCTCTCACTTGATACGTGACAGGTTGTATGTAGTACATACAGACAGACACACACACGGCGGCGTACGTACAATACTATTTATAAATATCCTGCCGCATTGCATTACACAATAATCTTAACCAAATGTAATCACCGCATTCAATGAAGCTAAAATTAGCCAGGATTTACTTCTACAACCGATACTAGACTGATAGAAAAATAAATCAAATAAAACAAGTATGGCTTTTGTTATCTAGATGTACCTACGTGTAAATATTAAAAAAATATCTTCATTTTTACTTACAGGGGAACCTTTTCAAGTCGAAAATTCGTATCGAGCTTATACTTTGTATAAAAATTATCTTAGCTGCGGTAAAACGGTTTAAGGGGGTGAAACACTTCTATGAAAATGTGCAAAATAATCATATTTTTTCAAATAACTCTAATAAAACTAATGAAAATTTTAAAAAATCTATATATACAAAATTTACATGATTTTTTATGCTCTTTCGAATGGCGATAGTTAAAATTCGAAAAAATTAAACCGTTAACCCCCACCTCACACACACATTTTAAAGGTTTAATTTTTTCGAAATTTGACTAACGCCATTCGAAAGAGCATACAAAATCATGAAAATTTTGTATTATAGATTTTTTTAAATTTTCATTAGTTTGTTATTTGAAAAATATGATTATGTTTTCATAGGGGTGTTTCAAACCCGTAAACCGTTTTACCGCAGCTAAGATAATTTTTTTCTTACTTATCTTGACCTCCTCTAACTATATATAAAGTTTAAACTCGATACGAATTTTCGACTTGAAAAGGTTCCCTTTTTAGTTTAAGAGGTATTTTGTATGAGTTTTTTAGGTTATGTGTATAATTGACTGCAAATTTTTCCCCTATACTATCAGCGACATCGCCAGTTGAGGTCATGATGTTTGAGGTAGAAATCGAAAGTGCACCCCCCCCCCCCCAAAATCAGTTCTGTACATTAGGCGTTGTGAACTTTTAACGACAGAAAAAATATCAGTGGTAAATTGGCTTTAATTTTTAAAATATAAGACGGATGTTTTCCTTTTAACAATGTCACCTTAAGTGGATCCCCCCTCCTCTAAAGATGCTACTGTATATAAGGAAGATCATGTTTTTTTCTGAAAACTATTTAACATAAGAATAAATTTAAATTGGAATCAATTAATCAAATTAAATATATTACGGAAATAAAAACAGATATTAAAAATTTCCATGATACCAATTTCAAGGTATTGAAATTATCTGCAAAAAGGTTATTTTAAAATTTCATTTTCTACATAAATGCACTCCGCATCAAGTTTCAAAATATGCAGTTTTTTTCAAAATTTATATAATTACATAAAAAAGTTAAAAAATGAAAAGATGTTGAGGAACGAATTAGACCATCACAAAGAAGAGTAAATTTGCTCCATTGAAGAATAAAAAAGTTTTGAAAAAAGTTAATTTTTGACCAAGTACAAGCATTTGAAAACAGGCTATTTTTAGGTATCCCCTTAATTAATGTGTTGAGTGTATATGACTATTTATTCACCACAATATCAGAAGAAATATTGTTAATGTATAAATTATAATGAAGAACATTAAGAAATATGTTAAAACTACTTTATAAAGCTGAAAAATTACTAAAAAATATTAAATAATGCACAGAAATAAAAAAACAACAAATCTTCGCAAGTCAACTTTGATACAAACTCAACATATTTGTTATGTGTAAAAATACAAATAAGCGTCACTCAGCAGTTCTATCAATATGACAGATATATTTTTCTTTATTTATTTTTAGATCTGTATAGGCAAGAATACGAACGTAAAAATACTTCGATTATAAAAATAACTCATTGTTAATTTTGTTAGGAATGCGTATAAATATGTTTTTTATTAGAAAAGCAGTAAAAAAATTTAATGCTAAGGAATTTCAAAACTTTTAACTTATCAATAATAACATAAAAATAAAAATAGAGCCTGTTCTGAGAAATGATTTGTATAATGAATTGTTTTTAGTACCGTGCAATAAAAGGTAAAAACTACAAGTTATTCAGAATAGAGTAATTAAACAAAAGTATTTATAATATTTGACACTAAAATATTCTTGTCACCACATAAAAAAAGAAAATATTTTTCGTGTTATTCCAATGTTTTTATTGTATAAATCAGAGGCGGCTAACAAAATTTATGAAATAATCTACCATCTTTCGTTGCACATTATTAAAAAAATACATACAGAAAAAAGTTATTAATTCATTTGAAAATTCAGAATTCTTATTTAAAATTCGTCGCGATCAACATGTCAACTCTGGTGTAAACAAAATACATTGCAACTTACATAACTTTGGTTAGAAAATAAACAAAAGCTAAATATTATTATCTATATACCGGGTGTCCCAAAAGTATACATATCTTGTTAGGGAAAATTTTCAAAAAAGGTGTAAGCCACCTTGACCACCTCTTCGATTGAAGACATAAAAATTCAGTCCATTAGTCTAAATTCTAAAGGTTAAAAAGGCCAAGAGATATTTTCATACTGTTTTTTAAAAGAGATAAAATGTTTTTTTTACAAAAGTTCGTTAAATCAAAATACACAATAAAATATGGGGAGTGCTATATAAAATTCAAAAGTTACCCCTAACCGCGCTCCTTTCAGGGGGGGGGGATATTGTACTCAAAACTTGCCTTCTTCTGAACTGAAGAATTTTTATTTGAAATTTTTTTTTCGATGCAAGCTTATACATACTTTTGGAACATCCGGTATATTTAACCGATGTTATTTTTTATAACATGGTTAGAAAAGGTATCAAGGAATGTGAAAAAAATAAAATCGAAAATTCTTAATATTTTTTATTTATACTTTATAAATAAAAAAATAAAAGTAGGAAGGAATTCAAACTATTTTACAGAATATTTTTTCAGTGTTTCCTAATCGGTGTATTGTGACACATTAGTACGTTTATTTTTGGCACAAATATATCATAAAAGAAAATATTTCTAAACTATTAACGAACATTTTTATCTTTTATAAAAATATAAACATAAATAGATGTAGACTTTACTTATTAAAAAAAATATTTAGAAACTACCAAGGCTGCTTGGTAGTCAGTTAGTAACAATGATATAATTTTATTGTTATATTTATTTAATTATAATTATTACCTTAAATAAATAGTGGATATATAATATATTAACTTTCTTATACTATATGTATATGAAAATACATATAGTATAAGTAAGTATTATTAAGTTGTTTTATATTTCAAACTAGCTGACTCGGCCACGCGTTGCTGTGGTTAACCTATACTTTAATTGTAGGTTATATGAAACGTTTGAAAGTTTGACATAGCGCCATCTATTGAATACTTACTCAATCCAGTCAACAGATGTCACCATCTGTTAGAATCGTTTGGAACTAACAGATATAGACAAATAATTTGCAATAAAATAATATTGCGATCATAAATTGAGATGTAAGCTATCCTATATTTCAAGTTGGATCAAACTGCACACGGTGTACAAATTTGATTAAAATCGGTTAAGTAGTTTAGGAGTCCATCGCGGAGGAACATGTGACACGTAATTTATATATATTAAGATTATCAAGTTATCCATTTTGACCTTCCCTGCATCTATTCTGACTATTTTCGTCATGGTTTTGTCTGTATAAAATTAAGACTAATTTTCGCTTCCCCCCCTCCTCCAACCGAGCGTAGGGACATTCCAAACAAATTTCGTACTAGTAAAATTCTTATAACTTCCTGATATTATTTTAGTTTTAAAAACCAGGGATTTTTTAAGAAAATTTTCCTTTTTTTTGCTTTCTACTTTTTTTTAGAAGTAGTATATTTATGTTTTTTTAAATAATCTCTATTAAAAATAGTATAAGTATCAAAAAAATATAAAAAATATGTAAAATAATTTTCAGGGCGCCTGGGCCATAAGGCTCTCCTAGCCCCCCTCTATCTGGGCCTGCATATAGATATCTTATTTTATTTTTACATAACTTTTAGATAACATATAATAAAAGTTTCCGATTTATTTCCATTTAAGGTAGTAGACCGGTGTGACGGCCGAAATTTCGACTTTTTTTCGTGACCTTATTTTAACAAGTAAATAATATACTATCGTTTTGTAACTTTTACATATTTATTTTAGTACTTTAAATGATACAAAAAAAATTTTTTTTATTTAATTTTCCATTTATTTATTTACAATATGTAATGTCAAAGTGGAGTCCTCTAAAGAATGATGAGCTGTTTCGAGGAAGCACACAGCCTTCCGTAGTCATTTGAAATGAAAAAATCAAAAATAGTATTATTGTGTAGACCTTATTTTAATGAACTAATCAATAATATACATAATAAAAAAAAAAAAAAAATAGCGGACTTATGAAAAAAAAGTTCTCAAAATGTAATTTTTTTTGTTGATAAAATGTTTAAAAAAATTAATTTATTATTAAAAAATTAAATGTTTTAAAGGTTAGGTATTTAGATATGTATATGTAGAATAGCTAGTTAAATTTTGAGCCAAATCGGTTGAATAGTTTTGAGTCAGTGCTTCCCCGAAATTTCAAAAACATGGTTTCGAGAAAAACGCTAAAACGTTTGTTTCCCATCTTATAGCCATGTGCACTCGTCGAACGATAAATGCCTGTAACTTTGGAAATATTCTAAATTTTGGTCTGAAAATTTAAGAGCATATTTTTAAAATGTGGTTCTTCCGAAAAATGTAAAAAAAAAAAACGATTTTTTTGACCCATCACAGTGGTCTACTACCTTAAAAACTTATGTTATGTTTTTTGTGTTTAAAAAAAATCACCTAACTCGACTTATAAGCCAATCTAATCTGAATTTAAGATAATCTCGTTTCGATCAAAAATTTGAGACCGAGAAAAGTCTCGGTATACAGTCCTTATTTTTGTATGCCTTATTTTGTTGAAATGTATATCGATTAAAAAATGTTGGAGATCACTGTAATTTAAACGATAAAAACTAGCGAAAAACTGGATTTATATTTATGTGCGTTTCTTACAAGCGCCACGTTATAAAATACCAGTTGTCATCATAATTTTACCCATGTGGTATATGTATACATAAAAACTTCAAAGAAATGAATATTTTCTGTTATATTTAAACTTATTTAAAACATTGTCAAATCAATTTGGTGTGGTAAATTTGTGTTTTTATTTATTTTATATTTATTTCAATTGCATCCAACTAAGATAACATAATTTGTATGTACATTAACACGTTGTTTATTGAAAATGAATACAGCTTGTAATCGTCGCAGTAAAATTTACATAGTTAATAATGTAATACAGTTAAAACATATGCATAATGGTATGTGGTTACCATGATTATCATATATTAATACATCATGTGTAATATTTTCAATGACTATCACATACAATGTATAATGTAAAGTAGATACTTGAAGTAAAGCTGCAAATATTTTATAAACTTTTTGAGGTCATTTGCACAATACGACTTGATATGAATATAGGTGGGAGTTGAAGTATTCGAAATATTTTTATTACTTTGTATATTTTTAATTTAAATTATTTATAACCTACTTTTTATAAGTTCGACAAATGTAAATAAACAAACTTTTTGGTCACTTTTTTTTAGTTGGAATATAAAAATTTATCACTAGTTTATAATTTGGGAATAAGAAAATTGTATAGTAAATATATTTTTTTTAATTTCTACCTTATTATAGTAAGGTCTATTTTTGCAACTGTTACCGCTTATCTCGAAAACTACTGAACACTTTTTTGTGCAGGCAGTAGATAGATCATTTTCAGACAGGATTTCTAATTATTGTATTATTATTATTGCAAATATGAATACAAAAATTTAAAATTTCGTATTTTGGATTTTTATAGTAAAAATCAATAAACATTTTTTTCATAAGCTTAATTTAGACGCCTAACAAACGAAAAAAATATGTCGTAACTTAAACAATTTTGAAAAATATTATGCTAGTTTATAGCTACTAATTTCAACTTAACAGATTAAATATTCAAAAAGATCGAATAAAAGTTATAACCATTTATTGTTGAACGCTGAAAAAGCACATGTCAGATAGGGTTCTCAGTATTTTGTTTAGGGTAATTTTGGCCCACTGAATCCAAAAATTACCATAGTTTTGCTCAATAAGCTGCAAAAATGTTTTTTTTACGCAATGTCTTAAAAACAAAAGCTGATTGAGCAAAAGCATGGTCATTTTTGAATTCAGCGGGCCAAAATTACCCTAAAAAAGATACTGAGAATCCTGCAGCAAAAAAAAATATTCTGTGACCTTTGGTAGTTTTTAAATATGAAGGTGTTTACAAAGATTTTTTTTTATTATTAACGTTGTTTTTAAAATAATGTAGATGGTATTGTCGTAATGCTTGAAGATATGAATAATTAGGAAATATTTTAAAACCGTTGATATAGATTTAAACTATTAGTTTATATACATAACTACCTATATATAAATGTGCCTACATATATGAAATAATAAGTAAATCAAGATGATTTCGGCGTAAATTCTATAGATTAAAAACAATTTGTTTTATCAGCTACACTGGTAGAAAAGATTTCTCAAACCAAGTAAACCTTGTTTTGTATATAACGAAAACAATATTTTCCTAAGATAAGCAATAATCTCTTAAACCAACTATAGTATTCTTGAACGAAGGAATAACGTAGTTGGATTAAGAGTATGTTTCTTATATTAAGAAAATATTGTTTTCGTTATATACAAAACAACGTTTTCTTGGTCCAATACAATCTTTTTTCTGTGTATACAGTATATACATAAGTTCTTATGTAACACAAATAACACCGTTGATATTTTTTCGAATGGAATTTCAATGCCACACCATGCTAGTGCTTATTAAAATTATATTACATAGACAAACTACCTGTTAATAATAATAAAAAAATATGTATTATTTACTTATATATGTGATTAAGCTTATAAAAAGTACCATACACTTAACTGTATATACAATAATGAATCAGCAATACTTTTTGTGGCCTAGTGCTGCTGTATTGTAAACAGTAAATTAGAACGTACGGTGAAAGAATATAGAGGAAATGCAAATGTGCAACAAGTCGGAATTTGGTAATTTTTTATTACTCGTTAAATTTACTTTTTTATCACAACAATTATATTATGTACATGATTTTAAAATGATTTTATCTATTACTAGCGGAATCCCGCGGCTTCGCTCGCGTAAAATTCGAAACTAATTACAACCCTCCATTCGTGATAACGGATGACATATTTTGTATATTGATTTTTATCCATTACCTATAAAAAAACGTAAATATCTCGGATTTTAGTTAAAAATTGTAAAAACTAACCCCCTGTTTACTCTCGCCATTTGTTGAATATCGAATTTTTTATTGCAGATTATTTTGCCCGACTCCACCATTATAATAAATGTCGAAATTTTTATTTTAATAGATGACTATTTTGCCCGAATTTACCTTTATAAGTAAATCAGGTATACAGACAAACATATCTAAATCCATCCTCGTCCCCGTCCCATGCTATTAGGGCTTGAATATCCAACTTTCATTTTTAATTGAATATTAATTTGTCTGAATATACTTCAATATCATCAACAATTATGAAAATAAATATATCAAATTTTTACCCCCCCCCCCCCCCAATTCCCATAGGGGTTGAAGTTTCGTAACTGATATTTGTCTTGTATAGTACCTACTTATGTAATGTTTCATTCGGTGAATTCAAAAAAAAATATTTTAAAATTTTTCCACCCATCTAACCCTTTAGGGGTTAAATTTTGGGAAATGTTGAAGTAATTGTAATCATTATTTATATTGTAGAGTATGTTCGATAAGTTTCAATTAAATGCGAAAAAATATTTTTTTATATAATCTTTGACACCCTGTTTTAATCCCGTAGGGGTTGAATTTCGAAAAATCCTTTCTTAGTGGGTGCTTACATCATAAAAGGAAGGCACCTACAAAATTTCACGTTTCTAGGTCCAGGGGTTTGGGCTGTACGTTGATATATGAGTGAGTGAGTGAGTGAGTGAGTGAGTGAGTGAGTGAGTGAGTGAGTGAGTGAGTGAGTGAGTGAGTGAGTGAGTGAGTGAGTGAGTGAGTGAATGAGTGAGTGAGTGAGTGGTTAAGGACAAACTCTTTTATAGATATATAGATTAATAATGTGATCATTCATTCGTACATAATGAAAACTGAACGAAGGTTATATATAGAATTAAATCTTATCCCTTCTATTTTTATAAATAAAATATTTTTTGCTATTACTTTCGACTCGTTTTTATATTAATAAACAAACAATTCGTGATGAAAAAAATTAATTGAACAGAATTATTTTTCGTATATTAAATCAAAGAGAAAAATTCAGTCAAATTTTTAATAAAAATTACAGTTGCCCATTGAAAATTTCAAATTTTTATCGAAAAAGTTGTTATACGTATTATAAGACAAAAACTGTAATTAGAAAATGTTTAATGATCATAGATTAGGGGGTGGTGACTATTTTACCCTCGTAAATTTTCAACGTGTCTTTCTTTTATGACGTAACTATACTTTCAGAATGAATTTTCAAGCTATATAAAAGGCGGCAAATGATGGGTGTTAAACTTTTATTTTATTTTAATTGTCTTTTTTATAAAAATTCATTTTAGGTAAAATTATCTTATGTTAAAATTAAAAATTCACGTACATCGTGATTTTTCAAATTTGTCTTTATTCATTCAGTGACTCATAACCGCATATCCTTAAGTTCTGTCTTCGTTTTATGACAAGAAGGGTTTTTAAAAAACTTGATTGTTCGGGTCTATATGAAATACATAAATGATTATTATAATACAACGAATGCAATACTGGTGAAACTGTGGACGCAGTACCGTTAGTATTACCTATATAAAATAAACAAATGTAATAATAAGAAATTAATGCAACAAAATAACTGTATCATTTTTTATTCACATAATTATTCAAACATGTTTCACTTTTCATGGAATCATCCGTGACCAAAAATAAAAAAAAAGAATGCCATATCTACACATAAATGATATAAAAATACACGTTTTAATCTATTTATAATGTAGAAGTCTTCGACTCCGAAATTTTGTCGCTACTATTTTTAGAAACTAATAAAAAACATGCTTGATCATACACACTAACTCGTTCGTTGCCAGTGGTTTGGAGTTGGTGCCATAGATGAACCATGTGTGTGTGTGTGTGTGTGTGTGTGTGTGTGTGTGTGTGTGTGTGTGTTTACGCCCACTAAATACTGCGTCGTGGTTTACTTCTTCGCGTTAGAACAGATAGCTCGAGATGCAGATATTCTTTTGACATGTTTTGAATTAACATCGATCAAAATATACCTAATTGTTTGTTTTGCAGATAAAAACCCTATAGCTTGCACGTATGGTTATTTTTGAGTGGCGACCCCTGTTTTGATAAAATGCACGGTATTTTTTTTATATATTGAGAATAAAACTGCCCTGTGGTTAATGTTTTTTCCGACAGTAAAAATATGTCTTATAAAAAGACAAACTTCACCCGCTTGTAAATATTTTAAAACTATTTTTTTTTACAAATTTAGAAAAAATATAAACCTAATTGTTCAATATAAATTGTTGGTTCAATCCCTTAGGACTCAATTAAAATAGCAAAAAAGTAACAAAAAAAAATTAAATAATAAAAAGCTTTATAGAAAACAATGATTATAACTATATGTATATGAAAAAAAATATTAAAAAAATTAAATTTTCAAAAAGATACTTTGTTAAGTAAATACTAATAAATCAAGATAGTAAATATCATTACTTTAGTCATAAAACTAAAACTTTTAAAAACCAACTAAAAAAACCACGCTCGTAGTATTACGAATGTTTTTTTTTTCACTATCGTTGGTTAATGTAATATTACGTACCTCCTGGACGTTAAGGGGTTAAATATATCAACACTACAACATATATGAACATTTCCAGTATTTTATTTTTAAACGCGTATGTCGCCTATTTTGCTACCGAATTTTTTTCTGAAAAGTTAAAAAAAAATCTAAAATTTTGAGCAAATTTTTCCGCCGAATTAAGATTTTTTTTAGTTTTAAAATCGAGTGGAATTAACTTATTTCTAGAATATCTTATTTTTCGAAATGATACAAAAATAAATGAACTAATAAAATGTATTAAAATTAAAATAAAAAATTTAAAAGAATAGACAGAATTTGAGAATGACTGTCGCAAGACTTGAAACAAATTAATATACTCATTCTAAACAATAAAATAAATATTCTGTTCATTTTATAATATCTGGCAAACTATCATTATGTCAACAATCCATATCCTTTTGTCAAACAAAATATTTTAATGAAGTACCATTTATTTCAAATAAATATTACAGATGTTTAAAGAACACGTAGAAAAATAAACTTACTATTAAAATAATAGTTTTAAATGAAAGCGGTCGATAAGTTATCTGTGTAAATAGCTTGTAAACATGACACAAAGTCTATTGATTTAGCACTAGTGTAAATTTGTTTGTTTTTATAATATCCATTACTGTGTAATGATGTTATCATTTAACTTTTTTTTTGTTTAGCATAAGAGAAAAAATCAGCATGATTTTTAATTTCTTAGATGAGTTTAAACGTAATAAAAACATCATATTTTGCATCTTTTCGATTTATATGTATATTTACTATTTCTCGGCCTCGAAACTAAATCGATACTGGGACGATATTGACTTAAAGTCGAAATGAATCATTTTTACGGGATGGTATGAATTTTATATTATTTAATAAATTAGTAAAAAAATTAAGTATTCTTAAGGTTCCATACCTCAAAATGATAAACAGAAGATCATTTTTCATAGGAACAGCTACACGGAGAGAATATTCTTTTAAAAATTATCAAATGCTGTGAACCTGAGGGCATAATCAACTTCTGAAAAAAATTAACAGAAAAGTCGGTAGAATTTAAAATAAAGTAAATGAAAAATTACAATGACATACTGGTAAATTTTAACATAGTACCTATTAAAATTTATTTACTCTGAAAAAGTAATATACGTTATTCTTTAATTTAATTTCTTGCATATGAAAATTTCACGTACTTAATTTTACTATGTTTCTATATTTGACTTTTCATATCAGGCCTATCGCCGTCATAAAAACTGCTATATACAGTATATTGAATTGTAGTAGACGTTCTTTTAAATTTTACAATATCGGGTGTTAAAAATTTCTAGTATCAAAATTTTTTTCATCAATCTATGCATTTTTTAATTTTTTTCCCATTCCTACGCATCGTAAATAAATAAAAATGTTAATGAAATTTTTTCATCTGACTATTAATAATTTGTTTAAATAATTATTTAAATTTCATAATTATTTTAACATACGGTATAGTAATTTTTGATACTGTTGGTATAAAATATTACTACGTTACCGATTAATTTTTCACTGAATGAAATTTCGTCCTCCCGTTAACATGTTTTTTGTGTTAAAAATTAACAGTAATTTTTTTAGTGTGAATATAGATTCCAATATCAATATCCGTTTAAATAAAAATTTTCCCAACAATGGGGTAGTGCCCAAGACTGGTGCCAGTACCTAATTGTCAAATATTAAGTTTTATATAACGGTATGGAACTCTAAGGGCGCAAGTTATGCTTGCACTTGTACGATTTTTTTTAACACTTTATCGTATCTTATGTTAATATTACGTACCTGTTCGTAATATTAACACAATCTTAAAAATATTAAATATACCTGTTATTTCAATTATATATGCACACATAATTCAAAGTCATTAACTTAATGCAAAAAATATGCGATCTTTCAAATTACACACACATTGAAAAGATTTGTTTAACAGTAGATATATGCACATGAGCTAAACTTGTACATTATTTCAGAAGATTTCGTGCAAATGTTATTTTTAGAAATGCACACACTAATATTCATATAATCAGGTCGTTCAACTTTGGCACGGTGCAAACATTCTTATTCTAACATTTGTAACTTAATTATTATTCATTTCAAATACCAATAAGTTCTTGTAAGGGATGATATCAACAACTCACTAACAATAAGTACCTACATGTACAGTAAAAAATTTTGGACACAAAAATTCCTTCACCAACGAAAATTGGTACATATGCGTAGTTTTATACCTAAACTTTAAGAAACCGTAGTAGAATAAGGGGTAGTTTGGTAGGTGGTTAAAAGGGGTGAAAATGTGTTTTTTCATAAATAACATCAAGATGGCTTATTTTATTGAAAAATATTTTAGATGATGCGTTCGACCTTTAATTTGTTTTTTATTTTATTCCAATACAATAAAAATTGACCGAGATACGGCCGTTACAATCTGGCCTGTCTATGCGTGCGAAGCGTGATAACTCAATTTTTGTCTCGGTTCCCGTTTATAATTCGCGCTGCTATTGCACTGATCCATCAATTTTAAAGGGTATTTATATTTTTCGTATCTAAATTAAATTTTCTTGACGTTGGTATCAGTAAAATTACAAAAACTTTTAAATTAAGAAAGATATAACTGTTTAAAGGTAAACAAAAAACATAATAATTATTGATAACCTTCGAGTTGAGGTAAAACCAAATTCTATTGATGAATCCATAAGATATGGTATGTGCTTTATGAAATTGATTGGATATTTTTTTAATTCAATTATTATTCAAATTATGAGCAATCAAAGATATATGCACATATTTTTATTCGCGCATATAAGAAAAATGTTATACCTCTTATGATATTCATAACTCAAAGAATAATTAAGATTTAAAAAAAAATCTATTGAGGAACCTATAGGATATAATAAGTTCTTCACTTTCTTTCGATTTTTTTTTTCTGTATATGTATATTTTTAACTATTTTTACTGTACTATACATATATCTAAAAAGAATGTAGCAATTTTGTTGAACGGTTTCTCTTACATAAAAACCCCTAGGTTCGATTTTGTAGTAAATTATCTCACATCAGCTACAAATTAGTAAGATACATTTTTTCTCAAAAAGGTCACCGTTTTCGTGATATTTGAAAAATACTGTTTTTCTGAACTTTGACTCCACAAAATTGACATTATTAAGTACCTTTATACTAAGATGCATGCAAAAATTTAGCCTGTTACAATTTTTTTCCTCGTTGTACGTCTATTTTTCCTGGACTATAAGTAGAGAGACTTAAAAAACATATTAGTAATATAAATCAAATTAACAACGTTATTATGTCAGAATTTTTTTGTTTGAAAATATGATGTCCTATACATAGGACACTGGGAAGTAATGGGTTAAATATCTTATGTACTATATACTCTTCATCTGTTTTAAATAACTGATGAAAATCAAAATAAACAAATTATATAAACATCTAAATGCAGACATGAAATTCATATATGATTTAATATTTGTTACATCGAAACAATATTCTGTTAATAAATTATAAAATGTTTCATCGTTTTTGTAATCAGTAATTACCTTGGAATCTGTCCAATAGAATATTTTACGAGAATTAAAAATACAAACATGAGAAAATGAAGTACTTGCTCTGTTGACCTTTTTCTTAACTACTTCGTTATAAAACTGATTTATTTGTTATCTGCATACTAGCTATGTGTGCCAAATATTTGCAGTTCAGATTTGATGTAATTGAACTCTTAAATGTACGAATGTACCTACATAACTAGCTTGAAAAACATTATTTATTTCGCATTATAATAAACTAGCGGAATCCCGCGGCTTCGCTCGCGTAAACATCGAAACTCATTAAAACTCTCCATACGTGATAGGGGATGACATATTACATTTTAATTCATTACCTATAAAAAAAACGTAAAAATCTCGTATCTAAGTTGAAAATTGTAAATACTGACCCCCTCGTCATTAGGGGTTAAATATCGAATTTTTTTATTGCAGATTATTTTTCCCGACTCCACCATTATAATGTAAGCAGTTAAATCTTGGAAAATGCGGAAATAATTGTTTCATTATTTATATTGTAGAGTATATTCGATAAGTTTCAATTAAATGCGAACAAAAAAAATATTTTTTTATATAAACCCTGTTTTAACCCCGTAGGGTTTGAATTTCGAAAAATCCTTTCCTAATGGGTGCTTACATCATAAAAGGAAGGCACCTACGAAATTTCACGTTTCTAGATCCAGGGGTTTGGGTTGTATGTTGATATATGAGTGAGTGAGTGAGTGAGTGAGTGAGAGTGAGTGGTTAAGGACAAACTCTTTTATAGATATAGATTAATAAAACTAGCGGCCAGTCCACGTCTTCACTCGCGTTGTATTCATCTTTATAAAAGTATAGAACCATTTGTAGTGGAGAGGAGCTAAAAGTTACAATTTTACAAAAATATAAAAAATCAAACACGGAGACAAAAACTAGAAAATAACTAAAAACGAGCTCTTCACTCAAAAATGTTGAAGATCAGCTGTAAACGCGTAAACAAACTCGAGTTGAAATGTCACATACATTTAGACTAGACAATGTCGATTTGGATCGTTACATACAGTCTTCATAAGTTCAATATTTCATTTATTATAATAATTGAAAGAAAACTTTAAATGCAAAAGTTGTCAAGTTAGAGAAGCAGCATAGTTTGAAAATATGTAGTTACATCCATAACTGCGTTACAAATCAAAGTTATATTTTTTTTAAATACAAACTATATTTTTTTATTTGATAATCTAAAAGCATTCATTTTTCTGAATATTTATATATAGCATGTATGGGATTATACAGAGTGGTTTAGAAATTATTACCAATTTTGTAAGAAAATAGGAATATTTTCAACACCTTGTAATTTTCTAATAACAACAAAAAAAATTTGATCTCTGCTGAAAGTAGTTTTGGCATATTCTCTATTATTGCGATATTACGTCAAATACTTACAAAATTGTATTATTTGTACAGGGCGTATCAAATTCTTGAACCTAATTTTTTTCAAAATTTTCAAATGGAACACAGGTGTTGAAAATATTCCTATTTTCTTACAAAATTAGTCACTATTTCTAAACCGCTCTGTATAATCCCATACATGCTATATCAAAATACTCAAAAAAATGAATGCTTTTAGCTTATCAAATAAAAAAAATATAGTTTGTATTTAAATATAACTTTAATTTGTAACGCAGTATGAATGTAACTATTTTCAAACTATGCTGCTTCTCTAACCTGACAACTTTTGCATTTAAAGTTTTCATCCAGTTATTATAATAAATGAAATATTGAACTTTGACAGAGTCGTGGGACACTCTGTATGTAGACAATGACAAATAAGTTTTAAAAATATATGACCAGATTTATTGAAGACGAAATCAGTGCTTTAAAATGACCAGTAGGTATATACCTAGTGGACATTTTACAGTTCACTTGTAATACGTGTTGGTGGTAACTCGATCTACATCTAACAAGGAAGTGAATATCTTGATCACATCACGTTTTATAAAAAAATAAAATTATAAGAGTGAAGCTTTACGAAACTACATACATTGTTGATGCAAACATAAGTGTTAACCATTAAAAACAAAACACGTTATATGGAACAAAATAGGTGCAAATAATTTAATACTAGATATATGTATAACGTAAATCAAACCACACATTTTTAAACTATGTGATACAAACTTGCATGATTGATTTCATGGAGTATTATTTATTAAGCTATCTTACAGACTTAAAAGGAATTTTATTTAACTTTTTTAAATTATTGTGTGATACCATAAAGGTCCTCTAAAACCGAAGCAGTACACGTAGCAGTAGGGCTACGGAGATATTTATTAAGTTTCATTCGATTAAGTACAAGATTATACATTTCTTTAACGAAATCTGTTTGGGTTTTTTTTTAAATGATCCAGCCCAGAGATATCGTGGTCACCGCAATGCACCTTTTTTGAGAGGACCTCCTGGAGAACAGCTGTAGCAGCTTTCGAAATTATTATTTTTACAAATAAAAAATGTTAAAATACAATTAAAAGTTACCATTATATATGTACAAATTTTTACATTAATAAGTTAAAAGTCTTCTCTTCAAAAATTTTTTGAAAAAAACCTTTTTTGGCCTTCTGACTGTATGTAACCCCTTAAGTTAGGGTAGGTTAGTTTACGTTAAGTTAGTGGTATGTGCAAATAGCCAATTGCGTGCACAATGCATATACGATATGTGCAAATAGCCCCATCCTTTTTTAATGACACACTTTTTATTTAATCGTTTGCACTTATAATAAATATACTACTCGAAAAATTAATTATTCAACATTAAACAAATATATTGAACTTAAAACAAATTATATCACTTTAAATAAATAGTTTCCACTAAAAATAAATACTTTGCACAAAAAAATAATACTTTGCACTTGACCTAAATTTGGACGTGTCAAATTTAAAAATTACATATCGTCGCTTATCTAACAACACCGCTCAAGTCATTTTGACCAACTTTATAGGAGAGCGAAAAAACTGTGTATGTTTTATATAGGCTACCGGCTTACGCACTGTCACTATTTTTTAATTCTGGTCTCTTATTGTCCGAAACGTCTAGAATGTGATTGGTAGATCGACGCGCAATGAGTAGCTCTATCCAATGACATTAAAATGTAAAAACCGCTAATTTTCGACCTCAGCGGTGTTGTTAGATAAGCGACGATATGTTTGTTGTATTTATTGTAGTGTCCGACCGAATGTTCGGTTTCGGTCGAGTTTCGGTAAGAAAACGAGTTTCGGTTTGGTTTCGGTTTCGGCGGCAAACCTGCCGAAACTACGACCGAAACCGAAACTGCATTCGGGAGTTCTCGCGCTGTGATCGGTCAAGTTCGGCGCGTTAAATTCCATCAAAAATAGGTATAATTTTATGTTTAATATTTAAAAAAAAAACATGAATAATATTCAAAAGAAGAATTTAACTACTCAAATAAATACCTCACCTATTTTGAGTATTTTTAAGACGCAATTAATATTTTTTTCTTAAATGAGGGGTTGTTATGTTGATTATTATCATACCATTAAGTAAAAATGTCGAAGACTGCATAGCTACATATGTGATTTAAAGATAAAAAAATAAAAACTGACTGATTATAATAACGTTTTCTTTATTTTTCCCTCAAAACATGATCCTTGTAAGGAAGTTTCGGTTTCGGTTTCGGTTTCGGCCGAAACTGAGACTGTTGCCGAAATTCGTTTTCGGTTTCGGTTTCGGTCGTAAAAACCAGTTTCAGTCGGACACTAATTTATTGTGATTTTTATGATTTTCTATATTTTAAAACGATTAAATATTCGCTTTTTGCATAAAAAAATGGATACTATAAAATTTTAAGTGCAAAGTATTGAAAGGACACCGCAACTCTCCTTATGGAAAACCGGTCAAATGTTACGAAACTCTCAGTCAATGGTACCTAAGTCTGAAAAATTACTGTTCTGAAACCTTCTAAAGTTATCGGATCCACGTACTTGATGAATAAAAAATCTTTACACATCAATAAATAAAAATTAGAAATAATAAAATAATAATAGTCGTACTCGCCATAGTATAAAAACACATTACAAGAAATATGAATGAAAAAATTACCATAGTCAATTTTTATTAAAACCAACCTCTGATTTGTAATTGTATATTCAAGAACCGCCATTTTTTATCTCCGTGATGTAAATTTACACTAGTGCACATGCTGTGCATTAATAAATAGGTACACACAATCTAATCACAGCCTGCGCGCACTGTTTCTCGATACAGATAATTGTAACGGAAGTGTGTGATACACACACACATACATATGCACATACATATACACATGCATACACACATACACATGTAAATAGTACGTTTACGCACGTACGTATGCAAACGACGGCTGCTGCGGCTGTTGTTTATCAAGTAAATTGTTTTTCGATTGAATTGATGTCAGCTTGTGTATGCAGAATCTCATTCGTATGTCCAAGATGGAAGATAAAATGTTTGTAAACAATGAATCATGTTTAAATATTTTTAATAATAATAAGAATAGATTTGTTTGAAGTATAACATATACGGTTTTGGGTATTAGAATAAAATTATATAAAAAAATGCTTTTTAAAAACAAGCTTTTATTAAAAATGCATTAAAAAGTAAAAAAATAAATTTTCAGTTATGACACAAATTTCAGGTTTTTATGAATAGAACCAATAAAAGCGCGTGGTGCTCATGAAGACAAACGTATAACTCTTAATTATCAAAAATTCTGTATACTTATTGGATTTAATGTGAAATTTTCTACTGTTATCTTATATCAATTTAGGTATACTTCATTTCTTATTTTGCATAAGAATTTTTATTCATACATTTGTCTTTATAGCGCCCCGCGCTTTTATTTGTTTTAGTCATAGCTGAAAATTTAATTTTTACTTTTTACTGCATTTTAATAAAAATTTGTTTTTAATAAGTATTTTTTTATATAATTTTATTTTCAAATTTTTAGTTACTGATTGACTAACTAACATACTAACAGGTAAAGCTCGACAAAGTCTTTCATTTGATGCCCATATCAAGATGGTTATAAAGAAAAAAGTAATCCACCGTTGGGGCGTCCGCCATATTAGATTTAGAACGATATTAGATATACTATATTGCATTGTCACCGGACTCACACACGTATACGAAATTTCAAAGCTCTAGCTTAATTAGAACTACACCTATACCTCGCTTTGCGTCGTTTCGTTTTGCGTTTTTTTCGAAGTTGCGTCGCTGCTGAATTAGTACTAATTTTCACTGTACGTCGTTAAATTTTCGAAGTTGCGTTGTTTTGGATTCGAGTCTTTAATTTTTTTTAATTAAAACGAGAGTAACTAAAATAATTCACTTTGCGCCGTTTCAATTTGTGTCGTGTTTTTTTGAAACGTAACCACGACGCAAAGTGAGGTATGGGTGTAGTTGAAATTTTGATTGCAATATTTGATCTTAACATACTAACTAACAAACAAGTGAAATTGAATAAAAGCTTGTAAAATAGTAAAAATGTACATTATCGAAATAAAAAATATCTAATGTCCAGTATCATAAAAGGGCTAGCAAAATTTGCTAGCTTGCAAGTACTCATAAATTAGGTATTCATTTTGTGATAGTATCTATGAATTTGCTATTGAATTTAGAGCAGTGATACTTCAAAGTATTATAACACAGTTGGCGACTCTGACCGTACAAAATAATTTTAATAATATCACCACTGTTTACAACGCGTGCGCGAACTTGTCAAAGTCTTCATGAAACTCCAAGATAACTGTTTGATACTTAATTTAAGACTGCTTGCAAGCTAGCAAATTTGCTAGCACCTTTATGATACCGAACATAAAATAAATAAATTTCATTGTTCACGAATAGTTCAAAATCACTGGTTATTTTAAAAACGTATAATTCACCACATCCTCACTTCAACAGCATTAAAGATGGTGTAATTACATTAACAACACAGCTGCCACCGATTACATAGGTAGAAACGTTGACTTGGGCCAAGAAGTCCTTGTTTTATAAACGAAAACAATATTTTTAACATACAAATTTATTCTTTATCCAACTATAATATTGTTTTCGTCTGACAATATTACTTTAACCCTTTACTGCATTTTGATGCACATGTGCAACAGCAAATAAATGTACCAATAAAAATCTTATTGAGTGTTCAAAATAACGGAAAACGAAAAATGATGCATATGTGCATCGTTATAATAATAAACAATAATTAAACAAATAAACAATAATGGATTTTTTTGCATATTTTTTTCAAATTCTTTGCATCAAATTACATGAGACTTTGTTTTTTTATTTTATTTTTTTTTAATTGCGCAGTAAAGGGTTAAAGAGAAACAATAATAATATGTAAGATCATGGAGGCAAATAAGGCCTACTTTAATTAGAAATGCTATATTTTGGGTAATAAGAAATTATATGAGGCTATGTTAATGATAAACTTTGGTTTATTATTTAATCTAAAGATGAACAAAAATTAAAATTTCTTAAATGTCTTTTTTATTTTTAGACATCTTTAAAAAGTAACTTTGGGCCATATTAAACTATGGATGTATAATAAGGCCACTTAACTAAATTAAACAATTTCAGCGAATTATAATTTTATTTTGCATAAGAACTATGTTTTAATCAACATTTGCCGAATTATATTGATATATTATGATTATTTATATACAATAATATTATACTATTTATTTACAACTATAAAGATGCGACTTATCATTAGAAGTCTTTAAGAATACACCATTTAATGTATTTGCAAGTTAAGAATATTTTACTCATACTGTTGTAACGAGATCGTTTTCTAGCAGCCTAGACCATTGTAGTGTTATCATTTGTTTTTAAATACTTACAAGTTGACTGTATACGCCAATTAGATTGGAACGACACAAGATAAAATAACACAGCTATATGTAAGCGCTATACAGCATAAAAACATATCTTTGCGCGCAATTAACTATAAGAAAAACGTACAACGGTAAGAATGCAATCTCGTGACGGCAGCATAAAGATTTTAAAGATTAAGAGATAAAATAAATAAATTACTACATGGTGGAGTATAAATCTTTGAGATACGCGCGCGCTACCATCGACATTGCAAATATCTACTCGCGCGGATAATTGTAACGGAAGTGCAAGACGCCAGACAGGTACGCACACACATACACACACGCAAACACACACACACATACACATACACTAACACACACGCACACAGTTGCACCAGTGGCGGCTTATGAGGATTTTAATTTATATCTATAAAAGAGTTTGTCCTTAACCATACACTCACTCATATATCAACGTACAGCCCAAACCTCTGGACTTAGAAACGTGAAATTTCGTAGGTGCCTTCCTTATTTGATGTAAGCACCCACTAAAAAAGGATTTTTTGAAATTAAACCCCTACGGGGTTAAAACAGGGTGTCAAAGTTTATATAAAAAAATATTTTTTTGTTCGCATTTAACTGAAACTCATCTAACATACTCTACAATATAAATAATGAAACAATTATTTCAGCATTTCCCAAAATTTAACCCGAATTTACTTTAATATCATAAACAATTATGAAGATAAATATATCATAAACCCCATCCCATAGGGGTTAAATTTTCGTAACTGAACTTTGTCTTGTAGGGTATCTACTTGTGCCATGTTTCATTCGGTGAATAAAAAAAATATATTTTACAAATTTTGCCACCCCCCTAACACCTTAGGGGTTAAATTTTGGGAAATGCTAAAATAATTGTTTCATTATTTATATTGTAGAGTATATTCGATAAGTTTCAATCAAAAAAAATATTTTTATATAAACTTTGACATCTTGTTTTAACCCCGTAGGGGTTGAATTTCGAAAAAATCCTTTCTCAGTGGGTGCCTACATCATAAAATGAAGGCACCTACGAAATTTCACGTTTCTAGATCCAAGAGTTTGGACTGTACGTTGATATATGAGTGAGTGAGTGGTTAAGGACAAACTCTTTTATAGATATAGATTAATTTTAGCAAATCATCAATGATTGTAGGTACTTAATTGTTAGTCTCATTAAACGATTTAATTAATAAATGTACTTACTTAGTTTTATCATATCAAAACATTCCTACCCTATTCGAGAATCTATTATTAAAGGTTATTGCGTTTTTATTAATATTAATTATGCTTAAATTAAAAAAAAAAGTTTTTCTGAAGGCGAAATTATTACGTGTCCAAGGTTGTCTATGTTAGTAGAATGTGACATGTATTGTTAGTCTATCTCAACGATGTCTATGCTAGTGGGAAGTGACTTAATCCTTAATTCAATTTAACATTGTTTACACTATATAGTACAACAGTCATATTTATTTTAGTTAGGGGCAATTTTTGAAAAGAACCTATTTGGAAGCTGTAAAAGTTGTTTTGTTCATTACTTCTGTTTTTAAGATTGTAACTTAAAAAATGCATACAACTATGTAAACAAGTTTTTAATACGTATGTACTTACTGATAAATCCTAATTTTATATTTTTAATGCAACTTTTAATATACATATTAACAATAATATAGAAAATATTAGTTTTATTTTATATAAATAAAAAATTTATTGATCCAAGCCATCGTATTAGCCAGTGCATATGTAAAGGTTAAAGCTACTCATTCAAAGAGCCATATGTACTCGGTTATTGCACTAGTATAGCGGTCGGTAGACCGCGGCTCTTTGCACAGGCATTTACGGCTCTTCAGTAACTTTAACTATTTATTCAATTCTAAATTCGTTTTTATTCACAAAAAAATCATAAAGTAGCAAAACTGCGAAACACATTTTTGAGGCACTTTTATTTTAAAACAGGTGCGCGCTGCGGATTAAAACTAATTAAACTTAGCAGTTAACTCGAACGCAAATCACTACAAACTTGGAATCTTTTTTTAATATACTCAGTACTCAGCTCTTTCATATAAAAAAAAATCGAGGTAGCAAGACCGCGGAACACATTTTTTTGTCAATTTTATTATACATGAGTCATATCAGGTGGAACAAACTTAAACAGTGTATTAAGAAAAATATTTTATGAAAAAAAATTCATATAAACATGTGTTCAGAGATTTTTCGTAAGGGAGCTACAGATTCGGAAAGATTTAGCCTGAAACAGAAAGATCGAGTGAAATGTTTAAAATTGGAAAATTTTTTTTAGCCATTTAAGGGGGATAGCCACTGTGACGGGTCAAAAAATTGTCAATGTTTGGGGATTTTTTTCACAGATATAACTAATTATTTTTGAATCATGTAAAGAACGTTTTATTAAGTATATATTCATCTTATTTAATATCAATTTTTATTGAAAAATATTAAATATTTACAAAGTTATGAGCCTCGATGAGGCGACCAAAAAAAATATTTTTCTCTATGGTCGACTCGAAATTTCGAGAAGGGTTTTATGAAAAAAATAAATAAAAATTTTATCAATATCTATATGAATATTTATATCGTTGCACGTAGCCGTTTAATTTTTTCACAAAATGGCGATCGTTTGAAATTTTTTTTCATTTTTAAGACCTAAAATGTAATTACGAAAATTATTTTAAAAAAAATATGAAATCGGTTAATTAGTCTTTGAGGAATCGTGTCGACCAGGTGGAAAAATGTCATTCCGAGATAAACGTGTTTAATGTTTTTGTTTTGTCATAACCAACCGTGCTACATCGTCTCACTAAATTGACTGTAACTACGTCAATTTTCAAAATTTAAACTCAATTTTTTGTACACATATTTATGAATATGTATACTTTAAAAAAATCTATGAAAAAAAAAATTATATTTTTTTCCCGTCACAGTGGCTATCCCCCTTATCTGGTAAACAAAAAGTCCCGAAAATGACGATTTTGGCAATGTTGGAGAATTTATTACTAACAATAAGTAGGTAATTTTTTTCTTAAGTTTTTTTACAAAAGATAGTACTATCTTTTCTCTTTAAAATGGTTTTTTTACATTTCACTGTATAATAAATTCTTTAACATTGCCAATATAGTCATTTTGAGACTTTTAGGCTAGAATATCTCAAAACCCTGACGTGATGGGCAACAAATTCGGTTTCGGCATGACAAAAACCTCCAAAATTACCTATTCAAATCTCTGTTATATAACAAAAGTATTTTTTGTTGATTAATGTTATTAGTTAAGTACATCTATTTATTATTCTGTAGAGACGTCACTGCATACACACACACATGCACATAGTTGTACTCACGCACGCATCCAGTGTGTGTATGTATGTGTGTTGTGGCTGCACCGGTCCCAGACACAACAAGTCAGCCACCACTACCACGACAACGATTGCCGCCTCCCACCTTTTGCGGTGGACCCGATCAAATGACGCGCATGTCGTCTTGACTGACCCGCCACCGTCGCCGCCTCAGAGCTGTTGCATGTAGCGACGGCGGCGGCGACGGCTGGTGGGCCTGTCTCCGAAATCCGCGACCGCATATCTGTGTATAGTCATTTTGTATATCGACAGAGGTGCATTTCGGTTTCTAGTATGTATATATGCAATTACTATAGTACAGTAAGACCCAACTTAAAGCGGGGAATATGTTCTGGGAAGTGCCTGTGTTAAAAGGGGTTATCTTAACATGTAAATAATGTATAAATAACTATTAAAAAATAATTTGTAACAATACATGTCGTAAATATTTTTTAATACTTTTATTTTTAACTAGCGACTTCGCTCGTTTAATTTTCAAAACTAATAACAACCCTCCATACGTAATAGGGAATGACATATTATTATTTTTTTATATTGAAATCGTAAATATCTCGGATCTTAGTTAAAAATTGCAAAAACCCACCCCCTGTCTACCCCGACCATTAGGGGTTGAATATCGATTTTTTTTTGCAAATTATTTTGCCCGACTCCACCGTTATAACTTAAGCAGCTATGTAGATAAACATATTAAAAACACAGACCCTGCATGTCTACCCCCGCCATTAGGGGTTGAATGTCGAAATTTTTATTTTAATAGATGACTATTTTGCCCGAATTTACCTTTATAAGTAAAACAGGTATGCAGATAAACATACATATCTAAATCCATTCTCGTCCCCGTCCCATGCTATTAGGGCTTGAATATCGAACTTTAATTTTTAATTGAATATAAATTTGTCCGAATTTACTTTAATATCATGAACAATTATGAAGATAAATATATCAAATCTCATGAACATGTTGTTAATATTAAATTATAATAATAATTTCTTAAACAATATGCTTACATTGTATATATACGCCAAATGTTAATAAAATTCAAAATTCGCAACGTATAAATAAATAGATACTATACTATAGTATACTATTTTGCAATTGATATTTTAAACTTTCGTTAAATTAATTAAGTAGTATTTGGGTAATTCTATTCTGCGATGATTCTATATATAGCCGTTCCCCTAAGTCCTTAGTAATTAAACATTTAACTTTTATGTAAAAATAGAAGAGCTAAGGAGCCCAATAATTTTAGTGCCAAGGGCTCCAAGAAGTTAAAATACACGTACGAATTAAATTTATATTAACAATAAATAAAATAATTTATTTAATAACATTAAAACAGCTACATTAGATGATTTAAAATGAAATACATATGTTGATAATATTATAAAAGAAGACAAGTAAGCAAAATTAAACGAATCGCATTAGAAACCAGATATGAAAACAGCAACAACAAAAAATACTGAGTTCTTTATAACTGAAAAAAACATTCGTAAATTTAAGATTATGAGAGCATATAATTATAATCGTGTATGTGTATCTAACTATAGCAAAAAGTTGCAGAAATAAATAACAGTTAGACAAATATCATCTAGCAAACAGACCCTAGTCTAGACAATAGCTCCGTTATCTAAAAATTATGAACACAAAATAATTTTTAGTTTTAAGATTTTATTTTTATTGTACATATTTCTTGACATTTTTCTTTATAAAATCAACCATCTAATTTTCTTTATATATTGTTTCTTCTCTATATCTGTTTTCTTTATATATTGTTTTCTGTATACAACATATACCTCGGGTTTCACAAAGCAAAATAATTCTCAATTAGTTAATCAGTTGTTTTCAAAGCATTATTACGTCAATTCTAAAAAAACTATCACGGTTATGATACATATTTTAAGGTAAAAAAATGTCATATTTAGTGAATTGTTTATTTACAAATTGAGAATAAGTTTGCAATAAACATTAATCATGGAATGAAAACAACTTATTAACTAATCGTGAATTATTTTGCTTTGTGCAACCCCATGATAGAATTTGAGATTACTTCGTACTCTCTAAAAATGAATTAGTGGTTATTTCACTAATGAATAGTCACTTTAAGTTTCACATATATTCTTTCAAAAGAATAGTGATTTCAAAACGAAAATGGTGCCATTACGGCATTTATTCTTACTTCGATTTGTCAACGTATACGAAACAACTGCTTTGAGTGAGTTATTAATAAAAATTAGGTATGTTTATTTATACAAAATTTGAAAAATCAATTCAAAATTTTTCATTAATTTTGATTCTTTCTTAAATTAACCAATGATAATAAATATATTCATAACTTAGATTGAAGTTAGTTTATGAATAATTAAGAGATTATTGTTATTAGGGTGACCAGATTTAAGATTATGTAAACCCTGATTTTAGATTACGTCAACCCTGAGAGACTCTGAGAAAAAAATTGCCCACCTTAATACATGAAAATCTTTTTTTAATTTACCTATAAGTTTTGTTGTTTTATGAATGAATAGAAAACTTTTTTTGGCTCGTATTTTTATTTTTATCGTTGCGCCCTCTTTTTTAACCAAACCTAGAGAAAATTTAATGAAACCCGGAACCCGGAGAAACAGAAATCCGGGTGAAAACCTGAGATGTACACTCTAATTGTTATTATTTAAATTACTTCAGTTATTGACATCAAAAATAAATTTAAATAGAAACCTTAGAGTCTGTCATAGCTTAAGAAGTGACTATTCACTAGTTTAAGTAGTGAAGTCACTAATTCATAGTGGTATACTTTTCAATTAGTGAATATTCACTATTAATTAGCGATTTCTCGCTAATTCAGTTTTAAAGAGTAGCGAAACTAAATATAAAAAAAAGATTTAGAACCATTTACATAGTTATAAGTTTTAACTAATCATTTATGAATTTCAAATTTTCATTACTTTTTTATTCATTTCCCTGTTTGTTTTTTATCTTTTTAATATTATAATTCGCTCTTCAGTTAACGAATTGACTCGGATTGGTTTCTCGAAATAGTATGTAAGATCTGCAATTGATTTTTTTACAAATATTTTGTCAAGTTTGTATTTTACTTTTGAAAAGTAATAAGTGGGCATTAACTCGTTAGTCTGTTAATCGTAAAGTAACGAAGTTAATAAAATGATTAACGGATTAACTTTTAAGTTAACTCAAAAAAATGTTAACGCTTTTGTTAACTTCCGTTAAATTTAACTTTAGTCCGTTACATTGGTTGTTTAATGACAAGTACATAAGAAAGTTGCCAAAAGAGCAAAAAAAGCTCTTCAAACATTTTGGATGGTTAATTTTTAACGATTAACGGTTAACTCTCGTTAAAATTTCAAAATTTCAGTTAACTTTAACTTCCGTTAAATTTTCGGAATTTTAACGCTTTAACGATTAACGAAGTTAACTTTTTTATTAACGAATTAACGATTAACGAAGTTAATTTTTCGATTCACGAAGTTAATTTTTCGATTAACTGTGCCCACCTATGAGTATAATGCATATAAAGCCTACTCTGGCAAACCCCTTATTTCATATGCATCTATGTAAGTTAGGGTGCATATTTTTGAAGGTATATATGTAGCGTATGTACATAATATGTATGTTGTTTCTGTCTGTCTGTATGTATGTTAGTGTGTGAACAAAAAGGAAGTACTTTTTCGGTCTCCACGTGTCAATGTGAACCAGAGTTAAGGACAAACAAGAACAAATTTATTTTGTCTATTGATGTTCGTGAGCATCTTTCTCTTTGCATTAAATATGACCTCGCTTTTGTATATTAATTATAATAAGTATCGTATATGCAATCTTTATTTTTTCGTAAAAAGACGTACATAAAAACCAGGATTAAATTTTTTCATTAAATGAAATATTATCTTCAATATAGATTTTTTTTAAATAGTAAAAATGATTACTAAAATTAAAAATTATGTATCTAAATAAGATAAATATGCGCCGTGACTTTTCCCATCTTCAAAATGAAATCCTTAAGGGGGTATCCTGCTTTATGAGTCTCAAAAAATCAATTTTTTTATTGCTTAAATCTCTTCCTAATATATCTAAGAATATGTCTGTAAAGTTTTATACGCAAATTCGAAATATTTTCAAAGATATAGCACTAAACGCAGTGGGGTTCTTTTCCGCCAATTGGAGACTGCGATTGTAAGGCGTTGCACGAATCTGCATATAAATTCGCTGCATTTGTATATTTTTGTCTTAAAAAAAACTTTTTTTTAACGTTCAAATATGCAATAAAATAATCTGAAAAGTTCGCTACACTTGCTTATTTTTTTCTGTCATAAAAAAATTCCCCAAAAAACGTTTTGTTTTGGCCTCATAAAGCAGGATCCCCCCTTAAATCAGTTATCAATTTAAAATTACTTAACGTGTATGACCTAGTTTTCGATGTTATGGTTGGTTTATTGTTACTTGTTAGCATAGGTGGGCATTAACTCGTTAATCCGTTAATCGTTAATTAACGAAGTTAACACAATGGTTTAACGGATTAACTTTTAAGTTAACTAAAAAAAAATGTTAACGCTTTTGTTAACTTCCGTTAAATTTAAGTTCCGTTAACTTTAGTCCGTTGCATTGGTTGTTTGATAAAAAGTACATAAGAAAGTTGTCGAAATAGCAAAAAAAAAAAGGTCTTCAAATATTTTGGATGGTTAACTTTTTAACGATTAACTTTAACTTTCGTTAAATTTTCAAATTATTGGTTAACTTTAACTTCCGTTACATTTTCGGAATTTTAACGGTTAACGAAGTTAACTTTTTTATTAACGATTAACGAAGTTAACTTTTCGGTTAACTGTGCCCACCTATGTATGCTTGTTAGTTAAACAATCAAAAACTCCTTATCATTTTAAAATGTTTTATTAGAAAATATTAATTGTAAATTTTCCTTAATTTTAATGATCGAGGCTTTTTAACAATGAAAATCGCATTAAAATTGGCTTGAACATTTTTATGTCAAATTGAAACAGGCATTTGACAATTTTTTTAAAAACTTTTAAAAATCATTACTATAACTGTATTGCCTACAAAACAGGGTTTGAAATCAATTTTTATTCTTTTATAATTATTGTATATTTCATGCAGCCTGATCTCATACATAGAAGTATATAATTAATTAATTTTTGTTCGTTGATATACAAAAGAAACCTCTTTTATATACACATTTTTTCATAACTGAATAACTAAAACAAAACCAAAATATGTAGTTAACTTTCAATAGACATAATAATAATAATAATCATTAATCAACGACAAATATCAACAACACAATTCTAAAATAAAGAAAAATAATGTTTTATTATCTATATATCAATTAGATTAATTAGACTAATTAGAGGAATATTCTTTTCATGAGACAGATGCAAAAATCCAGACCAAATAACAATTTTCTTATTATGCCCATAAATATTTTTTTATAGTATTTTAGGTAAGAATTTCGTACTCTGCTACAAAACAATAGATATAGTTCGAAGGAATTTGAAAAATTTTGAATTTTCACAAAATGGCGGATGTTGAAAGTCAAAATTCTTTATTCGACTAAAATTTCACTCGCATTTTTGGCTATAAAAAAATCCTTCGTCCATCCGGAGGACAATTATGTATAGAATAAGTGAGAAAAATTTCAAACCGATCTCAAGTTACAGTGATCAACGACTTCGAAAACATGGTTTCGAGAAAAAGCGCACAGTTGCCGCTACCTACCTACTTGTGTAGGTGTGTAGAGGAAGTGGTTTGATGTTTTTTGACCACCACGTCGGGGACGCCGCCGCAGACGGTAGGCAGTTACATAACCGCCGTGACCTTGACGGACTATTGTGCGAGCCGGATGCATTGATGCTAAAATGCAAACATACCCTCTACGACAGGACTGTACTTAATTAACTACTTAAACAATTTATAATCGAGCCTCGTTATTTATTATTGTTTTAAGACGTACTCATTATTGTATTTGATTATTAAAACTTTTTATTCTATTAGTAGAGAACAGGTAGAGCAGTGGTTGTTAAACTAGGGTCCGGTGAACTTTTGTGGGGGGTCCGTGAAACATTTTTGGCATAAATTAAAGTATTTTAATTACATTTCTATTTACCAGTGATTAATTCGTAATCTAAAGACCTTCATTGTTTTTTTTTGTCAGGGAGTGTGGGTCTCTGAAAAAAAAAAGTGTACAAAAGGGGATCCCTAGACTATATAAGTTTAAGAACCGCTGGTCTAGGGTATTATAATTTTATATCAATACCAATGTCCTTAAATGGATTATTTACGTATTGTGGGAGTTTAAAAAAATCTATTATTTATTTCTAAAGGTTAATCATTTTGTTTATATGTTCTCTATGGAAATTTTGTATCAATTATTGCATTTTATCTAAATAAATGTGATTGAAATGTAAAGTAGTGAAAATTATTGTTTGTATAGTAAGTTATGATTTTTATTTTTATTTTTTTGTAATTGAGTTGATATCTTTTTATCCCAAATATAAGTTTGATTCGTGAAATATTACTCAAAAACTTTGAATTTTAAATTTCGTTAAAATATGTTTATTATATAGAAAATGACGTGAAAAGTTGAAATTTTTAAACCGCAGGTCTGTATCAATCAACGTTCTCGAGATATGGCCTTTTAAAGATTTAGGTTTTTCAAAATTTTGGATAAAAATGGTCGTAACTTTTGTACATGTGGTTGGATTTGATTTTTGTTGACGGATTTAGAAACAGCGTACCAAAATCTATATAATTACATATATAATACTTGAAAATTCGGCAATTTTTTAAAGGAAAATCTCGATTTTCAGCAAAAAAAAATTTTTTTCTTATTTTAAAGTATTTTACATGTCATTATATAGATTTTGACACGCTGATTTCAAATCCGTCGACAAAAATCATATCCGACCACACGTTCTAAAGTTACGGCCATTTTCTTCAAAATTGTCGAATTTTTATGTGGAATACTAGTGCTTTTACAACTATGTCATTAATAATAACAAACAACAGACAAAATCTATGGTTATGACTTATCAAATACAAATTCCTTAAATTAAACCATAAAAATTGTAAGAGTTTAGACTTACACGTGTTTCAATAGCAATGCTAACATCATGAGAGTCCTAAAGACACTAACTTAATTTTAAAATAACTACGACTATTTGTAGTTAATATATCTAGAAATAACATAGTATATTTATCTTCTAAATCAAGACCTGTACAATAAAACAATCGCGTGTGTAAATATCTACACTCTAAGAATGTAGACACTCATCTTAAACACCCTGCTTGCATATTAATGTTTAATAAAATATTATTGTTCGTCTGGAGTGTACAGAAATAAAGATAATAACAAATCTAACGTCTTTAAATACATAAATATGTTATCACAATAAATTCCATTGTGAAGAATATAAACATTATAAACAATAATACATATCGCTGGAGAAGAACAATATTATCAGGCAATCCCTTTTTATTGTTGAAAAAAAAAAAACAAATATACTTATGTATAAAAAAAATTATTGATAGAGTTGTATATACCTACACTGAAAAAATTACTGTTAATTTTTAACATAAAAAACATGTTAACGGGAGGATGAAATTTCATTCTGTGAAAAATTAATCGGTAACGTAGTAATATTTCATACCAACAGTATCAAAAATTACTATACCGTATGTTAAAATAATTATAAAACTTAAATAATTATTTTAAATATATGTAGATTGATCAAAAAAATTTTGATCCTAGAAATTTTTAACACCCGACATATAAAAGAGCGTCTACTACAATTCAATATACTGTAAAGCAGTTTCTATGACGGCGATAGTAAAATTATAGAGAATGTACGTGAAATTTTCATATGCAAGAAATTAAATTAAAGAATAGCCTATATTACTTTTTCAGTGTAAATAAATTTTAATAGTTACTATGTTAAAATTTACCAGTATGTCATTGTAATTTTTCATTTACCTTATTTTAAATTCTACCGACTTTTCTGTTACTTTTTTTCAGAAGTTGATTCTGTCCTCAGGTTCACAGCATTTTCTGTTAATTTTTAAAAGAATATTCTCTCCGTGTATATGTACATATGTGTATGTATATTAAATAACATGCCAATGTATATTTCGTCTACGTTATCGATGTCCATCCAGACCGCAAATATTTATAAAAATATACAAAATAAAATATAAGGTAAATATTGACATTATTCTTTATTTACATTTCCTATTTTTAGCGGTCTAGCTTCTCAATTATAAAATGCAACCAACCATATATGTTCTCGTGCATTTTATTGCACAGTAACTCTTATCAATTCTTCGAATTTTAATAGTAGTAATAATTTTATAAATATAACTTTAACACTAGTATAAAATATTAGTATCTTATAAATCCTACTTAAGACAAAAATTTTGTTACTTTATCATTTTCAGAAAAGAAACATTAAATGGTACCAATTACAAAGTAATTAAAATGAAGTAAAATATTTTATAGCATATTTAATTTTTTATTTATATTAAAATTATTATTATTTTATTTTGTTAGTTTAAAATTAAAATTCATAAATCGTTTTCCCGATATTTTTTTTGTTTGACGTGATATGTGTAAGGTTATTAATAATGTAAAATACTTTAAATAAAAATTAACCAAGGAAGACAATAAATTGAGTTATAAATAACATTAGTTAGTATATTTTTTTATGTTTAATCTTAGCGATATATATATTTTTTTTTTACTTGAAAAACGGAGAAACTGTGGTTTCTTAGTCACTTAAACTAAAAATACACCTTAACCACAAAATTAATGTCACTCGACACGTGTTTCGACTTCACAAGAAGTCCTCATCAGGAGCCTAACGATTCCAGACTTATCGATATTTAAAATAATTAAATAACAATTAATACTTAAGTATTTGAGTCGCATATCTCAACTTGAGAATAAAAATTAAGTTATGTTTAAAATAATTATTATTTTTATTGTTATTTTATCATGATGTATTAAATTGATAATCATAAACTGTTTTCATAATAATTATACTGTGCATATCGTCAATCTCAATAAGAGGGGCACCCGGGGAAAAATCTAATTCAAGTACGCTGAATTCAATGGTGCTAGTCGTTTTTCAAAGTTAAATCGCGATTTTTAGAAATCTTGAATTCAATTTTTGAATTAATTGTTGGGCAAAAATACAGCTGTTTAATGAAAAATTGAAAAAATCAAAAGCGTTTTACGTGTTAACATTCGATCGCTCGGTGGCACGAGTTTATAATATCCAATCACTTTAAAATTTTGTATACATTATCTTTTTCGTACCTTTTAGAAATTAGGGGGGTGACCTTAAAGAAATTCGAAAATAAGTAAATTAAGGGCCACCCTAATTTATTTATACATATATATTTTGATAAATCTCTTTCCTGTTTTAATTTATATTTGTTATTTGTGTAGGTGGCGCATGTTGGGCGGGTGTTGCACGGAGTGGCCGGTGTACAGAACTCGTACAGGAGAGAGTATCACGTGAGGAATGTTGCTCGGCGTCAAACAACGTCGCGACGGCGTACAGCGACGCAGATCTCGACGCTGGATCACTGTTCTTCTGGCGCGTACTCGGTGGAGGTGTCGCTTGTACGACATGCAAACGTAAGTCAACTTACACTATACTTTTACTCACAGGCAAACGTCAATGTCATGTCACAGATTACATATTTATCTTGTGTAGGACTCGTTAAACTCAAATGTCATAAATATAGGTATATTGTTGTAATAATCCATTTTAAAAAATTACAAAATCAAAATTTGCTTGAGGTCTTAATTGTAGCTCACCTTTAGACTGTTTTTTATTTCTATTATACAGGGTGGTTCGGTTTGGGATACAGATATTTTAGGAGCTGATTCCCTGACTCATTGTGAGTAAGAAATTGTGCGGGAAGGGGGGGTCTATCTTCAACACCCTCTGTTTAAAAATTTTCCTTCAGAGTAGTTCTTACAACAAAGATTATCTCATTACTTTCAAAGTAACGTATCTAGAGCAACCAAAATGAGTCAGTTTCATAGGTAATTAACTAACATAAATTTCAGTATTACGGTTATTGCTATCCGTGTTTCTATTTCCGAGTTATAGCTCATCAAAGTCGAAAAATATCATATTTTTTTGAAAAATTTTATGAAAATGTCATTTTTCTCCAAAAGTACCTGTTTTATATGGAGTATTTTATTTAATTTTTAGGTACGTCATAATGTTACCTACAAATTCACTACTACAAGTTTGAACCTGGGTCTTACAGTTTTCCAGTTATAAATTAATCTCCAAAGTAACTATTTTGCTACCTGCCCTATTAAATGAAACAGTCATATAATTTATTAGTTTATAACTACATAATTTTGTTATTATTGTTATTATTTACCATAAAAATAATTATTTACCGGAAAACTGTAAATATCTCGTCTCCTCTATAGATATCTAAAAATATTTTATTTCCATAGACACATGCGTTGGTGTACAGTGCGGCGAGGGCAGACGATGTGTCCAAAGGAAGAGCGGACCAAGATGCGTCTGCGCTCCGGTATGCCGGAACGGTAACGGCGATGTTGCCGGTCCGGTATGCGGGTCGGACGGTAGATCGTACAGATCACTGTGCAGGCTTAAGAAGCGCGCATGTAGACGGAAGACAAGCGCGCTATCTGTAGCGTATCATGGACATTGCCAAAGTATGTACATTATTTTATCTATATCTATAAAATAGTTTGTCCTTAACCACTCATTCACTCATATATCAACGTACAGCCCAAACCCCTTGACCTAGAAACGTGAAATTTCGTAGGTGCCTTCCTTTTATAATGTAAGCACCCACTAAGAAAAGATTTTTCGAAATTCAACCTCTACGGGGTTAAAACAAGGTATCAAAGTTTATATAAAAAATATTTTTTTTTGTTCGCATTTGATTGAAACTTATCGAACATACTCTACAATATAAATAATGAAACAATTATTTCAGCCTTTCCCAAAATCTAACTCCTAAGGTGATAAGGGGGTGGAAAAATTTGTAATTTTTTTTATATTCACCGAATGAAACATGGCACAAGTAGGTACTCTACAAGACAAATATCAGTTACGAAAATTCAATCTCTATGGGAATGAGGGAGGGGGGTAAAATTTTGATATATTTATCTTCATAATTGTTCATGATATTAAAGTTAATTCGAACAAATTAATATTTTTAATTAAAATGAAAGTTCGATAATCAAGCGCTAATAGCATGGGACGGGGACGAGGATGGATTTAGATATTTTTATCTGCATACCTGCTTTACTTATTTTTTATTTTTATTTTTTATTAAATGTTTATGTCCCTGGAGCTGTCTGGTTCCTTTAGACAGCGATATTATAAAGGTAAATCCGGGCAAAATAGTCTTCTATTAAAATAAAAATTTCGACATTCAACCCCTAATGGCGGGGGTAGACAGGGTCTGTGTTTTTGATATGTTTATCTGTATAGCTGCTTACGTTATAATGGTGGAGTCGGGCAAAATAATCTGTAATAAAAAAATTCGATATTCAACCTCTAATGATGAGGGTAGACAGGGGGTTAGTTTTTACAATATTTAACTAAGATCAGAGATATTTACGTTTTTTTATAGGTAATGAATAAAAATCAATATAAAAAAATGTATGGAGGGTTCTAATTAGTTTCGAAATTTACGCGAGCGAAGCCGCGGGATTCCGTTACTTTAATGATAATCTGATAGATATATGTGTTAATATTTTAAATTTTCATAAAATTTAATACATTCTAAACTACAAAACTGAAGGCTGTTTTTTCGATTTGTGATTAGAATTTGTGTTCCACTTTAATAATTATAAGCTAGATATATCTAAGTGAGATAGACTTCGGACGTTGATGGGTGTTGTACATACGCAGTGCCTTGAGGAAAAATCAGACAGATTCATATCATGTAAAACCGTTTATCTAAATAATTCTAACTAGATACAAATCTTGCAAAAAATGTAAAATAATTTATCTTAAATATTCTTTATAGGTACATAATTTTAATTCATTTAAAAACATTATACTTACATTAGCTGTAAGCTAGCCAAGTAATGGTCTATTAATTAGCTAATTAATGTGCAAAACTTATTACTGTTTTAATATAATGTTTTATATATAATTTTTTAATCGAAAAATATAATTTTGAAACAAATACTAACAAAATTTAAATGTAAACTCAAATATGGTAAATAAAATATGTATGTAGTTTTCGCGATTATCCTGATTTTTATTAAAAAACAATTTTTTGTCACAAAATAATTTAAAACGTAGGTATCTAAAAAAATGTTGAAATTATTTTCATAATATTCAGAGAATTTCAAAACGTTATTAATATTTATTCTAAACTAGCTTTTATTCTAAAATCGTCACTTTTAGGTTCTGATATCTCAAAAACCTCAAAAACCTGACGTGATGGAACCATTTGCTCTGACCAGTATTAATAAATCATTTAGGAAAAAATACTGTGATAAACTAGATTAATTTGACATACTTAATTTTTCAATTTAATTTTTTATCTATTAATAAAAAAAATCTGAAAATGTGTGTATTTTTCTTGATATGATAAAACTCAATATATAACAAAAATTCTTGAAAAATACGGAGAAAAAAATATACCACGACATAGATATTTGTTTAAGCTTTCTATTTTTATAATAATTCTGTAATTTTCATTTGAAAATATTGAATGTAAGCCTAAAAACATAAGAATTTCGAGAATATCCCATTTTTCATTCGATCGTCAATTGTCACTGAATTACTTGTATTTGTCATTTCCCCTCAGGGCTAGATTTGTGCAAATAATTTTTGTTTTCTACGGTGGCGACATCTCGTACAATTTAGTTTCAGAAAAATCCACATGAACAGCTTTGAGGGTTAATATTTCATATTCCCTTAACTTTTTGTTTCCACAGGCACCTGCGACAAGGTACGATGCGGCACGGGCAAACACTGCGTTGTCGATCAGAACCTGAGTCCACATTGTGTCCGGTGTGGCGTGCGGTCGTGCTCGGATAGCACTACAAAACCATCGAGGCCCGTGTGCGGAGCCGACGGTATCACGTATCCTTCGGCGTGCCACCTACGCGAGGCGGCGTGCCACAGTGGCCGTGCCATACCAGTCGCCTACCGAGGACGCTGCAAACGTAAGCTGAGCGGACCTCATAGTGTGTGGTATTTTATTATTTCTTTGTGTTTTTTCATTTATATCTTCGGACCTAGTTGAAATTATTAAATTAATTATTTATTTAACAACTATGAATATTACTATATAGAAACAAGTAATGGACGATTAATTGTTATTATTAAAATAAAGCTTTGGCGATTGTTAAAAACTAATATACACTGGTAGAAAGGAGTAAGTAAACCTTGTTTTGTATATAACGAAAACAATATTTTCTTAAGATAAGCAATAATCTCTTAAACCAACTATAGTATTCTTGAACGAAGAAATAACGTAGTTGGATTAAGAGTATGTTTCTTATATTAAGAAAATATTGTTTTCGTAATATACAAAACAAGATTTTCTTGGTCCAATACAGTTTTTTTCTGTGTAGTGGTTTGTTTATTCAGTTATAACCATTGTTGGACAACAATAACGTTACTGTACAGTGGGTATTAATTTTCTTGTTTTCGAATTTCTTTAAGGTCACCCTCAAAATTCTTAAAGGTAAGAAAAAAATAATGTACACGAAATTTTAAAGTGGTTATATGATATTATTAACACGTGCTCCCGAGAAATCGAATATTAACACGTAAAATGCATTTGATTTTTTAAAATTTTCTTTAAACAGTGAAAATTGAATGGATTTTGATGTTCTAAAACGCATTTTAAAGCTGACACTTTCTAGTTTTTGTAGTTACCTTTTATTCAATTTTTTTATTGCTTCCCACTACTTCTTAAGAGATTTCAGAAAAAGTGAAAGAAGCCTATTTAATAATTCGTTAAAGATGAGTGTACCAGTAACAAAACTCTTTAAAATTCTAAAACAATGATTTGTAATAGTAAAATTAAAATATTTCTGTGATTGATTTCCGGGAAAATTGTAAGTGAATTAATTTAAGTACTAAAACATTTTTTAACGTAATACAGCTAAAAAAAATTTCGTTACATACTCGTACAGTGCACAGATGCGAAAATATGTTTTTAACTGTAACAAAATTAAGTTTCTAACAAAATTTCGGATTACCAACACTGGTTATAACTTATTATGTATAGTACCTAAATATGTAATATTTAACCTATAACTAAAATGACAAAATTTGAAATTAAAAATTAGATACATAAAAATAATCGTTATTTTTCTACCAAAAGAAACGTTAATATTGCTTATATGTAGAACTTAATAATACAGGGCGGTCCGGTTTGGGATACAGATCTTTTAGGAGCTGATTCCCTGACTTATTATGAGTAAGAAACTCTGCGGGAAGGGGGGGGTCTATCTTCAACACCCTCTGAGCTACAGGATGTTTAAAAAATTTTCTTCAGAGTAGTTCTTACAACAAAGATTATCTCATAACATCCAAAGTAACGTATCTAGAGCAACCAAAATGAGTCAGTTTCATAGGTAATAAACTAACATATTTTTCAATATTACGGTTATTGCTATCCATGTTTTTAGTTCCGAGTTATAGCTCATCAAAGTGGAAAAATATATTCTTTTTTGAAAAATTTTATGAAAATGTCATTTTTCTCCAAAAGTACCTCTAATATGGGGTATTTTTTTCAAAAATTTTTGGTACGTCATAATGTTACCTACAAATTCACTACAAAAAGTTTGAACCTGGGTCAGGTTCCAGTTATAAATTAATCCCCAAAGTTTCGCAGAATTTCTTACTCACAATGAGTCAGGGAATCAGCTCCTAAAATATCTGTATCCCAAACCGGACCATCCTGTATAATGGAATTATCCTATATATTTAATTTATCTAAATATATCTGCCAAAGAAATCACTTAATTATATAGTTCTGACATCTACAACCAGTTCCTAATTCAATCGCAACAAAACACAAGGATATGTTACTTTTATAAAGTGAATATTCTATATTAATCTATCGAAAACCTTGTTAAAGTTGTGATGTATACAAAAATACTAATATATTGAAATAATAAAATAACCAATTATTTCTAATATTGATCATTTAACGTTCATAAACTCATACTTATATACAATCCATATTCTACATTAATATGTAAGTAATATTACACAAATTATCCCTTATTTAGTGGCGTAGCTAGAGATCGTTGCGCCTTTGACGAAAACCCCCCTCATATTTATATTAAACTAATAATAAATATCTTGTTTTATATCAATTTTAAAAAGAGAACATTCTCAACTACATTAGTAGAAAGGAATTCTCAAACCAAGTAAACCTTGTTTTGTATATAACGAAAACAATATTTTTTTAAGATAAGCAATAATCTCTTAAACCAACTATAGTATTCTTGAACGTAATTGGATTAAGAGTATGTTTCTTATATTAAGAAAATATTGTTTTCGTTATATACAAAACAAGGTTTTCTTGGTCCAATACAGTTTTTTTTCTGTGTATAAATATAAAATCAAATACAGGGTATTCAATATAAAAAAGTCATATTTCAATACATCTTTAACATCTAAGAGTCAATTATTTTTTTTTTTAAAGACTAATACTTTACTCATTTAACTGATCTTCTAGCTCGAACTATAACAAAGAAAGCAATGATTTCTCGGTTTCCGCGAACACCCTGTATATTATATGTGATTGTATTCAAGTAACGAAAAATAAAATTATAATCTAGGCTAGGAAGTGACATGTACCAAAATGGTACCGTACTATGATATATGAAGACATGTATTAAAAATTATGTGTATACAATATAATAAATTCTGCAAAACTAACAAGACATCTTCATGAAATGACCGGTGACAGTGTGAGAAAAATTTTACAGACGTGTGGAGAATTTTTAGAAACATACCGAAAAAGTTTAGAAATTTGATATAATTTTATACACAAGTTTTTGTGAGACTGAATTTAGTTTAGTGAAAAATATTTCTGGCGGTATGTTTGATATACAAATTATTGCAGTAAAAAATAGTTTTGAATGCTTTTATAAGAATCTGATTTTAAATTTAAATAGAAACATATAAAATTTTTACAACTTTTAAACAATACTTCATTTAATTTATGGTTTCTCCTTAGAGCAGATACCTACTAGAGGCAACCTTTCCGTCCGCCGTGTGACCAAGCGTGCGAGAGAGAAAACGCTATAACGCTACAGCGCTACATTCTTTCTATCTCGCTCCGCGTGCTGGTTAGTCGGTGGGGAGAGGCAAGTGCGTCTCGCTATTATCAGTACCAATCAGCACGCGAAGCGAGAGAGTAAGTATGTAGCGTTATTGCGCTTTCTCTCTCGCATACTTGTTTTGCACGGCCGAGTGGTGAGACTGTCTCTAGTATGTATATGCTCTAAGGGTTTCTCCGATGATGCATTGCGCAACCCTGAACATTTTACCTATTGAAAAATGTAAATAGTCAATAAACACATATATACTATATTTATTAGAGTGCGTCAAAAAAAATTGCTCTCGTTACGAATTGCGTTAGTTTTTCAACTTAAAATAAACCCTGTAGTTCAATTTTAAGAGGTGCCACAAGAGAGGGAGTCCATTTTCCGTTTAAATAACATGGTAAAATGATTCTCTAGTACTTAAGTTAGTATTACTGATTCATGATAACTGATAAAAAATTTATTGACGTCATTTTGTAGAGAATAAAATTATGTTTTAATAATGCTAGTTATCGGCTTGATCATTCCTTTTTCGACAGCTCAGTAGTGGGGTAATAAATTGATATTATTGAAAAGTGACATTAAAATGATGAAATGTTAAAAAATAAATATTTAAAAAGCTTGTAAGATTTAACTCAGTGCATTTACAACTAAAGCTCTCTGAAGTAGTATTATAGAGAATTAAATTTCCTACAAAATTACTATTTAACTATTTTTTATAGAAACAATAGTTTTACCGTGAAAGCCTATTAAACGTACAATTTAACAAATAAATCACTTTGAATGCCTGTAACTTTTGATATGTTAAATTGAGAGACATGACTTTGTAGACAATTTTAGAGATAATTTTATCTTCTACAAAAAATTCTACAAAAAGATGTCTTTAAAAAGTTTCATCAGCTATCATGAATCAGTAATACCAACTTTAGTACTAAAGAATCATTTCCTCATGTTATTTAAATGGGAAACAGGACCCCCTACTCTTGTGGCACCTCTTACACAGGGTAATCCTTCAGGGAGGATTTATTTTGAGTCAAAAACGTATTTCGTAATGAAAACAAAATATTTTTTGGCACATTTTATTATTTCAAATTTTCTTTTAATTTTTAGAATTAATTCAGAATAAGTTATTTAGTTCAATCTTATATTTATATATCAGCATTTATTTAAAAACTAAAACTGCATGTAAACAATTTCACAATTCGATCATTTAAATTCATACCAAGTTTCATTAGCTTCCCAAGCCAATCGGATATTTATAAAATATACCTTTAGTAAATCAGCATCTCTCATATCTGTCACATTTCCCTCGCTGATTGCCGGTCTGATTGTTGCAGAAGGGGCAACATGCGGCAACGTACGGTGTCGAGAACGGCAGCAGTGTTTGAGTCACATGTCAACGGGAGCCGCGCGTTGCGTCACGTGCGGCGGTCAGAAGTGTCCGAGACGCGCCCGCGCTCGCGCCGGTCAAACCGCCATGCCGATGGTGTGCGGCACAAACAACCGCACTTATCCGTCCTGGTGCCACATGCTAAAGGACGCCTGCGCTACCGGGTACACCATTGACACACAGCACTCTGGACCATGTGTCCGTACAACCAGTGAGTTTTAATTTTAATTCCGGTATTATAAAAGAGCATGGACAGCGGATTCTGTATTAACCCATTACTTTTCAGTGTCCTATTTATAGGACAGCATATATTCTATTTTTTTCTCTGATATAATAACGTTGTTAATTTGATTAGGGGAGAGTAGGGATAAAAGTAACGCGGGATGAAAGTAACAAACGAGATTTCGAGCAAACTATAATACCTGTATGAACCTGTCAAGGATTTTTATATGTTTTTTCGACTCCCCTTTCACCTCAGTAACAATCACAACGTTACGACAATTGGTTATGTGTACAAAGTTAATTTTTGTTTCTTTATTAGTAAAAGGTAACTATAATCTTTATTATAAATATTGTAGTATACTTATCTATTTTAACTTTTTGCTTTACAAAAATTTCGTTTCTTAATTAATTTTTTTATATAGAGGCACATGTTTGTCTGATTTTGAGAAATCAAGAATGAGGGATGAAAGTAACAATTTGTTACTTTCATCCCGATTGCAGTAGTATATATGTACCAAAATAGGTGTTTTATAAAAATTATTTTATTATAATTATTTATAATAATGAAATTAGTTATGTTTATCATAATTTATAATTTAATAATTCTGATTAATTTTTTTATTGATTCCCTTAAATAAAATGGCGCATAGTAGTATAAACATAATGGTGACCGGAAAGAAGCCCACAGGAAAAAAGCCCATAGGAAAAATACCCACAGGAAAAAAGCCCACAGGAAAAATACCCACAGAAAAAAGCCCACACGGAAAAATGCTCACGCGGAAAAATGCTCACACGGAAAAATGCTCACACGGAAAAATGCTCACACGGAAAAAAGCCCACACGGAAAAATGCTCACATGGAAAAATGCTCACACGGAAAAAAGCTCACACGGAAAAAAGCCCACACGGAAAAATGCTCACACGGAAAAATGCTCACATTAAGAAATAAATAGGATACAGAATATGTTAAAAAAAATATATAGAAAATCACAAATATTTAATTTTGCTAACAAAATATTGGGGCGAATGGGGATTAATCTAGTATAAAATACGGGAATTCAATCTCCGCATTGGTTAGGGCAATCTATTGTGGCGAAAGGGGATTAATCTAGTATAAGAAACGGGGATTCAATCTCCGCCTTGGTTAGGGCAATCTATTGGGGCGAAAGGGGATTAATCTAGTATAAAATACGAAAATTCAATCTCCGCCTTTGTTAGATTATAACCAAACCGGAGATTGAATCCTTTCTGGGAAATTATTAAGTAAATATATTTTTAGATTGAATATTTGATTGATAATGTAACAAGCTGAACAGGTATTTATATTGTAAATATATAAGGTCAATACAATAGCTAACATAGGTACATGAAATATGTTAAACATTTGTATCCTATTTATTTCTTAATGTGAGCATTTTTCCGTGTGAGCATTTTTCCGTATGGGCTTTTTTCCCTGTGAGCTTTTTTCCCTGTGAGCATTTTTCCGTGTGAACATTTTTCCATGTGAGCATTTTTCCGTGTGGGCTTTTTTTTGTGGGTATTATTCCTGTGGGCTTTTTTCCTGTGGGTATTTTTCCTATGGGCTTTTTTCCTGTGGGCTTCTTTCCTAGAACCAAACATAATATAGATTTAATACTTATATATTATGTTTATACTAACTACTATGTGCCATTTGTAACAAATCGCGATCTTCACTATCATTTATTTTTTTAAGAACCATAAACTTTATAAGAATTGTATATATGCCGAAAGGAAGAAGAAAGTGTAAGTATATTAAGAAATAATTATGAGTTTCATAACTGTACACAAATTAAATATATAACACAAAAGTGAAAATTGTTACTTTCATCCCTGGTCTCTCCTACTGATATGTTTTTTAAGTCTCTACTTACAATAATTTTTAAAACGAACTCTAGAGTTTATGCAAAGAAAAATTAAAGTAACAGTGTAATTATTCCAGCGATAGCCGACATTTATAGTTACATTTTTTCACTTAATAAAGTTTTTTTAAACTGACGAAACTATATATATAATATTACTTATGATAGTGTAAATAAAGCATAACAATATCAAGAATTTCAAAAATAAATCCAGGTACAGACTATCGTCGTTAAAAAAAGTGTTGTCCTATAAATATGATATTGGGTTCTCATGATAATAATCTAGTCTACGACTGATAATTATTATGTCTTGTATTGAATTTATCTTTTTGATCATATTTTCAATAAGAATTGAAAACTAGATGAAAAATTCGAAGAAATAAAAAGTCGGGAAGTAATGGGTTAACATAATGATGGTGTAACATTTCTCCAAAACAGTGAGAGAGATATGTACTGCGGCGTTTAGGAATTTAGGATATATCTATCTCTTTTTCTAAGAATAGTGAAATAAAAACTCCTGTTTAAATAAGGATAAGTTACTTATCCTCATTTAAGGAGTTTTTGATAAGTATATCTTAAACTAGTTTTCATCTCTTTCCATCGACACACCCAAAAAAGAAATTAGTAAGTATTACAGTGCGGCATGTTGCAAAATCGCTTCGAACCGTCGAATTGTAAAATTTACAAACTATTACTAATGAATCCGGCCAAGTGCTAGGAAAATGAGCTAAAATTAACAATGTTTACAGTATCTACTGCTTATTTTCCTTGTGTTTACTTGATTTACAAGACGAAGTTGTAATTTTTGCTTAAGTTCTTGTAAATTTTACAATTTGACGGTTCGAAGCGATTTTGCAACATGCCGCACTGTAATACTTACTAATTTCTTTTTTGGGTGCACGACTCTTTTTTCGCGCGGTCCATGCTCTATGTCTATGATAAAAGAGCTAACAAAAATTGCTAGCTAGCAAGCACTTTCAATTTTATTTATGTAGTATTTACCAAAATTTTCTAGTAGTACGTATAGTTATTAATTGTATTTTAATTTGTTTCAGGTCCGTTGTATACTGCTAACCATACTATAGCAGATATAGCAGATAATAATTCATAGCTGAACCAACTTGTATTACAATCATACGATTAATTATTATCTTCAGATTCGTTTTTAATCATTGTAAAGTTTTGTAGATGTTATTTATTTATATATAGCATAAAACACTTAATAGTTTATAATGTTGACTTAATCGTATCACAGTTTTCAGTTGTAATAAAATAATATAAAATGTCTATTATAGTTGATTTACTTTTTCCTGGTAAATATTTTCCTTATATTTATATACATAATAAATATTGGAACAACATTATAAACATGTATCATTATTTTATATAGGGTCAACTGGGGTAAAAGTGAAACAAAATACAAATCTTTCATTTTTTTGGCAGTTAACGATGCAAATTCATATTTTAATTTTTTCTACTAGATGTGCCTATGAATAACCCTTTCAAATACCTACGTCATTTGAATTGTACCATACAACACAGATTTAAAAAATGAAAAATGTGTGTTTCATTTTTAACCTCTAGTTTGGGAAAAAGTGAAACAGGTAAGGGTAAAAATGAAACAGGCTTCTAACTTTCATATAATGCGTTATATTTATATTTGCTGGGTAAAAATGAAATAAGTGGGAAAAACTACATAGGAAACATGTGTCGCACCTTGCTAGGTTATAAATGTCTAACCAGCAGGTAATGAAATATATTTAATGGTTATGGAAATTACAATAAAACTTAGAATATGCTTGCGAATAATGTATTTTTTTTAAATAATATTCGTTCTTGCTAATATATCACATACAATGTGTACTCTTAATATCATCCTAAATACATCTGCAAAGTTTGAAAAATATCAGATAAATATTTAAACCGAAAATGAATTTTTTAAAATTAATGGGGTAAAAGTGAAACATTTTTTTGTGCTCTTTTAACTGTTTTTAAACTCTTGCATTGCATAAAAAACATCGATTTTCAAAACATACAAATTGTTCCGTAGACCCCTGATGTACTATTGACTATTGACCCCTTTCAAACTTCCATAGGATCGGAATTCCGGTACAGCCTTATTTAGGACCTTTTTAACGTAATTTCGTGGCATTTTGAAGACTGCAGCCAAAATGATGCGTCCACTCTGAAATCTGCACTCAAACTGACTTTAACTGTAACATGTGTGACTTGTCCAGACTTGCAAAAACTGGTTCAGATTATCCCCGACTGTGTTTCATATTTTCCCATATTTCTGTTTCACTTTTTCCCGAATTTCTAAATCTTAATTAGATGGAAAATACTTATCGAAAAATTAAAAAAAAAAACTACAAAGGCAACTTTGATTTATTTTCTTTGTGGCATATCAATGTGAAATTTGTAACTTTAATTTATACCTGAGTTATGCAGAAAGTTATGTGCAAAGAATTAAAATTTAATTCACACGTTTTGCCATCGTCTAACAGAAAAGTCTGTAGGGGGGACATATATATCACTTACTAGAGGATTTATATTTTCAGATCGCTTTAACAAATCTTTAAAGATCATGTCAGTTTTTATAATTCTTCTGTAAAGAAATTAGTTTTTTAGTTAGAAGCTTGTTTCACTTTTACCCCATTTTTTTCGTGTTTCATACTTACCCCAGTTGACCCTATAAGTTAAAACAAATTATGACGAAAAGGTTTGATAAAATAAATACATGTTATACCATTTATCATATAAAATAGATGATATTTTATATAATGTACGAGATATACATAGGTGGGCACAGTTAATCGAAAAGTTAACTTCGTTAATCGTTAACTCGTTAATAAAAAAGTTAACTTCGTTAATCGTTAACTCGTTAATAAAAAAGTTAACTTCGTTAATCGTTAACTCGTTAATAAAAAGGTTAACTTCGTTAATCGTTAAAGCGTTAAAATTCCAAAAATTTAACGGAAATTAAAGTTAACCGAAAATTTAACGAAAGTTAATGTTAACCGTTAAAAGTTAACCATCCAAAATGTTTGAAGAACTTTTTTTTGCTATTTCGACAACTTTCTTATGTACTTGTCATCAAACAACCAATGTAACGGACTAAAGTTAACGGAAGTTAACAAAAGCGTTAACATTTTTTTGAGTTAACTTAAAAGTTGATCCGTTAAGCATTTTGTTAACTTCGTTAATTAACGATTAACGGATTAACGAGTTAATGCCCACCTATGTGTATATATTATTGTTATTTTAATATGCTACCAGGAGAAATTAAAAATACTATACTTCTCTCTATCTCTGTAATATACTAAAAAAAAATTGAAACGTTGTTAACGATATCTAGATACTGTGTTAAAACTAGACGTCAGTTAGTAGAATAAATAAAAATAAAATACAAGTATTCATTACCTACAACTGTTTCATTGTTCTTTTATTTATTTGTATTTATTTGACAGGTACATTTTCAACAATTTGTCATTGTCAATTATAATTGTTTTTGGGATCTTTTAATAAATAAATACGGCGCGTACTCAAAAACGTTGAGCAAACAACTTTTTACAAAAATAAATTTTGTACATACTAACATCCAGGAACGTATTATATGATTGTTAGAACTACAGCAGAAAATAAAGAAAATTTATTGTATATTTGTGTTGATTTTATTTTTTAACCCCTTTGAAAATTTACCTTCAAAATAATTGAGAACTAAAATTATGACTTCTCCCAATTTTTTCATGTATACTCGTATTATGATTTTTTCTGGTAGCTGGATAATTTTAAAAGAAGAATATAGTTTTTTGACATTTATTTATAAATTCCATTTCCGCAGAAAATCAATTTTTTGTTAAATTTAACAAACATGCAACGAAATAGTTAAATTCTGAACTTCGAAACCGTAACCGAAATAGTTAGATTCTGAACTCCGAAAGTCCGAAACCGTATCCGAAATAATAAGATTCTGAACGCTGAAACCATATTCGAAATAATTATTTCGGATAGTTTCTTACTTGTTGCCCCGAGCCTCAAGACGCAAATAAAATATATGAGCAGACATAGGTGGCACAGTTAACCGAAAAGTTAACTTCGTTAATAAAAAAGTTAACCTCGTTAATCGTTAAAGCGTTAAAATTCTTTAAATATAACGGAAGTTAAAGTTAACCGAAAATACCGAAAATGTAAAGGAAGTTAAAGTTAACCGTCAAAAGTTAACCTTCCAAATGTTTGAAGACCTTTTTTTTGCTTTTTGTTAACTTCGTTAATTAACGATTAACGGATTAACAAGTTAATGCCCACCTATGCGAGCAGATTATAAATTTGTATAATTTGAATAAAATAGGTTTAATAAATCTTAAAGCTGATAAAAATTGGAACAAAATGGTGTTTTTAAAAAATGATGTACCATAAATAGTTATTGAAATAGAGTCTGCGTAAAAATTATTTAGCGACGTCGAGTTTGAAATTCCCACCTTAAAAGTACTCACAGAATAGGAATACATACATTGATATTCATTATTCATAGATTAAACAGTATATTTTTGACTGACATTTAAGTGATTTGCATAGTTAACCTACAAAAATGAGTTTGAATTGAAATTAATTAATTTAACTTATATTTCGAAGATTACAATAAGAACAATGGTTTCAAAAGTAGTCATTTTGGCCCTTATTTATAATTTCTTCATTCCAACTCAATGCGCAAGTGACTATCAGGTTAATTGAAAACTACAAATCAAAATGTACTTATTTATTTACAAAACAATTTATAGCTTCCAGAAGGCTTCGAGCAGTCAACTCACACAAATAATTGGGCAGTATTAGTAGATACTTCAAGATTTTGGTTTAATTATAGACATGTGGCAAATGTCTTATCGATTTATCGAAGTGTCAAACGTTTAGGCATTCCTGATAGTCAAATTATACTAATGACTGCTGATGATATGGCTTGTAATCCTCGAAATCCACGTCCTGCCACTGTGTTTAATAACGCAAATCAACATATAAATGTTTACGGTGATAATGTTGAAGTCGATTACAGAGGTTATGAAGTAAGTACCTATATCGTAATACCCTGATTCATATATTAAAATCAAACATGATTAAAGAATCTTAGGGCAGGAAGGAGTGACAGGGGTTTGAAATTAATGGAATTATATTTACGTTAATCTTTTGTATTCTGTTTAAAATTTAATTTAAGGGGGATGGCCACTGTGACGGAAATTTTTTTTTTCTTAGATTTTTTTAAAGTTTACATATTCATAAATATGTATACAAAAAATTGAGTTTAAATTTTGAAAATTGACGGAGTTACAGTCAATTTAGTGAGACGATGTAGCACGGCCGGTTATGACATAACAAAAACATTAAACACGTTTATCTCGGAATGATATTTTGCGACCTGGTCGACACGATTCCTCCAAGACTAATAAACCGATTTCAATTTTTTTTTCTTAATATAGTAGCTATCGTTGAACGTAGCCGATTTTTGAAATTTTGATAATTACTATTTTTAAAACCGCTCTAATAAAAAAAAGGATGTGGCTATTTGCACATACACTATGTGCAAGCAATTGGCTATTCGAACATACACTATGTGCAAGCAATTGGCTATTCGAACATACACTATGTGCAAGCAATTGGCTATTTGCACATACTGAATGATCTGAATGTGAACCGAAACCCCTAAATCTAGAACCGTGAAATTTCAGGGGTGTATTTATTTTATGTCGTAAATACCCACTAAGGAAATATTTTTCGAATTTCAGCCCCTACGGGGGTAAAAGAGGGTGTAAATTTTTGTATGGAAAAAATATTTTTTCGATGGATTTACTTGAAACTTAAAATACACACTCTACATTACCAATAATGAAACATGTATTTCAGCATATCCTAAAATTCAACCCCTGAGGGGTTGCAAGGGGGTGTTAATTTTATGAAATTTCGGAATATGAATCTACATAACTGTTTATGATATTGAGGTAAATACGGACAAAGAAAGTAATCTATACTAATATTATAAATGCGAAAGTGTGTCTGTCTGTGTCTGTTTGTTTGTTACCTTTTCACGGCTAAACCGCTGTACCGATCTTGATGAAATTTGGCAGGGAGATAGCTTACATCCTGAGACAGGACATAGGCTATTTCGAATCTCAAAAATTCATCCCCTAAGAAATTTCAAGGGGGTGGAAATATTTGTATGGGAAATATTTCACCCTCTGTCACATATTAAGGGTTCTAATTATTTTCATTCGATCCAGCGGGAAAAATACTACGGGAGTGAGGGGTTTTAGGGGGAAAAACAACCCCCTATCTCCCATAGGAACCGAGATATTTACGATTTTGTAAAATAAATGAAAACCAAAATAAAAGAAAATATATATATATTTCACCCCCTTTCACATATAAAGGGTTGTAATGAGTTTCATTCGATCTGGCGGGAAAATACCACGGGGTAGGGGTTATAAGGGAGATACAACAACTCTTCATATGTGGAAGGGAGTGAAATATATATATTTTCTTTTATTTTTGTTTTCATTCATTTTACAAAATCGTAAATATCTCGGTTCCTATGGGAGTTAGGGGGTTGTTTTTCCCCCTAAAACCCCACACTCCCGTAGTATTTTTCCCGCCGGATCGAATGAAAATAATTACAACCCTTAATATGTGACAGGGGTTGAAATATTTCCCATACAAATATTTCCACCCCCTTGCAATTTCTTAGGGGATGAATTTTTGAGATTCGAAATAGGATGTAAGCTATCTCCCTGCCAAATTTCATCAAGATCGGTACAGCGGTTTAGCCGTGAAAAGGTAACAAACAAACAAACAGACACAGACAGACACACTTTCGCATTTATAATATTAGTATAGATTACTTTCTTTGTCCGTATTTACCTCAATATCATAAACAGTTATGTAGATTCATATTCCGAAATTTCATAAAATTAACACCCCCTTGCAACCCCTCAGGGGTTGAATTTTAGGATATGCTGAAATACATGTTTCATTATTGGTAATGTAGAGTGTGTATTTTAAGTTTCAAGTAAATCCATCGAAAAAATATTTTTTCCATACAAAAATTTACACCCTCTTTTACCCCCGTAGGGTCTGAAATTCGAAAAATATTTCCTTAGTGGGTATTTACGACATAAAATAAATACACCCCTGAAATTTCACGGTTCTAGATTTAGGGGTTTCGGTTCACATTCAGATCATTCAGTATGTGCAAATAGCCAATTGCTTGCACATAGTGTATGTTCGAATAGCCAATTGCTTGCACATAGTGTATGTTCGAATAGCCAATTGCTTGCACATAGTGTATGTGCAAATAGCCACATCCTAAAAAAAAATAGGTCTTAAAAATGAAAAACAATTTCGAACGATCGCCATTTTGTGATAAAATAAAATAAAATAAAACGGTTACGTGCAATGATAGATACATTCATATAGATATTGATAAAATTTTTATTTATTTTTTTCATATAACCTTTCTCGATATTTCGAGTCGACCATAGAGAAAAATATTTTTTTTGGTCGTCACATCGAGGCTCATAACTTTGTAAATATTTAATATTTTTCAATAAAAATTGATATTAAATAAGTTGAATATATACTTAATAAAATGTCCTTTACCTGATTCAAAAATAATAATTAGTTATATCTGTGAAAAAAATTCCCAAACATTTACAATTTTTTGATCCGTAGATTAGGTAGTACAGTTATTTCAGGTCACGTTTTTTTTTAAATTTCTTTAGGTAACAGTGGATAATTTTGTTCGGCTATTAACTGGGAGATTGCCTCCAGGAATTCCTCGTTCAAAGCAATTACTTTCTGATGAAGGTAGTAATATTCTTATTTATTTAACTGGGCATGGTGGAGATGGTTTCCTTAAATTTCAAGATTCTGAAGAAATTACTAGTCAAGAATTAGCCGATGCATTAGAACAGATGTGGCAAAAGCGAAGGTATTAATTACCAAATATCATACATCTCTGAAATGTTATTGTTTTTTTTTGTTATTTCCAGATATAATGAAATATTTTTAATGATTGATACGTGTCAAGCAGCTTCAATGTATGAGAAATTATATTCACCAAACATTTTAGCAGTTGCCAGTAGCCTTGTTGGAGAAGATTCTTTATCGGTAATAAAATAGATAACTCTTTTTATTGATTAAACATTCTAAACCATGCCGATTTGTTAAAAATATTGGGGCTGGGGGGGGGGGGGTGAGTTCAATGGAAATTAACAAAATGGTGACCATTTCAAAAAATTAAGACAAATAGCTTGAAAATTCTTTGTTTAAAATCTTCCACCGTTTTGCAAAGCAATGTTTAGAGAAAAACGCACGTGAGATGCGCCTTGTATCTTGTACGCAGCTGGTTGATTCCTTTTTTTAAGAAAGGCTGTAGCAACTGGAATAATTCATGACCAAAATTTAACTGCACGTTTATGAAAGTCCATATTTTTCGATAATACAAAAAAAAATTTTTTTTTCAAAAAATTTCACACTGAAATGGTCACTTAATAAAAAATTGTTATTTTCTTCTAGTTCCTTATTCAAAAATATTACTCCACTATACAGTGGAATATTGTTAGTATGTATCACTTTAGTACGTTTTTCTTTTTATTCTTCCATTAGATCCCATATTAAAATACTACGTTAGTACATTTTTCTCCCAGTCTCTTCAAAAATGTACTAACAAGGTTCCACTGTATATGATTTTTGTATATTTTTATCGATCTTTACACAGGGAGAAAGTATAAATTTATTGGGAGGGCTTAACTCGCTGAGGATAATACTTAAGTTTTGAGGGTTCCGTGGAAAACTAGGAACCCTTATAGTTTCTCCATGTCCGTCTGTCCATCCATTGCCATAATAACATGAAATTTATTATACAGTCGTAGTTTGATAACCCAAAAACAAAAATGATAAGATTTTTGAAAAAAAAAATTTTGTAGACCCCCCTTCCATAAAATGAAGTGTTTCCAAAAAATTTCGTCGTTCGAAAGGTCTCCTAAAATGCAACAAAAAATATTTCAGACCCTTTTGCTCTCCAAAGTCATTATAAAAGCGTCCCCCCCTCAATTTTCTAAAATATTAATTCAAAAAATCTGAAAAAATTCCAGAATGTAGCTTTTAATTAGTACTTTCACTAAAAATTATAACAAACATTGTAAAAAATATTTTGGACCCCCCTTTCATAGACTGAATAGTGAACTTACATTTTTTTCCCACTTATCCCATTGAGTGGGGCATCATTTGATAGGTCTCCTAAAATGCAATAAAAAATGTCAAATAACTTTTTCATTTTAACCCTTCAGTTACGATATATTTGCTTTTTAACGTCCCCCCCCCTCTTTTTTCTAAACTATCAACTCAAAAAATCTGAAAAAAATCCAGAAAGTAGCTTTTAATTAGTACTTTCACTGAAAATTATAACGAACATTGTCAAAAATATTTTAGACCCCCCTTTCATAGACTGAAAAATGAACTCACATTTTTTTTCATTTATCTCATTGAGTGGGGTTTCATTCAATAGGTCTGCTAAAATGCAATAACAAAAGTCAAATTACTTTTTGAGTTTAACCCTGCAGTCACGAAAATTTTGAAATAGCTTTTTTTATAAATCATAGTGAGAATGACTACGGAACCCTATCATATTAAATGTATTGTATCATTATTAAATATAAAATATTTCAGCATCATATGGATTCAGCTATAGGTGTTTATATAATAGACAGATATACATATTACGCTTTGGAATTCTTAGAAAATGTTGATTCTCAAACTACTAAAACAATGGCTCAATTTGTAAGTATTCTTAAAAAGTTAAAAATAAATTAAATATTCAATAAACGTATACTTCTCTTCATAGCTTAATGTGTGTCCGAAAAAAGTTTGTATTTCAACAGTCGGTGTAAGAAAAGATTTGTTTAGAAGAAATCCAAGCAAAGTGCTTGTAACAGATTTTTTTGGTTCAGTGAGACTTGTTGAAATGACATCACCAGTAGTAAATATTACAATACCAAAGATTCAAGAAGAAAGTAGTGATAGTATTAGGAAAGGTGTTTATTTCTATGTTGATCAATTAGATAAAAATATTTTTAATAAATCATAATTTACGTTAAAATGTACTTTTTTTATTTTCACACTAATAAACGCTATTTATTGAAGTCTCATAATTAATTTGAAACTCAATCAGCTTCTAAAATAAACATTTTGTAGTTCGTGAAATATAAAAGTTAAGATAATATATATGTATTTTTAAAATCACAAAAATAATAATTGATATTGATAGTGGCGACATCTAGTAATCAGCTTAAGAAACATATTGTTACCAACTATAGATCTCTGTATTAACAACATGCTGGTAATGTATTGCAGACATTCATTATTTCAAATCAGCGCCTTTGAAGGTAAGTTGAATATTATAATCATATACTTATCATACCTGTGTAGATAAACAGGTAACTTATAATTAATTAAAAACATCTATGTAGATAAATAGATGTTTTAATTTTTATGTGACGCCATCTAGTGACAAAACTAACAATCACCGACTACAGAAATCTGTATTAACGATATTTTAACTATGTTTTTATGTGGCGCCATCTAGTGACAAAACGAACAATCATAATATTACCGACTACAGAAATCTGTATTAACGATATTTGAAATATATACTTTAATGTAAATATTATATCCGCGCCTCTACCATATGGTGGAGGCGCACCAAAAATAGATGCAATTAAATATTCTATAAATAAATAAATAGTTTTGATATACTAGGTATACCAACGTATGCTGATATATTATATTACACCAGATTTAATATTCCTTCACTGCAGTGCACTAGTAAAAAAATTCAATCAATTTTTTTATCAGAGCGAAATTTGTATGCGTAGTTTTGGAATCACGCAGTTTTAATACATATGATAGCGTCTCTAAGTCAATTACTATTTTGACTTACTCGGAATGGCCTCTGAAAAATAAAAATAAAACTAAAAAGAACATGAACTGACATCTAGCGATAAGAGCTTGAACTATCAAAAATTTTAAGAAAAATATTGTTCACGTTTTTCCCACTAGATGTCGTTACATATATATTTTAAATTTTAATATTTTCTTCTGAAGCCATTCCGATTAAGTCAGTATAATTGTCGAGTTACACACGCTATCGTTTGTACTAGGGCACTCTGTTACCATGTGCATTCATACAAAGCTGCCCTCGAATCATTAAACTGTTTTTTATCAACTTTTATGTGAAAAATTTACTTGAAATTTTTAACAAAAAAAAGAATTTTAATTTGGTCTTATATATGATATCAGCAGGTCTTTTTACATAGGATGACGTGTATAATACTTCTAAATTAAAAAAGGATGTATCATTAACCGTAATGAAAAACACATCCTTATCGAATTTGAAAGTAATAAACATGCCATCCTATGTAAAAGGACACTCTGATATCATATATTACATTAGATTTTAAATTAATTCATTGGTTCAAATTTTGAAGAAAATTTTGAAGACAAAACTTGATAAAAAACCATGTTATCGATCCAAGCGCAACTTTTGATGGGCATATTGGGTATTAGGGTGCCCTAATACATACGATAGCGTCTCTAACTCGACCAAAAAAAAAATTCTCAAAAAAAAACTAAGGTAAGGTAACGGCACTAAAGCTTGACACAATAAAAAAAATAATATGTTTGATTTTTTGCAGAAAATATATTTATTCAATTATAATCAAAATGGGTATGTTAATAATTACAGACACTCTTACAAATCAGCTTAAAATTAAAATAAATAAAGAAATAAACTTATAACTTTATTAAAAAAATCATTTTTGTATGCTCTCTCTTATAACTAATGTTTGACACAGCACAAAAAAAAAATCACTATTAATTGACATTATCGGCGCTAATAGATGACAGAATAATTTTCAAGTTATTACGTTTTGTTATCGTTTCTGGTAGTAATGTTAATAATAAGTTATCCATCCACATTGATTGGTGGGTCAAACTTATACTTAATCCTGTCACCGGTTATAATTATCTGTGGTGGCGACAGGAGTTTGACTATTTGTGATGCGTTAATAGTACTAATATCCGTTTCATTTTCCTTAAAACTTGTTTTTGTACTATCACAGCACAGCATTGCCATAACTTCAGTCTTTTCTTGATCTCTTTTGAATGATACAGACATACATATTCAGCGTTCTATAATACGTCCATTCACAGTATGACCGTTCCATAATACAATGTTCTAACAGTTCTATAGAACGTCTTTCCCCAACCCCCACCATAATACTATTGTGACTGCTATATTTCAGCGCCAATTTTAAATTAACAAATTGACGTTAAAGTCTTCTATGTAGATTTTACACACAAAACTTGTGTTTTGGTGTGACTCAATGTGAAAAAAAAATGAAATTCAATACAAATTTTCGTTGAAATTGAAATATATTAAATAGTATAAAAAAATGTGTAAGGTACATTTTATTTAAAATTTGATAATTTGAAAACGATTAAAAAAGGAAATAACAAAAATAAATTATTTGCATATGATAGAAATCTATACATTTTTCATCCAGTATTAAAGCAACGAATAACAATTGTCTAGAGTTCTAGAGTATCAAAGTTGCAAAAGAAAATTAACATTTTATTGGATAAATTTATGAAAGAAATGAAGAAAGTGAAATATACACGTAATACCAATTAATTTAACATTTCATTATAAAAAATAATACATAATGTATATAGTTGACTGAGTCCATCGTATGGTATTTTTTATGTACATATGTAATTGAAAAAGCCAACAAACTACATAAATAGGATCTCGTTCACCAACAGCGCCATTTTTATTATTATTATTATGTATCTGTCAACTTTTAGGAGTGGTGGTGAGGGCTCCTCTAGCCGACGTTTTGTGGAATTATTGAATTACCGATGGCGAAGTTTTATAGAACGCTGAATGTAATCACCTTGTTGTAATTTTTCATAGTTACTATTATTGTTTTCTTGCTTTATAATTTATCTTTCATTATCCTTATCAGTTTCTTCACTATCCTTATCAGTTTCTATATCATCAATACTATCACCTGAATCTACCCACTCTTCGTCAGTACTTGTATCACTGTTATAATCAGTCTTTTTTGTTTTCTTTTTTATATTTTTTATATTTGTCTTATTTGTTTTATTTATAAGCTTTTGTTTTTTAATTTCTTCGTTGAGCTCCTTTTTCTTTTTTCTTTCTTCAGCCCTTCTTTTCTTTTCTTCGTCAATAGCAGCTTTCTTATTGTCTTTATTTTCATGGCATTTCTGCCATTTGATAGAAGATATAACCGCTGGTATTTTCTCTTTTTTTCTTTTTTTCATATTTTGTTTTGGCGCAGGCCAAAATAAAGCCCTTTTGAATGGACTTGGAATAAGATTAGAGGTTGAAGGTAAGGTTGGATTTGTTGGTGGAACGCTGATATCTATGTTCTTCTCCATATTTTGTTCATTATTTTGGATTATTTGAAGATTATTGCTCTCATTCTGCTTATTAGGAGTTTTGGGATCGACGTCTATGAATTCACAAACATCTGGTAAAATAATTTGTATCGGACTTTCATTTACGCGTGCAAGTATACTTTCATGAACATTATCTTCCAAAACAGATACATTAGAATTTCTAGATTCTTGTAAGGGTTGATCAATTACTGATTTAGATGCCAGATCATCTTTTTTCTGTTTTAATAGAGATTCAGTGTTCTTATAAAATTGAAATAATGCTAAATCTTCTTTCACTCCAAGCCACTCGTCGCAATTCTTAAAAGCCATAATTTTACGATTGTCAACATATTTTTCCATGAAGTTAATACCAGCTTCCAGTTCTTTGATCTCTTTGTTTTGTGCTAAATGTTCAGTAATTGACGTTTTGTTTAATTTATCGTCACAGCAAACAGCATCAGGATTCCATGGAAAAAGCCCACACTTGCGAAAACCGTTTTGAAAAATTGTGGGTACCAATGTATTTGTTATCACTTTTTTCAACAAAGGGCAAAAGTGTGTTTTTCGCAAAGTTGGTGAATCTATATTTTCTACACGCCACTGATGGACTGCACTTTTCCACGCACCCTTTAGGCTCCGAAAAATAGCTACATCCATAGGTTGTAGTAAATGTGTGGCGTTGGGATAGAGCGCAACCAAAATAATACCATTTTCAGAACAAAATTTGCTCACTTGAAGGGTCAAGTGCGACGTATGACCGTCCATAAAAAGTATGACTGGCTTTGGAATCTTTGTTTCTTCCAACCATGTATTAAATATATTGGTTATATATTCATAAAATGTTTCTCCGGTCATCCAACCATTATCAGAACGTCCAATGCCCCAAAACTCGGGTACTGACAGACTCAATTCTCTCGGTATTCTCTCGTATTTGAAGATAACCATGGGAGGTATAATATCGCCAACAGCGTTGCCTCCGAAAAGTACAGTAAGACATTCTTTTTCATCTGAGTTAACTTGTTGGTAAACTGATTTTTCACCTTTAGCTGCCAGAACTTTATTACCTTTAGGATTTAAAAAAAATGCAGTCTCGTCCATATTGAAGATGCGGTGAGGATCTTTCAAAATACTATCAAAGTTGTTTTCGTTTAAATAGCAGAGTACTTCTTCAAACCACTTTTTTAATTGAGATTTTGTTACCGCAGCTCTGGTTGAAGTCAAATTTTGCGAAGTTCGAATAATCAGATCTGGGTGACGTTTTAAAAAGCTACAGTACCACCGCTTTCCAGGTCGACCGTTAATAAAGGGAGTGTCTATTTTTAGATCATCAACTAATTTCTTAACACTGTCTAGGAGTTGGTCTTTTGTAATGGGGAAGCCCATTTTTGCCACACATTTTACCCACGTTCCCAACATCGCTTCTACTTCCTCAGATAAGTAACAATTTCTTCCCATTTGGCGTTTGATTGGTGTCTTTCCCTTAAATTTATACAAAAGAGTTACTCTGGGCACACCGTGTATTTTTGCAGCAGTTGCAGTAGGAACCCCTCGCTTACAATCTTCTAAAGCTTCCTGCATATCTGTTTCTGAATAACGAAACATTTGTCCTTTTATAGGTGGCATTTTTCTTTATACACTTGCTTCGTATTCTGGAAAACCAATGATTGACGTTTAGATTACTTAATAGTTGACACTATGTCTACTATTAGGTAGGATGGACAAAAAATATGAATTCTTAAAAGAAATCAAAACAGAAAGCAAACACATGTCAAAATAGCTTGAAAATTACTCATACTGTAAATTCAACATGATCACTAATGGTTGACAATCTCTGTCAACTATTAGATTTCTTTAATATTTATGAACTAATAATTGACACATAACAAAAAAAGATAGAAATATAAACGTATCATCACAGATATTATTTAAATCAACAATCTGATACATTGCTATCACAATGACATCTAGGATGCATTAATAACGAAAAAAAACAAATTTATATAATAATTACTTACCTCGACAATTGCGGCGTTCTAAATCAAAACGTTAAGAAATATTTAAACACGTGTTTATACCGGCACATTTGTAACAATGAAATTTATCATTTTTAAATACTTGGCTTACCGAATCAAGAGTTTTCGTCTGTTCATCATAGATGGCATTAGGTGTATTTGTAGAATTTTTTCGTTCGAATACACGCATAACAAAGCTTATTAGATAAAATTTATTTCGAAAGTGTCAACTTTTAGGACTGTGTCAAGCTTTAGTGCCGTTACCTTAATAGCCTTCCTTCTTTTTTGACCGAAAAAAACTTTTTTCGATTTTCGAATAATTAGACATGTTATCGTATGTAAAGGGATACGCTGATTCGACTTTTCGTGTCAGTTGCTAAATTCATCAAAGGGTTCAAAAGTTATAGCGATTTTAAGACGAAAAATCGATAAAAAACAGTGTTAACGGTCAGAGCGCAACTTTTTATTAACATTTTTGCAATCACCAAGCTATAATACATACGATAGCGTGCCTAACTCGACACAAAAAAAAAATTTGTGATGACGTCAGATGACGGCACCTTCACCATATTTGTAAAACATTTTCAAAAAATACTGTAAATATGTCTTTTCTGTTAAACTAATTATTTTTCTATGCAGTAAAATAAATATTTATATTATTTAGTAAACTAATCAAGCCTTCATATAAATGTTTATTTAATTAAACTAGGGCTGTAATTACTAAAGCAACATTATTTCAAATTTAATTATAATAATATATACGAAAGCGTTTCTAACTTGACAAAAAATATTTGACTTAGTCGGAATGGTTTCAGAAAAAAATATTAAAATTTAAAAGTTACATGTGACGACATCTACCGGTAAATTTGCTTAACTAGACAAAAAACACCTCCACCATATTCCCAATATTTTTTGAAAAAGTTTTATATATATGGTGAAGGCGCCGTCATCTGACGTCATCACAAATTTTTTTTTTTGTGTCGAGTTAGGCCCGCTATCGTATGTATTACAGCTTGGTTATTCCAAAAATGTTGATAAAAAGTTGCGCTCTGACCGTTAACACTGTCTTTTATCGATTTTTCGTCTTAAAAACGCTATAACTTTTAAACCCTTCGATGAATTTAGCAACTGACACGAAAAGGCGAATCAGCGTGTCCCTTTACATAATATAACGTGTCTAATTATATGAAAATCGAAAAAAGTTTTTTTCGGTCAAAAAAGAAGCAAGGCTAACACCTTAGTTTTTTTTTGAGAATTTTTTTTTGTGTCGAGTTAGATACGCTATCGTATGTATTAGGGCACTCTTATACCCAATATGCCCATCAAAAGTTGCGCTTGAATCGATAACATGGTTTTTTATCAAGTTTTGTCTTACAAATTTTCTTAAAAATTTGAACGAGTGAATTAATTTAAAATCTAATGTAATATATGATATCAGAGTGTCCTTTTACATAGGATGGCATGTTTATTACTTTCAAATTCGATAAGGATGTGTTTTTCATTACAGTTAATGATACATCCTTTTTTAATTTAGAAGTATTATACACGTCATCCTATGTAAAAAGACCTGCTGATATCATATATAAGACCAAATTAAAATTCTTTTTTTTGTTAAAAATTTCAAGTAAATTTTTCACATTAAAGTTTATAAAAAACTGTTTTATTGACACTAGAAAATCTTTTTAAGTGCATTTTTGGAATAAGGGTCCCCAAATACATACGTTAGCGTCCCTAACTTGACAAACAATTTTTGACTTTGTTAGTCGGAATGGCTTCAGAAAAAAATATTAAAATTTAAAAGTTACATGTGACGACATCTACCGGTAAATTTGCTTAACTAGACAAAAAACACCTCCACCATATTCCCAATATTTTTTGAAAAAGTTTTATATATATGGTGAAGGCGCCGTCATCTGACGTCATCACAATTTTTTTTTTGTTTCGAGTTAGGCCCGCTATCGTATGTATTACAGCTTGGTTATATCAAAAATGTTGATAAAAAGTTGCGCTCTGACCGTTAACACTGTTTTTTATCGATTTTTCGTCTTAAAATCGCTATAACTTTTGAACCCTTTGATGAATTTAGCAACTGACACGAAAAGGCGAATCAGCGTATCTCTTTACATACGATAACGTGTCTAATTATTCGAAAATCGAAAAAAGTTTTTTTAGGTCAAAAAAGAAGGAAGGCTAACACCTTAGTTTTTTTTTGAGAATTTTTTTTTGTGTCGAGTTAGAGACGCTATCGTATGTATTAGGGCACCCTAATACCCAATATGCCCATCAAAAGTTGCGCTTGGATCGATAACATGGTTTTTTATCAAGTTTTGTCTTAAAAATTTTCTTCAAAATTTGAACCAATGAATTAATTTAAAATCTAATGTAATAAATGATAACAGAGTGTCCTTTTAGATAGGATGAGGTGTCCATTACTTTCAAATTCGTAAAGGGTGTGTTTTTCAGTACGGTTATTGGTACACCCTTTTTGAATTTAAAAGTATTTTACACGTTATTGTATGAAAGAAGACACGCTGTTATCATAAATGATAACAGATTTTAAATTAATTTATTGGTTCAAATTTTCAAGAAAATTTGCAAGACAAAACTTGATAAAAAACCATGTTATCGATCCAAGCGCAACTTTTGATGGGCATATTGGGTATTAGGGTGCCCTAATACATACGATAGCGTCTCTAACTCGACACAAAAAAAAATTCTCAAAAAAAAACTAAGGTGTTAGCCTTCCTTCTTTTTTGACCTAAAAAAACTTTTTTCGATTTTCGAATAATTAGACACGTTATCGTATGTAAAGGGATACGCTGATTCGACTTTTCGTGTCAGTTGCTAAATTCATCAAAGGGTTCAAAAGTTATAGCGATTTTAAGACGAAAAATCGATAAAAAACAGTGTTAACGGTCAGAGCGCAACTTTTTATCAACATTTTTGGAATAACCAAGCTGTAATACATACGATAGCGTGCCTAAATCGACACAAAAAAAAAATTTGTGATGACGTCAGATGACGGCACCTTCACCATATTTGTAAAACTTTTTCAAAAAATATTGTAAATATGGTGGAGGTGTTTTTTGTCTAGTTAAGCAAATTTACCGGTAGATGTCGTCACATGTAATTTTTAAATTTTAATTTTTTTTCTGAAGCCATTCCGACTAATTCAATTTTTTTTGTCGAATCAGAAACGCTATCGTATGTATTATGGCACCCTAATACCCAATATGCCCATCAAAAGTTGCGCTTGGATCGATAACATGGTTTTCATGAAATTTTGAACCAGTGAATTAATTTAAAATCTAATGTCATTTATGATACCAGCGTGTCTTAATACATACATATTACATACAAATTCAATAAGCGTGTGTTTTTCAGTACATTATTCGATACACCCTTTATTAATTTGAAAGTACTATACACGCCATTATGTGTAAAAGGACACGCTGATTTCATATATAACACCAGATTTCAAATTCCTTAAGTCGTTCAACATGTACAGTTAAAATGTTCGTAAAAAATTGATAAAATCAGTGCTATAACTGTTAACTATCATAATTGGAACCAATACATACAAAGCATACCTTAATATACAAAACAAATTGAATATACAATTATGTGCATTTTTTAATACACCCCCGCTACATGGCGAAGGCGCGACCATAATAATGCATATTTAAAAATATTACAAGTATGCCGTTAATACAGATATCTGTAGTCGGTAATGAATAGTTTTGCCGCTTGCCTACTAGATGGCGCCACTTGTATTATCGTAAATTTGCATCTGTCACCTGATTATGTTTTCGACTATTTTAATATATCATTTTCTCTCTCGCACAGAGGACATTGATATAATTTTTATCTGTCATCTGTTTATCTACACAGATTTAATTCGAATGAATATTAATACAATTATTATAACATCTACTTATCTACATAGATGTTTTGACGGCACGATTCCCGATTCCTACCGTCAAATCCCCAGCAACCATTGCAAACATAAATGAAAAATTAATCTTCAAATTATGTAGTATATCGGCAAAGTTTATTGTTTACTAGACTTAGCCGAGATAAGCTCCGTTTTCGTTATGTAACATCAAATATTTAAGATTTCGGAGCTTATCTCGGCTAATGACGTCACGAAATTTTGCAGTTGATCATTTGGTGGCTAGATGGCACCACTATCTCCACGACAAATAAACTCAGCCGAGATAAGCTCCGTTTTCGTTATGTAACATCAAATATTTAAGATTTCGGAGCTTATCTCGGCTAATGACATCACGATTTTCGGTAGTTCATCATTTAGTGGCTAGATGGCGCCACTATCTCTACGGCAAATAAACTTAGCCGAGATAAGCTCCGTTTTCGTTATGTAACACCAAATATTTAAGATTTCGGAGTTTATCTCGGCTAATGACGTCACGATGTTTGGTAGTTCATCATTTAGCCGCTAGATGGCGCCACTATTATTAAGACAAATAAAGTTAGTCGAGACAAGCTCCGTTTTCATTATATAAGACTCAATATTTGTGATTTCGGAGCTTATCTTGGCTAATGACGCACGCAATTAAGCATTTCATATGTTTGGTCGATAGATGGCGCCACTATATTTACATTTTTTAAATCTTTTGGGTAATTGATTTTGTTTTAGTTTAATAAAATACCTGTTTATCTACACAGATATGTGACGCCTGATCTCTGATTGCGTACTATTTATTAATCAACTGTCTCTATTAAGATTTGTTAGTACCATAAATGTAAACATATAAATTTCGGTGCACCCTCGACCTCAGATTTACATTCCCCTGCTATTTTAGATAATCTTTTTTTTTACGTTGCCACCAAGATTTTCATAATGCTCTTCATTCCCATTTTCATATTCCCTATGCCTTGCTCCTCTGTTTCTAAATTTATTATAATGAATTATTAATTTCTCCTAATTAAAATACAAAATAATCTGGAACCCCCTTTAGTTTGGAGCGTTGGGTACTTACCTATAACGTACAAAGTAATTTAGATTCTGACTTACATCCCTCAGATTGTAGTATTAACATTAAATATTACATACGATTTATTTTAATTTTTTTTACTACGATAAACTTAAACGCAACTAGTTCTGCGGGTAAAACTATCACTACAGCTAATTTATTTTTTAGAATCTGAAAATATGGATTTGATTGAACAGTCACTCAAGAAATGCTATACAATTATACTTTACGTTCAAGTGAACAATAGCGTGAGGCTGTTAACGGACACAAAGGCTTGATTCCGGACTAATGTATTAGTAAAGATGTATATTTCTATGTTGATCAATTAGGTAAAAATATTTTTATTAAATCATAATTTATGTTAAAATGTACTTTTTTTATTTTCACACTATTTATTGAAGTCTCATAATTAATTTGAAAGCCAATCAGCTTCTTTTAATTATACCAAATAAACATTTTTGTGGTTTGCAAAAGACATTTTGATGATAAGGAATTTTTTAGTTGTGTATTCACATTTATTATGAAATAGAACTAAACATATTCTTTGAAAGATAATATTTAAATTTCTCATTACTTAAATTTTTTTATCAATAATATTTGTTCTGCTTAGGAATAATAAAATGAAGTTAATAAAATTACCCAATGTGTTTTAAGAATTATTTAATCTTACAGGCACGGACTTAAAAAATAAAATAAAACATTTTGTGTAACTTATAATTTTTATTACTTTTCTTATATCAAATTAATAATAAATAAATATATATCTTCTTTCCTCTGTAGTACTCCCACTCTACCTGGCTACAAATCGGCCCTGCTGATTGAGTGGTGTATAGATCGAGGCCTTTAAATACACAGACTGCGCATTCTGTATTACCGTAATGTGTAAAATTGGTTAACATAAGTAGAGATATAAGCCAACGCATACTCTTTTGTGACAACTTAAGAAAAAAAGTTAATTTATTCACTGCTCAACTCTTTTGAGTGATAGCATGACTATATGTAGCCTATAGACTTCTTAAGATTTTTAACGAGTGTAGGTTTCATCAAAATCAGTCCAGTAGTTATCGAGAATGCTTCAGTCAAGCTGTAACATAAAGGTGTTATCGTTCTGGGTTACGCAAGAGGACAAAGAAGGGAGGAACCCTATTTTTCCTATATCCATACCCATCGTTATGAAAAGTGATCATTAGTAGTGATAATTGAACTATTAACTATAATATTTTATTAGTTTATATATATTATACAGTTAATTAGTTTTTTAATTGTTTTTGTGAATCTCGAACTATTAACTATAATATTTGTTTTTTAAGTTTTATTATTAATGTTATTAATTATTATTTTTGAGTTAAATAATCAGCATCTATTCATTAAGTATATTGAACGTACGTTATTGTGTATGTATAATTTTTGTAATAAATATACTATTTTTTTTATATGGTATTTTAATGTTATAAAGCACATGCACAAATTCTTTTTTGGGCAGATAAATAGACGTCAGAAGGATTTAAACGTATTATGATTAATAAATGATATTATAATATACTAGTAGTGTCGTTAAATATAATAAATAAAACAATTAGACTGTCTAAACATGTAAAATTTAATGAGAAAAAAATTTATAGCAAGCTTTCGATTCACAGAATCATCTTCAGGCTATTAATAAGGAATAATGTGAGAACAATAAACTTTTTTCTCATTAAATTTGTGATGTTTAGACAATCTAGTTGTTTTTATTTATGATATTATATATAGATATTTCAAATAAGTGGACCCTCCTTTTAGAATTTTTTAATTTTCATATTGAGCACAAAATTTTGTACCTATTTGGTTGAGATGCAAAAAATTCTCTTGAAACTATGTAAAATTAAAAAAATGTAGCAAATGTATAATTATAGTTTTGTAATTCAAATTAGTATTATCATAAAAACCACAAACTAATTACTCTTAAATCCGACACTGCCCCAGTTCCTGAGAAATAAGATGACTATATTTACATGATTACTGATTCACCTTTTGAACCTCCTAATTGATAAGGTTGTAAGTTGAAAATAACATGTTGCAGATAGTTAATGGGTCAATCAAATTTGTGTAGTTGATTTTTGTGGATGTTTATTTACAATGCATATTGCGAATAATTTAATTATTATATTACTTTTATATATTTCATCTTCAGTAAATTATTGTGATGGGGTAAGTTTCCAAATAAATATTTAGAATTTGTAGGCGTTGGAATTGAAATTAATAATAAATATCAAAATATGAATATTACATAATTATTATACATACATTTTAGGTGTTTTCACCTTTATACACAACTGTTAAACCAGCCTTAGGATTAGATCCAATTTTTGCAAGATCTATTAATTCAGAAACAGAAACACAAAATGATAATTCGCAAACAAAAAACAAGGGTGTTATAATGCACCATAATTATAGCAAAGTTAATTATCAACAGAATAACGATACGAATGTTACACAAAATACTGACTACCAAAGAAATGCTAAAGAATATGTTGCAGAAGAAAGTAATGATAATATTGTATTAGGAAATTTATTTGTACAAGAAATTACTACAATATTACCAGCATTTAAATCTCAATCAAATGTTAATTATATGACTGATAGACCTGAAAAAAAAGTTTCTGAAAAACTTATAGATAAAAGTGGAAGTCAACCTAACGTTTATTATAGTAATGATAATAAAGAGGAGAAGATGCGATTCAGTAGAAAAAATATTGTCAGTTGTCCAAGTGGTTTCTCAGGACCTGTAGTTTATGAATTAAATTGTAAACAATTTATCAACTGTTGGAAAGGCCGTGGCGTTATACAAAACTGTGCTCCCGGAACATTATTTAATCCACAAACTCTTGAATGCGATTATCCTGATAAGGTAGAATGCCTATCTGAAGGAGAAAGTACAAATTATTTTACATTATTAAATCCTCCTTTAAGCCTTGTTCTTAATACATCTGACGATAAGTACCATAATAAAGACTGTTCTTATAGTTATTCTGAGCTCCGACAACATCCTTCTCATTGTGAAAAATATTTGGTATGTATCAACGGAAAAATCAATGTGAGATCATGTGAAACAGGAAAGAGTTTTAATGACCAAACAAAACAATGCGAATACGGTACAGGTTGCAGTAAAATTACTCCGGTAAATACAAATGTATTTCATTCAACTGAAACAAGTCATACGAATGAACAGGTTGATCAAGATGGTAGAAACCTCAAACGTCAGTTTACAGATAATAATTATGAAGCTAAATGTCCAGATGGTTATAGTGGTGTATTTCCACATCCCGCTGACTGTTCAAAATTTTTAAATTGTGCTCATGGAACAACCTACATACAAGACTGTGGCCCTGGAACTGTTTTTAATCCTAGAATATATGCATGTGATTTTCCATACAGAGTTGATTGCGGTTACACAAAAAAAGGCAAAGATGATTTAGCAGTGAGCAGTAGTAATACAAATATACATGTATTTCATGAAAAAGAGAGAGAAGTAACGACAAAAATACCAAGACAAAACATAAATATATACACTACAACAAAAAATCCCATAACTTATCATAAACCATCGTACAACCATTTTACAACTAGCGATCCATATTATGATGAAAATATTTATACAACACAAGAACCTAGGCCGTTTACTCCAAACGATTATAATAGAAGAACGTATGAGAGTAATGGAGATACATATAGGCCAGTATATCAACCAGTAAAGCCAGAATGGGTTAGATACACAACAACAAAACCTACTCTCCCTTCACATGGATTTAATAGACCTCCATATGAAAGTTATTCAAACTTACCTTCTTATAGACCTACAACAACGGAAGCACCTAGAACTACCATTTCATATAATTATAACAGAACGCCATTTGGAGGTAATAGAAATAATGGGTATTTTGCACCAGTTTCTCGTATGTTTAACAACACAACTGAAAGATCAACATATGGTCGAACAGAATTTGGTAGAGTATCACCTAAAACAAATGATGGGATAGAAAATTCATACGGCTCTTGGTTGGAACACGAGAAAAAAATACAAGATAGTTCAAGTGAACCTGAAACTATAATTCCTCATATTTGCGAAACAGATCCAAATAACTGTCCAGAAATAGAGGTGATTAAACCATTACAAAATGTAGATGAAAGTTTGGTACGTAAAATCAAATCATTAAAAAAATTCAAATGAAATTTATTATTCATTTTTTTTAGAAATTAGGTACCAGATTCAGTGATTTTAGTTCAAGAAGTAATAATGATTTATTAGAATATGCAATTCGTTTAAATGGTTCTAGTTATAAAAATGAAGGAAGAATTGAAATTAAAGTATATGATTATTGGGGTTTTATTTGCGATGACAAATTCGATATAAGAGATGCAGATGTATGTTTTTATTTTTATTAATTCAGTATGTTATCTCAATATAAGAATAATGTTAAAATAATGTTGTAATTTAGGTAGCTTGTAGAGAATTAGGATATCGTTTAGGAGCTGCTGAAGTAAAAAAAAATTCACACTTTTATCCAGAAGGTCGCAAACTTGTAAATGGAACTGTACCTTTTGTAATGGATGATTTGAATTGTTTAGGAAATGAAACTTCATTGAGAGAATGCCAATTTAATGGTTGGGGTATTCATGACTGTACATATCAAGAGGTAATTTTTACGAATAATTATTCACATTAAGTATTAACTAGCGCATTGGACCTTGTGTTATCTGAGGATATAAATTTAATGTTAATAAACCTATTAAACATTCATTTTAAAGGTGGTTGGAGTGGTTTGTAAAACACCAACAAATCTTTGTCCGGACGGATATTGGAATTGTGATGTAAGTAATGAATGTGTTCCGCTAGCTTTTATGTGTGACGAAGTAAAAGATTGTGATGACGGATCGGATGAAGCAGAAGAACATTGTAAGGTAGATATTTATCTATTTTTATTATTACTTTAACTGATATCATAATCAATTCTTTATTATTCTATAAAACCAGGTAGCATTTGAAGTAAGATTAGTTAACGGTTCTTCACCAAATGAAGGGAGAGTTGAAGTACAACATAATGGTGTATGGGGTACAATATGTGATGATGATTTTAACGATCGCTCTGCAAGTGTAATTTGTCGTAGTTTAGGATATACAGGAGAATCGCTTGCAAAGAAAGATGGATTTTTCGGATCAGGTAATAATTTCAATTAGGGAACATTTAAGTATATGATAAGATGTAAGAAACTACTTTTTAAAAGAATTGAATAACATAGGATCATTCATCTTTACACCACGTGACTCAGCTCAAAATGTCTAGCTTAAATTTGTTGATTCAATTTATTTAAAATAAATCGAATAAACATTTATGTTTGGGATTCCCCAAATTGAGTATCGCTAGATTTAAATAGATTGCACGTACTAAAGTATGCTATGTTCTAGTGTAGTGATATTTTGTAGTATTAAGTAAGATTTTTGGTCTCCTCCCACTAGCATTACATAAGTAGGCGTTTACGTTATTATATTTAAACTAGCTGACCCGACAGACGTTGTCCTGTCTTAACTATGAATATTGAGTAATACTTTACTATAAAATTAAAATATAAAATTAAAAATTAATAGGGGTTGATCGTAGAAGGGTGAAAATTAAGAGTAATATGAATTTTTTTTATTCTAAGGTCATGACAAAATAAAAATAAAAATTAAAGTTTTTAATTAATAAATAAAAAATAGGGGTTGATCGTAGAGGGGTGAAAATTTAGGGTTGTATGTATTTTTGTATGATGTATCATAAAAAAATAAAAACAAAAAATTTTGTCCAAAAAAATAAAAAAAAATTTAAGAGTGGACCACCCTTAACATTTAGGGGGATGAAAAATAAATGTTGTCTGATTCTCCACCCTAGCCGATATGCACGCTAAGATTCACGAAAATCGGTCGAGCCGTTTCGGAGTAGTTCAATTACGCACACCGTGACACGAGAATTTTATATATTAGATAGATATAAATAAATCTGTATATTTATAAATATATTTTAGGAAAAGGAACGATCTGGTTAGACCAAGTTAATTGTAAGGGTACAGAAAAATCATTAGAAGAATGTTTCCACAATGAATGGGGTGATCACAACTGTGGCCACGACGAAGATGCTGGAGTTATATGCAACAACACAATTGAATTAAATACAAGATTCTCAAATATGAATAAAGTAAATGCAGATCAAGTGTTGGCAGATTTATTAAACCCTAAGAAATGTGGAAAACGATATGAATTAAATCCTAACGATTCATCTAATGTTACATTCCGAGTTGTATCTGGTAGTGTGGCAAATAGAGGCGACTACCCATGGCAGGTAAATGTTATTTCTATATGTTAGAAACCAACAATCTAAAATCTAACAAATTTATTTTGTTTTATCAGGCGAGTATTAGAGTTAAAGGACAAGGAAAATCATCCCATTGGTGTGGCGCTATTATAGTAACACGTTTACATTTATTAACGGCAGCACATTGTTTAATTGGTTTCTCAAAAGGAACATATTATATAAAAGCAGGTGATTATGATGAAACTATCGACGAAGGAACCGAAATAGAAGCATTTATTGATGATTTTTATATCCACGAGATGTTCCGGAAACAGCATCACATGAGTAATGATATTGCTTTAATAAAATTAAAAAAAGAATTAGTTTTTAATGACCACGTTCAGGCTATATGTTTACCGGATAAAAATACTGAATATACATCTGGTAAAAATTGCACAATATCTGGATGGGGGTCGACACAAAGAGGAAAGTCTGGTAAGACTATCGTAATGTTTTTTTTAGTATTTACTTATACTAAAGTAAAACGATATTTTTCTTTAGCTTCTTCACAACAATTAAGGGCGGGTTGGATACCTATACAGTCAGAAGAAATTTGTAAAATGCCAATTGTTTACGGAAATGCAATTAGAGATGGTATGTTTTGTGCCGGTAGTCTTGAAGAAGGAATTGATTCGTGCGATGGAGATTCTGGTGGACCTCTTGCTTGTTTAGATAATGGTTAGTGTATGATAATATGTTAACCCATTACTTCCTGACTTTTTGTTTCTTTGAATTTTTTGATCAAGTTCTCAATTCTTGTTGAAAATATTACCAAAAGGATAAATTCAATACAAGACATAATAATTATCAATCACAGACTAGATTATTATCATGAGAACCCAATGTCACATTTATAGGACAGCACTTTTTTAACGACGATAGTCTGTACCTGGATTAATTTCTGAAATTATTGATATTTTTATACTTTATTTACACCCTCATAAGTAATATCATATATAGTTTCGTCAAATTAAAAACGCTTTACTAAGTAAGTGAAAAAATGTAACTTTAAATGTCGGCTAGCTGGAATAATTACTTTTTTTTTTAAAGTGTTATAATTTGTCATTGAATGAACTCTAGAGTTCATTTTAAAAATTATAGTAAGTAGAGTCTTAAAAAACAGATTAGTAATGTAAATCAAATTAATAACGTTATTATGTCAGAGAAAAAAAAAACAGAAAATATGATGTCCTATAAATAAGACACTGGGAAGTAATGGGTTAATAATTATAATATTAGGCTAGCCGTGCACTCTTCTATCTCAACTTTATCAGTTTCAAAATGGGAAAATAGAGATAGGTGTATTTTTTTAATTGCTATGATTATTTAGTCTCATATCCATACGGAAATTTGCAAGTTTTTTAAAAACATTTTATTTTAGGCATCTTTTCGTTATATGGAATAACATCATGGGGACAACACTGTGGCCACGCTAATAAACCTGGAGTTTATGTCAAAGTTTCATACTATATGGATTGGATTGTAAAAAAGATAGCTGCATCAATTTTATCATAATGATATAAAATCGATGTGTACTTATAAGAATTTAATTATTAATTTTAAACTCATTGAAAAAATTTGCTCATTTTATGAACGGTGAAAAAAATTCTACAAAAAATGGCTATTATAAAAAATTATATCGAGCGAGTGTACTTCAAAAACGAGTAATTTTTTTCACGAGTTTTTAATTTTTGTAATATATAATAATATTGTACATAAGTAAATATGGAATAAATATTTTTAAAACAAAATTGATAAAATAAGGTTATTGAATTTAAAGAAAAATTCCTGAGCATATTTAAACAAAATTTTATTTTTAGAACATATTATAGTCTGTTTTGTGACTAAGATGGCAAAATCATTTATCTACATATTTTGTATAAATATAAATTTTTTACAGTTTTTATTTTGCATCGTTTTCTTGGTCTTTTTACTGTTTAAGATTATGTTCTTATTTTCTTAAAGATATGTTTTTCATTTTTGATTGTAGTAAAAAAATAACATTGATTTTTTGTTTATTTTTGTTATACTGAATAAAAATCTACCAACTACATATGGATAATTTTTATAAAATTAATTTTAAAAAATACCATGTTCTACTAATACATTTATAACGAATAGATTTTTTTTCTAAATTAATATCACTATTAGAGGCAACGTCATAGATTATGACAATATAAATTTATCTAACCATATATACATAAATTATTATCTAAATCGGGATGTTTACAACTAACCCTTAATCAACTAGCTGCGGTATAAGTTCTAGATTTTTGTTTGGCGTACGACATCGTGATGTTCGCTTGAAGTAAGTCAAAAGTTATGCGATTATTTTTGTACTGTATATTTGCTATACAATTTTATAAAAAAATTCAAATAATTTTGCTAAATACCTAAATTGAGAGATAAGAATTATTTTTGTAATTTTTTTTTTATTTTATTTTAGGTACTTGACCACTTTGGAAAGCTAAAAAATACATTTTCAATAATCTTTTTTTCAGGCCCTGTATAAGATATTACAATGATTTTTTAAAAAAACTTTTATTTGAAGCTTATAGAATACAAAAATACTTGATTTTTTTTTATTTCATTTTTTAACAACTATTCAGGAGGCGCCAAAGTCGAGACCTCAAAAAAACGGCGGACAGTTAATCTCAGGATTGGTGAATTTGAAAAAAAAAAAAAAAAAAAACAGCGTCTTCAAAAGAAAGGTTCCTTACATGACAATTTACCACAATTTGCCAAAAATAAAAATAAAAATAAAAAATGGCGGATGTTTGAAAAAAAAGTTGAAAAAACACCCCTTTTTCACTATTATCAGTCAGAGTGGCTAGTATTTCTCTGGAACAAATTTCCCTGACTTTTCCCGGTTTCCCAGGAGAATTTTTACGTTTTCCCTGTGTTTTTTATTTAAAATTTTGATAAAAAAACCTAAAAAAAAAAAACACGCCACGTTTAAATATTTGTGAGAATTTGTGTGGTTTTTGTATTTTTATAAAAAATCCCAACCAAATTTCCTGACTTTTCCCGATTTTCCAGAAACTGGCCACCCTGTATCTGCTAATAAAAATATATTATAATTAATTTTTTTGGTAAAATGTGGTGATTTTTAAAAGTATAAGGATTGAGAAAATGCAAAAAACAAAAAATCGATTTTTTGAAATTTACAAGGTAGTCAAGTACGTTAAATATACATTTTCCTTTACTTTTCTATTAAAAGTATATTTCAAATCACCACGACCGTCGCTAGATGATTCAGGATTAATATAAATGGTGCAATCACCTACATATTTTGTGTCCTATTAGACTGCATTCCATTATATTCTATGCGTGCTTATCTTCATAACACTATTCATTAAAATTTTGCATCAACTAACTAAGATATTTGATGTTTCTAATAACACAAGTCATACAAGATATTTTTTATTATTTTGATTAAAGGAACATAAAATATGTATTAGCAGAACATTATATCAAATATAAAAAGCACCATTTAAATAAAACAGTAAGAAATCCATTATTCATTAAACAGTTGTACCAAACACAGATTTAATATATTAAAAAAAAAAATAATAAAGAAGGAATTATTAAATAAAAATTAACGTATAAAAATATTATTTACGTGAATGTTCATTCAATGGACGTCACTCATTCTAATACTTTATAATCGGTCAGATTGATACTATGTTTCATATCACAAGCTATTGCCACTTCATTCATAAAATGTATAAAAAATCTATCGATGTGCTTGAGAATGTTTACGGATGAGTTATGGGAACGACGTTGTTTGAGGCCGTTCCCTATCTGTTTGCTTGCCATTTGAATTTGGATTTCATGATCCATTGTTGTCCTGGATCATTTGGTGTACATTCTCGAAGCAACGGTTGGGCCAGATCACTTGGATCAGGTTTTTGTAAACAGTTTCCTGTATTTATATGTTTGATTGTTTTCTCCTACAAATTAAAAAAATAAACTAGTATTTGCTTCTTTAACTTTACGTTTAGACCACTCTTTTAAAAACTTTTACAGCTAAAATTTAAAAATACTTTATAATATATTCTTAAACCCACTGCACACGACGCTATTTTACTTGCTGGATTTAGCTGCTAGGTTTCAAGCATGCTGTGGCGCTAGATATCATGCTGGTTTTTTATGATTGGTTTCACATGATGTTAGTTTCAAAGCTGGTTTTGTTGCGTACACAGTGACAGCTTAGATGTCAACACAAATATGTAACAAAAATGTAAGTATTTTGTTTACTCATCACAGCAAACACTTCACATTAAAATATACATATGATACATATATTATGATATCATCTGTCAGTTTATGCGCATGTCACCCACGTGATAAAATACTGCTTTCCTATTGGTCCTCACTCAAACAAGCAAAGAATCCAGCACGAGAAATAGCACATGTTCTATCAGTAGAATCCAGCATGTGTCCAAGCAACACAGCCTGCAGTTACATCATTTTCCATCTCAACAACCAGCTCAATTGCCAGCAGAAGTCCCAGCTGACAATCCAGCAGGTAAAATAGCGTCGTATTCGGCGGGCTTTAAGCCCATCGCACACGACGCTATTTTGCTTGCTGGATTGTCTGCTTGATTTAGCTGCTAGGTTTCAAAGCTGGATTTTGAAGCTGGCTTTGTTGCGTGCACAGTGACAGCTCAGATGTCAACAAAAATATGTAATAAAAATGTAAGTATTTTCTTTACTCATCGCAGCAAACACTTCACTTTCAAAAATACTAGCATTAAAATATATATATGATACATATATTATGATATCATCTGTCAGTTTATGCGCATGTCACCCACGTGATAAAATACTGCTTTCCTATTGGTTCTCACTCAAACAAGCAAAGAATCCAGCACGAAAAATAGCACATGTTCTATCAGTAGAATCCAGCATGTGTCCAAGCAACACATTTTCCATCTCAACAGCCAGCTCAGTTGCCAGCAGAAGTCCCAGCTGACAATCCAGCAGGCAAAATAGCGTCGTATGCCGCGGATTTTAGTTAGTTAATTAAAGTATCCAAGTGTGGTACCATGAGTTATAGCAAATCAAATACGACTGGTCTACAAGTGTAGTCCGAGCGTCAAACTAAGTAACACTAATAAAGAGCATTGTTTTCAAGATTAATAATAAATACCTGTTCACTATACACCCAAGCTTGGTTTCCACCCATTCCGTGACAGCGTACAAGTTTAACTGGTCCCCTTGGATGGGCTGCGTCTAGGCAATTGTCATCAGACATGATTTGTTTTCGTTTAGTATAGGCAAATACTTGATTGCCGCCTAAGTTATGGCAGTAAGATGACCCTAATGGTTCTCCTGATTTACGACCCATTGTGTCTAAACAATGTTGCGTTTCTACATTACGTACCTGTAAAAAATTATAAATATTACAACAAAATTGTATGTAAAAGATATCAAATTTAAACTTCTTGGTATAAGCCACGACATTTTATAAGAATAAATTTGGAAACTTAAATGGTAGACAATGTGAAACAATAAATAGTATAATTAAAACTTACATCTCCTAAATAATAATAGTCTAGTGGCATTTGCGATTCAGGGTATATATTTTCTAAATACCATCGGAAACTCTTACACTTCAACCGTTCACGTAATGCCTTACGTTCAGAAACATCACCAACGCTGACACTACGTGCACCTGGAAACAAAAACAAATAAATACCGTAACTGTAATTTTATTGTACAGAAATTATAAATTGAAGCATGATGAGTATATAGATAAAATAAAGATAAAAATGAGAAAACGTTTTAGTGATCAAATGTGCAAAAAAAATCCATGCAAACTTAACTTTTTGAGATTTTTTGAATATTTATCTTAAACTTTTAAAATAACATGATTAAATCTTTTTTGATTTTGTTATACATTGCATAAATACTCAAAACCTAACAAGGGGAGGGTCAGGTACCTGTACCTTTGATATGACAAGGAAGCAAAATTTTTCTGGCAGATTCTCAACACAGGTTTTTATTAAAAAAAAAAGAAGTTAACATGGAAAAAATGAAAAACACCTACAAATTAAAAATATCGTAAATATTCATCTCTCCAAACTGAATAACTATTGCCTGAAAAGTTTTTCTCTATTTTTTTAATAAAGATTTATAACCATTTATTTTGTATATTTTTTATTTTATTTGATTTTCTCAAGAATGTCCAAAATGTACAAAGGAGGACCTTCATGTGCTATAAGTATATATTTTGTTTAAAATCTAGATACCTGATCCTCCCCTTGTTAGTAGAAATATACAGGGTGGCCCAACTATGACTTTTGGTCATTTAAAATAAGATTTTGAAAAAACGCTCGAACGCGTCGATTTTGTTTTCAAGGGGGACATCTATTGCTATAAAATTTTTGCAAGAATCATTTTTTCATTCTAAATACGGTGTTTTTGTTTTTTCAAATCTGTTTAGTTTTAGTCTGTGTTGATTTTATGATCAACAAAATAAATATTTACAACTAAAATTCAAAACAAAGTAAGCTTATTTTTTTATCAAATAATTAAAAAAAAAAAAAAATTACCAACATCCAAAACTTTAATTAATTCAATAAATATTCAAATCAAAAGATGTCCCCCTTGAAAACAAAATCGATGTGTTTGAGCGTTTTTTTTTTTTTTTAATATTATTTTAAATGACCAAAAGTACGGCCGTTTCGTTTTAGTTGGGCCACCCTGTATTTCAATCTCACTACAAGATTTAATCACATTAATAATAATTTAATCATTTTAAAACAATTATTTATATAATTTATAAGCACATAAAACAAAACAAATAAAATCATCCGACTACAACAATAAATGCATGATAATCCAACACCAATACAACAACAGTATCATGCAAAGTTAGTATGGGAGACCTGGATTAATGTTATAGTAGAACTCCTTCCATTCGTCCAGCCACACCTCGGCCAGACGCGCATTGTTGTGATTTACGATATGACTCGTGCCGCCCGGAAATGTGTACGGAGTAGACTTACGAAACACGTGCCCTACGTGCGAACACGTCGCTATTTCCAGCGATCCCCCGCACATCCACGCCTGTGTGCATATTCAGTAGCCGATAACGACATAATTGTTAGTAATTAGCTTTGGTTAGTTTAGTTAATTAACAAAATCACATTTATCAATAACACCTGTTAACTCATATTAATTGTTTTAATAAAAAGCGCTGAAATGGTTAATTATTAAATGTGTTGATGAAATGTTAATATCAGCGGTTCCCAAGCTTTTTCGACTCTCTGCACCCTTTTTGGACCAAGGCGTCCTTCCATAAGTCAAACTTATTCATTTTTTGGGAACCACTGTGTTATATGATTTGATATTATCATTTTATGTAATCAATTATAATTTTATAAATGATAGCAAGCTTGTGTTTACAAATAGCAATATCAATTTAATTTTTAGTAAGCTTTGATCTATAGATAATTTAATGTTAATATAGGCTTTAATTAATATTAGCATTACATTATTACATATTCCAAATATTACTAAATAATATTAATATTGATTATAATATAATTATAATGAACTGATTACACACTTATACATTTTTCCATGATAATTAATATTTAGAATAAAGATAAATAAAACATTTCAACCTACTAATCATAGATAACAATGAATGTTGTTATAGAAGTAATGAAAAATATCTATAATGGGTGCCACGGGACTATATACCTACTGATAGTGAACAGTGTACGAGTTTCTAATTATATAAAATAAATGTTTCTGGCTAAATGATAGAAGATATGAGAAATGAATGAAACATAAATTATAGAAAATAACGTTCTCTATAACTTTTATTTAAATTTTTTTTTTATAATGACGTTTTAGAACTAACTATTAAATAAAATAAAAATATAATTCAAATTTATATTTTTGAAGCAATACTTCTTTAAACGCGTTCAGAATGAAATTTTAATAATGCAACAACAAAATGAGTTGTAAGGAAAAAACACCATTAAGTTAGGTTTGGTGTAGATAATACAGATTTCTGTTATGATAGTCGTTAAAACAGGTGTTTATATATCACTACGCCAAAGAAAAAAAACTTTTAACGTGCGTACATAATTTTGTTTATTGATTAGAGATAAAAAATAAAAGGTTCTCTACAACTTTTATCTAAACAAATATTTTCTAATGTACACTGTTTTAAAAATGATTTGAAAATTCTAAAAATTGACAAGACTAAACATCCATTTCTGATTGCAAGATCGTTTTCAAATATAGGATTTCTAAATTGAAGTGCGTGTTATTTTGACATTACAGTGCTAGAATAAAAATGACAGAAAACATTTTATTCTAGAAATTGTATAAAACACGCTGATAACTTTTCCCTCGCTTCCAAGGGGGGGGCGTATAACTTTCTAGGAGCTTACAATTTAGATTTATGGTTATTAGAAATCTTGATGCTGATAAAATATCGAACAAAATGGTGTTTTAAATTTTGTATACTATTAAATTAATATTTACATTGAGTTTGAAACCATGTCTAATGTAAAATGATCCATTTCTTACAGCGTAGATTTGACAGTACATATGTCAAGCACGTCAGCTAACGTCGAAATAACATGCCCTTCAAAAAGAAACCAACAGATGGCCCACCCTATATATTTCATACAGATTTATGGTGATATAAGAAAATAAAATATACCTAACTTAAAAAGAATGAATGATAAATTATTATTATTTATTAAACTACTACCATACTATTTATGCATTATAAATAATATCCCTTAATTTGTTGTGTTAATAATGAACCAAATAATAGACTGTTAAGAACATTTTGCAAGCTAAATACTGTAAATATGAAGCTTATCAAACCTGGGTTCATTGCATAATAGAAATCTCTCCATTCATCCATCCAAACCTCTGCTACACGTGCGGCGTTGTGAAGTACAATTTTCGATACACCACCAGGGAATGTATACGGAGATTTATCACGGAACACGTGACCGACGCGCGAACAAGGAATTATTTCTAGTGTGCCTCCACATTGCCATACCTGTGTGATCATGACGGCAATGCCACGTGCAATAATTTACTTTAATGTAACTTTATATATGTATTAATTTTATGATATTTGTATACACAAGCTGCTACACCTATATAGCCGTTATATGTATAAAAATAAATAATACTTAAAAAAACAACAAGCTGTGTATCAAATATGCAGACATTTAAAAATATATTTTAAATGTAGTAAATTCTGGATATAATAAGATATTTTAAATGAATATGTAGTGGAAAAGGAAGAAAAACTCAAGACACAATTACAATTAATTATGATATACACCTAATTCTGTTTTTACACGGTAGAAACGTTCCAGAAAAAAACGTGTAAAAAAAGACATGAAAGGGGATTAGTTCCATATCCTTTAACCCTATAAAAAATAGTATTCTTATCGATTTAAACTTTTTTTATGTTAATTAGTCACTTACTCAACAGTTTTTGTAAAACACATCCAATTTTATTGAAACTAAACAAAATACTAAAATATATACTTAAGCTGATATGAAAATAAATTAGAAAGGGGAATTCCCTAACTGCATATTTTATAAATAACAGATAGGAAAAAAAATCCTAGAACAGGGTGATCAGTATTTCAAATTTCCCCGACTTTTCCCGGTTTTCCAAGAGAATTTTTACCGGTTTTCCCTGTTTTTTTTTTATTTGAAATTTAGATAAAAAAGTTCACTTTTAAATTTTAATAGATAACTGTTTAAATATTTGCGATAATTTGTGTGGTTTTTGCATTTTTTACCGTTTTTCCCTGTTTTTTTATTTTAAATTTAGATAAAAAAGGTCACTTTTAAATTTTAATAGATAACTGTTTAAATATTTGCGATAATTTGTGTGGTTTTTGCATTTTTTTTTTAAATTCCCTGGCTTCTAACCAAATTCCCAGACTTTTCCCTGTATACCAAAATTCCCTGACTTTTCCCAGTTTTCCAGAAACTGGCCACCCTGTAGAAGATTACAGTTACTAAAACATGGTGACCAGAATTTCTCTGGAATAAATTTCCCTGACTTTTCCCGGTTTTCCAGGAGAATTTTTACCGTTTTTCCGTTTTTTATATTTAAAATTTAGATAAAAAACCTAAAAAATCAAAGATCAAATTTAAATATTTGTGAGAATTTACATTTTTCCCTGACTTCCAACCAAATTCCTTGATTTTTCCCTGTATAACAAAATTCCCTAACTTTTCCCGGTTTTCCATAAACTGACCACCCTGCAAAAATATTTTTCTTTAAAATTTAAATCAAATAGCTTTTTTAATCGTGCTAAATCAAATGAAATCATGTAAAAACGGAATCAATTTTTTTTTCTAGACCGTGTTAAAACAGAATTGGGTGTACTTTTGTTCAATGCGTGGACGACTAGGTAGTTTATTTCAAAAAATATATATTTAGACACAAATGAGCGATATTATATCCAGAGTATGCAGATTAAAAAGGTGTATCACATACCCTAAAACTCATTTCTAAATTTTCACCTCCCCAGATATCCATGCCTTCATCGTACGACCCCAATTCATAGAAATATTCTTTATCAATTGAAAATAGACCTCCTGCCATTGTTGGCGTGTGTAATGGTGCAGTACGATCATTTCCCCTGCGATCCATTTCACGTTGAGGAACTCTATACCTAAATAATTTAAATATTGATATCTAATTTTAATCTTATCAATTCATTACATCACATACCATCTGAAATTTAATTTCCAATTGAATCCTCCCCACGTCATATCAGAAGCTGTGATATATTGAAAAGTTTCATCAGAAATAACGTCGATAATCGGACAGACAATGATTTTCCTATCATACGCAATGCGTGCTAGTAAAGGCTCAAGCCAGCCTTCCGTACACTCGCAGTGAGCATCGAGGAATGTAATTACTTGCCCGGTGACATGTTTAGCACCGAGTAAACGTGCCCGTATTAAGCCTGACCGTTTTTCTGTACGGAATACTAATGTAGGCACCGGCAGAGTTTTTACGTAGTCTTCCAGTTCCTTACCCAGGTGATCTATTGTTTAAGATATTTATAATTAAATATATATTTATACAAATGATTATATTGTATGTATGCTATTCACCTCTTTCACTAGCATCATCTACTAGTATAATTTCTTTGAGCAAATTTCTTGGTGATCTATTAATAACACTCCATACTGTTCTTAATAATGTTGACCATGCTTCGTTGTGGAATACAATAACAATACTTGTTGTTGGTAATAGTGATACATATCGTTTATTTTTACATCTATTGAAAATTAATAGTAATATAATAAAATCAGGGTTATCTATCGTTTTAGTGCTCCAAATTATTTCATAATTTTTTCAAGAGTTTTAATCTATGGATTCTATGCAAACAGATGCTTAAAGCTGTTATTATAAGGCGGTCGGAAAGTCTTTTCACTTTAATTTAATTTTTTTTTACCAATTTTATGTATCATATTATATTAATATTGTTTATAATTTTATTTATTTAATGTCGCTATTCCATTTATTACTTTTTAAGCAATCTAGGCAGCTGTTTAGGGTGCTAACATTTAGAAAAAAATCGTATATGCATGACAGGTAGTTTGATACCTATTAATATTTATTTATTTATAATAATAAAGAAATAAATAAATTTTCGTAAATAGATTTTAAGATCATCTCTATTACAATATATCTTGATATTCAAACATTTTTTTAACTATTGAATCCATATACTATGAGTAGTTAAAGATAAATAACATAGATTTATAATGAAATAATTTGGAGTACTAAAACGATAAATAACCAAAATCAGATTTTTTATATTTTTAACTAACAAGGGAACCTTTTCAAGTCGAAAATTCGTATCGAGTTTAAACTTTGTATAAAGTTAGAGGTCAAGGTAAGTAAGAAAAAAATTACCACAGCTGCGGTAAAACTGTTTAAGGGGGTGAAACACCCCTATGGAAATATGCAAAATAATCATATTTTTTCAAATAATTCTGAAACTAATGAAAATTTAAAAAATCTACAGTACAAAATTTTTCATGATTTTTTATGCTCTTTCGAATGGTGATAGTCAAAATTAGAAAAAATTAAACCTATGAAATGTGGGGGTTAATAGTTTGATTTTTTCTAATTTTGACAATCGCCATTCAAAAGAGCATAAAAAATCATGAAAATTTTGTATTATAGATTTTTTTAAATTTTCATTAGTTTCAGAGTTATTTGAAAAATAATGATTATTTTGCACATTTTCATAGGGGTGTTTCACCCCCTTAAACCGTTTTACCCCAGCTAAGATAATTTTTTTGTTACTTATCTTGACCTCCTTTAACTATATACAAAGTTTAAACTCGATACTTGAAAAGGTTCCCTTGTAAATAATATAGGTATAAAACTTACCCATCATATCTGACATCTGCTAAACTTCGATTGAACAGAATCATGTCACTTGCTAATAAATTAAACTGATTTAATTTGAATTTTTCTTTCATTAAATCTTCTTGTTCAGGAGGAATAGAAACTGCTTGACCCATTTCACCTGGTTTACCAATATTTTCTTTTACTGTTGGCGCTGGTCTCCATTTTCTTAATTCCGATGGTTTATAAACAGAATTTTTACTAACACTAAGAGCTGTGTCGCCCGAATTTACATCTCGTACTAATTTGTTGTAAACTATATTATTTTTATTATTAATTATTTCTACATCAATTTCACCCTGTTTTTTACAGCCCCATGAACTGGATAAGCAGTCAGAATAGAATGTTAATACTATAACTATAAAAGATATCCATACTAACGACGTAACTAATATTATTCTACACGTATGAAGCCGCAATTTACTACGTATTAACATTTTTAATGATTGTTATAGTTTTTAACGGAAAGGAAATAACACAATTAAATCGTTTTTAAATATTATATTTACACATGGCTTCTTCGTGAATCTTTTTATGATATGTTTAGGTTCTTTAACAATTTTATGACTACTGAATATTCATTGTTTTTTGATATGAGTAGCCATTAGTGGAGTGTGTCAAAATCTGAAAAATAAAACAATTTAATATCTTACATATTATATCATGTTATACATCGATAGAACCTTTTAAATATTTTTTAAAATCAATTTGTCAGTTATATCAAAATAAATTTTGTGTGTTACACTTTTGTTTTTAACCAAGAAGTATCGAATACTAAAATTGTAGGTATAATAGGTAATTACATATGCTAGTTCAAATTTACAAAACAATTAAAAATATGTACAGCAGTATACGTCAGAGTTAACAATTATTAATTGCCTTCAAATCTTATGAGTAATTATGTGAATGTAAAACTATTGTTGTTTTAGTGCATATAATGATTAAGATATCTGTATGTAATTATAATTTATAATATAAATAATACACACCTAATCTTTTGTAGAAAGAAAACAATATAGGACAATGTCAAACTTTAAGCATTTTACAATACATCATACTATATTATTATCAAATTATGTGACTAAAAATTAAATTTACTCTAATAAACAAATAGCTTATCAGTAATATATAAATTAATTTACTTTCAAAACATGTATTTACAATATGAAATACTGCTTATTTTAATATAAAATTAGCAAACTATGTAGAAATAAATAAACTGATTAAAATGTGTAATCAGATTGTTGTATATTTCTGATTAAAATAATAAAATATAACGTTTTTGATTGAAAATCAGCTAATTTTGAGAATCCATATACTTATACCTAAGTATTAAATACAGTAGTAAATAGATTAGACAAAAATTGTGTCATTGGTTGTAATTTGACATTAATCATTAATTTGCATTATCAAAAGATAACTTTAATGAATATCGAATAATTAAATGTCATAAACATATTTTACCTGTATAAATAGGTAATTAAACATTGTTAATTTTGAAATAAAAAATGATTCTATATTATGAAATATTGATTTGATTATTTAGCACAAAATGATTCTTATATGTAATTTTGCAATATCGTGATGATTTTTATATCTTAAATACGTGTCTGAAGATTCATCTACTTTCCAATAATACCGAAAAATACTGTAAAGTCAAGGTCGACCACCAAATAGTAAATTATTAATTATTATTCTAAGATGTATGCAACGCAATCACTTCAAATTCCTGACTTAAATACATTTGACTCTAATGTAAGAAACTATTTTTATTTTAAACACTGTCAAAATTAAGCAAATTATGTATGAACTTACCTATTTTATTAATTTATTAACCCAAACGTAACATTCTGACACCTGAGCTACACGTCGAACTTACTCACGATTGAACACTAGTGCGAAGTTAGCGTTGTCACGTTGTCACATAACAGTGTATTTGGAAATTAATTTTGAATACATTTTTACACGTTTGTACCAACAGAATTTGCATCACAAAATACAAATACAAATTGCCCATAATGCAAATAACATATTATTACATATTATGTTCTACAAAATATTTTGTAAAGAATTTTTATTCATTCGTTGTAATTTAGCAAACTATTCAGTATAATATTACATATTTTTTATAATGCATATTTTAATAATATAAATTATATGGGCGAAATTATATTCACTTTTTATTATTTCCGTAGAAAATTAGGAACCCTTAATTAATAAGTACATAGTTTCGCTCTGTGTCATTAAGATGAAAGGTATACGGACGACGAACGTAAATTGATGACCCAAAAACGCAGATTAATTTTGAAAAAATCCATTTTTTGGATCCTCTTCATTTACTGAAAAGTGTATCTATCCAATTTTTTGTACTTACCCTTGATTTTAACCCTTCAGTCAAAGTCGGTAACAGTGCCCCCCCCCCCTGATTTATATACTATTGATGCAAGAAATCTGAAAAAATTCCGGAAAGTAGCTTTTTTTAATTAGTACTTTCAATAAAAACTTTAACAAACACTAAAAAATGTTTTACTGTAAATTGTACAAATGTAATTAATTTCGAAAGAGAATGTTAGTGAGAATGACAACGAAACCGTATCATGTGTGTGCCCAATATGCACTGTTTTATATAATTAATTTAAGTTACTTATATTCAGGGCCGGATTTTGAAATTTGCCGCCCCTAGGCAGTTGCGAAAATTGCCGCTCTTTTTGATTGAATAAAAATAAAAAAAGTAAAGGTTTTTCATATCAATGAACTTTTTCAGGTTTTCGTTAAAAAGAAAATGTGAAGACCTTTTTCTTTAGGTTTTCATGTTAAATTTGCCGCCCCTAAATTTTTGCCGCTCTAGGAACGTGCCTACACTGCCTGCATGGTAAATCCGGGCCTGCTTATATTAACACATTTTCTCTGGATTGTATTAAAGTTGTTTTTACTGATTATCTGTATGCAAGTTTTTGTTGTCTATCGCTAATATCTAGGCAGGGTGGCTAGTATTTCTCTGGAACAAATTTCCCTGACTTTTCCCGGTTTTCCAGGAGAATTTTTACTGTTTTTTATAATTAAAATTTAGATAAAAAACCTAAAAAAGGTCACATAGATCAAATTTAAATATTTTTGCAGAATTTGCATTTTTTCCTGTATAGCAAAATTTCCCGACTTTTCACGGTTTTCCAGAAACTGCCACCCTGCTAGGTATACAGTGGTACCTCGACATACGAGTTTTTCGAGATACGAGCCGGCGAGCGAGTGATTTTTTGCTTTGAGTTACGAGCGAAATTCAAGATACGAGTTCGGTAGTTCATTTATTTTTATAACCATGGATCGGAAGAAAGTTTGTGAAAAGTTAAGTGCTAAGAAAAAGATGATGAGTATTGAATTAAAACGTGAAATTATAGAAAAACATGAGCAATTGTTTTGTATGGGGAAATTTGCTTCGAGATACGAGCAAGGTTGCGGAACGAATTAAACTCGTATGTCGAGGTACCACTGTACTTGGTTGATAAGAGTCAATAAAAAACTGATAAATTATCTGTATATGCTGAATATAATCCAATTGGATCAGAACTGATCCTACTAGATTTTTTCCATGGGACATTGTTATAAAAATGACAATAAAGATTTGACCCCCTTAAATTTGAATATTCCAACCCATATCCAAAACTACGAAACAAAATCCCCATCTGTATCCGATTTTGGAAATAACAATCACCTCCTTGACTAAACAAAATTTTAAAATGATTCACTTAATTCAATATACGAAAAACAGCTTTTCAACATCTGTAAAGATATTTCAAAATTCTAAAAAAATATGTTCATGCCTTCTAGGAGAAAGAAAACTGATTTAACTAGGAAAGTAGAATACGATTTTTAAAATGAAAAGAATTTGCAAATAATAACTTTTTTTTAATTTATTTATAACTTAAAGTACAAAAGATATACACAGTAATCTTTGTTTACTGTTCTTTGACTTCACGTAACCGTCTGACAGCTGATCTGACTGAAGCGGCTGCTGTTGTCGAGTAAACCCATGCACCTCCAGCAACGGTGCGTTTGCATCGCTTACATGCCCAAATTCCTACACAGCTACGTTTCATGGCATCCTGAAAACAAATACAACAATATATTATCTTAAAACTAATATTCTATTACTTTCACATATATAGACTGGATCATCTATTGGTTTCTTCCGTAGATATGAAGGACTTGACAGCGTGATCTGTATCGTACGAGTTTAATAAAGTGGTCATCAATAGAAAAGGTACAGAGATGGATTATACTACCTTCTATCTCTCTTCTAAGTACACTCGTTCCTCTGAATAGCGAGGGTTAGAGGGGCACCCACCACTTTAACGTTAATTAGCGAATTTAAATTTCACGCAGAAAAGCAGTCGGCCAATCGTTTCTCGGAGCTTACGTTAATAGGATGGTCGTCGTTTAGAGATTTGAGTGTACTGTGTATGGTAGAGATAGAACATGTCACCTCACTCTATCTCTCTCACTCTTGACGACCATTTTAAAATGCAGATCACGCTGTCTAGTTCTACATATCTATGATTTATTTTTCCCTTAAGAAAATATAGCAGGGTGGCCAGTATTTCTCTGGAACAAATTTCCCTGACTTTTCCCGGTTTCCCAGGAGAATTTTTACCGTTTTCCCCTGTTTTTTATAATTAAAATTTATATAAGAAACCTAAAAAAAAGTCACATAGATAAAATTTTTCCCTGACTTTCAACCAAATTCCTTGACTTCTCTGTATAGCAAAATTCCCTGACTTTTCCCGGTTTTCCAGAAACTGGCCACCCTGTATAGGATTCGAACAAGACCGAGACTTTTTAAATACCGATGAGATGAGACTAACCTGAATTTATTTTCGTCTCATCTACAAACAAATAAACAAACAAGCTTACAGTTCATATACATAACCAGTGTTTTAAATAACACGCACTTCAAAAAGGAAACAAACAGATGATCCACCCATACACATATTACTGTAGGTAGCCTAATTGAGAAATTAATTTTGTTAGATAGCGTTTATTTTATACAAAGCTAACAAAAATACTGTCAACCTGTTTCTATTTTCATTAACTGCCGTTCAACTGAACTTTAAATATTTATTTTCTTTAAAACGAGTTCCTAAAATAATCTGATTTAAGTATTTCATTTATAGTTAAAAACTTTAAACAATTGTATAAAATTTCAACTTATTCTTACTGGTTCACGTAACTACCCAACCTTCTTAAAAAAAGTTTGATTTGATTTATCTTGTTTTATTTTTCGAAAAAACATCAGTAAAATATTTAAAATAATTATAACAATTTGATTTTGAAAATAATTTTTGTGCAGATACTTTGCAGTCTTGTGTTTAAAGTTTTTTTAGAATATTAGAAACCATAGATAAAAACAAACGCAAATGTCAACAATAATATAAAATAATTTGGGACGCTAAAACGATAGATAACTGAAATATGACACCATTTTGTTATGTTCCGACAAGTATTGTCAACTAATATACTTAAGATAATAAATATTTTATATTCAAAACATTAAAACCCAGAGCGAGACGAAATGCGGACGGAGCTATATACTAATAACACAAACACGTGAGACATGCTCGTTACAAATTAACATGACACTTCTATATAGAACTATTAGAAAACAAATTAAGTTGATTTACACGTATCTGCTTTTACTTATTTTTTATAATTTACTGCTCTTGGTAATCAAAGACAAAATCTTTAACGATATACATCGTGACTAGTTTTCGATACAAATATCATTGAGGTTAGTTTTCCAAAAATGAGAATTTCGTATGTTTATATACCTTTCCGCAGAATGTGCATGTATATTTCGAATGCTGCGTAATTTCCATTTTTTTGACCATTTTACGTAGCGAAGCACCGTATCTGGTTCCATATTTACCAGTGATTCCGACCTTTTTCGTTCGCTTTGCCTAAAAATGAAAATAAGTATTTTTTGAGTTATGACAGATGGTATGAAAATAATGAATATTTAATACATAAAGTATTGTACAATATCAATTGAACATTAAATAGAATGCAGATGATCAATAATAATATAGATAAATATAAATAATAACCATTTTTAATGAATTTACTCCTGCACAACTTCAACTGACCACAGACGACAAAGAAACAAGAAGTAGCATAGATAAAGGAAATATATTCAATTTCTAAAATATAAAGATACGTTTTAGCTTTAGTCTATGCGTATTCAAAGATACAGTTGACCTCGTATATCTTGTTTTCTATTTCTATGTATTTAAATATTTGATTTTAAATTACTGCAAAATAAATTTAGATACTATATGGGATGATGTTTACGTTTCGTTTTTTAATTAATTATATAGACATGCCTTTATATATATAATTTAAAATAAAAGAACAAAAATGACATAATAAATATTAGAATAATGATATAGTTAAGAAAGTTTAATAATCATACGAGAAAGCTGTTAATTGCAATATAGCTGTTATTTAAAGACTAAAAATATAATAATTTAATATTCAAATGAAAAGAGACGCTATAATAAAGAAACAAGATTTATTGGATCAACCAACACCTTTTCAGCGATTTACATATTTCGTAATTTGCAAAGGATGACATTTCGTACTATGCATTCATATACATACAATAATATGCAAATGATAATCATATTTGTCGACCCATCTTTAGATGACGATTCATAAATGATTTATAAAAGCATTGTATTCAGATGAAGATACATGTTTGTAATTTAATTTCAGTTTACGCCTACGAGAGACCTAGAGTTTGAATAGCTACTAAAATATTTTCTACAATAAATGCTATTTTATTTCATATATGAATAGACACTTAACGAATTTTACAAAGATATTTTTAAGATTTAAAAATCTGAAATGCTACAGGATGATCCAGTGAGATCTGAAACAAAAACCGACTCTCATAAAAATAAGAAAATTGTAGACTCCTTCTTGATAAGACAATAATTTTTAAAATAATTTTATTCGGCATAAAAATAAACATAAAAATCAAATTATTTATAAAATTAACGAACCAAGACTTGAATAATTACACTATATTTTTCGAGACACGGTCTGTACACTGGGTCTTTTAGGGAACAGTCGCGTTTTCTAAGTTTTATAGGCTTTCAAAAAATCTGAAAAAAATCAGGGTTACTTTTTGAAGTGTCTACTACATGGCTCAACAGTTGTCAAAGCCTAAAGTTAAAAACCATTGGTAATAAAAATTTAAGTATAGTCAAAAATGGAGGAAAAACGGGATTTTGTTTAAAAAATTGTAACTTTGCAATAAACAAATATATAAAAAAAGGTTATATGGTTGTGAAGCTTAGACTATGACCTTTCAAAAGAATATAGTGTCATTGGCATAGCCTCCAAAAAGTTGAATTATTTCAGCACCTGAAAGTGGGAAATATTTTACAGATTCAGGCATAAATATTATATAAATAAACGAAATGGTAATTATTTTGCACAAAATCAGTATTTTTTTGACATAAAAATAGTCAAAAAAGCCTAGAATTACATGAAACATTTATTTTAGCCATGAAAAGACGAAAAAAGCAAAAAAACGGTATTCATTTACCTTAGAAAACACTAACGCCGTCTGTACACTGACCCATTTAGGGAACGGACGTAACTTGCATCTGCTGGCGTTTGCAAGAAAATTGTCAGACCCGGGTGCTCTTTGAGCCTTAAGTCCCTACTCATACCTAGTTTTTTAGACGAGGTAGCACAAGCCCGCTCCCCATGTAAACTTTGGTATGAAATTTTTTTTAAAGTAATGGATGTTATTTAAAAATATTGTTATTTTGTAGTTTTTACTTTACGTTAGATTTTTAGCCTCCCCGACTCTCTTTGTTAGAAAAATTAAGAACAAATTTAACCCATCACCTCTTAAGCCTACTTACGTAATACTTGAATGCCCCCTAGACACAAATATCTTATTATATTAAACAGGTAATTATTTACATCGGAAATTGGTTGTCGATATCTTCTTCGGGCTTCACCGAAAATGCGAACGCATATTTCAATTAGAATGGAAAGCGTATATGTCTTGAATGGTCAACAACAAAGGGTCACGAGATGAACAGATTTAGATAAGAGCACTGGTAGGTAATTGTCCGGGCCCGCTGCCACCCACGCACGGTGGATAGGTACGTGGACCTCATATGTCACAAAGACATGTCAGCGGAGCAGGGAGACGTGAGCGCATGTTAAACGCATCTGTAAGTGGGCATATCACGACGTTTTATGTTTGTGTAATTGAACATTTGTTGGACATTAACAGAAGTTATGTATTCATGGAAAAAATATACACGTATATGAAATATATGTTGTCGTCGTGAAGTTGCATCTGGGCTATTTGTTATTGTTTTTGTTATTTATGTCTGTTGCAGTTGTGGATCGTGAGAAAAATTTATGGGGTTTGAAAAAATACAGGTCATCCCATTAGCGATAAAAAAATAAATGGACTTATTGTGAAACGTGGTATAAAAACATTCTTTTGAATAATGAATTATAATTCTGTATAACTAATTGAAAGGTAGATGGAACATTCTGTATTACCGATATAGAAAACATGATTGTTTTATTCACCAATAGATGTCGACACAAATAGTTTAAATTGTGATTGGTTAATATGGACATTTTTTTAAAACTTATTGTTAGATAAATTACATATTTTAATATTATATGTATTATGTATAAGAATACCTATCTATTTTATAGTTGCAAAATTTTAACAAAAAAAACTATATTATAAAATGAATTAGAGGCGATGACTGAATAAAAAAGGTCGCACAAATGTTTTATAATTGAAATTTTAATAAAGTATTCGCAATGAAAAAATACACATTATTGAATAGAGCCCCCAGTCGCAAGTAAAGGGCTACAAGCATTTATATTTTTCCTTATATAGGCATTGCTATAGTGGCGTAGCGAGGGTATATGGTTCCAGGGGTAAAGAAAAAACTCTATTTCATATTTTTTATATTGATTGAGCAAAAATCCCCCCTCCTACTACCAAAAAATAAATTATTATTACAATAAAAAATGCAAGAATGATAAATAATAAACGAATAATTTAGTATATACACAGAAAAAAAAACTGTATTGGACCAAGAAAACCTTGTTTTGTATATAACCAAAACAATATTTTCTTAATATAAGAAACATACTCTTAATCCAACTACGTTATTCCTTCGTTCAAGAATACTATAGTTCAGTGGTCCCCAACCCTATGCCCGCGGGCACCATTGTGCCCGCCGACCGTTTTACGTGTGCCCGCCGCTGACTGTAAACGATAAAAAAAATTAAGTTTTCAATAACATGTTATGTCATTTTTTTTATTTTTATTAACTCATTAAAGAAATATAAGTGTATTTATTTGAAAAAAATATTTGTTTATAAATATATTCTATTATTTTACATTTATTCTCTCTTTAACGTATACTGTAAAGTACAGTCAGAAAAATATGTAACCATTTAATCTTTTTCTGACTGTATGCATTTAAAAAAATCACATTAATTCTAAGGATAAATTAAAAATATTTTGTTGATGCAGATGCAAAAAACATTTGTGCATATATAAAACATTGCACAAATTCGTTCAACAGTATATAAACAATGATCAAAGTTTTAAGAATAGCATTTTTTACTAGTCACAGCTTACGTAAGAACTAAGAAATATATGAAAAAATGAACGTTTTTGTAGATTACAAAATTTTCCATCAAAAAGTCAGCGAGAGCATAATATAAATATGTTTGATTTTTTTTAGTTTAGGCGTGAGAAACGCCTGAGTGCCTAAAGCAAAATCGCGATTTTGATTTGGCACCTTGAAAAAATAAATGGTGCCCGCCGCCCGACCGGTATTCTAGAATGTGCTCTTAGGTACAAAAAGGTTGGGGACCACTGCTATAGTTGGTTTAAGAGATTATTGCTTATCTTAAGAAAATATTGTTTTCGTTATATACAAAACAAGGTTCACTTGGTTTGAGAAATCCTTTCTACCAGTGTACCATAGAAATATATTATTTATTTATTTTCATAGAATGCAAACGAATAGGTACATACATTTTCTATATTAAATGAATTATATTGAAAATGAGAAAACAATTTAACGTCCCCTCTGTCCAGGGGGCTATAGGACCCCATTGTTACGTTACTGGGCATTGTAAAAAGTAATTTCAGAACTGCATAAAGAAGCTAGAGCTGCACACTAAAAATAAAACTGATTGTAAGTATGTATTAAAATTAAATAAAACGAAAAAATTAAAACATATCATTTATTGTAAAACGTTGATAAAATTCGATCAGTATTACAAAATATACAAATATTATACATTACACCAAATGAAAATATGTTAAATTATTTCTTTATCGTAAACAACTATATTGTTTTCTAAAACTATTAAAATATTTACTGTTATTTACATTTATATATTTATAACTGTATTATACACATGTTTCGAAAAACAATTAAACTAGAATTGTATTGGTAACCATTTTTGACTAACAAACATCTAATGTTATTTCACTATTTATGTATATAAATTTTTTCTTAAGATTTTATAACTTAACTATAATATTGTTAAGCGATTTTCGCTCAGGAAGTTTTATTTTAGTAAAGCTTAACATTGTCGAATCTGTAAGTTAAAATTACCAAATAATTAAAACAACTACATTTAATATGGTTGCTTTTATATTATTGTATATTTACAAGTCATTCTTCTTCAAGATATTTGTGAATAAATAGAAGTAAATTCAATTCTGGTATTAAAATCATGTTAATCATGAATTTATGGCTGTATTGGAACACATGTAACATTATTTATAAAATTAAATTATAAGAATATATTAATCTATATACTATATGTTTTTTCTTTACTAAATAGTATTGAGGAAGAAATAATTTTGTATGAAAAATATATAGCACTACATTTTATAGTTTTAATTTAAGCATTAACCCATTAACGTCGAGCGTGTTCATATGAACACACTTACACGACAAAATTGTCTTTGATCAATTGCTTCTTAGATAAAGATGTTTTTATTTAAATTGAATGTTTATCAACATTTAAAGCTCCGGCGTTAATGGGTTAAAACATTTTACAAATATAGTTTGAAAGCACACATTTAATATCTTTTGGCACTTAAATAAACCAATTAAAATTAAAGAAATACATTTAAACAAACAATATATATTATTAATTAAATAAAATATTAGATAGCCGAAGTTGAATCTAGAATTAGGGTAACAAATATTAAAGTAAAATGAAGAATCTTGTAACTTATGTACGAGTTAATATTATACCTATTTGTTTTTTATTTATTTTAAACTAATATTAACACAAGAAATCTTCATTAAAATATTCGATCTTGATTATTTTTTTAATATTATTAATATTAACATATAAGTAGGAACAATAGTAAGAATTTTCTTTATATTAAATATATTTTATTACATAAATATTTATATATGGGATTTATTTTAATTGAAATATAGTACACTAAAATCCAATTTGAGAACTTTTATTAAAATATCAGTAGCAATAGATTTACAATTTTTAACACTGATATAAAAACATGTCTTAGTGACAAATTTTATTTATTTGCTAAACAAAAAAAATTAACATACATTTATCAATAGCAGATTAAAATGTAAAATGTATACTGTTTTGGATATATCAACTACGAAATAAATATAAAAACATAGATTTATTTTATAGATAAACAATGTAGTCAATATTTTAATAAGTGAATTTATGTTCGGAAAGTTTAATGCGTGGGTACGTAACATACAGTCTTGGATTTATAACTTATTCATCAACGTTTGACCTATCTGTGTACACCTGTTTATTTGAAGGTATTTGTTGATTAAGAATTTGAGAGTATTGTTGTTTGTCATGATAATGAACAAATCCATTTAACATAAATATATGTAGATATACCTACTCTTAATCTGAATCAGTGAAATATAACTCACTATGATTACAAACGTATGCAACTGTCACTGATTGAATCAGTAAAAAAATTTTTAGAATGCAATGTCCTACTAACTTTTACTGAAATATCAACTTTTTAAATTTATTAAAAAAACTTTTTCTACCTCGTTATACGCTATGGTTTATTTCGATATCTTCAAGTTACTGATTCCTCAGTGATTTTTTCACAGATACAAATCGTGAGTGTAAGGCATTGTTTTATTTTAATTTATTGAATTTAGAAAAAAATATATAAGTACACATAGTATCAAGAAAAATATACAAATCATGGCCCCAAATCTAACCAAGGGCTCACTAGGAAATTTTTTACTGCCCAGGTTTTTTATATGACTTTTTTTATGTCTATAAATAGACAAAAAAAAATTCATAATTACTTTTTTTATAATTAATTTTATAAATAATTTTTTTATAATTTACTTTTTTTAGGTTTTTCATTTAAAAATCTTTTTTCTCGCGGGCTTCCCTTATTCCTTGGCCCCAGGACTGAAGACCTGTCAGCCCTGATACAAATAAAGCATATTTTTTGCTGATTATGAAGTAGACATATCTATTGCAAGCTATTTTTTTTTACGTTTTTACGTAAAATTAGATCTCTATTAGGGTGACCAGATTTCAGATTATGTAAACCCTGATTTTAGATTATGCCAACCCTGAGAAAAAGAAACTGCCTACGTTAATACACGAAGACATTATTTTTTTATATATACCAAATTTTTTGTTTCGTGAGATGAAAATGGAGATCTTTTTTGACTTATATTTGTTATTTTCATCTACACAGAAAAAAAACTGTATTGGACCAAGAAAACCTTGTTTGGTATATAACGAAAACAATATTTTTTTAATATAAGAAACATACTCTTAATCCAACTACGTTATTCCTTCGTTCAAGAATACTATAGTTGGTTTAAGAGATTGTTTCTTATCTTAAGAAAATATTGTTTTCGTTATATATAAAACAAGATTTACTTGGTTTGAGAAATCATTTCTACCAATGTATGCGCCCTGTGATGACCTTTTTTTCATTTTTACCAAACCCGGAGAAATTGTAACGAAACCCGGAGCCCGGAGAAACAGTATACAAACCCCGAGACTCCGGGTGAAAACCTGCGACTTTTTATAAAGTTAAAAAAAAAAAAGTTTGTATATAATATTAACAATTTTTTAATCAATAGATAATATTAAATTTTAAATAAATTTCCTTACTAACGTGTGCTAGTAAGAATGCTATATAGATATAGTAAATATGAACGTGCATTAAATGTACACAGTGTACACCTACATATGTAATAAATATGTTAAAATAAATTCATATTCAGAAAAAACTGCGGCATGTATATTGTGAATGGGTGATTTGAATGCATGGTTAGATAACTCATCTGATTATTCATTGTGGGTACAAATGTAATTGTAGCACGGACAACCCCGCGGCTCGGGCGTGGCAAAAACCGAGGTCCTACGTTCGAATCCCTGCCGTTTTAATATGAAGGCCACGCGAAACCAGTTCGACAACCAAGAGACATCAATTATGATCTAGACGTTTAGTTAATGTTGTATGTATTGCAATTATTAGTATAATACATAAACTATCTATTAAATAATTATAACACAATCGCATAGCTAGAGGATAGTCAATAAGTATAAACTATTTATGGATGCAAAATAGTTATTACCATATAAACGTTTCATACATTTTTTATTGTTTTTAATACTATGTTTTCTATAGACATTATTAAAAAAGGTAAACAATTATTGCAGTATTTTAAAGAAATTAAATCATAATATTTTCTTCCGATTAATTGATTTTTACTTTCTTATGCCTATGTATATGAAATATACATTTAGTATAAGTAAGTATTGTAAAGCCATTCTGACTATTTTCGCTATGATGTCTATCTGTCTGTCTGTAGACGCTGTAACTCAAATACGACAAATCGTAGATGGCGTAAAATTTTATACTTAAGATTTTTATACTCCTATTTTTGAAAACGATCATTCAACCGGAAACGGATGTTTACCTACATCGATTTTGGAATTTTTGGAATTACATTGAAACAGTGCAAATTAGAGAAAAATGGTCAAGTTGAAAATTGTAGGTAATTTTTTTACCTATTATAATTTATGTTCTATTCATTTTTTTGAAAAAAACAAATTTAGTTTTTTTTAATGTATGAGTAATAAATTATAGATAATAATATACTCGACATTTTTTATCAAAAACATTTTTGCCTCATTTAAAAAAAAAATCCAAAATTAAAAAAATAGACAAGAGTAAACATCCTATTCCGTTCTACAAAATTCGTTCGATACATAATGTATAATATAATATTTCTATAGTTTATGTCCCATTCATTTTATTCTATCTTTTATTAGTTTGTCATAAATATCTTTCAATAAAATGAAAATCACGTACACTATTCACTGTCATTATTACGTATAAGAAAGTCCCGTGGCACCTATGGTAGCTTTTGAAAATATATTTTATAAATTAATTTTGAATGTCATAATGAAAATGGTTAATAAAGTCACATTATATATAAATTAATATACGAGTATGTATAAAATGTATTATGTATAGCAAGTGTTATAATTTTTTATGTTTACATATACATTTTTTGACGTCACAGTATGTGACGATTCTGTGAAGTATGTATGTTGTACCTGTTCGACTGGTTCTTTTGCAATTAATTTATTTTTATAATTAAAAAACATATCACCCCTCCTAGTTAGTGATTATTTATTAATTTTACCTTTTAACACCTATTACTTGTACCGAAATACAATTGTGTCGCTATTTATCTTTAAAAATTGACATAATGACATTATAACACTATAATTATGATTTATAATTTTTAATTCTAAACGATACCGATAGTGAAGTTTATTTAAAAACTGGTAGCTCAATTTCGGAGCGTACACAGAAAAAAACTGTATTGGACCAAGAAAACCTTGTTTTGTATATAACGAAAACAATATTTTCTTAATATTAAAAACATACTCTTTAATCCAACTACGTTATTCCTTCGTTCAATAATACTATAGTTGGTTTAAGAGATTATTACTTATCTTAAGAAAATATTGTTTTCGTTATATACAAAACAAGGTTTACTTGGTTTGAGAAATCGTCTCTACCAGTGTATATTTTACTTCATAGTTGTGGTGACATATTTTATAGAAAATTGAATGCTCTAAAAAGAAAATTCTGTAAAATTTTTACGTAATATGTGTTGTTCATGAAATATCTTGAAAAAAAAATTTTTTTTGATGTAACTGTCCTCAAGTCAACAAAATCACGTTTCATTATTATATGTGTTTAGTCGTTCATGAAGTATATATGGGGCAGAAACGGAAAGATTAATTGAAAATTTTGAAACATACATTTTTTTCTTTGTAAAATGATCACAAAGCTTCTCGTATCTTTTTGATATGGCGAGGAAACAAAATAATGATTTGAAAATTAATGTAATTAAAATTTTATAAGTCGTAGAGTAACGTCTATATAGAAGTTCATCTATATAGTAATAAAATTAAAAATATACAAATAAATTGTAATAATTAATTTAATTATTATCTCAAGTGAAAAAAAGATCAATCCATAAATAAAATCCAGTCAAGGCGTGTGTTATAAATATACCCAAAGCTTGCTGCGTTTTTTCACAGATGTTTGAGATTGTACAAAAGGATTAATGCGTACATAGAGACGTATTTGGACATAGATAAGGCACGCGAGTTGTAAGAATTTTTTAATTAAACAAATACCCACGATTAAGTTTTGTATCAGTGCTATTAAAAATGTATCTGTAACAATTTGCAGACAAAACAAGCTTTGCAGACGGAGAAAGTGCTCCAAATGATGCCCGTTTCCCATTTATGGAATAATATATATATTATAATATATATGTATGTGTTACTTAAGCATGTTTGTATACTTATCAAGATTTTCAAGATATATTGAAATGTGTAATATTCGAATCTAGATTCACAAATCGATTGTGAATATTAATTTAATGCAGTTTTTGAAAAATAAATAAATGAAGAAAGTATTATACATATCTATATAGTTTTTATTTACTTGTTTTTGAGTTTTTATTAAATTTTTGTTTGTACTAGAACGTAAATTCTTTGATAATGATAAATAATACTAAACACATTCTGACTGAAGGTAATTTCAGCAATGAAAATATTTATGATTTTGAGAATTATAGGTGGTTTTACTAGCAATATTGTCAGTTTTGATAGTTTAAAAAAAAAGGATTGTGTGGTTTTATGAAACCACGGTAAAAGTGAAACTTTTTTTTCACATTATAGACATTTAACTAAAAATTTTCGGAATAATAAATTCAAGCACTCAAAATTGAAATAAATCCATAAACAACAACATGCACCAGCAAAAAGTTCTAATAATACTAATAAATTCTATATAAAAACCAAGATCTTTTTTCCTTTTTCTATAAGCACGTGCTCTGTCGGCGTTCTGTTTTTTACGGCGTAAAATTAATTCATCGTCATTCATTTTTGCACTATTCTTTCTCGTTGATCAGTTTTTTGGACTCACTAGCTGTGTCGTTGTTTACCAAAAGCAAATAAATAACAACATTTACATTAAACACTGACAAATTACAATACAAACTTACTAAATATGTATAATAGCACACAGTACATAAACTGTCATACAATGAATGGCTGCTTGTTCCACGCATGCGCAGTCCAAACGTTACGCGACATGCAACACACAGAGCAAAAAGTTTGAGACGATGTAATAAAAGTTTCACTTTAAAAACTGTCTATATGAGTGTTTGTCCTAACTTAATACGAAAACTACTAAACTGATTTTGATATGATTTTCACTGTTAGAAGGACTTATATTTAAGAGAATTTACAGAGAAATTTCATAATTTTTTTCTCGGTTGTTTATGAGTTTTTCGTTAAACGGCTTATAGTCCGGTGCAGTTAGCTTTTTACCTCGAAACCCGTCTATAGTGAATGGACTTTCGTGGGATTTTTTTCATTGAGTTTCTAATCGTAAGGACTTTAATCTTTTAAATTAAAAAAATATAGTTAATAATTATTTAATTATTTATGGGTCATTCCATATCAGTGATCCAGCACTGGTTATTCGACCATTCTTAAAAAAATGAGATTTTGTATGCAATTACATATTGGTAGTTCAAAATAATCATTTTAATTTTATTGTTTTTTGTTTTCGCGTAACGGCCGTATAATTTGTTCTACAAGGCGGAGATTTTTTGCACTTTCAAGGGTTTGCGGAAACTGTAATATCTCAGCATCTATTTATCCTATCGACATGAAACTAAATCCAAATTATTCAAAAAAGAATTAGCTACAACATTTTTTTTGAAGGGTTTCATTTCAGCTTGAACTCGTATCTCTATTTTTTTAAATCCCATTTAGTAGGTTTGTCTTTACCACTAATGCAATTCCCTATTTTTTAAAAGCAAATTGGTGCGAGAAGCCTATGATGGTCCCCTTATAAGAAATAAAAACTATACAGACTCAAAAAGAATCTGATTTTTTTAATAAACGCAGGTGAAGTATATATAAAATATAAACGTTTTCAATTATAAAAAAAAGTGATTCAACATTTAATCTTTCAATTAATTTAATAAATGAATTTCCGTGTATTTGTTTAAGAGTTCTGTTGTTATAATTAAATAAATAAATATATTAGTTTATTGAATTGCATGATCACATACGACGCGTCAAGTAATTAAAATTACAAAAGAATTGATATTTCACGCCTTCTTGAAGCTAATTAATCAATGCTGATATTTACAATAGATGTTTTCCTTCTCATATTCTATTTTATATATGTATAATATTTATAATATAAATTTGTTTATGTAGGTTTATGTATAGTATAATTGTTGAATGATGATTTTTCATTTTGAAATTGATAAATTAGTACGTATGTAAAGGTTATTTGCGCTTAATAGCTTTACATCTTAATTTTATGTAATTATCGGATTAGTACTTTTATGAATAAATTAGAGAGAGAGAGAGAGAAACAGTAGGAAAGAGTATTTTTTTATATTATAGGTAGTGAGGTTACAATTTAAAAGTTATGAAAAATATGAAATTATATTTTCTAGTTAAATTTTACTCTAATTATAAGAAAGTTTTGCCAATTATTGAACGAATAATAGCACTTTGATTATTTAGAATAAAACAAACATACTCAAAATTTAATAATTTAAGCCACACAGAAAAAACTGTATTGGACCAAGAAAACCTTGTTTTGTATATAACGAAAACAATATTTTCTTAATATAAGAAACATACTCTTAACCCAACTACGTTATTCCTTCGTTCAAGAATACTATAGTTGGTTTAAGAGATTATTGCTTGTCTTAAGAAAATATTGTTTTCGTTATATACAAAACAAGGTTTACTTGGTTTGAGAAATCCTTTCTACCAGCGCGTTTCAAGTATTATATGTTTTATATTTTTCTCTTCTTTTAACTGATATAATTTTTATGTTAAATAATAATTTTTATATAGAAAATAATACAAAATTCATATAGACAGGGGCGAATCGTGAATTTGTAGGGGCCTTGGGCTAATACTACTCAGGGGCCTGCCTAATAACTCAACTAATTGCCATTTTGTCAAAAAACTGTGATGTAGGTATACGGTACAGGAAAAAAATAGAACAATACAATTTTTTTCTTGACAATATCGTCTATTGTTCTTAATGAAAGCTGGGGCCTTTTATATCCACGGGGCCCTGGGCTGCAGCCCAAAAAGCCTTTAAGTAGATCCGTCCCTGCACATAGAAATTCGATATATTAACTTGTTCAGTATTATACGATATTATTATAATGTTTGTCACAATTGCTTGTGTGTGGGCAAATTAAAATATACCAATATTCATATTTTACGTTATAATAATCAACGTCAAATAAAAATAATATATACAAATCGTAAAATGTATTATGAAACCCGTTCGATGTCAATAGGATTAACGGATTATGTTTAAATTGACGACTAGCATATGTATACAGTACATTTTAATGAAGATTGTGAAACTGTAACATGTTTTAAATGATATCTTGTGAATTTTACGGAGAAAATGTTGATAAGTATGTATGTAATGTGATCTTTCCATTCTTGGTTCAATTAAGATGTATAGCTATGTAAACAAACCATTTTATCTATAATTACTATGAAATTTATTTACATGCTTTAAAAAACTATTCATGACTATATTTATCAATCATTTCTAAGGAAGAAAATATTACGATTTATTAATTTTCCGACGCGACATTTCTGGAAATTTTCGTGTTGTAAAATAGGTAATGCAGTTGACGTTGTATCATAAAGAATGTTTTTTTAAAGAGTCCAAACTATTGGCTAGCTTATCGCTGTTTTTTAGCATAAAAAATGATAACACGAAATTCAACAGGCGTGTTTGATAAACACAGTTTTAGCCAATGTATGAACCGTTGTATTTCTACTTTATCATCTTTTAGATAGCGTTGCCCGCGCTGCCAACATAATAGATAATTAGACATAGATTTAGTGTGCATTCAGTAAAACTTTTAAATTTTTATATTGATTAAATTTTGATTTTTAAATTCAATTATTTATATTACATGCATACGAAATCGTATATATGTACTACATATATATATTTATCCGTTATTTATATTAAAAAAAGTAAAAATGTGTAATGAACCGTAATGTATGAATTGCGGCTAGTTTCGTTCAAACCAACTGAACGCACATTAATGTTAAATTACAAAAGTTTAATTTCCGTTTCCCAAGAAAACATTTAATATTGTGAAATACTATAATATTGGTATATTTTAAATAAGATATTACTTGGTTAGGTGATATTATGATTTTTATATATCAAACAGTGAGTTTGGAATTATAAAACATCGGTACAAAAATAAAAATGCAATTCTGTGTTGATGAGTATGTTTAATTAATACTGAGTTAAGGACAATATTTAAGTTGGCTCGTTGGTCTAGGGGTATGATTCTCGCTTCGGGTGCGAGAGGTCCCGGGTTCAAATCCCGGACGAGCCCTGTTGATAATTTTTTACGAAAAAGTATGAAATTATATGCATTTTGCATATTAGTGAGTAGTGTATTTTAATTTAACTAAACTAATGTAAAAAGAGAACAATCAAGTCAATTTTGCAGACAGTACACCTAATCAATATTAATTGTAATAGATATGTATATAATTATCATGAAACTGCAGAATAGCAAAATATTTTAACTAATTTTGTATTTATAGTTTGCAAAAAAGTTCATTTATAAGAAAGAGATACAAAAATACAGAAATAAATAATCCGATAAATTCTGAGCAACTTTTAAGACAAAAACGATCATTAAATGGTACATTTACTACATTTATTACTTCGTTTACAGCTAATTATACCTCACAAATTTATCTTTTTAAGTTAAATTAATGGTAGCAGTGAATAATATAATTGATAAAGACGAAATATAACATTTCAAAAGTTTACTTTAAATAAATAAATAAATAAAGTGTTTATTTTTAGCTTTTTGCACACATTATTATCACGCATGTTCGTTTATACATAAAAACAATTGTATTAACTTAAAAAGAAAATATTTGTGTAATATATTTTGTTCCTACTGCAATTTTTTTGCTCAGCTGTATTTTATAATAAACTAGCTGTTACTCGCAACTTCGTTCACGTCAAATTAAGCTAGGTAGGAGCTGCCAGAGATAAAACCCACGAAGAAGAAGAAAAAGAAGTAGAAGTAGTAGAAGAAGAAGAACAAGAAAAAATAGGTAGACGTAGTAGAAGAAGAAGAACAAGAAGAAAAAAGAAGTAGAAGTAGTAGAAGAATAAAAAGAAGTAGAAGTAGTAGAAGAAGAAGAACAAGAAAAAATAAGTAGACGTAGTAGAAGAAGAAGAACAAGAAGAAAAAAGAAGTAGAAGTAGTAGAAGAATAAAAAGAAGTAGAAGTAGTAGAAGAAGAAGAACAAGAAGAAAAAAGAAGTAGTAGAAGAAGAAGAAGAAGAAAAAAGAAGTAGAAGTATAGTAGAAGAAGAAAAAGAAAAGGAAAAAGAAGAAGTAGATAAAGAAGATGAAGAAAGAGGAAAAGAAAAAAAAGAAGAAAGTTAGGTAATATATTTTTGTAATGATAGTCACATACCCATTTTTTAAATCTAAAGTAATTATATAATATAATTTATCAATTTGTCGGGATACAAAGTTACTAATGTCCTTCCTTAGGATGCAAGCTATCTTCCTACCAAATTTCATCAAGATCGATTAACCTAAGCAGACAGACAGTCACACTTTAAAATATTAGTATGGATTCTTACTTTAGTCACCCAAAACTACAGCCCTTTATATTTTAACTATTTAAAAAATGAAATAATGAATTTTTTCTTATAAACATTGAATATACTATTAAAATAAACCACAACGTTTAGTGATAAATAAAAGTTTTATATCATTAAAATTTGATATAGGTATATAATAAAGAACAGATATACTGTTGGTATGGTTTACATATTTTTCTGTTATGTTAACATAATTAAGCCATTTTAAATTCATTTAGATATCGTTAATTGCGTTTTTATTATTTAAGTGAAAAAATAAATGCCATTTTTGTACATGCTTCACAAATGTAAGTACAGATTTTCTGTGTTATCTTAATTGAATTTTAAAAGTAACCTGGTACATAAAAAAGGAAACAAACGCGTTCGCCGATGAACCAAGTGAGTTTTCTGTGAATGTAGCTTTGACCATAAACGATGCCTTAATTTATAAATGGGTAACGTGAAAGTTTTTTTAACATTTCAAATCATAAAAATTTGGTAATTTACTACCCCGTAATAAACTGGGAAAGTTGAATTGTTTACTAAATGATCAAAGTTTCTTTTATTGTTTTTAAGTGCTTTTTGCTTACGACGCGTTGTCCATAAGATAAACAGTTGACGACAACCTTGATTTTAGGAAATGTTATTAGTAAGATATTAATAGTTATATGAAATATAGGTGATTGTTAGAAATAAAGAGATAAAAAGTGTAAAAAGATAGAAAATTGATATTGTTATTGATAGATAGATATAATGAAGATAAGACGATAAAGATAGTGAAAATAAAATAGTTTCCTCCATGAGTAGGTAATAAAATATAGTAATCAATGGCGCACCCAGATTTTTGTTGTAATTATATGAAATTTTTATTTTTTATGTATCAAAATTCAAAATATTCACAATTAACCCCTAACCCCTCTCTTGGGTGCGCCACCGAGAACAACAGATGAATAATATGAAGCAAAATGAAAAGATAAAGAAAAGTGCGATAAAAAATAATAAGGCAGAAAGATATGTGAACAAATAAATTAATTAAAACAAATCAAAGAAACAATACAAATAGAAAAAAAATTATAGTACCTACATATACATATCGCAACTGTCACAACTCAAAAAATGTCATATTTGAAATAAATATGTAGAATGATTCAAAATTACTATATAAATTGTCATTAATGTACTTCGTGTACCTACCGTCAAAACTAGTATATTCTAAAAAAAATGTCACATTTTATTTTTTTAAATACTTAATCACTAAACGTTTTAATAGTTACTATTTTTCAAACATCACAGGAATACTGAAATATTTAAATTAAATACTGTGTATTAGTCCTTTTCCTATATTATTTTTACAATTTTTATTTACCTAAATTTTTATAGTTTCATTTATTTCTATTTCCTCAAAACTACATTTTTTGAGTTGTGACACTTTTTTGCGGGGGTGCAAATTTTTATTTATTCAATCGATGGTTAATTATTTTAATTTTAATATATAAAGGAAAAATAGCTTTTAAATATAATAATTTTAAAACTTGATACTTTCTGTATGTCATTAAAGTGGACATGAATCGTCATTTGTTATTTTCTTCATTTTCTATATTGGCAGGCTTGGACAGTCAAACGATTGCCGCTATTTTTGCAACACCCGGAAGAAGTTGTCGCGCGTATTAAAACGAGAGCAAATCTTTAAGCGTAGTCGGTGCGGAATGTATAGGAAGTGACAGTGTTATAGACCTACGCGTTGCCGTTCAAAATTTTAAAACGATGTTTATACATGCACGTAAAAAGAATAAAGCCCACGTCGATATTTTGTTGTAGAGCACATGTTCATCTTAACAGAGACGTATTGAAGGGCTTCAGTATAAAATATAATAATTATAATTTATTTCGAACTAAATATGAAATGATTTTTGTAAACAGAACTTTCAAGAGAAAATTTCCAGATACCTATAGATTGTGATTTGATTATTAAGATTATTTATATAGAGCGTTATCGAAATTTAAAATAAGTAATAATATGATTTATGTTTGTAAATTATTTTGCTTGTTTGCATGTATTTATTGTGATTTTTTTAATTTCTTTAAACATACTTAAACTGTATAATAAAGTACAGTAATGTAAACATTATAAACCAAAATTTCAACAGAAATTGTTTATGAAGGCTCTAAAGCTCTAAACAGTTTTTGAATTGTTCTAATTGATTTTTAAACGGTGCATAGTAGAAAAAAAGTTTTACAGAATATCTTTATCACAAATTAATATTTTAACCATTTTTTTTAAACGAAATTCATTTCGTGTAAAAATAAAATAAATTTTGAATACAGGTCTGTCGAGATTCTATACCTAAGTTCTTATATATATCTTGTACAATATACACACTTATCTAAACCAGTTATCAATTGGCTGTTTTTATGAATATAATGAGACACATAAATACTTGTTTACTTGCATTGAATATTAAGTTTAGAAGCGTACGAAATTATTTTGATTGACGATGTGGCAAGTACGATATTACTAGAGAATATATCTTTAAATGTACTCATTAAATTATGTTTTTAAAGATTTACAAGCCCTTTAAATTGTCCGGTCATATATCATCGTTTAACATCCCTCCCCCCACCAAATAGAATAGATAAGATTTTAAAATAAAACCATCACAGTAAAAAAAATTAGATCAAGATAAAGTAGAAGATTTTATTGAAAAATAATTTATGACTCATCGTTGTTTATATTTAAGGAGGTTGACGCCATAAAAAATAACAGAAAGATTTCAATGAAGCTTTGAAAATAACAAGATATTTATATCCAACCAAAATATTAACATGCATTCTTATGAGAACTGCATAATTTCGAGACATGAATTTAATGAAATTTTGAGCATGCATTCTTTATTAATTTACATTAAGGTTGTTGTTCACTGAAAGTCGTGGCATCTAGCGAAATTTAGCATGAACTACAGGATTTTGATATGTCGGTAAAAAAGAACAAATAGATCTGGCAACAATTTATAATATTAGACAAGAATAGAAGATTTATTTTTAATAATATTATAATTATTACTATTGCTGACAATAGTAATAATTATAATAACAATAGTAACTATTATTATTATAAATAAAAACATTAAATGTAATCAATAATCACTTGCTATTTACAACGCGCGTCAGTTGTCAATACCACGTTTTTATATTTCAAAAAGCGCGCCGAATGCGCTGTTGCCATATCGTATATTTACGTCATGTGTTCGGTAATTTATCAAAGTTAAAAATTAATAATTATTTAAGGAGATGGTAAATCATTCTAAAATTTTATATACACATTTCTTAATTACCAATCTATAACATATCCGTTTTTGGTTAAAATCTGACGTTTAGTTTTAATACACGAATTAAACGAATATCGAATTCCAAGTGGATCCCTATGCTTTCAATGTATAAGAGGCCAACTTTGCACGTTTATAATTAATAAACGAAATGGTAAACTGACCTGAATTTTTTTTTACAAATGCGAACTAGCTTACTTAACACAATATTAAAATTTTAACAAATTCTTTAGTGATCGATTTTAGTGAACAACAACCTTAAAATATCTGTAAATTTTCATAATGATTAAAAAATGATGTGTGTGAAAAAAGGAGAGAGAGATGCATTTATGTGATTTCGCATGTTCTAGAGAGAGACACACCTTGCCTTCACTCTGCTTATCCACATATGCTTTTCCCACACCATGCCCCGCATCACTATCCCCGCACCCTATAGTGTCAACCTCCTTGATTTTTCCGTTTTAATTAGAAGTGTATACTACCTATCGTTGTTGAATTATAAGTTATATTTATGATTGTTATTGACATATTTATTAAATTTCAATTTTATTTCATTATATTTCTACACCCATAAGTTCTCCCATATTTTATATAGTAAAAGCGACTACATCTGTACTATCTATTATCAAAATAAAACAGTTAATATTTTTTTTCTGACAGACAGACCAAGATACCAGAATTAACTATAAAATACTGAACTAGGATAATTACATAAACCGGTTCATTTTCATTTCAAAAGTAATAAATAACGTTTTATGAGATTCTTATCAATAATCGTGAAACAAATTACTCGCGAACTGTGTTTTGAATAGTAATAACAAACAAACATTCATTTGAATACTTAGGCCAGTATATGCAATACTATATTTACAGTTGTCATAACATCAATGAATAAATTTGCAAACTAATTTCTGCCACTGATATTTTTAATTTAATTTTGAAGTTCATTCACGTTATGGTACATCAATTACTTGATTTGGTGTCTTTTAAAACACCTAAAGAATCCTACGCTTGTTGCTCATAGATATAGCAATAAATCGTTTATGAAAATTCGTTGAAAATTAAATTATTAAACTAAAATTAATCACAATACAAATTAAAGTTGCTACTGTTATAAAATTAATTGTTGGATTAAAGTGTAATTTCTAATTTCAATTATGTTGTTTAAAATTTATATATTATTTTTTAAATAAAGGACCCCGCAGAATCCTTATGGGAAAGTGGTTTCGGTCAAACTCTTTGAAACTTTGGATTATGATAGTTTTTGATGAGTAGATCAAAAGTGTCAATGGGCACTAAGTCCTAAAAACTCAAACTTTTAAGATATAGCCCTCTGAAGTTGGGGATCATGATTGTCTTTAATTTACAATATTTTTTTTGTAGAACCTTAAATTTCGCTCAACTTTTTGTATGTGTTCCCAAAGACATTTGTAATCGATTGCCACCATTCAAAGCGTTTGACCGAAACCCCTTGCCCATAAGGATTCTGCGGGGTCCTTTGTTTTTACATTTGCACATTGTATATATCATATCACAAAATATGTAATTACATATTATTAGATAACAGCCTTTTCGATTAATAGAAACATAATAATTAATTTTACTGTTTCACAGCTCATCTTATATAACTCGACTGTAAACAGTTTGCAGTTAAATTTTAATAATTTACTTTAATTAATTTCATTTGAATCATGGTTATTAGCAATCAGTATCAATACATAACAAATATTTGAAGATATCTCATCAGTTCTATTTTTCAAAAGAGGTAACTTTACTAATTAAAAATTACGAAACATTGATCTAGTTTTTATAATATTTCTATAATTGATGTGTGTGGTCGACTGAGACTGTGACAAGTCTGTTTATATATTTATAATGAGTGTTCACAGTCTAACCGTCGTTGTACCTGAAGACACCTGTTGGACTTTCTTCTTTGATTTCACTTTTCGCGATGATCTTGTTTATATATTGTACTACAGAGAAAGATGAAACCAATATATTTATTTAGTGTCTATGCTGCTCTCTATTTCTCTCGCTCCGTTGAGTTTTATGATGTCTCTTTAGGCGCTCAGAGCAGGGTGTGGCTGCACATAACGACAAATACCTCGCAGCGATTTGAAGTACAATATAAAAATATAAGTTAATTAACTCTTTCCTGATATCGACTGTTTTGCTCTAGATTCTTTATTTGATGTATGGTATTTCAAACATTATGAATGTTCTATTATTTCGAGACATATATAACTACAACTAATTAGGCGTTGATTGATAGGAATACAAAAGAACATTTGATTTAATTTTAAAAATGTTTGTAGCAATAATCAAGTAACATTGTTAGTCGATTGTTGACCTATCGTTTCTCTATTTTCTTCATCGTTTGAGCTTTTATGTCTGTCAGATTTGGGGTGTTTTTCTGTCTCTCGACTTTCTTTTATTTCCTTTTCTCTTATGATATGCGATTCAGACGATGTAGATGATCTTGAAGATAAATTGTCTTTATCACTAAAGTATGAAGAATCTCTTTTATTATCTTCAACCGAACTCTGCGTAGATAATTTTTCTTTAGGAGAGAGTGAATAGTGAATGGGAACTACATCGAAAGGTCTGTTAGCTAATTGATTTAATGACAAATTCGGTAATAGTCTATTAGAATTCGATGACTGTTGTTGATTTAGAGAGCTTATATGCTGGATCAATCTATTATCGGTAACTTTTCCCATGAATGAACGGATCTCTTCAAAATACGATTCTTCGTTGATTCTTTGTTGAGACAGTGCTTTCTTGTGTAAATTTCTTTCATCTAGGATGGTGGGACCATCAGCCTCATGTTTCTTTAAATGTCTGTCTAAGTTGGTCTGCTGGCCGAAGCAGCGCTCACAGAGAGGGCACTTAAATGGTTTCTCTTTGTTATGAATGTTACGCACGTGTCTCTGCAAGTTAGAAGAGATGCTGAAAGACCTTTCGCAGTACTTGCATTTGTATGGTTGTTCACCCGTGTGCGTACGTAGATGGCGAGTTAGGTTTGCCGAGCGCGGGAATACCTTACCGCAGAACTTGCACGCGTATCTGTCCTTTATTTTTCCACTATTGTTTATGGTTTCGGGGTAGTTCTTTGCACTTGGTAATGTAATAGGAGAATTTGTACTAGTCTGGCCACGAAGAACATCAAAAGGAACTTGATTCATATTAACACTAGGACTGAGTAAGTTTGGTCCAAAAAATGGATATCTTTGAGCATACGCCTGCTGGGGCGTCGAATAAGGTAAAGGTAATCTAGTTAAATGATTGTCATTTTGAGCTCGGTACATGGCTTCCAGCATCATCGGGCTGATTTGTTGAGGTGGAAACAAGACTGGATGATAGTTTGGAGCATGCGCTTGTGCATTTGTAGATTTACTTAAAGGAACATCGGGGCTTACACGATCGTCATCAACATTAACTTCGTTGTCTTTATCACTAGAGTTGCTACTAAATGCAGGTGATATGAGATTTCTGTTTTCATCTTCTATTCTCCTTCTTAGAATGACTTTCTTGTGGTCGACCCGCAGGTCGAGAGGCTGTTCGTTCGCATCTTGTGGGCCAGGTGGTGGTTTACCCGCTGGTGACATGTGAGGGCCGGGTGAACGTGCGTTATTACGCGATAGGTCGAATGGCATGTCATCCCCTTCGTCAGCTATGAGCTCGGGGACGCGCGCTGATTGTGGGTACACTGATGCCTGCTTGGGCGATGCATGACCGCCTATCAACATTTTCCGTGGCGACGAGTCTTTCTCGCGCATTGTGAAGTGTGACGTGTGCTGCGTGATGCTATTGTTACTGGCGTGCCACGGCCGCGCCAAGTCCACCACGCTCATCGGATCTGCAAACAAAAATATTTATTATATTTTTTTCAAGAACAGTACTAATTGAGTGTAGCTGTCAGAGAAATTATAGTCTGTCTGTACCGGTATAAGAAGAAAACATATGTATAAAAAGGGATTATAAAATATGTATTAAGTTTTTTACATATTTTTTATTTCTTAATTTGAAACTTATGATAAAATCGGTGTGAAATATTAGAACAAATCTTATGAAAAATAATCACTCCAGAAATCAAACACGTAGTTGCTATAAAGTTGCCGACACAAACACGTCCATTTAAAAAGTCATACACAACTGCATCAAAGGTCACATTTTTATGTGTGGTTATAAATAAAAAATGAAGTAACGCAATAATACATAACCCATTATTCTGCATCGCACGCCTACTGAGATCGTTTTGTGCGATTGTTCGGATCACATATGTTTGTGTGTGTGTACTCATGGTATGTATTTTCACCTTGAGGTCTTTTTTGTGAACTATTTGAAAATTATTATCAGGCTCAAGTTCTTATCAACATGAATTTTTGTAAATTAGAATATATTGATTTGCCAAGTTAATTGTAGGTAAGTAGCATTACCTATTCAAATTCTTGATTTTGCATAATTTATTACAATCCCAAAGTCTCTTAAAAGTGTCGGTTACACTCTTTGAGGCAGTGGCGTAACTATAGAAATGGGGGCCCCAGACAATTTTTCAGATGGGGGCCCTTGACAGGATTTTTTTTACAATTACCCCCCCCCCCACAATAATAATTACTGTTTAGAATTTTACAGGGATAAAATCTATAAATATTTGAGGTATGGATACGGAAACGTTCGAGAAAAATTATTTATGTAAAAAAAATACAATACTAAAATGAAAAACAGACAATATTTTCAAATATTTGAGATTTTGGTAGTTAAGTTTAGAATTTTAAAATAAAATAATTGAAAAATCAGTTTTTTCACCAAAAACTTTATTGATTGTTTCGATTCTAAAAAAAAAAAAAAACACAGCAATTAAAAAAAATACTTCACCACTTTTGGGGGCCTCCTAGATGCTCGGGGTCCCGGACAATCTAACCGGCCAAACCGGCGGTAGTTACGCCACTGCTTTGAGGGGTAAATAGTAAGAAATAACTGTCTATGTTAAGGAATCAAAGTTTTTATTGGAACAAAAAAAAAGTATTTTGAGATCAATTTAAATATTTTTGTTTCACTTACCAACCTTCAAATAAAAATGTACTACTTTATCTAGAATTTTTGGACCCCTCTCTTCCATTTAACGCCATGTAGACAATACATTTTTAAACTATTTCGCTATGGCGTAAATATTATCTATAATAAATATCGGTTAGTCGTCCAACAATATTTTGTTTATATTTAATTTTATTTGTATGAATTTATGTTACAAAAAATTTCAATATGAGCCCCCCCCCACAACCTATATGTCATACTATGTAGATATTATACTGTACTACTCTCTTTCCCTAAAAGAGTTACGCGGTTTATTGATTTTCCTAAATATTGAATTTTTTATGATTGTCAAATGTTCATAACGTAAATTGTTTTTAAAAGTATTTGCTCAAGTACGGGTCTGTTAGGAATGTAAGTCAATATAATTTTGTTAAGGCTATTATTTTTTTGTAAAACGTACTCTTCAATCAACGGCAAATTTTGTTATTAGGTAATTTAAAAAAGAAACGCGAAAACGATATTACTGCGTTTCTTGTTTTATTTTTACTCATCATGTGGTTTAAATTAATAGATTTTTAAGTCGTATTCACATATATGTTTTAAAATGTACAGTCGTTTGATTTTCTACATATAAATTGTATTTTATGATTGCGTTAAGATCAAAAAACTATTGAAAAAATGCTTCTTCATATAATTTTTTTTCTTTAAATCGAACTTTTTTATTGGTTACCTATATTTTTATTCCTGCAAAATCATAGTCAAATACATTTTTTGATTAGTTTGGAGTGAGTAGGTAATTTAAAAAATCGATTTCATGAATCTTCCTAAATTCCATAGATATTCAGTATAACATTATTATTAGCAATATTTTTTATAAAAATATCGATTCTTACACAGAAAAAAACTGTATTGGACCAAGAAAACCTTGTTTTGTATATAACGAAAACAATATTTTCTTAATATAAGAAACATACAACTACGTTATTCCTTCGTTCAAGAATACTATAGTTGGTTTAAGAGATTATTGCATTATCTTAAGAAAATATTGTTTTCGTTATATACAAAAACAAGGTTTACTTGGTTTGAGAAATCCTTTCTACCAATGTAGTGAGTAGGTAAAAGACAATTTTATCGATTTTTCGGAAATAACTCGATTTATTAAAAAATAGCAGCGTTGAATTTATTGAAATATCAGCTTTAGGGCTATATTCTTTATATAAATGCCCGGTATTATCAACCAATTTAAAGCTCCTTTAGCGCTAAATGCTCCTTTAAAGTAAATTTGGTGTATTTCAAATGTGATTTAAATCAATATTTAAGCTCTCAATGAAAAATTTACATAATATACGTTGTAAATAAATACTGCAGAAAATTTAAAATCTATTTAATTAAATATATTATGGTTGGATCTGTTGATAATACGACAGTTAGTTAAAGGAGCATTTAGTTAAACTTGATAATACTGGGCAAAAGTCTTGTTAATTTTTTGTTGACAAATTGTAATAGAATTAAAATCAAATATCAAATTTAAATCAATATATTAAAAGCTACAGACATGCAGAGATACTTGCATACGAGTATGTTAAAACATCATTTTAAATAATATCGTTCGTGCTTGTTCAAGCTCGTGTACAAGTGCGCACATAGCTTAACCGCTAATAGCATGTACTCAACAAGTAGCGATATAAAAAGAGCTCACTTTTTTGCGGTCGCGTATACATTATAATCAACGGAAACATACTTTTATTACTTTTTAGTGCTACCATATTAAGATGGTGCGATAGCAGCATTCCCGTTTTGCATATATATATACTATACTTTTTTATGACGTGCCATCAATTTTGAACTAATATTAATTATGATGAAAGTGGCTTTCATTTATACTGGCCTAATGTCTATTAATATGTGTATAAGTGATGCGGACAGAACGCTTTCCTTCTCGTTCGTGAATAATACTGTCTGTAACTAAATCAGACATTGATTTTTTTTTTATAAATAATTTGTCTGCTTGTCGGTATGATTGAACATTACCTTTGACGATAAATTATTACAAAATATTCTGCAAACGCACTGATAGATCTAGAAAGTCTTATGTCTGTTATAATTAATATTATATATTATTTTATACACACGTATTCTATTGGTGTTAATTTTTTAAGATATGTCACGATTAATGTACTCGAGTAAGATGGTTTTTTTCAATCATATCATTAGATCTTATATTATTTATAATTGACTTTCCTAAAAAAAAATCAATTACGTTTTGTTATTATCTATGATTGAAATAATTAGTGTGTCTTCAATTTGCGCCATATTTAACATTCGATACTTTTCATGTAAACATTTTTTGGAGACTCAATTTTATTTATTTTCAAATAAAAGAATTAAATAGTTTTTTTAATGTAATGAAATTTTTAAAATGTTATTAAAGACAAAATACATATAAACTAAAAATGTGATTTCATCAAATACTGGAAGATTTTACTACCTCACGGATTTTATTATTTCTAAACCAATTTTAATTCCAATTTTTTTCAACAGGATTTTCCGATTTAGAGAAAAATCAGTTTAACAAAAATTACCAGTACGAGGCCTATACAGATAGTTTTATAGGTACCCTATTCAGAAATGAACTTATTTCATTTAAAAAAAAATATCAAACTGACATTTTTAGCATACTCAGAGACAAATAAATTTTCCGAGCTCATTTAATTTCCTGCAGTTGGAAATTAAAAAATAATTCATTAATCAGAATCTTGAGTACCTATACCTATGTACTTCTTATATATAGATAAAAGTAGGTTATATTTTTAATATACTAGAAAATGTCACTCAAATAATTACTATACTTTAAACGTGTAAACCATGTTTAGAAAATAAATTGGATTAATTCCTCCGCCTTGAACTACAAACTGTATGTGAATTCCATGCAGGTGAGGTATATTGCTCCAGTATTTGGTTGGATCGCACATTAATTATGTGCTAAAAGAACATGCGTTTTTATAGTGCTTATTATATTCTTCTCAACACATTTATTTTACTACTCAGAGACATGAACGTTACAAGAAATACAACCATATAAAATACGACATATAATATCCTAGATACACATAAACATATACACTTAAAAAACGAATTAAAAAAATATTTGGTTAAAATACTAAAAGAAGTAAATCGTAGATACATACATATAGTATTTGCTTATTTAAATATTTAATTTTACTTGTTGAAGTTTAAACCAAATATTCGTTCGAAATTACCTTGTAATTATGGGTAGGATAGTGCATTTTTGATTATTTATAAGGTCTATCAATAACTTCCTGTAGTAATTGAAATGAGAATCAAACGGAATGAAATACTATTCTGTTTTATTCCGGAATCTGAACGTAAAATATACAAATATATAAATATTTAATCTGAACGACATTTACCGGATAATTAAAAAATAGGGTGGCAGCACTGCAAAACTTCTTCAGATTGCTTGGACGTAATCTATATCTATAAAAGTGTTTGTCCTTAACCACTCACTCACTCACTCATATACCAACGTACAGACCAAACTCCTGGACCTAGAAATGTGAAATTTCGTAGGTGCCTTTTTATGATGTAAGCACCCACTAAGAAAGGATTTTTCGAAATTCAACCCCTACGGGGTTAAAACAGGGTGTCAAAGTTTATATAAAAAATATTTTTTTTTGTTCGCGTTTAATTGAAACTTATCGAACATACTCTACAATATAAATACTGAAACAAGTATTTCAGCATTTCCCAAAATTTAACCCCTAAGGTGCTAGGGGGGGGGGGTGGAAAAATTTGTAAAATATAATAAAAATGAAAGTTCGACGGGGACTAGGATGGATTTAATCTGCAGTAAAATAATTTGTTATTCAACCCCTAATGGCGAGAATAGACGGGGGTTAGTTTTAAAAAAATTTTTAACTAAGATCCGGGATATTTACGTTTTTTTATAAGTAATGAATAAAAATCAATATAAAAAAAATGTAATATGTCATCCCCTATTACTTATAGAGGGTTCTAATTAGTTTCGAAGTTTATGCGAGCGAGTTTATTGGCGGTGAATACGGAATTTTACAGAAACCGAAATGAAACGCCAAAATGTGATTCTTTTTGATTACTTTTTCAATTACTGGGTTGTCTCTGCATTCTGGCCTCCCTTCAGAATTAAATAAAACTTTCGTTTAATTGTTATCAATGATTTATTAGTGAAGGGAGACAACAACTCAAATGTGTTGACCTAAGGATTTTTATTACTATCCTTAGGTTTAATTATAAAAGCCGGGTTAGACTGATAAGAATTTTTGGCTAACGCACTAATATTTGAATTAACCAGTATCTATAATACAGCAGAATTCTTTCTTTTTACAAAACCGTTAAGTATTTTTAACCAAATATGAATCATTTATCAAATAATTGTTGCATGCCCGTATTTGACCATTTTTGTATAAATTCATCTAATTCTTTTTTTCAGTGTACACTTAAGTTACTGAAAAGAAACATCGCATAAAGAAGATGATCACATTCACTGTCCGAATTTCGGATGATACATTTTACAAACAGCGCTAATGATTCCGACCTACAAAACACAAACACACACACACACACATATATATATACCTATAGAGGCTCTTCTTGGCAGTCGCCGTTGCCGCTAAGGCACCTTGACATGCGGGGTATTTGATTTAGATACGTACTGCATGTCCCGTAACCACGCATTATGTTATTATTTCCTCGCGTACGTGTTGGATAAATGTAGCGGAAAATTATCGGCACGCAGCAGTGGCTTTATCGGAATATTTTCCTGGGGACAAGTAGCGGGGCATCGCACGACTGGTGCACACGATGTAGTTACGCGCTGTTATCTGCACCGCATCTCAATGTGCTTGCAATTAGATATTTTAATTTTATATGAATGTGTTTTGTTCTTAAGTCGTTTTACGATTGTGTAGTTCAGTAATACTCGTATTAACATCGTTAATTTATTAGTGTATAGAATTTATATGTTTATATGTTAACTATTTATATCGTCGCTTATCTAACAACACCGCTCAAGTCGAAAATTAGCGGTTTTTTTACATTTGAATATCATTGGATAGAGCTACTCATTGCGCATCGATTTACCAATCACATTCTAGACATTTCGGACAATAAGAGACCAGAATTTAAAAAATAGTGACAGCGCGCAAGCCGGTAGCCTATTTAAAACATATACAGTTTTTTCGCTCTCCTGTAAAGTTGGTCAAAATGACTTGAGCGGTGTTGTTAGATAAGCGACGATATACACTTTTGTTTAGGTACTTTCTTATACTCAAAAATGTATGAACTTTACTTATAATACATATAAGTAGGTATATTGTTAAGCCGATAATTTTCGAATTCGAGATTTTAATGAAAATATCCATTGTGACTATTTTCACCATAATATTTGTGCGTGCCTCTCTGTCTTAAGACGCTGCATGTACTATGTTTCAAAAGCAACAAATCATAGGAGGGTGAAATTTTATATTTAAGATTAATTTTCATCTGGGAAGAAAATATCATTTTTTAAATTATTTTTAAAAATGATCTTATAACTGAAAATGAGTGTTTACTCTTGTCAATTTTGGAATTTTTTGAATTATTTTTGAAACGAGGTAAACCAGAAAAAATGTTGCAGATAAAAGTTATAGGGAATATTATTAATTATAATTTATGCCCATTATTACCCAGAACGAAACGTGTAGGTACACTAAACAAGAAAATCCCGTTGCATTCATGGTATTTTCTTTTTCTTTTTGGCATTTTAAGAAGTTTAGTATGGAACCAAAACAGTTTCTCATTCGATTGATTCCATATTTTAAAATATTAAGATAAGATATTTAATAATATATAAATACCTCTTTCTACCTAACTGACAATATTATGTTTTTAAACAAATCTTAATAAATAAATTAAAAAATTTACTGACAATACTAAAAATGATTAATTAAGTACTAATGGTTAAATTAAATTTAAAAAAATGATAAATAATATTCATGGTATTCTGTACTTTTATATAAATAGATTTTTATTTTATGATTGTAATAAATAATTACCGCAATAATCAATTACGTAGAAAATGAGATAAGTATTGAATTATTTTCATACTTAAAGGTTTTAATCTAGTACCGCTTATATTCTCATCTCTCTCAGTTTCAAATAGAAACATACATACGTATATAAATATAATGCAATATTTATCTATAATGCATAAACAAGTCGACCGTTGGACAAGTAAATTTAGTTTACGCTTCTTCAGAAGACAATGCGGTATAAATACTTTAGACATTGTTTACACACAGAGAAATATTCTGATCAACACTTGTAATATCTTATAAATAAAGTTAGGTTAGGTGTGTATATATTTTATACATATATTCATACGTGTAGATAAAACAGATATCTGTTATGCTAGTCGGTAAAGTATTTTTTAAAGTTATTAGTTTTGCATTTGCTTGCTAGATGCCACTACTAATTTCAGCAGTTGTTTTTCAACCACGTCAAAGAAGTATAACTTCTAAGGCCTATTTCACACATATACGGTTTCATTCGGTTCGGTTCGTTTTTGGTCGCTGCCGACAAGTGTGAAACGATGATTCAGTTTGTATTCGGTACCTAATAGAAACCGTACAGAACTGAATACTCCCTCCACACGGACAGATTTCATCAGGTTTCAATTCGTGTCCAGGGAACACAAAGCAATGAACGCGTTCACACATACTCGGTTTAGTTTCGGTTTTAACCTGATAGCGAGTGTTAATTTTTTTTAAGTTTTGTCGCGGATTTTCTAATAAAATGAGCGGTTTTCTAGATGTTGATGTGGATCGTCTTCATGCTCTTTAGCTTCGGGAAAATAGTGTAGAATGCTCCAAATTCCTGCTGTAAAGTGATGAGAAGGTGCTCGCAATGAATTCTAGTATTCCTCCTTCATTTTTTATTTTTTTTATAGAGAAACAACACGGCAACAACTTGCTTTCTCTCCATAATAACTACTGAGTTTACGGAAAAAAATAAAACCTAATATGAACCGTATGAGAACCGTGTATGTGTGAAAGGGTTTGATTCGTTTTCGGCTGCAACCGAAAACGAACCGAACCGAATGAAACCGCGTATGTGTGAAACAAGGCTAACGCGTGTACAAAAGTCTAAATATATTAATTTTATAAAAAAATTAATTAAAAACCTAGACCGTATTCATATTAAACATTTTATCAATAATAACATTTAAATTAAACGAAATAATGAATTATAATTTGTATCTACAGTGTAATAGAATAAACATTACTACTTTTGTACATAACAAAATTAAATATGTTAAAAAATATGTAAGGTTTGTGTTCTTTCCACGCATTGAATATAATGGAGATTTAAACGCTAGGTAAAGTATAGATGCTCTAAGGTTTAAACAATACAGTGTGCGCGGCTAACTTCACATTAATATTACAACGGTTAATATTTATGGTGACAGCACGTCACATCGGCCGATACGTTAGCGCTCTGTAATACGCAACTTTCAATAAGGTTCGACTCGGTCGGTAATGTAGGTGTTTGTGTCAATAAATAATGTGAAAATGTTGTATACGGTTAATGCTTATCCATTGTTAATGCCTTGGAACATTTTAGACATGAATTATTCGATTTGAATGAATTTGCAAACTACGCACTATTGTTACTCGTGGATGAAGATATTGATGGATAACTGCTAGGTTTTTTCTAAAAGGAAAGCCATTAAGAAAGTTTGGGTAATATATTAAGATTATAATTTGATAATGTAACTGTACTAGAATTTATGACGGTTAAATTTCTAGAAGAAGCAAATAATTACATCTATTTTTGTTGTAAATGTGTATACATATAGATTTTTATTGTCTGGTTACTATTTTCTTTGTTATAATTTGACTTTTTTATATTGATTTGACTTTTTATAAAAAGTAAATAAAATTATAAGCCAACATTTTTTACAAATCATAGGTGGGCACAGTTAACCGAAAAGTTAACTTCGTTAATCGTTAATTCGTTAACTAAAAAGTTAACTTCGTTAATCGTTAAAGCGTTAAAATTCTGAAAATGTAACGGAAGTTAAAGTTAACCGAAAATGTAATGGAAGTTAAAGTTAACCGTTAAAAGTTAACCATCCAAAATGTTTGAAGACCTTGTTTTTTGCTTTTTTTGACAACTTTCTTATGTATTTGTCATCAAACAACCAATGTAACGGACTAAAGTTAACAGAAGTTAAATTTAACGGAAGTTAACAAAAGCGTTAACATTTTAAGTTAATCCGTTAAGCATTTTGTTAACTTCGTTAATTAACGATTAACGAATCAACGAGTTAATGCCCACCTATGTTACAAACGAATATATTTGTATGAGAGGTCTGTCAATAAGATATTTAAAAAACTAGAATTCTAATTAATATGAGGGGTACCTATTCTACATCAAATATAGCTACTTACTAATGGGACATTAAATTTTTATTATACATTTAATTTCTTACCTAAAATTTTTTACGGTATTTTTTCGTAAAAATTTTAAACGCAGAAAAAATAACCGAAAGATGGGTCGTTTCACAATCGGCTACGTATCAAAATTATTGTTTTGAGAAGCAATTTTCATAGAAAAAAAATCGTATTATTTATTTATTTATTTTTAAAAACTACATTTCATATAAAGAATTTGGTACCTTACTCTTGTATAGTTCATTTCGAATAATTGAATAATTATGTCCGGTATTATAAAGGACCTAGCGAATTTGCAAACTCGCTAACACTCATAAATGAGGCTATTAATTTTGTTATAGTATCTATGGATTAACTATGTAATGTTGACCGTATAATTTTTTTTCATAATAGCACCACTGTTTTAATACCGTTGGTGTTTACATACAACGCTTGCGCGAAAGTTGTCAAAGTCATCACAAAACTCCAAGAGAACTGTCATATAAGTTTGATATCTCATGTGAGAGTGCTAGCAAGCTTGCAAATTTGCTAGCCCCTTTATAACCAAAACCGAACATTAAAGTTTAAAAAAAAATTACAAAAAATTATAAATTATAATATATCTCAGTACTGTATTGGACCAAGAAAACCTTGTTTTGTATATAACGAAAACAATATTTTCTTAATATAAGAAACATACTCTAAATCCAACTACGTTATTTCTTCGTTCAAGAATACTATAGTTGGTTTAAGAGATTATTGCTTATCTTAAGAAAATATTATTTTCGTTATATACAAAATAAGATTTACTTGGTTTTAGAAATCCTTTCTACCAGTGTAGGTATGAAATATAATTAATAAAATAGCAACAAAATTGAAGTGATGAGTTACTATATTGACGTGGAATATATCATATATATATTTTAAACATTATTAATTGTATTCTGATTCAGTAAATCATATATCTCCATGATTTATCAAAGAACCCCGCATTAGTTTAAAAGCGTGAACTGCTTTAAAACATAACAACATAATTTTTCAAGAGCCCATCCTATAGAGACAAATCACACGTATCGAACACATCTAAAGACATCGTGCATTGGAGTAATCTCCGGTACCTCGTCATCTTCAGCGGCGCGCGGACAGCCGGCGGCCGCTTCCTGGTGGACGCAACGATGCGCGACCCCATCACGCCGTGCCCGAGGACAAGAAAGTCAACCGCGCGCATTGTTTCTCGACATAACGGATAACAATGTACGCGATATCTGTTTACCCGCACATTTCTGCCGTTGTTATGTTGATTGTTGGTGATATCGAGATTGTGAGGAATTTAAATATTTATTAAGTATAAATTATAAGTATAAGGGCCTTGGCATGTATAAATAAATACAGTCGATTGTTTTTTTTTTTTAAGTTTAAAAACCGCTAGTCTAGGGTATTATAATTTTGTATCAATACCAATGTCTTTAAATGGATTATTTACGTATTGTGGGAGTTTAAAAAAATATTTATTTCTAAAGGTTAATCGTTTTGTTTATCTGTTAAATATGGAAATTCAGTATCAATTATTGCATTTTATCTAAATAAATGTGATTAAAATGTAAAGTAGTGAAAAATTATGTGAAATATTACTCAAAAACTTTGAATTTTAGATTTCGTTAAAAGTATGTTTATTATATAGAAAATGACGTGAAAAGTTGAAATTTTCAAACCGGAGGTTTGTATCTATAACCGTTTTTGAGATATGGCCTTTTAAAGTTTTAGTTTTTTCAAAATTTTTGAGAAAAATGGTCGTAACTTTTAAATATGTTGTCGGATTTGATTTTTGTCGACGGATTTGGAATCAGCGTGCTAAAATCTATATAATGACATGTATAATACTTTGAATTTCGACAAAATTTTTTTTGTGAAAAATCGACATTTTTTTAAGGTATACCCCTTTGAATTTTTTCGATTTTTCACCAAAAAATTTTTTTTCGAGTTTTAAGTTAATATACATGTAGTCGTATAGATTTTGACACGCTGATTCCAAATCTGTCAACAAAAATCAAATCCAACTTCACTTTCAAAAGTTATGGCCATTTTTCTCCAAAATTTTGAAAAAAATAAAAGTTTGAGAGGCTATAACTTGAGAACGGTTTGAGATACAGACCTGCGGCTTGAAAATTTCGACTTTTCACATCATTTTCTATACAATAAACATATCTTATAACCAAATCGAAAACACAAAAATTTTCAGTCAAATTTCATGGTTCTAATCTTTACTTTTCATAGAAATTCAACTCAAACACAAGAAAAAATAAAAGGAGAACCAAAACTAACCCACCAGAATAATATATATTTCTAATGTATAGTAAATTTGCAAATTTGCTGAACTTTCGTCGGGGGTCCGCGAAACATGTTTGACATAAATTAAAGTTTTAATATTTCTATTTCCTAGTATTTTTAAATTCTTTATTTTGCTCTCAGAGGAGGGTCCCTAAAAAATAATTGTTCAAAAGGGGGTCCAAAGGGCAACAAAAGTTTAAGAACCAATGCGATAGAAAATATAAAAAAATTCGATGTAAAAAAAGCTCTTAATATAATATTAACATCATAGAATGTTAGGTACTAAAGTTTAACTTTTTTATTTATACTTTTTCGTAGAATATTTTTAAAAATATGTATGAAACAAAATGTTTATTTATTAATTTATTAACTTACTACCAACAAACACATAATATAATATTTTTACGACGCACCTACAAAATTTAAATCCGTTAAAAGTAATTAATAAAAAAATGTTTAAATTATAACAACATAATAACCAAAATTCGCCCATTAAATATTAAAATTTATTTATAAGTATCGACAGTATTGATGTTTGTAACAAGCTACGTATGTTGTGAACATCATAACACCATCAAAATAATTTGGTCTGTTGGATATTTAAACGGCGTATCATTGTCGGCACTTGGCGTGCTAAAGAAGACCGTTCTTTATTAATGCATACTGTAATTAAAACATAATTCTTATTGTCGCCTGTTTCACAAATCGTGCCAACGTAATTGTTATTATGGTGCAGTAATTTAATTTAATATTATAAAACTATATTTTTATGCTCTTTAAACAATAATTATCTGTATTGAATTAATTATAGCTTTTATTGTTGGTGAAATTATGTTTTATATTTATAGACAACTGGAGAACCGCCCGCGGTTTCATCCGCGTTGTATGAGTTTTTATGGTCGTTCGTATAATTTGTAAATATAAACGACCCCGCAGAATCCTTATGGGGTTTCGGTCAAACTCTTTGAAACTTTGGATTCTGATAGTCCTTGATAAGTAGATCAAAAGTGTCAATGGGCACTAAGTCCTAAAAACTCAAACTTTTAAGATATAGCCCTCTAAAGTTGGGGATCATGCTCGTCTTTAATTTACAGTAAAATTTTTTGTAGAACCTTAATTTTCGCACAACTGTTTGTATGTGTTCCCAAAGACTTATATAATCGATTGTCATCATAAAAAAGTAAACTTTTAAATTCTTTAGCTAATGGCAGTACTTAAATCTTATTATTACGTTTTTTTTATTATAAACCAATTAGATTTGTTTATAATTAAATAAACGTAACAATAAAATTTAAGTGTTGTTATTTCTCAATGAATTGAAAAGTTGACTTTGTTATGGTGGCAATCGATTATATATGTCTTTGGGAACACATACAAAAAGTTGAGCGAAATTTAAGGTTCTACAAAAAAAAATTATAAATTAAAGACAATCATGATCCCCAACTTCAGAGGGCTATATCTTAAAAGTTTGAGTTTTTAGGACTTAGTGCCCATTGACACTTTTGATCTACTCATCAAGGACTATCATAATCCAAAGTTTCAAAGAGTTTGACTGAAACCGCTTTCCCATAAGGATTCTGCGGGATCCTTTTAATATATTATCTTTATAATATACTGTGCTCATTTGTTATATAATAAATCGAGAAATATCGATAAAAATGACTGTCGAATTTTACTTAATACCTATATTTCAAATTTCGTGAATTAAGCATATATAAATATCGTCACCTCGGAGTAAGAGTGGCACTGCTCAAAAATTCTAAGTTTTGGGAAATCACGTTTTTAAACATAATATACATATACTAGCTGACTCGGCCACGCGTTGCTGTGGTTAATCTTTACTTTAATTGTAGGTTATATGAAATGTTTGGAAGTTTGACATAGCGCCATCTATTGAATACTTACTCAATCCAGTCAACAGATGTCACCATCTGTTAGAATCGTTTGGAACTAACAGATAAAGACAAATAATTTGCAATAAAATAATATTGCGATCATAAATTGTGATGTAAGCTATCCTATATTTCAAGTTGGATCAAACTGCACACGGTGTACAAATTTGATTAAAATCGGTTAAGTAGTTTAGGAGTCCATCGCGGAGGAACATGTGACACGTAATTTATATATATTAAGATAATTGAATGTTACATTATTTTGATGATTTAGAAAAGCGCTAGTGAATCCAACTTTTATACGCTTAATAGTTATAACGTTTGAGCAAATTTTACCTATGTTTCACCATCCTACCACCCTTTAAATGATTTGATTTGTGACAGTTTTTCATAAAAATGTTTGATCAAATTTTGCTACCTGGTGGAATTGTTGTGAAACTCTTGCATAAAAATCTGTACCATATCTTACTACTCTTCTAATGAATTTAGTACAAATTCGATATTTTTTTAGTTGTGCTACTCTTGTTCCGAAGCGACGATTATTAACAGTTATACAACTGGCTATAAAATTGGAAAATTTATCTTTATTTTTAATACTAACCAATACGTTAAATAAAAAAATGTAGAGCTGTAGCAAACCGTATGTATTCGGTACTGAGTAACGGGTGCGCCATCTAGTACCGAGTAACGAAATGTTACACACAAATATATTTCGTTACTCGCATTTTTCGTACCTAGTAGAGATTTTTGCTTTTTTGCAGATTGCAGACATATAATTTTATTATTGACATTTTATTTTTTTATTTTTTTTTGTCAGTGCAAATTTTATACCGCCAAGGCTTCGCAAAATGTACACGGCCCATATTTGCGAATGCGAATGCGAATATTCGTTACTGTAATATACGCATATTTATGTTTTGCATGTTTATACATGTAATTATTAATTGTATATAAACTCATGTATTATTTAGAATAAAACAGTTTATGTTCAGCTTTCGTATATGATTTTACTAAACACCCAAAAACGTTACAGTTACATCACTAATGTACGCGTACGCAAATACGACACGATTCGTTGCTCTAACATAATATAGCATGTTATGAGATATCAGAAGTAACGAGTAACGTAACGATACGAAAGTAACGAGTACTAGTTGTAATAGTAACGAATACATACGGGTACGCTTTTTTTCGTTACTTTTACACCTCTAAAAAAATGATTTCAATAAAAAGGTTAGGTACGTTAGATTTAGTAAGGTTACATATGTGTAGTTCACCAGATAATTTCAACTTCAAATGTAGCTCCCACGTTTATTAAGTTTGGAGACCAATGCTCTAAATAATTTATGTTTTATAGATAATAGATTTCTTATTGTTTAGTTGCATTTAACTTAACTTGAACCAAAAGTCGTAAACTTAATGAGAATTTTGTGTCAAATTACTCAAAGTCATCAATCTCTTTAGTTTTGATTTTCACAATAACATTATTTGGTTTATGTTCTTTTTATAAGTTGAAATTTTCAACAAGCTAGCTGACAAAATGTCTTGAAGAAGAAAGATAATAATTTTTTTTGTAATGATCACCAAAGCTAAGGAGATAAAATTAATGTTATCCTTTGAATGTTGTAAACAATTTAAGATGTATAAAAATGTAACGTTCTAGATTAGAAATAAAATTGTCTTTATAATTTATAACAATTACATTTAAATTTAATGTCCTATAAATGTACATAAAAAATAATGAGTTGTATATAAATAGTGTACACGAAAAAACATAAAGTTAAACGTTAAATAGATAAATTAGCATTGACAATGACATCTAAACATAAAAATTATACATTTAAGTCATAATTTTCAAATTAGCATGACCATAAAACTGACAAAACAACTGTGTTAAGACAAGCACATTATAGAAATATATTGTTTGTTTCCTCCATTATGTTTCAAAACAAACGAATATCACATATAAAAGGTAATAAAACCCATAGAGAGCTAGATTAGTTATTTGATCATAACGTTTCATTATAGCAGCATGTTTAAACACTGTTAAATGACATAATTATGTAGTAAATTAGCTGTTAAAGTATTTTGCATAAGTAATTTTCGCGAATAAATTATGGTCTTATTAGTTTTATTGCGAATTTTGTAGATATATACAATAATTTAGCGCAAATTTTAGTTTGTAAATCTTGTTTTTATTTTTTATTGTTTAGGTACTGTATATCGAGTAAAAGTTTTGATAAAATTTAAGTATTAGATTTTTATTTGGTACACGGAGAGAATTTTCTTTTAAAAATTAACAGAAAACGCTGTGAACCTGAGGATAGAATCAACTTCTGAAAAAAATTAACAGAAAAGTCAGTAGAATTTAAAATAAAGTAAATGAAAAATTACAATGACATACTGGTAAATTTTAACATACTACCTATTAAAATTTATTTACTCTGAAAAAGTAATATACGCTATTATTTAATTTAATTTCTTGCATATGAAAATTTCACGTACATTCTCTATAATTTTACTATGTTTCTATAAGTATTACTTTACATATCTGGCCTATCGCCGTCATAGAAGCTGCTATACAGTATATTGAATTGTAGTAGACGTTCTTTAAAATTTTACCATGTCGGGTGTTAAAAATATCTAGGGCCAATATCGTCCTCCCGTTAACATGTTTTTCATATTAAAAATTGGCATAAATTTTTTCAGTGTAAATCAATAAATTATATATTATTTCTTGTTTATGAATACATGATCATGGTAGACATATATTTCATAAGACACATTTCCATTAAAATATGATTTTTATGATCACAATACATCTTATACGTATAAGAAAGTAAATAGCATATAAGACACTTTAGATGTACCAAGGATCGTTTAAGTTTTACTTAGGTTAAGTTCCATGTAGCCGTTTAAGTTGTACATGACGAAAAACTTTTGCATAGAAGATAACAAATAATCCTTCCTAGATGTCCCCTCAAACCGCGATGGTACGCGGTATTTTATTTCAACTATGTATAAGCGTTAATGGATGAATGAAATGATAATTTTTGAATTTGAACGCAAACAGTAATTCGAAAAAAAAATATTTTTCATGATCCAGAACCCGAACTGAAGTTATATTTCAAAGTCAGCGAACCTGAACCCGTACCATAAATAGATTCACGTTTAAGTCCATGATTTAAACAATACGATTGATAAATTTTATTTTAAATAAAACGAGAAAATAGATTCATTAAGTGCTTTTCTTATTTCTTGTCATATTTTATTTTTATTTTCGAATAAAATCGAATGCGATTTCACTAACTCTATTAACTTTTTTATAGATATTTTCTTTAGGTGGTATATGGTACATAATGGTCAGTTGTGCGTGCAGCGATACATTTTTGTTTTTCTGTCAGTTTGAATACTTCCATTAACCGCTATGTTAATAAATATCGCAGTTTACCGCTATCGCTACCTGTACCACCGGGGACCTTAATATGTGTGCCTTAATCAGGTTAAAAATTGGGCATTAATTTCACTATCCGGTCAACAGCACACATCTTCTCCTTAATTAGTTATGAAATTAAAACGTATACAAATATCAGTAATTAATTACCACAATGAAATTTATATCATTTGACTTTTCAGGTTAAAAAAATATTAATAAATAATAAAAACTCGTATGCATAAAAGGAAAAGAAAAATGAATAACGACTACGTAGTTCAGGTGAAATCAGGTGGGTATATGTTTGTAATTTAGAGACAAAAACTACGTTCGTCATTCATGCACAAATTTTACTCTCTACTAGCTAAACATTAACGCGTCATTAATTTGCTCTACTTATTTCAAATGACTATACGCGATCGCTCACTCTTCATTTTGATATCAATTTATGTAATTTGCAGTTTCATTTTTACATCTATTATTCTATTACATTGATTTTTTTATTAAGACTTATTTCACTTGCAGGAAGTTAAGAGAATGGTGTTATTTATCGAGTTTCTTTTTGTTAGTTGCGGTAAAAATAGTTTGAAAATTGGTTGAAGGTTTTGTAATCGAAGATTGATATTTGTCATTGAGTTTTTAAAAATAAAAGTTATTTAAATCCTTATTATCTTTTTAGTCTCATTATAAAACGTGTTAAATTTAAAATGTAAGTTTTTGTTGATATTCATTATATGTACATACATAGTAGGTAGTAAGTAGTAACAAGTAACAATATATTTTTTTCGGTTAATTAAACTTTTAAATATTTTTATTTCCGACTAATTACTGTCAATAGGTAGGTCATTTATCACATATTTAATTTAAAAATAAGGATTAATTTATTATACAGGGTGTTTATTATATCTTCTTACATGTTTTACTAAAAGTTATAATACACAAAGAGCGCATGGACTGTACATCCCAAACAATTTTCTATCTCTCTCTTTTGACACGACTCTATTTATGCATTGTGGTCTCCTTTCAAAATTAATAAATATTTCGTTTGTTACTTAAGGGGTTATATACAGTCAGAAGGACAAAAAAAGTTTTTTTTCAATAATTTTTTGAAGAGAAGACTTTTAAATTTATTAATGTAAAAATTTGTACACATATTATGGTAACTTTTAATTGTATTTTAACATTTTTTATTTGTAAAAATAATAATTTCGAAAGTTGCTACAGCTGTTCTCCAGGAGGTCCTCTCAAAAAAGGTGCCTTGCGGTGACCACGATATCTCTGGACTGGATCATTTAAAATAAAAAACCCAAACGGATTTCGTTAAAGTAATGTATAATCTTGTACTTAATCGAAGAAATAAGCAAAATAAAATTTTTTGACAAAATGGTGGCTCCTCAAAAAAAAATCGATTTTTAACAAAAATTTTGACCTTAAATTGTTTATAAAAAAAAATATTTATCGGTGAGAAAAAACCTTCGATTAATTACTAAAAAATATACTTAAGAAACTTGTTTTAATATTTGAGACTGATCGGTTCAGCCGTTTCCGAGGAATCGTGGTCACCGACTTTAAAAACACAGATTTGATAAAAACGCGCTGCCGCTCCGACCTCCTACATTCAAACGCGTGTAAAATATGCGTGTAACTTCAAAACTAATCGCTGGATTGACTTGAAATTTTCTGTGTGTTTACTTAAATACATATATGTACATTACGAAAATGAAATTAAAAAAATCGATTTTTTGAAAATTCTAACTGTACCTATATAACCCCTTAAGACTTATTAGTGAAAGGAAAGACAACTTAAATGAGTTGACCTAAGGATTTTTATCAGTATTCTTAGATCAATTTATAAAAACTGGGCCAGGCTGATAAGTAATGTTGGCCCAAGTTAATATTTGAATTATCCTTGATTCTATACAAATTGCAAATTATATCAAACAATAAATTTGTATCTTTTAATAAAACTGTTAAGTAGTTTTTACCAAACGTGAATCATTGACCAAAATATATTGGGTTGACTCAGTGGCGTACAGAGCTTTTTGCGATGGAGGGGGGGGTGTATACCAGAGTGATGGAGGAGGATATGACAGTATTAAATCATCTTTTATATGGTGAAAAGTATAAAAATTGGACTCATGGGGGGGGGGTTGATTCCCTTAATCCCCCCCCTATCTACGCCACTGGGTTAACTCAATCTAAAATTTGTTCCAATATGCAGACTGTTTTTAACAATTTATATTAACCAAAATTTGGGTAAAAATTTTGATTTAATTTAACTATGATAGGTAAATTCAATTTAATTTCAAATGATTAATGAAAAATATATATTGCATTAAGTATTCTTGTATACCATTTTCTTGATGCATTATCATATTAAGAAATTAAAAAGTAATTAATTTGAATTGCGTAGTTTATGGGATTTTTAATTTAAACAAAAACCAGTTAAGAGTAATATTTAATAGCGGTAGTGTATCACGAATATGCGAAAGCTGGTTTTAATGAAATAATAAAAGCTATAACTAAATAAATTCTATTTAATACGCCCACATAATAAGGTTTTAATTGAACTACATTACAAAGTTATAATTATGTCGATGAATATAACGAAGTTAGTTTTTGATCGAATGAAAAAAATATAATTTTTATACGAAGATGGAGGCGTTTTGGCTATAAAAATAAGGTCAGTACAAATTCGTGTTTTATAAATTTTAATAAGGTATTAGAATATCGATTGTCTAGATACTGTTAGGTAGTTTTTATTTTTATTATTTCTTTGAACAATTTTAGTTCCGTGTACTTTACACATATTTAAATATTGTAAAATATGATAAAGAAACTTACACTTTTTAAATAGAATAGGCATCTATTCTATAATGATCTTACGTGTCTCCTAATTCCAAAAAAATACTTATTTCTGCAGAAAATAAAGGTTTAATCGATCGACAAATTGACTCTTTTAAAACTAATTTTGAATTTGCCGCAAAAACGCTCGCAGGTGACATATGAGGTTTGTGACGTCAAACCCCTTGTCAACAATAATCAAACATTCAGAGTTAGACAATAATTTAACTATTTTATGTTTTGAAAATGAATTCCAAAATATATAAGTTCTTAAATAAGGTATGTAGTATGTACCTAATAATCTTGTAAGAGGAATTGATATTTGTCTAAAATAAAAGACGTTTACTGATGTGTGACGTCATTTTGTGTGATTGGTGTTTCATTTAACATGATTGCTGTATTTTGCATTTTTATTTTAGTAAAAATTATATTAATCTCGCTTTTAATATAAAATTAAATAATTTTTTTAGAATATTTTTAATCTATTTCATTATTTAAAAATATAATTTCAATGATACTTTGTTACTGACCACATGCCTATAAGTGGGATCTCATACCGGAGCAATATAGCAATATAGCAATATAGAAATTAGCAACATAACTAGCGATATTATTACTATCGGTCAATATACATTGAATCGGACATATTGTCTCATGATATAACTATATTGCTAGTTTCTAATTGGTTGTTACTTTATTGCTATATTGCTCCGGTGTGAGAGCCCACTTACACTCAAATATTTTATAATAAAATGTTGACACTGATTTAAATCGAATATTTATGAACGAATAAAAAACAAGTTTCTTTAATATATTTTATTCATAATTTTAATCATTGTATTCAAAAGTAAGTCATACATTTAGCCTACATTTATATTTGATGTATTTAAGACAATACAAAGTGAAGAAACATTTAAGAATGTGTTACAAATGCTGTCCACAACATCTTTAGTAAAATTGCTGTCATCTTAAAACTTACACGCACTAATAGGCGAATAGTTATAATAGGATATACATATAAAGAGTGATCTACTTTTTAAAAACAACTATATATCTTTTTAGTAAATGCTAGCTTAGATGAAACGTCAAACAAACATCTGGTTCTAAGGCATGTTAATTCTTCAGCTAAATTTCAACTGACGTTTATGCTAAACGGCTTCTGGATAATTATTTAATAGCGGATGTGTTAATCCATTGGATATCCAATTCAAATGAATATCTTAAATATCGTGCATTATTTTTAATTAGAAACCAAACTGATTTATTATTAGATATCGAATAAATTTTAAATAGTCTTTATTATGACTACGTTTTTTAAAAAAATGTGTTTCCTTAATTAAAAATATCAAAGTATTTGGTTTATGAAATACAGTGGTGCCTCGCCTAACGAACGCTGCGTTCAACGAACTTTCTATTCGTTCATTACGCGACTCGCACAACGAACTGCATCGTGTTTAATTTTGCCGCCCGAACGTTCCTACGTACCACGAAGTCGCCCGAACTTCCAAGGTCGCACGCAGTCGATGCTCAAACTTGCATTAACATGCATCAACGCACGTCAGTCGTTCTTTTCTGTGCTTAACTCACACACCTGTTTGTTTTAATAAATGTAATTTGTGTGTCTATATTATGAGTAAAAAAAACAGGAAGGTGATTTCTGTTGAAATGAAACAAGAAATAATTAGAAAGAGGATTTGACCCTGCAAGCCTCGGTAGACTCTCCTAAATCTAATTCTGACTAAAAAATAAAAAACGTGTGTACAATCTTTTTTATGTTACAGTACCATATTTTATGCTACAGAACGAATTAAAATTTTTTAACATGTATTGTTATGGGAAAACACGTTTCACATAACGAACTTGCTCCTGGAACGAATTAAGTTCGTTATGCGAGGCACCACTGTATACAGAATTGTTGATTTCAAATTTCAACATTTGTATTGTTTTTCAATTTTATTCAAAAATTGGGATTTTATTATCAATTTGCAGATAAAATCGTACATTTTTTAGTATGTTTCTTCTTGCTATATAAACATTATATATTATTGTTAAATATTTTATTAACTTCCTGGTATTGTTTATATTTTTAATAATTATAAAGAAATACTATATTGATATTTGATCAGATTAAAGTTCAATTAATTTTTCAATTTGTTACAAGATTTAAAGTGTTTTTAGTAACTGTAATTATTATATTATATATTATTAATTGATTTAAGATAAATATCAATTAATATTTAAATGATGTTGATGTAATTTGTTATAAAATAATAAAATTAAACTACCAAATCACGTATAAAATAAGATATTCATAAAAGATATAAATAATCAATTAATTACATGTTGTCTTAACTCCAATTACCAAAAGTTAAATTTAAAACTACACCCAAATTAATACAGATATGTTTTAATATATTCATTTAACGTTTATATAAAATTAATTAAAAAAATCAACGTGCATATTGAAAATTCATAAATATTTATTCAGATCAATATTTAGCGACAATAAAAAAATCCAGTTATTAACTCACAAAGTGTACGTTTTTTTTTGTCCTCCCCTTCTCTTCTTTATTCTTGCAATGATCGTGGGGTTTGGGCAATTGGCCTTAGGCAGTCACGATCGATTTTATATGTTTGATAATTAATATCGACTTTAGAGAGGAAGTTTGTTGAAGAAGCGACTTGATGATAAAAAATGATTCGTAAGATGTTTACTGTTGTTAAAGAAATGGATTAATATATCAGAGGACTTTCAACCTTAAAAAATTATTATTTAACATTGTTTTTAGTGTTCTATTCGCAAATAGGAACTTATGAAATCAGTCTGACTGAACCGTTTGATCTAAAAAAATGAGATTTGACATAATTATAGTATGTGAACTTAAGTTAAATTTAATGTTTTTGTCGTATTTTGAGGGGGGGATGGGTTACATTTTTTTATTTTTCATTCCCGGTAAGTGGGGTATCAAATAAAAGCTGACAAATCAAAGAATTAAGATAAATCTTTAGATAATTTTTAAATTTTCGTTTAAAAAAAATATCGTTAAAATACATTGTCCCCTAACTATATCCAAAAATAATTGTGCATAAATATGAAAAATGATATCGAGAACAAAAGAAAATTATCAGTTCTCACCGTACTTAAAATAAAAATTAAAAATTATAATGCCATAATAAATATAAAATACATTAAAAAAATTAAGACCATTTAAATCAATAATTATATTATTGATGTTATCTTGTATCATTTCTAGTGTTCACATGTGCAAATCAAATTAACACCAACGAATAAATTTAAAAAAAAATATGTGGTACGGGACACTAATACGCGAATTTCGACTCGCATATAACAAAGTGTTTGTAAATTGTCATGCTAATTTATGTGTAGGTATATAATAATGCTGTAAATATTTATTTTATATAAAATCGTACTGAACATTAATTTAAAAAAAAAAAAAAAATAATTAATGAAATGTTATTTTGAAATATATCAATATTTTTTTTATTTACATTACGACATTCATATCTATAATATACATATATAAATGTGTTGCATGATGATTTCTTGTGTTTATCATATGTGTTACATGTAATAAAGTAATTTAGTAATTATTATTTCAGTATGTCAGCGATAAATTATTATCGAATTTTAACCATGTGTTAAATTATTTCATACTAATGAGGTAACAATTTTTTTTATTAATATTTCAATTAAATGATATCATATATGATTGAAAATAGAAGACGGGCAAGTACGAGTAGAACTTGCGCCCTGAGAGTTCCGTATCGCGTTAATGGGTCGATTTTTAAGACGTCTTTATGTGTATATAAGCGTCTTTATGGGGACGCTGTGTGAAAGAAACCAGAAAATAAAGTTTGTAATGATTTTTGGATTTTTACTTTCTTATACCATGTATATGAAATATACATATAGTATAAGTAAGTACAGATATTTCCTTTTGTACTATGGAACCGTCCTTTGTACCAAATTTCACGATTCTGGGTCAAAGAGAAGTACTTTATAGTTAGTCAGTCAGTCTGTCAGTCTTAATATATGCTTTGAAAGGTCGTATTTTTTATTGTTTTGAGTTAAAAACTTGTTTTTTTATGAGAAAAAACTTGACACACAGACAACTTTTTTTCATTTTGAGGTATTTATTTATAATTAATTTATTAGTTAGTTGCAATTATTTTTACTGTGAATTGTAATTTGTGACGAAAATTGTATTACATTTATTTATGATCATAGAAATAAAAATAAAATCATATAAGTTCGTTCAATATAAAAATCAATATATTAATTTATCATAAAATATAAATAAAATTAAAGCTATGAATCATCAAGCAGGTGAAATATATTCTGTAGAATGCATAAATCTTGAAAACAGTTTCCATATCAAAATAAATGATGAGAAAGTCGCTCTAATTTTTTTCATATACACATATATATACGCGTGCAAGCATTCCGAATCTTGAGCTCGGAGCCGGTTGTATCTTTTATAAAGTATCCACAAACCTATCATAGATAACAACACACATAAATTTATTGGGCCGTCAAAACAAAACATAATTTAACACAAACTATAAATATATCATAACAACAACAACTAATAGAAACGAAACATTTCTAATATGTTTACCGATACAAGAATTAAAAAGTTGAAATGCTTTGTGCGTAATGGTGGAGCGTCTATAAAGTTAGACCCCCACCCCTCATAATCTGATATAATTATATCAATTTATATTTGACATTTCTTTAAATGCAGTTCAATATTAAAATATTATTTCCATATTTTATTTATATTCTACAGGATGTCCCGCAAACATGACAATAAACTTTCAGGAGTTATCGAGGATATTAAAATAATCGTTTTTTGTTTATAAACACATGTCCGCAACCCAAAGGGGGGGGGGGTTCTTTTGTTTGCTCAACTGCTGATACGGGAATGAATTTTACATTTTGATAGAAATGATAGTAGGTGTGTTGATCAGAAGGACGCAATCTACGAAAGTCCATAATTTCTGCTCTAGGATCATCGAAATATTTTATGTTAATACCTACATGATTTATGTTTATATATTTTTTTATATCCTTAAGGATCAGTTTCAAATTAGTCAATAAATACAAAAAAACTTTTTTTTTTTTTAGTTTTTTGGTTTGGCAGTTTTTTTATAAAAGTCATACATAAATGTAATAAACATTAAAAAAATTGTTTTATGCTATCTGGTTTATTCTATTTAATTTTCAAAAAGTTGATCTTTTTAAGAGATAAACATCAACATAAGATCTTCGTGCCCTCTGGGGCAAAAATTACGGATTTTCATACATATATTAAATATACATATAAGAAATTTCAGGACTCCTAGAGAAATGATATTTCCTGTTCCCTATTTTCTAAGATTTATCGAAAAATTGTAAATCCTTCTATCATTCATGAGGACGTTAAAACTCTCTCAACATACCCTTTGTAATATTCAGCAAAACGTTTCACAGTACTGTTTAAGAAATTTCAGGACTTCTAGAGAAATGATATTTTCTGTTCCCTTTTTTCAAAGATTTATCGAAAAATTGTAAATCCTTCTGTCATTCATGAGGACGTTAAAACTCTCTCAACATACCTTTTGTAATATTCAGCAAAACGTTTCACAGTACTGTTTAAATAACGTAGAATTGTTATTTAACGAACGGTAGTAAAAAAACATCTGCCAAGTAAATGCACAGTGCTTCCTCGTGCTAAATTCATCAAAGGTAGTTAAATATTGAACAATTTAAATAAAAACCGATAAAGTTTTTATATTAACTGTCTGTCATTGGTTAACTATTTAGTTTTAATAAAAACCATACGCGCCTGGTTATTATGTCGTATATTTTAAATTTTTTGACAATTTCAATCCAAATCATTATTTTTCTGCTATACAAATGTCAAAATGACATTTAAAACGTCAAAATTACATTTAATATGTCAAAGTAAATAGCAATTTAAAAAAAACAAATGACTATCTATATTATAGAAAATTGAATGCTCTACAAAAAAGGTTCTATAAAATTTTCACGTAGCATGTGTCTTTCTTGAGATATCTTAAAAAAATAAATATTTTGGGATATCAACCATCCCCTTACACACAATTTTAATTATTTTGAAATGGGACAGTACTCAAGCCAGACCCAACCAATCAACCGTTTCATCAATATCGTTTCAGTGGTTCATGAGTTAAGCGTGTGACAAGGATTGGGGGAAAGACACACAGACAGACAGACACGGAACAAAAAGTGTTTGTCTTGACCTGAAACGGATAAATCAAGTAAAATTTTAAAAATCGGAGAACAATTTTTTTTTCTCATTTTAAAACGATCACAAAGCTTCTCGTATCTTCGATATTGCGAGGAAGCAAAATAATAGTTTAACGGGGAGGTCATGTTCGTCCGTAAAGCTGTGTGACTACGGGCAAGTATCGCTCTAGAAGACGATAGTGGTTTCATTGCTCCGGGCTGTACAAAATTGGACAAGGTCGGAGATGATATGTATAATTAATGGTTATGTGTAACCTATATAACGGGCAGTTGGGCGTTGACTAAAATTAACTTTGAAAGTTCATCGCAACGACTACTACATGATATGTGAACAACAGTAGAAAATGTTTCGTTTGTTCCTCAAAAGATAACATTGTATTAAAATGATGGGTTCGTGAATTGCTGTTTTTTTTATCAGCATGCGCATGTACACTGCATGAAGAACAAGTTTTTTATTATTATTATATTGTTATTAATGGATATTGGCAATTAAAATTATTGTATGAGTCATATGTACATTGTTAAGAAAATAACACATTTTTTTCTATGGATGTAATCAATGTATTTTTTCTGTTCATTATTTTTTTTAAATTGATATGTAGTTAACCCTTTCACTGTTTATGGCAAATAACATGTACCGCATCTACCGACGAAATACTTATAATTCATATTATAAATAATATTCTTAGAAATATAAGATAGTTATTATTAAAAATCTAGTGAAAATATGAATTTTTGTTTAAATAAACTGCAAATTTATTATATTAGCTATCCAATTTTGTTGAGATTTAATAGGGTTCTATTCTGATAATAGATGAAGTGAATTCAAAAGAATTAGTGCAAATTTATTTCGAATTGTAGCCTGCAGTTCGGCGTTTCTATCAGAAAAGGGGGTTAAATCGACAAATTGAACTTTATTTATATTTTTATAACAGAAAATTAAAAACGATCGATATTAAACTAAGTAAAAATGGAGACTGTAATGTTTTCTATCAGAAAATGTAAAAATGTAAGTGGGTTACTGAAGAAATTTAAGATATAATGCTCATTTTATCAATTTATATACGAAAAAAAATGTATCATGAGAATAGAACACACTTTCAAGCAGAGCCTGCTTGGGTGTGCAATATCAATAAATAAATAAGAAAATTTATATTCCTATCGCAAAAATCAGTTAAAAAATAACTGATGTAGTTTATTAAAAGCATTTTATTTTAAAGAAAACAAAACAACTTTTTACCATATGAAACTGAAACAATCATAGAAGTCGAATCTTTAAAAAAATCCCCACTTTCAAAGATGTAATTACGAGTTATTAGTTTAATAATATACCTATATGTTTAAATGTTTTTTATTTTTTATTTTGCAACCTATAATGATTTATATTTTTACTATATTTATTTGCCAAATGAATTGAAATGTCACCTAATATATAATTAAAATTTCATCATATTTTCCTCTTGCAGTTTAAAGTAAGCTAAAAAAAAGTCAATGATGTAAAGATAAAAGATTTTGCATTTTAATTAATGGAATATCATTAAGATATCTTACGTAATCTAGAGCACTGTTACATTTAGATTTTTAAATGCTTAAGAGTAAAAAATTTGATTTAGACCAAAACCAAACTATAAGGTACCAAATTGTGTATTTGTCTATGTAGATACTAAATTGTAAAAAAATCAGCTGTAATTTGAAATAGAAATATCTCGTATTATAGTTTCCATGATTTTAGTACATACCAATTTCTTTATTATATTGAAGCAAATTCGCTAGTTAGCAAGCACTCTCAAATGAGGTATCAAACTTATATGACAGTTTTATTGGAGTTTCGTGAAGACTTAGACAAATTTTGCGCACGAATTGTATGTAAACATCAATGGTATTAAGAGGCCATACCAGTGTGAAATTTTGAAAAAAACATTTTTTTTTGCTTTTTTGAAGGCATTATTCGATGAAGAAGAGGGTCCATAGATATAGCTGATAAGTAGTTTTTATGGTAAATATAATTTTATCTTGTAAAAATCGATAGTTAAATCTTTAAACGCGTTTTTCTCGAAATGAGATTTTTCAAATTTGCTAACATTGTAACTAAAAGAGCAATTAACCGATTGACTTGAAATTTGAACTGAGTACTCTTGAATATATTTAGTCTACGATGACGTAGGATATATTTGATTGGATGATAATTGACGATTTAAAAATACGACCATTTTATAGGCACTAAACAGACTTTTTTTTCATAACTACGCCACTTTGTTAGATTTTGATATTTTTCGAAAATCGGTCATCATTTTTGTCGCCTCCGAAAACAGCGCATAAGTCGCTTAGATATCGAGATTTTTACGTGAAAAAAAATTATGTACTTATAAAAATTCATTGCCACTATATTACTAAAGAATCTCCAAATTTTGGATGCTAAATTAAAATAATTAAATAAATAATGATATACTGAATCTGAGGTTAATGCAGACAGCTGGTATGGCAATTGATTTTGGTAGTAAAAAATATATTAGAAATTAATAATTAAAACAAATAACAATAATTTAATTCCTGTAAAATATGTTTTTATTTTACAAGGTTAGAAATTATTTAATTATTTTAATTAAAAATGAACACTATAATAAATCGAAATCATTTCAATAACTGAAATCGATAATATTATTAGAACTGCTTCTGTTATTAACATTAACATTGACATAATGGTCAAGTTTTGTAATTATAAATTTTTATAGCGTTATTGTAAAACTGTTATTAATGCCGGATAATTGTATATTTTAAATTATAGTGCTTCGTGTTATAAAGATATAATTAGAACAATAATTTTTATTTCAAAGGTTGTTAAAAGTAGTTAAATTACTATATGTAGAATTATTGTACATTGTGTTATTTTATTTTATGTACAGAGGACTCATCAGTTTTCTTATGGAAAATGGCTTTCTGCCAATTTTTTTAAACGTTATTATGTTGTCTTACGAATAAAAGTCTCCATTGACGCGTACATTATTTGGTTTTGTTATGCAAGAGGTACAAATGCTTTGTATCATAAATAAAATACACCAATACTTTCGTGGGTGGGGGTCGTTGAGGTGTAAAGGTATAAGGGGGTGTCAAATAAAATTGAGGGGTACCAAAAGTAAATCGAGAACAAAAAAAGGTCGTCGAAATTGGGTGTAAAATTTAGTTTTGGAAGTGCCAAAATTGTACTGACAATGAAAAAAAGGGTTTATTAAAATGATGAAGAGGCTGTAAAAGTGAGCTTAGACGGAGTGGCAAAATAAATACAACTCTTTTTTTAACATTTAAAAAAAATGTGAAACGTGGTTTTCAAAAACAAATATTTGGGGGATATGGGTGCATAATTTACATCTGTACCTACCCCTTGAATAGTTAAACCAAATATTTTAACACTTCCTGAAGCTGTAGAATTTTTAATGAGAATGAAGAGAGTACAAGAAATAACATACTAAAATGGACGAAAGCCACTTTCCATAAGAAAAGTGCGGCGACTATACTCACATTTTTTAGGCCAGTAAAAATCTTTAGTAAGTACTTATTTACACTTTCAAGTTCAGTATATTATACATATAGATTAGCTCATAACATGACAAGTTATATGTACCGTATTTAGTCGAGAAATATGTTTAAATAAATATCTGAACAAAACAGGTAGGTACATCTCAAAATTTTTGATAAACCACATTTTTGCAGTTATCATGTTAAGATCCAAGACCATCAATATTATCATTTAAAAATATATGAATACGATAAAATTAAATACAAATAAATTTTATATACACAGTTTAAGTTTCGTCATATATACAAGAAAATATTTGCTATTTAAAAAGATTTAACTGATATCTATAAGTTCAAATTTATTGAGCCATTACTGCAAATTACATTTATTTAAAACAAATTTAAAAAAATGTAATCTATAGTTTTATATCTCATCTTGAAATATCCAAATACAAAATTCTGAGAGAGAGGTGACTATTTGGAACGTTCAAGGTGGCTCCAAACAGTACACCAATTAAATTTACATAAATGTATATTATTTTTTATTGTTCAACACTTTCAATAACAATTCAGTCACCACCCAAACTGTAGGTATTTGAAGATGCTATCTTGACATAATTGTAATCGCTAATTTCAGTATCCCAAATGCGTTCTATTCCATATTTGCTAATGTCTATATATATCCAATAATAGCTTGAGGGTAGAACAAAATCCATGTCTTCGTGTATCTCAATATGGCTATGGGAATTATCAGAACGATCTTATTGTAGGCGAGGTCTCAAATATTGGGTAATGATTGAAGTCATAATATATACGTAGTTTTTAAAAGTGATCTAATAAATCTTACTTGTTTGAATTGTATCAGTGCATAAGTAGAGTTTTGTTGCATTAAAATATGTCTTAGGGCGGAATTTTGCACCAATTGAAAACATTAATTAAATATTAAACAAATATAGGTTTTTTAGTTCTAATTCAAGTTTTTTCATTTCAAATTCAATATTTGAAAATAAATTGATATTTATTTTTTAATTTTTTAAACTTAGTATTTTTAAACAAAACAAATATATTGTTAAACTGGCTCTATTTAGTTTAACAATATATTTATTTTGTTTAAAAATACTTAGTTTCTTCAGTTTAAAAAATTAAAAAATAAATATCAATTTATTTTCAAATATTGAATTTGAAATGAAAAAAATTTAATTTGAAATGAAAAAACTTGAATTAGAACTAAAAAACCTATAATTGTCAATGTATGTATGCTATAAGAACTAAAAATTGATGTCAATATTTGAAGATTTGCCAATGGATCAAGAAGAGGTAGGTTTTATAATAGTTTGATGTATGCAGGCCCAGATAGAGGGGGGGGGGGGGGCTAGGAGGGCCATATAGCCCGGGGCCCCTGTGTTTCAAGGGCTCCGGCGCCCTGAAAATTATTTATATTTTACATTTTTACATATTGTTTTGATACTTATACTATTTTTAACAGGGGTTATTTAAAAAACATACTATAAAAAGATACACCTTGTGGAAAAAGTACAAGTAGAAAGCAAAAAAAAGGAAAATTTTCGTACCCCCCCTCTGATTTTTGATACTAAAATAATATCAGAAAGTTATAAGAATTTTACTAGTACGAAATTTGTTTGAAATTTCTTTACGCTAGGGGAGGGGGGAAGTACGAGGCCCCCAAAATGTGGGTTGGCCCAGGCCCCGTTGAAGCTCTCTCAGGGCCTGGATGTATGTATATAATATAAAGTTTGATTCGGTGGGTTAGCCGTGAAAAAGCAACAAATTTACTATCGCATTTATAATATAAGTATGGACTTTACTTGTCTATTTGAGTAATAAAATAACAAATAAACTAACTAATTTCATCAGGGTAAAGATCTACTATATTCTAAAATAATAAGAACAAATTGTGTAGTTGAAACTTAGGTAGTGTCACTGAAGACAATGGATACAATGACGACTAGAAAAAAAAAACTAAAATGATCCTACCATATAAAAAAAGTTTATCTACAGGATGTTCAAGATAAGCGTGAAATGTATCGGGATTTCTTATTTCTTAAACGGTAAGAAACAGATTTGAAAAAATGAAATGAATTTTTTGTAAGGATTTTTGATGTATTACTACATCAAAAAATATTTATATTTTTTTGTAATTTAGGCGGTATACCCAAAAAAATAAAAATTTGGAATTTATTTAAACGGCTATAACTATTTTGTCAAAGTAGATATGTACTTTTTGTTTGCGGTTTTTTTAAGCACTTTTTTATGTAGAATTGATTGGTGTATTTAGAATTTTTATATCGCTTTTAGTTTCCGAGTTACAAGCTCTAACTTTGGTTTTTCTAATGGGCTACTAAGTTTGCTATAGCATATTTGAACGTGTTTTTTTTTACTCTACCTACTTTACAATGATATGTCACTTGATAGTTAATTAAAAAACAAATTCGTCAATGGTAAGTTTTAAAATTGCCGTCAGACACCATTTATCGTTGGAAGCAATAAAATTTGCTATTAAATATTAAATACATGGTTCTAAAATGTGCAATATATTTCTTCTATATAAAACAAGAATTCATATAGTACAAATTATAAATAGAAGTCCGTACGATAACTAAACTATAAACGTTAATTCATTATCCGCATGTTCTTTATTATTTGGCGGATACTATGACCTATGATTTTCTTAGAATTTTCAATTAATTTCGCAGATTGTTTCAGTATTCAATAGACCAGTTGCAACATTATCTGATGTACAAGTAATAAAGCTGTTTACGATCACGCTCTTCTTGAAGTCTTGTTATATTTTTAATAATAGTGTATAGTAGTTTTGGATTAATTTTTAAGAGGTGTTGAAAATGATTGATTAATGATAGAATGGTATTCTTCTTTATAACTGCATTTAATCTATTATATGCTATAGAAATATATTACGTATCAAAAACACATACTTTCATATTCTATATATTTCTAGTATCAATATTATTTATATATAAAAAATCTGCCATGATCGACACAAGACTTTTTTATACATCATGATACCGAAGTGTTTACTTTTATTACTAAACATTTGATTTTTTGTTTTTTTACTTAAAAAATTATATTTAGTGAATGATTAACTATTAAAATCACAAATAATCATACATCTTTACAAAGTTCATTATTTCTACTTTCTGAATTTAAAATAATAATAATATTTAGCGAAATTAGAGCACTTTTAGTAAAACCCTAAAATTTGCGAACAAGTCGCCTTATTTTTTAAACAATTGAAAGTATAAAAATTTTTGTTTTATAAAAGTTTCTTATTTTTTTATTATCTTTACAATTATGTACTTTTTGATATACCATTCCATTTGATTTTGCTGAGAAACGGGCATGCACCCAAGGAGCGGTTTTAAGGGGTTGAAAATATTTTCCTGAAATTCTTTAGGGTCGATATATATATAGTAAATTTTTCATCCTAAAACTCTATCTTCAATAGTTTGGGCGTAAAACATAGTGGACAGGTGATCTGGAACATCCTGTATATGATGTTAAAATTAATACTTCTAAAAGAGAATTTCTTTTATTTTCTTATAAAATTTGCCGTTTCTAGAGTACATGTTTTTATATTGGTGGTAAATTTTTATTTCCATTGATGAATATTTTAACTATCAATTATATTTATCTATAAATTTATATATGGATACAATACTATATTGCAAAATGTCAATTTTACACTTTTATATCTACAAATATATAGAAAGTTAATAATATTCTGATATAAAATTTCAAGATATATTAATGAATTTTATTCTGTAATTTATACGTGCTATATAAACATAAATTTAAGCTATCAGTATTTCAATAAACCTGTAATTCATGTATCTATAAATGTCAATAAAAGTAATCAAACATATTGTAAAAATGATATAGAGCAATTAATAACTGATTCGTATGAATCCGATCTTGTGTTTCCTTCCGGTCTATTAATTTTCGAATAAAACGTCAAACAAAGCATTAAGTGAATATGAAATCGACAAAATACGATCAATTATTGCAAAACGCGGCGATCCACCTAAATAAACAAATACGGAGCGGAAACAGTCATTAATACCACATTAAACCGGATGCATTGGTGCGAGCAAATCGTCTCAGATACACTTTCACGTAACCACTGGACTACAAGACGTTCAACGAGAGTTGGACATACAATTATACATATGTATACTTTATATTAGTCTGTATTATTTTGAGAAGTAAATTTTGTAATATTAAAAATTTAGAAAAAATAAGAACAATAATGTTTCTAAACAGTTTAATGATTTTAATCTAATAAGTGCTGTAGCTCCCTCAAGAAAAACTTTCGGATACATGTTTATTAGAAGTTATTTGCTTAAAATATTTTTCTCAATTTTATTTGGTACGGTTAGTTCAAAGTGTGCTAATCAATAGTTGTAAGACGCAACCTACAAAAATCTTTAATTCCTGCTCCAGGGAGCATCGAAACATTTTATGTTTAATACATAAATAAGGGCCTATTTCTACAAATGTGTTTTGATTTGGTCAACGTATTTTGAAATATAAAAAAATTAAAAAATAAAAGTGAAAATTATTGTTTCTATTGTTAGTTAAAATTTTAATTCGATTTAAAAAAAATTAAGTTGTTATTTTTATGACAAATTGATGTTTGATGCGTGAAATATTACTCAAAAATTTTGAAATTTCGATTTGGTTAAAAGTACGTTTATTATATAGAAAATGTTGTGAAAAGTCGAAATTTTCATACCGCAGGTCTGTATCTTTAACCGTTCTCGAGATATGGTCTTTCAAAGTTTTCGATTTTTGAAAATTTTGGAGAAAAATGGCCGTAACTTTTGAACGTGTTGTCGGATTTGATTTTTGTTGACGGATTTGAAATCAGCATGCCAAAATCTATATAATGACATGTATAATACTTTGAAATTCGACAAAAAAATTTTTGTGAAAAATCGCCATTTTTTTAAGGTATACCCCTTGGAAAAATCTCGATTTTTAGCAAAAATTTTTTTTTAGAGTTTTAAAGTATTATACATATTATTATATAGATTTTGACACGCTGATTCCAAATCCGTCGACAAAAATCAGATCCGACAACACGTTCAAAAGTTACAACCATTTTTCTCCAAAATTTTGAAAAATATAAAACTTTGAGAGGCTATAACTCGAGAACGGTTTGAGATACAGACCTGCGGTTTGAAAATTTCGACTTCTCATGTCATTTTCTATACAACAAACATTAACCAAATCAAAAACACAAAAATTTTCAGTCAAATTTTATGGTTAAAATTTCAACTTTTCATAGAAATTTAACTCAAATACAAGAGAAAACTAAAGGAGAATCAAAACTAACCCACCAGAACAATATATATTTCTTCTGTATAGTAGATTGCTTAAAAAAATCTATTAAATTGATTTTATAAACTATCACAAGTAATCACTATGAGTTGAGGTTCTATTTAATCAGTGGTAATTATAATAATAATTATTATTATATAGAAATGTAAAAGCACTTTAATTTATGGCAAATATGTTTCACGGACCACAAGCAAAAGTTCCTTGGACTCCCGGGGGTTCAGGGACCCTAGTTAAAGAACCTCTGCTTTAGGAGATAAACATAAAAGTATGTTAAATTTAACTCCCTAGTTTTTATGATTTTTTTTATATAATTAATAAACCTATTTGTATTACCAATTTGGAATAAGTTTTAATTTACAATCCTTTTCACTCATTAGGGGTTAAGTTTCGGAAAACATCTTAAATTCGTACTCACGTAAAATTAAAAAGTACAACTAAAATACAATGAAAAAAATTCATTCGACATCTGTTTCGACTACAAATAAAGTCCTCACCAGGATTCCAAAAATACTAGACTGAAAATTAAATTCAAAATAAATAATTAACTTAACTTATGTATATTGGTGAAAACAAAGTACAGTTAAAAGTTTAAATTTATTTTTAAAATAACAGATAGTACTACAAAAACATTAGAAAAAAATTGCCTGCTTGGTAATAAATTCGTAAAAATTACCAAAGCCGTAATTTTAGCACTTTAAAGTTAAGATATCACGAAAACTTGACATGAATGATTTTTTTAAATTTCAGTTCTGAATTCAGCGCTCCAAAATCTTTTAGGATCAATGATTTTCAACTGATCTGGTACAAAACTTTGTAAACTAGTGTTATTTAATATTAGTTATTAAGGTTTCAATATCTTACTGAAACAATTTTTGATCAAAACTAACGTATTGTCTAAATCTAAATAACTAATACAAATCAGACTGTGATAATGAGCAAATTATTTCACAAGGTCGGGAAAAAAAGAAAACGTAACGCAATCATTTTTTTTCAGTAGTGAATTAAATTACAATATACAAATGTATATTTGTGCGGTTAAAATTCATCAAGTAACACTTGCGGTTTAAAAGTATAACTTGAGTGCGATGATTTCTAACATTACATGAAACATTAGGTAGGCATTTCATCAATCAACAGGTGTAGTATACATAAAATACTTGATAATTTATTTGAAGGTGCGAAGGAGCGAGTTCTTTTAAAACTAATATGAACTAAAAAATGAAAAGAAAGTAAAAGATAATTATTATATATGTATGTTTAATCAAAAATGGAATTGTACTTAATTGAAAAATAATGATAACATTTTATAGATTCAGGGCATTCATATATGTATATACTTTTATATACACACATAAAAAAAACTGTATTGGACCAAGAAAATCTTGTTTTGTATATAACGAAAACAATATTTTCTTAATATAAGAAAAGTACTCTTAATCCAACTACATTATTTCTTCGTCCAAGAATACTATAGTTGGTTTAAGAATATATTTCTTATCTTAAGAAAATATTGTTTTTGTTATATACAAAACAAGGTTTACTTGGCTCAAGTAAACCTTTTACCTGTGTACTATATTTAATTTTTGAATTATTATTAAGGAGAAATATATTTGTTTAAATTATTAGCAATTTATATTATATTATGGAATTTTCATTTTAAAATGTAATTCATATCTACATATAGACTAGATTCTAGAATAATTTGTAACCAGTATAAATAAAAATGAAATATTTGAGGACTTATTAAAATAAATATATACATATATCAGAGTATCTTTTTGAATTATAATATATAGATTATTTTGAATTTTAATACATGAATTTAATATAATAATATAAATAATTAAAAAAAATCGTCGCCTGTAAAGAAAATGCTTGTATATTCATTGTTTTTAATATTCAGTACATAATTAAATATGTTTTTTACGTATTTTCTTTTTATGAAACATTCGAAACTAAATAAGAAATAAAAAAGATCATTATTCAGTTACGTTTTTTTTTAAATAAAATGTAAAATAAATATAGTACAAAAAAAGATACTTAAACATTATTTGGATCGAGTCGAGTATCTTACAATCATCGAGTTTTGGTAATTTCTTTTATTTTACTTTGCTACTTTGACATCTCTCAAGATGATCGAGTAGGTATGTTAAATGATATCCAAAAGACATTGTAGACACACTACACTAATACTTCACTTTGCGTCGTGGTTACGTTCCAAAAAAACACGACGCAAATTGAAACGACGCAAAGTGAATTATGATTTTCTATAGCAAACCATGTAAAGATCGAAGATAGGTTCCAAGGTTACAAAAATACTACTTTTTAAAAAGAAAATTGAACAAAGTAAACATTTAAAAAACAAAAATAATATAAAATTTTATTACATACATACAAAAAAAAAAAACAAATTCAATTAAAACAAAATAAAATATTCAATTAATTTATAAAAACAAAATAAAAATTAATCACTGTCTGATGAGTCCATAGTGGCTGTTGTCGTAAGTCGGCTTTCTTTCACAAAAAATTGGTCCAATGTTTGCTGAACAGCTTTTTTTTCAACGTAAAATAAATTTCCTTGTAGCAATTGATATTCGTAGCTACCGCCTGGGACACTTTAAAACTCCTTCCGCTGTCAGGATCGTTTTTAAAAAAAATCTTCATAGCTTCGTCAATCAAACACATCGCTTTGGAAATTTGTTTGGAGGTTAAATTAAAAACTTTGTTAAAATACTAAGTTAAAATTAAAGACTCAAACCCAAAACAACGCAACTTCGAAAATCTAATGACGCACAGTGAAAATTAGTACTAATTCAGCAGCAACGCAACTTCGAAAAAACGCAAAACGAAACGACGCAAACGAGGTATTGGTGTATATAATTATATAGATGAGTAGTGTACATATTAAGTTAATAATCTTTTAATACTAATTGTAAATTATGGATAAAATTCATAATAATAGGTACTATTTAATTAGATATAACGTCTGTATGAAATTTAAAAATATATGTTCTCAAATATCTAATTTTTTGTTATTGTAAATATTTCATGTATGTTATTATAGCATATTTGTAAACAGATCGATTATTCTTATGCAAAAAATATCAGTAATTTATGACGTACACATATATCATAGAGTGGATAAAATAAAAAGAGTAACTTAAAAAGACTTCCGCGGTAGGTCGAGCATTAGAACAATTCGACAAAAAATCATTTCGCAGTAGATATTTGCAGCAGTGACCACGTGTGGCGTTCGAGAGTGAGACAACATGATTAATGGGTTTATTTGCATATGTTGACATGCCGCCGTCCGTCCTTTTCTAATGTAACGGTAGTTTAGTTAATGGAGAGAAAATTTCTATTAATTTCAGATGCCTCAAATAGATCGTGATCGAGAACATACATTAATCTTTTTACTACACATGTCGCTATGTTTGCAGAAGCACTCCAGGAATAATTGTTTCGTGTTAAAGCTAATTAAAATGAACATATATATATACACCATACCTACATATAAATATAACTTAACTGTTTTTAAATCTTGAAGTAAAATTTGATAACAGATTTAACATTATTTAAAATAACAACTTTTAAAAGAATATTATTAATTAATAATATACATACCTACAATTTTCGTATTTTCTTTAAAACGACGGCTTGTTTTTTATCATAATCAGGGCTCCTATATCCTATCATGGGCCCCTATAAAAGGGGTCCCCTAGGATTTTTTTTCCAGTAGGTAAGTACCTAATTTGGTATTTTAATTATTAGAAATTTTAATTTTAATCAATGAATTTTTTTTGGCCCAGCATAACGGACCACTCTTAACCGAAAGCCCCAGGACTAGAGTCTTATCAGACCCGCCATGTGAGGGTCCTGATTTTAATAAGTCTTTAAAGCGAACGATAAAAAAGAATAATAATAGTAAAAGTGTTCATAATCTTTATAATAATTCAACAAAATAAAAATAAAATTAGTACACAGAAAAAAAACTGTATTGGACCAAGAAAACCTTGTTTTGTACACAGGTAGAAAGGTTTAGTTGAGCCAAGTAAACCTTGTTTTGTATATAACGAAAACAATATTTTCTTAAGATAAGAAATATATTCTTAAACCAACTATAGTATTCTTGGACGAAGAAATAATGTAGTTGGATTAAGAGTACCTACTTTTCTTATATTAAGAAAATATTGTTTTCGTTATATACAAAACAAGATTTTCTTGGTTCAATACAGTTTTCTTTTTGTGTATATAACGAAAACAATATTTCCTTAATATAAGAAACATACATTTAATCCAACTACGTTATTCCTTCGTTCAAGAATACTATAGTTGGTTTAAGAGATTATTGCTTATCTTATGAAAATATTGTTTTCATTATATACAAAACAAGGTTTACTTGGTTTGAGAAATCATTTCTACCAGTGATACGTATGTATATCTTCACGTTGAACTTGTCAACATAGTCAAATAATAAACTATGATAAACAATGGTACCATTAGACAATCTAATACAAGTTATTTTATTTAACTTTCATTCAGTGACAGTTAATTAATTACATAATCCTAATACTAAAAATAATTTATGAAAACATTGTGACAAAACCCCACCCTATAAAGCAGTGGTTTCCAAACTGGGAGGCGCGCCTCCTTGAGGAGGCGCAGACTAGTGCAAAGGGAGGCGCGAAAAGTTTAACAGAAATTTAATTTTCAATACATCACATTAAGTTACATAAATAAAAAATATATACATATAAATAAACTTTTATAACATAACATTATTTTTGTATACTGAAAGGGACGTTACTGTGAAGTTTTAGACTGACAACTATTATTGAAAAAGCAAAACTGATAGAATTATCATACGATACTTCTAAAAAAAATTCTGAGTGAGAGCACTCCCCTTAATAACACCTAGATTTAATGAAGTTTGTGCTAATAAACAAGTACATTCATCGCTTTAAAAATAAATTTTATACGTAAAAAAATACATTTTATACCTTTTTAAAATATTTTTGTATAATTTTATAAAATAATGGGGGGGGGGGCGCAAGAGAATAATTTTTTTTAAAAGGAGGCGTAGTTACATAAAGTTTGGAAACCGCTGCTATAAAGAATCAGCATATCCTTGTATTGAAATCACCAGCCCACTGAGTTGCTCGAATCTAGGTGTCGCGTTCACATCTCCACCGTAACACAAATTTGTACGTGAGATTTATAACAGATTAATTGAAACAAAGTGTCGAACATGTTCAACACAACATTGAACATGGGCTAGAACTATTCACATCTCAATCAAATCGTTATTTTTAGTACTTAAGTGACATCTAACAAGGTAAAGAATTAATTTTAGAATATAGCCGAAAGAGAAAAACTTTTATACTTGATATTAATAAAATAATTTGTAAGTCATTTTTATACTCCTACTGATGTGGGTTGTAGAAATAAGGATTTGATTTGCAATAATAAATATTAAGTATAATATACACTTTTTTTATGTTATATTTCTTTAGGCGCATCGCGTATACAGATTTTTTCCTGGGTAGTAAATTTGTCAGGCTCGGAAGTGCTCATGTAAATGAGGGAGATAAAATTGTATTTCAATCGTATGCTTGTCTTTGTCAGATTCGCTCAAAGTGCGTTATATTTTTGGTGACGTGTGCAACGTTTACATGGGTTATTATTTCATGTTGCATCTACATTAGCATTACATTTAGGATTTTGATCCATATTATATCTATATTTTATGTTTATGATAATAGTTTTTGAAGTGATAATTAATTTTTTAATTTATAAAAATATATATTTCTTGTTTCAAATATATTTTTTGAAAGATTTTAATATTTGAAACAAGTATTTTATTTCATGTTTATTTTTCGTTGTTTTTTTTTCTATCACGCCAATGAAGGGTAACTTCTAACGCATGTACATAAATACACACACACAATTTTATTTGTGTATGATCTTAATTATAAGTTGACGCATGATATAATTTGAAGAATAAAAATATAAACATATTTTGATGAACTATCAAGAATTAATAACATTTTGATTGATTCAAACTATTATCAATGCTTTGATCAATAAAAATCGCATTGGAATAATGTAAAACAACATCAAGGAAAACATGTCATAAATTATCAAAATGAAATCCCCAGACAACATCACAATAACAATATGCAAAAAAATTACTAAGAATTTATTTAACTTCTCGAAAAAACAAATTATGTTGTCATTCTCAACACAGAATTTATCAACAAAATTTCCTTTTCGGTAAATTATTATTTTTTATATTGTTAAGTACATTATATTACACGTTATACAACAACATTAGTTTAAGTTTTGAAGATGGAAAAGCAAAAAATAAATAACAGTAAGAAAAAAAAACTATATATCGCATCTTAACAATTTTAAAGATATATAATTTTTTGCTACACTTCAAAACATAAGTCGTTGCAAAATTTTTATAACTACTCACAGGTATTTTATGGCGCTAAGGCCACTTAACACTCCAACATCAAATTACTACGTTACACTGACATGTTCACGATAATTTTCAACATATCTGTCACTTGTAAAATATATGTTCTTACGAAATAACATTAGAAGTAAAACTGATTAAACATTTCAATCGAGTACCCCGATTTTGCGCAGCTGTCAATATATATCATTCATATAAATTGAAAGACGCATTAGAATTACAAAGTTGATGTATATTGTATTTTTAACGTATATTTATTCATATAGTTTGGACGGCCAAAACTTTTGAATGACGCCTACGCGCGATGACAGAAATTGAATATAATTACAAGCTGAAGATACAAAAAGGTCAAAGATCCAAAACATGTTCAGTTTACACTGTCGAAGAACATCTGGTTTACATTATGTACCTATATATTAAAGAATTAATATTCTTAAGATATTCCAAAAGTTGATTAAAAAATTATAACTTATGTATGTTGTAAAATTATATTGTTATATTTTAAGTATGCCAAAAGGAAAATAAGAAAAGTATACTATGTTTCTATGATATTCGTCGTTATTTGTAGTGAATAATTTATATAATACTAGTGCATTGGACCCTGTGTTACACGGGGATATAAATTTTATCTGTAATATTCATTTACCATTAACTACACTATGCAACAAAAAAAATTAACAAAAATTTAAATAGGTGATTTAGAAGGTATTTGTCATGCTGAAACCGAATTCGTTGCCCAAATGATTCCATCAAGTCAGTTTTTTTAGATATCCGAACCTAAAAGTCCTAAAAATGACGATTTTAGCAATGTTGGGGAATTTATTACTAAGTAGGTAATTTTTTTCTGAAGTTTTCTTTCATGATTTCGAATAGTACTATATCTTTTCTCTTTAAAATATTTTTTTACATTTTAATATGCGATTTTTCTTTACCAAAATATACTACTTTGAAGATATGTAGTAAATTTCATTGTATCTACTATACTACATACACTCTATTAACAAAAATATCATAACTTCAAACTAGTAAATCTCGGCTAAAAAAATCGTACAGTAAAAAGTTAAAATTCATTTTAAAGAGGAAATATAATACTATTTGTTACCGTGACCGAAAACTTTAGAAAAAATTACCTACTTGATAATAAATTCTTTAACATTGCCAATATAGTCATTTTTGGGACTTTTAGGTTAAAATATCTCAAAACCCTGACGTGATGAAACCAATTGGGCAACAAATCCGGTTTCGGCATGCCAAAAGCCTCCTAACTTTTCTATTCAGATCTCTGTTATATTACAAAAGTATTTTTTTTGTTGCATAGAGCTATTTATGCAATGCACGCGAAGATATTCATTTTTTTCTGATTTCATGAAATTTACACAAAATATCCACAAATTTATAAAAATTATACATGTACCATAGACCTTCTATTCATTAGTGAAAACCGAAATAAAATTCATTCAGTAGTTACTGAGAAAATCGTGCACAGACAGACAGATAGACATACTTGCGATGGACTTTGTTTAATACTATGTAAAGATATTAATAATAATAGCACGTGAAAAACTGTTTTGGCAACAAAATCTTAAGAATAATTTCAATACATTTTTTAGTAAAATATATATTAAATATATTAAGGTAGTTGGTCCATCATAATGTGATCACATTAGACTATGAGTTCATATTTTTAATTTAGTGAAATGATCATGTCAACGCTGTACATTATCTACTATTAACTATTTGTCAAATGATTATATTTTATCATCTAATCACAGAATATATTAATAATTAATGAAATCGATTATAATTTCCTTCAATCCACTTATCATATTTTGTAAAAAATTATTTCATTATTTCGTGTATTTTTTACTCTAATCAAATGAATACGTTGTTGCCACATTGTCAACAATACTGTAATTTATGTGATTGTTTGGTAGTTAAATCTGGTTAAATCTTAATAACGGGATGGACAATAATTCCAATTTTTTGTATACTGTTTTCTTTCATATAAATATACAACATGTCAGTTTTTTATGAAAAACTGACGCTACGTTTAAATTTTATCTAATAAAACGTTACGTTAGTGTACGATTAGTCCATATAAGCTGTGTTAAAAATATAAACTTTGAGATCGTTTTTCATGACTTTGAGATAATCAATTTTAATAAAAATGAGCTATTTTTCAGATATTAATCTAGGGAATATTCCTGTGCAATTTAAACAAAATCTAACGAAAACATGTTTACGGACCAACTACCTTAAGTTGTTACTATGTCTATTTAAAAATACTTGTATCGATATGTAGGTGTCATACATATATTGTAACATTAATTTAATGAGTTTAAGGTAAAACTAACAGTGTAATAATAAGTGAGTTTAGGATCATCTTATACAACAGTTGTAAATAATTCATTCTCTCGCTTGGCGAATGAAGAAACCATGACATTTAATTTTTATTTTGACAAGAGGACTTAATGATATCCAGAACACACCCTAGTTACAACAAACACTTGTATAAAGAGTGTTACCATTCAGAATGTGACAAAATTTATACGCTGAAGAAATATATTACATTCTAAACTTGTAAGAGGATATTGCATACATTATACAGTGACGCTTTTATTTTTGCGACCACAATAATTTTATACGCCAGTCTCTTTTTGGTTATTAATTCAATTGTTTTTATCATTACATATAAACAAATGCCGATTGAATATAAATTATAATAATTTGTACTCATTATACGAATATTAAGAGAAGGAGGGAAAGGGGGGTAGATAAAGAATGACATATTGAGATACTCCTTTCTATAACAAATATCCTTGATTAAATAATTTTCTTTTAATATCGAATATGTCCGTTGTAGTAAAAAAACAAAATTAAATCAAAAAACATCACCAAAGGGCCAAAAAAACACACATTATTGTGTAGAAAAAATAATAATAAATTTTCTTAGGTTTAGGCGGTTATTACACTCTCAAAAAAATGTGATAAAATTTCTTTGATCAAAGAAATATGACAGTGTAATATGTCAACTTTTATAATATTTACGTAATATTTACCTTCATAATATTTCTTTTATCATAGATAATGACAGTTTCTTATATTTGATTAAAATTTTTGACGGATAAATCAAAATGGCGACTGAAAAGTGTTCGTGGATGGTTTCGGCTACGAAATTACTTATAATTTAATATATGATGAAATCTTTGTCAAAGATCTTTGACATATTTATTTGATAGTGTAATAGCCGCCTTACCATACAATTAAGGAATATAATTTATAAAATTTTGATAGTTAGATATCATAACATTGATGGCTAACATTTAGATCATTTTATGATAAGCAATAATTCAGATTTCGTTTGATTTTTCATGTCAAGTCTTCTCCTGCGAAATATCATTTTTTTAAATAATAATTAAAAAAAGTTTTATTTTTTATAGATACTATAAAAAATACGCTTAGGTAGGTATTTAACTTTTTATACTAAATTATAATTAATCCAGTGCTAACTTAAAAAAGAAGTGTAAAAACATAATTAGAGTGAACATAACATAAAAATAACCAAAAGTGGAAAAACAGAATGAATCAAAAACAATAGAAGTTAAAAGCAAATGAAGAGTGATATTTTAAAAAAATGAAAAGAACAAAATAAAAACAGAAGTGCAAATATAAAAATAAAAGTGGCCGATTTATCAAAAAGGAAGCCAAAAGAAAGAAGAAAGAAGAAGTAAATTATAATTATAAATTAACAGTGTAACGTATAGTTAAAAAATGAAATAGTTAATTTTCATATTATAAAGATACTAAGACTTCTTAATCTGCCTTAAACTGATAAAAACACAATCACCGCCTACAAGTTCTATATTTGGGAGGATGTTTACGCCCTGAATGTAACCTTCCTTAATGAATATTAAAAAAGTAAATCACAATACACTTTTATTAGTGTATTGTTATTTCTGCCGTTAAATGATACACATTATTTTTAATTCACTTTTTTCTTGGCCTTAAAAGTAAAGTAGGTACATAAATATTGCCAATACAGTATTGTGTATTAGCAAAGATGTATTTCAGAATTATAGGTTGAATATTTTATATAATGATTATATAGGAAGTGGGAGCATTATTATAATGTTATTTAAGATTTTGATTAATATATATAAGGTAGTTCATTTACATATAATGATAAAGGAATATAGATATTATAATGTAAATCAAAATTAATGCATGGCTTAATTTTTTTAATGTAGACACTACTGATTTTACTTTTAAATAAGGAAAATATTTAAGTTTTAATATATATTACGGAAATTAATAACATAGTTGTTATTTAGGTACTCGGTTATTTGGCAATTTTTTGAATTGCTGGCAATATTATTGCTGCATGCGGTTACACTGAGAAGCAATTTTATTGCCTGTTAGTAAAAAAAGATTGCTGGATACATAATTGCTGGCAATATTTTCAAAAAATTTCCAAGGGTGGTTAGACGAGCAATATTAATTGCTCAGCAATAAAAATATTTTGGTTGTTATTAATATTAATGTCACAGTGTTTAAAAATATGTGTGATCTTAAAAAATTAGGAACAGCATTTGTTACTTTTATACTATTCTATGAAAATAGAACAGGAAGTTTTCTATCATAAACTTTTTAAGGAAATAATAATAAGGGACGATAAAATTACATGTAAAAATTTCATGCGTATATCGCATATTGATTTTAATATTTTATTTTAAAGTCCTCTTAATTAAAAAAAAGATACGAATCTATCCTCTGGTAAATAATACACACACTGATTTAAAAACATTAATTATCTATTATTATATGCATAATAATAGACAAATGCCAATCGGCAATCAAAATATTGCTCGTTCTGGCCGGGCAATAAGCAATTTTAAAAATTCATGTCCATCAACAAAAAATACTGTGGTTACACAGAACAATTATAAATATATTTTGAAGCCAGCAATTTGACAAATTTGTCAAAAACATGATTGCCAAGTGTGGTTACACGAGGCAATATTTGTGTATCCATGGAAATTATAACATTGCTGGCAATTTCATTGCTCGTCTAACTGTACCTTAAGTGTGAAACTTGAAATAAATTACTTATTAATTTTAATATTTCCTACATATTAGCGAATGACGCATATTTCAATTGTTTAGTAATTAGAGTAAATTAAAAATTAAACGGAAATATCAACTTTAAGTAAACGTAATACTTAGGTACTCGTAGGCAGCAATCTTAAAACCAATGATTTGGAAATACTTTCTTATTAGAATGAAAAAGAATACGTAGTTATTGAAGTGTAAATTCGAATGAAATACAAAAAAACGTTTGTTTATAAAACAGTCACTTATATTGTATATGTGAACAAAATAGAGAAAAAAGATTTTCATACTTTTGCACGTGCATACATATAATCGTTATTCAAAATACGGTACATCAGAAAATTCGGTTTTAGCGTATTTATATTACAAATTACAGAATATCTTAAAATTTTATTAAATAAATAATATTTAAAAGACAACGCAGAATCCTTATGAGAAACGGCTCCTTGATGAGAAAACAAAAGTCTCAATGGGCACTAAGTCCTAAAAAAAATATATTGTAAATTAAAGATAAGCATGATTCCCAGCTTCAGAGGGCTATATTTTAAAAATAGGAGTTTTTAGGACATAGTGCATCGTCTGCTCATCAAAGACTATCAGATTCGAAAGTATCAGAAATTAATAGAGAGACATTTCTCGTAAGGATTCTGTGGGATCCTTTATTTTCTTAATACTATTATTACTATTGAATAAGTTAAATGAAAAAAGTAAGTAGGTATACATATGTGTATATAGCTTACTAGATAATTTTAATTTCGGTTATAAATTATTTTAATTGAAAAAATTGAATATTCTCAAAAACCAATAAACTGATATTAAAATGTAATTTCTGTTTGATATGTATTTAATATTTGAGATTTAGAGCCAATCCGGCCAATATCATTTTACAGCGGAATGAATATTAAAGAAAAGATAAATAACAATAAAATGGAAAACTAGGAATAAATACATAGGACTTAAGTGACATTGTTTTCATAAACTGGAAATCTGTAACACATAAAACAGAAAGTGCATCAAATAACGCAAAAATTCTGTAACTGATACCATTTTCGCTTTCTGTTATTAAATTTCAACCACAAAGGAGTTTTTACTATAGCTTACATTTTTACTTAATAGTATTCATTTAGCTTCCTTAAGGCTGAACATGCTATTTGATTTGCCATAAGAATTACTATAGAGAAATTACGGTTTTGTATTTTAAGTTCAGCTCTGACCAGTATTAATAAATCATTTAGGAAAAAATACAGTGATAAACTAGATTAATTTTTCTATGTTATGACGTACTTAATTTTTCAATTTAATTTTTTTATATATTAATTAAAAAAATCTGAAAATGTGTGTATTTTTCATGATATGATAAAACTCAATATATAACAAAAATTCTTGAAAAATACGGAGAAAAAAATATACCACGACATAGATATTTGTTTAAGCTTTCTAATTTTATAATAATTCTGCAATTTTCATTTGAAAATATTGAATGTAAGCCTAAAAACATAAGAACTAGTTCTATCCTTTGCAACTTCATATCTGTTTAGTTTCGAGAATATCCCATTTTTCATTCGATCATCAATTGTCACTGAATTACTTGTATCTGTCATTTCCCCTCAGGGCTAGATTTGTGCAAATATTTTTTGATGACATCTCGTAGAATTTAGTTTCGGAAAAATCGGTATGAACAGCCTTAACATATATTTTTTCATTTAAAATTTATTTTTACTTAACCAACAAAAAGTGGTACCTACACAGAAAAAAAAACTGTATTGGATCAAGAAAACCTTGTTTTGTATATAACGAAAACAATATTTTCTTAATATAAGAAACATATTCTTAATACAACTACGTTATTCCTTCGTTCAATAATACTATATAGTTGGTTTAAGAGATTATTGCATATCTTAAGAAAATATTGTTTTCGTTATATACAAAACAAGGTTTACTTGGTTTGAGAAATCCTTTCTACCAGTGTACCGAAATATACATTGAAATTTAATATTTATTAATAATCGTATATAAATAGTAAACATTGTATCGTATTTATTTACTTCATTTATTCTATATACAATAATATCAAGATTGCAAAACATACGATAGGTGTATATCTTTAAACAAGAAAGCACATATCTTGATATCTTCAAAAGATATTATGTGACAAGGGTACATACAACTATGTATATATTATGTGTGTGTAGATAAGATTGTAAATAATATATTACATTGTGTGCTATACTAGTAAATATGTACTACAAACAATTTATGTATGACATGAGAGAATATATTAATAATTATATAAATCAAATATAGTAAATACATACATTAGTACATGAGCACAAAAATGTTACAAGTATGTTATCAATATAATTTTATTTTTAATGAATCAATGAATATTTACTTATTATTACAACATTGTTTAATATGCTTTTCTCCTTTACTTAAACAGTCTTGAACTATTAAGCTCCTGATGAGGACTTTTTGTGAAGTCGAAACTCGTGTCGAGCGACATTCTGATTTAATTTGAAGCACCTACATATCGTCACCTCTAAGCAAGAGTGGCGCAACTAAAAAAATATCAAATTTGTACTAAAGTCATAAGAAGAATATAGTAAGATGGTATAGATTTATATGCAAGAGTTTCACAACTATTAATTTCATATGTGGAGCAAAATTTGATCAAATTTTTTTATGAAAAACTGTCACAAGTCAAAGCCTTTAAGGACTTTAAAGGGTGGTAGGATGTGAAACCTAGGTAAAATTTGTTCAAACGTTAGTACTATTAAGCGTGTAAAAGTTGGATTCACTAGCGCTTTTCTATAATGTAAGTTTAAAAACGTGATTTCCCAAAACTAAGACAATTCTTAGTTTTGGGAAATCAATGAGTTGTCCCATTCTTGTTCCGAGGTGACGATAATATGTACATACTAATTTAGACGTAAAATAATAAAGAAGTAATCTTAATATATATAAATTACGTGTCACAAACTACTTAACCGATTTTAATCAAATTTGTACACCGTGTACAGTTTGATCCAACTTGAAAGATAGGATAGCTTACATCTCAGTTTATGATCGCAATATTATTTTATTGCAAATTATTTGTCTTTATCTGTTAGCTCCAAACGATTCTAACAGATGGTGACATCTGTTGACTGGATTGACTAAGTATTCAATAGATGGCGCTATGTCAAACTTCCAAACGTTTCATATAACCTACAATTTAATAGCATAACCACCACATGTTGCTAAAGTATAGGTTAACCACAGCAACGCGTGGTCGGGTCAGCTAGTAATTTATAAACATTAGATACACAGAAAAAAAACTGTATTGGACCAAGAAAACCTTGTTTTGTATATAACGAAAACAATATTTTCTTAATATAAGAAACATACTCTTAATCCAACTACGTTATACCTTCGTTCAAGAATACTATAGTTGGTTTAAGAGATTATTGTTTATATTAAGAAAATATTGTTTTCATTATATACAAAACAAGGTTTACTTGGTTTGAGAAATCCTTTCTACCAGTGTAGATATTTGATTTGTATAAGATAGTTTGCATATAAACAGCCCATTAAAGGGTTAATATACAGCTTTAAATCAAAACAAATATACAAACAAGAGGAGTGCAAATCGCGAGGAAGTAGTACATTTGTGTTATAGTACATATAATATTTAAAATATGTAAATGGAAAGCGTGTATGAAAGAGTGTCAACCCTGACACCGCGAACCCGGCATCATATGGAGATGGGCGTTGAGATTGTTATTTAATAGGACTAATGCTACATTATATGCAAATGCGTGTGTATATATAGTTATGCATCCCGCGCGACCGTCTGTGTGACATTTACATCGTCACCTCTTCTTAGACCAGGTACGGATTAAGAGGAGTTAGACGTAGAAGGTCCCCAAATACATTGTTTATTAGTGCATTTGACCTGGTATTACCTAGGAATATATGTACATTTAATCCTTAATATATATATATATATATATATATATATATATATATATATATATATATATATATATATATATATATATATATAAAGCTCAACGTCTCTCTGTATGTCTGTCTGTCTGTCAGTTAGTGCGCTTATCACTCGAGAACCACTTATCCGATTTACGTGATTTCTTTTTTAATTCATAGGTACATTCTCTAGCCAGGTTATAGGCTATATTGTGTTACGTTAGGTAACATAACAACTAAGCAGTGACGATAATAGTAAATCAAGTCGGAAAAAAATTTGCCGTCGGCGCGCTATTTTGCATTACGCTGCCTAAACCATTGAATATAGAATAAAATAATATATTAAATAACTGTGTAGAATCAAAATTCCTTCAATAAAGTCCGCGACAATGACTGCTTTTATGTTACAAAGAAAACATCAAATATTTGGGTTCTGTTTACATGGACTTATGACCTGCAAAACTTTAATCTTTATCGAAATAAATGGTTTCTTCGTCATAAATACTTAATGTAGATATAATTTGCCTTTTACATAATCCAATTTGGTCTTTTGGTTTAGGAAATAACGTGAAATATACATATAAACATATATTAGTCGTGACAATTCGCGGCTAGCAGTTGTTAATAACAGCAACACGGTGTTTTTTTTATGACAAAAGTAAAACAAACTTTATACATTTTTAAATACGTAGTGTTTAAAGGTAATTATTTTAGATACTTAAATATGTAATTTTCTTACTGATTACACAATCCTACAAAAAGGTCTTTCAGTTTCCCAATCTACCCTTAGAATTATTTTACGACCCTATGTGTCTTATAGTTATAAGCGTTTAAGGTTGAATAAATGATTTTGCCTTTAATCGCAAATAACTCAACTCAAAAATGGTCGTACAGCGATACAAAAAAAATAAATTGAAGGGAACAGTTTTGATCTATACAAATGTTATTCATTAGATTTTTGCCAAAAAATTTATTGCGGTCTGTGGGGGACTCAAACTTATATGCATTTTATATTTTTATTTCTGAAAGTTTTTGATGATAGTACTTGAAATATGAATGAACATTTTGAATCCATATTGACGATCTCGAAGAATGAAAAACTGTAAATTTTTTTGTTCATTCGTTTTAAAACATATAATTACATTACACACCCTTGGATACTTATTTTCTTAAGTCCGATTCTGGTCACAAGATGGATCCCTGTACACGTGGGTACCCCATCATTACTGAATTATGCATTACTTGTCTCTATACTTCTATCTCTTGTTGATTTTTATCGTTACGCATATGTGAGACGATTTCATTTTGTCGCGTTGATAATACTGGATTCATTTTTTTACGAACATATCCGTCATGCTATAATTATAAGACTAAATGTTGTAGGTGTTTGCAGTTCTGCCCTTCTCACGTTATTCTGATATATGTATGTATGTATCTATACAATTGTAGAACATGTTTCATTGTTTAGAAAATGTTGAAAAAAACTGTCTTCGAATTTTTTTTTAAAGAAGAGTGTATTATTTCTCAAATTAGATAGATTTTTTTCGATACGTAGTATTTAGTACACATACTAAATACATTAACTATGTTGTATTGGTTATGATTTTTACTTAAGGTGTTTTTTTCGTATATCAGTATATGAAATGTATTAAATATGATGTCATTGTTTCGAACAATGCAAGAATGATTTTTTTTAAGTATACACCACTTGATTATCTTAGGACAATCAATTGAGTTTAGTGTTTTATAGTATTAATTAAATATGAAATATTAATTCAAAGACTGTCCCCACCACTTTCTAAATATATATTTAAGGACGCTGTAACACGCTTTAGGTGTATTCGAGTATGATGTCACTGTTTGAATTAAAAAATACATCTTATCGAAGATTTTGTAACGCGAAAAATGCATTTTGATTTGTGATATTTTAGAGTATAGACAACCACATAGATATGGTCTCAGGCCTTTCTTCTGCGGTGTGTTTTTTTTTATTATTTTGTTTTGTTCTATGGGTGTGACATACCTAAAGTACTATAAACAGGCTGTCTCAAAATTCGCTACCTATCATTTCATGAAAGGTATTTTTCGTAAAGTGACTTTATGATATTACATTTTTTAAACATTTTTTACTTTACTAAATAAAATTCCCTTATTTCTAAAACGGTTTATCTGGAGAAAACCTTTCAAACTAAAAAAAAAAGAATTACGAATCGGTGTATGTAATAAATTAATTTATAATTTCTATTTATTGCAATTAGATACACATTTATTTAATCTTGAAATGAACAATATTTGATTGTAGGTAAAATTCAGTAATTATATAAAAGATTAATAAGAAATTTTGCGAAAAATACTCATTTCGTCAATATTTAGACCTTAAACGAAAAAAATGGATAAAGCGAATTTTGAGACAAACTATGTTTTATTATTTGTATTAATTTTATGTTTGATACTATATGACAAATAATAAAAATTTGTTTTGTGTTTTTTGTGTCATATAACCTTAAATAAGTACCCAACTCTATAAAAAAATGAAAGAACAAAAAATACTAGATAAAAATCGACGGGCCCACTAGCCCCATAATTAGTTAATACGAGAAATCGATAACACTTATTTATACTAAACAGAATACCAAATTTCATAATTTCATCACAAATGGTTCTCTAGATATTAAATAAAAACTCATTTTGAACAAAATCTTTGGAGGGCTGTACTGCCGTGCTAAGCACAAAAGCGGTATCTCAGTAAAGGCGAGTTTCGAGAAAATCAAAGTTTTGTTAAAATAGTTTTATTTTTACTTTACAGATTGTTTTTTTGATTTATTAAATGGAATTTGTTCATTATATTGGGAATTTTGACGGTATCAAAATATACAGTTATTTACCTACATATTATTGATATACCTCTAATTATCTTAGTGATTTAAGGTAAACCTGAGATAGGGAAAACTTTTTTTAAGGGTTTTTTCATATGTTTTAAATACAATACCGCTATTTGGCTTGGTTAATTATATTCGTATTTTTTTTAAGTTATTCGATGCCATAAAAATCAACTTTACGATTTTTTTTGAGATACCGCTTTTGTCGATAGCACGGCAGTGTAGTTCCCTAACGAAAAATTTCCAAACACATGTTCATTAGAAGTTTTTTACTTAAAATATTTTTCTCAATCTACTGTTCAAGTTTGGCACGACAGTAATGAATTATCCTGTATATTATATCAGAAAATACAACATTAATACTTAAGAATTTCTGATATTTATAAAGAAATGTAGTAGGTACTTTGGTACTTACTATACATATAAAACTAATTTTAATACGTCAGCAAGAAATGCACCAATGATTTATGAATATAATCCTTCTTAACAGATATAACATCCACAAGCAAGAGTGGTAATTAATATGTTAATCTCATGTTCTACCAAAGACAACGTCATAGCTCGTATTGTCATCCGTTTCATGAAACAGTCATTATTTCTGTCCACTTCTATTGTTTTGAAACCCAGTTGCAGACAGCAGCGGCTGATATATACCGAGTACTGTGCGCTTAATAACCTGCGATCTCGCTGAAATAGCGTTCTTATGAAAACGTAGATCTGGGAACTTTGATGTAACGATATTATTTATCGTTCAACTCGACGTCGCAATTATTGCAAACGCTTAATGAGTTTGTGTTTTGTTTGATGTTGTAGGTGTGTGTGTGTGTGTGTGTGTTTGTGTGTGTGTGTATATGTGTGTGTGTGGGTGTGTATCTATGTGAGAGGTGCTGTATTGTGGTATGATTTTGAAAGAATGTATTTTGTTTTGAAGTAATAATGGGAAATATGGGTAATGATGACACTATTGTTTTTTTATGGGAATTATGTTATTATAGTTTATTAGTAATATTGATATTGTTATTATAATGTAATAAAATTGTTAATGGTTACTTGTATATTTATAGATTACAATAATATCATAAGGTATTCTTTTATTACCTCAAGTTTGTATCGTATTGTTCTAGTTAGATTATGTGACAATTTATATAGGTAATTATTTGTTCATATTATTGTATATAACTGTTTTCAATCTTTTTTTAAGTATATTAATAGAACAAAGACAAAAACTTTAATAGTTTGTTTGTTTACGTCAATTTCAAAAATTACTAAACCGATTTAAATGAAATTTTTCCGAGTGATAACGATAGTAAATACCATGCCAGAAAATACAAATATTTTTATACAGGGTGGGCAGTATTTCTCTGCAAAAAATTTTCCGGTTTTCCAGGAAAATTTTTACGTTTTTCCCTGTTTTTTATTTTAAAAAAATTAAGCATATTTTACACGTTATATTGAAGAGTACATAACTTTAAAAACGAACTTTAATACTTTATATCCAATATACCGATTTCAAAGTATCAAAATTTTAAAATGGTTATTTTAAAATTCAATTTTCTATATAAATTCACTCCATGCTATGTGTTAAAATACGCATTTTTATTTTACATACCTACATATAAAAACGTCAAAAAGTGAAAATATGTTGAGTAATGAAATTTCCATTATTTCAGAAAAACAAGATTTAAAATTCGTTAATTTTTGACCAAGCATTGAAAACAGGCTATTTTTAGGTGTCCCCTTAAATCAAATTTCACGAAATTGTGTTTAATAAAAATATTATCTCCAGTAACAAATCAGATAATAAATTAATATCTTCACTGTTAAAAACCATTTTATAATACATCAACAATTGAACCTTTACTTGAAGTGTGGTACATTTCTGATTGGTCAAAGTACTAAAAATAGATCACGCGATAAAACATAATTTTTTGTTAACAATAGAACTTTTTTTTTTTAAATTTTAATAGATACACAGGTAGAAAGGTTTACTTGAACCAAGTAAACCTTGTTTTGTATATAACGAAAACAATATTTTCTCAAGATAAGCAATAATCCCTTAAACCAACTATAGTATTCTTGGACGAAGGAATAACGTAGTTGGATTAAGAGTATTTTTCTTATATTAAGAAAATATTGTTTTCGTTAGGGAGCGTTCAAGTATTACGTAACGCAATTTTTGGAGATTTTTGACCCCCCCTCCCCCCATGTAACGCGCCGTAACGTTTTTCTGTACCCCCCTCCCCCTAGTTTTTACCTAAAAACTGTTACGTAAAGCGTAGTTCATTTTTACAAAAAATTCCCTGCCTTTTCCCGATTTTCCAGAAACTGACCACCCTGTTATATTCACCGGGTATAACAGTTAGTAACTTACGAAAAAAAAATGAAGTACCTATGTACATTTACAACAGTTCAATAAACTTATCAATAAACAAATTCTTCCTCTCCAATCACTTATAATATAATTTTTTTCTGTTCTATTATTCTTTTTCTAACTGACAATAATATATGTAAGAGAAAAAGTATATCTATTATATGTACTACGATAGCTATTAAATATACAATGATAAAAAAAAACATACGATTTTATGCAAGGTAGTGACCGTTTCTATACACAATGTCGTTATACTACAGCTATTGTTATCTTACAACTGCATTCTCCGACAACTTCATTATCAAGTGCCATCTGCGATCAGTCTCCAACACGTCCCGTTTAATTTCATCTGTACCCAATCAACATGGTTGACCATATCTCTGTATTGTAATCACGGACCAAATAATCAACAGATCATGCAGTCGGCATTAGTTGGCTTAAGTACATTACACAATGTTATAGTGCGATGTTAATAGTTAATGTACTTTCTTAATGGGTGGTGATTCGAATAAAACTAAGATATGTATGTCGGGTCAGTATTTTCGCAATGTAGAATTATTTTAGTTCTTTACAATAACCTCTGTATTAGGATTCTGTTGGTAATTTAGTAACAACTAACAAAGGAACCTTTTCAAGTTGAAAATTCGTATCAAGTTTAAACTTTGTATATAGTTAGAGGAGGTCAAGGTAAGTAACAAAAAAATTATCACAGCTGGGGTGAAATACCCCTATGAAATCGTGTAAGATAATCATATTATTTCAAATAACTCTGAAACTAATGAAAATTTAAAAAAATCTACAATACAAAATTTTCATGATTTCTTATGCTCTTTCAAATGGCGACAGTCAAAATTCAAAAAAAATAAACCGTTAACCCCCACCTCCCACCCACATTCCATAGGTTTAATTTTTTTCAAATTTTGACTATCGCCATTCGAAAGAGAAATCGTGAGAAATCACGAAAATTTTGTATTGTAGATTTTTTAAATTTTAAATTTTCATAGGGGTGTTTCACCCCTTTAAACCGTTTTACCGCAGCTAAGATAATTTTTTCTTACTTATATTGACCTCCTCTAACTATATATAAAGTTTAAACTCGATACGAATTGATCGACTTGAAAAGGTTCCCATTTTAAGTGCAATTAAAATATTTAATTAAATTATTAACTTTTTGTAATTTTTATTTCAGTATCTTTAGTTTACATTTGCTTTTTATGAAGTTATACTTCTTTATGCGCATTCAGGGTGAAATTTTAGTAATGCAATGAAATGCGCATTGACAATGCGTAACGAAGATTACAGGATGAAGTCATATAGATAATACAGATTTTTGTTATGATAGTCGATAAAATTGTTTTTTAAAGTTATTAGTTTTGAATTTGTTCGCTAGATGTCACTATTAGTATCACCAGTTATTTTTATATCACGACAATTAAGAGCAATTTTCTATTAGAAAGCAGAACATATCTTTAAGGTTTTCGGAAAATATTAAACAACTCTTAATACATAACATTTTATTTCCTGTACATATATTCTTCTAATTATATCTATATTGAAATAGAAGTTTTTTTAACTATCTATTGATCTATCACATTTGTTATCACGATAAAAAAATGAGGATGAAGTTTAAAAAATAATATTTTTGAAGATATTGAACTATAAAGTCACTAAGATTCGTTATTCTGAACAATGGTGTTTAATATAGTTTTTATATTCAGTAAGTAAAAAAATGGTTATTTTAATTTTAAATATTTGGTTACTAACAAGAAATTATAATTGGTTTATTCCTACAGAGAAAAAAAACTGTATTGGACCAAGAAAACCTTGTTTTGTATATAACGAAAACAATATTTTCTTAATATAAGAAACATACTCTTAATCCAACTACGTTATTCCTTCGTTCAAGAATACTATAGTTGATTAAGAGATTATTGCTTATCTTAAGAAAATATTGTTTTCATTATATACAAAACAAGGTTTACTTTGTTTGAGAAATCCTTTCTACCAGTGTACTTTGCCCACAATACTGAGAAAAACATAGCATATAAAATCCTTCAGTACCTATTTTATTTGTTTATCAATTTGAAAATAACGACATTTAAAATTTCACAGGAAATGTTGCTATGAATAGAAATTTTCTTTAACTAAAGCGATTTTTTTAAATACGAAACCCAACGCGGTTGTCTATCGAATCAAATATTTTTTTTTTAATTTTATACTAAAATTTACGAAAAATAAAATAATATGTGGCAAACAGACCTGATAATCAAGTTGTATCATCTCAGTCTGCAAAACTAATGATCCCAGGTTCGATTTCTGCTCGGTTTGAATGTCTTTAGATTTAGGCTAGGATGCGCTGTTGATGAAATAAAAAAAATAAACGGTAGTATATTTTTAATAAAATAAGTAACTATTGTAACAAACTACGTAATGTAATAACATTAACATATAACGATTGTGTGAAGTGCATTAACTTGGCCACCAAGGGACACTCATATGTCTTCAGAACTCACAAGTTGCTGTAATGGAGATAGGAGTTTTACATTATTTAAATACATGATCGTTTAAAACAAATGTGCTTTGGATAAAGCTCGGTCGGAACATGAGCAATAAATTATCTAAAGACAGTTTTATTTACACAAGACGTTATTTCATTTAAATACTTCGAGATTTATTTATTCAGTTACTAATTGGTGACGAATTTGCTATTTTGTGTACTAGTTATGTTTGTAGAAATGAAAAAAATAAAATACAAAGTCTAATTAAATAATTTGTATCTATTTTAAACGCATGATTTTTGAAATAAAATAATACAATATATAATATGTATTACAATAATTTTTTAAGTTTTATGATACACATTTTTGTAGAATAACAATTATTTGACATTTGAATTTTAACTGCACTTGTTTCCATGGCAACATGAATTTATTAATACTTAAAATTAAAATTTTGAGGGTAGTTTTCACCCCTTCAATGACTATTTCGGCATGTTTATGAAATAAATATCCCTTAGATTGGATTGAACTACAAGTGTACCAAGTCTTATCAAAATTGGTGAGATACTACTCACTTTTCAAACGATAATTGGTACAAATTTTCGAATATTTCCGAATACCCTAATCCGATTAACATCAAAATCAATAGGTCTGGAGTACTCACTGAGACAAAATTTTCCCCAAAAATAATTCAAATCGGTGCATATTTACAGTAGTTATCGTGAACGGAAAAAAATCTACATCCAGACACACACACACACACACAGTACACGCACAGCCGCCATGCGGAAATTAACTTTTCTTTACGTTTTGAAGTTAGTACAATCAGAATCTGCTCTTATCTCGGACACGATTTTTCGATAGTATTACAATACTTCCATTTCTTCGAACATGGAAGTAAAAAATGCTAGGTTTCAGTTAATTATAATAATTAATATTATCGAATCGAGTATTTGAATACTGTCCATATTAATCAATTATTTAAATCTTCAAATCAGAAATTAAAAAAAAGAATATAATCTTATTTATATGTACTAATTTTTAGTAGATACGATGGTATTGTCTGTATCTTAAACTTAATATATATAAATTACGTGTCACATTGTTTTCTCCGCGATGGACTCCTAAACTACTTAACCGATTTTAATCAAATTTGTACACCGTGTGCAGTTTGATCCAACTTGAAAGATAGGATAGCATACATCTCAATTTTTGATCACAATAATATTTTAATTATTTGTCTATTATTTGACGGTCTCAATTATCTGTTAGCTCCAAACGATTCTAACAGATGGTGACATCTGTTGACTGGATTGAGTAAGTATTCAATAGATGGCGCTATGTCAAACTTCCAAACGTTTCATATAACCTACAATTTAAAGTTAACCACAGCAACGCGTGGTCGGGTCAGCTAGTATATTTATATAAGTGATCTTAAATTGAAGAGCAATTTATAAGTCTGAGTAATACTTATAAGACCTAATTTTTAAAATGATTTCAATACCATCAATGTAGTAATTAAAAGTAACAGTTAAAATCATGCTACTAGACGAAGATTTTAAAACAAGAAACTATATATAACAAAATGTTTAACTACTACATTCCGTCACGTTAAAGACATTAATAAACTCATTTAGTTTGATCCAATTTCAAAGTAGGTACATATTACATAATAAGTCAAAAAAAATTCCGACCAAAATTCATATTTAAATATCCGTCACATTTTGCATGCTGGCGAAGACATATACCAACAATTATTGTTATTATTGCATCCACAACAACGTTATGAGGTTATGGGAACTTTGAAAGCATTGTTGGTTTGTCGTCCATCCATTTTTATCCGATGAAATAATTGTTCTGAGTGCTGTTACGTAACTCATACACATCCCAAGATATTAGCATTGCGTGTTACTTGTGTCTTGGGAATTCTTACAAAAGTGAATTTTATGCAATTGTTTATTAGAGTGTTCTGTGACGAATTATTCTCTTGCTCTAGAACTGAAATGCTTTGTATTGTTGTGTTTTGGAAGTTTTTGTTCATTGATATGGACTGATTATACGATCGTTTTTTTTTATAATGTGACAGTATTTATAGGTTACTAGCTGCCCCGGCAAACGTTGTTTGCCAAAAGATAATTTGCATCGAATGTGCTTTACTATAAAATGTTCATTTTCCGGGGGTAATAACTTAAACCATTATAATTAATTAGATATTAAAACTTAATAAAATGTGCTTTTAGCCACTTTTGTTAGCGTAGCGGAGAAACGATTGAATTTTTAATATTTTTTTCAAAATAGAAGTTGTAGGAAATATTATAGCGAACAACTTTTATTTGAAACCTTTTTTTATACCTACGTAACTCTTATACTTTTAATTTACCTCCTTTAACAACGCTGAAACATCAATAAAAATAAACCAAATAAAAAATGAATAGATTAAATTGTTTGTTAAGAAACGTTCTACAAAAAAGGTCAGAAGTACTTTTTTTGTAGGACTAAAAATATAATATTTATCTTGCCTTAAATATTTTCATCCCCTATTTTTTTATCCTTTTTTGCTCATAACATTTTTATTTTTAATGTTACGCCAAAAAGTTAAGAATAAAAGTTATAGATAGTTTGATTACCTTCAAAAATGCTTCTTAGAAAATTTTTGTTAAGCTGACTATTACGGAGATAAATAAAAAAACTAATTGCACCCTTATTTTCAAAATGACGGAAAAACAATATCTTTCCGAATCTCGAAAAATGAGTTTTAGAGTCACGGATGATCCCTCTACGAACCCACCTAAAAATCGCTGCCAACCCAAAATGCACGGTTGCCTTATTTTTTACGACGCTTTGACTGTACTATAAGATTAAGATATAAAAGCGAGTATGATTGAAAAAAAACCGACTATCATAACAGAAATTTGTATTATCTATACGAGAATATATAAGACATATGCACACCTAACCTAATTCATCCTGCTATCTTCATTTACTGAAATTTCACCCTGAAAGCGCCTAAACAAGTGTAAACCACATTTGTAATTTTTTATTAATATTTTTTCAGTATATTTTTGTAACCAAATATTTAATTGAAATAATAAATTTTATACACAGGTATAATATACGACGTTAAAATAAGTATTTATAAATAATAAATATCAATATAAAATTAATTTGACATATCATAAATTATCTTCAGTATTTTATTTATACATTTTATAGACCTACATCAACGTATGTTCAATAACTCGAAATGATAATTAACTATTGAAAATAAAAATTTACATTTTGCTCACATCTAGTATTTAAGTCATACAAATTGCTAACGAATAATAATTATAACTTTAAAAAATATAATTACACTAGCCCATAGAAAGGTAAGTGTAACAATTTAATATTTAAATCAAGCTTTTATAGATCGCGATTCAACTTTATAAATTCATTTCGGTTATGAATAAATTTTTGATTGAAAGTAATTATGTGTAGTACAATTAATATATAAAAAAGATATCAATTAAAATGATTGATTACAAACTTTCAAAAATTGAATCAGCTGTATTTAAAGTAATATTTTTATTTTCATTATAGCCAGTTTCAATATTAATTAGACAAGATTTTTCAATATATTTCTATTTAATGTTCGGTGTTTAAAATCATTCTTAAGCAATCAAGACTAAGTATATGTACTACTTAACATAATTTAATACCCTGCAAAAAAGATTTTAGGTGCCTGCGCCCCTGGGCAAATTCTTTGATAAAGCCGGGCATTAATGATATAGTACGCATGTATGATATCTATAAAAGATATATAATTAAGAATTTCTAAAGAAATAGATTAACTTAATTTTTGATATTTCATTATATATACATTTGTCGCGTACATATAATCATCATCTAGGTTCACATCAGTAAACATTTACGGCGAGAAAACGTAGAATTCGTCGCAATATACATTAGGTAATCAACACGTTCTTTCTTGTTTGAAATGACATGTGTATTCAATAAATAATAATGTATTTAAATAATTTTTTATCATCTTGATTTTTTTTAGAAGTGTATTAATGTAATAACGCATTTTTTCTTAATTTAATGGTAAACGGAGAAAAATATTTCATAAAAATCAATTTTTAAATTTTTTAAACAATATTACTATTGTTACTATTATATGACGTAGTAATTTAGAAATGGTCCAAAATATTGTAATTTTGTTAGGCCACGTTACAATGTGAATAAGTAATTTTTGCATGCAGAAACGAAATCTATATTTTGGTCTAGTTTAATTTGTTATGTCAGTAAAAAATAATAATAATTAATTTTACATAATCGTAAAATTTATTGTATTGTTTTTTAATTGAAATGAAATAATTTATATAGCACTTAACAAATAAATCAACTTAACCCTTTGTAGCCTCATGTGACATTTCTGTAACAAACCTCAATAATTCCGCTAATATACGTAGGTACTAAATATATTTAGTTCATTCAAATATGTGTAGCACTACTGTAACAAACCACTGAATAACTTAGTATCAAGTAAAATTCACAGATGGCATAACCTATTGACTTACGTATTATTACGTAACTATTTGCAGTAAGGCAGGACCAGATCGGCTACTGGCCGATTTGGGTAGAAAATAGTTGTTTTAAATCCTGCCATACCACATAAGTGCTTTTTTACTATTAACTCACAGTAATCTCACTCCCAAAAAAGTCAAATAAATATTTTTAAATTTCTGAAAATACATGTTTTTTTATATGCCTAAACTTGTCTCATTATCAACATAATTTAAATTTTTAAGATCTTGAGCTACAAAGGGTTAAGAATAATTAGTTGAATAAATCATGTAAACGATTTTTACGAATATAGTAAAAATTGCGTATTATAAAAATTACAATGTAGATTGTAGAAGTTACTCAATTGGCAGTATGTTAAAACTGATAGTATTTTTAAATATAAGATTAAAATTTTTAATCGGCAACTGCAATTTTTATTAAAAATCGATTCCATTTTTCAAGGCATTATATTTTCATTAATAATGGAAAAATGTTTGCATATAAAAAAAGGAAAAAAAGATATATACGTAATCATTGAATAAGGTAGCTTGTATATTTGCACATAAATTCTTGACAGACTAAAATGGGGCAGATATTTGTTACACTTGTAATTATAACATTTCAGCAGGTATTTTATTTGAAGGTCTCCCAGTTGTCTGTTGGTTTTTTCATTAATTTTAAACTGACGATACAGATGGTAAGAAGAACAACCTCAAGTTTTTTTTGTACCATAAACGAACAATACGTAAATAAAAATTGCAGTGAAATTGTTTGAGTGACATTGAAATTATATCGTCTAGTTTTTACTTTGTATAACGTGTGATTTTTTTTCTTGTTGATGCTTCATTAAGTCAAATAATGGCATAAACTATTGGCCATATATTATTATAATTAGTTATTTTTTGTTTGCATGTGGTGTTTATACTGTGCATGTAGGTGTAATAAATTTAAAATATCTAATATTTAAATATTTTATTGTATGATTTGCCAAAATTTATTTTTTGTGAAGTATATCAAAAATAAGACATTCATGAAGTAATAAAATGTTTTGAGTAATTACTACAAGAAGTTTTTTTACTCATTCATGTAAATTTTATTTACAAATAAGCATAAGAAAAATTAAATTATACACGGAAAGAATATTCTTTTAAAAATGAACAGAAAATAATGTGAACCTGAGGACAGAATCAACTTCTGAAAAAAATTAACAGAAAAGTCGGTAGAATTTAAAATAAAGTAAATGAAAATTACAATGACATACTGGTAAATTTTAACATAGTACCTATTAAAATTTATTTACTCTGAAAAAGTAATATACGCTATTCTTTAATTTAATTTACTATGTTTCTATATTACTTTCCATATCTGGCCTATCGCCGTCATAGAAACTGATACAGTATATTGAATTGTAGTAGACGTTCTTTTAAATTTTACCATGTCGGGTGTTAAAAATTTCATCAATCTATGCAATTTTTTATTTTTTCCCATTCCTACGCATCGTAAATAAATAAAAATAATAATGAAATTTTTTCATCTGACTATTAATAACTTGTTAAAATAATTATTTAAGTTTCATAATTATTTTAACATACGGTATAGTAATTTTTGATACTGTTGGTATGAAATATTACTACGTTACCGATTAATTTTTCACAGAATGAAATTTCGTCCTCCCGTTAATATTTTTTTTATGTTAAAAATTAACAGTAAAATTTTCAGTGTAGACAATCCCTTAAGCCCGAGAATTTTGTCGAGATTTATAAATAAAGATAATACCTATTATCTCAATTTCCTCTTGTCAAAATTGAAACCGGTAATATCTCGATGTGAAGCTCAATAAACAGAATTTTGTCTGTGGACAATAATATTTTAGATTAGATAGTTTGTTAACTGGAAATTTTAATTTTGGAAAAGTATGAATAGAATGAATAGTTACAAAATACGTTTTTTCCGTTAAATAAACGTAGTTCTGAATTTTTTGTTGTTTAATGAAAATATAGATTTTTTTATTTTTTAGTAACTTTTACGCGTGGAATTTGTATTTTTCTATTTAATCAATTTTTCGGGATACAAGGTTCCTCAGAATGCAAGCTATATTTTTACCAATTTTTTTCACGATCGGTTTAGCAGTTGAAAAGGTAACAGACAGAGTTACTTTCGCATTTAAGTATTAGTATGTTTGTATGTATAACATTCATAACACATAAATATTATATCTCCCTGCCCTGACAGGCACAGAGGCAACATCCTTTCCGTCTTTGTTTCCCCGTCTTATTTGTAGTACCTGCAACGTGTAAGAAAAATAGATAGCTGATTTTGTATAAGAAGAATGCCAAGAAGCCCAAAAAAATATTATATCTCGTTAAATATTTTGTTAAAATCATTTTTTACAAAAACTGTTTCATAAGCCTATAACTGAAGATTCACTCCACACAAGCAATGAGGAAGTAGAAAACAGTAATTACAAGAAGTATATAGAAGAATCGGGTTTCAGATGCGTCAAGATAGGCTATGTAAAACCGTACAACTCAATCAAAAAAATCATTCGTGCGTTCAAAATATTTGATACGTTATAAAAGTGTCCAGTCGTGGGTGATGTAGCGGTTGTATCTGAGATCACATAGCCACTCTCTGCCAATGTTCATTAAGACAATGACGCTGGACCCGTTGCGTTGGAACGAAAAGCAACCGATATAGAAAGCTATTATATTATTAATAACGCCGTTATTTTTCTTTGGATAACATCTAAAATTGTGATATTTTTCATAGTGAAAGTATGTATGTATTGATAATACGCATGAATAATTTAATTCTTTTTATTAAGTTATTAAATTATATAATTTATATTAATTAGATTTTTTTATATAAGAAGATTACTTTAATTAAAGAATTTTTACTTACAAGGAAACCTTTTTAAGTCGAAAATTCGTATCGAGTTTAAACTTTGTATACAGTTAGAGGAGGTCAAGGTAAGTAAGAAAAAAATTATCATAGCTGCGGTAAAACGGTTTAAGAGGGCGAAACATCCCTATTGCTTGGAATTTAGGTTAGGTAGGAACTGTTACCCATGGAGAAGAAGAAAAATAAGATGGTTAGGTAAAGCAGATTTCTGTCATAGTCGATAAAACAGGTCACTCGTACAAATGTCATTTACATCGATTTTTTTATCTAATAAAATTTTCGGGGTAAAACTTTCTTAGGATGCATGCTATCTCCATACCAAATTTCATTAAAATCGATTAAGCGGTTTACCCGTGAAAAGGTAACAAACAGATAGACACACTTTCGCATTTATATGGATGTGTTCTAAAGTCTATTTTAAAACACATTTTGTTTTATTTTTTCTATTATATCATTAAATTGAGTCTGTATATGAATTAATAATATCTTTTTGTACAAAATTATGATCTTATAATAGAGAAGATACTTCGTTGTATAAAATCATAGGTTTAAAATATAAAGCCATAAATTTAAGAAACATGATTCAAGAAAAAAATCAGATATTGCTAGCGGCTTAATTTTTTGTTTAGTAGTATTTTAACTGATAAGCATAATTTATTCAAAATAACTTAATTAACTGTAAAATATTTAATATTTAAATAGCTATAAAGAGCATCTTAATATTTTTATATTACAAAATAATTATACTTGCTCAATAGGCAAATTTTGTATATTAGAGCAGTTTACTATACTTATATTTTATATTTGTTTAAAAAGATGTAGACATGAGCAGTATGTTTATATTTACTGTAAAAATTATTTAATACAAAAATTTTGTAATTAAGTGTAGCTGTTTTTTTATTTCCGAGAGTTTTAAATATTTACTTAACTTTGATTTAAAAAATTGTAAAGATTAAAAAAATTTATATAATAATATTAATTCATTTTTCACTAAAATATACCTACATCAAATTTTATAGATAAACAATATAAGTAAGATGTAATATTAATTTTGATAATAAAACTTACTATAATTTCTTCGCATTAAGAATTAGCTTGTCAACCTTGTATTTATTATTGGTTGCAAAGGGAGATGCTTGTTGACGTATAAACAGACACATGTAATAATATAATTGTAATTTAATTCAGTTTACTTATTATAGAGGTGTAGGAATTCTTCAAGTACATGCTTAAGTAATTTAGTATAATGAATTATTATTTCCATATTAAGCATCTTTCTGACTTGTCACATTTTTGTTATGAATCAATTTTAATAATACATTTGTTTGTATTAGTTTATATCTAACACCTAATACTAATTATCATCAATATTAAATATTTTTTGTTTCTCATCTATGAAATTCTAAACTTTAACATTTTTTTTTCATTATCGTTTATTTTAAACAACATCTCGAAAAACCCCGTTCGCGCGTGTAACTAATAATTTTTGCAGATACTCAATATAAATTGACGAATAAACTTTTGTAATAATCCTAGCTTATCTAAAATACAGCATTTACAATTTTCCATGTTAGGAAACATTTTTGAATTATATGCCTGAAAGGTCTGGTTAACTCAAGTTGAAAGTATTGACGCACAGTGTCTTTCAAGTTAACGAAAAATTGTTTTTTTACTATTTTGACTACGAGTAAACATATTCTTTTCGCTATTTTGGGGATTTTTATTGACTGAAATCTGTATATTTACATTCAAAATCACATGTGTCTAAAGACTTTTGCACGGCAGTTTATTAAGGGGGTATCCTGCTTTATGAGTCTCAAAAAAATCATTTTTTTATTGCTTAAATCTCTTCCTAATATATCTAAGAATATGTCTGTAAAGTTTTATAGGCAAATTCGAAATATTTTCAAAGATATAGCACTAAACGCAGTGGAGATTCGAGCAGGTATACCGTAGACCGTATAACTTTGAAACACGTTTTATCGAGTTTTAATTTTTATCATTTTTCTAAATTGGCGGGCGTGATGAAAACTAAACGACCAATCAAAATGAACCAAAGTTTGTTGTCTTCAGTTTTAAATTCTTTTCTATTTGAACTAAAAAGATTCATGAAAAGAAATTCTAAACAACTTTTTTACCAAGTTGAAATGATTTTTTTTCTTGCAAAAAGCACATTTTTTTCAAACCTGATTTTTTTTTAATTTTACAATTTTTTGGGTTTTTCGTAGTTCGTAGTTTATATATAAACATTAAAATTTACTTTTTTTTTGTCTCAGACAAAAGTTACGAGCTTCATCTTTCCCGCCGATTGAAGACTGCGATTGTAAGGCGTTGCAAAAATCTGCATATAAATTCGCTGCGTTTGAATATTTTTGTCTTAAAAAATTGTTTTTAACGTTCAAATATGCAATAAAATAATCTGAAAAGTTCGCTACACTTGCTTATTTTTTTCTGTTATAAAAAAAATCCCCAAAAAAACGCTTTGTTTTGGCCTAAAGCATAAAGCAGGATCACTCCTTAATACAGTTAAGAGTAAAAAATATTTTATAATAATTGGTTATCTCTTACTATACGGGATGTATGTATAGGGAAAAACTGTAATTCTTTAGGTTTCTGTAAACAAATTAGGTAGTAAACAAATTCACAGTATGGAATAAAGGTGATTTACACAATATACATTCGCAATATGGACATTTGCAGTATGGAACATCTACGTATAACCAGCGAACCCTTTCCAGTGACAATGACAATGATTATCATGCAGAGACCGCGGTGAGGGACAAACGCTCATACACGAGTATACAAACACATAGAACAGGTAGTTGATATATAATTAGCTGTGAGACGAGCTGATACACGTGGCGGGCAGGTATAGATCCCAACTCGCGCTTCCTCATACGGCACGCATACCTAGTTCACAATTAATTAACAATCAGATAGTTGAAAGGTAACACTTCTCTATACGTCGAGTGCATCTATCTCGCTTCTTCATGGCCGTGAGTATATGTATGGTTAGTGTTATTGTATGAGCATAAATGTATATATGCAGTCATTGATAAGGTTATCGGATGTTCTTCTAGAACTGTATAAGCAAAACGTTCTTAGTAAACATTTTTATAGTGCATAGTTGTTTGTTCTAAGCTTCTTTGTATTAATAACAATGAAAACTTAATGTCAACTTTATCTTTCTATTTGATATCGCATTTTTGTGTTCAAAATAATCGTTATGATCACAAGATATAAATTTAATTTGTAATAAACCTATTAAGGTTGTTGTTCACTAAAATCGATCACTACACAATTTGTTAAAATTTTAATATTGTGTTAAGTAAGCTAGTTCGCATTTGTGAAAAAAAATTCAGGTCAGTTTACCATTTCGTTTATTAATTATAAACGTGCAAAGTCGGCCTCTTATACATTGAAAGCATAGGGATCCACTTGGAATTTGATATTCGTTTAATTCGTGTATTAAAACTAGACGTCAGATTTGAACCAAAAACGGATATGTTATAGATTAGTAATTAAAGAATGTATTTATAAAATTCTAGAATGATTTACCACCTACTTAAATAATTATTAAACTTTAACTTTGATAAATTCCCGAACACATGACATAAATATACGATATGGCAACACCGCATTCGGCGCGCTCTTCGAAATGTAAAAACGTGGTATTGACAACTGACGCGCGTTGTAAATAGCATGTTATTATTATTAACATTTGATGTTTTTATTTATAATAATAATAGTTACTATTGTTATTATAGTTATAACCATTGTCAGCAATAGTAATAATTATAATATTGTTAAAAATAAATCTTCTATTCTTGTCTTATATTGTAAATTGTTGCCAGATCTATTTGTTCTTTTTTATCGACATGTCAAAACCCTGTAGTTCATGCTAAATTCCGCTAGATGCCACGACTTTCAGTGAACAACATTCTTAAACATTTTTTTTACTTATCTCTAACTATTTACGCAGCGCACGCGATGATATCTCTCTATCCACAAATAATATACCAAAGCCTTCTTCGTAAAACATTCTATTCATTAGTGAAAACCGGGAAAAAATCCGTTCAGTAGTTACTGATAAAATTGTGCAGATATGGACGTTAAATTATATTTTGAGTTTTTTCAATATGGTGTCAATAAGGTAATGTTCCCATTTATTTTCAATTTTTTTTCGGGGTGAATTTTTCAATTTAATAAAAACGGATAGCTTTGAGCGCATTTTAAGATCTGTAACGAATTTATAACAAGTGAGGGCACACCTTTTTTCAGTCGGCTTAACATTCGTTCTGAGTCATGATACAGTTGTCCGCAATTTCGTCTAATACATAAATAAAAACAGATTATTTCACTGCATCACGATCTACAATTCCAAACACAAAAATTTGCATTGTACATTTTTTCATAAACACATAATTATAGGGTACATTAGCCCCGGGCTTCAAGCTTACTTAATGTGGCATCTAACTGCTTCTTCTAAAAATGTTTTGTAACATTTTACTTTCTAAGGTCCAGCACACAGACCGCGTACAAATAAATTTGGACTAGTATTTGAAAGAGTCATTGATTAAGCCAGATTCATACTTCAAAGAACTGTACAAAGAAAGGTATAAATAATTTTTACTGTCAAATATTCAAAATTCAAAATGCAAAAATTCATTTAATTCATTTTTGTTGTTATTTTCAAAAAGAACTTATTGTTAGTTTCTCAATTTTATACAATGTATAGTATATGAAGCAAGGATAAAAAAATTCCAACCTTGACAAACAATTTTCATGGGAAAGGGAGTCCAAAAAATAATTTTAAAAAATCTTACCATTTCTGTTTTTGGGTTATATCGAATTTCATCTTAATAGGTTCTATATAAATGAAAGAATGACCGACGGACAGATAGACCAAAACTATAAGCGCTTATAACTAAGGAACAAATAATCGTAAAAAAATTAAGGGCAGATTTGGAAAGTTGAAAATATTTTCTTAAATGTACTTTAGTTGTTCATTTGATAAAAAATATTTGAATAATCCAAAATTCTTTCATTTTTCATAAAACATGGGGGAACTTTGGAGGGAATCACGGGATCATTAAAGTGTCTGTGTTTTTTATTAATTAAAAGTATACCTAAAATATCTCAAATTTAATATATTTTTTTTAAATTTTTTTTTGGCGTTTCAACTTAAAAAAGGAGGTTATCCTGAAGGATAATAAAATTTTCAATAAATGATTCAAAAACTAGAACGTTCAAGCTTTAAAACAGTTTTTTTAAAACTCTTCTACGACCATTTTTCGCGGAGATCCTGCTATTTAAAAACACTTAAAAATATTTGAATAAATTTTGCTTTTAACATTAGTTTTGCATTTTAGTGTAGATTCATACAATACATGGGGTATTGTTTAAGGATGTATGGCACGTACAGTCTGAGTCAACAATAATGTAAATCTAGATGCAATCAAAATCAAATTATGAATTAATCACTTTAAATGCTTGTAGGAAAGTCAAATTCGTTTACAAACTACTCAAACAATATTAGTACTTATGTTTAAAACCTTATTTCTCATTTTTTAACTGTTATTCTACAATTTTAGTCAAAAACTTTATATTTGTGTTAATGACAGAAATCCAAATATTATTATTAAATAACATTGTTTAGAACATACGTAGAATATACAAATGCAATGAAAACAATAATATTAGTAGTTTATATGCTTTTATATATGAAAAACTATATAATAAAACAAATCATTATATTTAAGAACGCCATTTATTTTATTTTTTTAATATTTTTCAGCAGTAATTATTTTTTTCTCGCAATTTAAGTTCTGTAAGAGTATAATTTTTTTATGAAACGTGTTACTAATATGTAAGTGACGTGTTGTGAAAATTTCAGAATTTTTTTTCTATTATTACAATTTAACCGTCAATACACCATTCTGCCATAAGAGCCCATGTTAATTTCGTTAATTTAAAAAAAACAATTACTCTCAAACTATGTAGTAGAACCTTCTGAGATTTTGTGTGAGTACTTAAGTTTTATTAAGGAATAACTTCTCCAAAAAAACATTTCTCGGTTAAATGAGATACCTGCCATACATCCTTAAGTATGGTGCCAGTATGTACCTTATATAAAATTGAGATTGGAACATTAACATAATAAGTACGCATTAAGCTTAAAACAATCGCGCACGAGCGTATACATTAAAAGTGACTGATTATAACTGATAGCAGCGATTGCGCGAACTAGCACGTGACCGCGCGCACACCACGTGACTCGGGCGCATGTGTACGTGTGCTGCTGCAGTTCTGCCACCCTAATAACACGATGCTGGTCATTAGATGTATATTATATAACGACACGGGCACGCTCTTCGGCATCGTGCAACCTTTGTAGTGTTTCATTATGTTTCCTTTTTAGTAGATGCTATTTATCACGATTTTTATATTAATGACAGAATATGATGAAAGATGGAATTTATCAATTTTACTGTAAATCATATTAATTTTTTCTTTTTCATGGATAAAAACACCGACGGAAGAGATTGATCAAAAGGCAGTGGCGTGTACAGGATAGGTTTTAAGGTGAAGTTAAGATCCCTTTATAATTGATTGATTGATTTAATTTGGGAAAACACTTATATCTCATAAAAACAAAGTCCGAGGAAAACAAATTGAAATTAGTACTACAAAGAAAACAACAATTTATACAACAATATACAGAATTCCCTAGTTCAGAGGTTCTTTAACTAGGATCCCCAGACTTTTGCTGAGGGTCCGTGAAACATGTTTGACATAAATTAAAGTGTTTTTACATTTCCATTTACCAGTGATTAATTAGTATCTGACAACAGAACCTTAACTCATAGTAATTACTTGTGATAGTTTGTTTAATCATTTTATTAGATTTTTTTAAAGTTGAGTCAAATTTCTATGAAAAGTTGAAATTTTAATCTTGAAATTTGACTGAAAATTTTTGTGTTTTCGATTTGATTAAAAATATGTTTATTGTATAGAAAATACCATGAGAAGTTGAAATTTTTAAACCGCAGGTCTGTATCTCAAACCGTTCTCGAGTTATAGCCTCTCAAAGTTTTATTTTTTTTCAAAATTTTGGAAATAAATCGTCGTAACTTTTGAACGTGTGGTCTGATTAGATTTTTGTTAACGAATTTGGAATCAGCGTATTAAAATCTATATAATGACATGTATAATACTTAAAAATTCGAGAAAAATTTTTTCGCGAAAAATCGAAAAAATTCAAAGGGGTATACCTTAAAAAAATGTCGATTTTTCACAAAAAAATTTTTGTCGAATTTAAAAGTATTATACATGTCATTATATAGATTTTGGCACGCTGATTTCAAATTCGTCAACAAAAATTAATTCCAACCACACATTCAAAAGTTACAGCTATTTTTCGCCAAAATTTTGAAAAAACTAAAACTTTGAGAGGCCATATCTCGAGAACGGTTAAAGATACAGAACTGCGGTTTGAAAATTTCGACTTTTCACAACATTTTCTATATAATAAACGTACTTTTAATCAAATCGAAATCACAAAATTTTTGAATAATATTTCACGTTTCAAACATCAATTTGTCGTAAAAATAACAACTTTAAAAAAAAAAAATCGAATAAGAATCTTAACTAACTAAAGAAATAATAATTTTCACTTTAATTTTTTATACTGCACAAATAATTTTTCATTCAAATCACATTTATTTAGATAAAATGCATTATGCTAGAATTACCATAGAGAACGTAAAAACAAAACGATTAACCTTAAGAAATAAATAATTTTTTCTTAAACCCCCATAGTACGTAAAAAATCCATTTAAGGACATTTGTACAAAATTATAATAACCTAGACGAGGGGGTCTGTGAAACAGGTTTGGGAAAAATTAAAGTACTTTTACATTTCGATTTACCAGTGATTAATTACTATCGACCTTCATTTTTTCTGTCAGAGGGTCCCTGAAAAATAATAAAAGGGGTTCCTAGACCACATAAATTTAAGAACCGCTGCCCTACTTGAAAGACAGTTTTTTTTCTATACCTACGTACTTTACGAGGAAAAAACAATAAACATATTTTTAACATTAAAAAAATAATAGTAGGCAAAAAATAAGGAACAATTTTCAAAAATTAAGACGCAAACAATTTAATCTTGGGTCCAGTTTTAGGCTTAAAAAAACAGTCAGCAATAATGTAAGCATATTCGTAATTGATATTTGAATAGAATTTAAAAAAAATCAGTTAAGCACGATTCTGAAATAAAAAGTAGTTATTATTAGAAAAAGTACGAGGCTCAAATAATACCCACTTGGTTCACTTTGAACTCCAAAATATTTCTAAAATATTTATTTTTTCTGAAATTTTATTACAATAAAAGAATACGTGTATATTTTTCTTTCTTCTTCATTTAAATATCAAATCAGTGTTAGATTCTCTCCATATTTGAAGTAGTTTACGTCCATCAAATTCCAGTAGCAATAAATATTAATTAACATATAAAAATAATAAAGCATTAAACTTGCCTAATTAATCTAAGGTGAATTTAAAAGACTACAAATACCGCATTAAAAACAATAATTTATAACTGCCCACGTAGTGGCCATATCTGATAAGTAGGCGCTAAATTTAAAATAAATTACATGAGTTTTTATTTAGTAATGTAGAGGAAACACGAATCAATTTCAAACATACTGTTTATTAAATATTAAATTATTATTATTTTTTAAATTTATGTCTATTTGGTGTCTTTTTTATAGCGATGATTTCTATTATATGTTTGTTTAGAATTTTATTGCTTTATTTTATACTATTAAACCTATGTAAATTTTATCTTGTTAGTATTTATATTAAATAATGTATTTATAATAACAATATATATTTTATTTTGATATATGATATTGTATATAACATATAATTGTAAAATGATATTTATTATGAGCAATTTCATATGAAAGCATTAAAACTTACTCATGTCTAACAAGGGAACCTTTTCAAGTCGAAAATTCGTATCGAGTTCAAACTTTGTATATAGTTAGAGGAGGTCGAGATAAGTAAGAAAAAATTATCTTAGTTGCGGTAATACGGTTTAATGGGGTGAAACACCCCTATGTGCAAAATAATCATATTTTTTCAAATAATTTGAAACTAATGAAAATTAAAAAAAATCTACAATACAAAATTTTCATGATTTTTTATGCTCTTTTGAATGGCGATAGTCAAAATTCGAAAAAATATAAACCGTTAATCCCCACCTTCCATAGGTTTGATTTTTTTCGAATTTTGACTATCGCCATTCAAAAGAGCATAAAAAATCATGAACATTTTGTATTGTAGATTTTTTTAAATTTTCATTAGTTTCAAATTATTTGAAAAAAATGATTATTTTACACATTTTTATAGGGGTGTTTCACCCCCTTAAACTGTTTTACCGCAGCTGTGATAATTTTTTTATTACTTACTACCTTGACCTTCTCTAACTATACACAAAGTTTAAATTCGATACGAAATTTCGATTTGAAAAGGTTCCCTTGTAAGTTACATAGATTTTTATGCCCTATTTTATTTAATCAAAATAATTAATATTGTAACTATAGTGTTTATTTATAATTTGAATAAGATAACAAATAATATTCCATAACTACCCTACACAATAAAAAAAGAAGAGTTATATATTTCCTCTCTTCTGCTATTAAAATAAAAAATAATAATTATAATTGTAAATGGGATCGCATAATTTCATCATGGCAGTTCTTATGCTTAGAATTCTCGAATGAAACGCTATAATCTTTCTCTTGAATTAATTAAATTCAGATTGAACTAATTATTCAGTTGATATGTTCTCATCATGCTGTTTGAAGGATTTAGAGCGACGAGGAGGTCAAATAAGAGTGACAAGGAAGCGATGCGATGTTTTGAAATAACCTCTAATATTTGTCACACGAGATAACATCTAATAAGTTTAGGTGTTGAGCTTCAATTCAAACTATTTTAATTTGGTATGTTAAATAGTGTTATTTAATACTCTGTTTTGCTACATTTTCTCTAATGAGAAATCTTTATGGTGTTAAATTGCTATTAAGATAGTCGAAAATGTTTGATAAATATAGGATATAATTTATAAAACAACAATTTAGCTATCGTTAAGAGCATTGCCGCTATATAGAATGTCCCATTTTAATCTATCACCCCCCTAATTTTTTTTATCTATCAATTAATTAATTTTTGATTTTTTGATCAACTGGGTACAACATTTTTTTTTCAAATGGAAACCTATATTTTTCATTACGGTATCTTATTGTTTGGAAAAAAACAAACAGCTTTTGTTTTAAATAATTTTTTGTATGACTTAATTTTTAACAAAATAATTTTAGATTTTCACTAATTTTTTACTCGAAACCCATTAACTTTAGAGGAAAGGTGTAAAAAACAAAAAATGTTTGTTTTAATCAGATATAACTAGGAAAATTATATCAGGATTTTTTTTAACTTTTGCTCTTCGAAGTATTAAAGCAAAAAAAAAAATGCAACCATTTTCTATGTTACATCAGATTAAAATAAACATTTTTTGTTTTTTTACACTTTTCCTCTAAAGTTAATGGGTTTTGAGTAAAAAAATAGTAAAAATCTAAAATCTAAAGTCATAGAAAAAATTATTTAAAACAAAAGCTGTTTGTTTTTTTTCAAAACAATAAGATACCGTAATAAAAAATATAGGTTTCCATTTGAAAAAAAAAATGTTGGCCCTATTTGACCATGAACACGTCCAAAAAATCAAAAATTAATAACGCCATTTTGGGTCCCCCTCAAAATTGAAGAACTTTTATTTGAAACATTTTTTGATTTAATTAATAGATTAAAAAATTAGGGGGATGATTGATTAAAATGGGACATCCTGTATAAATAGACTGTATAGACATATAGCTTGCGAAGCTTAATTTTATTTAAATGTATATTGTTTACGAATCAAATGATAATTAATGTAATATTTATTAATACTATACAAAATACATTTTTCATTTATTCTATTTTATATTATTTAAAGTTTAAACCAATAAAAATATAGGTGAAAGGATTTTTTTTGTGAAAAAGCTTACAGTTTATGATTAAGAATTTGATTTAATTAATTTTAACGTTTTTATTCTATTTATTTCTGAACAGAGAAAGTTAAAATTAATTTTTTTAAACCTTAAAATAACTGGTTCAATAAAAAGAGAGTGTATATTCTTTTATATTACGTTAAAAAAATAATCTTTTTATGTGTGAATTGTAGAATCTTCACAACAATAAGTGTTATTGTTCACATTCTTCTATTATTTGAAATAATAATAAGTCCAATGTCAATGCTATGTAAAGTCAATGAGCAACATTCAATAATAATTTAAAAAGGCCGATTTGAGTCGGTACCTTATTAAATACAAATTAGATACAACATCATAATGAAGTAATTAGTGGTAGTCATCTTCGTTTCAAAAGATGTTAAAGAAGTCATAAAAGTATTTTATGAATAGAACAAATATGAGAAAACACGTTTTGTGTATTAGTATTTATAAGTGTTTATCATTATGTACAAGAGATAGAGCTACTGGGTTGTTTACGACCATACAACGTAACTATTCATGTTGCTATTAACACTTCTAGCCTTGGTTTTAAATAATTATATATTTCAATGATCTGATTCAGTAGTGTACAGAATTTTTTTGACGTCGTGGGCTGCCGAAAGAATTTCCTACAGGCTACTGAAATATTTTTGAAATGTGTTTCTTATGTAATATGTAATCTTCAGTTTAAATCAAATTACATTTCAATGGAGTATTTGAAATATGGTATTTTAAAATATGCATCCAGTAGAAACGAATGTAGCATACAGTATATGAACATTTAATTTATTTTACATTTGAGATAAGATTGGTTCTGTATTTAAGTTATTAATGTTTAAAAAAAACCTATAAGTCAAAAGTTTAACTACATATATCAACTTTATATATTATGAGTGTGATACGTCTTGACTTGTCAATTTTACTCCAAACGAACCGAACGAGCAGAGAGAACCAACCGCACCGAGCAATATTCATTTATGTAATCAGTATACAGGGTGATTCATTACTGTCGTGCCAAACTTTAACAGTAGATTAAGAAAAATATTTTAAGCAAAAAACTTCTAATGAACATGTATCCGGAAATTTTTCGTGAGGGAACTACAGGCCTCCAAAGATTTTACTAAAAATTAGTTTTTATTTAATATCTAGAGAACCCTTTGTGATAAAATTATGAAATTTAATATTCTGTTTAGTAATAATAAGTGTTATCGATTTCCCATATTAACTAGTTATAATTTAGACGAGGGATGTATGGGGCCAGTGGGCCCATCAATTTTTATCTAGTATTTTTTGTTGTTTAATTTTTTTATAAATTTGGGCACTTATTTAAGGTTATATGATACAAAATACACAAAAACATACTTTACTTATTTGTCATAGGATAAACCGTTTTCGAGAAATATCGATGGAAAAGAAAGCATGCAGAATTTAACTTATTATTAAGGATGTTTCAAATTACAAAAAATAACTGAACATTTTTAAACTCAAGACAATTGTAGGAATCTGACAAGCACAACAAACGTAGCAAATATAAAGATCTTTTTCAGCTTATTCAGTTTGTTCGTAGTAGATGGTTCAAGTAGGCAATACTTACAATTAATTTAAGTGAATTAAATAAGGTACTAGAAGGCAAAGATACAAGTACAATGTATTTAAGTACAAATATAATTACTTTTACCAAAAATTGTACTTAAATACAAATACAACTATTTGGTACAAAAAAGGTACTTAAGTACAAACATGAGTACTTTCTGTAATTGAAGTTACATTTGAAAAAAAATTAGACTAAAAAGGTACTTATATTATGTAAAAGTCAATCTACTTAAATACTTTTGATGTATATTATAGTACATTAAAAATCATATGTAAGAACGTAAGTACAAATAACTTTTTTTTTGAAAAAGTATTTAACTACAAGTACTTACTTGATAATGAATGAACTTAAGTGCAAGTACAATTACATAATTAAGTACAAATAAAAATACTCAGAAAAGTACGTGTACTTAATAACTTGTACTTAAAGTATATGCACAGTTCTACTATAAGGCCATTATAATAACTGCAAAGAAATTAAAATTTCAATCTAGCGGTATCTACCTATAAAAATAATAAATAACAAACACAGTTTATTAATGGTTTAATAGGATATACTCTAAAACAATATTACATAATATATATCCAACATATAGTGGTGGTTTCTTTATTAATTTATGACGAATTAATGCTTATAAAAGTTTATATCGTAACTGTATTTAACCGCTGTTTTATACTTGAACTATAATGTTAAAAATATTTACCTAATAATTTTATCATAATAGCATTATGTGGGCACATAGTCATAGGTTTAAATGATGATTAGTATCAATAAAAAATTATATTTGCCACAGGATTATAAAAATAGGTATTCGCGCTATTATAAGACCATTTAACTAAGCTGTGAAAGGTATAATATTATCTGACATATAGTTATGGTGAATAATTTATGGCTGATATAATATTACATCCACTGTTTCAAACATGCATTTGCCTTTTTTGTAGATACCTCGATCTATAATTTGTATGGTTTTTATAATAAGTCAAGGTAGGCGTTATTTGATGAGTCGAATACTGTATTTTGATTGGCTGAAACATGATTGAATTGAGATCAGTTTTTGTGTGTCTGAAATGGATGTTGTAAGTAAATAAATATTATTCAGTGAATTTTTAATTTTATGCGATGTTTGCCATCATATGATATATATTTTGTAATCAATATTGTTGAAAATATAATAATGATTTCGAAAAATTTTCTTTTTTTTCGTTTTTATTATTTTAATTGGCATAAACAAATTGTTTGTGTATCATATATTAACTATTTTGTAATTGTATAGTAAAAAATACATTGCATATAAACGACAAGATTTTTTAATAATATAAAGATTTTTAATTTAATGTTGTATATGTTACTGTAAAAGCCCGAACTTAGGTAAAACTTAGGTTTTACCGGTAAAACCTAGGTTTTACCAACTGTTAATGGTAAAAGTCCGAATTTTGAACTTTTACCATCATACACTCGGTAAAACCTAGGTTTTACCAAGAGACACGGTAAATGTTGAAAAATAGAGTAGGTATCAAAAATATGTTTAAAAAATATATAGAAAATCACAAATATTAAATTTTGTTAACAAAATATTGGGGCGAATGGGGATTAATCTAGTATAAAATACGGGGATTCAATCTCCGCCTTGGTCAGGGCAATCTATTGGGGCGAAAGGAGATTAATCTAGTATAAAAAACGAGAATTCAATCTCCGGTTTGGTTATAACCTAACAAAGGCGGAGATTGAATCCCCGTATTTTATACTAGATTAATCCCCATTCGCCCCAATATTTTGTTAACAAAATTTAATATTTGCGATTTTCTATATATTTTTTTAACATATTTTTGATACCTACTCTATTTTTCAATATTTACCGTGTCTCTTGGTAAAACCTTTACCGAGTGTATGATGGTAAAAGTCCGAAATAAACGATAATCACAGACCAGTTCGGACTTTTACCATTAACAATTGGTAAAACCTAGGTTTTACCGGTAAATTCTAGGATTTACCTCAGTTCTGACTTTTACAGTAACATATATAAAAAACTTAATAATTCATTTAAAAAACAGGCTTAGATATAACTTAACAAGGTGGAATATTTTAAATGACAAATTACAAGTGCTTCATTGGTGTTAATAATTAATAAAAGCTATTACAATTATGTGATATTAGACATATAAAAACAGTCAATGGGTAACTTGATTAATAGTTTTCATTTGTAAATGAACTAAGCTATTTTAAAAACATTTAATGTTTTTTATAATATAGTAATTTTTGCAAAACGTGATTACATTAATAAACAATTAATAATTATTTGAAAAAAAATGTGTATCAATTAAAATTTTATAGTATTGATACGCAGTTTATATAGGTAAATAAAAAATGAATCTCATAACCTTCGGTTTCTTGATGGTAACCGCTAAAATATTCAGATGATCTTATAGTTTTTATAAAACCCATTAATTATTATTTATATTTCTTTATCTAAAATTCTTTAATGTTTTGTGATTGTGTTTTTATATGCAATGTTAAAAATTCTAGCTAGTTTATCAAAATGTTCTATTTAAATACTATTTAAATATATTAAAATTCAAATATCTGCATCTATATTTAGACACTACCTAATAGTGTAGGTACGAGTATACCTGCGCAGCGGTCTTCAAACTTTGTCGACTCACGGCACCTTTAGAACTATAAGATTTTTTCAGGGAACCCCTATATATTTTAAATACTACCGGGGCGATAAGAATTAGTTACAACGCAAGTATTTATGATATTGTAAATAGTTATACACGAGGGAAATATGGTTATTTTGCATTAATTACTTCTTAGAATGTATTAATTTTCAAATATACTCGTGGAACCCTCAGAGAGGTACTATGGAACACAGTTTGAAAATCACTGCACTAGAATATTTGTTGAAGTAAATATTTTATTTTTATAAATTAATTATTTAAATATGCTTACAGTAGAGCAACTAATTGGGACCGGATAATGAAACATATAATTTAACCCGATAAGAAAACCTTAAAGTGATTCACAAACAAGAAAAATAAAACAAATTTACGTAAAAGTAAGTAAAAAAAGTATACAGTATATAGTAAGTAAATTATTTATGTACCTACAAAACGATCGTTTTAGTGGTGATTTTTAGGATATTTATATCGTATTAAAGCTTACAGATATGAAAGGTACACGAGAAAAATAGGCTAAGTCAAAAAATCTAGTTTTGAGTTATCGCTATTTTAAGATTGGTATGTATCTTGGATATTTTTATACTAAAAATTATATCTTTCGAATTTTATTTTAAGCGTCTTTTCCCCTTAATATATATGTAGCTCGAAAATTACCTAGATTTGCCACTAAATGGTGATGTTTTCTTAATTTGACTAAAAATTGACTTAGCCGTTTTTTCCCGTGTACCCTTCATATATTATATTTTCTTTATATAAACATTTTGCCCTTTCCTTCGAATGTTTCGTTAGGGAAATTGTAGCTCCTATATATTTTTTGTGTCTTAAAATAATACATAGATATGTTTAGATTATTTCCTTATTAGAGCAGAAACGAAGGAAATATATCACCAAAAATATATATTCAAAAGTCAACAATTTTATTATTATGTATTAACTATTAACATAACATACACAGCTTGTACCTACATTAACTTATTATTCATTATTTCATTAACAAAGATCATAAAAGACATAAAATATGATGTAGTATGTTTATCTTTCTTCACTTGTATAAAAAAAACTGCAAGATATATGCGTACAGAGCAATTATCCACTTCTTATACATATATGTTACTGTAAAGCTCTGACAACTGAAGCGCAGTTTAGCAATCCATCTAATGGTAAGTAACAAGAATATACCAGCAATAGTTTCTAGTAGTTCTGTAGAGGATAACAATTATCTATATATACACTCATGTACAATGCTATTCACTTCTATACACTTAATGAAATGTTTCAGAAGTGTAGGATGAATTACCAGATCGGGTAGGTATATATTGTTATACAAACATTAAATAAATACACCTTGTAACTTCTTCATTAATGTTAATGGATGTGAAGATATATTTATAAACATCACGGTATGATCATTTTTATGTTTGTTTTTGTTGGTCAATATTTTTTAAAAGTTATAAAAACTACACTATTTCTTTATTATTATTTTAACCATTTGTAGCACCATGTGACATTTCTGTAACTAACCTCAATAATCCTGCTAATATACGTATTAAATATATTTAGTTCATTCAAATATGTGTAACACTACTGTAACATACCACTGAATAACTTAGTATCAAGTAAAATTCACAGATGGCATAACCTATTGACTTACGTATTATTACGTAACTATTGGCAGTAAGGCATGACCAGATCGAATACTGTCCGAAAGAATACGTTGTAAGTTTCCCTAGTGTATGGCGTTTCATAAACAATTTGCGAAAAATGCGGTGTAGCATTATGCTACAACAAACAAATTAATTGTTTCAAATCCTGCCATACCACATAAGTATTTTTTACGATTTACTCACAGTAATGTCTCTCCCAAAAAAGTCAAATAAATAATTAAAAATAAATATTTTTAAATTTCTGAAAAATACGTGTTTTTTTATATGCCTAAACTTGTCTCTTTATCAACATAATTTAAAATTTTAAAATCTTGAGCTACAAAGGGTCAAGCCTATAACGTTGGAGTTGAGTTTTGCGAAGCCAACGGTTTAAACAAAAATCTAGTGGCGGAGGGTTTCGAATCTATTTTTAAGAATTGTTTTAAATTATTTTTGTACAGTTTTAAAAATGACAGACTTGGTGCTTTAACAATATCAAGCGATAGGATACCACTATTGGAGAAGATTAAATTATTTTTTGTGGAGATTTCAACGCTCGTATAAGAAACATACTCTATTCCTATAAATGGAATTGACTTGATTTTGTTTTTATTCAAATTTTAACTATGGAATAAATCCATTTGACATTCAACCCACGAAGAAGAAGAAGAACTATGGATTTTTAATTCATTTACAATAATGTAACTGATTTATTAAGTAAAATTATTGAATATAATTACATGTAAAGTACTTTTAGGTAGTTTTTATTTGGTGACTTTAATGCTGGAGTAAGATCCAAACCAATTTATTTGAAAAATCATTTACTATCTAAAATTTACGTATTCCATACTTTGATAAAATATTACACCCATACCTCACTTTGCGTCGTGGTTACGTTCCAAAAAAACACGACGCAAATTGAAACGACGCAAAGTGAATTATTTAAGTTACTCTCGTTTTAATTAAAAAAAAAATAAAGACTCGAACCCAAAACAACGCAACTACGAAAATTTACCGACGCACAGTGAAAATTAGTACTAATTCAGCAGCGACGCAACTTCGAAAAAAACTCAAAACGAAACGACGCAAAGCGAGGTATTGGTGTATTTGAAGAACAATTATGCATATCTATTGCAAATAAAACATATCAAATAAAAATGAAATAAGCAATAATTCTATAAAATAATTTCTCATCATCAAATAACTTCCGAACCTTCGGCAATCTTGTTCTAAATAATTATTTCATTACAAAAGTCACACAACGTAAAGAATATTTTCTGTAACATCTATGCAATAAAGTGTGTACGGTGTACAATATTATATGTTAATGTATTAAATACTCATAACAATTGATTTCGTTTTATCACTCCATGATCTCATTATGAGTGTGAGAAATATTTCATCAAAAATTGACGTAACATTGTGTGTATGGATTGTCTCAGATGATGGTTAGGAAACTTGTAAGGTTCACAGTTAATGCAATATGTTGGTATTCTAAGTGACTGTCACGCATATATTTCATGCGTTGATGTACTTAGAATAGGTGCAATTTATTTAAAATATTTTAATGTATTCAGATGTACAAATTGTAAGTGTTAATATAATTGTAATGTGAATAATTAATTAGGTAGGTGCTTAAGAAGTAGACCACATTTTTTAGGACTGTGGCATTTGTTAAGGATACATAGAAAAAAAACTGTATTGGACCAAGAAAACCTTGTTTTGTATATAACGAAAACAATATTTTCTTAATATAAAAAACATACTCTTAATTCAACTATGTTATTCCTTCGTTCAAGAATACTATAGTTGGTTTAAGAGATTATTGCTTATCTTAAGAAAATATTGTTTTCGGTATATACAAAACAAGGTTTACTTGGTTTGAGAAATTCTTTCTACCAGTGTAGTTTATTGAAAATATTAAATAATATTTATTTAAGAAAACATTAAAAACTATAAAAAATTGTATGACAATGTATTAATTCTAATATAAGGTGGAAACCCTAAATATAAAGTTTTTATTTATATTATATTTTTCATTTTGCTTAGCTCAAATCTGTTTAAATATGTATATAAAATTAGTTTCAAATAACATCAGGATTGACACGCACTTGCACTTATGTTGGAAACAATTTTTTTATATTTTAATTTATTTGTAAGAATAGTTAATTAGGTACATTAATGACTCAAAATATCTAAAAAAATGTTTGATTTAACAATGGCGAAACCTATTAAAATTAGCCCATCTGAAATTTTATTCAAACTTTATAAAAAAGTCAAAAATATTATTTTTCAGGTTTCAAAACTTTGTATAAATAATCGAATTAATATTTTTTTGAATAAATTGTTTTAAGAATTAAATTTGTATTTAAATAAATAGCGACGGTAGATCAACTAAATTTGTTATTATTCAATTATAATTATTTCTGTGTTTATAAATTAGATTTTACAATTTTACAATCACAAAATAATAACATATTGGAACAATTTAGTATAACAGTCAATTATTTTTATTATAATGATGAAGAATAATTAGATTCATTAAAACATACAGGTGTTTGTTGATGATTAGTTTTATAGTGTAATATAAAAGTAAACTACATAAAATAACTATTAAATCATAGTTTGTCCATGAAGAGCAAGGTAACATTACACATCTTGTTCAAATTTCCTTAAAACTAAAAATTATTGCTCTAGATTATATCAGATCTTATGTTATTTAAAAAATAATTGTTCAGGTTTTATTTTTTTATAGAATTATTACTAATTTTAAATATCAAGGGCACATATTTTAACCATAAACATAAATTAATGACATTTGAATTAATTTATGAATGATACCGTCGGTATTTTTTAAATCAAAATTTGTATAAAAAATTATAGCACATACCTTATTCAAAAGTAATCCTCGTATATTGAAAATATGACACTGTTTTCGGAAGAAATATCATCGGACGCAAATAAATAATGATAATAATTACAGTACAACAATTATTTAATTGACACTAAAAGTTATTAAATCTTCCATAACACAAAACACCAATAAACATAACTATAACACTGATGTACCTCAATTTGAATTAACTTTAATATTCATAGTACCTACTATGGCACGGTAATAAAATAATAATTACTCTCGCATAAATGATTTCCATTAAGTTTTATACTTGTATTTCTATAATACACATAATAATCACCGAGTAGTTCAAGAGAGATATTGTTTTGCTTTTACAACTATCACACACAAAACATAGACTAGCACAGTCCACTGAGTGAGAGCACAGATTGGCACGCGACCAAATAAAATCTTCTCGCAACAATAACACCGTCGAGTACGTCTTGCGGTTGTTGAGGCTGGCGCGGCAGTGTTTGAGAGCAAACTGTTTTACGTCAACTTCATGGGTAGGGCAGAGTCTTCCTCCTTGCAGCAGCTTGTTACAGATCCAGTTTTCTGTTACGCGAAATTGAACTGGCGCTGTTGCGTCTTCGTCGCACAACAGGACGCCCCCATAATGCGGCGCCGTTCCACCAGCTACCGCGATCTCGTTTCGCCAGATCGCGGGCAGCTGTGAATGTATGTATGTGTGTGTGTGTGTGTGTGTGCGTGCGTTCTGTACGTGTGTGTGTCACTTATCGGACACTTTTGATACAGTTACTCTTCGATAATAATTTGTACTTTCAATTTCCTGGCTCAGAGGTGGAGTTGATTCTACATGGACACAGTTGCGTTCGCTACTTTCGTATGTGTTTGTATGAGCCTTTATGTGTCGACCGAGAGATTTCAATGCTTGGATAAGATACGTCGTGCATTCTTATACTTGCTTTGTGATTGTTGACTTGATTGTAATATTAAATTTTAAATTATTTTTGTCATAATTATAATAAAATTTATACTATATACAGGGTGGGGCATTTAAAGTGTTACAGATTTTTATCTCAGAGCCACTGCATATTTGAAAAAAATGTTCAAGTCAAAAAATGTATAGTTGTGAGGGGGTAATCGAATAGTAATATTTATTTATTATTTTAGTGTGGCCTTCAAGGAAATTTGAAGGTCAACATCATTTTTTAACGAATCTTCCATGCAAATTTTTTTTTGAACAACATAAGATTTCCAAGATATCTAACAAAATAATTTCAAGTTTTTGGACTTTCAAGAACTTTTTACTCAGAAACCATAAACTTAAGAAAAAAGTTTAAATAAAAAAATGTTTATTTTGGTCTATTAAATCTTGAAAAATTGTTTTAAAAATTTTAAAACATTTTCTATTTATTTTATTTCAGCAAAAAAAAAAAAAAACAAAAAAAAAACGAAATGTTAAACAAAATTCTAGAAAAATTCTCCAAGTTTTATTAGAACAAAATAAACATTTTTTATATTTTGTACTTTTTTCTAAAATTGATGATTTCTGAGTAAAAAATTTTTGAATTTGCAAATTCTCAAAATAATTTTGTTAGATATCATGTAGAGCTTAAGTTGTTCAAAAAAAAATTTCAATGAAAGATTCGTGTTTTTTCACGTAAAATAAGATTATTAAATTAAAATTATAGGTTCCAATTTGAAAAAAATGATGCTGGTCTTCAAATAATCTTGAAGGCCATACTAAAATAAAAAATATTATTAATATTCGATTACCCCCTAACAACCAAACATTTTTTAGTTTAAACATTTTTTTCAAATATGCGATGGCTCTGAGATAAAATTCTGTAACACTTTAAATGCCCCACCCTGTATATGTTACCGGCAAAGTATGAAATAATTTTTATTTATTGTTATAATAAATAAAATAAAATATTAGTTCAGACGAATAATAAGTAGGTATATGATTTGAAATTGTTAAAATAAAAAAAACATACAAAAATATTAGATATTATTTAGTCATTTAATAACATATTAGGCCAGTATTAAGTAAGATAAATAAAGTAAAACAAATAATAAATATTTTAGTATATTATTACATACACTGGTAGAAAGGATTTCTCAAACCAAGTAGACCTTGTTTTGTATATAACGAAAACAATATTTTCTTAAGATAAGCAATAATCTCTTAAACCAATTATAGTATTCTTGAACGAAGGAATAACGTAGTTGGATTAAGAGTATGTTTCTTATATTAAGAAAATATTGTTTTCGTTATATACAAAACAAGGTTTTCTTGGTCCAATACAGTTTTTTTCTGTGTAGAGTAAGTCAATATCTGTGCCTGAATCAAAATTGGTTGGTTTATCATATTTATGTTTATATTTCTAGTCTTTACAAATCCTATAAAATGTATATAATTAAACTCATTTCATACATTGCCTGGTGATTTTTAGGCATTCTATAGAATACCTAGGAATTCTATACAATGCCAGATTTCATACATTGCCTGTAACATATACATAAACTTACTTACTATTTCAATTAGAATAAATACGTAATTTTAAAATGAACCTTGAATGTTTGTATCGAAAAAAAATCAATTGTAGTGAAGCAATCAACCTATTTAGAGTTTATTTTAATTTGAAATATCTGTTGCATTAATATGACTTTTAATAGTTAATTCATTAACATCCAATTAATGCATTTAGTTGAACGTCACCTATGTTAAAAAAGCGAAATTCGGCTAAATTAGTTTTTAATATTTATTTATTTATGATTATGCGAAATGCATATTCCTTGTGGTTACAAAACATGTTATTTGGTATTATGATAAAAATGTTTAAATAAACATTTGTTTAGTTTAATAAATAGTAGTTTTTAATTTATATTGAGAAACGAAATTATCTGGGTTAAGATTATAATTATATAATACGGAAAAATACCCCAAAACTCATTTAAAATGGACTTAAAAGTATTTAAGAATTAAATTAGGTAGTATATACTTAATGCAAGATGACTTTGCTAAAAAAAATTACCAAAAAGAAGAACGGCTCTAAAGATCCGACAAAGTAATTTTTTTACATATATAAGAGAACGAAGTAAACATGTATTATCTAATAGAGTTAAAAAAATTGTCAAGTAAAAGTAGGGCTCATATTTCGTACCGTTATATAAAAAAATATAAAATTGCTATGAGACCTTCCTTCGGGAAGTACCCTATAGGGGTTTTAATTATCAATAAGTCAGTCTGTCAAAATACATTGAGTTAGTTTTTTTACAGGACTGTGTGGCTGTAGGCCTCAGTATTTGATATTAATTTCAACTTGGTATCTTTAGCCATTCCTGAGAAAAAGAATAATCACGATCAGACAGACGGACAACAAAATGATTCTATAATAATATAAGGGTTCCGTTTTTTTCATTTCAATTTTTCAATTTAATAATGAACTAATATTACTATCGACTCACATAAAATTAAATGAATGAATTTTTTGTGAATCAAAAATAATATTTATTTATTTATAAAACGAATTAATTTTTTTTACATATACTTATAGTAACATACGTGTTACTTATTCTGATTCCAAATCAAAACAAAACAACATCGTGTCTGTACGTGCGTTTATTCTGTAACAGTATTTGAATACACATTTTTGACTGTACAACAAGTACTAAATCGTATGCAATGAATTACTTTGCATCGAATTGCTCCATTTTATAGCACTGACCTAAGATAACAACAGTTAAATTTAAAGAATATTGAATTTCAAATATATGTTACCGTTTTGAACCTAATTTTCTTCTGTGCGCATATCAACAATGTTTACTTAAATAGAATATTCATGTTCATACTATACATAAAACATATTCTAAATATGTTATGTACCTATGTATATAAATAGCAGTTTTCTTTAAACAGTTGATTGTTTAGACAAGGAAAGATGTAGGACTAATAACGCATTACCTAGCGTTGTTGTTGTTACCATATCGCTCCACGAATCATTGGCGTATCATTCAGATTTTAAAATAAACACCAATTGTTTTGGATTATAAAATTAATTAATAATAAATGTTTTATATTATCTTTAAAAGTATTTCAATGATAATTGATGAACAGAGAAACGTCTATCTGGAACTATCATCTCTCCCTTAATTATAATTTAAAGCATATTTGTATATTATAAATTTTCAACTGACGCCTCTCAACTAAATTATAGTTTAATAACCTTGAACGCTTTTGGATTATGACGAAAATTACATTTAAAAAAGATAGCAGTCAAATTTTGGTAGCAGTCATCTGTAAGTGTCATATACTAACTAGTATTGATTGTTATGTATCCATAGTCTTGAGGCTTCCGCGGTGTTCTTGATATGGATCTTGGTTTCTGGGTGTAAACCTCGTCGATTTTATCAAATCGCGGAAACCAAGATTCATGTATCCATAGTCTTTCCTAATCTAAGGTTGATTGTTTTTACTCTAAAAATATATGACAATCGATTGGTTCTATTATATTTTAGAACTATTTTTCATTATATTATTGATAAAATATTATAATTAATTATAATTAATAATACTTTTTTATCAATAATAGTCAAAAACGATGAAAATACTCAAACAAATAGCACAAATACACATTAGAAAAAAATTAATTGTTTGCATTATAAATTTACATATATAAGTACACTATTATTCGTTATTTTCTATTAATTTAATTTTTAGGTTCTATAACTTGTTTAATACCTATTTTAACACAATAATGTGATATATTTTTTTAGAAAGAGAATAAAATTGAACACATGGTATAGTATTCCATTAAAAATTATTGTTTCGTTTTCACGGAATACTAAAAATTGAAATTTGACATTTAATTGTATTTTTGAGATCGGCATTTTCATTTTGGAAAAAAATACTGATACTTTACACATTTAAACTAACATCTAGCTCTAATAATAACAAATAAAGTTAGCAATGATCACTCGGTTTCCGCGAAGACTTTGTATATAAGTACATAATATTGAACATGACCATTCCAAACACTTTTAAAAACTGTTCTACATACATATATGTAGTAAATGTGTAGTAGGTATATGTTACAAAATGTAAGTAATTAAAAATATTTTAAAATTTTTAATTAACAGTTTATTATGCGGCCAAATTTTTGCACGCTTTGATATTATCTGTATTGTTCATTAAATTTTATTTAATTTATAATCATGTTTACACGGAAAATAATTAAGTGAGTTATTTTTATAGTTTAGTTTTTTTTTATAATATTAACGTGGTGGTTTATTTAAAGTAAATTATTAAATCAAATATTGGCATGGTTTTAATAAGAATGATGTGAAACCATTTTTTGCCAGTTTGCCTCTCCGTTAAGAGCCTTTTTCACAAGAATTAGTAGAGGGATCAATTCTATCAATTATTAATTAATTAATATCAAATATAAAAGTATACAGCCTCATACTCCTGTAAAAAAGTTTTTAACTCACAAAAAAACGAAATTTTTAAATGAAACTTGATATATAGGTTTATTTGGCATCATAAGAAGAACATTTTCTCTAATTTTCATCAAAATATATATTTTTTGTAAAGTTATTGAGAAAAAAAAACGAAAAATCTGTGATAAGCGCAGGTTATAATTTTTTTTGAGGTTATAAATTAAGTCAGAGTATCCCGCACTCCACAGATCGATAGAAGGGTTCCTTACGAGTATCCACAATTTTTTTCGTCGAAATACATCAAGTAGAATCCGAGTCATTAGCAAAAAATAAACCGAAGTGGAAAAACTGATGATTTTCCGGAAAAGTATTTCTGAAAAAAATGCACAGGATTACATTCGTATTTATAATAATTATAAGTATGGATTTTCAATTTATAATACTTCAGCTAAAATTTTGACGTTTTAAATGTATTAATTCAACACATTTTAGTAGTTTAAATATGTTATACAATAAGTAGCTTAAAGTGTGTCTATATAAACTGCCTATTATATTGTGAAATAAGATATATTTAATGATTTGTATAATAATAATTCGCGCATAAGGGAACAATTGCCATTATATCCTCCATATCCGGATAAAAGATTAGACATTTAATTCACAATAATGGCCATAATCATAGTTTTCTTTGAAAGAGGTGTAAGTATGCAAGTAATGAATGTTTATTGTGACAGGATCCTTATAAAAGGAAACTTACTCTGTCATGAATCACTCGGCCAGCTGACATCAGGTGTTGAGTTTGACAACATTATAATATGTTGTATTCAGTTCGTCGCATAAATGTTTTTATATACAATGTACTATAGGTATTTATGGAACTTAATATTATTAATTATATTTATATTGTGTAGAAATAATTGTAAATATCGGAAATTGTGTATAGAATTTCTACAAAATATTTATCTAAACAAAATGCATGAAGAAACATAGCACATTGGCCAAAATTATTCTTTTATTTTAAGTGATTTAAAAATGTTACTTAAGTATGGTATTTTATACAAGATTCGATGCGATTTTCATAAAGGGTAAAATTTTCGGCATATGGTCCAATTTTTCGTAGATATTATCATGCTTTTTCATGCGTTTTGAATGTTAACAAAAAAATTCATTACGTGGCAATCTTTACAGTATCTCATAAAAAAGATAATCGGGACGCACCTGGAAGTATAACAAAATACTTCAAGTTGCATAGACATGGTTTATTATTTTTTCGCAATTAAATACAATACATATATAAAAACGGAACCAGGAGTGGGCGTTCCGCATTTTTCGGACCTCTGCGCAGAAGTAAAAAATTTACTCTGTGTGAAGTCACCGCTCTGTTAATTTATACTGATTTGTACATTGCGGTACGCACACAACTATATGGTTGCGCAGTCAACTACTGCGCAGCGGTCCGAGAACGAGAGATCACCCACTTCAGACAAAAAAAAACTGTATTTGACCAAGAAAATCTTGTTTTGTATATAACGGAAACAATATTTTCTTAATATAAGAAAAGCACTCTTAATCCAACTACATTATAGGATTAAGAATATATTTTTTATCTAAAGAAAATATTGTTTTCGTTATAAGTATACAAAACAAGGTTTACTTGGCTCAAGTAAATCTTTCTACCTGTGTTCGGGGGTCATATTTTGACACATAAAATTGTATTACAGAAATACAAAGTTTACACTACTGTCTCTATTCTTCATGATATGGGTACATGAATTTTAACAATAACTGGATTATATTATATTAGTTAACTGATATTAAATTATTGCTCTAAGAAAAAATGTTTTATAAAAAAGTTACCCAGAACAACATGTTTTACAGTTTTATAAAAAAAATTGCCTAGCGAGCGCGGGAAGCGAGCCAAGATTAATTTCGCGAAGATAAATTTGGATACAATATTCCTCTTTACATTAAAAAAACTAGAGATATTTCTTATTTTAACTTTTTGATACTGTCAATAATTACAGAAATAGATGCCTAGTGCTCATAGGTGGGCACAAATAATCGAAAAGTTAACTTCGTTAATCGTTAATTCGTTAATAAAAAAGTTAACTTCGTTAATCGTTAAAGCGTTAAAATTCCGAAAATTTTATGGAAGTTACAGTTTACCGAAAATTTAACGAAAGTTAAAGTTAACCGTTGAAAGTTAACCATCCAATTCATTTTCGTTAAAGTTAAATTTAACGAAAGTTAACAAAAGCGTCAACATTTTTTTTAGTTAACTTAAAAGTTAATCCGTTAAGCATTTTTTTAACTTCGTTAATTAAAGAGTTAATGCCCACCTATGCTAGTGCTATAATAATAATACACCCTGTATATAAATATTAAGGTGAAAAGGTGTATTCATCACTACGTTACGTTTCCAAATATGTATGAAGATAATTAACAATTACTATAGAAGTATAATTTATTGTCCCGTGCTGCCGGCGTCTATAATTGTAAAACAAATGAAACTATATTTCTTAAAAATGCGATGACGTATATACAAGTAATTTAATAACATCTTATGATCGATATCATTATGAGAATACTACTACTGTGTATATATGGTATTGAATTGTGAGAAAAATCAACACTGATCTAACATAATATAACACTTTGAACTTTGTTCGAGCTGAGATCATTTCCGTTTGTTTGTTTTACTTTTAGTTTTTTTTTATGAATGTTTTTGTTGGTAAATATTAATCGAATATTAAACTATTAAAATACTTTGTTTATATTTTTTTTAAATCTATAGGAGTGTTTTATCGTATACAGTTCATAAAGTACTGTAATAGATAGAGTACTTCCGCGCAAAAAAGTAAATAGGTATATATTTATATTTAATTGATTTTATGATAGTAGTGAAAATTATTGTTTGTATAGTTAGTTATGATTCTAATTCTTATTTTTTTTTTAATTAAGTTGATATTTCTATCACAAATTCAAGTTTGATGCGTGAAATAATACTCAAAAACTTTGAATTTTAGATTTCGTTAAAAGTATGTTTATTATATAGAAAATAACGTGAAAAATCGAAATTTTCAAACCGCAGGTCTGTATCTATTAACGTTCTCGAGATATGACCTTTTAAAGTTTGAGTTTTTTCAAAAATTTTGAGAAAAATGGCCGTAACTTTTGAACGTGTGGTCGGATTTGATTTTTGTCGACGGATTTGGAATCAGCGTGCCAAAATCTATATAATGACATATACAATACTTTGAATTTCAACAAAAAAAAATTTGTGAAAAAATTACATTTTTTTAAGGTATACCCCTTGGAAAAATCTCGATATTCAGCAAAAATTTTTTTTTCTAATTTTAAAGTATTATACATGTCATTACATAGATTTTGACACGCTGATTTCAAATTCGTCGACAAAAATCAAATCCGACCGCGCGTTCAAAAGTTACGACAATTTTTCTCCAAAAATTTGAAAAAAATAAAACTTTGAGAGGCTATAACTCAAGAACGGTTTGAGATACAGACCTGCGGCTTGAAAATTTCGACTTTTCACATCATTTTCTATATAATAAACATACTTTTAACCAAATCGAAAACACAAAAATTTTCAGACAAATTTCATGGTTCTAATCTTTACTTTTCATAGAAATTCAACTCAAACACAAGAAAAATTAAAGGAAAACCAAAACTGACCCACCAGAATAATATATATTTCTGTGTATAGTAAAATTTGCATACTCAATGATCTATAGCAGCGGTTCTTAAACTCGGGTCTACTGAACTTTCGTAGGGGGTCCGCGAAACATGTTTGACATAAATTAAAGTAAATTTTATATTTCTATTTACTTGTGATTAATTAGTATTTTTAAATTCTTTATTTTTCTGTCAGAGGAGGGTCCCTGAAAAATAATTGTTCAAAAGGGGGTCCCTAAATATCAAAAGTTTAAGAACCGATGCACTATAAAGTACGATAGAAAATATATAGAAAAAATAGTAAAAAAATTAAGTATGTATATTATTGTATACATATATGTATTAGAACTTATAATTTTATCGAGCCATATTTTGCACCATATGCATTAAACACAAAAAATACAAAATAAATAAAATTAAATAATCAGAAAAGGGTTAATTTTGAATAAAAAATTTGTGATTACTCAAAAATTGTATTTTTTTTTGCCAAATATCACATAACTATAAGAAAAAACATAGTATAGATAAAATCTAAAAAGCAATTTGATAACCTGAAGTTTGTGTCTTCCAAATTACATGAAGATATGTTATTTACAATTTTTATAATCTTAAGAAAGTTTATAAAAAATGCCTATTTTTAACTTGTTAATAATCTCATAAATCTACAAGAAAAATGAACTAATAATAATTCTATTTACAATGAAAAATTGATAAGTACCACAATTATATAGCTTTGTTGATTGCCCTTTTTTCTACAAATATTTTAATGAGTACGTAAGAAGGAGTAACTTTATGTTATGATATAAAAATCAAATTCCAAAGCAATTAAAGTAGCTGAAAAAAAACTTCGAGAATTTTAAATAACCGATATTTACAATAGAACAGTATGTTAAATTTTAATAGATAACAACCTAAATGATAATAATTTATCAACTGTGCACATACATTAATCAAATATAAGAGTACATACACTCTCACTGAGTAATAGAGTGGGGGTAGATAAGTGTCACATCCTATACATGAAATAGCCAATCGCAAGCAGCACTATTGAGGCTACTAGGAAAGGAAAAGTGACGTATTTGTACCATAGCCAACTAGTGGAAGGTTCGTATTGTAATTTATTCATAACGCCTTCGGCTACATTTATTATTATGTTGGTCGCAAAGGCGAGTCTAGTTTTATTCGATATGTCTAGCCCATTATTTGTTACATTTTCTGTCTTATTTATGTGTATGTGCAAACTTAAAATGTAATGAGATCGGTTTAGCGAATTATAATATGTTTATGTATTTTCTATCTATCTAGCATGTTTTAATCAATTTCATGTTATTTTGTATTCGTAATGCAATTTATTGTAGACTTGTACCTATATTTCATTTTATTTAGGAGTGCTTTATTTATAATAGAATTATTTAAAAATAAACATTTTAAAATTTACAATTATGTATAAAATTTTAGGGTCAGTCCGCGGTGACGTGTGTGACATTTCAACTCGGATTGGAGTTCATAATTTCTAAATAATACTAGTTAATAACATGGTTTTACCATTTTTCTGTAGATCTTAATGTAATACATGTATATTGAAAGAGTAAAAGGTCTACGGTTATTTTACAAAAAAAAATGCTAGCGTTCAAAGCCCTGTGACGGGTGTGACGCCAACTATTGCAAGTCTTGCAACTTTTATTCAAAAGTTCAAAAGTTTATCGAAAATATTGAAGTTACTTTATAATAATCATACTTTATTATGTTACGAATAAATTATTTTTTAGTAACACAAGAGCATCAGGTAAATACGTACTCTATTTAACTGGTTATTACTCAACAAACGTTGTGACGGGTGTGACACGTTGAATAAAAGGATACAATATGAGTACTATTTGTGTGTTTTATTGCTTATTGATAATATTATCTAATACTTATAACAATTATTTATCAAATACATCAATAGACTCATTAAATTTATAATAAATGCGGTCACCCTTATAGTCATTATTGTTGGTGAGGGTAATTTTTTTTTATTTTGGTTAAACGTCACGTTTGATATGTAATTGTCAAAGACTTTTAATAGTTTACCACGATCGTCACTTATTCTTAAGTAGTTATAGTGATTTCATTTTATTAGTTGTCTTTTTTGAAATTTTTTGGAAATTTTTTGAAATATCTTGAAAATTAACTAACATTTTTCTAATTTTCCTTTGGTTTATGAAAATTGATGTTAAATAGCCTGTTAATTTTATATTTTAGTATTCATTTTCGTAAAATATTGTTTTAACTATCTGGTATCGATTACCGCGGACTGACCCTAAAGTATATTGTATATAACAATATCATAAATTGTTTTATCTTGACGACTAAAAAAAGGGGAAGTACAAGATTTTTATGTAAATTGTAATCAAATGTATTTTATAGCTACGTTTTTATTAAAAAAATTTTTTTAATTAAAATATAAACATTAAACATCTATAGTGTAATACTTTAAAAATTTCAAGGCCGTTAAATCTAGAACCCAATACGAAAAAATTTTTTTTTTGTAATCCCGATGTTATAGTATATCCCATCTCTTTTTATTAATATTATAATGTACATAAAGTAGCAGAATATATTCTGCATTCCAATTATAGTGCCAAACTATTCCAAGGTTGCAATTTTTAACATGAGTTTTTAATTACATGTTGTATTATCTTGACACTTAATAAAAACACCGTACCCATTACCAGTTAAAATATTAAAAATTCTTTATAATTGAGTGCATCAGAAGAAATAATACCACACCGTTAGTCTATTGTCGCTGATACCGTTAAATATAGCATGTGAACGAGAGAGATAGAACAATCTATATGTGGTCAATGTGATTCGAACCCTTCTAAATATACTTTCTATTTCGATTGAAATATGTGATGGGGATACGCCCAAGCAAGCTATGTTACAGTTATAATGTTGTTTTATTGTATGCCTGTGGTTTTGCTGCTAAGAGCTCACTCACACGGGCATCTTTTGTACGTGCGGATCATTATTTTTGCAATAATTGCTCTACTTATGCAAATTTGTGTAATTTCCTTTTACAGCTTCTAATGAAATATGATTTTGAAATAGATAACTATTGCAAGCAATTATATTTATTGAATTGTATGAATATATTTAGAAATAATTAATGTATTAAAATCGAATCCCAAAATTATAACGAATGTGTTTTACTATACAATGTTCATTTTCCGGGGGTAAAAATTAAAAAAAAAACATTATAATTAATTAGATATTAAAACTTAACAATGTGTGCTTCTAGCCACTTTTGTTAGCGTAGCGGATAAACAAATGAAATTTTAATATTTTTTTCAAAATAGAAGTTGTAGAGAACATTATAGCGAACAACTTTTTTTTTGTATCAACAATTTTTTGTACCTACGCAACTTACATAGTTTCAATTTACTTCCCTTAACAACGCTGAAACATCAATAAAAATAAACCAAATAAAAAAATGAATAGATTAAATTGTTGTAAATAAACGTTCTACGAAAAAGGTCAGAAATATTTTTTGTAGGACTAAAAATACAATAGTTATCTTACTTTAAAGATTTGCATCCCCTATTTTGCTCATAACATTTTTATTTTTAATGTTACGCCAAAAAGTTGAGAATAAAAGATTGATAACCTTCAAAAATGTTTCTTAGAAAATTTTTGTTAAGCTGACTGTTACGGAAATAAATAAAAAAACTAATCTCACTCTTATTGTCAAGATGGCGGAAAAACAATATCTTTCCGAATCCCGAAAAATGAGTTTTAGAGTCGCGAATGATCCCTCTACAAACTCACCTAAAAAAACTGCTGCCTACCCAAAATGCACGGTTAAATGACACTTTGACTGTACTAATTGTATATATTATACTTTTTACAACATTTTATAATTTATTTACATTAGTGTCTAATAGCCTATTGTTTTATATTATCCTCTATAAATATTGTACTCAAATGAAAATTTATTTATTGAACAAAGCTTATGAAGGAAGGTCTCCAGGTATTTAACCGATTTTGTTTTATGATAAACAGTTTCTTTTTATATTTAACAAAAATCAAATTTAATTTTATAATTTTTGGAAAGTATATGTGTTAATTAAAGACACTCAAGTAAGAGTTTCGACAGCGTCGCCATTTCTAACCAAACCAGTAATTTATAATGATAATATAATCATATGAAGTAAAATGATCAGAAAATATGGCTGTGGGTGATATTTGGTTACTACAATCAACCAAAAATCAATTCGAGCTGCTTAAACTGTTACTTTGAGTATTTTTACACCTATATACTTAGAACATTAATTTACAGAATTATAGAGTCTAAAGTTTGTTGTATTAAATACAAAATGAAGATACTTGACTTTGTACACAACTGAAAGCATAAAATCTCAAACAAAAATATTATTGTGTATATAAAATATACATATGTAGCTATAAAGTAATTAAATGTATCAATATACGGTAATTTATACATATTTATAAAAATTGTTCGCCTTTAATTATCTGCTCTGATTATAAAGTCTCAAGCAATTACGGTAAAAAAATGTATAGTTTTTTGACGATTGAAATAAGTTCATTAAAGCTACTGGAGTTATGTAATAATAAACTATATACATAATTTAAATAACCATAGCTCAATTATGGGTGTGAAACATCCTTTATAGTATACCTGTGGCTTTGCTTGTAAAGTAAGTACGGAATCGTTAGATAATAATTGTTTTATTGGCTAGTTTCTGCTCGCCACGCGAAAAAGCTGTTGTCTTGTTAGTTTCTTCCCAATGGCGTGTATTGATGAGTGATTGTCGTCCGGTACAGATAAATAAATAAAATATACCGATGTAATGTTAGATGCATGTAGGTAATAGGTTACATCAGAGGTACTAAAAATATTTATTTTTAAATCACATCGTGACACATGATCCAATAATACAAGGTCTGCTTGACCGCTCATTTGTTTTATACTGTGACGTCATCATCACTAATTTTTTCTAATAATGAATTTGCGAAAAACGAAATATAAATAAAAAAACGATAAATACAGTTTACATTTTTTTTTTTTTATAAATTTATTCAAACTTTTAATTCTGAAAAACATCCTACATGTTTTTACATCAAGTGGAATATCTACTTTGTCACTTGCATTAAAGTGGAATTTTAAATAATCACATTGTGATTTAATTCCTGTAGTATTTCGCAATCACATTTTCTTTACCACATGCTTTAAACCACTTTTTTTTATTTCGGGATTTTTTGGAAAACGAAAAAATTTTATATTCGTATTATCTGTCTGTTTCCAGTTAAAACAATTTTTTACAACACAGTACCGCTTTTTTTATAACCAATATAATGTCAACAGTGTATATTTCACTTCAGACTTCTATTTTCTTCAAATCTAAATTTAATAATTCAAACTTAATATGTACAATTTCAATTTTTAATTTGACAAGTTTTGGCCGATGTATTACGTCATCAACGCTATATGCAATAATGGCGGCTGTCAAAATAATCGTATAGCAGACCTTGTTTTACTAAAACCTGCTACCCTGAGGGTTCTGTTATCCTGTTATATAAAAGTTATTTACAATAAACACTGAAAACTAATAATCCATTTACAGAAGAGAACATATTGTCGCCTCGAATCAACAGTGGCACAACTAAAAAAATATCAAATTTGTACTAAACTCAATAGAAGAATAGCAAGATGGTATAGATTTTTATGTAAGAGTTTCACAACTGTTAATTCGAAGGAGCAAAATTTGATCAAATTTTTTTATGAAAAACTCTCACAAGTCAAAGTCTTTAAGGACTTTAAAGGGTGGTACGATGGTGAAACATATGTAAAATTTACTTAAACGTTAGTACTATTAAACGTGTAAAAGTTGGATTCACTAGCGCAAAATAAAGTAACATTCAATTATACATTATGTTTAAAAACGTGATTTCTCAAAACTTAGAATTTTTTAGTTGTGCCACTCTTGCTCCGAGGTTACGAGATATTTAAATAATGTCACTGTTAATGGAATTAAAAATAAAATAAAATAGTGGCGTGTGCTTCTTACATGGTAAACTCTATATGTTTTTTTATTGTTTATAATTTCACATAAAATTATAAATTAATGATTTTCGGATAAAATACTTACTTTTTTAAGTTTGAAAGGATTTGAAAATATTTGTACTAATTAAGGATGGTATGTAATCTAGTTTGAAGACCGCTGGTTTATAGTAACGTTACTCTGTAGAGATGTAGCATTTTTATACTGTCCGACATTATTATTCTTGTAATAAAATTTTATCGTACCTATGTACATATCTTTGTATTACATTCATGTGGGATTTCAAGAACATGGTCTGTAAATGTACTGCAAGTTTATTGATAAACGTGGGGAAGAATAATTAGAGATTTATATTTTATTTTCAATATTCTACTACTGTTACTTCAATATAATATATGTCAGTATTTTGTATATTTAAGTAGTTATTTATTATTTCGCAATTTTATTCAATGAACTAATAATAATAAAGTCAAATAGAAAAAATAGAATAAGACTAGTTTATGTTGAAATTTTATAATAAATAAAATAATAAAGCAAACGCTTTTCATATTGGATTTTGCCCAGTTATCAGAGGTTTTAATAAATTGAAAAACTATCTTCTGGTTTATTTGTGCAAATAAAACTAAATAAACTGCCTTGGCAGGCACGAGACTTTTTTATACATCATGACACCGAAGTATTAATATGTGATTACTTTTATAATTTAATATTTGATTTTAAAATATTTTACTTACAAAATGATTTTCAGTGAATGAAATTGATACATTCTATTTAATATTGACAATAAATATTAAACGAAATCAATTAAGATTAGTGATTATTGTATTAACAAGTATTTATTTTGCTAAATTTCAATTTTGACACTTCTAATAATAAATGCTAAAATTTTCATAGATAACTAGATTTTTTGTATTATTCAAATCATTTTTAAATTAAAACCATTAAAACTAAAATAATTATTTTTTTTTGGTTAATTCATAAGATACAAAAAAAAGAATAGAACATAAATTATAGAAAATAATATTTTCTAGAACTTGTATCTCAAACATTTTTTTCTAATACCTACCGTTTAAAAAATAAATCGAAAAAATATTTTTTTTTAGAAAATCGATTATTTCCTAAAAACAATTTTTTAGGGGGAAAATGAATAGAACATAAATTATAGATAAAAGTCTCTTCTACAACTTTAATCTAAAATATTTTTTTCTACTGCGCACCGTTTCAAAAATAATTTGAAAAGTTCAAAAATTGACACCAGTAAACATCCGTTTCCGGTTTAGTGATGGTTTTCAAAAATAGAAGGTGCACATCTAGAGCATACAAGAACCTTAAGTTTAAAATTTCATGTTCGTAAGTATTACAGTTTAGGCTGTAGAGCGTTCACAGACACACAGACAGACAGACAGACACACACACAGACGTCATTGATTTAATGGTTGTATATGGGTCATTCTTAGTCAACTCTATCAGAGAAAAACGCTACTTTTACGGATTTTCATAATTTTCACATATGTTGTTAAACTTTCTCAAATAATATAACTTTCATTCATCATTTCGCAAAATTTTCAGTTTTTTGAAAATGACGCGTATTTTAAGTTTTGCAGACATGACGCATATGCATTTAAACAATAATTTTTATCTCCGGATGTACTTATCGTAGCGAATTGTTTTTTTTTTAGTTTTGTTCACAAAAGAACGATCTTTTTGGACATTTTGTCCGTTTTTAAGTAAAAAAGAATTTTTGATTATTTTTTGTACAATTAAATTTTTTTTTTGAAATTTGAACCTGAGGTCAGCTTTTTAAAAATCTGAAAAAAATCAGAAATATTGCTTATAGTATTCTCTATCATCCCTGCAAATTTTATGCTGGACATATTTATAACGGCTTCAAAAAAAAATTTTTAAGGTTGTTGTATATAGGTTACGCGCACTATATATTGATTTGTCGTAAAGAATTCGGGTGAAAATGTTTAAATCAATGTTGTTTGTGTGTAATCTATGGAATTAATAAATTGATTTCGAAATAAAGTGATCATACAGGGTGTTTAAAACTGTTTGTTTTATGTACTCATTAAGATATATATGTTTAGTATAAATGTACATTTCTACTTATTTTTTGATAAGAAAATTAATAATTCTTGTGTAATTTCTCACTAATATAGTCGTTAAAATCTCATATATTACCTCTAGTATTATATATATTAATTATATTATATGTGGTCACTTGAAAAGCTGCTTTAATTGTAGTTAATAAAAAATAGAATCCTTAATTTTATTAAAAATTATTTCACCATTAAATATATTGGAATGATACAAAAAACTATCATTTAATCATCCATCAATACCTTTTGATATTATAAATTTAGTATTAATAATTTCTATATTCTTATTAAGAATATATAGAATATTTTTTATAATTGATTTTAATGTGACTAATATATAATATTGAGTGCTAATATAAAACCTTAGAGATGTTTTTCTTTGATTTTAGAAACTTCGTCCAAAATCTAATTAAAAATTAGGGTAATCATATTTTTTAATTCAAATAATTATAAAAGTCGTTTTTATAGTAACCATCTTGCAGTATTATATGTAATAAACAATACTAGAGGTAATATATGAGATTTTAACGACTATATTAGTGAGAAATTACACAAGAATTATTAATTTTCTTATCAAAAAATAAGTAGAAATGTACATTTATACTAAACATATATATCTTAATGAGTACATAAAACAAACAGTTTTAAACACCCTGTATGATCACTTTATTTCGAAATCAATTTATTAATTCCATAGATTACACACAAACAACATTGATTTAAACATTTTCACCCGAATTCTTTACGACAAATCAATATATAGTGCGCGTAACCTATATACAACAACCTTAAAAAAATTTTTTTGAAGCCGTTATAAATATGTCCAGCATAAAATTTGCAGGGATGATAGAGAATACTATAAGCAATATTTCTGATTTTTTTCAGATTTTTAAAAAGCTGACCTCAGGTTCAAATTTCAAAAAAAAAATTTAATTGTACAAAAAATAATCAAAAATTCTTTTTTACTTAAAAACGGACAAAATGTCCAAAAAGATCGTTCTTTTGTGAACAAAACTAAAAAAAAACAATTCGCTACGATAAGTACATCGGGAGATAAAAATTATTGTTTAAATGCATATGCGTCATGTCTGCAAAACTTAAAATACGCGTCATTTTCAAAAAACTGAAAATTTTGCGAAATGATGAATGAAAGTTATATTATTTGAGAAAGTTTAACAACATATGTGAAAATTATGAAAATCCGTGAATGTAGCGTTTTTCTCTGATAGAGTTGACTAAGAATGACCCATATGATTCAGGGACCCTCAAAACGTGTAATTCCGTTAAAATCTCGAGTTCGATTTTTTTCGTGATCACTATACTTTATTTATACATTACATTTCATGTATGTATAAAAAAGTAAAAAGTATGTGTGTTCTTATACATGGTGAGTCGGGAGGAATCTGTAATACTCCAGGAATATATTGTACACGTGAAAATAATAACAATGAACCCAAATTTTATTATCCGATTGTCATTTGTTTTTAAGTTATAGCATAATTAAAATTAAAGAAATTTCAATAATTATTGAACAGGTGCCCTTCGTAGACGAAGCAAAAAATGTTAAGATGTGAATGGCGGTACCTTTGAACATTTATTATGAGAATTATTAATTTTTAGTAATAATGTATGAAATTTGGTTAGTTTTTAATCACGCTATATCTTAAAAACAAATGAAAATCGGATAACAAAATTTGGGTTTTTTGTTATTATTTTCACGTGTACAATACATTCCTGGAGTATTACAGATTCCTCCCGACTCACCCTGTATATTTGCCCTAGAAGTTATACTTCTTTGGCAAGATTGAAAAACAACTGCTAAGACTACAAGTGACATCTAGCGAGCAAATGCAAACGTAAATCGCAGTTATCTCGTAATGACCTAATTAAGTCAATTGATTTTTTTGTAGTGGTTTTAACTGATTTCATAATTCAACAAACTGTGGTTTCTTAGTAACTTATATACTTAAAATATACAATAATAACAAATAACTTTAACCACAAGAAAACAATGTCACTTGACACGTGTTTCGACTTCACAAGATAGCCTCATTAGAAGTCGAATAGTTCCAGACTGATACAGTTTCAGTCAACATCTATTTAGGTATCTGATGAAGACTTCTTGTAAAGTCGAAATACGTGTAGAGTGGCATTGTAAGGTCAGTATTGGGCATTTAGTTCAATTGACGATTGATTTTTGGTGCTTGCGACTACAGCAATTTGTATTTTTGCTTGCAAAAAGTAGTTGCCACCTGTGATTACAATTGTAATCATACACGGAGAGAATATTCTTTTAAAAATTAACAGAAAATACTGTGAACCTGAGGACAGAATCAACTTCTGGAAAAAAATAACAGAATAGTCGGTAGAATTTAAAATAAAGTAAATGAAAAATTACAATGACATACTGGTAAATTTTAACATAGTACCTATTAAAATTTATTTACTCTGAAAAAGTAATATATATGCTATTCTTTAATTTAATTTCTTGCATATGAAAATTTTACGTACATTCTCTATAATTTTACTATGTTTCTATATTACTTTTCATATCTGGCCTATCGCCGTCATAGAAACTGCTATACAGTATATTGAATTGTATTGTAGTAGACGTTCTTTTAAATTTTACCATGTCGGGTGTTAAAAATTTCTAGGATCAATTTCGTCTTCTCGTTAACATGTTTTTTATGTTAAAAATTAACATTACATTTTTTCAGTATTAACAGCGTGCGCGATGACAGCGCCAACTAGCGGTTGCAACTAGGGTGGACTTTGACATATTAACTATCAAATAATTTAAATAAAATATCGTAATATATACATTTTGCTATGTGCACGAAGTCTACTAGCACCGCTATAGCGGGTAATAGAGAAGGATTGAATGGATTGAATTCTCTTTTTATCATTGTTTAATATGTTTAATACCGTGAAATTTTTTATTAAACAAATATCATTTAATGTAGCTGTTTGCATATAATATAAATAGTATAGCATAAAAGGTACGTGAAAAATCATTTAATTTGGTTATCTTTTTCTCTTTAATTATGACGTATAATAGAGAAATAATTAATTCGTTTGCATTGACAGCATAACCTCAAACTATGGCGCCGATGATTTTACAATGTTGTTCACCACGAACACTTGCATCGACATTATTTCTAACTCCACCCCTTTGCACATAGTCTATAGTGGGGTTAACCATGTTGATCTTTCTATTTTCAGTTAAAAACGAGCCTATTAAAAATGACAGTTAGTCCACCCAAAGTGTTATTTTTCGCCACGTCGTGCGCTGTGATCGATTTCGTTTCCCCCACTACCTACTTTGCACCCGATTTTGAGATAAGTCCAACATTCGTTAAAAAAATTACTATACAATAAGAAAACTTCAACTAAAACTATACAGTTGAAGTTTTCTTATTGTATAGTAATTTTTTCAATTTTATTTAAATTTTAATTAGAATATATTTATCAAATGTAAAAAAAAGAATTTCAATAATAAATGAATGTATTTTTTCTGAAAACTGACGGTGCACATACCTGTATTAAAAATGAGTAACGGAAATATTTTTATAAACGGATTGATTCATTTTTGGTAGCTAAGATCAAGAGGTAAATGTTTTGCGGCTGACACAAATGATCGATATGGTTCTTGTGATGGCCTCCTACACCATTGTGGGGCATTGACTTATTGCCGACAAGCAGAGATACTCGGACTTGTTGGACTGGCTTCTTCATTTGAATAACGATAATGTGCTGATTAATCGAACTAGTTCAATTTTTTAATTACTTGTTATTATTTCAAAAGTCGGCAACATACCATACTTGGAAAATCGCAATTTCTATTTTGAACCAAAATAAATAATAACGATACACATTCTTAATTAGTGTCTATGTATCTTTGCGGTCCCTAAACAGTGGTTTCTTTAATATACTATAGTTTGAACAATTATGTCTTGGGTATTGAAAATATTATGTATTTTAACTGACATTGAGATTGAAACTAGATTTGAAAGTGTTTATTTATTCAAAATTGTAAAAAATCGTACTATGATCCAATAATACAAGGTGTGCTGTGGATATTTTGACAGTCGCCATTTTATATATATTTCTTGTCAATTACGTATTACATCGACAAGAAATTTATATGTGTTGTACTTTAAAATAATTGATCGATATTTAAATCAAGAAAAAAAAACTATTATGTTAACAGTATTGGTCGTTTATGTATTAACATTCCCTTTGGCACAAACTCCTTATTAATAAATTTTCTTGGTGATGACGTCACAGTATAAAACAATTGAGTCGACCAGATGCAAAATCTGTTATCCACATAATTTTAAGATTTTAAGGTTTTTGTATTTTTGGATTCTACTCGTCTCATGCTACAAGTATTATAATAAATTGGGCTGCAAACCCAGCAAAAATCTCTTAAAATTAAATTTGAAAAATTAAGTCGGTTGCAGAAACTGCTATATTTTTGGTGAACTAACATAAAAATTATTTTAATAAAAGTAATAAATTTTGTATCGAATTGAGACAAGAAAAAAACATGACAGGTTTTGCATCCAAACTCATGAAAAAGGTATAAGGATATTTTACCTAGAAACTGCAAAAACAGTTTTTGTAATTTTGCTAGAAATCTGTTCAAACATACCTAGCAGGGTTTGCATCATGGTCCAGCAGACCATGTTTTTTTTTTATCATGATGCGAATCTATAGATTAAAAACCATTTTTCGTAGACTTAAAGTAATATAAATAATTAAAAGTACAAAAAAACAACTAACTTTTGTTCATAGTTAACTTTTCAACAATTTAGGTGCACATATTGGAATTAATTTTGTAATATTGTAACTATCTGCATTTTATTAAAATTAATTATTATTATAAAAAAGAGAGCTGCATATGATACATGAAACTTAGATAAGTCTCGACTCGATTCATTTTTTGTAACCGAAGACTCGATTCGGTATTGAAATGATCTTACTTTGGGAAAATTAAAACCATTTTGCCTCAGATTTGTTTCGGAAAAAAAGTTTACATGTGACCGAGACGAGATCAAAACCGAGTTAGAGAAATTCCTTGGTCTCGTATGTTTAAAATATCGGTATGGAGAACCATACATGACTTCCATGTTCTATAATATCTTTAACAATAGATAATTGTTAATATAAAACTCACCTTTGTATTATAAATATTAGTTTTCTAATATTCTAATGTCAGTTGTAGAATAGACATTTTTGTAAAATAATAATTATCTGACATTTGAATTTCACTGCGCTTGTTTCCACGACAACATGAATTTATTAGTATTTAAAATTAAAATTTTGAGGATGGTTTTCACCCCTTCAGTGACTATCCAAGCACGTTTATGAAATAAGTGCCCCTTAGATTGGATTGAACTACAAGTGTACCAAGTCTTATCAAAATTGGTGAGATAATACTCACTTTTCAGACGATAATAGGTACAAAATTTCGAATATTTCGGAAACCCCTAATCCGATTAGCACCAATATCAATAGGTCTGGAGTACTCACTGAGGCAAACATTTTCCCCAAAAATAATTCAAATCGGTGCATATCTACAGTAGTTATCGTACACGGAAGAAAATTCTACATCCAGACACACACACAGACACACACACAGACACACACACAGACACACAGACACACAGACACACGCACAGCCGCCATGCGGAAATTAACTTTTCTTTACGTTTTGAAGTTAGTACAATCAGAATCTGCTTTTTTTTCGGACATGATTTTTTGACGGTATTACAATACTTCCATTTCTTCGAACATGGAAGTAAAAAAGGAACCCTTATGGTTTCGGTCTATCTTATTCTCTCATTTATTTATTTACCTATTAAGATGAAATTAGGTATACGGATGTTGATTTATAACCAAGAACAGAGATGATGAGTCTTTGAAAATAATAATTTTTTGAACCCCCTTTCTAAGTTTTATCTTACCCCATTATTCATTGTAATATATGTATTCCGAGATTTTCCGTGCATGCAGTTGTAGCTTATATACAATATCAGTGTGTGGCGGTCATGACGCAACAATTATTACTCACTTTACAATAAATTACTCTTATTACAAGCAATTGTTAAGGGACCAATTTAACACACTTTTCAATATCTCATTCAAAAATAAATTATAAATTAAATATTGAGTACTGCATGTTTAATCGAATGTCTCCGGAACGAATCACTTCATGTTGTTTGCTTATTACCGTTTATTTAATTAATTGATATTTGTTACTGTTTCATTTCAAATGCATTTAGATATATTATCTTTTTGTTATACATTCATTAAATTACACTTGATACACTTTTTATAACTACTATAGTTTGTTTGAAATAGAGTATATTTATGTTCTATATATATTGAAATAATCAATTATCGATGTCCTTAGGATATGTTTATGCATATACCTATGTATGTGTATTTATTTATGATAATTGAATTTGATTTAAAAGTTAATTAATAATAATGAATATTAACTAATTGTAAATAAAAAATAGATAATATAATGCTTATATTATATATTTAGATTTAGTGACTGCATTTGCATTGTTTTGCACGATCTTAAGTTAATGTTATTGTTCTTGATAATTTGCAGTAATTTATGTAAAAAAAGTGGTGTGTGCCTCACCCACATAAGCGCACGGAGCTTATTTTGTTTTTATTAACCATGTAAATTAAATAAAATAAAGTTGAACCTATTAAATTAATAATGAAACTTATTATTTTAACACAATAACCGCATATAAAACACGTAGTTTGACACTTACGTAAAGTGACTTGTATGCATGCTCTATTCATCCATCTTTCTTATATATGTATGTATGTGCCACACTCCTTAGCGTTTCATCTATAAAACGTGTCGGATATTAAAATCTGTCAAGGTCATTCAAATTCATTATTCTCGCTTAAAATAGTTTCACTTTAAGATATCTATTGGCTACTAAATACTCAGAATGATAATTGCTTGTAAAAATAGTATTATTAAAAAACAAAACAATTAAGCGTCAATTTTCAGAGATGTTTTATAACCATATATAATTTTTTTTTTCAATATTTTATCTGCTTTAAGATATGCTATTTTAATAACAGATTTTATGCAGCTTTGTAAGCTGCTAGAAAGGTATATACCCACCTTCGAAGGGAAGGAAAAGTTAAGACCGTGTTTTATACATCAAAATCTTGAAAAAAAATGTTCTTCATTTTTACTAGCGCCGCTCCTATACTATAGTGTTACCAATGTTGAAATAACACGCATTTCAAAAAGGAAACCAACAGATACACTGGTAGAAAGGATTTCTCAAACCAAGTAAACCTTGTTTTGTATATAACGAAAACAATATTTTCTTAAGATAAGCAATAATCTCTTAAACCAACTATAGTATTCTTGAACGAAGGAATAACGTAGTTGGATTAAGAGTATGTTTCTTATATTAAGAAAATATTGTTTTCGTTATATACAAAACAAGGTTTTCTTGGTCTAATACAGTTTTTTTTTTTCTGTGTACTTGTAAGAAACAAATTATATTAAACACCAGCAAAATAATATCATTAAGAAAATTATTATGTAATAAATTTAATAGTATATTGTGTAGCAAGGGTTGAAACAAGACGATTTCTGACGAGGGCGAGAGTTGACTGCCCGAGCGAAGCGAGGGCTGTCATCGCCCTGGTCTGAAATCGTCTTTGTTTCATCCCGTGCCACACACGCTATTTTTCATATCACATGTAATGAAACAACGAGTTTTGATTTCTGTAGCCAGTCGAAGTAAGACTATTTCAGAAAAATAGCGCAGTAATATCTTATACTATTTTAATAATAGAATTTTGTTTATTACAAATGCGATTCTGACAGACTTGAAATAAATAATAAATAAATGAATGTGCCGGGCAGAAACAACGTTGTTGGTCTGAAATTGTCTTGTTTCGACTGGCAAAACAGGGTTCAAAACTAGTTGTTTCAATGCATGTGATATGAAAAATTATTTAATATAATAATAAATTTAAAATTTCAATTTCTCTAATATCACAAATTGCAAACCAACTTATTGTAAATTATTTGTCGTCGAAACTAGAGCAAAATAAAATAAACTATGGTAACTGAATTTAAATTTCTTTCAACGAAAGTTTTAAATCATTTAACTTATTGTTAGCGTGTTTTCATCACATAGTGGTATTACTACTATTCGGAAGTTGGTATGCTTCTTTTCAATTTATCTTTTTGATATTTAAAAATACATTATATACGGTGCATCTAACGACGATTTAATTATAGCTTGATATTAAAAAATTTAACAAAATTATATGTGTCTAGTTTCGTCATAGATTTATCTTTCTAAATAATTTTGATTTAATTCTTCAGTAAATACAGTGATTAAATATTGTATTAAATGATTACAAAGGAAAAAATAGTTTTTATTTCATTTCATGCTAAACTATTTTTTGTTTACTGCAATATAATTGAATATTGGTGAACTAGTTTAAAATTGATTTTCTTAATCCATTTATACATATAGCTTTCATTTGAATGTGGTATTTTGAAATGTTATGTACAGTTTAATTGAATTTATATCGTCTGTCTCAAAATTATAAGTAGAAAAAGGTAAATAAAATTATTATTTATATATGTAAAACTATAATTTTGTTAAAATATTAGAAAATATATGTACTACTAGCTAATTATATTACCTGTATTATTGTGATATACTATATAAATAAAGTATATTTTAAATAAATATCAAAATTATGTTTTGAGTTTATACAAGGTTCAATTAATCTACATAAAAGTCCGCTAAATAGTATACTATGTACAAATTAACTAATTAGAAACAACCGATCTTACGAAAACGCAAAATTTACGTGAAATGCAGACAATAGTTTTTTTTTATAAAGTAATATAAGACTCCACCCCTGCACTATTTAAAAAAAATAGCATATAAATAATGTTCTATTGATTTAGTATATAAAGTATAAGTATATTAAATAATACATATTATTATTAATTTATACAGAATTTAAAAAAAAAAAACGTTTCCGACCGGATTTTTTGAGTAAACTTCACTCTTCCGGTTTCGATCAAAATTGGAAATTCTAATTCCGATACATATCTATTGACGGCAGAACTTTACAATCGGGCAACCTCGATAGTTGAACATAAGCGTGTAAAACAAATTCCCAGTTACTCGATCAGACAACGTCGTTTTTTCTAAAAACTTCTTACAAACAAAGTGTAGCATCAAAGTAGTAATGAAAAAAAATTAAAGCATATCGGAGAACATTTTCATTCAGACTACATAAATATCTAACAAAAATATCAAATATATGTATGTTTGTATTTATAAGGTAACACAAAGATAGTAATTGATATATTCAGTAAGATAATTATGGTACATTTTAAAATTACAATTTATAAACTCCATATAATTCTATGTCGAAATATCAATTTGTAATATCTTTCAGATTGAATTTATTTAAAAAACTATACAAAGAATGGCTAAGAACATAAATAAAGTGAAACACGATTTACATAACAACATTAAAGTAATAAATCTAGCCAAGATAATGGTACCGATGAGTATTTTACGGATTATCAGATACTTTGTGCGAATATTGATTCCAATAAGGGCAGAAAACATAAATAATTGTGGTTAGGATGCTATTATCAAACAATAAATCACATGTAAAAGACGTTACAGGCCACGCATGTCATAATATCTTAGTATTCGCTGGAAGGTGGGTGGGTGTAGTACATAAATATAATTTAACATAATATGTGATAGAATATTTTGTGTATGAATGGAGGATCGTCTAATAAAAATATTTGTAGTAAATAAATATCATTTTGAATTTATAGTATGTTTATATAACCAAAATAATTAAATTTTGAAATAATTAATAATGGCTTTTTAACAACCCTTACGACCAGTATTATCAAGTTTAACTAAATGCTCCTTTAACTAACTGTCATATTATCAACAGATGCAAACATAATACATTTAATTAAATAGATTTTAAATTATCTGCAGTATTTTTTACAACGTATATTATGTCTATTTTTCATTGAAAGCTTAAATATTGATTTAAAGGAGCATTTAGCGCTAAAGGAGCTTTAAATTGGTTGATAATACCGGGCATTAGTCATTCTAAAAAAATAGTTTTTGTACAAAAAGGCGATGTTTTTTTAAATATGAAAAAGTATTATAACAATACATATGTTTCATTAGCTCTATAAAGGGTTGCCAGAATATCGCTTATAAAGAGAACATATCCTGAAATCCGGGTCTAATGAGATTCCGGCAAAAAAGTAATTGATTTAAATTAAAAATTCTTACTGAAAGAAGTAAAAAATATATAAAATCAAAATAAACGCTAATACACACTAACTACACAGGTAGACAGGTTAACTTGAGCCAAGTAAACCTTGTTTTGTATATAACGAAAACAATATTTTCATAAGATAAGAAATATATTCTTATACTTGGACGAAAAAATATTGTAGTTGGATTAAGAGTACTTTTTTATATTAAGAAAATATTGTTTTCGTTATATACAAAACAAGATTTTCTTGGTCCAATACAGTTTTTTTGTGTGTAATTTTACTATTGTCGAAGTTTTACCTTATATAGTTATGACTAAGAAAATGTATAACTCCCATTAGGGAATTGCAGTTTTGATGATACATACATAAGGTTTATCAATAACTTGTCTTCGCATTCATAATTATTGCAATTAATAATCTTTAGTTTGTTATACTCAAGATTTATTAGTGAAGGAAGACGGCAACTGAAATGAGTTGATCTATAAGGATTTTAATTACCTACTAACTATCTTCATAGCAACGTATAAATGCCGGGCCAGGCTGATAAATTATTCTGGTCTGCACAATTTTTTTATTATCTAAGATTCTATGCAAATTGCAAATGATATTAAACAGTACATTTATTTCTTGTAATAAAACCGTCATTAACCAAATAATTTTGTTAAAATACAATAATCTATATCTATAAAAGAGTTTGTCCTTAACCACTTACTCACTCACTCACTCACTCATATATCAACGTACAGCCCAAACCCTTGGACCTAGAAACGTGAAATTTCGTAGGTGCCTTCCTTTTATGATGTGAGTACCCACTAAGAAAGGATTTTTCGAAATTCAACCCCTACGGGGTAAAAACAGGGTGTCAAAGTTTATATAAAAAAATATTTTTTTTTGTTCGCACTTAATTGAAACTTATCGAACATTCTCTACAATATAAATAATGAAAAAATTATTTCAGCACTTTCCAAAATTTAACCCCTAAGGTGTTAGGGGGGTGGAAAAATTTGTAAAATATTTTTTTTGTATTCACCGAATGAAACATGACACAAGTAGGTTATACTCTACAAGACAAATATCAGTTACAAAAATTTAATGTAATATGTCATCCCCTATCACGTACGGACGGTTCTAATTAGTTTCGAAGTTTACGCGAGCGAAGTCGCGGGATTCCGCTAGTATAGTATAGTTGGTTCACTTGAAAAAATATTGGATTGACTGAATCTTATATTTATTCCAAAAAAAATTATATTTGGTCAATTTTACCAAAATTTTTAGTTTAATCTATGTTAGGCAAATTCAACTAATCAATTATTATTACTTATTTTCTTCATTATTAAAAGTTTCGGTACTCAATGTTACTTTTAGCTTAACTTTTCAATTCAGTAAGTACCTAATTATTATTTTCATTTCACAGTAAAGTTTTTTTTTTGCAATATTTTCTTCATTAATTCTATAAAATCAATTAACTTTTTTATTCACAGCTAATTATAAATATGATGCATAAGTAAGTTTCATAAATGTACAATATTGATAGTACGTGACAATGTGTATATACTGTACTGACTTTTGACAAGAGAAAGGGGGTGACATGTGCCAACAAATTGATAAATTACTTCTTACAAAAACAAGATCAAACTGGTGATTAATTATTACATGCGTAAAAATAAAAGTCCACATCAAAATTATCTTTTTTATTTCACTCACACGTTGAAAATATTGACGTAGTAATTTTCATTTTCGTTACATTGTTAAGTGAAATTCAGTTCAATTATAAAGTGAGATTTATAATGCAAGAATTTTTGTTACAGTTTAAAACTGTTCATATAATTATGAACGAATCTTGATGGAATAATGACAAAGCTGTATTTGTATAGTATGGCGTATTGGCGTTGCCTCAAGTTACATGAAATTAAATACGTGTGGATAAAGTCTTATGTAAAAACATATTGCGTGAATTAAATATTATAAAATATAATAACAACTGTCCATATTATCTATGGTCTACACTACAATATTTATATGTTTAGCACATCATAGAAAATTGTTAAAACAATTCACCACTAACAATTAAGTAATGGTTACTCATTAATGAGCTATTTTAAAGAAAATTGTCCGTACTACATATACACAGGTAGAAAGGTTTACTTGAGCCAAGTAAACCTTGTTTTGTATATAACGAAAACAATATTTTCTTAAGATAAGAAATATATTCTTAAACCAAGTATAATATTCTTGGACGAAGAAATAATGTAATTGGATTAAGAGTACTTTTCTTATATTAAGAAAATATTGTTTTCGTTATAATATACAAAACAAGGTTTTCTTGGTCCAATACAGTTTTTTTTCAGTGTAGCTGCCCCGGCAAACGTTGTTTTGTCAAAAGATAATTTGCATGCTCTTTCTTTCTCATTGTTATGGTGTTAAATTTGTTAGGGTTATTTTGTGTATTTTGACAATTTTGAGTATTTCGATCGATGTTTAAACGTCGTCGTGTATGCATTTTTGTATAATTTCACTATATTTTAAGAATATAAATAAACTGTATCGTAGGGTAGGTTATGTTAAAAACACGTATCCCACGTAGAAAATCCTTGTTTGCATAATTCAATTGTCGAGAAAAAGCGATATCTCGAATTTTAGTGTAAGAAATTACTATTTTATACCTAAACTGCGCTGCAAAGTTTGAAATCTTTTACGGGCCATATTTTAGCTCTTAAGGACCACTGGTTGGGAACCACTGTTAATAATTATTATAATTTTTTTTATATAATTATTATAATTCATTTTTATATTTGTAATTTCTTTTTTAGGACATACTTTGAGAAGTGAAAATTAGACAATGATTTTTATGAGTAGTCTCTATACAACTATATAAGTCGACAGATAAATTGTGCCTCGCATAACGAACGCCTCGCTTAACGAACGCTGCGCACAACGAATTTTCTGTTCGTTCATTGCGCGACACGTACAACGAACCTCGCTTCGCACAACGAACTGCATCGTGTTTATTTTTTGCCGCCTGAATGCTCCTACGTATCACGAAGTCGCCCGAACTTACAAGGTCGCACGCAGTCGATGCTCAAACTTGCATGAACATGCATCAACGCGCGTCAGTCATTCTTTTCTGTGCTTAACTTACACGCCTGTTTGTTTTAATAAATGTAATTTTGTGTGTCTATATTATGAGTTCTAAAAAAAGCAGGAAGGTGATTTCTGTTGAAATTAAACAAGAAATAATTAGAAAGAGGATTTGACCCTGCAAGCCTCGGTAGAGTCTCCTAAATCTGATTCTGACTAAAAAATAAAAAACGTGTGTACACTCTTTTTTATGTTACAGTACCATATTTTATGCTACAGAACGAATTAAATTTTTTAACATGTATTGTTATGGGAAAACGCGTTTCACATAACGAACTTGGTCCAGGAACGAATTAAGTTCGTTATGCGAGGCACCACTGTAAATGTAAATTTTTATATGTTTTAATACATTTTGTTTTCCACTTATATTTGTCCTCCCCCTAGCAGATATATGAGTAGATACTATTATAGGTACAAAAATGTATATGATTATTAGCATATTGTTATTAAATAGTAATAATAATAGCAAATTGTAAACCCACGAGTACATGCTCACTGTAAAACATAATCAAGAATTAAAATCAAGCATCCTTATAGCCATGTACTTGTACATTATATATACATATATTTACTTGCTACTGTATGAAATGATACACAATATACATATCTATAAACACAACAAATTTTCAATGCTAATACGTATGTAAGACAATGATCTTACCACGATTTCGAATTTGATAAAAATGTTTGGATTGTTTGAAAGCGTGTACAGATGTTTAGAGATGTTTCAAGTCACGAAGGTTTTGCCTTTTAGGTATTGTTTATACATTACTGCATTTTATAATAACGGCATAACCGGAGTAACTACATTATTTATTGTAATGAAATTGCTGCGCATAATTACGAATGTTGTTTCTAATGGAATTTACAAATTCTAATTCGATTTCGTTTAATGATATGAATTTGGGCATATTCAAAACAAACATACTTGATTCTGTTAATATATAGATCAGATTTGTGTGTACTTATTGTAAGTACAGTGTGATCTGTTGCATTTATTTGAACTAAATTTTAATTTACTTAGATAAATATGGTTTCAAAACAAGTACATTATATAAAAAAATTATTTTAATTATTTAATCTATATTTTTATATATAACTAGCGGAATCCCGCGGCTTCGCTCGCGTTAATTTTGAAACTAATTAGAACCCTCCATACGTGATAGGGGATGTCATATAACATTTTTTTAGATATCTCGGATCTTTGTTAAAAATTGTAAAAACTAACCCTGTCTACCCTCGCCATTAGTGGTTGAATATAGAATTTTTTTATCGCAAAATTTTGCCCGACTCCACCATTGTAAGGTAAGCAGCTATGCAGACAAACATCAAAAACACAGACTCTGTCTACCCCCGCTATTAAGGGTTGAATGTCGAAATTTTTATTTTAATAGATGACTATTTTGCCCGAATTTACCTTTATAAGTAAAGCAGGTATGCAGTTAAACATATCTAAATCCATCCATTCATTCATTTTTAATTGAATATTAATTTAAGAGATCTCTTTAGAGATTAAATTTTGCGAAATGCTGATATAATTGTTTCATTATTTATATTGTAGAGTATGTTCGATAAGTTTCAATTAAATGCGAACAAAAAAAATATTTTTTTATTTTGACACCCTGTTTTAACCACGTAGGGGTTGAATTTCGAAAAATCCTTTCTTAGTGGGTGCTTACATCATAAAAGGAAGGCACCTACGAAATTTCACGTTTCTAGGTCCAGGGGTTTGGGCTGTACGTTGATATGTGAGTGAGTGAGTGAATGAGTGAGTGGTTAAGGACAAACTCTTTTATAGATATAGATATAACTTTTTTTTTTAATTTTTAATGTTTCATACTAAAATCGGAAAAAGGAACACTTACAGAATCAACACTGTGTCTTTCTGTCAGTCACAGCCTTTCTTGCTAGCTATAGCTTCTGAACCTAGAAAGCTGATTTTTGAAATACTTATAGTAAATGGTAAATAAATAAGTTATAAAAATAAAATTTTAGGTTTTTGATGCATTTTGAGGGCAAATTAGTATTCAATCTTTTAAAAGGTAATCCCGGCGAGTGGAGTACGAAATGAAATAAAAAATGACAGTTCAAAATTAAATTATTTAGATATTTGCTTAACTTTCATAATAATTTACATTTAATGTAACGTTAATGTCAAAATTATTGGCCCATCACTGAATAAAAAAATTGATTTTTAGGGTTTCGTAGAAGACTAAGATCTATTATGGGTTCGGTCTGTCCTTATGTCCATCTATCTGTCTGTCTGTAACAGTGTACTCAATTTTTTTCACTTATCTTCTAAAATGCAATAATAATGGTTGAGGATCTTTAACCCTTTAGCCACGAGATATTTTCATTCAAATTTCTAGACTATCAATTTAAAATATATTTAAAAATTCCAGAATATAACTCTTAAATCGTTTATTTAATAATTCAGAAATAACTTTTTTTTAATCGCGTTACATGAACACGTACCTACACATTTATAGAGAATGCATTTTTGGGTAACATGAAATAGCTCTTGATACGTATAATTAAGTCGAGAATGTTAATGATAATGGCTACAGAACCCTATAATGTGCACACCTATTTGACCGTTTTATTATATCACACAATTTTTTTTACCAACTCTGTCATAACTTGTTTTGATAAAAAATACACTTTAGTGAAATGTAATGAGACGTAATACATTATATACCCCCCCCCCTCCGAAATATCACTGACGCGCTCTTAATGGACAGTCCCTTACTTATTTTTTTTTTGGACTGCAACTGAATTTTCCTAAATCATTTACAACATCTATAATTTCAATTAGCGTGAATAAAAACACAACAAATAATAAATCTTTAGAATATGAAATACACCATTACCGTTTCGCACATCCTGGCCAGAACACACACACACACACACACACACACACATACATACATAGTATATAGAGTTTCTTCTAGATAGTGTACAATATTTCATTTACACTTTAACAAACTCTGACATTATTGTGAATAAGCCTTTAATTTATTGGTACATTATAAACCGCGATCTGGTATGTAAGCGGTACCGCTCCTACGACGACGCTGTGACGCCCACGCGTGCACGCGCGCGATGCAGTCCGTGGACGCGCGTTATAATCTATCGTTTCCCTTATACAGACACCACATTCATGTGTCTCTAGGACTCTAGGGCCATGCTCTTGTTGTTACCGTTTCTGTATTTTTGTGGCGGCATGCTATTGTGTTGCGTTGGCTTCTTTGTTTTTGAAACATGTGTGTATGGAACTTTTAACCTTTGAATCAGAGGGGGATTAGTGTGCATTTTTCTTTGCGGGCATATATGTGATAGTACAGGAAAATTTTTCATGTAATGTAGAATTTAATTGATTTACTGAACATTTTTCAATGGCTTTGTCCACTTTTCTAACTTAATCATTTAACCCTTAGCTGCTCCACTTCTCTAAAATAACATATCTGCCACACTGGGGTCATCTCGTACCCCAGACACTAAAATGCTAACTACTCGTAAGCTATTGAGCATTTTAATTCAATAAAATTTAAAAAAAAATCATCATCGAACGGTACGGAATGCACTCCAATCGGTTATTTAAAATAATATTTAATATATTTAAAAAATTTAAAACTTTGTAAAATTTAAATAGCTTACATTGGAGTTAAAAAAATGTGGGGTGTCTGATACCCCACAGTGGTAGCTAAGGGTTAATATTTCAGTATAAAATATGAATACCTATAACATAAATTACAGATAACAATATTCTCTAAAACTTGTATTTAAAATATTTTTTTCTAGTATGTACCAATTAAAAAATAGTTCCAAAACTTGAAGGAAATTAATTATTTCCTAAAAAAATGGGGAGAAGGGGATGAACATAACATAAGTTATAGATAAGAGTATTACTTTAATTTAAATAAAAAATTCTACTGCTCATAGAAAAATACAAAAAATGATAAGAGTAAACATCCGCTTTCGATTTAGTAAGGGTTTTCAAAAATAGGAGGTGCACATCTAGAGTATATACAAGAACTTTAAGTTTAAAATTTCTTGTTTGTAAGTCTTCCTGTTTTGGCTGTAGAGCGATCAGACACACAGATGTTATTGAGATAAGGGTGTATATGATTGTGGTACCCTCAAAACATGTAATTCCGTTATTTTTTCATGACTACTATACTTTATCATACATACATTTCATGTTTGTATAAAAAAGTACTTTTTTATGAGAAAATCAACGGAACTATTGTTAAAACTTATCAGCAACTGCAGAACTATGCTGGATACAAGCAGAAATGAAGTTTATTTTTGATTTCCGCTGAGATGCTATAAGATGTTACGAGAAGTTGGCATCTCATTTTTTCCGAAATTTTTTTCCTGGGAAAATCAACGGAACTATTGTTAAAACTTATCAGGAACTATAGAACTATGCTGGATTCAAACAGAACTGAAGTTTATTTTTGAATTCCGCTGAGATGCTATAAGGTGTTACGAGAAGTTAGCATCTCATTTTTTCAGATCAATTTTTTCTAGGAAAATCAACGGAACTATTGTTAAAACTTATCAGGAACTATAGAACTATGCTGGATGCAAGCAGAACTGAAGTTAATTTTTGAGATGCTAACATTTAAAATGCTAAGTTCACATACGTGTTAGGTGATTTGTGTAATCTCCCCTTCCCCTTTTCATGTGCTTGCGCATCGGCACATATGTATATATTTTTAGTAATAATGATTTTTTAATATACCTATGACCTATGTATGTAATATGTAGGTATACAAATACATATATGCTTGCCATGTAGGTAAGTTATAAACAAAATTGATTTATGAAAACTGGATAGCAGATTAATTTCACTTTCATATAAATACTGGGTGATAAATGATATAAAACAGTAAAAATATTGAACGGTGTGAATTTTTTATTACTTATGCTAGCGTATATTATATCTACATATGTATTAATTCGATGAAATAATTGTATTGCGTATATGTCATTATTTTCGAAATTGAGTTATTAGTTAAAATTTAAAATATAATAATTAATTTTTTAGTTAAAGTAATTATTATTTTCAATATATTATAAATTATGTTTTATAGACTTAATGATACAATAAACACAGATATTTAAACATTAATTTACCTTAAACAAAGTAGAAATTTTAATTATAATTTAACCACAGTACATCGATCTAATTATCTGACATGTTTTTCGATAGAACTTCGCTATAAAAAGTTAAAAGGGGTGGACAGTTAAAACAAGTCAACCTGTATATTTTTTAAAAATTTTATCAAAAACTAAAATAATTTTTTTTTAATATTCCGGTTCGGTCGAAATTCAAAATTCAAAATCCGTTACATCCTTAATTGTAACATAATTAATTTATGTATTTAATTCTATAAATACTTGAAAAATCATTGTGGCGAATTAAACGCGGTTTCTACCTACTGGATTTTTCTTTATTCTTCTTAATATGAAACACAAAAGTACACAATAATTTCATGTAAACATACGTATATAAAATATGCATCTGATTCACAGTATTCTTACATTGAATTAACGACATGTAAAACAGATATGACAATGCAAACATGATACTACATTTTTTTAATGAATTTCATGTTAAGTTATTCGCACCTGTGCATTGCTAAGTAGGAAATCATTTAGTCAACATCCTGTCGCGTTACGAAACGTTCATTTTGCTTTCTTATCAATTGACAATAGTCATAATTGGAAAATAATAGATGCAAGAATTCAAAGCATTTATTTGCATCATTTTGAAATTAAACAGAGTTTTTTCTTGATATAATTATCTTTTGCAACAAATTGCAATGTGTACAAGTAGGATTCATTAAAGTTGTCAACATTATATAAAGGCAAAATATTTCTTGAGATATTTTAATTAACAAATTAAATAGTAATATCGAGTAATACTCACTTATATAGGTAATTTAAAGATTGAAGATATGTATACTTTATAGGTATCAAAGGGAAACATTATGTAAATATGTTGTTAACTATGAAAATATTTCAGTTATTCGCCATAGTATGTTTTTTAAGGTCCTGATATTCTTACACGAGACTCCATGTTAAAATATTTCATACGTTTTTCTCGTTAGTACGTGTTTCAAAGATCAACATTATTTTTTTAAGTAAGAACCTATTTTTTATCGCACCATTATATTTTATAGTGAAAACATTTTTTATCATATTTCAATTAAAAAATTCTGAAAATAAATCTTCAATGTTAGTCTCATAAAAATAAGCACTCTTTCTCAAATTTCCTCTAAACTTGTGATGTGGTTGGGCAAGGGAGGAGGGAGAAGTTACAAGCATCGTGACGTCATATCTAAATATAAAAAAGTATAAATCTAAACAATGAACTTTATGAATTGTTAGAGTAAAAATTAGTAACTTGAGATTGGTGAAGAGTTTTGAGAAATTTCAAACGTGCATGTAAAATTTACTATGTAGTATTAATTATTAAATTTCTATGAAACGTAAGTTTAAATTTCAAAATTTCATAAAAATCTATATCTATAAAAGAGTTTGTCCTTAACCACTCACTCACTCACTCACTCATATATCAATGTACAGCCCAAACTCCTGGACCTAGAAACGTGAAATTTCGTATATGCCTTCCTTTTATGATGTAAGCACCCACTAAGAAAGGATTTCTTACGGGGTTAAAGCAGGGTGTCAAAGTTTATATAAAAAAAAATTTTTTTTTGCTTGCATTTAATTGAAACTTATCGAACATACTCTACAATATAAATAATGAAACAATTATTTCAGCATCTCCCAAAATTTAACCCCTAAGGTGTTAGGGGGGGGGGGTGTGAAATATTTTTTTTTGTATTCACCGAATGATACATACTTACTTACTTTTTTATAGGAAATGAATAAAAATCTCTATAAAAACTAATATGTCATTCCCTATCACGTATGGAGGGTTCTAATCTGTTTCAAAGCTTACGCGAGCGAAGCCGCGGGATTCCGCTAGTAAAAATATAAACAGCCAAGGATATTGATTTTTTTCCGTTAATTTTGAGTACCTAATTAATGTTTCGAAACTTCTGTGACTTCATAATAAAAGGGGGGGGGGGGTACACGATTAAGACAACCTTTGACAAGACCGAGGGGGGGGGGGTAAAAAAAAATTTAAAATTGAAATTTGTGTGACGTTATTTATGGTCAAAATACGTAAAATTTTTATAAAAAAGTCAAAAAGTTGGTTTTCACACAGAAGGCAAAATTTTATAAATTTATAAAAAATACAATAAAATCCTGCGAATATCGAATTTTATTTATTAGACAATTCTGAAATACCGATTAATTCAAAAGTTATTGATAAAATATCCTCAGTGAATAATTTCAGATAAAAAAGAGGATAAAAACTTCAATTCAAAACCAGTTACCAATAAAATAAATGGCGATATTACAAATAACATCTCTTATCAGCATTGATTTATTGCACTCAATAATAATATACGACAATTACTTATCAGTGTAATTAATAAAGAGAAAATATAAATTGCATCGCATCAATCGATTTAATATAAATCATCATTCCAATACAAAAGTGTTTTCAAAGCGCTTAATCGAATTAATTCACTTCATTACAACCTTGTTAATGACAGAAGGAGAACGGGAAATACTACGCACTTTTTGTATAAAAAATTTAAATTGAGTTTATTATGCAAATGTGTGAACAGTTTTTATTATGTTTTCATTTTTAGTCATCATTAGGTTATATGATAATTATGAAACAGGTAATTAGATTTGTGCAAAACCATGGCAAAGGTTAATAAATGACAATGTAAAATGACATTCATGTTGTTACACATATGTTTTATTTACAGTGATTCTTTTATATTTATTTTAATGATTTCTGTTTTAAATATACAAGGAAAAGTATGTCTGAATTGTTTAATTAATTTGATATACTTAAACTGATTTTATTCATTTCTCAAATTGACGCTTGCCTCATTATTGAACATTGCTACGTTGCTTTATATGTAAATTAATTTAAATTTTGATATACAGTTACACACAAGATGAATGTTCAAGTTTAAGAAAATGATACGAAATTAATTTGATTAAAAATGCATTTAGTTTTTAATCATCTTATTACTTAATTAATTTATACCTAGTATTTTTAAATTCCTTAGAATAGAAGTTATACTTCTTTAGGCGTGTTCAGGGTGAAATTTTAGTAATGCAACGGCAACAAAATGTTAGGCAGATAATACATTTTCTTCTGTAGGTTCCCGAGTAAAAATTTACGCACGGTCGCACCTAGACCGATACGCTCGCACGACGGCAACACTAGGTTCTTTTGTGAAACAAGCACGGCCGCACCACGGCTGTAGCAAAGCCGTCGTGCGGCTTTTGTCATGTACTTACATCATGTCATGTTACTTACATCACCGGTGCAGTCGTGTTGCGTCTCTCTAAAACCGTACAGCCTTGTTGCAGCCGTGGTACAGCCGCGGTGCAGCCATGTGCATTTTTACTCAGGATTTTTGTGGTCGTTGTCCATAACATTGTCGTATTGTTTTTCTTGACGTTTCGACTCTCATGTCGGAGTCTTCAGAAGTGTTTATGAAAAAAACATTTTCAGACTTCGACATGAGAATCAGTAAATCAGGTTTTTAATAGTTTTACATTTGTACGCTTGATGTCACTTCGCCAAAGAAGTATAACTTCTAACGTGCGTATATAAGCATACACACACACTGTTTTTAAAATTTTATGATTTTTAAAATATACGGTTTTCAAGGAATATTCGGGGTTCAAAAATATTAAATTATTAGGTGAAAAATAATATAACACAATTTTTTATTGTTTTCCTCAGAAATAAAATATTTATATTAATGGTAATTGAGAGTTTTTTTGTATATAAAAATATATCATATGTAAACTAACTGAGTTTATATAATTTTTTATATGAATACAAAAACGTTATGAATCTATAGGTAATGATTTTTCATTTCATTTATTAACTGTTAAGTGATGATAGTATTAATAAATTTAGTGTTTTTTTGTAATTAAAACCTTTGATCTTCTATATAAGAGCAATTATTTATATAGTATATATGTATAATTAGTCAAATTTAATATACCGTTACATTAAATCATTTTAAACTGAATGACGATCTGAGAAAGTATGCATTTAATTTTAGATAATTATTTTATTGCCCATACAGAGATGCAACTCATAAATTTTTAATAGACAAACGTACTGTTTTTGAAGTTGCACTTCTTTATACGCACTGCGTACACTGGTAGAAATGATTTCTCAAACCAAGTAAACCTTGTTTTGTATATAACGAAAACAATATTTTCTTAAGATAAGCAATAATCTCTTAACCCAACTATAGTATTCTTGAACGAAGGAATAACGTAGTTGGATTAAGAATATGTTTCTTATATTAAGAAAATATTGTTTTCGTTATTATACAAAACAAGGTTTCCTTGATCCAATACAATTTTTTTCTGTGTACACATTTTTTCGCTCATTGGGGTAATCTGGGGAAACGAACAAAGGAGATAAAACTGTATAACCCTCGTAAGTGGCTCACACTACCATCTGCTTGCCTTCGTCAGATTCCATTGAAGTGCGTTATATTTTTGATAGCGTATTTATGTTCTATGTTAATGTTATTGGTTTTTGAAATGATTATTCGATTGTTTCGTTATTATTAGAAACATTAATTTGAAAAAGAGATACCTAATTTAATAGGTAGATATATACCTATTTAAAAATGGCGAAATAAATATGTAATCAAATTTTGATATGCGTTTTAACATATTTGAGGTTAATTTTTAATAGTTGGTTTTCAATTACGCCTATACATTAGTATATTGTTTAGCAAGGGTTGAAACAAGACGATTTCTTTGTTTCATCCCGTGCCACACACGCTATTTTTCATATCACATGTAATGAAACAACGAGTTTTGATTTCTGTAGCCAGTCGACGAAGTAAGACTATTTCAGACAAATAGCGCAGTAATATCTTATAGTATTTTAATAATAGAATAATTCAGAAATAATATTCGCTTTTGTTTATTACAAATGCGATTCTGACAGACTTGAAATAAATAATAAATAAATGAATGTGCCGGGCAGAAACAACGTTGTTTCTTTGTTTTTGCCCGGCACAATCGCATTGGTCTGAAATTGTCTTGTTTCGACTGGCAAAACAGGGTTCAAAACTAGTTGTTTCAATGCATGTGATATGAAAAAGTACATACTTTTTCATTCTAATTTATAAGTTGTCTATTAATTTAAAGTTAATCTAATTATTTTGTTTAGAAAACTAATTAAAAAAAATAATTCCGGTTATTGAGGTTAGGTTTAGTGACCTGTATATAAATAAAATCGCACACCTAATACATTTTACAATTACACGCACATACTGTTTATAAATATGAGGTTTGAACATGCAGTACAACCATAAATATCAAAATGAGAATATTGCTTGTGTGCGAATATAGCTGTATTGTACAGAGATGATGCTGCTGTCCAGTAGATAAAACAGTACTCTATTTGCAGTTTGATAATTGACTGGGTTTTCGTCAACGCCACCTGCTGGCTAACGGCTTTCACCGGTTGTTATAAATGATTATTGACTTATCGCATCTTCAGTTTTTGTTGTTCAATTGTTCTGAAACTGTTTTCAACTTGAGGTACTTAAATTTTACAGTAACTTTTTGTTACTGAATAATGAATTTGATCGAAATCTGGTTAATAAAATGTTGTTTGTATATATTAACATATGGTAAGATTTCAGTGTTACATGTATATTCAATTTATTAATTAATAGTACGTTGTTCTTCAAGATTTGAAAATTATTTATCAGTTTTTAGATAAAGAACATTTATTTAACGACATCGGTTAATACAACATATCGTCGCTTATCTAACAAAACCGCTCAAGTCGAAAATTAGTGGTTTTTACATTTTAATATCAATGGATAGAGCTACTCATTGCGCGTCGATCTACCAATCATATTCTCGACGTTTCGGACAATAAGAGACCAGAATTAAAAAAAATAGGTGTTGTTAGATAAGCAACGATATCGGTTTTAACGACTCAAAATAAAAGTCAGACTGAATCCCATATGATTGTATTTTTAATGGTTCTTTAAGATTATCGACTTTTACGACATAATATGACTGATCCCCTCGATGTCGTTATAACTTGTTTTGACATTTTAATAATAGTAAATCATTGGGAGCTTGATTTTAAATAAAATTAAAAATAGTTAATATATCTTATCTTTACAAATTAATATTCGTAATAATAAGTTAAATAATAATTGAAACAGTGGCCCCTACATGACCGGACGGAGGGGGGCTAACAAGACTCTAACCTGGGGTCGAGGATTAGGGAGGACTCGGCGCGGCGAGCAAAAATAAAAATCGGAGAATGGTATATTTACGTATTTGAATTTTTAATTGGATGGTCGAAAAAAAGATCATACAAATTTGAAATTGCTGTTATTGAAAGACCAAAAAATAACCTGGTCAAGAAAAAAGTTTGTATTATATTTTGTATTATAATAAAATAAATGATTTATTTATTTCCATCTCAAATCTGAAATTCACAATTCTCAATTTGAAATTGATTAGTCTCTATTTGAGCTATAATAAATAGTAGATATAGATAGATTCAATTTGGATCTCCTTTATTATTATTATTATAGACTTCACGAATGAAACTCAATTCTATTTACTCCAGTGTAATATTTTTATTTGTACATTGCGCGTTCTTTCATAGATGTCACCCTTTCCCTTTTTATTTGAATTTAAATAATTTTACACTTCATGAATGACAGTAGATACATAAATTATTTTTCAGTTTGTAGAAAAAAAGAAGATATAATTGACTTCCGGTTTTAAAATCGGTTTTTTCATGAAAAAACCGGTTTTTCGGTTTTGGTAAATTTTAACGAAAAACCGGTATACCGGTTTCGGTTTTAACCGGTTTGCAAGCCCTAGTAGCTTGCAAACCGTATGCTTGTCTCTGTCAGATTCGATCGAAGTGCGTTATATTTTTGGTGGCGCGTGCAACATTTACACGGGTCATTTTTTGTATTACGTTTATATTTAGGATTTTGTTAGATATCATATTTATGTTAATGGTTTTTGAAGTGATTATTAATTTGTTTCGTTATTGTTATAATATTACTTTGTAAAATATTTAATAATGTGAAATGAGGAATAACTTAGAAAATAGGAACAAGATAGATGGAAAAGATTCCAATATGATACAACATATTTGTAAAAAAACGATCTTAAATATGCAATTTAATACATCCATGTCTCTGGCACCGCCTTTTTTGAAATTCGAATTTTATTATATGCAGTTCGTTTGTGCTTCGTTTGTGCACGTTTGTGCAGGAAATCATTTCGTTTGTGCTTTAACCCTTTAGGAGATATTCAAAAAAATCAAATGGGGGGCCGTAGACATGCGAGCCCCCCCTTTTTCGAAATTTGAAATTTATTATATGTAGTTCGTTTGTGCTTCGTTTGTGCACGTTTGTGCAGGAAATCCAATCGTTTGTGCTTTAACCCTTTAAAAAGGGGGGGCTCGCATGTCTACAGCCCCCCATTTGATTTTTGTGAATACCACCTAAAGGGTTAAAGCACAAACGATGACAATTTCTGCACAAACGTGCACAAACGAAGCACAAACGAATTACATATATTAAAATTCGAATTTCCAAAAAGGGGGGGCTCGCATGTCTACGGCCTCCCATTTGATTTTTTTGAATATCTCCTAAAGGGTTAAAGCACAAACGAAAGGATTTCCTGCACAAACGTGCACAAACGAAGCACAAATGAACTGCATATAATAAAATTCGAATTTCAAAAAAGGGGGTGCCAGAGACATGGAGCCCAATTTAATGATAGTTTTTTTTAATCATAGTTGTTTGAAGTACACTGGTAAAATCGATATGGTATTGAAGCGTAGAATTTTTTCCGAGTCATCTTCAGTAATTTATTTCTTATTCTGTATTGACTATTATATTTTTTATATAAAATGGAAAGTGTTACAAATCACAAATTAACTTCCTCTACGCTTAAATGATTATGACTATCGGTTCCATCAATTTTAAATTGAAAAAAAAAATTGCACGAAGAAAAATAAATCTGAATTGCGCGAAAGAAAATATGAAAGCAGAAGTTTTGAATAAAATATAATGTGTATTTTCACTGGCATAGCTGCGGTTGCAATGTATTTTTATTTGTAAATAAAAGATGCATTGTGATTTTTATATTTTACGGATTATTGATTCTTTGAGTACATGACAGGTGCTTTTTGTTATGTATTGTGGTATAGTTTTTTGAATATAATGTTTAGTATGCGAAGAAAAATGAATATATAAGAAGTGTTAGTTCGCTTCATTTATTTTGTACATGATTATTAAAAATATTTAATTAAAAACGTGTTTGCCAAAATTCCATCGAATGTTAAACGATCAAAAGTTTAAAGAACTTATTTAATACTAGCGGAATCCCGCGGCTTCGCTCGCGTGGATTAGAACCCTCCATACGTGATAGGGGATGACATATTACATTTTTTATATTGATTTTTATACATTAGCTATAAAAAAACGTAAATAATTCGGATCTTAGTTAACAATTGGTAAAACTAAGCCTCTGTCTACCCTTGCCATTAGGGGTTGAATATCGAATTTTTTTATTACATATTATCCTCGTCCCCGTCCCATGAATATCGAACTTTCATTTTTAATTGAATATTAATTTGTCTGAATTTACTTTAATATCATGAACAATTTTGAAAATAAATATATCAAAATTTCTATGAAAAATTGAAATTTGAACCATGAAATTTGACTGAAAATTTTTGTATTTTCGATTTGGTTAAAAGTATGTTTATTGTATAGAAAAGTACGTGAAAAGTTGAAATTTTCAAACCGCAGGTCTGTATCTTAAACCGTTCTCGAGATATGGCCTTTTAAAGTTTTAGTATTTTCAAAATTTTTGAGAAAAATGGCCGTAACTTTTGAACGTGTGATCGGATTTGATTTTTGTCAACGAATTTGAAATCAGCGTGTTAAAATCTATATAATAACATGTATAATACTTCAAAAGTCGAAAAAAAAAATTTGGCGAAAAATCGAAAAAATTCAAAGGGGTATACCTTAAAAAAATGTCGATTTTTCACAAAAAATTTTTTGTCGAATTTTAAAGCATGGTACATGTCATTATATAGATTTTGGCATGCTGATTCAAAATCCGTCGACAAAAATCAAATCCGACTACACGTTCAAAAGTTACGGCCATTTTTCTCAAAAATTTTGAAAATACTAAAACTTTAAAATGCCATATCTCGAGAACGGTTTGAGATACAGACCTGCGGTTTGAAAATTTCAACTTTTCATGTAATTTTCTATATAATAAACATACTTTTAACGAAATCTAAAATTCTAAGTTTTTGAGTAATATTTCATGCATTAAACATAAATTTGTGATAGAAATATCCACTCAATTACAAAAAAAATAAGAATTAGAAACACAACTAAATATACAAACAATAATTTTCAGTATTTTTCATTAAAATCACATTTTTTTATTTAAATCTATATTTAATTAATTAAATTTAAAATAAAACTACATAAGCTTCGCCCTAGAAAAAGATAACCGATGATGTTTGTATTATATATTTTCGAATTTCAAGCGATTCTCACCTTTAGGGTGGTAGATGATTTAGAAAGCTGATTGTACATAGTACGATTGTCATTTTGAAATGAAGGAAACTATACGAAATAAAAATTTTACCGTGATAAGAACATTGTTAGTAATAATATACATTTATCAATAAGATAAACGTGAATATTTTCATATTGGTTAAAAATTATCATATTAACAAAATAACCTCTATCGGAGCAAAATCGATCACAGATTTTTTACATTGATCACATTTTTTAACACATAAGGGTCAGTCCGCGGTGACGGTCGTGACATTTCAACTCGAATATTGGAGTTCATAATTTCTAAATAATACTAGTAAATAACATGGTTTTACCTTTTTTCTGTAGATCTTAATGCAATACATGTATATTGAAAGAATAAAAAGTCTACAGTTATTTTACAAAAAATTGTCAGCGTTCAAAGCTCTGTGACGGTTGTGACGCCAACTATTGCAAGTTTTGCAACCTCTATCCAAAAACCCGAAAATGTAGCGAAAATATTGAAGTAACTTTATAATAATCATACTTTAATATGTTACGAATAAATTATTTTTTAGTTACACAAGAGCATCAGGTAAATACGTAATCTATGTAACTGGTTATTAGTAGTTATTACCCAATAAACATTGTGACGGTTGTGACAGAAAATTGTGACGGTCGTAACACGTTGAATAAAAGGATACAATAAGAGTACTATTTGTGTGTTTAATTGATTATTGATATTATGAACTTATACTTATAACAATTATTTATCAAATACATCAATAGACTCATTAAATTTATAATAAATGCGGTTACCCTTATTGTTGGCGAGGGTAATTTTTTTTTAATTCGGTCAAACGTCACGTTTGATATGTAATTGTCAAAGACTTTTAATAGTTTGCCACGAGCGTCACTTATTGTCAAGTAAGTTATTGCGATTTCACATTATTTGTTGTCTTTTTCGAAAAAAAATTTAATTTATTTGTAATATTTTGAAAATTTATTAAAATTTTTAAAATTTTCTTTTGGTTTATGAAAATTGATGTTAAATAGCCTGTTAATTTTATATTTTAGTATTCATTTTCGTAAAATATTTTTTTAACTATCTGGTATCGATTACCGCGGACTGACCCATAGACAAATTATTTTTTTCCGTGTAATATAATTTGAGATACGGTCCTGTCGAAGCTGCTGTAGAGCGGCAAAAGATGCTATTTGTTGGTGCGGTGATGGACGCCCGACAGCTCGCCGGTGTCCACACCTACGTCACCTCTGCGGGGGGCCCCCCTGCCCACGCCTCACACGTGCTAACCAACTCTCAATATCTGTAATGACAATCGCCCGTTTACTGCTATTACTTTTCTACTAAATTGTGCTACGTGCCTTTTCTAATTTGGAAGGTGCATCATTTTCTAGTATAATAAATTGGTTGTAGAATTTGTATCTGATTGTAATTCTAAGTTCATGACATACTGCCGCTGAAATACATATATGAAATTTTACATGTCATCTATGAAAGTGATTAATGGATTTTAACGTACTGTTTATTTACTTTTCTAATTGGTTAATGATTGCTTAGATATTTAAAATCAAATGTATTTATATACATATATCAAATACTATTGTCAATGAATGTGTATTTATTAATTTTGCTTTAATGATAATTACATGTGCTTATTATAATTATATAATTTTGGATAATATTAAGTTTTTCTATATATCGCAGATATCTAGTGAACGATCATTTCGTCTAGACTTCTAGACGGTGCAACATTTATCATTTTTATTCAGAAAATCTGTCTCCAACTCAATTTTTATCGTATCATAAAATATCTGCATTCATTATAATCTCTAAAAATTAGGGAATAACTGCGCGTTTTTTGATTTGCTGCCCCTTTTCATTGTAAGTGTGTGAAATAACTTCAAAATATTATAGTATTTTTCGTTTTTATTTTATTATTCCTAAACAGTAAGAGATATTTAATAAATATTAACAAAAAAATACTCATTTAGGTATATCATTTGGCGTCCCCAAAATTTTAATTGTTTAGATCGAAAAATGCATAAAAAAGCTTCTAGTTAACGTGAAAATTTAGTATTCGTTTCTATTGATGCATAATTTTTAAAGATTTTTTGGTTAATATTGTGGTCTTGATGATATTTCGGTCTATTTATCGAGTCATGCGAAAAACGCGTCATTTTGATGCAAAAACTCAAGCACTTGTGACACCTTTTAAATAAAAAAATTAAACATATGCTTTAGCTGACTTTTTAATAGGAAATTTACTCTGTAAAAGTGACGGTTAAGTAAATATTCAAGAAAAAATATTTTCGCGACCTTTGACCACGCGTAAAATTTTAAGCGACATACGAATCGATGGGGACTTTTTAAAATTTCATTAGAACACTAAAAAGAAGCTTTCAACCAAAATTCGGCTTTCCGGGAATTTTTCCGAAGTCATTATTTTGTTTAATATTACTGAACTACTAAGGTTATAAAATATCAATATTTTTTAATTATCATATTTATTAGTAAATACCCGCACGGAAATATTTATACGTGGAATATACGTCAAATCATACGTCAAAGTATAAGCCGATTATATATTTTCGTATATGGAAATGTATGGATTTTGCCGCTGTACGTATCCGTTATATATACTTTAAATATACGTAAAATATATTTGTACGTATAATATTTATATACATATTTGATACTTACGTATATAAAAAGTATACGTATAAATATATTTTACGTATATTTAAAATATATCTGATGGCTATACGTACAGCATATACGTACAATCCATGCATTTGGCGTATACGCAAATGTATGGATTTTGCCGCTGTACGTATATCTATCATATATATATTTTAAATATACGTAAAATATATTTATACGTATAGTTTTTATATACATATTTACGTATATAAAAATTATACTTTTAAATATATTAATCATATATTTAACGTACATTTGACATATAACCTTTTAGTCAGGCCCTGATAGAGGGAGGCTAGGAAAGCCATATGGCCCGGGCCCCGTGGCAGCTCTCTCAGGACCTGCGTATAATATCGAATATATTAAATTTAGATTTTCATACGTGATATTATCGTAGGATACGAAAATATAGTTAGAAATAATTACCAGAGTTGAGATCATTAAATATTTATTGAGAATATATAAATGAATATTTTTTACTAAAAACAAAATGTGTTGAAAATAAGAAATAATTTATGAAGAATCTTGTTCATTTTCTGAATTGCTGCTCTTTTTGTATTATTGTCTTTTTGTGGGCCCTAAAAAAAAGTAATTGATAAATTCGACTATCAAAAGAACTTTGTTGTTTTAAGTTTTAAGTAAACAGATATTTTTACTTACTTCAATTTCAGTTTTTACTCGATTGCAATTTCTCAGTGCAATTGAATAGAAATTTACAGTTTTTAAAGCCCAAAACACTGCATTGACTAGATTAATGCTCCAAAACACAACTCATTGGTGTTTCGTTTTCTCCGTGTAGCTGCACTATTCACATTTATGTTTCTTTTTCGTTGATTTAAATGTATCCCAATTCTGAATTTTAATATAAAAACACACCAAATATCTTTATTTTCACTTAATTAACTTTATTTCTTACAAATACTAACAATTTACGCCTTAATTCGGCATACATAATCAAAGCATTAGTACGTCAGCTGACGTCTTCCTACACATAAGTTCTTATTCTTTTTCTTTTATATGTACTTTTTTGGCGGTATATTTAAAACTTTATTTCAGTATATTTTTCGACGGACGGAATAAAAATAAGTAGATATACAGTGTGGGCCAAGTAAAACGAAACGGGCGCGGTTTTGGTCATTTAAAATAAGATTTTGAAAAAAAGCTCGAACACGTCGATTTTGATTTCAAGGGGGACATCTTTTGGTATAAAATTTTTGCAAGAATCTTTTCAACCCTCAGCGCTATGAGCGCAACCCTTAAAATTTTAAATAGCATGATAGGGTAAGTGATACCTCATTTGAAAGGTTTTTTCATTCTGAATACGGTGCTTTTTGATTTTTTCAAATCTGTTTAGTTTTAGTCAAGTTATTGACATTTTGAATTCCATAAATGTAGTGATTTTCTGATCAAAAAACAAATATTTACAACTAAAATTTAAAACAAAATAGGTTTATTTTATTATCAAATAGTTCAAAAACATCCAGTTTGGACATTTATTGAATTAATTAAAATTTTGGATATAGATTATTTTGTTTTTAATAATTTTTTATTTTTATTTTTTAATTAATTCAATAAATGTCCAAATTGGATGTTTTTGAATTATTTGATAAGAAAATAAACTTACTTTGTTTTGAATTTTAGTTGTAAATTTTTGTTTTTTGATTAGAAAATCATTGCATTTATGGAATTCAAAATGTCAATAACTTAACTAAAACTAAACAGATTTGAAAAAATCAAACAGCACCGTATTCAGAATGAAAAAAACTTTCAAATGAGGTATCACTTGCCCTATCATGCTATTTAAAATTTTAAGGGTTGCGCTCGTAGCGCTTAGGGTTGAAAAGATTTTTGCAAAAATTTCATAGCATGTCTATGATGTCTCCCTTGAAAGCAAAATCGACGTGTTCGAGCTTTTTCTCAAAATCTTATTTTAAATTACCAAAACCGCGCCCGTTTCGTTTTACTTGGCCCACCCTGTATGAACATAAAAATGTTTATTAAATATACGAGGAATATTGTTACAGAAAGTATAAAAAAAATATACTTGAAAAGTATATAGGTATGATATTTGATGTATACATCAAATATGTGTAGAAAAACAATTAAAAAATATACTCAACAAGTATAAAAAAAGTGTCCTAAAGTATATGCTAAATATACAGAAAACATATTTTTTTCGCACATAAAAATATAATTTCCAAGCGTATATACAAATTTCATATTGAGATATATTCAAAGTATATTTTAAATATATTTAACAAATATATTTAAAATGTATACTTGAAAAGTATTTCAATTATATGTGCCAAATATAAATGAGATATACGCTCCGTACATTCTACGTATACGCCGTATACTTTATTTATAATTGTCGTATACGAGAATTATGTAAAATTTATTTTTTATACTTGCCGTATACAAAATTTATAAAAAAATATACGCCGTATATTTTAAAAATATATTTCAAGTATAAAAATTTCCGTGCGGGTAAGTGGCTTACATTACACGATGTACCTAAAAACTAACTAAAGTAATTCTTTGCACTCATTGCAAACTGTTACTACAAATGGCTTTGCTACAGGAGTGACATGAACATTGATTATTCTATGCACTTGATATGGAAAGAATTAACTAAACAAAACATGAATGGTGTTCCATATACCGGGTGTCCCAGATAACTTTTCCAGCATGGGGATCTCAGTATCTATAAGAGATACAGGTTTGGTTAAATGAGATCAATTATTTGTATGAGAGGGATGAGTATTATTAATCAAAAAAATTTTCATAATTATATGTGGTTTAGACGGTATACCCAAAAAACTGAAAATTCTGAATTTCTTTAAATGGCTATAACTTTTTTGTTAAAGTAGATAGGTACTTTTTGTTTGCAGTTTCTTAAAGCACTTTTTTGTGGAGAATTGATTGGTGTATTTAGAATTTTTATATCACTTTTAGTTTCCGAGTTACAAGCTCTAAATTTAGTTTTTCTTATGGGCAACTTAGTTTAATATATCATATTTGAACGTGTTTTTTACTCTACTTTACAACGATATGTCACTTGCCATATTTATTATCGAAAAAAAGTCGAAATACTAAATATCAGTGATATTTATGAAGTATTTTATTACGAACTTTTAAGTGAGCCATGAAAAACAAAAATTGTAAACAAAAATCACAATAACAACAATCAAAATAACAAATGAATATTTGAAACAATGAACTATTTGAAAAAATATATATATTTTTTTTTTTCGATAGTAAATATGGCAAGTGACACATCGTTGTAAAGTAGAGTAAAAAACACGTTCAAATATGCCATAGCCAACTTTGCGGCCCATAAGAAAAACTGAAGTTAAGGCTTGTATCTCGGAAACTAAAAGTGAAATAAAAATTCTAAATCCACCAATCAATTCTACATAAAAAAATGCTTAAAGAAACCGCAAACAAAAAGTACCTATCTAGTTTGACAAAAAAGTTATAGCCATTTAAAGAAATTCCGAATTATCAGTTTTTTGGGTATACCGCCTAAACCACATAGAATTATGAATATTTTTTGGTGTAGTAATACTCACCCCTTACATACATATAATTCATCTCATTTAACCAAACCTGTATCTCTTATAGATACTGAGATCCCCATGCTGGAAAAGTTATCTGGGACACCCGGTATATCGGTAATTCGGTAATACTCTAACTGTAAAAATTATTGTAAATATATTATGAAAAATTGTCTAGTAAAATTTTCTTAAATTTTTCTAGATCTACATCTAAAACAGCTTCAGCATTTTTATACTCTTTTAATATATTTGTAGAATCAACAATAACCCCTCCTCTGCCTTCACCTTGTAAGATGACATTGGCATAATATGGCATCGTTTTAGTTATGATATCTGGATTTAAAACTATTGCAATTAAGTATCCATCGGGTATGTTCCATTCTGTACCCTCGTTATTGTCAAACGCTACTTTTTCTGCTTTATTTAAAAAATCTACTATTGGTGTATCGATTTTACCCAAGACGTTACTTCTCCAATCCTAAAAATATATTGAAATATATATGTATTATCTATGTCTCAATTTAAATATAAAAAGAGTTCATCCTCATTCACTCACTCACTCACTCACTCATAAAGCACAATTTAAACCCCTGGACCCGGAAACAGAAATGTTATGGATGTCTTCCTATTATGACGTAAGCAAATTCAACTTCTAAGGGTGAAAACATTTTTAAACGATCACAAAATATCTTCGATATGGCGAGGTAGCAGTAAATTAATAGGGGAATGTCGTCAGGGTTGGTCCCTCGTCTATGTCGGCCCACCGCGATTTTTTTAGTTTTTATTAATTCTTCCTAAAACGGAAGTTATGGGCAAAAGTCAAAAGGGTGGCCAACCCTGACGATATTCCCCTAAATAATTGTCGATACATAATAACATAATAGACTAAAAAACTATTATATATTTTTAATTTTGATTTTTATTTACCTTAGACAATGCAACATAAACACAAGTTTCCCATGGAACTTGGATTATAGGTTTGGCTTTGTCAACAAATGTAGAATTGAATACTATATAGCTTGCCTCTGGATCCATAAAAAAGTTGAATTCTACACCAGGTTTGACATTGCCTAATCCTGCTACGTTTCCTCCCATTACATATAAGTCCTTCAGATTCGTTCTAAAAGTTGGATCGAGTCGAATAGCCATCGCAATATTACTTAAGGGTCCAAGTGCAGCTACAGTTATTTGACCTAGAATTATTAACTTGCCTAATATTTCTTTTAATGCATATGTACTAGGTGAAAGATTGATTTTTGAGGCAAGAGACAACGGGGAGTATAAAACTATGACTCTAATGTAGGCATTAAATCATATTATATTCCATGTTTTGTAAAAATCAGTCTTATGTTAAAGAAGATTTTATTAAACAATTTTTTTTTCGGTTAAAAAAAAGAAGAATTTCTTCTGAAACAAGTAGAGAAGGTTCCCATTTCTTTTGAAAATACAGAGTGTTGTATTGTTAGTTTGTAACAGCATTAAAAACAAACTTTTACAAAAAGGGATAATAAAATATTACCAGGATTTTCTTTGACTATTCGGATTAACGCATTAACAGCATGTTCATTTTCTGCATCTGCTTTTGTCGGTGGATCCGGAAATTCGAAATTTCCCAAACCATCTATACCAAAATAGTTATCCGTTTTTGGTGTAATAACTATAGATTTATCCAGTCCAATGTATACAGGGATCTAGATTAAACGAACGATTTTATTTATAAATACTTCAGCAATCTGGAAAATGCTATAGTATTAGTAAGTACATGAAACCGTATTTCTTCACTTCTAAAACCTAAGACGTATCCTATTTTAGATACGTTTATATGGTAATGAGTAAGTGTGTCTGAGAATTGAATAAATACATAATGTAAAGCGGACAAAAGGCAGACTCCCACAAGGCCGACATGAACAAAAGGCAGACACAATTTTCATATAAATTAATAATTTATTTGAGGGAGGAGAGCTTTACAACATGCATCCATTCCTAAAAATAATATTGTATTATTTAATTTAACGATATAATGTTTTGTATTGTATAAGCCCCTTACCGCTCAAAGATATTATTAATTTTATAAATTTTTTGCCTGCCTTTTGTCCATATCTGCCTTTCGGGATTCTGCCTTTTGTCGTAGACCCATTCAAAAGTATTGTTTATATGAAAAGATTCGTATTTAAATTATCAAGTCTTCATATTCTGATTAAAAAAACGTTATGTTCTCTTCAATACCGTATAGGCGTATATGATAGTTTTTGGTAGATACAGTCCCTGGCCATATTATTAGACCAAAGCTGAAAAATCACATTTTCGCCATTTTAACTACAATACACCTTAATTTTTGACAGTTTTCGTTAAATTATGAAATAGCATATATAATATAATGAGTTTTATTATTATTGTTGTCACAAATCTCAAAAATTGTATAAAATTTTTATTAAAAAATGTTAAAGCATCAACAAAGAACTTACTTTACACGTTTTTGAAGCACTATCACTTGTTTAATTAAGATGAACTATGTATTGTACACAATTGAAACGATACACTCTGTTTGACGGTTATTTGATTATTTGACGTTTTCGTGTAAACACTGCTGCCATCTAAGTTTGAAAGTGGTAAGTCTTTCAAAAATTAGATTAAATGTTACCATAAGTATGAAACTACGAGTTTTGTTAAGGAATGGTAATAGTGTTACAATAAAACAACAAAAATAATATGAAACACTTATTTCTTAGCTTTGGTCTAATAATATGGCCAGGGACTGTATATAATAAACTCTTACATCCGTTGCGTTGGTAACTTTGAGTGTCTTCAACACATTAACCACCACGTTATCAAGGGCCGTGTTACCTGCGACACAAGTGATCGCAATAATCTCCACAGTGTCGCACCATGTTGCCTCTTGCACTGCTAATGCTATAGCCACAGCATCATCTCCTCCTGCATCTGTGTCTATTATGATCTTCACTGGTTTATCTTTTCTGTCAAATGCACAGTTATTTTGCCCATTTACACTGAAAATATCAAGCAATTGTGGTTTGCATTAAATATTTAAATGTACTTAAGATGTGTGGTATTTAAGTGTAACACAAAATAATTCCGTTAGCATAAAAAAACCAAGTTATCAGTTTTTCATTAAAAGTTTTCGTGTGATGTAACTTATAAAGGTATTTAAAGTCATTTTTGAGCGTACTTGATTATGTGGTTCGTGTAAAGCTTATTTAAATATGTAAAACATTTTTTGGATAATTGGGAAAAAAATTAGTGAGATATATGTATATATTTTTGAATTAAATTAATAAAATCAAAATTTTAGGTACATATTCTTTATCGATTTTTATTTCTTATAGGTTGGGGGGGGGGAGCTAACAGAAAATCTCATGATACGTAGCCAAATGTTTTTACTTAAATTCAATTTTTCAAATTGACCCTTTCAGCCTTATTTTATGAATAATCAACATACTTTTTTACGTTAATTTAAATTAGGCTCGTGGCATATGCCATCACTAGGTCTCCAAGATGAAAATGAAATTAAAATATAAAAAAAAAACAGGTTCAACTTAAAATCATTTACAGAAGAATTTATTTATGATAAGAGTCGTCAAATAAAATCACGATTCGAATTTACAGCAGAATTTTAATAAATAATATAAGGCAATAAAAAAATAGTAAAATAAACATACCAAGCAAATGTTAAAACAATGCACAAAATAAATAAACGTATGGACATTGTAAACAAATTATATTAACTTCATAACTACAGTTTCTTATGAAAACGATAATAATATATAACTATTTTTTTTTTGAATATTTTATATATAATTATCGTGCACTATTAAAAATTAATAATTAATATTAATTTGAAAAACGCATTATATGTTTTAATATACATACTAATTACATTCCATGGTAAGTGAATAAGTGTTTCGTGAAAATGGTTTTAAACGCAGCAACAAATTTAAACATATTTTTTACTGATTTTTAATTTATGTAGATATAAGTACCCAAGTATTGTAAAGCTGATTTTTTTCGAAATTCGAATTTTGATGGAATTATCCATTTTGACCTTCCCTGAATCCATTCTGATTATTTTCGCCATTGTGTCTGTGTGTCTGTCGGTCTATCTATCTATCTGTCTATCTGTAGATGCTGTAACTTAAATACAATAAATCGTAGAAGGGTGAAATTTTATACTTAAGATTATTTTTTGTCTGGAAAGAAAACCTCTTATATCTGAAAACGATTTTTCAACCAGAAACGGATGTTTACTGATGTCAATTATTAATTTTTTCAAATTATTTTTGAAACGGTCGATATACAAGAAAAATAATAAGACTAAAAATTGTACATACTATTATAACTTATAAATAACATCAAAAAAATATTGCTCACACAACATTTTTTTTCTGTGACTATTTAAAATCTATTTAAAAATATATACATTTCAGGACAAAAATTGATCTAAATTGACTGGTCTACATAGATTATAACGTGACAATATAATACAATGCATTATTTTTAATGTATTATCCGTATTTTGTTATCTATTAAAGTATAGATAAATTATAATAATTATAGTACAACTACCTACGCAAATAGGTGCTTTTACTTATATAATAAAAATAAAAATATTTATATGTACCTATAGTTATTATCACAATACAATTTTCTAAATAGATTATTTTTTATTTTTCAGAATAAATAAAAAATACATCATACTATAATGGCACTAAATATCAGGAATATTAGCAATAAGTATTTCCGACTCACCCTTAGGGGTTGATTTTCCAAAAATGCAATTTGTCTTGTTGAGTATTTGTACAAATAATATTCAAGTGAATACAACCAAAAATATTTTTCCTATACAAAATTTCCCACCCCTTGAGTTTTGGAAAAATGCGGAAATACATTTTTAATTATTTGTATTATGTTAAAATATTATCAAATTTAATCTTAAAAGGTATATTAATGAGAGTATGGGAGAGCTGTGACGGATAGACAGACGGACGGACAGAGTGAAACTATAAGGGTTTTCTACGGAACCCTTAAAATGACTAACAAGAATACACTTTCCTATACGTCGGGTAATATAATAGGGCAAGGTTTCTTAAGTCGTACCGCCGCCTAAGTCGTACCCCGTCAATATCTCAGCATGTTTAGTTTCAACAGCGCCTCTAGTGGTTGTACTTCCCAGTCGACCATTTTAGTGGACATTGAGAATCGTTCAGTTAGTGTGTTCATTTAAAAAATATTTCACAAATAAGTTTTTTAACATCTTTCATCTTATTTTTTAACTAGATTCATTAGAGTTTTTAGTTGATTATATGGTGATAAATACATTTTTAATGTTCACTACGGATTTTGTAGTATTTAGTGAGTTTAAAGTTTTAATTAACATGTGTCTTAAGTCGTACCCCTACAAAATTCGTAAGTCGTACCGATAAGACTTAAGTCTATGTGGTAAACTTCAAATTACATTTTTTTATATTTTACTATTCTAGTTACAGAGCAATAATATAGAATTTAATGAAGCGCATAGATTATATAATATCCCGAAACCCACTCCGCGACGTATAATTTAATTTGATATTACTTAATTTTGTTTATCATTGTTTGTTATAATATATAAATTACTTAAAAGATGATATATGCTGTTCATTCTACATAAGTACGACTTAAGCTATAGGTGGTACGACTTAGGAAACCAGTGTCCTAAGTCGTACCGAATGTTTTTTTTTTAATTAATAAAATTATTATCAAAATAATAAAAATTTCGTTCTTTGTTGTAACAAATAAATACATAAATAATCAAATTTACAAATAACACATACACATGTTTTTTTATCAATCAATCATTCAATCTATATCCATTTTCCCTTATGGGGTACGACCTAAGAAACCTTATCCTAATATATTTCCTTTCCCATCTCATAAGTTCTAAACACTCTATGACATCAATTGTTTTATTAATTAATTAAATATAGCTCACGATAGATGCACATGTTTATTACCCATTTTACACAACCAAGCAACAGTATCTACTTATATCTATAAAAGAGTTTGTCCTTAACCACTCACTCACTCACTCACTCACTCACTCACTCACTCATATATCAACGTACAGCCCAAACCCCTGGACCTAGAAACGTGAAATTTCGTAGGTGCCTTCCTTTTATGATGTAAGCACCCACTAAGAAAGGATTTTTCGAAATTCAACCCCTACGGGGTTAAAACAGGGTGTCAAAGTTAATATAAAATATATTTTTTTTGTTCGCATTTAATTGAAACTCTAAAATATAAATAGTGAAACTATTATTTCAGCATTTCCCAAAATTTAACCCCTAAGGTGCTAGGAGGGTGGAAATATTTGTAAATTTTTTTTTTTGTATTCACCGAATGAAACATGGCACACGTAGGTACTTTACAAGACAAATATCAGTTACGAAAATTAAACCCTTATGGGAATAATAATAATAACTGTTCATGATATTAAAATAAATTCGGACAAATTAATATTCAATTAAAAATGATAGTTCGACGGGGACTAGGATGGATTTAATCTGCAATAAAAGAATTTGATATTCAACCCCTAATGGCGAGAGTAGACGGGGGTTAGTTTTAAAATATTTTTTTAACTAAAATCCGGGATATTTACGTTTTTTTATAAGTAATGAATAAAAATCAATATAAAAAAAATGTAATATGTCATCCCCTATTACTTATAGAGGGTTCTAATTAGTTTCGTAGTTTACGCGAGCGAAGCCGCGGGATTCCGCTAGTAGTAAAATAAAACATCCAAACATTTAAGTAATAAATAAGATCTCATTATGCTCATTTAAAGCACACTAATTATTTTGAAATACGCGAACCGTAACGTGAATTATTGTTTATGTACCGTCCATAGATTCAACTCTAGTTCGGTAAATATTAAAGAAGCTAATATTTTGAATCCCACATAGACGTAAGCATATGTATGTATTTCTTCTACCCCCTCTCTTCATGCGGAACACGCCTTTACTAGCTGAATCACAATAAAAATCGTACAAAGGGTAATAAAGCTATAAATATATCAAAGAACAAGCATCTCATCTGTATACTCGAGCCCACACAGGGACCACTAACATATCATATTAATATAATTTCTACAACTATACATCATTCCTTCATCACGTGTATCTGGACGGTAACCATCTATAAATTAGATTTTCTAGCTTGTTGGTTTTGTATGTCTTTTGTTTTGCCACAGCTGGTTGGTTAGTTTGTTTGGCGGTAAACAAAAACAAAAAAATATCTAGTAGCAGGTTCAAATCTCGCCGCAGGTTTGGATGTTGTGGATTTTTTTTTAATTAACGAGTGCTGATGATTTAACATGAGTTAATGTTTACCAAAATGTAGTTAGTGTAATCCAGGAAATGTGTTGGCTTTATTAGTTTTGTTTGTTGTATTTTTTAATTTAAATAATTAAAAGTATTTTTTTTATTCATCTTAATTTATTTTATTCTAGATCAGGCTTGTCCAACCCGCGGTCCCCGAGCATTCTTCGTGCGGCACGCATAAGATTTAAAAAAAGTGAAATATGAAAATTCGATTTTTTGATATATGAAAGTAGAAATATAATATTTCTATTTTATAAAATAAAATATTTTATAAAATAACGAAAAAAAGGTCTTCAAATTTTTTTGCGGCCCTTAATAAATTTTTTCACTATTTTTTTGCGCTCTGCGGCCCACAAAGCTCAAAAGATTGGACACCTATTTTCTAGATGATGACATTATTTCAAGAACCCTTATTTTGGAAAATGTTTTAGAAGGTATAAAAGGCTACCATCGATGCCACGGGACTTTCTTATACGTTATACTGACAGTGACTAGTGTACGTATTTCTAATTTTATATAACCTTTAGAAGTCCGGGATTTCAGGGGCCATTTCGCCCTCAGAAAACTGGTATAAAAGGTATCTTATATCATTGATTGATATTAGGCAAAGTGTCAATCACGGGGTGAGCCATTATATTGGCTTTCCGGCCCAGAAGGGAACATCCCGTGTTAAAAAATTCAAATTCGAAAAAATATTGTTTTAAATAGTTCATAACCTTTTATCATTATACAAATATACGTTTTCGATGTATTTTTCGACGCTGAATCCAAATCTGATGTCAAAAATACAGCAAACCCAAAAACAATCCCTATAATAGGGTAAAAACTACCTCTTTGCCTCGCTTGAACGATTTTTAATTATTTGGAAGTGTAAATATACGTTTTCGATGTATTTTAATCTAAAAACAAAAATTGAAGATTTTCTGGTGCGCCAAAATATTGTGTTTGGGCTCTCTAGAGGTTAATAAAAAATATCTGGCGAACTGAAAATCATAGAACATATGTAGATAATATTCTATCATCGTAGATTATAGATAATAATCTTCCCTATAATATTTTTCCCTAATTCGCAGCGTTTTAGAAATAACTCAATAATTGACAAGAGTTAACATCAGTTTCCGGTTGAAAGAACGTTTTTTATGAATAAAAATAATATAAATATATATAATTTCACCCTTTTATGTTTTGTCTTATTTGAGTTACAAACCAACAGACAGACATACATACAGACATCATTACGAAAATAGAATGGTGATGGATTCAAATGGATTATTCCAAGAGGGTAAAAATTGTAAAATAAGTTTTTATGGTATTCCTCTGACCTATTAATAAGTTAATAGAAATAGCTTTAACATAAATTAAATTAAGAAAAAGAGGGCTCATGCAATGAATAAGTTGACATTCGGAGTAACTGTTATTGTGATTTACAAATGTATGTCATCTAATCAGTTTCAGTATTTTTTTTAATTACAGAATACAGGGAGACACATCTGTTACAGATATAATTGGAATAAAGTGTTTGGTAGCTTGTTAGAAAATCTCAGGACATTCATTTCAAGTTTCAAGCCTAAAATTCTTAATGCTAACATTTTTTTTCTATGATATTTCATTTACAAACAATTGAGAGGTATGTATATCTATGGATTCAATTGAAGCCTTCAAAATGATTGATACTAATTTTGAATACGCAAATTTGTGTAAAAGTGAAGTATAGAATTTTTTTGTCAACTATTTTTAAAATTCTGCGGAATCCAGGTTTAAATAATTAATATTATAACAAATTTCCTGTGATTCAGGTATTTTATTTTTCTATTAAAGTAAGAAATAAACTACATATTATAGTACAATATAAATAATGTATTTTATTTTCATTCCTATCACATATTGCAACAGTTATTTTTAAATGTTTTCTCGTTATAGTAGTAAATAACTTTATACATCCGTTGTCATAACATTTATGAAATATAGTTGATTTCGCAGTATTTATTATATATTTTGTAAATTATACAAATACATGTTACTGCCTACATATTTTAGAGATAATGGCATGAATGAAAACATTTTAAAATGAAGAGTTATTTTCCATAAATTCGCAAAACTATATGTCTTATTAGAGATACTAACAATGAAAAACTAGATATTTAAAAAATATATAAAGCAATGCAATTGATATTTAGAGGTTTTAAAAAATATTAGTAAATATTTTTTACAGGACTCTGAGACTGTAGAACTAAGTACCTATTTCATATAAATTTCATCTTGATACCTAAAAAAGGGTCTTGGCGATCAGACAGACAGACACACGGACCACAAGTGGTCCTATAAAGGTCCTGTTTTATTTTATTTTCTTATACTTACATATGTATATTAAATATATTATATCTATATCTATAAAAGAGTTTGTCCTTAACCACTCACTCATTCACTCACTCACTCATATATCAACGTACAGCCCAAATCCCTGGACCTAGAAACGTGAAATTTCGTAGGTGCCTTCCTTTTATGATGTAAGCACCCACTAAGAAAGGATTTTTCGAAATTCAACACCTACGGGGTTAAAACAGAGTGTCAAAGTTTATTGAAAAAAATATTTTTTTTGTTCGCGTTTAATTGAAACTTTATCAAACATACTCTACAATATAAATAATGAAACAATTTAATCATTTCCCAAAATTTAACCCCTAGGGGGTGGAAAAATTTGTAAAATATTTTTTTTTGTATTCACCGAATGAAACATGGCACAAGTAGGTACTCTACAAGACAAATATCAGTTATGAAAATTCATAACTGCTTACGTTATAATGGTGGAATCGAGCAAAATAATCTGCAATAAAAAATTCGATATTCAACACCTAATGGCGAGGGTTAGTTTTTAAAATTTTTAACTAAAATCCGAGATATTTACGTTTTTATGTAAGTAATGAATAAAAATCAATATAAAAAATGTAATATGTCATCTCCTATCACTTATGGAGAGTTCTAATTAGTTTCGAAGTTTACGCAAGCGAAGCCGCCGGATTTCGCTAGTATAGTATAAGTACGTATTGTAAAACCGATTTTTTTCGTAATCCGGATTTTTTTAGATACGCAACCCTAAGAACTATAAAATATCACAACTTATATACTCGTAATTATTTTTTGACCATCAGTAACACTTATAGTATTAATACTTATGAGAAATCGAATATGTAACGTAAAACATAACATGATATTAAGTTACTAAAAAATGATACTTAAAGAAATATTGTATTACGTATGTCTAATCTAGATATTGTTACTTGAATATTATTGCAATAAGTGAAATTTTAATTCATAGATTCGCAGCAATAATACATTTGTAACGTATAGGTAATATTAAAGGGTACAATTTTTTTTAACAATCAGATTTCTCTTTTTTTTCTCATCAATCAAAATATGATGAGAAAGAAGTAAAATTGATTATCTTTTGTTTGTCCAGGAAACTAAAAAAAATGCAATTACTTGTCTATATTGAACAAAAAAAAAATAACTTTCGCCTGTAAAAGTAAATTGAAAATATTTGATATTTTCAATTAATAACTGGAACACAAGTAATGTATTTTATTGTACAAAGAAATTATCGTTCATTTATCATAACTAATATTAACTTATACACAGGTAGAAAGGTTTACTTGAGCCAAGTAAACCTTGTTTTGTATATAACGAAAACAATATTTTCTTAAGATAAGAAATATATTGTTAAACCAACTATAGTATTCTTGGACGAAGAAATAATGTAGTTGGATTAAAAGTACTTGTCTTAAATATTTAGAAACAAAGATTCTGAAAAACAAGATTTTCTTGGTTCAATACAGTTTTTTTTGTGTGTATGTGTATAATTATAAAAGCCTTGGTGAATATCAAAAACAGTATAGTAATTTATGTTTAAAAATATTGCTCATATCAATAAAATTTTAATTAAATTTTATTTTATACACCGCGCCTATTAATTTAATGCTTTCCGCTTTTCCGCCCAAATGACTATTACTTAATTAAATTAAACGTTTAGAAATAAAGTCAAACAAAACGACATAAACTTAAATTTTGATTTATAAAAAAAATATTGAGAAGTTATGTAGTCTTGTGTTTATTTGGAAGTTAAGATTTTTTTTATATTATTTATTTAAATGTATCAATAGAGAAGAGATTAAAACTATGAAGATTATTCAAATTGATAAATAGTAATTTTAACTATTTATTGACAAAATGATCAATATGAAAATTAGAAAATAGTTAGAATGATAAACATTTATCAATTAGATTAATAGAATTTTCTAAAAATCGATTTTTTAAATTTAATTTTCGTAATGTACATACATATATATTTAAGTAGGTATCACATACAGAAAATTTCAAGTCAATCCGGCGATTATTTTCGAAGTTACACGCATATTTGTAATGACGTCTCAGAGCGTTTGAAAGTAGGAGGCCGGAGTAAAACCTGTTTTCTCTAATCTGCGGTGCCCAAGATTTCTCGGAAACGCTGAACCGATCAGTCTTAAATTTTAACACAAGTATATTTTTTAGTAATTAATCGAAGGTTTTTTCTCACCGATACATATTTTTTTATAATAATCTATTTGTTAAAAAAAATTGTCAAATATCGATTTTTTTAAGAAGCTACCATTTTTTCAAAAAAATTTATTTTGCTTATTCCTTCGATTAAGTACAAGATTATACATTACTTTAACGAAATCCGTTTGGTTTTTTTATTTTAGATGATCCAGTCCAGAGATATCGTGGTCACTACCAGGCGCCTTTTTTGAGAGGACTTCTTGTAGCAGCTTTCGAAATTATTATTTTTACAAATAAAAAATGTTAAAATACAATTAAAAGCTACCATAATATGTGTACAAATTTTTACATAAATAAATTTAAAAGTCTTCTCTTCAAAAAATTATTGAAAAAACCCTTTTTTGGGCCTTCTGACTGTATGTAACCCCTTAACAAACAACCTGTATCGGCACCAAATTGATCACATTTTTTATGTGATGTACATTTTAGCTGATTCTGTTGAAGCTGCTTGATCGTAAATCAGATATGGTCGTAAGTACGAATGTTCGTAAGTCGGGGACTAGATGTTCCTATTGATATGCATGTACCTAAATTTCATTAAATATAAGTATTTATAACGAACATAACCTTTTTGACGTATTATGATATATCGATACTGACATTTTTACATTGTTATAATTAATTTTTAATACAAAAATAACTAGCTCATTCAAGATCATTTCGAAAATAAATCTTCATTATTATTATTTCACATATTTACACTTAAGAAGCGAAGTGTTTAGTATTTTCAGCTACTTATGAGGAGAGTAGTATAAAATTATGTTTTGATTGATTGATGGATGCGTGTGCTGTATCCTAGTTGTTATGGTAATGATCGCGATTGGGTTAGAGCTCACAGCGTAAAGAAAATAAATACGTTGAAAGATTAATAGTTGTCTTGAATACTTATAAACATTTATAATGACTTCTAACTCAGGAAAATGCATTCGTATCATATATTACTGATATACTGTTTCACTTCTTATGTTGTATAGATATTATTAGAATAAGTGATCATCTTTTATATCTAAATGGATTATGCTCAACTCATTTTTATTATATTTGATAAATGATTCTTTGCTGTCCAATAACTGAAAGCTAATAACAACTTTTTGTTTATAATTTTAAAGCATTTAAGAATAAATTTATTGGTGTTATTACTTATTTACTGTATTATAGTTATTATTACTTTTATATTAAAATGATTACTAGCAACACAGATTAATTGTTGAGATTACTGTATTCCAAAGTAATATATTTATGCCTTGTATTGTAGGTAGTGGATTAACAGTATACAGAAAATAGTTCTGTGAAGTCATTGGAAGACATTTCTCATTAGTACTACATATATATTATACATAAATAAAATTACAAACTTAATAATGTAAAGTGTCAATACCGCTTTTTTGTAATTATGTTGTGTTTTTTTTTGTAGTGATATTAAACGAGTTTGTCATAAGTATTCCGCGAAAACTAACAATCCGTATTTTATCAAAATTTAAAATTATTTCATGAATTGATTTATTTACATTTTTAATTTTTATACATATTTTTTAATTCCTTAAAATTTATTAAATTAGTAATTTTCAATTACGAAAAATATAGAACGAGTATTCGAATACTATCGTTCATTTATAATTGAAAGTGTTTCACGACTTCAAAAAGGTTAAATACCAATGGTATATTTGTTATAATTGAAAACGATTAAATAAAAAGTTTTTATTATTAACAAAAGTGCATTTAACCCTTAATTACTCGCGTGAAATACCGTAACACAGTTACTCGCACGGTGTATTTTATACACCACATAAAAAAGCTAGTTTTTGGGAATTTTTAAGGTATTATATTAATTATTTTGCCCAAATCATATTATGTATACTATTTATTTTTGAGGAACTAAGAAATTTTTTTTAAAACTAACCCAACTAAAAATTAAGGGTTAGAAAGAAAAACTAAAAATCTAAAAAAGTACACAAAACTGTTCAATATTCATCATGCAATAAATCGGACAACTAAAATTTGATTTTTGTTGGTAATTTTATGTCTTCAAAAACGCGGTTCTTTGCTTAGGATGCTGCTATTTGTGCGTTAATACCACCTACATTTAGTAAGTAAAAAATTAATACAAACTGCTACATTCCTCAAATTTTGACTGGCGGATTCTTATCACACTCTAGAATGATTAAACAAAGATTAGATAGGGGTGTACAGTCCCACAAAAATGTATGCATTTAGTAATCGTAGAAAATGCGTTACTGGTGTACAAAATATACCAGCACGAGTAATTAAGGGTTAAATACAAGGTTTTTTTCAATCAGTAGGAACTTTTCTATTTAAGAACAACCATACCAACATTGAAATAATAATAACGTTTAAGATGTTCAAATTATAATGTTATTGACTGAAAAACTATAATTATTATATCAAATTTATATAATCAATAAACAACAAAAAACAAAAGAAACCTTTGAACTGTACGCATATTGTTTTTTGTTGAGTGATGTACTTGTTAACCAGTTATTAAGTGAGAAATGGAAGAAAAACATAAACTTTTCGGAGGTCATTCTTTATTTCGCGTTTTACATGCGCTTTAGCAATGGTTATTAAAGCAAACGAGTTGGCCATTTCACTGTTAAATAATCTTCATTATAAATTATCTGGTATTGAATCGCAATTCGATTGTCAGGAACGCTGATGTAATGTTCGATATCCCAACATGAAGATGCTAAAGGTCACGCCCGTTGGATCGCGGTGCTACCGCAACGGTTCTACAAAAGATTTTAATGCATGGGCTTAAGTATTTATTTTTATTTTTTCATTGTGTATAAAACTGAAAGTATGTATATGCAAATATTTATATTGATTTTTACATCTAATACATCTTTATGATCTATTTGGTCAACTAACATCTTTCTAAACTTTTAAAGAATTATTTCAGTACCAAATAATGTCTATACATACATAAAAAATTTGTATATAGTTAGAGGAGGTCAAGATAAGTAATAAAAAAATATCATAGCTGCGGTAAAACGGTTTAAAGGGGTAAAACACCCCTATGAAAATGTGCAAAATAGTCATATTTTTCAAATAACTCTGAAACTAATGAAAATTTAAAAAAATCTATAATACAAAATTGTAAAAAAAAATTAAATCGTTAACCCCCACCTCCCATCCACCCCATTATTTATTACAGATATTTTTTTTATTAACCAAAATTAATTTTAGTGTACAGTAGTAATCCAAATGTACAAGACATATTTCACAAAAAAAAAAATTACCCTTTTATCGTCACATTATCATATTTCGAAAAATATTAATTTAATTTTTTTATTACGTTAGCGATAAGAAAAGTACTGACTATAGTTGAAAAGTTACCAAATTAGAAGGATATTAACATTTCAGGACCCCTAGAATCCAGTAAAGAGATTTTTAGCGCAAGTTAGTCTAGAAATCGGCCGACTAAAATCGTTATTGATTATGTTTGTTTCTTGTATTAGTCCGATTTACTTTACTTAAGTGAATTCAATCCAGCTTTTTTTTAGATAGACACATTTTATTTACAGTTATCAGATTTGACTATACTGTCACTAGTATTTGAGAAACATACTAGCATATAGCAGTTATTAGATTATCAACTATTGCATTTTTTTCCAACGTTTAGCTCCATAAAGCTACACAGAAAAATAAGTGTATTGGACCAAGAAAACCTTGTTTTATATATAACGAAAACAAAATTTTCTTAATATAAGAAACATACTCTTAATCCAACTACGTTATTCCTTCGTTCAAGAATACTATAGTTGGTTTAAGAGATTATTGCTTATCTTAAGAAAATATTGTTTTCGTTACATACAAAACAAGGTTTACTTGGTTTGAGAAATCCTTTCTACCAGTGTATTCAACCAAAAAAAATTCACATAGCAAATTATGCGTACGCGCAACGACTAATATTAATTACGTTGAAATAACTTATTCTCTACAAAATAGTGTCAATCTTCGTAGGTCACGAGACGTGATGGCATAATGATACCGAGGCGGAACGTCCGTACGCGGTGGCAGCGGCAGAAGGCTGGGGCGGCGGCTCCTTCGGCAGCCGAGAGCTGCGCCCCAGGGCCTCGCTCGCAGGGCCACGCCAGTCACGACCTCTTCTGTAATAGAGACCACGCGTTGTTACAACAGCGCGTCCATTCATACGGCAACAGTGAAGAAACACAACACAACAATTAACCGGTGTTCGAATTAGTTTTTAAATTAAAACATACCATTAGGATCTACTGCGCAGCTAATTTTAAATTATTGTTATTATTTTTTAAATTATACACTGTTAATTAACATGAGCTTATGAAATCATTTAAATTTATTATTACTATAAAAATGTATTGATTTATTTATGTGGAGTTTTATTAACAGTATAAATAACTATAATATGTCGTATATTTTGGGGTTAATTGTTATTGAATACTCTTACAAAAATATATAGTAGAAATAATTTACATTCTACTAAAATTATACAAAAGAAAGGTAGAAAATTTGATTTTTATATAGGGTTGATTTCACACACCCCTGAATTTATATTTTTATTTTTAATTACAAATAGTAGCACTATTTAAATACATTGTTTTTCTGTAAAATGTACCGTCAGGAAGTTAGCGCGGACTTGTGAAAAACAACAAAAATTTTTGTAAACAAAAGTTATTAACTAAACAAAAAAAATAATTGTTATATGGTATTTCTGAAAAACTAATCGTTTTTTGTAATATTTCTTATGGTCAATCAATTGTTCCCTAATTGCTCCAAATTGCTCTCTACTTAGTTTTTCAAAATTATCAATATTTTGAAGTCAAAATTTAAATTTAAATTTCTCACTTTAATTGTTGTAATAAGTATGCAATATGGTTTGTATAGGTCAAAAAATTGCTCCTTAATTTCTCCTCATGTATCTGAAATTGCTCCAACTTTAAAAAAATGTAAACAAAAGTTATTAACTAAACAAAAAAAATAATTGTTACGTATATGGTATTTTTGAAAAACTAATAGTTTTTTGTAATATTTCTTATGGTCAATCAATTGCTCCCAAATTGCTCCAAAATGTTCTCTACTTAGTTTTTCAAAATTATTCATTATTTTAAATCAAAAATATTTATTTATTACTTTTACTCCGTTATAAGTAATTTGGCAACGTTGTCTATATAAAAGGTGGTAAAATTTAAACTGCATTTGACATTGTAATATGGGCAGTTTAATATTTTTATATTTTTATAGTTTTGTTGATAAATAATATAAAATTGGGATTGTAATTAAGTTTTATGTAATGGTACAGATCCTTCAGGGCGCGAATTCTCCTCGCACATGTCAAATTTTTCTATACAAAAATTTATAAGTACATACGATTGTAGAATTTAACTACGAAACATACTAAAATCAATGTTATTTAGGATACATGCCTATATTTGCTCTAATATAAAAAAAATACATTAATTAAATTTATCATTAATTTTAAACGTTAAAAGAACTTCTTATACAAATTATAATTATTATTGTTTTAAATTTAAAACCCGAAGAATCCTTGAAATTAAAACTTAATATAAATGACTAAAAAAATATTATTTTACATGAGTCATCAAAATACCTACATAGTTGAAAGGTCATAGAAAAATGCATCAGCTAATTATATAGTTGAATAAATGTTTTATATTAAATTTGAATAGAGTTTATAAATAAAATTGTAGAAAATTATTGGCGCGTGCAAATCGAAACTAACTTTTTAATATTTATGAATACTTTGAGCCAAACAGGCCAACTAATTTACCTAATAACACCTCCGGGGGCCGATTTTCAAAGGCATGAAAACTTATCACGCATTATAATTATATTCACTTAAAAATATAATCTATTTTAGAGAAACTTATATATAATTATTGTCATAAAGATATTTAGAATAGTATGTGGCAAATATTACTATAATTTGAAAATTACTAAATAGCGTAAGAAATGCTACTTTTTTCTAATTTTATTTCCTTATTATATATTACTGCAAATACATACACACTATAATAATACAATATTAATAATTTACTTCTATAATTAATATTGTTTTATGATAAGTAAACATTGATGAATTAATTATTTACTATATAGCATAATATTCTTAACTTTATTATAATAAAAAAAACGTGTTTGAGATATGGTGACTAAAATTGATAATGTGTAATTTTGTATGCATCTTTTTCTTTGTTATTCTATGATTTTCAGTTGATCTAATACAATTAATAATAAATAATATTACTTAACGAAAGTCGATAAGGAAACTTCTGTTTTGAAATAATACGTGTAGATAGTTGTTTCAAGAATTGCTTAAGATCGATACAAATAAAATGTATATGTATTCGTTTTTCTTTCACAATTATCAAAAACAATTGTTTTAATTGCTTTTATTTTTATTGTATATACGTTATAAACTTGAGATTTGTTTTTGGGGGTATCTAAATCGAGTACGTTTCAATGACGTCTGTCTGGATCTTGTATTTCCTATTATTGAAAGATTGTAATGTTAACTCATCAAATTTAGAATTTTCACCTTATTTTTGATAATTCCGAAAATAATGTTTTAATGTTTTATTTTACTTTTCGGTTTATCGAACCTTTTTCAAAATATTTGTTTCCATATAATCTATATTTTCTATATTTATATATAAAATAGTTTGTCCTTAATCACTTACTCACTCACTCATTCATCAACGTACAGCCCAAACCCCTGGACCTAGAATCGTGAAATTTCGCAGGTGTCATGATGTAAGCACCCACTGAGAAAGGATTTCCCAAAATTCAACCCCTTAGAGAGTAAACGGGGGTGTAAGAGTTTGTATGGAAAAATATTTTTTGGCCACGTATTTAAGCATTTTATAACCGCTAAGGGGTTGTAAGGGGATGGTAAAGTTTTTATGGGAAAAAATATTTTCGGTTGTATTTACTAGAATGAAACTTGGTAAAAGTATAGGTAATGAGAACAAATCTATTTACAAAATTGTAGGGGGTGACCCCTGTCACGTATAGAGGGTTTTAAACAGTTTTCATTTGATCCGACGAGTTTGATAGAAGCCGATATAATTATGATTTTGTATAATAAATGAAAAGCAAAACAATAGATAAATTTTATATTTCACCCTGTCAGGTATGAAGGGTTGTAATTATTTTTGAAATCCACGCGAACGAAGCCGCGAGAATTAGTTAGTAATGTATAAAAAAAGTCTTGTGGAGTCCACAGCATTTTTTTTTTCAGTACAACTCATTGTCAGTAATTATTTTACAAAAATCTCCACATTGTTTAATTTTATCTGGCTGGACTTTGCTTCTGGGATTAATACTTTGAATAAAATCTTCAAATAATTTGTATAAGTTATTTTATCGTTGATGTTTTTTGGTTCATACATTTTTGAAACAATGAAAATCTATACTAAAACTTATTTAACCCTTTATAGCCCCATGTGACATTCCTGTAACAAACCCCAATAATCCCGCTAATATACATACTAAATATATTTAATTCATTCAAATATGTGTAACACTACTGTAACATACCACTGAATAACTTAATATCAAGTAAAATTCACAGATGGCATAACCTGTTGACTTACGTATTATTACGTAAACATTGGCAGTAAGACAGGACCAAATCGGGTTATTGGCCGATTTAGGTAGAAAAAAGAATACGTTGTAAGTTTCCCCAGTGTACTGGCGTTTCACAAACAATTTGCGAAAAATGCGGTGTAGCATTATGCTACAACAAACTAAATAATTTCAAATCCTACATTACGACATATAAGTGTTTTTTTACGATTATCTCACAATATACCAATCCCAAAAAAGTCAAATAAATAATTAAAAATAAATATTTTTAAATTTCTGAACAATACGTGTTTTTTATATGCCTAAACTCATCTCTTTATCAACATAATTTAAATTTTTAAGATCTTGAGCTACGAAGGGTTAAAATATATAATTATATTAAGTATAAAAATAAATAGATTTGGCATATATGTATAATTTATTTATATTTATAATTATCTAATTACCATACTAATTGACAATCCATAACACATAAATCTGACACACAAATTCAAGAACAGCTTTTTTTTAATATAAGGCTTGTATACATACTAGTTACACCACAGTACATCCGTATCCTGTTAAGTATTAATTGATATTATAGTCCAGGTATAGAATTATATAAATAGTTTGTTTTCACATGACCTAGATTATATTATCTGGCCGAATAAAATCGTGGACATCTGCATAATAGAAGGCTACCGAAAATGAATCATATATTGTTGTTAACCATATATTATGTCTACATGTTTACTCCGGTCTCCGCCTCTCAGCATAACTCTGACGAAACCAAAGATGGTAATTGCATAACAATTATTATATGCTGCTGTTTTTTTTATGAGTAGTTTGTTATTTGAAGGAGTGCTTTTCAAACTTTTTTTTATTTGGTATTCTGAACAATAGTAGTTCCGAAGTATTTTTTAACCCGGAAGTAAATTATATTATGTACATACATAATTTTTTCTAGTACCTAACTAATATGAATGAAAAAAAAATATTTTAAAGCCTTGTATTATCATATCGTAATAAAAAAAATTAAAAAATGGTTGAAACATCTGTCCTGATTATAATGGCAAAGAAAGGAGGTTGAGAGAAAAAGTCTTCATTTATCATTAAATTAAATTTTATTGATTTTATTAAAGACTTGAGGCTTCTGCGGTGATCTTAATATGGATTTTGATTTCTAGGTGTAAACCGCGTCGATTTGGTCGTGTTATCGGCCTTGATTTTATTAATTTTGGTACATTCAGAGCAGCAGTGAAAAATATTTTCAAAAATATATTTTATTTAAAAAAAGTGACGTTGTAAGCTTCCGGGGCCTGGACTAGACAAATTTTATGGACCTCTTGGACTAACAAATTTGACCCAATGAACAGAATTTATTTTATTTTTATGTTTTAAAGCTTTGTCCTTTAACTATTATACAAATAAAAAATTTATTAATTTTCTTAAATTTTTTCATATTTTACAAAACAGTAATATTATAATTTCTTTAAGTTTTACTTTTGACTAGCTGGACTTAACTAATCCAAAAACTCGCGGATCTAAACGATACAAAATTTTGCTTTCAATATTATGTAGTTTCTTGACTAATTGTAAGAACTAAAACAATCAATCACCATAGAAATAAAGAAGAATATAAGACTAATAATGTTAAAATCAGTTAAAAAGATAACTAAATTCAATAGCTATATAATACTAGCTGACCCGGCCACGCGTTGTTGTGGTTAACCTATACTTTAGCAACATGTGGTGGTTATGCTATTAAATTGTAGGTTATATGAAACGTTTGGAAGTTTGACATAGCGCCATCTATTGAATACTTACTCAATCCAGTCAACAGATGTCACCATCTCTTAGAATCGTTTGGAGCTAACAGATAAAGACAAATAATTTGCAATAAAATAATATTGCGATCATAAATTGATATGTAAGCTATCCTATCTTTCAAGTTGGATCAAACTGCACACGGTGTATGAATTTGATTAAAATCGGTTAAGTAGTTTAGGAGTCCATCGCGGACAAACATGTGACACGTAATTTGTATATATTAAGGTTGTAAATGCGCAAGCAATAGTATGTCTGTCTTTCTGTCTGTTTGTTACCTTTACACGGCTAAACTGATGAAGCGATTTTGATGAAATTTAGTATTGAAACAAAATTGCACGCGGATAAAACAGCTATAGTTATATTATATTTCGCAGTTTGAGGACTTTTTAGCGCAACCCGCGAAGTGGTAGCGCCTATATGCTCGATTTTCCGTCCATCTGCCTTCGACAGCGAGATCTCGGCCTTCACTAAATAGGTTCTAGTTCAGCCCATTTTAGAAATTTTTCCAATCATGACCCTCCATCCGGCCACGGACAGGCATAATATCCATTTTTCATATAAAATTTTTCATATATGACTTCATGTACCTCGTTGGACTCGGGATTGATTCACGAATCGATTGGCAAGGGTATTTTTTTAGTTGTGTTCAACAAGTGGGTTGCGCGGCAACACCCACGTGTGGTTTTTGTTAATTTTTTTTACAAATTGTAAATATACCCATTATACTTAAAATGAGTAATTGTATTTATTTTCTCATAATTGAAATATAACAAAAATAAAAATAAAAACAATATAATACAAAAAGCTGTTTAATGCCCTTGCTGTTTAATATAATCCTGAATAATTTTGCACATAAATACTAATTTCAGATTAATAAAGAAAGGATTGTAGAAGTCTTAAGTATATATTATGACGGATGTTTCTATAGACAAATATTAATTATAGATAATCATATCTTGTACTATATAATTACAATAAACTAGAACAGTGTTATTCTTCATTATGCGTTTCTTAATGCATTGTTGTTATTTTTCTCAAGTCATATTTCAACGGATATGTTATAATTAGATGATATTATGAAATTTTATAAACATATTTAGTTTAAAAATATAATTTAAATCAATATGGATATAATAGTTTTAAAGTGTTTTAAATAAACGAAAAATAATTTGTTTGAATTGTTATTCACTATTGGGTCCGGGGCTGGATTTGAGGGGAACAGTGCAGGTAAGCACCTGTGGATAAGCATAGAGTGAAGGTAAGGTGTGTCTCTCTCTGGAGCATGTGAAATGTCATATATCCTTTTTTCACACATTTTTTTCACATTATTTCTTAATTAAAAAACGTGGTTCTTAATCATTCTGAAAGCTTACATATATATTTGTAAATAAATAAAGAATGTAATGTACATATAATCAAATTTTCATCAAATTCTCTCTGTCATATCACTTTAAAAAGTTCCAAAAATGACGATTTTGGCAATGTTGGAGAATTTATTACTAAGTATGTAATTTTTTTCTGAAGTTTTCTTTCATGATTTCGAATAGTACTATCTTTTCTCTTTAAAATGATTTTTTACATTTTACTATGCGATTTTTCTTTACCGAAATATACTACTTTGAAGATATATGTATGTAGTACAGTTCATTGTATCTACTATACTACACTCTATTAACAAAAATATTATATTTTCAAACTAGTACATCTCGGCTAAAAAATCGTACAGTTAAAAGTTAAAATTCATTTTAAAGAGGAAAGATAATACTATTTGTTACCGTGACCGAAAACTTTAGAAAAAAATTACCTACTTGATAATAAATTCTTTAACATTGCCAATATAGTCATTTTTGGGACTTTTAGGTTAGAATATCTCAAAACCCTGACGTGATGAAACCAATTGGGCAACAAATCCGGGTTCGGCATACCTAAATTTTCTATTCAGATCTCTGTTATATTACAAAAGTATTTTTTTGTTGAATAGTGTTATTAAGTATATTAGGTGCTTTGACTTTTACTAAATAATGTTATAGGTACTTTAGTTATTATAATTAATTTTTAATTATATAAAGTTAACAATTATTTTAAATAGTAATTAACCAGTATAAACTACTAGACAAATTGATATCAAATATGTAGGTATGTCATATATATGTAACACATATACATACGTACATTCGAAATAAAAATAGTTTATTGTTTAAAATGGACATTCTAAGATAACACAGCCTGTCTTATATATCACATATACACGAATTAGATTTTCTATATCATTGATTTATTTCATAGTATCTCTAATTTAATTCTAGTCAGTTTGGCGTGCTCCAATATCTAACAGATAGCCAGCAATAAAGTAAGTCTTACGTAACACAACTTTTATAAAACGCAAATATAAATATTGATTTTGAGATGTACTTTAATAATTTCTGTCTAGTCGTAAGGAAATTTAACTCTTTAGTTACAATGAATTTTTATGATTTGAAAAAAAATTATTTTAATTTAATTCTCTAGAGTATGTGAGCCATTTTATTATTTTAATTAATTAAATTAAATTTAAAGTAGATTTTCTGGGTATCTTTTATGCGCACATACTGTTTAATTATTTTTATAGTAAATGAAAAATAGTTGGCTAACAAATTCTAGATTTTAAAATAAATATTTTCTACAAAGAATTTTCAATAATGTGCAATAAAATTGAAAAAGAGACAATAAGAATAGCTCATTAAGAAACATCTTTAAGGAAAACGAAATTAATATACATATGCATAATACATATAGGTACTAACTATAATTTAGTAGTGATTTTAACCCTTTGTAGCCTCATGTGATATTTCTATAACAAACCTCAATAATCCCGCTAATATACGTACTAAATATATTTATTTAGTTCATTCAAATATTTGTAACACTACTGTAACATACCTACCAGTGAAAAACTTAGTATCAAGGAAAATTCACAGATGGCATAACCTATTGACTTATGTATTATTACGTAACTATTGGCAGTAAGGCAGAACCAGATCGGCTACTGGCCGATTTGGGGAGAAAAAATAATACGTTGTAAGTTTCCCCAGTGTACCTACTGGCGTTTCACAAACAATTAACTCATAGTAATGTCACTCCCAAAAAGTCAAATAAATAATTAAAAATAAATATTTTTAAATTTCTGAAAAATACGTTTTTTTTATATATCTAAACTTGTCTCTTTATCAACATAATTTAATTTTTTAAGATCTTGAGCTACAAAGGGTTAAGATTAAGATAATCCTAAAAGTCAAACATTTAGTAAAAAGTATAAGTACATTTTTTTTTAATTTAAATTCTATAAAATCATTTTGATTGGTATTTAAAAAATGAATGTTATTCTATACAGGGTTAAATAATCTGTGCCCGGTGGACTAATGGTTAGTTAATCTCTGAACATAATGATTAATTAATTCAGTGGTTTTAGAGTATATTATTTATATACAGTACCCGCCCACTACAAAGTCTCTCCCTCACAATAAATAGCAGTTGCGTGGCTACTCTGTTACTAAATCAAGTATTTATATAGCCTTAGCATTGTCATTATTTTTTAAATGTCAATATTACTCTATTGGCATGCTAGTTACTTCTATACTTGGTTCCAGTAATGGTAGTTTGATGAATATTTGAATAACTATACTAGGTACCAAGTTTAATTATCTTTTTTGGTAAAAAGCGCAAGTTGACCCTCGCGTAGTAGTGGATCGTACCGTGTAGTTTTTCAATTTATTATATTCATTTAATTTTAGCAAAACTATCAACCACTATAGATATATGTATTTAATATATTTTTAATATATAATTTTTTCAATAACGGAGAATGCTAAGACAATAAGCTTACTGATAGCTTCATGATTTGTCGCGATCTTCAATTTAGTGCAGCGCGAGCATTCGTGCGAATAGGATATGTAACAGTACATAGTTCATGACATCAATTGGTCTGTAAGACCGACGCGGGTATAGATGTTACACTTTTTAGTATGCTTCGAATGCTATGGTGTGAAATTGGTTGAGAATAGTTTATAATACTTTATTCCTCATGATGTTATTTTAAAGTATATTTAAAGTCATTTTTAGGTTATGTTTTAAGAAAAAAAAATTTTTTTTTCACGTTTTCGTAGCTCGTTAAAAAAAAGTAACTTTTTTTCAGAGGCTGTAATAAAAGAATGTTAGTCACTAATTAAATCAAAATATTGTCTTTAACTTTGGTTTATTTATATCAACATATCCTTTACTACTAATAAAAATTAATTTTATTAGGCTGTCAAAATTAGGCTCTAGAACTTTTGGTCCCAGAAACTGTGCGCGGGTATAGTAAGGTTAATAGTTCATATACACAAAAAAAACTGTATTGGACCAAGAAAACATTGTTTTGTATATAACGAAAACAATATTTTCTTAATATAAGAAACATACTCTGAATCCAACTACGTTATTCCTTCGTTCAAGAATACTATAGTTGATTTAAGAGATTATTGCTTATCTTAAGAAAATATTGTTTTCGTTATAAACAAAACAAGGTTTACTTGGTTTGAGAAATCCTTTCTACCAGTGTATTAGAATAATGTACTATAATTAAATAGTTTTTTATTTTTTTTGAAAAATACGTTAGCGCCGATAATTTTCTTTTGATTTCTGCGTCATAATATTCCCATTTTTAGATTTTTATCTCCGAATTTATGTTTAAAAAAACATTTAGTTTTGGTCTTGATATCTTATAAAAAAATATTGTCGAAGACTAAAAAGCTCTTACTTTTTTGTGATGATCTAACTTCTAACCCTTGTGAGTCCACAACTTGGAAAAAATTGCGAACGCCTATGGTGGAATCAATAAAGTCACGATACGTTATTTAATATTTGAGATAAATTTTGTCATCATTATCGCCTATTTACGAATAAAAATAAAGAACAATAAAGATAAGGTATTTAAATTAAGTGTCAGAATTCAAAAATCATATCAATAAAAAAATCAGCTTGGAACACAATATACGCAACATACAAAGCCTTCGAATAGCAGTAATGTTCTATATGTGCGAGTGCGAGTATGTGTGAGTGTATGTGTGTGTTTGTGTGTGTGTGGACACGCTGCGCATCTGAGTGTGCCTGGGGCAACGGCGGGTCTAGTTTCTATCGGGTCGTAACAAAATCGTGATTGTCCGCGGGCCAGGGCTTGACGATACGCCGCCTTGATCTCATTCTGAGGAAATTAACTCACAAGTAGATTCCTAATATATGTATAAGAACTTTACTTATCGACAGATATTTGTTACTATCTCTTTAACTTACAATTTATGCATTATTTTTAAAGTCCCTTACCCATATAGATAATAATACATATGCGGTTATTACACTATCAAATAAATATGTCAAAGATCTTTGACAAAGATTTGATCATATATTAAATTATAAGTAATTTCGTAACCGAAACCGTCCACGAACACTTTTCAGTCGCCATTTTGATTTATCCGTCAAAAAACTTTGATTAAATATAAGAAACTGTCATTATCTATGATAAAAGAAATATTATGAAGGTAAATATTATAAAAGTTGACATATTACACTGTCATATTTCTTTGATCAAAGAAATTTTATCACATTTCTTTGATAGTGCAATAGCCGCCATAGAGACAGTAAGCCAGCCAAAATACTGTCAGTAGAAAGAGAAAAAAAAATGTGAACCGCTATCTATCTTTGTCAAACAAATCAATTTCCGTAGGGATGGAGATTCATAAAAACTTACGTAAGTGTTAAAAGACAAAGACATAAATAGGTACACATTTCTCTTTCTCTTATTAACTCACTGACTCTATGTAATATTATCTCTATGTCCGTACCTCAAATTGAAAAAAACAGAACCCTTATAGGACCACTTTGTTGTCCGGCCGTCTGTCCATCAAATAATAAGGTCTACAACCTCATATAATAGTTCTTTAAAAAATTCAAAGCCGTATTTTGATTAAATGACATCGTCTAAACCTATAGAGGTTCCTCTTTTTACCCATTTACGCAGAATCTTAAAAAAAAATTATCGTTAATTTCTCATTCTATGTAGAATTATAAAAAATATATAGTGTTTACCTTGTAAGAAGCACAAGCCACTGAATTTTAATTTGAATTTTTAATTGCAAACAGTGACATTATTTAAATACATCATTTTTCTGTAAAATGTCTTCTGGATTTATTTCTTTCCAATTTTTATTTGTCAGAATATACCTACAGTTTTTATTTTTATAATTTTTGATTTTTTTATAAATAATGCAAAACTGGAATTTTAAATAAGTTGAGTATTTATAACGGTATATAACTCGCACCCTTTTTAATAAATAATACTACCTCCGTTCAAAAATGATTGTCTCATTTGACATTTGTTGCCAACTTAACAATATAAGATGACAATATGTCATTTGTGTATGAACAACAGAATCATAAAATAATAAAATAAACGTTAAGTTTATAATAGTTTCATAAATAACAAATAACTAGCAATTTCTGAAATTTGTAATTTTTGGCTGTGTACCAAAATAACCCGCTGCTATTTTTTTTGTAGTCCAAATAACCTTAAATCATGGAAATCCAACGATCTGGAGTAAAGTACAAATATTAGTACAAAAAAGTAATAAAATATTTATTTCATAAATAGAAAAGTTGTCTAAAGCGAAATTGAAGTTAATATATCCTTAATATATATAAAGCTCAACGTCTCTCTGTCTGTCTGTCCGTTAGTGCGCTTATCACTCGAGAACCACTTATCCGATTTACGTGATTTTTTTTTTAATTCATAGGTACATTCTCTGGCCAGGTTATAGGCTATATTTTGTTACGTTAGGTAACATAACAACTAAGCAGTGACGATAATAGTAAATCAAGTCGGAAAAAAATTTACCGATGGCGCGCTGTTTTGCAATACGCTGCCTAAACCGTTGAATATAGAACAAAATAATGTGTTAAAGAATTGTGTAGAATCACAAGTGCTACAATAAAGTCCGCGACACCATATGTCTATCTTTTATATTTAAGCCACAATGACTGCTTTTATGTTACAAAGAAAACATAAAATATTTGGGTTCTGTTTACATGGACTTATGACCTGCAAAACTTTAATCCATATTGAAATAAATGATTTCATCGTCATAAGTACTTAATGTAGATATAATTTGCCTTTTACAGAATCAAATTTGGTCTTTTGGTTTAGTAAATAACGTGAAATAAGTATTTCAATAACATTATTCATAACAATTCGCGCGAACCACGACTATGTAGCGCCGCTCTGGGCAGAGGGGACAGGCCGGTATTCTTTTGATTGTCAATTGTTTAATTTATTTTCAATAATAATTAACTTTTAAATAATCAACTATATATTTTTTAAATTGTAAACAATAATTCCGTAGTCCACGCGAGCGAAGCCGCGCGGGCCAAGCTAGTCTTATAATAAAATAAAGTTTAAAACATGTGGTTTATGTTCGTGCGACTCCAACATACGTTTAATAGACAGCTATATGGACATATATCTATGTGTTCATTTGACCGGCACCATAGAACGGTAGGTTGATATTATTTATACGTTCAAAATCCACATCCTGCACAATATTACATCTGCTATTAAAATTAATAGGTGGTTGGTGTAAATTATACTTTAGTACAACTTAACAAGCATGCATACCATAACCTGTAAATGTAATATATTACATGAACAAGTTTATACTACTGGTGTTTTAAGAAGTGTATGTATTATTTGGCGTATTAATAGGGTACCTGTATATAATTAATGGTAACACACATTATAATAACGATTCTACATACCTATAATATGGAATACTTTGCTCAATATCAAGTGGTAAATGGAGATATTTAGCTGATTTACAAGGAAATACATTACGATACGGTTAAATATGTTGATTATATTAAAGAAATATATTGCGACTGTCTTTTGCGGAATGTTGTGGGAAATGTATAAAGTTTCAATTCATATTTAACAAAATTGGTTTATGGCGTGTTTTCGTACTTGTTGAAAGTTGAATATATATTTTAAAATTAATTTTAACTGTTGTATTTGATTTTATACCGATTAATATGTATAATTTAAATTTGTGGTATAAAAAATGACCGTCATGCAGTTTTTAATTTTAAGTGTTTAATAACTTAACAGATAATAAACTTAAATTATAAAACTTACGTTTGGTATACATATCTATTTGGTTTGTTTTCTTTTTTTCTCTATTTTCCATTGATAAATTAATTAAATGGCTTATATCGCAAACAGTATTATTTAGTACTAGCGGAATCCCGCGACTTCACTCGCGTAAATTTCTAAAAAAATGACAACCCTCCGTACGTGATAGGGGATGACATATTAAAAAAAATTATGGTTTTATACAAACTTTGACACCCCGTTTAAACCCCGTAGGGGTTGAATTTCTAAAAATCCTTTCTTAGTGGGTGCTTACATCATAAAAGGAAGGCACCTACGAAATTTCACGTTTCTAGGTCCAGGGGTTTGGGCTGTACGTTGATATATGAGTGAGTGAATGGTTAAGGACAAACTCTTTTATAGATATAGATAGTACTTAAGTTGCATTTTTAAGGTTATTACTTAAATGTATAATACATTTTCGTATTAAAAAATAAAAATAAAACATTCTTTTTATTAAAACTAATAGTCCAGTCAATGTAAAATTTGAGCTAGAAAAAAATGACGGAGTACATTTTTTTCAAGAAATTGGTAGATTTCGATGTATATAACATGGCGATAACTTTTCCCTCCCTTCAAAGAAGGGTGCATAACTTTCTAGGGGCTTACAAAGTTATCTAAAATCAGTTATTTGGGAATAACACTGGGGCTGTCAGTTTTAGGATAAAATAAGTCAAATAAATCTTAAAGCTGATAAAATTATGAACAAAATGGTGTTTTTAAAATTATGTACCTTATATAGTTATTGACATAGAGCCCGTGAAAAAATCATTTAGCGACGTCGAGTTTAGAGATTACGCTTAAAATGCAGAGTTCTGTTTGACCACTGTGTTTAATATGTATTTAGTTGAATTTCAAAATAAAATATGTTCTTTAATTTACATCTAAATAATATTTGTATGCATAAAAAACATTGCTTACATACCATTTTTTTTATCTTTCAGGTTATTCATAAAACATTCACGCTGCATAACATTTTTTCAACCTCTTACTTTATAATATGTTACAAAACCTAATGATTGATTATTTTTATAAACGGAGAAAATTATTGAAATTGATCAATAAAAACAACGTCATTTATATCACGAATGAAAATTTTGCCCGAATATACAGGATGTATGGTGAAATGTTATCAAAAAACTTTTCAGATAAAAGTTGCAAGGTTTGGAGGGGGACATAGACGTACTCGGATGAAATTTTTTTAGGTGGTGTTTTCAGGGTGATATGAAGGCCAACATCATTTTTTTAAATAGGGACCTATAGTTTTTATCAAGTAATTTTATTTTACGTGAAAAAACACGTATCTTTTAATGATAACTTTTTTTGAACAACTTAAACCTTTCCAAGATATCTAACAAAATAATTCGAGATTTTGAACTTTCAATATTTTTTTACTTACAAACCATCAGGTTTAGGGAAAAAGTATAAAATACAAAACATGTTTATTTTGGTCTAATTTTAAAGAATTATTTTTAAAATTTTAAAACTTTTTCAATTCATTTTAATTAAGCAAAAAAAAATTGTTAAAAAAAATTAGAATAATTCTTTAAATTTTATAAGACCAAAATAAACATTTTTTGTATTTTATACTTTTTCACGCTGTACATAAAAAATTTATTTTTTTGGATTGAGAACAATGAGAACCTCTTCCTTTTACGAAGTCAATTAAAAAGAGGACATGTTTGGGGAGAACAAATTAATAACTTGCATTCATATGTAGTCATTACCTACATATAATATAAAAATATAATACCGTAAATTAGTATTTAAATATATGTAAATACCTACTTGCAGAGAATATTTGTATTTGTACATTTAATTATGTTCAGTTACCGTTGAATGTTCTAAACCGAAGCAATCAATTCTATTCAGTAAAAGATTTACATAAAGGTCTCTCGTTTTCTTCAGATAGTTGACAAGCGTCCCTCAGTGGAATGACAACGGACAGGTCGAAGATGGCAGAAGAAACTCAATCATTATATGCAGATTGGATCACATAGACCGTGTGCTCCTGCACATTCGTACAACGGACAATTGTTGTACTGATTGACTAATGTTTGCTGTCTCCAGTACAACAGAATAATAATATGTATATATCAGAGTAAATGTAGGAGTTTAAACGTATGTACATGTATTTATAGACTTTCAAATTACATAGCAGTTTTAATGTAAAAATATAATGATTTTAAATAGGAAAATTACTGCAAATTAAGTCGTTCAGAAACGTCTTTATAAAAATTATTATTCACGTTAATTTTTTTACCGTATTAGTTGATTAGTGAAATACTAAAGAAAACGAATTAAATATTTGTAATTTTAGTAGCTTGTTTATAGCAAAAAAATAAAAATAAAACAGCAGTACGGTTCTTTAAAAATATTCGTATTTAAAAATGTATAGGTTTTGTTGCCATTTTGTCAAAAAAATACCGTCCTACTGTTTTGTATTTTAATTAAGATGTAAATAAAAAAAATTCTAAAAAGTTCCAGTATGTTCCACTATTTGATCGTACACACAAAAAAAAAACTGTACTGGATTAAGAAAATCTTGTTTTGTATATAACGAAAACAATATTTTCTTAATATAAGAAAAGTACTCTTAATCCAACTACATTATTTCTTCGTTCAAAAATACTATAGTTGGTTTAAGAATATATTTCTTATCTTAAGAAAATATTGTTTTCGTTATATACAAAATAAGGTTTACTTGGCTCAAGTAAACCTTTCTACCTGTGTAACGGATACAAAAATCGTAAGCTGTTATTAATACCTACTTATTATGTTGAATCAGCAAACATTAAGAAAATATAAAAAAAATTAACTGAATATATAGTTGTGTTAGTTATTTAATTAATTATTTTTACTATTTAAGCATTTTAACATTACAATCAACTAAAAGAGTTTTGCTTCTTCGCCATATCGAAGATACGAGAAGCTTTGCGATAGATTTTCAATGAGAAAAGAATGTTGTAGGCAGGCCCGGATTTACCATGCAGGCAATGTAGGCAGCTGTCTATAGCGGCAAATTTTTAGGGGCGGCAAATTTTGGTATGGAAAAAAAATAGACATAAATTCTACTTGGAAGAGCTAAAAAAAGGGCTTCAGTTTTTGATTAATAAAATTCATAAAAAAAATTTAAAATTAAAGGGCGGCAAATTTTCGCAACTGCCTATGGGCGGCAAATTTTTAAATCGGGCCCTGGTTGTAGGTATTCCGATTTTAAAATTTTCACTTGATCTTTCCGTTTCAGAACAAACATTAATTTCCGTGTCTGTCTGTCTGTCTATCTCACAAATTCTTGTCACATGTATAACTTATGAACCATTGAACCGATATCAATGAAATTTTGTTGGCTTGATGGGTTTGGGGTGACATCCCAAATTATTTTTTCGATATATCTCAAGAACGATACCTTTTACGTGAAAATATTATATTTTACATAAAATTTACATATAATCATTGAAATTGGTACTGCTGTATTTTTTGAAAGAAAAAATAACTAGGTATACATTACAAATACTTCAGAAAATCGATGTTTTTATATTAAAACTAACTGAAAATTAAGTAGATATGATTCAGAATAAAGATTATATTGTCTTATTGATAAATTTCGAATGTTGTCATGTTTACAAAACAACCCAAAAAGATGATAGTTGCAACATAATACATATGTATATTAATATTTGCTTGGTGATTTCGATGCTTAGTTAGAATGCAAGCCTTATGTTGTATTGAGTAAAATAAATGCATTTTATTACCTTTTGACTACATAATAAAATCTAAAATATTACTTACCCATATTAAAGTACGAAACATGCTTGACATAAAATAAAGTGCTTTCATATTTCTATTTACCAGTGATTAATTAGTATTTAACGACAGAAACTTAACTCATAGTGATATCTTGTGATAATTTATAAAATCATATTAATAGATTTTTTAAAGCTATACAGTAGAAGTATATATACTATTCTGGTGAGTTAGTTTTGATTCTCCTTTTGTTTTCTCTTGTATTTGAGTTAAATTTCTATGAAAAGTTAAAATTTTAACTATGAAATTTGACTGAAAAATTGTGTGTTTTCGATTTGGTTAAAAGTACGTTTATTATATAGAAAATGTTGTGAAAAGTCGAAATTTTCAAGCCGTAGGTCTGTATCTTTAACCGTTCTCGAGATATGGCCTCTCAAAGTTTTAGTTTTTTCGAAATTTTGAAGAAAAATGGCTGTAACTTTTGAACGTGTGGTCGGATTTAATTTTTGTCAACGAATTTGAATTCAGCGTGTAAAAATCTACTTAATAACGTGTATAACACTTCAAAATTCAACAAAATAAATTTTGGCCAAAAATCGAAATTTTTCCAAGGGGTATACCTTAAAAAAATGTCGATTTTTCACAAAATTTTTTTTGTCGAATTTCAAAGTATTATACATGTCATTATATAGATTTTGGCACGCTGATTTCAAATTCATCAACAAAAATTAATTCCAAGCACACATTCAAAAGTTACGGCCATTTTTCTTCAAAATTTTGAAAAAACTAAAACTTTGAGAGGCCGTATCTCGAGAACGGTTAAAGATACAGACCTGCGGCTTGAAAATTTCGACTTTTCATAACATTTTCTATATAATAAATGAACTTTTAACCAAATCTAAATCACAAAATTTTTGAATAATATTTCACGCATCAAACATCAACTTGTCATAAAAATAACAACTTAATTTGAAAAAAAAAATCGAATTAGAATCATAACTAACTATACAAACAATAATTTTCACTTTTATTTTTTCATTTTTTATATATTTCACAAATAATTTTTCATTCAAATGAGATTTATTTAGATAAAATGCAATAATATGCTCGAATTACCATAGAGAAGATAAAAACAAAACGATTAACCGTAAGAAATAAATAATTTTTTGTATAAGCCTCCATAGTACATAAAAAATCCATTTAAGGACTTTGGTACAAAATTATAATAACCTAAACGAGGGGGTCTGTGAAACAGGTTTGGGAAAAATTAAAGTACTTTTACATTTCGATTTACCAGTGATTAATTACTATCGACTACTTTGTTTTTCTGTCAGGAGGGTCCCTGAAAAATAATTGTTCAAAAGGAGGTCTCAAGACCACATAAGTTTAAGAACCGCTGTCTTACATAGTAATAATAATAATAATAATTAACTTGTAACTGCAAAACTTCATTCAACGTTATTTATATACATAAAAGACGAGTTCTAATGTAAAAAAGGTAGAAAATCTACTACATATAATATAAAAAGAAGATATTTCTATAAATCAAATGGCATTTTTCTAGATACAATTAAGTATCATACATTGTATGTACATATATATAATTATTTTATATTTATAAAATGATGTTGTTCATAGATAACATTTTTTTTTCAAGTTGACAAGAAAATGTGCTGTTAATAAAGAATACAGATGTGGTTATGGTTGGAATTCACTACAAAAACATTTGTCAACAGTGCTTTCTAAGTTCAGCAAAGGGAATATTTTACTAGAAAAGTTGTAAAAAACTTTTTAAGAGGCTATACCAGTGTGAACGCTGGAAATTTGGGTGATTTTCGGAAATTTTTTGGAAGAAAAATACTCAATGAAATATTTTGGAAAATTGAGAATATATTTAGCTATATTAGAGGTGTATTCCATAATTTTTTCACGTAAAAATATCAATATCTAAGCGACTTATGCACTGTCTTCGGAGGCGCCAAAAAAAATTTCCTCCACTGCGGTCATGATTCCGGACGATGGGGTAGTTGAAATTGAAAAATGAAATAATGTCGTTAAACTGGAAGGTATTTCCTGTACGATGAACTAAGATTTTCGAAAAATATCAAAATCTAACAAAATGGTGTAGTTATGAAAAAAAAGTATGTTTTATTGCCTATAAAATGGTCGTATTTTTAATGCCAAATCGTATATTTTCATCCAATCAAAAATATCCTAGTTCATCGTAAAGTAAATATATTCAAGAATACTCAGTTAAAATTTCAAGTAAATCGGATAATTGCTCTTTGAGTTACAATGTCAGCAAATTTGAAAAATCCCATTTCGAGAAACACGCATTTAAAGATTTAACTATCGATTTCATATCTGCTAGCGGTCGCTCTTTAGAAGACTGCTGTTTGGAGAGTATTAGAGATACGGCCTTGAAATTTTCACAGAATATTCTTGAAACTATAAACTCTCCAAAAAGGCAAAAAAAATTAATTGATTTTTTTTTAATTTCACACTGGTATGGCCCCTTAAGGAAAATTTAATTCAATATAATTTTCACGTGACGTATATATTTTTTAAATACAGTAACAACCAGGCCCGGATTTACCATGCAGGCAACGTAGGCAGCTGCCTATAGCGGCAAATTGTTAGGGGCGGCAAATTTTGCTATGGAAAAAAATAGACATAAATTCTACCTGGAAGTGTAAAAAAAATGTCTTCAGATTTTGATTGATAAAATTCATAAAAAAAAATCACTTTTCAATCGAAAAGGGCGGCACATTTTCGCAACTGCCTATGGGCGGTAAATTTTTAAATCCGGCCCTAGTAACAACATATAAGGGACCAGTCATATTAGGTCGTAAAAATCGGTAGTGGTTTTTACTTTGAAAAATAAATAATAGATATAATTTATTATTTCCTATTCTTACTCATAGGTGTGTTGTACACATTTTACATATACATCAGTTATGGAGAACATGTAACTGATTTGCATACGCCCTTGTTTGAAATAATCTAGTTTAATTTTATAAAATAATTGTAACAAATTTCAAATGCTAATAAAGTAACGAAAAAAGTCTTAAGCACATAATGTCTTAGCCAGCAGCAAGTTGCACACAATCGTTGCAAGTATCTAGAAGCATGTAACGTTATCTGCATTACCGATCTGTGTCTTACACAACACAAATACCTAACATACTCCCGATTGGATCAGAAACAAACCGAAACAAATTTCTGATACGTATCAAAAGATTAAAATCAGACGCCTGCTAAAATACATACGTATTATATATTTATTCAATCTCAACTAAGTATATCAGTGGCGGGAAGTTTGGAAAAAATGAAACCGTGTGAACTCAAATGTAGGTATTCAAAAATAAAAATAAATAATTTTTTCATCTGTAATGAGGCTATATATACACAATAAAAAATACAATTAATATTTTACTTTTTTCTATTAGAAATAATTGCCACAAACACATTGCCGCTTATTTTATTTCAATACCTTAAGTATTTACGGAGATACCTACAATTTTTTTTAATTTTAATACCGCGCGTCTATCCGACGACACTATGTCCGCCAGAGTGGGGGTAATGCTGACCTCACAAGCGCCGGTCGTATATTTGCAGTGTATTCGCTGTGTTAATAATAATAATAATAATTTTATTCATAACTGATGAGCATTTACATTTGCTATTAAATAAGTCATACAAATAGAGAGAAATTAACAATATTATAATTCTAGTAATACAAAGTAAATATAACACAACTAGCTGACCCGGCCACGCGTTGCTGTGGTTAACCTATACTTTAGCAACATTTGTAGATTATATGAAACGTTTGGAAGTTTGACATAGCGCCATCTATTGAATACTTACTCAATCCAGTCAACAGATGCCACCATCTGTTAGAATCGTTTGGAGGTAACAGATAATTGAGACCGTCAAATAATAGACAAATAATTTGCAATAAAATAATATTGCGATCATAAATTGAGATGTAAGGTATCCTATCTTTCAAGTTGGATCAAACTGCACACGGTGTACAAATTTTATTAAAATCGGTTAAGTAGTTTAGGAGTCCATCGCGGAGGAACAACGTGACACGTAATTTATATATATATTAAGATAAGATAAGATAAGATAATAAATATAATAAGTAATAAGTAAACAAAGTTGTAAGATGTAAATCATATTGATACCTATCTATATATCTGGCATATTTTTGGATTTTAAAATTCTACTAAAATATATATTATGCATTTTTGTATTAAGAATTTTTGTAATTCTTTTTTGAATTTTTTTTAAACTCTAATTTTTTTATGTATAGGGGTTTCTATTGCAGATTTTCATAAGAAAACCCGTTGCATTTCTAAAATTCAATCCTGAACGCACCTAAAAAAGTATAAATTCATCAATCAAAAAATTAAAGATAATTTATATGGGCGCTTTTTCATTGAACGGTCTTAAACTTTTTATTTTTAGTATCAATTAAAGTATGTATAATGTATGTAGGTATTATATACATATGTAAGTACACCAATACCTCATTTTGCGTCGTGGTTACGTTCCAAAAAAACACGACGCAAAGTGAATTATGATTTTCTATAGCAAACCATGTAAAGATCGAAGATATAGGTTCCAAGGTTACAAAAGTACTACTTTTTAAAAAGAAAATTGAACAAAGTAAACATTTAAAAAACAAAAATAATATAAAATTTTATTACATACATACAAAAAAAAAAATTCAATTAAAACAAAATAAAATATTCAATTAAATTTATAAAAACCAAATAAAAATTAACCACTGTCTGATGAGTCCATAGTGGCTGTTGTCGTAAGTCGGTTTTCAAAAAATTGGTCCAATGTTTGCTGAACAGCTTTTTTTTTCAACATAAAATAAATTTCCTTGTAGCAATTGATATTCGTAGCTACCGCCTGGGACACTTTAAAACTCATTCCGCTGTCAGGATCGTTTTTAAAAAAAATCTCCATAGCTTCGTCAATCAAACACATCGCTTTGGAAATTTGTTTGGAGGTTAAATTAAAAACTCTGTTAAAATACTAAGTTAAAATTAAAGACTCGAACCCAAAACAACGCAACTTCGAAAATCTAACGACGCACAGTGAAAATTAGTACTAATTCAGCAGCGACGCAACTTCGAAAAAAAACGCAAAACGAAACGACGCAAAGCGAGGTATTGGTGTACAGCAATCCTTAGTATTTTTAATAAGTAGATATATAGTTTTTATTTTAAAATGTATGAATCTGAACCACAAACAATAATAAGTGTATCTAAAATGCATTATAATTTTTCAACATTTCTATTATTTATGTTCCGCCACTGATTTTTTAATATCTCTTACGTCAGTTTTTCTGAATAACACAAGAAACGGGAGCTTAGAAGTGACAAGTTGTATATTTCATTTAGATAACTTTTGTACCACTTGACGGTAGTTTTTCGCACAAGTTAGCCGTTGTTGTATTTACTATAGACAGCTTAATTAAAAATAGCAGAACTTTACATTTTTAATGTGACCTTTGAAACCACTGTATATTTACACTTTTGTAAACGTTGAATAACTCGTCTTTTTCACGCTCAATTACAGCGGAATATAATTAACTAGGAAAACGCGTTGGATTTCGGCGAATAGAAGATGTTACTTTGATGTTTGAAGCCTATGGCGATTTTTTGTAACATTCTTTTATATGTGTAACCAATGAAAATACTTCAAGCGTGTGTAATAATTAATTTTGAAATCATGCTCAAAACATTGAAAATTATATTCTGAATTATTAACGGTTTATTTTATTTTCAAATATATGTGCCAAACTATACATCAAGAAAAATAGAAAATATTTATTGTAAAGATCCTATGATAGCTTTCGAAATATTTTTTTTATTTGATTTATTATTTAAATAAAGTTATAATAATATGTGGATGAATATACTTAAAACAATACATACACTCCTATTATATTCAAATTATCCATAAGGTATTTATATACATAGTTAACGATTCTTTTATCTATACCTATCTATAAAAGAGTTTGTCCTTAACCACTCATTCACTCACTCACTGACTCATATATCAACGTACAGCCCAAACCCCTGGACCTAGAAACGTGCAATTTCGTAAGTCCCTTCCTTTAATGATGTAAGCACCCACTAAGAAAGAATTTTTCGAAATTCAACCCCTACGGGGTTAAAACAGGGTGTCAAAGTTTATAAAAAAAAATATTTTTTTGTTCGCATTTAATTGAAACTTATCGAACATACTCTACAATAAAAATAATGAAACAATTATTTCAGCATTTCCCAAAATTTAACCCCTAAGGTGTTAAGGGGGTTGAAAAATTTGTAAAATATTTTTTTTTTTGTATTCACCGAATGAAACATGGCACAAGTTGGTACTCTACAAGACAAATATCAGTTACGAAAATTCAACCCCTATGGAATGGGGGGGGGATACTAATAACATGGGACGGGGACGAATATGGATTAACTTATAAAGGAAAATGGCGGGGGTAGACAGGGTGTGTGTTTTTAATATGTTTATCTGTATAGCTGCTTACGTTATAATGGTAGAGTCAGGCAAAATAATCTGTATTAAAAAAGTTCGATATTCAACCCCTAATAGACAGGGGATTAGTTTTTACAATTTTTAACTAAGGTCCGAGATATTTACGTTTTTTATAGGCAATGAATAAAAATCAATATGTAATATGTCATCCCCTATCACATATGGAGGGTTCTAATTAATTTCGAAGTTTACGCGAGCGAAGCCACGGGATTCCGCTAGTTACTTATAAAAAACATCGAAAATTGTCGAACCTTTTTTTATATTTATTATAAAAGGAGGAGAATGAAACATATCATTCGAAAGGTACCATGATATAAATGTGCACAAAAAATCATGCGTTTTAAGGCAGGTCGAATTTAGATCATAGGCGATACCAGTAAATATTAAAAACTAGCGCATACTTCGTTCGCGTATATTTCGTGTAGAATTATGCTTAGGTAAGAGCTGTCACTCATAAAGAAGTAGATAAAGAAGAAGGTAAGGTAATACAGATTTCTGTTATAGTCGATAAAACAGGTCGCGACGTAGGTACATACAAATGTTACACACATTTATTTGTCTAATAATTTTTTCGGGATACAATTTTCAGAATACTAAGAATCCTATGTCCTTCCTCGCAGTGCAAGCTATCTCTGCCAAATTTCATCAAGATTGATAAAACTATTAAGGCGTTGAAAGGTAACAAACAGACAGAGAGATAGACATTCTTTCGCATTTATAATATTAGTATGTATGGAAAGGTAGATAGTATATAAAATAAAATTTTATGACTGAAAAAAGTTAAGGAATATTAATTAAGAAACTTAAGAAATTATTTTTGCCTTGTAGCAACCGATGAAGCAATAAAAACATTATATCTTCAACCAAAAATAATCTTAAATTAAAATCAGTGCACACGTAAGTACAAATACTTTTTAATTTATTTGTCGCTTAATGTACCAATGAATTGCTCTTAATTGTTTTTTAAGTACAGCTCTTGAGTGAAAAATGTACTTATTAATTGTCACTTATCGATGAATGTACATAAATTACATAATTGAAATTTCTCTTGTAATTTTACTGCATGAGAAGCATTTTTATTGCAAAGACATTAAGTGGATGCAGATTCAGCGGATGTCAGATCAAGAATGAAGAAACCTACAGGAAATATCATAAACATTTATTCACATTTATTATAATGAGATAAAAGGATGTCAACCAGTTTAGTACAAATCATTAAAGGAAACAGGAAGAGTTTATTATATTAGAGATTTTGTTTCATCATTACTAAGTATGTCAATTATTAAAATCGATAATCAATAGCTTTTTCTGCCTTTTTCTTTTAGAATATAAAAATACTTATTTTATAAAAAAAATTGGAAATTAATTAATAAATATAAAATTGTCTCATAATAAATGCTTATTTTGAAAGCAATGAATAACTTTAGTAACATAATTAATATTTTGGGTTTTAAGGGCCGAAACAGGAGACTAAAAATACGTTCAAAAATTTTTTGTGGGTACATTTTTGTATAGATCTTGACATCTAGATTAAATTAGAATTTTATTGTTTTTGATATGATTTGCTTTTAATGTATTTCGTTAATGAAAAAATTACAATAATTACTGTATAGAAATATATGTAAATTATGTATTCCTTTATTATTTGTTTATTTCAGTATATTTTTTTGACCAAATATAATCTAATCATTTTGTAAATCATACTTTTCTCTTCAGTTTACTTTTTTGTATCCCAGTACGACCATTTTTGACCGTGTTATGTAGAAAAAACATTCAGCGTTCCAAATCTGCATATGAAATTTTTTACAAGCATTTTTTACCTATTCACCTATATGTCTTCAAAGTCAAAAGTGTAATTTTGGCTTTGGTTGTAATAACTCGGTCAAGAATGGTCTTATTGAAATACAAAAACAACAAATTAAAGATAAAAGTCTGATCTACAAAATTCATTCATTAGATTCAGTAAAAAATTTATCACGGCCAGTAGAGGCTTTCCGATATTAATTATTTATTTGTATTTTTTTTATGTTAGCAAACAATTTGGGGTCAGCGAGCTTTTTTACTATCAAATTTGTCTTCAATAGACTCAAACATATGTAATGCGGTGTTTACACCGAGAAAAAAAAAACAGAAATACAGTGTTTTTATAACCAAAAAGCAATAAACCATATACATTTTTAAATACGAAGTATTTTAAAAACACGATGTTTCTGTTTTGTTTTTTCGGTGTAAACACCGCATAAGAAGACCTTTTTGTGGGCCTGATTAATTTATTAGTTGAATCTCGACTTAGAAACAAATTACAATGTATTGATGCAATAAAAAGTATTTAATTTTGTATCAACAATTTTACATTTACATTTAAAATACATATAAAGATTGAATGGTATTTTTTTACAATTGTGTAGGTTATTTTCCCACTATATGTTACGTCAGTACACTTATCATTAATATACATCAGGATTAACATTTTCTGCTAATCCTCTCTATTTGAATGCAAAGCAAATCAGTATCTAGTCAAGGAGATGGATCAGTGACAAGTGAATGATACACTAGCGCTGTCTGAAGTAATCCTTGCAGCCCACACTGACTGTTGAAGTTAGTAGAAACATGTACATGTGCTTGTATTACCTACGTCAAGACGTGGAAATGTTAAATAGCAACAGGTTGGTATTTAGATTTTGTACTATTCTTGAATTTATTATTTTTGAGGGGGACTTGAATAGATACTTAATTAAAGCAAAACTGTACATAATCAAATTAATACCATTACTGTTCGAAATGTAGTATTAAATTATAAATAACTCTTAATCAATCAATCGAATTAATCGAAACTGCAGAAGTCGAACAATTACTGGAAATAATTATTTGTATAGAAAAAAAACTATTGTGAGCTAACCAGAGTAATTTTCTTATATAGTATAATGTACTTTTACTTATTACAAATATATATATTCAATCATTGAAACTGAATCTATTATTTAAAATTGGTACATTTATTATTTGTTAAGGATATGAATGCTGATATGCTTCCATTTGTAGCTTCCTTGCCATATCAGAGGGAATAGAGGATGTAATAAATTATGTGATAAATTTTCAAAGAGGAAAACATTTTGGTTCCCAATTCAAATATCACATGATTTAGCAGTTCAAGACAAACACTTTGTAATTGGCTAAATGTTGCTAAAACTTTTTAGTTGGGTTTGATTAGTAATGGTCTCATATAAAAATCATCAAAATCGTATACAAGAGAACAGGCGGTATCTCAAAATTGATTTTTTTTTCAAAATATCTCAAGAACGACGCATGTAACGTAAAAAATTATAGAGAATCTTTTTTTTTAGAGCATTCAATTTTCTGTTAAAACATCTTTTGTAGATATTAACGTATTCCCTTCCTAAATAAAAAAAATCGTCAAATGTTTTTCAATCTTTAAAATCTAAATGTAAAAAATATACGAAAATAATAATCAGTCATGTATCAAGAAAATTTTCGAACTAATAATTTCTAATGATCTTTAAAAACTAAATGTAAAAATATACGAAAATAATAATCAGTCACGTATCAAGAAAAATTTCGAACTAATATTTTCTAATGAAATTGTATAAAAAATTAAATGTTTAACTAATGGCAGTTCATTTGATACTTTTTTGGTATTTATGTATTAAAAATTTTCGCTGACACAGCTACACAAAAAAGATTACTAACTGTTTCGAAAACCATTGTATTTTTATGTAAATTGAGGTGCTGAATCCGAATTTGAGGTCAAAATAGAACCATATTCGATTCATTTTGAAATTAACTTCAAAAAAGTCAATTTCCGATTCAGCTCTTCAAAATATATAGAAAAACATTTGTCTCTGAAAAAGTTGTGTACCTACTCTTTTTGTATAGCTATGTAATTTACTAAAATTGGTGAATTAAGCACGATGAAGCACTGTCTATTTATTTGGCAGATGTTTTTTTAAATGTAATATTTTATTCAATATTTGCACATGGAAAAAAATTAGAATAAATCAGGACACAGCTATATGTCTCAATAGGTTAAAAACATATATAAATACATCTAAATCTAGTAAACCATCTATCTTTTGACTGGGAGGTTCAAAATTTGACGTCAAGGTATTGCTACAACACGATTTTTGCAATACTCTATAACGCGATCCATGCATTAACACCACTAAGGTCGAAGAAAACAATTTTGAAAATTTTCTTGTTGACTGTAGATAATTTGAAACAGACACGCGTTGCTGATCACGACTTAACTCGAAGTAAATATTGCATCAAGTACCTTAAATCTAGAACACACCAATATAATAATAGATAACTTTTATATGTGTATGTGTAATGTGACCTTTGACTAGTGTTTGTGTGGTAGCTTTGTGTCTACTATGATAGATGATACTATCGAACCATAACTGATGTTTGACAAACGCATGGATGCGCAGTCTTTTAGATATAATAACCTTGCTGGCACAATTTCAAACAGCAATTTCGAATACTATTGAGTTCACCTGTAACAATAAAGATTTGCGCAGATGGTTTCTGGAGATTTTAGTACTTGTGATGTAAAAGTGTATAGCAATATAATTTATTTATTTATTTTATTACTTGAGCTGTACACGAGGCGGAACGATATAAGAGTTTGTTAAATCTCGTCTTATTTTTTTGAGAACTAAAATTTTTGAATTTTACAAATGACAGTCTCGTTTTGTAAAACACAGTCATGTTTGTCTTGGCCTACAGACCTTTTTATAACACATATCGTCACTTAAAATTATCTAACAACACCGCTCAAGCCATTTTGACCAACTTTACAGAAGAGTGAAAAAACCGTGTATGTTTTATATAGGCTACCGGCATGCGCGCTGTCACTATTTTTTTTAATTCTGGTCTCTTATTGTTCGAAACGTTTAGAATGTGATTGGTAGATCGATGCGCAATGAGTAACTCTACACAGAAAAAAAACTGTATTGGACCAAGAAAACCTTGTTTTGTATATAACGAAAACAATATTTTCTTAATATAAGAAACATACTCTTAATCCAACTACGTTATTCATTCGTTCAAGAATACTAGTTGGTTTGAGAGATTATTGCTTATCTTAAGAAAATATTGTTTTTGTTATATACAAAACAAGGTTTACTTGGTTTGAGTAATCCTTTCTAACAGTGTATCCAATGACATTCAAATGTAAAAACCGCTAATTTTTTACTTGAGCGATATTGTTAGATAAGCGATGATATGTATAATATTGATTTATAATGTTGTGTTAACTTTTACTTGATATTTTTGAAAATTCTTGGTTTTTTATTTGTATTATTAATAAAACGAGACACCCTGATCGTAATTATAAATTTTGACACGCGCGGTTGATTTAAGTACCATTTCGCCAATTTTCATTAAAATTTTAACACAATAAAGAAAATAGATAAAGCTACATAATTAATAAATTGCATTAAAATAATGCAAAATCTGTTTGTGTAACTGCATTTTGAATTTTGAAAATTGTCGAATTTTTATTAAAAGTTTGATTTTTGTTCGTTTAAAACATGATTATTGTAGGGAATAACTTTATGAACTTGTATAATTTAAGGTCTCTTAGTTCAATTAGGACCCATAGCTACATGATTAAAGATCTTTGGTTGAAGTATTTGATTCAAAAAAGTATATACGATTTTGATTGTTTGCATATTGAAAAAAATCGTTTATTTTGTAATATCGCAAAATAATAGTAATTTTTGGATTCAGTGTGTCCAAATTACCCTTAAAAAAGTTGTTGTCTATCCTGTAGCAAAATGGCTGTTGACCAGTGTAATCTCAAGAACTTTATTCTGTTCGTTTACGAAACCCAGGAACGTATAAGAAATATTCTAACACTACATTATTGGTATAATAGTATTGTAAGCCAATAAATCACAAATTTACAATCTAAATTCTATTGGTTTACCGAAGGTAAATATTCGAGTATCATTTATGTACATCCACTGAAATAAATCTGTTACATATGGATACATTCTTTTGTAATGTTATTTAATGATTTATAGATCGAATATTTTTGCTCATAAATGTACATTAAATATTATTTATTATATTCTATTCGCTTTCTAAATTTGTACATTTGATATTAGTTTATTTATTTTGATAATAATAGGTAAAACATTTATTGTAAAATTACTATAATATGATCTAGTCTTATATTTAATTGCACTAATATATTATTTTAATACCTTACACAAATATAGAAAATCACAAAAATCTAATTAAAAATATCAAATCTATTTAGGCTAAAAGAAGGAGGCTAATATTAGATTAGGTAAAAATATAGAAAATCACAAAAATCACTATCAATACATCAAAAATATCTAATTTTTAAATCTGACAGATCCAAATTTAGGTCAAATAGGAAGTATTATTTTTTAATGCAAAGTGATTATTTTTAGTAGAAACTATGTATTTAAAGTGGTATACTTGTAAGTTCAATATATTTGTTTGATGAGTAATTAATTTTTCGTGCAGTATATTTGTTATAAGTGAAAATAAAAAGTGTTTATTATTTAAAAAAAAGTACATTTAAATACAAGCCTATTTTAAATATAAAAAACACAATCTGAATGATAAAATAGCAGAAACACATCATTTAATCATCATTTTTTATGCTCAGGAGGTAAACTACAAATTGTTTTTATTATTCGCTGGGTGCAAAGTAGGTAGTGGGGGAAACGAAATCAATCACAGGCAATCACAGCGCACGACGTGGCGAAAAAGAACACTTTGGGTGGACTAACTGTCATTTTTAATAGGCTCGTTTTTTACTGAAAATAGAAAGATCAACATGGTTAACCCCACTATAGACTATGTGCAAGGGGGTGGAGTTAGAAATAATGTCGATGTGAGTTTTCGTGGTAAGCAACATTGTAAAATCATCGACGCCATAGTTTGAGGTTATGCTGTCAATGTAAACGAATTAATTATTTCTCTATTATACGTCATAATTGAAGAGAAAAAAATACCCAAAATAAATAATTTTCACGTACCTTTTATGCTATGCTATTTATATTATATGCAAATAGCTAAATTAAATGATATTTGTTTAATTAAAAATTTCAAGGTATTAAACAAAGATAAAAAGAGAGTTCAATCCATTCAATCCTTCTCTATTACCCGCTAGCTGCGTTAGTAGACTTCGTGCACATAGCCAATAGTCATAAATAATCGTCTAAAATGTATATATTACGATATTTTATTTAAATTATTTGATTGTTAATATGTCAAAGTCCACCCTAGTTGCAGCAGCTAGTTGGCGCTGTCATCGCGCACGCTGCGAATAATAATGAAGTCATAATTCACAATCGAAGAAAATAAAGAAAATGCATACAACAGTTTCCACATAGATGGCATTGTTATTACATTTATGACACTGTAATATAAGTTTTAAGATCAAAAGCTCTTTGATTTTGAATCGTTACAATACTTCTGTGTGTTCATATTGGTTGTTATTTATGAAAACAAGCTGATACATACATGTGTCATTTATTGGGCCAGTTAAATATTATTGCAGCTGTAAATATACATATGTCATTGATAATTGGTTGTTGTTTAATTATATTGTATATGCCTGTACGAGTATGTTCATTTATGATTTATTATTATTAGTTTTGCATGTTTCATTTTGTAGCAGTTTCGTACTGATATAAAAACGATTAGTATGTTATTACAGAATGGGTGAGAAACTTATCAGAGATGTACAAAAAATATGTATATCTTGTATAAATAGTTTATATTAATTTTAAATTTATAAATATATGAAAAAAAAATACTCAAGCCCGAGTCGAGCCTCGTACAATAGTGTTCCATATCGTGTAGTTTTTATATTTATTTGATTATTGTAACACGAATTTTATAGATTCTTAAAATTTTCAAGTATTAGCAGTTTAGAACATAAATGGCTGCAAATATACTATTATTAAATTATTTTGAATAATTTTTTTAAAATACGAAAGTGCTGATTTTCTGTTGGCATCATTATAAATATCCCCAATATTTTCATATTTTTATCACTATTTCGTTTGGAGACAAAATATTATTATTACGTTTTTTTAGAAAATTTGTTAAACGAAGATTTTAATAACAAATTCATAACACAATGTTACATTCATTTGGTACTCCACTAGCTAGAATTAATTTTTTTAATTTTTATAGCTCATATCTACATATTATTAGTTTGCCATTTACTATATCATACAAAACCAGACCTCTATATAGGACAAACTAGAAGCTAGACGGTTGTGACAGATAGACAGACAGACAAACACAGTGTTGTTTTCATAAGTGTTCTTTTTTCGAATTTCGGTACCGAACAATAAAAAAAATCCATTCAGATTTCCAAAATAAGAGATGTAAATGAGATAAAATTAATTTCAGATAAACTGAAAATAATTGGTATCCAGTGATGAACGATTACATAAATCTCAAATCTTAATAGCATACTTGTTTATTTTTTATTTTATTTACTACTCGTCGTTTCAGCGGCGCAGAATTTGTATTTTTCTAATCAAATCAATTTTTGGGAGACGAAGTAGTTTATGTCTTTACTCAGGATGTAAGCTGTCTTCCTACCAAATTTCATCAAGATCGGTTCATCGGTTGAGCCGTGAAAAGTTAACAAACAAACAGAAAGACAGAGTTATTTTCGCGTTTATAATATTACAGTATCAACGTATAGATAGTATTTTCATGACGAAATAGTAAACAAAACTTTTGCATCAGAGTATACTGGTGTATCATTTCTAGCACTTAGGTAATAGGGCCTATTACAGTTGTAACCTATAGCACGAATTCAATCTTGACTCGTTCTCGATTAGATGCGAGAATGTGAAGCGCTTTGTTAAATTGCATCCATTATACATACGTTTATGGATAAGATTATACATTCTAATATACGAAAAGAACAGTTAATAATTTAGATGTTGATTTAAACGTAATGCCAACACCCATAATTTTGTATAGCGATAAGTTGGCAATGAAATTTTTATTGTTTTTTTTTCTTTGATTACGAAGATGATGTATAGGTGAAAATGTCTTCAAATTAACCTAGATTATGCCAGTGAATGGATGTTATATTATCTTAAAATGTAAAATAGATTATTTTACCACTTTAACCTTTCCATAAATTTAAATTTCAGTAATACTGTTTCGGAATAATGTAGAATTATTTAATAACTTTGTGGTGTTAAAACAATTGGTAATAAACATATCTGAACCATTATTTGTAGGTATGTTTAATTTTACTTATTAAAAGGTAGGTTAAGCTATCTTGAATGATTAGTTGCTTAGGTATCTTATCTTAATGATAAATAAATGTCTTAATGGATAATAATACAAGTTTATAAGACAATAATCAAAGAATATAGATATAATTATATGTTGGCATTGGATTGAATTAGGTTGTGATTGATGATAAGGGTTAGATGCCTCTAACACTGCAGCCTTTGGCTTATTGTGTTCTTCATCAATTCACTCATTCAGTGAAAAGGTTTGCCGTTCTTATCAGGTTTAACATCCTTTCCACCAAGTTTTCTCTTGTTAGAGCTTCTCGATAGTTGTCTCCTGCTAGGAGTACATGTCTCCATTGAGCAAGAGCTTCACAGTCGAATATAATATGGGAGGCTGTTTCGTCCTCTTCATTACACAGTCTGCAGATGGGTTCTTCATCATAGATTCCCATTGTTTGCATGTGTTTCCGTAGGTTACAGTGACCGGTTATCATTCCTGTCACTAGCCTAATTTGTTGTCTACTTAGTTGTAGTATTTCATCAGTTAATTTTCATATGTTGGTATTACATAATACAGAATCCCATAATTAAATAGAGCTTTATGTAGTGGTCGCCAAATTTATAGAAACAATAAAAGGTTAAGTGCATGTTAGGCATGCACATGATAGGGTTCCCTAGTTATTCCTTTTTGAAATTAATTACATTTCTACAATATAAACAAAATTCTACGACATTCGTTATAATTTTTATTGGAAAGTACTAATTTTTTGCATTGATAGTCTAGAAATTAGAAGAGGAGCACTCTGATAACGACTTTGAAAGCAAATATATCGTTACTGAAGGGTTAAATTAAAAGGTCCTAAAACATTGTTTGTTGAATTTTAGGAGACCTGTCTAAAGACAAGGGAAAGTGAAAATTATTTTTAGTACACATTTCAGTATATGTGAGGTGGTTCTACAAAATATTTTTTTAAAAATCTCATCATTTCTATTTTTGGGTCATCAATCTACGTCTGTATACAACATTTCATCTAAATAAGAGTATAAAGGAGAGAAAGGGAGGGCTGCAACATACACAAGACAGACAGACCCGAACTATAAGGGGTTCTTAGTTTTCTACGGAACCCTAAAAATGGTTTAGCAGTAAAAGATTTAGAATTGATTATTGAATAATAATTTACAATAATTTTTAATAAGATATTTAGCGATTTAATTTTTAATGGCTTATAAGTGATTGATAACGGCGCAGTGTGATTATTTCTCATTTTTTATTTAAAAATCTTTCTCCAGCTCATTTTTTTATCAAATCATAACATTTCTGCACTCATTAAAAAAAATTTAATTAAGGAATAATTGAACTATACGCGTTTTTAATTGTTTCCCCCTTTTATTGTAAAGGGATGAAATAACCCCAAAAGATTCGAGTATTTTTTTTCTTTAATTATTCCTAAACGGTAAGAGATATTTAAAAAAAAAATAACAAAAATTACTCTACTCGTGTAGGTCTGTCATTTGGTACTCCAAAATTTATTAAAAGTTTTACAGACTTTTTAATAAATTCAAACATTAGTTATTATATTCATGGACTAATTCTAATAAGTTCATTGAGTAAATTTTACAGAAGACGATAAGAAAATATTTATTTTGTTCAGACTCCCTACTCCTCATCACTTTAGGCAATTGCCTCCCCTTCTATTTTGCGTAAGAATTTTATGGACGACCTCTCTAATACAAGGGGCCAACTTTTTTTAGAAATAACTATACCAGTAGTTTTATAAAATCATTATACAAATATTTTTTCATCTCAATCAAAATCTCGATTTCAAAATTTTGTAGGATATGACATATTGAATTATGTAATACATTGATATGTTTAAGATTTATAAAATCTGTTATAGAATTAATTAGCAAAACTTATGTAATGTAAATTGTTGATATGTACAAATATAATCAACAAGTAGTACAAAAAATCACCGTATAGTAACAGTTTTAATTATCCTTTTTGCGTTTGTATCATTTGCATATGAAAACATATTTATGAATAACAAAAAGCGTTAATTAGATAGGTACATATTTAAATAACTTGAAATATTTCACCCATCAATCGAGGTCGGCTGGAAATCCATCATGTATTTATCAGCTGTCTTGGATCTAGATTTAAATTTCTACTAAAACATTAGACAATATGGGACGGCCTCTGAGTTTTGATATCTTACACTGATAACCTGATTTATTCGAATGTTTCCTTACAAAATTGAAAGATCAGTATGTCTGCACGACGTGACCTTGGCTCGACCTTGACTGTGTATTTGAGAGGAGTTTATTGTGCTGTTTTTTTATTATTATTTACCTGATATTATTTATACGGTATGTTCAGCGGCGTTTTTGAACATCCACGCCCAAGGTAATTTATATATCTCTTCTTACATTTACAATAATACAGCTTGATTATTAACTCACTATAAAATATGTTCTACTGTACATTTCTTTCAATAATAGTATTTATCGTTATTTATTTTCTTCTTCTATGTTTAATTGAGGGATGTGCTAATGGGCCGATCATAGCACATCCACGTCCAAGGTAATTTATATATCTCTTCTTACATTTACAATAATACAGCTTGATTATAAAGTCACTATAAAATATGTTCTACTGTACATTTTTTCAATAATAGTATTTTTCGTTATTTATTTTCTTCTTCTATGTTTAATTGAGGGATGTGCTAATGGGCCGATCATAGCATATCCACGCCCAAGGTAATTTATATATTTTTTCTTACATTTACAATAATACAGCTTGATTATAAAGTCACTATAAAATATGTTCTACTGTACATTTTTTTCAATAATAGTATTTTTCGTTATTTATTTTCTTCTTCTATGTGTTATTGAGGGATGTGCTAATGGGCCGATCATAGCAGTTTTTAATACACATAGAATTGGGGTGTGGGTGTGATTGATTTTCTTATTGATAATCTTAAATTGTCTGTCTTCTTTACATTAATTATTAAATAATTATTCAATGAATTTATAAGTTATTTACATATAAATATTATGATTTATGATGTTGATTGTATTCTTAACTAAGTTTGTACTCTCATTATTTTCGAATTAACACGCCTTTTAAAACGAGCATTTTTTTAGATTATTTATTAAACTGTTATACCGAGGTTGAGGAGCCAAGTTCCTTGTGGTAATTATAAAAAAAAGACGAATTAATAAAGTAATACAATTTTAAATATAATTTCGTTATAAAGAGTGTCTCTAGAATCATTTTGAAACAATTAAAAGAAGATAAAAGTAATAAATGCAATAGGCATGTGGACTAATTAAAAAAAAAACTATTCTTATGTGTCTCCTATTTCCAAAAAAGACTTATTTCTGCAGAAAATAAAGGTTTAATCGCAAAAATTTACTCTTTTAAAACTAATTTCGAATTTACCTCCAAAACGCTCGCAGGTGACATATGAGAGTTATGACGTCACACTCCTTGTTAACAATAGTCAAACATTCAGAGTTAGACAATAATTTAATTATTTTGTGTGCTAGAAATTAATTCCAAAGTATATAAGCTCTTAAATAAGGTATGTACCTAATAATCTTGTAAGAGGAATTGATATTTGTCTAAAATAAAAGTCAATCACTTTTGACGTTTAGTGGTCCGTTACGTCATTTGCTCTGATTGGTGTTCCATTTAACATGGCGGATTGCTGTATTTTGCATTTTTATTTTAACAAAAAATATATTAATCTCGCTTTTAATATAAAAATAAATACATTTTTTGAATCTTTTTAACCTATTTCATTTATTAAAATCACAATTTCAATGATACTTTGATACTGGCCACATGTCTATTATAAAAACAGACAAAATATAAAGTTAAACAATTTTAGAGTGTCTCTAGAATCATTTTGAAACAATTAAGAGAAGATAAAAGTAATAAATGCAATTATCATTTTAAAAGTATTTCTTGAAAGTTGAAAATATGTAAAAAAATTGACAATGTCTTAGGCGGCTACTACACTACCAAATAAATATATCAAAGATCTTTGACAAAGATTTGATCATATATTAAATTATAAGTAATTTCATAGCCGAAACCGTCCACGAACACTTTTCAGTCGCCATTTTGATTTATCCGTCAAAAAACTTTGATTAAATATAAGAAACTGTCATTATCTATGATAAAAGAAATATTATTAAGGTAAATATTACGTAAATATTATAAAAGTTGACATATTAAACTGTCATATTTCTTTGATCAAAGAAATTTTATCACATTTCTTTGATAGTGTAATAGTAACGAAATAGTATAAATTATATTTTAAATTGTATAGAAACTTTTCGACCGTCTTCTATGTTCAAATTCCATACATGTGTGCGTTCTTGTTAATGCCTGACCTTCTGTCTATATTATATTGATTTTATTATGGGTATTAGACAATTGATATGTACTTTATTTATGTATAACTGTTTTTGTAGCTTGTTTATTTTTTCAAGTTAAAATTGGTAGTAGTTACTTCATGTAAAGAATATGATTAATCATTCTTCTATTCGTTTTTAGTTAGAGAAAGCACATGTAAGTATTTTAAGGCAAGATGAAATAAATTGAATGTTGAGATGTTATTAGCATATTTCATATTGTGTATGAGATATGAAGTATACACGTTGTAAATATTTCAATGAGTTTATTAGTGTCTTATTAAAATGAAAAGTCAAATAATTATAATAGAAAAATAAGGTTGAAATTTATGTTGCGTTTATGAAATTTATGTATTAAATGAATAAAATTTATACAATATTGAGTTTTAGTGCTTTAAATAAGAGAATAAAAATTGGAACATTGGTTTATATATTTATGTCTTATTTAGGTTCGATCTACATACATTATCTCAGTCCGGCCTCGCTCCAGTCCTATAGTAAGGGTCGATTCAGACTATCGAGCCAGTTTTGAGCCGGTCTCGCTCTAATCTATATCTATAAAAAAGTTTGTCCTTAACCACTCACTCACTCACTCACTCACTCACTCATTCATTCATATATCAACGTACAGCCCAAACCCCCTGGACCTAGAAACGTGAAATTTCGTACGTGAAATTCAACCCCTACGGAGTTAAAATAGATTGTCAAAATTTATATATAAAAATATTTTTTTTTGTTCGCATTTAATTGAAACTTATCGAATAAACCCTACAATATAAATAATGAAACAATTATTTCAGCATTTCCCAAAATTTAACCCCTAAGGTGTTAGGGGGGGTGGAAATATTTGTAAAATATTTTTTTTTGTATTCACCGAATGAAACATGATACAAGTAGGTAGTCTACAAGACAAATATCAGTTACGAAAATTCAACCCCTATGGGAATGGGGGGGGGGGAAATTTGATATATTTATCTTCATTATTTAATTGTTCATGATATTAAAAGAAATTTGGTCAAAATAATATTCAATTAAAAATGAAAGTTCGATATTCAAGCCCTAATAGCATGTGATGGGGACGAGGATGGATTTAGATATGTTTATCTGCATGCCTGTTTTAGTTATAAATGTAAATTCGGGCAAAATAGTCATCTATTAAAATAAAAATTTCGACATTCAACCCATAATGGCGGAGGTAAACAGGGTGTGAGTTTTTGATATGTTTATCTGCATAGCTGCTTAAATTAAAATATACGGTGGGTGAATTTTTGCAATTTTTAACTAAGATTCGATATATTTAAGATTGTTTATAGGTAATGAATAAAAATCAATAGAAGAAAAATGTAATGTCATCCCCTATTACTTATGGAGGGTTGTAATTAGTTTCGAAATTTACGCGAGCGAAGCCGCGGGATTCCGCTAGTCAAATATCAATAAACAATAAACAATGAAATCATTCACACTATAGGTATCGCTCAGGTTTCAGTCCAATCACGCTTCGATTACTATACTAAATATTTGACTGAAGCGAGACCGGAACGAGATCGGCTCGATAGTGTGGATCGACCCTAAAGGATGAATTTTAATTTCGCTACGAAATCATTAAAAACGGAAATACAATATCTTGTAAAACAAAAAATATATAAATAATAAATGTAACTGATTTTTTTAACAAATAAAAAAAATAATGAAAGTTCTGTTCTATTTCATTTGGCATTATAATTAAATATTAATATATATCAAATTGTTTTCCAAGGTTATAAATGTATTGTTAACAGAGAATAAAATGGTATTTAATATAAATTATCTGCTATTATGAATCTAGTTAAATGCACAAATCGAATATGTAATTTGTTAAAAACTCGATGCTAAATATATATATTATGTAACATAAATCACCAGACGTTTAAGATAAAAGGGGCGTTGTATTGAAACAAATATATATTTTTGATACAAATCAAACAGTGTCGTACAGTTGTTATTAATTAAAACATTGTTAGTGCGTTTTTGGAAAAAAATATTCTTTAATATTATATATACGAGTAATATTTAATTTTTAACTGATTAAGGAAGGTCTGGAATTTTTATTACTGACTGTACATCAAAATCAATTGTTGAATGCTTTGATTTTATGTTTTGTAATGTCAAATGAATTTTGTGACAATTAATTCTGTATAAGGGTTGGTTCGCATATGTTAGTTACATAGGTAAAATAAAAAAATGGAAAGTCATATCTTAAATCAGTTTTTATTTCATTTAAATTAAATTAAGAACAGTTTACAGCCAATTTTGAAAACTTTGAAATTAACCTTTTTAAGTTCCGAAAAAACCCTATTAATCTCACCTTGTTGTCTGTCCGTCCGTCCTTTTCACTCAAAGCTCAATAGCTCGTAAACTATATTAGCTAGGACATTGAAATTTTTACTGAATATGTAAAATGACACCCTCTAGTAAAATATATACAAATATTTTGGAAAAATATTTTTTTAGGGGAGGTGCTAAGAAGCTAAAGACAGGCAAAAAAAATATTTTTTTATACCAAGGCAAGTGGCACATCAAAATGTGTAACCAAGCTAGTGTAATTTGATCCTTATTCTTTTTTAAATATAAAAATGACCATACATATTGTACAGGTTTTTAGCAAATGTTCATATTTTAAAGTAACTGTCTGTCTGTCTGTCTGTTACCTTTTTACGGTTAAACCACTGAACCGATCTTGATGAAATTAAGCAGATAGATAACTTGCTTCTGTGGAAGTTCATAGGCTACTTTTTATCTCTAAAAATACATAATCCACGCGGAAAAATTCATGGGTAACAACTAGTATTATATGTCGGTATATAAAAATAAATAAATGTAAAGTTAAGTTTTATGAACATTGTGAAATAATGGACTCATATAACCTAATAATTTCAGAAGCTAATGATAATTAATTGTTAAAGAAATAATGAAGTAAACCTGTGAACACACCCTATGAATACGCCCCTGGCATCAAGGTTGTTACGGAGAAAGGTATAAAGTGTTGGTTTCCAATACCGGGTGCACTGTCAAACGTGTGTATAGGGTGGGCCGACGTGCTGTCGCGCCATTGATTTATCGACGCTATTGGACACCCACTCTGTAGTACATGCTTGTTGTTGTCGATTATTTTTTATATTCATCGTGATTGGTGTTTTGCTACGTCTTCCTACATTACCGGTGAATTGTGTGTTTGCCAGTTACTGTTTTGTATTGTTTCTTTGCCGTTAGTGTTGTCGATATCTAGATGTTTATTTTTGGTTTATGAGAGTAATAAAAATCAAACGTGGTGTATGTTTTTTGTGCTATTAACTGATGTAAATTTTGGATGTTAGGAAAAATATTATGTTTGATTATAGGTGTATATTGATTGTTATTGAATTTTATTATAAATAAACGAAAATTTATATTTACTACTTGATGAGTTATTGTAATGTCCTACCATATAAGTTGCGTGAAAATTATATACAGGTCGATTTATTTGCGTAATTATCAATTACATGAAACAATATGAATATTAATGGGAATTCAATGCAATTTTTTTTCATGACTTTAGAGCTACGACATTATAAAACCTGTTGATATTGATTCCTCGCTACATCGAAGATACGAGAAGCTTTGTGATAGTTTTAAAATGAGGAAAACAATTGTTCTCCGATTTCAAAATTTTAACTTGATCTTTTTGACGTTTTAAGTGCCTTTTTGATGTTAGCATAACAGAAATTGTGAAAAAATTAAAAATATATGAAAAAATTATCAGGTGCATCTTAAGAAAAATTATGAACTAATATTTTTTAGTAAAATTATATAAAAATTAAATGTTTAGCCAATTTATACTTTTTAGGCATTTATTTAAATTTATTTAATATAACTACTTTTGGTGAATTTTGCACAAGGAATCATTGTGCATTTACTTGGCAGATGTTTTTTTTTTCATACAAATCCTGAGCAATAATTAAATTATCATTACAGTTGGTAAAAAAACAATAAGAGTTCTTTAGGGCACATACTCATACAACAAAACTTATGCAGTTATCTTGAATTAATTTTTGAATTCTGTGAATAAACTCTGTATTATTTTAATTGTCAATTATAGTTGTATGTACATCATTTTATAGAGTTGTTTTCTTAACTTAAGATTAGATAAAATTTTGTTTATTGCATTTTATGAATATTAGTCAAAATAGAGTGTAGTGAAGTAAAATGTCATGACTATATGGTGGAAAAAACGATTATACAATCCCACTTTCTCTAAATCGAAATTACCTCAAAAGAAAATACATAAAAAATTTATAATATACTTCTAAACAATCACAATATTACAACGAATAAATAAATATCAACATATTGTAATTGTAATGAAATATAATCGCATCTTTAGAGGAAGAAACAGCCTACAATATATGTGACACCTATGTATGTATAATTTCAATCATATAATAATTAAAAAAATAATGCCTGCTATTATTATCGAGCTAACAAAATATTTGCTAGCTAGCAAAACACCTTCAAATGGGGTATAAAACCTATCTGATAGTTCCCTTGAAGTTTCATAAAGTGTTTTGCGCACGCGTGGTAAGTAAACACCAACGGTATTAAAACAGTGGTGATATTGTGAAAATTATTTTGTACAGTCAGAATCTCCAACTGTGTTATTTTAAGTTGAATTTCAAAACCAAATTCATAGATAATAACACATAATTAATACATCGTTGAAAATGCTTGCTAGCTAGAAAATTTTGTTAGCTCATTTTCATAATACCGGACATATTATTGTTTCATTTCAGTTTTGAAGATTTAATTAAATATAATATTTATAGTATTTTCATAGAATTTGTAAAATAATATAGGAACTATTCTAAAGCTTTAAGTTTACAAGTAATTATAGAAAAAGATAATATCCGAACGCAGCATAAATAATAATTTGTGTAATTATATATTGACCGTGTTAGGTATTAAAACGGTGTAGTTTCATTTTAAATCTATTATTTGTAATTTTATTACTATTGTTTATGGTTTCAATAAAAGTGACAAAGCAGTTGCTAGATGTTGTTTGCACGTAAATGTCCAGTTTTATTGCACAAAAATGATAAAAACGCTTATCGTGATTCGCGATCGCCTAGTTCGAAAGAAATGCAAGTAAACATATAAGCACTAAAGCTATTACGTTATATTTTATTGTTTCTGATCATTTTTACTAGATATTTTATTGGTATCTATTTAGAAAATGCATTGATGCAAGTGCTGTTTCATAAAATAGTACTTACATTATTTATTTTTAATGATTTTAATTTATAGTATCTAAAAAATATATTTAGAGAATATCTGTTGATACGAGGAAGTACGAATTTAGTGTTTCTTAAATCTCAATATTTCTTTAAAAATTTCAAAAATTTTAATTTTAATAAAAACATGTTTTGTTAAAAAAAATTAAATAAAACAATTTAAAAAAAAACATCTGCACGTAAATGCATAGTACTTTGTCGTGCAAAATTCACCAAAAGTAGTTAATTATTGAATAATTTAATTAAATAAAAACCTAAAAAGTATACAGATAAATTAGCTGGCTTTGTGTAATCATTTAATTTTCATAAAATTTTACTAAAAAACTTTAGTTCGAAATTTAAGACGCACCTAATATTTTTTTTTGTATATTTTTAATTTTTTAACAATTTCAATCTAAATCTAAATTTTTCTGCTATGTTAAAGACATTTAAAACGGAAAAATGATTTTTAATTTATATGTCTAGGTAAACGTAGTAATTTGAAAAAAATAACGTTATTTTTTAAAATAAATATTGAGATAAATCTTTGAAAAGGAACATTTCACAATAAACATTGTGGTGACCTATATAATAGGAAAATGAATGCTCTACAAAAAAAATTATAAAATTTTCACGTTACATGATTGTGTCTTTCTTGAGAAATCTTCAGAAAATAACTCAACTAATCAACCAAGTTTCATTAATATCGTTTCAGTGATTCATGTCACAGACAGATAGACACGGAACAAAAAGTGTTTGTCTTGACCTGAAACGGAAAGATCAAGTTATTTTGTTCTTATTTTAAAACGATCACAAAGTTTCTCGTATCTTTGATATTGCGAAGCAACAATACTATGCCATTTAAAAATATTCATTTTCATGTCAATTTAATTTTTATTATTAATTAATAATGTATAGAAACAATAAAATTAATTAATAATTGAACATTGGAGAAAAATCAATCTATATCTATAAAAGAGTTTGTCCTTAACCACTCACTCACTCACTCATATATCAACGTACAGCCCAAACCCCTGGACCTAGAAAAGTGAAATTTCGTAGGTGCCTTCTTTTTATGATGTAAGCACCCACTAAGAAAGGATTTTTCGAAATTCAACCCCAGGGGGTAAAACGGGGTGTCAAAATTTGTATAAAAAATATTTTTTTTTGTTCGTATTTAATCGAAACTTATCATAAATATTCTACAATACAAATAATGAAACCGTTATTTCAGCACATCCCAAAATTTAACCCCTAATATGTTTCCACCCATAATGACGGGGGTAGACAGAGTCTGTGTTTTTGATATGTTTATCTGCATAGCTGCTGAAGTTATAATGGTGGAGTCGGACAAAATAATCTGCATTAAAAAAATCGATATTCAACCCCTAATGGTGGGAGTAGACAGGGGTAGGTTTTTGCTATTTTTAACTAAGATCCGATATAGGTATTTGCGATTTTTTATAGATAATGAATAAGAAACAATATAAAAATTTTTATGTCATCCCCTATCACGTATGGAAGGTTGTAAATAGTTTCGAAATTTACGCGAGCGAAGCCGCGGGATTCCGCTAGTATTTCATAAAAAATTTTCAATGGAACATATTTATGTTGAATGAAATTTTTTTGTATCAAAAATAAAAATTATTAAAACTAATATTAACGTAAATACGAATCTTCAAAAAAAGTTAAAAAACATCTATTTTTGTCTGTTATTAAAAAAATGTGGAATACATTTAACAGATTATGGGATATGATTTTCTGAAATAAAATGTAAAAAACAACGTATAATAGAAGTTTACGATGTGTAAGTAATTATTTATTTATTGTAAGTAAATTGTAGGTATGCGTTAGATTATTTACTTATCTGTTAACGATGTATCAAGTATTAATAAAATTAATGTTTAATAATCATAAAAGTTTATATAGTCTACAATAATTATATATCTTTTACTAGATAATTCTATAAGATAATCTGATTTAGAAAGTTTAAACAATATTAGTATTTCACAGTTAATTAATGCATTAAAAAAACGACAAAAAAATAAATATAAGTAAGTCTATTATGAGAACACTCTTGTGCCAAAATCTGTCGCGAATAAATTAAAATTAAAATACAAGAATAAAACTTAATTGAATAGATAAAAATCAATTGATACGTTATTATATATACATTTCACACGAATACATCCAAAAAAGGTAAACTATAATTAGTACAGTGGTGTCGGATATACTTTTATTTCTTAATTAGAATTTTCAATAACAACGGAACATATGAATAAGAAAAAAATATGATACTGATACTTATTAAAATATACATAACAGAATAATTAATTAGTTGTATTATTAGAAGAAAGATGGCGCCATATACATACGAGTATATAAAAATAGCACTCGTGATACATACTGACATCCATTTTTTTTTAATTTTGCCTAAGACAGCAGTGGAATATTTAGTTTGATCTAACCTCACTTAACAGTGGTTTTAAATGTTCTGAGGTTGCAATACATTAAATTTTTGTAAATTCTTTGTGGTGAATACATATTTGTGGTATATGCTATGTATAATTACTTTAATATTGGTCACTACACAGTAAAAAAAAATTCGTAAAATTTAACACTTAAATGAGTGTTACTGATTTTTTTACACGCAGTGAGTGTTACTTTGGCTCGACTTTTTATTTTTGAAGAAATAACACACTTGCATGTTAAAAGTAACATACGAGAGTGTTAGAATTAGTCCGGATGAGCTCGTCAATTTTAACACATTAAAATGTTGTTTGTAACACTTGTAGAGTGTAAAAAATTTAAGGTTATATTAAGACTATCAAATTGTCACAGATGAAATTTCATAGTACTTACGTTTTTTTTTTTTATAAATAACAACACCAATTTTATATTAAATAATAAATTAATTAATATAAATATTAACAATATTTTCAAGGTCAAAAGAAGATTTAATATTACACAATCACATCACTGTACATCACTGGGTTGTAGAATAGGTTATATTCCCGCGCATTGTGCCGAACGACGCCGAACTTGACACGCGCTATGTGTTAATTCAACACTTTTTATGTGTTATTTATGAACGTACTAACACATTCGCTGTGTTACATTAACATTTAAAAATGTTATTGATACTTGTCACTGTTTGGAAAAGATTTTTAACACAAATTGTGTGTTGATTTTAGAGTAACATTCATAAAGTGTTATTTGAATCTCTAATAACATTTTAATGTGTTAACAATTGAGTCGATGAAAGTACACTTGCCTCGTGTGTTGATTCAACACACAAAAATGTGAAATATTTGACACGCAAATTTTAACACTCATTTAAGTGTTAAATTTTACGAATTTTTTTTTACTGTGTAGGTATATTATAAATTAAAGTGCTACTTTTTATATTTAACACCTTGCAATCGGTCTCCAATCGGCGGGAAAGATAAAGCTCGTAATTTTTGTCTGAGACAAATAAACCAAAGAAAATTTTAATTTTTAGATATATTTCTTCTAGGTGAAACCCAAAAAATTGTAAAATAAAAAAAAATCAGGTTTAAAAAAAACATGTGCTTTTTGCAAGAAAAAAATCATTTCAACTTGCTAAAAAAATTGTTTAAAATTTTTGTTTCATTAATCTTTTTAGTTCAAATTAATTTAAAACTGAAGACAACAAGCTTAGGTTCATTTTGATTGGTCATTTAGTTTTCTTGAAATCGCGCCTGCTAGTTTAGAAAAATCATAAAAATGATAACTCGAGAAAACGTGTTTCAAAGATTACGGTCAGAAAAAACAGAATTGTACTATAACATACATAGCTTGACGCGGTGCTTATACAAATTCAAAATATTGTTTTAGACGATAATTAAATCTTTTCAGGTACATTGTTCGGATTTATTCGACCGAGGAGAGGAGCGAGCGCTCGTATTCCTGCTCGACACCCCACTGCGTTTAGTGCTATATCTTTGAAAATATTTCGAATTGGTCTATAAAACTTTACAGACATATTCTTAGATATATTAAGAAGATATTTAAGCAATCCAAAAATAGATTTTTTGAGCCTCAAGAGGATCCCCCCTTAATCATGTTTTGATCTTAAATTGAGAATTTAAAACTGATCGATATTGATTGCAAATGTACCAGAATGTACTCAGATATTTGTATCTTAAGAAATACGTATTGAGAAATTTAAAAAGATGTTATGATAATTTTTGGAATTAAAAAACAAAATAAAATGAGAAATTCCATTTCGACACACATGAATGATTGATTTTGGCAATACTCTCTCCTACACTGCGAGTAGTTGTTATGTATAGACTGTCACAATTAATTACAAATGAACAGTAACGCATAAGTGAATTTGTTCAAGAGAGGAATATCAATGTTAGATATGCATGTCTCATGTATATACTTGATAAGATATAAAGGTAATTATAATTAATAATAATTAAAATAACTATGCTAGATAAGAATTTTCTATATAATATGAATGTAAATTAAATGCATTTTAAAATAATAAAAAAAATTTATCGACACTTTCTATAAAATTAGAAATAACTAGTTGTTTATTGATTGATTATTCTTGGATTAATTATAATTAATAATTATTAGAATACTATAAAGATTGTGACAAACGGTTATATTTTTTATACAATCATTACAAATATACCTACTCATAATTCGATGGACTCAATTCGATTGTCTGAATAAATATTTTAGATTTTTTGATAGTTTTTTAAAATGTTATCACGAAAGTAAATATGTATGTATACTTATACATATAACTTTGATAATAAAAGGGTCTTGCTAAATCACTAAAATAATTTGAACTATATCTATAATATGAAGGGTACACGGGAAAAAGAAGCTAACAATAAGTCAAAAAATCTAGTTTTGAGTTATCGCTGTTTTAAGATAGGTATCTTGTATACTTTTACACTAAAAATGATATCTTTAAAATTTTATTTTACGAAATTTAGCAATTTTTTCCCCTTAATGCATATGTGGCTCGAAATGTACCTAGATTTGTCACTAAATGGCGCTGTTATCTTAATTCGACTAAAAATTGACTTAACTTCTTTTTCCCGTGTACCCTTCATATTTAAAATTTGAACGACTCATACAAAGAAAATTTTCAATTAATATTTTTTAATAAAATTATATAAAAATGAAAACAAAAAAATGTATTGATTAATACATAGAAGATGTGAATACAGAAATTTTTGTAATTGATATTTCTGATTATAGAATTAAAAAATAATAATTTGATTTTAACCCTTAGCTACCACTGTGGGGTGCAAGGCGCCCCACATTGTTTCAACTTCAATGTAAGCTATTTAAATTTTACAAAGTTTTCAATTTTTAAATATATTAAATATTGTATATTTTTTTAAATAACCGATTGGAGTGCATTCCGTATCGTTCGAAGATGATAGAGGAATTTTATTGAATTAAAATATTCAATAGCTTACGAGTAGTTAGCATTTTAGTGTCTGGGGTACGAGGTGACCCCAGTGTGGCAGGTATGTTATTCTGGAGAAGTGGAGCAGCTAAGGGTTAAAATCTATTTATACGTTGATTTAACATTTTACAAAACATATTCTATTTATATCTTGTAGAACAAATATTTAACATGTTTTTATGACAGCAGTTTACTGAGCATGTGTGACGCCAATGTATGTTTGTATTTGTTTAATAAATATCCCCCCAAGCAAAATCACCTACCTCACAAGTAATCAATATATGTGACGCTAATCGTTTTTGACTGATGGAAATCTAGATCAGAAATATCCAGCATCGTAAAATATCTCCGGCTCACGGAAATGTAAACTTATGTTGGCATATTTCCGTCCTCAAGTGAAAGAAGCGTGTTTTACATACACAATACACAATCTAATGTTAATATTAACTTTGAGTGATTAAATAGTAAAGAAAATAGAATGATACTGTATTTAAAGTAATATAAATTACATTACAATTGAATCGGTGAGTGAAAGAACAATACAAGTGCCAAAAATGGCAATTTTAAGTGAGATAGGCAAAATGTTTAAAATTCATAGCTCTATCACATAGCAAAATAATAATACATTGACCAACATCGTACGTGCGACGGGGGGTACTTCAATTTTTTTTACAATTACTTTTACCTTACTTTTCTGACGTAATCCTCGAATTTTACTACCATATTATTTCTTGGAAAGTCAAAAATGAAGATTCTGAGTAAAAATTACAAATATTTTTTTTTGTAAAATAATAAAAAATAAAATAATAAAGCCGAAAATAAAGTAATAAAAAAAAATTTGCTATTTTTTTTAATTGAGTGAAAGAACAGTATAACTGCCGGTCATTTCTTTTCAAATATCTTTTTTTGCAATTTTTTTTTAATTTATTTATGTACGTATTATTATCGGTTAACATAAGTTCTATAATGTCACAATACATAATTAGACCAAATAACCCATGGTTCTCCTTTAAAACAGTTTTTTTCGTTTTTCTCAAAATGGTCATTTTGAAGATATATCGTTCTTTCACTCACCGATTCAATTGCATTAGACTGTTTTGAATCAGGTGTTATCCAGGTATATAAGTTTTAAATCTACTAAACTTTGTTTTACATATCGTTGAACCGTCAATATTTCTTGAATATTTTTCTAAAGGTTAGAAGGAGTATACCGAAAAAATAGATCAAAGGGTTCCGTGAGTCGACAAAGTTTAAAGAATACTGATGTAGATAGATCAGTTGTAGCCAATCTGCGGTCGTTCTACTCCAATAATTCAACGTACATATATTGCTAAATGTTACATGCAAATATAATTTGTACAATCTATTGGAATTGTTTATTTTTTATAAAATCTACAGCCCTATATGAGTAATCATATCTCAATAATTGACAATGAGGGAAATTTCTGTTGTGGCTTTTGCCATGATCGGTGTTTATTGTAATATGAGCAGAAGAGAAAATATTTATCTAAATATCTTCCTTACCAAAAAAAAAACAAGTTTCATTAATATCGGTTATAGTGGTTCATGAGTTATGCGTGTGACAAGGATTGGGAGACAGACAGACAGACAGACACGGAACAAAAAGTTTTTGTCTTGACCTGAAACGGATAGATCCGGTAAAATTTAAAAAATCGGAGAACAAATTTTTTTTCTAGTTTTAACACGATAACAAAGCTTCTCGTATCTTCGATATTGCGAGGAAGCAAAAAGAGTTTGTCTTGACCTGAAACGGAAATATCAATTGAAAATTTAGAAAACGGAGAACGTATATTTTTATCTCTTTGAAAAATGATCACAAAGTTTCTCGTATCTTTCAGATATGGTGAGAAATCAAAATCTAGGAAACTACAAATATTTATAATTTTCTATTCTGGCAGAGTATTATAAACAATACGTATTAAACTTACAAGGAAACCTTTCCAAGTCGAAAATTCGTATCGAGTTTAAACTTTGTATATAGTTAGAGGAGGTCAAGATAAGAAAAAAATTATCTTAGCTGTGGTAAAACGGTTTAAGGGGGTGAAACACCCCTATGAAAATTTTCAAAATAATAATATTTTTTTCAAATAACTCTGAAACTAATGAAAATAATAAAAAAATCTACAATACAAAATTTTCATGATTTTTTATGCTCATTCGAATGGCGATAGTCAAAATTCGAAAAAATTAAAGCTATGAAATGTGGGGGTTAACGGTTCAATTTTTTCGAATTTTAACTATCGCCATTCGAAAGAGCATAAAAAATCATGAAAATTTTGTATATTGTAGATTTTTTTAAATTTTCATTAGTTTCAGAGTTATTTGAAAAAATATGATTATTTTGCACATTTTCATAGGGGTGTTTCACCCCCTTAAACCGTTTTACCGCAGCTATGATAAATTTTTTCTTACTTTCCTTGACCTCCTCTAACTATATACAAAGTTTAAACTCGATACGAATTTTCGACTTGAAAAGGTTCCCTTGTTAGACGAATTGTAGGCGAATAACCATTCGATTTTATTTTACATATAAATTTCAGACTTCAAGGAATAACCTGTGCCTTGTGATTTCAACCCGTTCATACGACTTTATAACTAATAAAACCATGAAGTTTCGATTATATTCCACAGACAATGTAACATATATAACATAAAACAACAACAAAAACCCTCTGTGTTAATTCCGACAGTCGTAAATTGTACAACTTGATATTTTTGTCACGTAGTCAGGTGGCATACCGTATAAGAGCGATAATTAGAGTGAAGTACAAATAAAATGTTTGTTGTAGTAACCAAAAACGGATCCCGTCAATGAATGCATCTCTTGCAATATTCATACCCTGAGTCTGGATACTTTGGAATTTTCAATCAATTTACTACATTTTCTGTTTTCTTAATTGTCAACAAAGATTTAATGTGGAGTAATTGGATGGATGCTTATAGGATCAGGATTATGTTATTTTTATTATTATATTACTGGGCGGAAATCAAGTGTACCCCTCCCTCTAAAAAAGTTAATAGGGTTTATTTTCTGTACTTTAGACGGGTGTCACCCTTTTTTATTTTTTAAAGATATAAAGATATCGTGATCTATTTTTTATAAATTAGAAAGTTGGCTCTATTTTTTACACAATAAAAATGTAAATAGGCTTTATTTTTTAACATATGAGAAGGGTGTTATTTTCTCGATGGTGTCACACGGAGTAGACCTCTCCCGCCCCCATAGCGATGCCACTATAATTATTTATATAATTTTAAATAGTATGAAAAAAAATTGTCATTCAAATAATAATTTCTTTGCACTTCCAAATAAATAAAATCGTTCACGCGAGGAAAAGGGGTAGTTATTACCCTATTACAGGTGTTGTTTGTGGGTTTAATGTATTTTTGACGTCAGATTTAGATTCAGTGTCAAAAAACACATCGAAAATGTATATTTGTATAATGAAAAAAGGTTATGTACTATTTAAAATAATATTTTTTCGAATTTGAAATTTTTAACACGGGCTGTTCCCTTCCCGGCCGGAAAGCCAATATATTGGCTCACTCCGTGATCGACTCTTTGCCTATGATCAATGATATAAAATACCTTTTATATCAGTTTTCTGAGGGCGAAATGCTCCCTGAAATCCCGACAATCTACACAGGTAGAAAGGTTTACTTGAGCCAAGTACCTAACCTTGTTTTGTATATAACGAAAACAATATTTTCTTAAGATAAGAAATATATTCTTGAACCAACCATAGTTTTCTTGGACGAAGAAATAATGTAGTTGGATTAAGAGTACTTTTCTTATATTAAGAAATTATTGTTTTCGTTATATATAAAACAAGATTTTCTTGGTCCAATACAGTTTTTTTTGTGTGTAAAGGTTAATCAAAATAGAATTTGTGTATAAATATTCATTAACATAAAGTAACGACAATGAAATAAGCACCTACCGAGTTGCGAACATAATAACTATATTAAATAAAGTAATAAGCAGGGATATGCAAAAAGAAAATAGCGTTATAATTAGAAAATGATGCGTGTTGAATTAAACCAAGTGTAGAAAATTCAAACGCAAAGTTGTTATTATAATATAACAGTAATTAAATAGCGATATATAATCAAGAAGTAGAGAAATCATTCACAATTTTCAATTCGAATGAAACAGCCTTTACACAGCATTGATACATTTCATAAAATAAATTAAAATAAATTGGAAACCTCAAGTCTAAGTCCTTGGAAACATGAGTAACTTGTCTTCCTTTTAATGCAGTTTTTTGCCTTTTAATGAATTTAAGTGTAGGTATATTAGAAAAATGTGGTTTTTATAGATCATTTCGCTTTGAAATTTTAAGTAACTTGACGTTTCAACCGTTAGTTTGTGGTTTTTGTCAGAATTGAGCAAATTATAGCTAATTCAAATCAACAACTGTAAAAATTCTAAAATTTAGGTACCTATTATTTTTGAAATCATTAGTAATTTGTATATATTTTTTATTTACTTAAAAAATAAAAATAAATCTATCAAAAATAACATTTTTTTAATCATAATTTCCCTTAGGCTTTGCGCAAGTACATATTTTTGAAAAACTTTATACGAGCTTGCCTTAAGGGGGATATCCACTGTGACGGGTCAAAAAATTGTAAATGTTTGGGAATTTTTTTGACGATTATAACTAATTATTTTTGAATCAGGTAAAAGACGTTTTGTTAAGTATATATTCAACTTATTTAATATCAATTTTTATTAAAAAATATTAAATATTTACAAAGTTATGAGCCTTGATGTGACGACCAAAAAAATATTTTCTCTATGGTCGACTCGAAATTTCGAGAAGGGTTATATGAAAAAAATAAATAAAAATTTTATCAATATCTATATGAATGTAGCTATCGTTGCACGTAGCCGTTTTTTTTTATTTTTTTTTTCACAAAATGTCGATCGTTTGAATTTTTTTTTCATTTTTAAGACCTATTTTTTTTTCATTAGAGCGGTTTTAAAAATAGTAATTATCAAAATTTCAAAAATCGGCTACGTGCAACAATAGTTACTACAATTACGAAAATTATTTAAAAAAAATGAAATCGGTTCATTAGTCTTTGAGGAATCGTGTCGACCAGGTCGAAAAATGTCATTCCGAGATAAACGTGTTTAATGTTTTTGTTATGTCATAATCGGCCGTGCTACATCGTCTCACTAAATTGACTGTAACTCCGTCAATTTTCAAAATTTAAACTCAATTTTTTGTATACATATTTATGAATATGTAAACTTCATAAAAAAATCTATAAAAAAATCTTTTTTTTCGTCACAGTGGCTATCCCCCTTAAATCAATATTAATATTAATTTACAGTTAATGATCATAGTGGGTATATATTATATATATACTCGAATAGATTTAAAAATCTAAAATATTTATAATGTACAGTCAGAATTGACCGATTTACCTGTATGTAAATGTATTATTGTTCTCAATATTCCTTATTGATAACAGTTAAGTAACTGTTAACTTGTTTAATGTAAAACTAATTATCCCCCATCAATTAAACAAATCAATTATATAAATCAATTTTCAATTAGCTCTCAATAAAAACATTCAGTTCAGAAAACTATAAATTATTCACAACACAAGCACATACCATTTGTCAACTTCAAAACACAGTTTGGATTAGTTGTGCATAAAATGTAAAATAATTTTTTTAAACACTAAAATGCATTCCATTTTTCCAAATTCTTATGTAAAGTAAGAGATTTTAGTACATTGGCAATATGTAAATTCACTTACCATTTACAGCTACCGGTAGCACATAATTAAAATGATTTATTCAAAATGTTTTTTATGAGTATATACACAGATGTAATGTCCAGCATTAATAATATTGATTCCTAATCGTCGTATAATTTATGTCTTTGAATTGATTTTTGCCGCAGGGTAATAAACATACTGTCACTTTTACAAAACTCCATTGACATTATCCGTACTGAATATATTGAATTTTGTTTTATAATTAAAAATACTTCATTTATGTTAACATAATAAAAGGCTATGTATTAATTCTTTTTGTATGCACTTTTAGAGTTTTCATTGAGTAATTTTTTGATAAAGTAAGGATATTTGGAAAAGTATCAAAATGTTCCTATCAGCAATTTTTGTTATTATATTTAGAAATTATTTTCTTTTCTTTTAATGGTCTCTTAAATTTTTTACTAATTTAATTAAATAATCTTAAAATAAGTGCAAAAATCAGTGGAGGGGGGAAAAGCGTGATAATATGTGACGAGGTGGGGGAAGGGGTCCTTACTGCCGTGACGTGATATAACGTTTGAAACACTTAGGTATATGTACCTACATCAATTTTTTGTATTTATATACAAAAAACTATAGATTTCATTTTTCAGTCACGATATAAAGGACATTATTTTTAATGACCAACTTTGACAATTTCTAAACCCGTAAACGTCAAAACTGTTTTTATATATAATTATTCAATCAATAATAAGTATTAACGTGGTCACGTGATCAATAGTTTTTATTTTAATAACTAATGCAGTAAAATAACAATAATTTGGTATTAATAAAAAAATCTATATGATTAAATGAAAATATTTAGATATTATTTTTATATTTTACCAACTAATAATCACTCATTTGAGGAATGGGTCCAAGATTTTTGACGTTGCAAAAAATAAGACGCAGCGTCACAAAGACGGATAATTGGGTCAAAAATGTATGAATTTTGCGTAACGTATTTTATGGATAGTTTCATAAAATTTAATTAATTTAAATAATATGTATCAAGATAATTATCAACTAGGGGCTGTGCCCCTGGGTGCTTAGCGCCCCAACCCCCTTTCACGCCATATTTTTTACACAAATTTACTCGGGTCTGCGATTCTCGTATGTCGTATTAATGAATGATAAAAATACGAACTTTATTTATATTAAAATAATTATTAATGTTTTATTTCTAACTACTTTTAATAACAAAAACTTTTAAAAGCTACTCATTTTCATCATAAAACCCTAACAAATAATTGAAAAATAAGAGCCAACAATACGAAGATTTTAATGCATGATAGAGAATCGAACATAAATAATTATTTTAATATAATTATTTATGTTTATTTCCGGCTATTTTTTTATAAAAAAAAATATTTTTATATCTACTCATTTTCTTCTCTATTTTTCACTTTTCATAAAACCATAACTAATAAAAGAAAAATAAGAACCGACAGTACGGAGATTTTAATGAATGTTAGAAATACGAACTTCAATTAGATTGAATTAATTTTTTTTAGTTTATTTCCGACTATTTTTAATAAAAAATTACTTTTAAAATCTACTCATTTTCATCAATATTTTCCATTTTACTTAAAATGTTGACAAATAATTAAAAATTAATGACCGACAATACGGTGACTTTAATGAATGATAGAAAAACGAACTTTAATTATATATTAAAATAATTATTATTGTTTTATTTCTAACTACATACTTTTAATAATAAAAACTTTTAAAATCTACTCATTTTCATCTCTATTTTCCACTTTTCATAAAAACCTAACAAATTATTGAAAAATAAGAGCCGTCAATACGAAGATTTTAATGCATGATAGAGAATCGAACATAAATAATTATTTTAATATAATAATTTATGTTTATTTCTGACTATTTTTAATAAAAAAATACTTTAAAAAGGTAATCATTACCATTTCAATTTTCCACTTTTCAAAAAAATTTAACAAATAACTGAAAATTAACGGCCGACAATACGGAGATTTTAATGAATGATTGAAATGCGAACTTCAATTATATTGAAACAATTATTTAAGTTTATTTCCGTAAATTTTTTTACTAAAAATTACATTCAAAATCTACTCATTTTCTTCTCTTTTTTCAAATTTTCATAAAACCTTAACATATAATTAAAAAATAAGAGCCGACAATACAGAGATTTTAATGCATGATAGAGAATTGAACCTTAATCATATTAAAATATTTTATTGACTTTATATTTGACTATTTTTTATAAAAAATTACTTTTAAAATCTACTCATTTTCATCTCTATTTTCCATTTTTCATAAAACCTTAACAAATAATTGAGAATTAAAAGCCGACAATACGGAGATTTTGATGAATGTTAGAAATACAAATTTCAATTACATTGAATCAATTTTTAAGTTTATTTCCGACTATTTTTTATAAAAAAAATATTTTTAAATCTACTAATTTTCTTCTCTATTTTCCACTTTTCATAAAACCGTAACTAATAACAGAAAAATAGGAGCCGACAGTACGGAGATTTTAATGAATGTTAGAAATACGAACTTCAATTAGATTGAATCAATTTTTTTTAGTTTATTTCCGACTATTTTTAATAAAAAATTACTTTTAAAATCTACTCATTTTCATCTCTATTTTCCATTTTTTATAAAACCTTAACAAATAATTGAGAATTAAAAGCCGACAATACGGAGATTTTAATGAATGTTAGAAATACGAACTTCAATTAGATTGAATCAATTTTTTTAGTTTATTTCCGACTATTTTTAATAAAAAATTACTTTTAAAATCTACTCATTTCCATCAATATTCTCCATTTTACTTAAAATGTTGACAAATAATTAAAAATTAATGACCGACAATACGGTGACTTTAATGAATGATAGAAAAACGAACTTTAATTATATATTAAAATAATTATTAATGTTTTATTTCTAACTACTATAACAAAAACTTTTTTAAAATCTACTCATTTTCATATCTATTTTCCACTTTTCATAAAACCCTAACAAATAATAGAAAAATAAGAGCCGATAATACGAAGATTTTAATGCATGATAGAGAATCGAACATAAATAATTATTTTAATATAATTATTTATGTTTATTATGACTATTTTTAATAAAAACATACATTAAAATGGTACTCATTTCCATTTCTATTTTCCACTTTTCAAAAAAATTTAACAAATAACTGAAAAATAATGGCCGACAATACGGAGATTTTAATGAATGTTTGAAATGCGAACTTCAATTATATTGAAACAATTATTTAAGTTTATTTCCGTAAATTTTTTTACTAAAAATTACATTCAAAATCTACTCATTTTCTTCTCTATTTTCAAATTTTCATAAAACCTTAACATATAATAGAAAAATAAGAGCCGACAATACAGAGATTTTAATGCATGATGGAGAATTGAACCTTAATCATATTAAAATATTTTATTGACTTTATATCTGACTATTTTTAATAAAAAATTACTTTTAAAATCTACTCATTTTCATCTCTATTTTCCATTTTTCATAAAACCTTAACAAATAATTGAGAATTAAAAGCCGACATTACGGAGATTTTAATGAATGTTAGAAATACAAATTTCAATTACATTGAATCAATTTTTAAGTTTATTTCCGACTACTTTTTATAAAAAAAATATATTTTTAAATCTACTCATTTTCTTCTCTATTTTCCTCTTTTCATAAAATCGTAACTAATAACTGAAAAATAAGAGCCGACAGTACGGAGATTTTAATGAATGTTAGAAATACGAACTTAAATTAGATTGAATCAATTTTTTTAGTTTATTTCCGACTATTTTTAATAACCATAACTAATAAAAGAAAAATAAGAACCGACAGTACGGAGATTTTAATGAATGTTAGAAATACGAACTTCAATTAGATTGAATTAATTTTTTTTAGTTTATTTCCGACTATTTTTAATAAAAATTACTTTTAAAATCTACTCATTTTCTACAATATTTTTCATTTTACTTAAAACGTTGACAAATAATTAAAAATTAATGACCGACAATACGGTGACTTTAATGAATGATAGAAAAACGAACTTTAATTATATATTAAAATAATTATTAATGTTTTATTTCTAACTACTATAACAAAAACTTTTTTAAAATCTACTCATTTTCATATCTATTTTCCACTTTTCATAAAACCCTTACAAATAATTGAAAAATAAGAGCCGATAATACGAAGATTTTAATGCATGATAGAGAATCGAACAATAATTATATTAAAATAATTATTTATGTTTATTATGACTATTTTTAATAAAAACATACATTAAAATGGTACTCATTTCCATTTCTATTTTCCACTTTTCAAAAAAATTTAACAAATAACTGAAAAATAATGGCCGACAATACGGAGATTTTAATGAATGATTGAAATGCGAACTTCAATTATATTGAAACAATTATTTAAGTTTATTTCTGTAAATTTTTTTACTAAAAATTACATTCAAAATCTACTCATTTTCTTCTCTTTTTTCAAATTTTCATAAAACCTTAACATATAATTAAAAAATAAGAGCCGACAATACAGAGATTTTAATGCATGATAGAGAATTGAACCTTAATCATATTAAAATATTTTATTGAGTTTATTCTGACTATTTTTAATAAAAAAATACTTTTAAAATCTACTCATTTCCATCTCTATATTCCAATTTTCATAAAACCTTAACAAATAATTGAGAATTAAAAGCCGACAATACGGAGATTTTGATGAATGTTAGAAATAAAAAAAACAAATTTCAATTACATTGAATCAATTTTTAAGTTTATTTCCGACTATTTTTTATAAAAAAAATATTTTTAAATCTACTAATTTTTTTCTCTATTTTCCACTTTTCATAAAACCGTAACTAATAACAGAAAAATAGGAGCCGACAGTACGGAGATTTTAATGAATGTTAGAAATACGAACTTCAATTAGATTGAATCAATTTTTTTAGTTTATTTCCGACTATTTTTAATAAAAAACTACTTTTAAAATCTACTCATTTTCATCTCTATTTTCCATTTTTCATAAAACCTTAACAAATAATTGAGAATTAAAAGCCGACAATACGGAGATTTTAATGAATGCTAGAAATACGAACTTCAATTAGATTGAATTAATTTTTTTAAGTTTATTTCCGACTATTTTTAATAAAAAATTACTTTTAAAATCTACTCATTTTCATCAATATTTTCCATTTTACTTAAAATGTTGACAAATAATTAAAAATTAATGACCGACAATACGGTGACTTTAATGACTGATAGAAAAACGAACTTTAATTATATTAAAATAATTTTTGGGATTTATTCCTTATAGTTTTTATTAAAAAAATCCTTTTAAAATGTACCCTTTTTCATCTCTTATTTCTATTTTTCATTAAAAATATATCAAAAAATTTAAAATTAAAGGCCGACAATACGGAGATTTTAATAACCGGTAGAGAAACAAAACTTAATTATATTAATATATTTAAAACCAGCCCCTGACTTAATTATTATTTTTAAATGTGAAATTTTGAATAAATTGCATCAACAAAACTAATAAAAATTATATTTTTATAAAATTTCATTAAAAAAATGCAAATTTAAAAATATTTGAAACGCCGTCCCTGATTTAAATGAATAATTTCAACAATTAAAAAAAAAAATATCTCACATGTAAAAAACCACATAATTTTGGTACACGAATAAAAATAAAATTGACGCACCTATTACACAATATTTATAATGAACTTAAAATAACATTAATGAGCAAGGTGATGCATATAATTTCATTATACCCAAATGATAATTAATATATTTAGTAATTTCATGTAAAGGTGTGTTATAAAAAATAAAAGGAATGTTCTTCAAGTGTGTTAAACAAAATAAAAAACCTAGATACAAGTTTTTGATAAACAATCTATGCTGTAATTTTCATATACGATTTTTAATTTATGTTTTCAGATTGATCAAACCTCGAGGCAAAATGTGTGTACTGTCACTTTTATACAGAACTTTATCCATAAAAACATCAATTAAATAAGAGACGGTGAGTTCTTTATATGTTGATATAAATAAATTTAGAAATCTATTTTAATGAATTGTGCTCTATGGGTTTGATTTAAATTAGTTTTATACTATTGTAATTATGTATTCTAAAATTTCTACCGTATTATTATGTATGTACAAAGAAGCTAGAACTAGATTGGGCTATTCAAATAATATTTTTTAAGAAGACGTGTTTTTATAACTTCAAGTTAGGTAATACTGTATTGAACTATTTCATATACAGTTATACACCCAATTTTGTTTTTATACGGTCTTTTTTCCACGATTTTGATTTAACTGTTTTTCTGTTTTTACACGATTTCATTCGATTTAGCACGATTAAAAAAGCTATTTGATTTAAATTTTAAAGTGCAATATTTTTATTAATCGTAATCTAGGATTTTTTTTAACTGTTATTTATAAAATATGTAGTTACACTGGTAGAAAGGATTTCTCAAACCAAGTAAACTTTGTTTTGTATATAACGAAAACAATATTTTCTTAAGATAAGCAATGATCTCTTAAACCAACTATAGTATTCTTAAACGAAGGAATAACGTAGTTGGATTAAGTGTATGTTTCTTATATTAAGAAAATATTGTTTTCGTTATATACAAAACAAGGTTTTCTTGGTCCAATACAGTTTTTTAAAGTGAAACTTTTATTACATCGTCTCAAAATTTTTCGTCTGTGTGTTGCATGTCGCTCGGCCGCGGAGTAGGGGTAAATACGTCAGAGCCATAGACATAAAGAAATGGACAGTGCATCTGACTCGAAAAAAGAGCCGTGTCAAATGAAAGAGACAGAAATTGTTTGGTTGTTATATAGAATTTATTAGAATTATTAGAACTTTTTGCTGGTGCATGTTGTTGTTTATGGATTTATTTCAATTTTGAGTGCTTGAATTTATTATTCCGAAAATTTTTAGTTAAATGTCTATAATGTGAAAAAAAGTTTAACTTTTACCGTGGTTTCATAAAACCACACAATCCTTTTTTTTTCTGTGTAGGGAATACCCTTTCTAATTAATTTTCATAGCAGATTAAGATATATTTTAGTCTTGTGCGAGTTTTGAGTTCCTCAACTTGCGATAATTTTATATTTATGTTACTTTTACTTTAAGAATTAAATTTATTTTTATTTTTATGAAATAAATTGTGCATGAATGCACATAAAAATTTAATTTATAGTTTTTTTTTTGTAAGAATCATTTCATTTTACTTATTTTTTACAGGGTTGAAGGATGTAAAACTAATCCTCTTTTTTCTATATACTTCATGTATTTTTTAAAACGTTTTTTTTTCTATGGAACGTATCTACTGTGTAAAAACAATTAGATGTATATTCAAAAAAATATTTTAGACTACATAATTAAGAGGTATTATATATTTTATATTTAGAATAGAAAATCATACATAATACATTTGCATAACTATATTTATATTATATATAATTTTGATTATGCACAAGAAATAAAATATTCAAATTAAAACAAGTGATAGTTGCAGTGTGACATTTTTTTTGTTTAAAATTAGATTTGCACTATTGCTGCAAAACTTGCTTGCAGGTTCGCCAACATAGTCTCTTTATGGGTTGCTCGACTTGTTCTGTCTTGCACATCTTGTAGGTGTTATATGTAACATTTAGTACAGGGTTGGATTTTTGATTTTGTGATATAATTTTTAAATTTATTTTATATTTTCTATAATCTATAGCAGCGATTCATAAACTTATGTGGTCTAGGGACCCCCTTTTGAACTGTTATTTTTTAGGGATTCCCCCCCCCCCCCCGATAGAAAAACAAAGAAAGTCGGTAGTAATTAGTCACTGATAAAGTACTTTTGCAAAACCTGTTTCACGAACCTACTCGTCTAGGTTATTATAATTTTGTACCAAATTTCCTTAAATGGATTATTTACGTACTGTGGGGGTTTCAAAAAAATCTATTATTTATTTCTAAAGGTTAATCGTTTTGTGTTTATGTTCTCTATGGTAATTCGAGCATTTGAATGTATTTGCTATTGTATTTTATCTAAACAAATGTGATTTTGATGAAAAATAGTGAAAATTATTATTTCTATAGTTAGTTATAATTCTAGATTTTTTTTTTAAATTAAGTTGCTATTTTAATGACAAATTGAAGATTGATGCGTGAAATATTACTTAAAAACTTTGGATTTTAGATTTCGTTAAAAGTATGTTTATTATATAGAAAATTACATGAAAAGTTGAAATTTTCAAACCGCAGGTCTGTATCTATTAACGTTGACGAGATATGGTCTTTTAAAGTTTTAGTTTTTTCAAAATTTTGGAAAAAAATGGCCGTAACTTTTGAACGTGTAGTCGGATTTGATTTTTGTTGACATATTTGAAATCAGCATGTCAAATTCTATATAATGACATGTATAATACTTTGAATTTCGACAAAAAAATTTTTGTGAAAAATCGACATTTTTTTAAGGTATACCCCTTGGAAAAATTTCGATTTTAGGCAAAAAAATTTTTGTCGAATTTTGAAGTATTATACATGTCATTAGGTAGATTTTGACACGCTGATTTCAAATTCGTTGACAAAAATCAAATCCGACTACTCGTTCAAAAGTTACGACCATTTTTCTCCAAAATTTTGAAAAAAATAAAACTTTGAGAGGCTATAACTCAAGAACGGTTTAAGATACAGACCTGCGGTTTGAAAATTTCAACTTTTCACGTCATTTTCTATAGAATAAACACACTTTTTACCAAATCGAAATCAGAAAATCAAAACAGATTTTTTAAATGAAAAACTACTCTTACTGCAATACTGCGAATTGCATAAGTGTAACATAGATAGGTTCCTAGAAAATGCCGTGTTATATGAAACCCAGAGCCAGTACAAAAAATGGGGTTAGATTCCGAAAAAATCGAAAACCAATTTTTTAACAGGGAGTATTTTTTAAATGAAAAACTACTCTTACTCCAATACTGCGAATTGCATAAGTGTAACATTGTTGACATTCCTGATTTCGTGTAGGTAATAAAATATTTTCGATCGTCTGATCGTTTTATTTTCCATTAATACATGGGTCTATATAAGGCTTTAAACAGATATTCGTAATCACTATCTGTTGTCAATTTCATGCAGGTCTGAAAGGAATTTGTAAAGTCCATTTGCAAAACATGCATTGATGTCAATATAACCCAAGCGAATAAGGGAAAAGGATAATACTATATTGATAGCATATAACGTTTGCTTTATTTAATAGTATCAGATATATTTAGTGTGGATAATGTCGTTAAGTTTCAATGACAAATTTGTAATTAATTGAATGTAAATTTAGTGCTTTACTAATATATATTTAGGTATATGTACTTAAGCCGTAGTAAATTGCATTATATTGAAATAAAAAATGTAACACTTTGACGTTAGGTTATATATTCTTCTAACGTTTCAAGTAATTACAAAATAAAACTAGCTGTCGGATCCAATTTTACCCGGGGATATAAAATTAAACTATATAACGTATAATGCCGTGGGGTGCGATCCTTTAGGTCCACACAATCAACTTCCCAACATGGTATGACTAACAATACTTGAATATAAAAAATTTTAATGGAATTTGTCAGAAATAAAACTCACCTTTGTATTATGAATATTAGTTTTCTAATATCCTAATAATGTCAATAATACAATGCACATTTTTAGAAAAACTAATCTGACAATTTGAATAATATTTGAATTTTGAATTGCGTTTGTTTCCATGGCAACATGAATTATTAGACGTCTTTATTAGTATGAAATTAAAAATTTTGATGGTGGTTTTCATCCCTTTAATGGCTGTTTGGACCCATATAAAAAATAAATACTGAAATACACGTTTCATTATTTGTATTGTATATTATTTATTGTAAGTTTCGACTAAATCCGATCAAGAAAAAAAATAAAAATAAAAAAACACCCTTTTTACCCACGTAGGGGTTGAATTTCAAAAAATCCTTTCTTTCAGATCATATTCACGTCAAGATGCTTCGATTAGCACCCCAACGAAGTCAATAGCATTTTTTGTTCGCGAGATTTCGTCCCGGAAAAAAATGACACGTACGTACGTACATACACATACACACACACACACATACACACAGACATTTTTCTGAAAATAGTGTAAATATACTCTAATATCCTTGAAACATGAAGATATGTTAAAATTTTTGATTTCGATTTTCGGACCAATTACAATAACTTCCTATTGGGAAGTTAATAATCAATTTATACTCTAATTACTATAACAAATAAAATTCGACGCCTATTAATTATAATAAAACTGAGCAACTATAGATAATTGTTTATATCGATCATTCCGAACCAGCTTTTTCTAATTTTTGTGACATAAACATTTTTGTTGTCACTACAAAGGTAATAACATTAAATATTAAAACAATAAAACATATGGTGTTTGTGGCTCAGGGCAGTTCTCTAGTAATCAACCCTTTAATCACTATTAGGTATTTAATAATCAATATTATATACATAGGTACTTACATCATTCCATGCTTTTCTGAAAAGTTTGAAGATTGTCCACTGCAACATCTAAAAAATGTAAAAGAAAGAATTAAATATTATATCGTGATTATTATAGGGTTGCACGTCGAGATGAGATTTTCCTCGGTTTCGATATCGAAATTATATGAATAATAAAAAAAAAATTATATTACATATTGAATTTATTTATTTATTACATACATGGAGAGAATGTTCTTTTAAAAATTAACAGAAAATGCTGTGAACCTGAGGAGAGAATCAACTTCTAAAAAAAATTAACAGAAAAGTCGGTAGAATTTAAAATAAAATAAATGAAAAATTACAATGACATACTGGTAAATTTTAACATAGTACCTATTAAAATTTATTTACTCTGAAAAATTAATATACGCTATTATTTAATTTAATTTCTTGCATATGAAAATCTCACGTATGTAGGTACATTCTCTATAATTTTACTATGTTTCTATATTACTTTTCATATCTGGCCTATCGCCGTCATAGAAACTGCTATACAGTACCTATATTAAATTGTACTAGACGTTCTTTTAAATTTTACCATGTCGGGTGTTAAAAGTTTCTAGGATCAAAATTTTTTTCAGCAATCTATGCAATTTTTTTTCCATTCCTTCGCATCGTAAATAAATAAAAATCGTAATGATTTTTTTTAATCGGACTGTTAATAACTTGTCAAAATAATTATTTAAGTTTTATAACTATTCTAACATGCGGTATAGTAATTTTTGATACTGTTGGTATGAAATATTACTACGTTACCGATTAATTTTTCACAGAATGAAATGTTAACATGTTTTTTATGTTAAAAATTAACATTAAATTTTTTCAGTGTAAGAATTATGAAAAAGAAACTTTTTTTATACAAAATTTCACACGAGACTGAAATTTTTCACCGTCTCAGACACGTGCACGTGACGAGACTGACTTATTTTTTTTCTAAATAAGACGGCTTCAATTTTCACGAGACGAGATCGGTATGTGAGTCACTAGTAAAAATCGAGACCAAAACGAGCCTTTTGTTCCAAAATACAATAATCTAGTCTCGTCCCATATGCATCTACTAGCATTTATTGACAAGCTGTCAAATTCAATAAAATGTCGTATTTTCAATTAAGCATAATCGGACGAGTTATTTATAATTTATATTTAATGTATAAAAATAATTCAAACGAACTTCCTAAGAAGAAAAAAAGATCTAAAATATAAAACAGAAATGATAAATTGCTATCGTTGTTGATTGCCGGGATATTCCATAAACATATGACAGAATGATGGACATTTCTCATTAAGGAGCTTCCTCAGCATGAGTCATCCTAATTCACGGAAATGCAGCAAAAAATAACGAGAAATATTTTCATGAGTATAAACAAATAACGTCAGATAGATAATACTGTATTACTACTTAAATACGTCTGTCCCTTCAGGCCTTTTCTGTGTTTTTGTTAACTATCAGGAAGCATAATTTGGCACACTGTGATGCAACTGTTTATTTTAAAATAAGTGTTTTTTTTTTCAATTTGTTTCATGTTGCAACTGTTTGATATTTGATTGTAGTAGGTCGTTTTCTGTCAGAGATAGGTATTTGTTTTATTCGCAGCGTGCGCGATGACAGCGCCAACTAACTGGTGGACTTTAGTAGCAACTTGGGTGGACTTTGACGTACTAACAAACAAATAATTTCAATAAAATATCGTAATATATACATTTTAGACGATTATTTATGACTATTGGCTATGTGCACGAAGTCTATTAGCGCCGCTAGCGGGTAATAGAGAAGGATTGAATGGATTCAACTCTCTTTTTATCATTGTTTAATATGTTTAATACCGTGAATTTTTTTATTAAACAAATATCATTTAATTTAGCTGTTTGCATATAATATAAATAGTATAGCATAAAAGGTACGTGAAAATTATTTATTTTGGGTATCTTTTTCTCTTTAATTATGATGTATAATAGAGAAATACTTAATTCGTTTACATTGACAGCATAACCTCAAATTTTGGCGCCGATAATTTTACAATATTGCTCACCACGAACACTCGCATCGACATTATTTCTAACTCCACCCCCTTGCACATAGTCTATAGTGGGATTAACCATGTTGACCTTTCTATTTTCAGTTAAAAACGAGCCTATTAAAATTGACAGTTAGTCCACCCAAAGTGTTATTTTTTGCCACGTTGTGCGCTGTGATCGATTTCGTTTCCCCCACTACCTACTTTGCACCCAGCGAATACTGAGTGATTATAATGTTGATTCACGAAACTGATAGTACCTACTACATACTGTATTTTTTTAATAGTTAAAAATAATACTTATATAGGATGTGCTAAGATGGTACTAGGATTTCTATTATATCACAAAAATTTACATTTTTTAAATTTTTTTTCAGGATTATACATAGTTATGACTTCATGAAACTAATGACTGAATAGCAATATAATAGGTCAAATTTACTATCATTGAAAAGGCGTATTTTTCTCTTTACTGTGACAATAAAATTAAATAGTTGTATATTTACAAAATTATGTAAATGCATTTTTATTTAAATAAAAATGATTTAAATATAATTAATAAACTAAGAAATTGAATGGAATATTAACTTCATTAAACTAAATGCTTATTTAAATCTCGCTAAAACGTTTGGATACTAATAAAAAATGAAAAATAAACAATTTCAAGAGAAAATAATGTCTATGATACCAAATAAGACCATTATTGCCTAACAATGCACCTTCGTTTTTTATTGATCTTTTATTAGGACATTTTGAAATATATAATAGATTAACTGTGCCCACGGCTTCGCTCGCGTGGACTACGAATTTATTGTTTAAGTTTTTTGAAAATTATAATTGAAAAATATAGATCTTTTTATTCTACACAGTTCTTAAAAAAAAATAGGTACATTATTTTGTTCAATATTTACCGGTTTAGATAACGTATTTCAAAAAAGCGCTCTGGTGACAAACTTTTTCCGACTTGATTTACTATTATTGTCACTGCTTATTTTTTATGTTACCTAACGTAAAGAAATATATACTAACCTGGGCAAAGAAAAAATCTATTAATGAAAAAAAACACATAAATCGGATAAGTGGTTCTCGAGTGATATGCGCACTAACGGGCAGACAGACAGACAGACAGATGTTACGTTTTATAATTTGTAAGAATATTTACGCTAATACATAAATCGCCCGGTTTTTACTTTTCACTAACTCTGTAAATTTTTCCTTAATTTTGAACTTTGAACAGATTAAAATATTTATTTCTGTAATGTTTTTGTCTTTATTAGAAGCACTAGCTTCATTAAACGTACATTTTATGTGTTAATAAAAATAAATTTAAGTTTGTTTTTAAATAAGTTCATCTTTGGTCTTATCTGAAAGATTTTATAAGAGGTAAAAAAGATTGTTTCTATTTTAAATACTTATATGTACCATAAATTAATTTTAATTTTTTTTATCCTAAATTTAAAGATTTATTTTTTCTACATAAGACAGTTTTATATTCTTAATTTTGACTAAATGTAGACTTAAGTTTTTTTGCAGGATAAGTCGATGATAAATCGTTAATACTTTAATTAATAAATATAACATCTGAATAACCGTTGATATTTGCATTTAAAAATAGCTGCCAAAATGTTTATTTTTTGTACTCATAAATGTACATTAATTAATCTGGATATCTTGTGTTAAGCAATACTAAAAAAAATACATTATTAAATATCATTATTGCTAAATATTTATGTCGTTGAGCTATAAATGTTGATCTGAAATGCTTTTTTTGCATATTAATTAGCAGGTGTGTTCTTCGTGAAATGTAACTGATATCTTTCAGCGGTACAAAAGCGTAGGTTGGACATCTATGTTCATGCTGTGTTAACACATTTTATATAAAAAAATACAAAAATAATTGTAACGTACGAGTATATTTTTAAATCAATTTTTACATTATTTAATTTAAAACATTTTCGACGATTTTATTTTTGTTAAAAAATGTGATTTAAGGAGGAATGGGAGTACTTTTAAAAACATTACCATAAATGTGATATTTTGTAGAGTGAAAGATAACTATACCAAATGTTCACTGTCAAAATTTGAGATTGATTGTCCACACCGTTTTTGAGAAAATAATTTTTAAATATTTCTCTTATACATGGTCGTAAATGAGAAATATTTTTGAATGATTGTAGAATCTATACAAACATTACCATCAACTCACAATTCACATTTATGAAGCATTAGCCAAAATTATTTTTTATTATACGATCTACAAAAAATTGAAGATGCGTATATTCAAAATATTTTTTTCGGATTGATGATCTTTTTGTGCTTATCATGAACTTATATCTATATAGTAGATAAACGAGTTTGTCCTTAACCACTCACTCACTCATTCATCAACGTACAGCCCAAAGAGTATAGATACTCTACAATATACATAATAAATTATATATTTAAGCATTTTTCAACCGCTAAGGGGTTGCAAGGGGATGGAAAAGTTTTTAGCAGGGAGTCGAACCGAACCCGAACCCGAACCGAAAACCGGTTCCGGAACGAAATTTTTGGGCGAACCGGAACTGAACCTGAACCGAAATTTCAAACATGGCGTTGAACCTGAACCGGAGCCGAACCGAAAAACAATTTTTCGGTTACCGGTTTAATAAAGTTTAATTTTACCGGTTCATTAAAGTTTAATTTTTCATTGCGAATGTTTTTATTCAAATATGTATATTTATTATTATGTATCAAATGTAAAATAATTTTTCTAACCACTTATAGTTGGCACCACTGACAAATGTAGTTGCGCTTAAATATTAGTATATTAATAAGTATAAGTATAAGAATACTTGTGATTTTCGTGTTTTTAATTAACAAATTTTAATTTTTCTGCGGAATTTATATATTAATATAAAAAACTTTATGTTCTTTAAATATTGGCCTACTACCAGAAAATAATATACAAGAAAAAATGGGAAAGATTGAGAGAAAAATGGTATTTTCAGAAAAACATGAAAATTGCTATTTAAAAAAAATGCACGTAAAATTTAAATTGCATTGAGCATAATCTAATATTAACTGTCAATAATTTTATTATTCCGGCATAGGTACCCATTTTTTTAAATTAATACAAATAAAAAAATAAGCCATAAAAAGTATTAATATATTATGTATATATGTTACCGGCAAAGTATGAAATATTTGTTAAATAGATATTTATTATATACTTTACCTAGGCCTTCTATAGAATACCTAGGAATTCTATAGAATGCCAAGATAATATTAGGCAATGTATGAAATAAAAGACAAAATAATATTATTAAAGCAGATAGATATTATTTAGTTAATTTAATTAATTTTAAAAAGTCAAAATTCATATAAGTAAGAATTTGGTTCTTTATTGTTAAAATAACAAAATACATGAACAATAATATAACATTTTATATTATAATAAATAAAATAAAATATTAGTTTCGATTGCATATGAGGTATGATATTATTTAAATATTTAATAACATATTAGCCCAGACGTGTAAGTAAGATTTAAGCCCCTCACTGTGAAAATAACAAATTCACAAAAAACAATACCTATTGGAACCTTAAATATTATATAATCAAAAATTTGTCCGAGTACGTATTAAGTGAGATTTTGGCTCTGAACATTCAAAATAACATATTATCAGAAACAAATTCTTAAACACTAGTTTAGATCACTTTACTGGACAGACATACATTTTTCAATTATACGCGTAAATATAAAAAGATTATTTTAATCAATAATTCAGTATTGAACTGAAAATACCGAATTGTAATCTAGAAACCTAGCTATCGAGAATGAACCAAGATTTTTTATTATATATGTATTTGCATCAGAAGTATTTTTACAACATAAAGTAAAGCAACATCTGTGCCTGGACCAAAATTGATTGCTTCACCCCATTTATGTTTATATTTCATACATTGCCGGCTATCAGTTAGGTATTCTATACAATGCCTAGGAAATGTATATAATTAAATTCATTTCATACATTGCCTGATGACTTAAAGCATTCTATAGAATACCTAGGAATTCTATAGAATACCTAGGAATTCTATAGAATGTCGGATTTCATACATTGCTGGTAACATATACACAAAATTGGAAAGTAAAGGTATGTAGGAAAATATACATAATTCAGAAATTATAGGATAGGTTTAATTATAATTAAATTAAAATTATTACATATGTTTGAATAATTTACAAAAGTAAAAAAAAAACCGGTTCGAACCGGTTCGGAGGTACATTGAACCGGTAACCGAAATAATAAAAAAATAAAAAATTGAACCGGAACGAAAACCGGAACTTTATTTTCTGTGTGAACCGGAACCGAACCGGTTCGAGAAATAGTACCGGTTCCACTCCCTGGTTTTTAGGGGAAAAAATATTTTCGATTGTATTCACGTATGGAGGATTTTAATTAGTTTTCATTTGATCCGGCATATAAAGTGATTTAGAGTGAAGAACAACCCCTATCTCGCATAGGAGCTGAGATATTTACGATTTTGAAATCAAGGCGAGTCATTCTGCGGGAATCAGCTAGTTACTAATAAAACAACGATCTCTTTATTAAATTAATGTAATTAGAATTACAAAAATTCGCAAATATAGATTTTTTTAAATGTTGCCTTTTATTTTGTTTATATTTTCCCCAATACTGGATAAAGTAAAATCAATGAAGACCCAGTAATGAACACTTGTTAATGATTACAAAATGTTAAGTACTACGACACAAAGTTATAAAATAAAGAATTTTAAAATTTGAAACAATGTAAAGCAGATGTTATGATAATATAATAATTAATAAATAGATTACACTGACCGATTGTCATCAAATTAAGCTGCTTTAAAATTAAGTGTCTACAAATCATGATTCAGAAAAAATGGTAGTAGTCAAATTTATCAACAAATATTTCTAATTTAATACATTTAACTGAACAAGAATTCAACACTGAGGTATGACCCAAGACTGGTGTCAGTACCAACACTACAATAATATTATTTATAGTAATAAAGAATGTATAAAAAAAATTACCTGGTACATGAAGATGAGACAGTTTGTATAAAAAAATCACATGTAAGAGAATAGTATAAATAACAGAAATTATTTTTGACTTTAAAGTGATTAATATAATTATGGCGTATGTTTCCTAAAATTTCAAAATGTATTAAACTATGTAGGTACATTGTACATCTTTAAAAAAATAATATAGTATGTTTAACATCGTTATATTAAAACAATACTATCACATCTAAATTAAAAAAAAGCTCCATAACATATTTGAACAGGTTGCAAACCAGCAACATTGTGTGTATAACAAATGAAATGAGACTTTTGTAACACGGACTCATTGTTCTTTGTCAACAACAACAACCAGAATAAGAGGGTGTGGGGGGAGGGGAGGGAATACAGTGACAGCATGTACATGGGAAACAATGAGGGTCTTTATTTATAATTTATTTTATTTTTAACTGTGTATCAAGACAATTTTCCGGTATGAGTCTGATTCATGAAAGTAAGTAAATTTTCAGAAATATCAGCTTTAGTTTTATACAAGTCTGTAAGCGTCCAGGACAATATTTTCATTAAGAAACTCAAAATTACTTCTTGTCAGTTCTAATAGTAATACATTACTCAAAATTAATTTAAAGATTTAAAAGTGGATATCGTCGCTTATCTAACAACACCGCTCAAGTCATTTTGACCAACTTTACAGGAGAGCGAAAAAACCGTGTATGTTTTATATAGGTTACCGGCTTGTGCGCGGTCACTATTTTTTGAATTCTGGTCTCTTATTGTCCGAAACGTCTAGAATGTGATTGGTAGATCGACGCGCAATGAGTAGCTCTATCCAATGACATTAAAATGTAAAAACCGCTAATTTTCGACTTGAGCGGTGTTGTTAGATAAGCGACGATATGGTTGAATTTGTCTTCATATTAGCTGATAATATAGGCACCAGACGAGATAAACGTTTTTGGGGTCGCTGAATCTGAATCCGGAGTTGGGTTGTCTCGGTCAGATTGCATTTCGTTTCTTACCTCAAAAAAGTGATGTAAGTTGAAATATTCCTTCAAATGCCCAGAAAGAAAAGCACTTAAGTTTTTAAGGTCACTGATTTTGAGTCCAAATTGACATAGCCAGGCTGTATTACATTTATAACCTAAAAAACGTTTGTTGGTCTTGTCTGGTGGACTATAAATTTTCTTATTCATGTGCCTGTGTAATAAGCATGATTATATTGGAATAAAAAGGTCACTAACGTATATACCAACGTACAAAACAACCCTTAAAATCTATAAAATACACCTGATAATACGTTTGTCTTTTTGTTTGTTTATCCTTTTTTTCAAGCAAAATATTAACTGCTTGGCTACGTATAAACTGGGCCCTGTCTGCTACCTTAAAATCTTACAATCTTTATTTAAGACAATTTTTAAATAGTCGTTTGCCGATAGTTCTTGGCTGTCCATTTTAAAATAAGATACCTATATCGTATTTTATGGTTTTATAAGAATTTTATTCTTTAAATTATTTCATTTTATCTCCACACACATCCCGCCACTGTACACAGGGTTGATTGTAAATACACGACAAACTCATCACAGTTTCGTGTACAACTACTAACCAAGTTGAGAGGGAAGAACGAAGCGAGTGGGAGGGGGTTGGTGCACAAACGAGACAGGTCTGAGCGCGTATTGTGTATTTATGTACACGTTCGCAATAAACATGCATTAACACAATCAGTTACACGATCTGATAAGGGCTGCTGCGCGCATGCGTGGGACACAATATGCACGTGTGCAGCACCCACGTGGGTGCAGAGAACGGTTCTGATCATGTTTTCACAAAAAAAAAACTATATTGCATATATGAATGTGTTGTTTCATCTGTTTGTTCTTGCAGTATGAGTTTTGTGTGTATGTGTGACCTGGAGGATATGTGCATGGCTTTTGGTTGTTTAGGTTGCTTGACTGATATGGAAAATTGCGTATATTGCAGTGGTATTGTTTGTTATTATGGATATATTTTTTTTTATTTGATCTACGATAGTAGGTTGCTGATAGTTAGCAGTTCCACACTTGTTTTATCTATGTATATCTAGAGTTTTCATAAATAAAATATAGATATCAATATTGGATAGTTTTTATTAGCGTCACTTTGTAGCGGTTGACCATTATGGAGTTGACAGGATGATATGTTAAAAAATAAAGTACTTATATTTACGTTTTTTTGAAGAAGATAAAATGTGTAAAAAAATAAACCAATTGACTTTTTTTTTGAACATTAAAAATGTATTAGGGGTTATTTTATAACTGTCCAATTTATAAAAAATAGAAACCACTGATATTTTTTCTGTCATCAGAAGTTCAATGAATGAAAAATATTGCTGACATTTTTGGGAGGTGGGGGGTAGTAGAAATATTTCATTTTTGGGTGCCACCCCATATTACCTCCCACCTATGATAATAGGTTTCATACCTTTTATATCAGAAATTAGTTAATGTGTATTTTGTAATTATGAATTTTGGATGTTAATATGAATTCTTTATTTCCGAACATACAATGTTGCTCATTTTAACCAAGCTGATACTTGTATTTAAAAATGTCAGTACAGTAAAATCTACATAAAAGAATGAACTTGGAATTCGATATTAGAAATGTTATGAAGCTCCGTATCCTGAATTGAAACTTTTGGATATCCGAAAATATTCTGATCTCCGGAACTGAAACCGTACATCAGAAATAATTTTTCGGATAATTTCTTACTGCCTGAACCTCGAAGCACGAACCGCGGACAAAAACAAATATACATAGTAACAATATCTGTACCCAAAATCGAAAATTTTAAATGTTTTTATCAGTAAAACTAATCATCTGACAAAAAAAGTCAAGGTACATAATTTGAAAGTTTTTTCGAGAACTTTAAAATGATTCCACTCTAAACTCATTATCTTTAAAATTGACAGAGTGGTTAATCTTATACGAAAAGCTATGCTGTAATTGCATGTTAATCAAATAGGAAAAATGTATTGTTGATGAGCCGTCTCAATAAAAATCGTACGAAGATATTACTTCAGGGAATGCTTCATTTCATCGAAAGACACAACTTTAAGGGTGGGAGGCAAAATAAAAAAATATTTTTAAAATATTTATATATTTTTAAAATATGTACATATTACATATATGTTAGTATATACATTGTACATACTAACATAATATAATTTTTATTTTTGAAAATTAATAACCAAGGTTTAAAACTATGTAAATTATCACGGTAGTTATTATTTAAGAAAATAGTGAGAGTACAATTTCCTTAATTAAGTATTTAATCATTACAAATTTAATCCAAATTATTGATTTATATGTAAAATTATATTATTTTTAAATCTAGTACAAAACATAGTCTCTTGCCCTTTGATATTTTATATAAATTTCATTAAAGTCGAAAAAAAAACAATCTTCGGAAAGGTATGTATCTTCGGGTGCATTGCATAAATACTAAGAGATAAGTGAATGACAATTTTTAATAGGTTTAGTAGAGATTAAATTTACATCTTTGGGTAACACCGGGTCCTATGTGCAAGTTATAACATAAAAGAAACTATTATTGTAAATAAAACTAGAAATAAAAATTAGTGATGTAGAATGTCATTTATTTCCTTCATACGCAACAATAAATTAAAACACCAATCATCCGTATCTGATCATTTCTATCGAATTTAATTACAAGGTACTTAAAAAACAAACAAACAAACAAACAGCTATACAACACGAAACAGTTACTTTACTCTCAATCACGGTACAAATGTGCAATAGTCTCAGAAGTTCTCAACATTTATCTACGTCTCTACCATCTGCACCTCTATGAAAGATATATTTTTCTACATGTTACAGGTAAACTCGAAAACTACTAAACCGATTTTAATGCATTTTAGAAAACATAAAAAAAAAAACAATTTATCATAGTCGTGTTTTGTTTCCTTGATGTCACAGCATCATACAAATGTACATAATTTATGTAAAACATAGTAGCCGTCGAATAAAGAATTCTATGATTAACGGTTTCATTATTTAGGTGTATAAATTATGAATATTAACTGGGGTAGCATAGGGTCCAATGCGCTAGTTTACTATCTATATAAAATTAAATATTTTGATCAATATTTTTTTTTTTTTTTCAGAAATTTTAAAAGTACTAATGGTATGTAACTAAGATTTATATAAGTATGTTAAATTATGAAATGTAAATATTTAGGGCTTCACACGAGTTGCGACTACGACATTCGCGTCTCGTTTCAAATTTTAAGTCTTTGTATTGGTCTAGTTTTATAAAATTTAAGCCGTTCTCATTTTATACTTCGATAGAATATTTTATAAAAAAATATATGTAAACATTTTTCATTTGTAGCCTGAGCACTTAATTCACATAATAACTAACTTATACTAACTATAAGTTTAATATTACTACATTCAACTTGTCATTTTGATATATTTTCATATACAAATTTCAATGTACCATTACAGTTTTTCCGTTCCTGAGAAAAATGATCTTGACGGACAGACAGACGGACAACAAAGTGATCCTATAAGTTTCTTTTTACATTTTGAGGAACGGAACTGTAATCATTGAAACTGATTTCAATTAACGCAATTTAAAATAATTAATTAGAATGAAAATCTTACATAAATAACCTTTTTGATCCAAACGTGAATATATTCATTAAGTTTTATGCCCCCCTCCCCCTCCCCAATTCTTACGTAATTCATGGGTTTTCCCTATCCGTTACATTCAATGTATTTTAAATTAAATTCAATACAATAGTATGTAAACCATTTGTTTAGGACCGTTTTAACATGTGATATGTACTATTCGTTGCACATTTTTCAAATACGTTCAGACGTTACATTCCTAGATCCATTTAAAAGTAATCAGATTGAGCAGTTACACGGTTCTAAATACTTACAGCTTCTGAACAATCGAGGAGTTGAAAAACAAAACATGTTGTCTTTGTAAGAATCGCAACAAATCCAACGTCTGCCGGTTCACACCTCGTTGAATAATAGCTTCGAAGATAAGCGCCTTCGTGGTGAAAACAAACAGTTTATTTTGTTTAGAGTATAAATGTCAGTTAACCTGTATACGTGTGTGTTGGATGGGTGTTGATATGTAATAGAAAGATTGTGTGGTTTTGCGGAGGATTGTCTAACACGATCGACTTTTTTTATGCATTAAAGTGGACTGAATGAAGTTCGTATATAGAATTACTAGCGGGATCCCGCGGCTTCGCTCGCGTAAACTTCGAAACTAATTAGAACCCTCCATACGTGATAGGGGATGACATATTTTTTATATTGATTTTTATCCCTATAAAAAACGTAAATATACCTATAAAAAACGTAAATATCTCGGATTTTAGTTAAAAATTGTAAAAACTAACCCGCGCCATTAGGGGTTGGATATCGAATTTTTTTATTGCAGATTATTTTGCCTGAATCCACCACTATAACGTAAGCAGCTATACAGATAAACATATCAAAAACACTGACCCTGTCTACCCCCGCCATTAGGGGTTGATTGTCGAAATTTTTATTTTCTATATGGCTATTTTGCTCAAATTTACTTTTATAAGTAAAGCAGGTATACAGACAAACATCTAAATCCATCCTCGTCCCCGTCCCATGCTATTATATAGGGCTTGAATATGGAACTTTCAATTTTAATTGAATATTAATTTGTCCGAATTTACTTTAATATCATCAAAAGTTATGAAGATAAATATATCAAAATTTTACCCCCCCCCCCCAATTCCCATAAGATATTTGTATTGTATAGTACCTACATACCACAGAATGTTTCATTCGGTGAATACAAAAAAAATATATTTTACAAAATTTCCCCCCCCCCCTAACACCATAGGGGTTGAACTTTGGGAAAAGCTGAAATTATTGTTTCATTATTTATATTGTAGAGTATGTTTGATATGTTTCAATTAAATGCGAACAAAAAAAATATTTTTTTATATAAAATTTGACACCCTGTTTTAACCCCGTAGGGGTTGAATTTCGAAAAATCCTTTCTTAGTGGGTGCTTATATAATAAAAGGAAGACACCTACGAAATTTCACGTTTCTAGGTCTAGGGATTTGGGCTGTACGTTGATATATGAGTGAGTGAATGAGTGAGTGAGTGGTTAAGGACAAACTCTTTTATAGATATAGATATGTACACCAATACCTCGCTTTGCGTCGTTTCGTTTTGTGTTTTTTCGAAGATGCGTCGCTGCTGAATTAGTACTAATTTTCACTGTGCGTCGTTAGATTTTCGAAGTTGCGTTGTTTTGGGTTCGAGTCTTTAATTTTACCTTAGTATTTTAACAGAGTTTTTAATTTAACCTCCAAACAAATTTCCAAAGCGATGTGTTTGATTGACGAAGCTATGGAGATTTTTTTAAAAAACGATCCAGCGGAAGGAGTTTTAAAGTACTCGTATTCCAGGCGGTAGCTACGAATATCAATTGCTACAAAGAAATTTATTTTACGTTGAAAAAGCAAACATTGGACCATTTTTTTGTGAAAGAAAGCCGACTTACGACAACAGCCACTATGGACTCATCAGACAGTGATTAATTTTTATTTTTATTTTTTAAAATAATTGAATATTTTATTTTGTTTGGATTGAATTTGTTTTTTTTGTAGGTAATAAAATTTTATATTATTTTTGTTTTTTAAATGTTTACTTTGTTCAATTTTCTTTTTAAAAAGTAGTATTTTTGTAACCTTGAAACCTATCTTCGATCTTTACATGGTTTGCTATAGAAAATCATAATTCACTTTGCGTCGTTTCAATTTGCGTCGTGTTTTTTTGGAACGTAACCACGACGCAAAGTGAGGTATTGGTGTATTTATAAAAAATGAGTTTTTAAATTGATCATAATTTTCTTTTTTTAACCCTATTGATATAGGTGGGCATTAACTCGTTAATCAGTTAATCGTAAAACGAAGTTAACAAAATGCTTAACGGATTAACTTTTAAATTAACTCAAAAAAATGTTAACGCTTTTGTTAACTTCCTGTTGCATTGGTTATTTGGTAAGGTACACAAGAAATTTGTCGAAATAACAAAAAAAAATGGTTAACATTTAACGGTTACCTTTAACTTTCGTTAAATTTTCGGTTAACTTTAACTGTCAAAACTTCAAGAGAACTGTCATATAAGTTTGATACCCCATTTGAGAGTGCTTGCAAGCTTGCAAATTTGCTAGGTCCTTTATAATACCGGGCATAAGGTAAGAATGACTCATTATGCTGGAACAATTGGTGTTATGCCAATTAGACTTTTTTTAGTCATTTTAGTCAGTAAGGCCTATTTCACACATATACGGTTTCATTCAGTTCGGTTCGTTTTCGGTCGCTGCCGACAAGTGTGAAACGATGATTCAGTTTGTATTCGGTACCTAATAGAAACCGTACAGAACTGAATACTCCTTCTACACGGACAGATTTCATCAGGTTTCAATTCGTGTCCAGGGAACACAAAACAATGAACGCGTTCACACATACTCGGTTTAGTTTCGGTTTATTTTCTAATAAAATTTCTAATAAAATGAGCAGTTTTCTAGATGTTGATGTGGATCGCCTTCATGCTCTTTAGCTTCAGGAAAATAGTACAGAATGTTCCAAATTCCTGCTGTAAAGTGATGAGAGGGTGCTCACAATGAATTCCTCCTTAATTTTTTAATTTTTTTATAGAGAAACAACATGGCAACAACATGCTTTCTCTCCATGATAACTACTGAGTTTACGGAAAAAAATAAAATCTAATATGAACCGTATGAGAACCGTGCATGTGTGAAAGGGTTTGATTCGTTTTCGGCTGAAACCGAAAACAAACCGAACCGAATGGAACCGCGTATGTGTGAAACAAGACTAAGTACTCTAGACCCTTATATTTTCCACAGTTTTTTTTTAACATTATATGTAATACAATCCATAACAATTTTTCAACCCTTTGTGGTTATGCTTATGAATATTAAGTAATATTCAAAAGTAATAAAGTATTCAATCATGTCAGTGAATATGAATATATATAATCTTTACAAAAAGTGAAAACTTGCATTAAACGTTTTGTAATATATAATACATAGAAGCATTAAATTTTATGACGTTCAATTATACAGATTTTTTTTCAGACGTCAGGTGAATTTAATTACTAATTTGATCGTTAAATCGAATGATTTCATTTATGGGTTTCTTCCGACTATATCACTTACGATTTCTTTTATTTTAAATAATAAAGTCATTACCAATTCAACAGATATATTATATTTTTAGTCGTAAATTTTTTAATACGTGTATTTCCAAAGGTGTAGAAAAATTATATCTAATTGAAACAATTAACAAACTTTCGTAATGCTATAAAATGTTTATATCGCTTACGATGTGCCAAAAATTATATTAATTGGCAACACGCGTCGTGTTAAGTATGAATAAAATAATTGTGGCTTAAATATTCAAGTAATAATTGATCTAGACGCTAATTAAAATATTTTATAGACGTGCATTTATTTATACCAGTAAAGCCTGGTTTACACGTTACGATAAATCGTAACGATTTATTGTAACGATCGAATTATTACGATTTATCGTTGCGTGTAAACAGGGCATTGTAGCAATTTATTGGAATTGGAATGGATCATTTTCTGCAAATCGTAACGACAAGTTGGAACGTGTAAACAAGTAGCAGGCATTCATTGCTACAATTTGACTCATTGTCAGTTTGTATTAGCTGTTCATGGGAAAGGTTGTTAACAACTCAACATAAGTCTCTTCATACATTCTTAAATAATTCCGTAAATGATTGGGTTCATTTGGCAATTTTTTCAATAATTTTATATGAGAAAATACCCTTTTCTTCAGCAACCACTGGCGGCTCCACTTTCTTCTAGGTTTTCGTGACCTTTTCATTTTTCTTGCTAAATAAACGATCACAACAGTACTTCCTCCATGACAAAAGCTGACTGAGTATACCGCGGTCGACAATGAATATTGGACAAGAAATCGTTGCATGTAAACAGTACACACTCTTTTGATTTATTGTAACAATGTATCGTAACGATCGAATTGTTACGATTTATCGTAGCGTGTAAACCAGCCTTAATAGATGCAGTTTTTTTATGTTTAATATTTATGTAATAATAGACATTTTGTAATGATATTATAGATTTTTTTTAAACATTCTAATCTAATTATAGATATGATTTCATCATAATTATTTTATGATTCCTCTTCCTTTAGTTTCAAAGAGGAAGTGCCTTTCTTTGTAATGATTTTGAAAACGTTACATGAGTTTCGAAATGATTTCAATGAAATTATAATAATACGCTTGTTAATACTTTTAATTTTAATCAATATATCATAACCAGTTATACTATATGATATGCAAAAAAATTGATAACTGGGGACTCGGAAGTTTCTTGAAGCAAAGTGATTAATATTAGAAGTTTTGATTGATTTGCAATTCGTTAAGAACAATTATATGATGCATTGTAAATACATTTTCTTTTAATGATATAGTACAGGCTGTTTAAATAAGACAATGATTCAATAGAGAAATAAAAAAAAAAGATAATTCAGTAGTTAAATATTAGTTAACTGATAACACTGGCCAATAATTTAATATTTTTGAAAGTTGTTTAAGATTTAATAAATGATTTTATACAATTTGTTATAGCCTCTCAAAGATTTATTCTATTAAAAATTTTTGAAAAATGGTTGTAACTTTTGAAACTTTGGTCGTATTCGATTTTTGTCAACGAATTTGAAATCAGCATGCTAAAATCTATATAATGACATATATAATACTTAAAAATTCGAAAAAAAAATTTTCGCGAAAAATCGAAAAAATTCGAAGGGGTATACCTTGAAAAAATGTCAATTTTTCACAAAAAAAATTTTTGTCGAATTTTAATGTATTATACATGTCATTATATAGATTTTAGCATGCTGATTTCAAATCCGCCTACAAAAATTAATTCCGACCACACGTTCAAAAGTTACGACCATTTTTCTCCAAAATTTTGAAAAAACTAAAACTTTAAAAGGTCATATCTCGAGAACGTTAATAGATACAGACCTGCGGTTTGAAAATTTCAATTTTTCGCGTAATTTTCTATATAATAAACATATTTTTAACTAAATCTAAAATTCAAAGTTTTTGAGTAATATTTCACACATCAATCTTAAATTTGTCATCAGAAATATCAACTTACAATTACAATACGTAAAAAATCAATTTAAGGACATTGGTATTGACTAGCGGTTCTTAAAAATGGTCTAAAGATCTCCTTTTGTGCAAATATTTTTCAGAGACCCCCCAACCCCTGACAAAAAAAAACAAAGAAGGTCATTAGATTACGAATTAATCACTGGTAAATAAAAATGTAAAAATACTAAATTATGCCAAGCATGTTTCACGGACCCCGACAAAAGTTCAGCGGACCCCCGAGGGTCCACGGACCCTAGATTAAAATATATTAAATAAAACAAATAACTGCCTAATTTCGAGTGACGTGACAGAGAGAATTTGATATTCATTTACAGTAAAATTTCAGAATGATTAAGAACCGCGTTTTTTAATAAAAAAATATTAAGTGTATGAAAAAAAGAGCCTTCACAAGCGCTTACCCACACCGTTCCCTGCAAATTCAGCCCCGCACCCCAAACGTCAACCTCCTTAAAACAAAAAACAGTGTTATGTTCAACTTTATTTCGAATTTAGATTTTTGAGTCCCGTTCTAATCAAGGTATAAGTATATTTAAGTATCTAAAAAATGACTTGATATAAAAAAAAAACATTGTACTTAATTAATATCAAAGAACTACTAAATAAGTTTTGTTTTTATTCTAGTTAAAATTATTAAGACGTCATAGGAAGAGTCATTAAAAACGAATTAATATTTCGTTCATCAAACCTTTAATAAGCATATAACAATGAGTATATGTCATGTGTTTATTTAAATTTCTATTATCGAATTCAGTGCTTGGCATTTAATTCCATCCTCATTAATTATCATAATGTTTTAAGGCGTTGCTATAAAGGTTAATATAGACGATGTATAATGGTATCTTATTTGGATGTTGAAGGTTGATGGTGGAAGATATTTTAGTTGATATATTTATTTTTCCGTATATGGGTGAAAGATGTCTTGAGGTAATTAGTTGTAATTCTATACCTAGTTTCTAATTATTAGTTGAGTCTTGAAGTAAGTATGTACAGATATATTAATTTATTTGTAATTTCTGACAGTGATAACAATTTGCGTACGTAAAATTAATGAACATTTAGTAATTATTCTAATGGATTAATTGATTCATAAGATATTGAACTCTCTAATGCCTTTAATATTTTAGTATTACAGTAATTAAGGCTAATGTATGATATGTGACTTACTATTCATTGAAATTTAATTATTTTAATTTTTAATTATCGTTTCAATTGTAAAATTCTTTTTTTAAATATATTAACAATTGTTTTACGTTAAATACTCATTACTTTGGCTCCCACATCAGGTCGTAGTCCTTCAGGCTAGGATTTTCGAAGTCCCCCTCTTGCTAAGAAAGATCTTGCTGACCCACCGCGCCAAATCTTTAGGCCCTCCTTTTATGGGGGCGATGCTCATTTTACAGTTAAAAAAAATCGAAAATTGTATCGAACGTTACATTCATTTTTCAATCACAATTTTTGACCCTACTGTCCTGATAAAAAAAATTCTACGTATCGAAGGGCATCATACATTAACTTCTAAGAATATCTTTGCAATTTCTGTTTCAAATCAACCGACTGCCAGTAATTCTGGGAACCGCATCGAGGGGCATGTTTCACCCCGGCTACGACAGCAGCATTCCCAGTCGATATATATTGATAAAAAAAATTGTAAACATACCACAATATACATATACTTTAAGGGGTTATATACAGGCCAAAAAAGGTTTTTTTCAAGAATTTTTTGAAGACTTTTAAATTTATTAATGTAAAAATTTGTACACATATTACGATAACTTTTAATTGTATTTTTACATTTTTTATTTGTAAAAATAATAATTTCAAAAGCTGCTACAGCTGTTCTCCAGGAAGTCCTCTCAAAAAAGGCGCCTTGCGGTGACCACGATATCTCTGGACTGGATCATTTAAAATAGAAAACCCAAACGGATTTCGTTAAAGTAATGTATAATCTTGTAATTAATCGAAGGAATAAGCAAAATATTTTTTTTTGACAAAATGGCTGCTTCTCAAAAAAAAATATCGATTTTTGACACAAATTTTGACCTTAAATTGTTTATCGGTGAGAAAAAAGATTAATTACTAAAAATATACTTAAGAAACTTGTGTTAAAATTTGAGACTGATCGGTTCAGCCGTTTCCGAGGAATCGTGTTCACCGACTTTAAAAATACTAATTTGAGAAAAACGCGCTGCCACTCCGACCTCCTACATTCAAACACTCTGAGACGTCATTACAAACATGCGTGTAACTTCGAAAATAATCGCCGGATTGACTTGAAATTTTTGTATACTTAAATATATGTACATTACAAAAATGAAATTAAAAAAATCAATTTTATGAAAATTCGAACTGTATATAACCCCTTAAAATATAACAAATCTGGATGAAATCGAACAAACAGTTTTTGAGATAATAATTCCCAAAATTCACTTATATTTTCGGCGTCTATACACATATGTTCCCTTTTAAAAGACAAAAAGATGTAATGAACACTTCAGAAGCAACCTTTTACTATTAGATATGATAGTCTTAAATAAAACGGTAGTCAAATATAAACACATTATTTAAAAAATCACAAGTGTCTGTCTAATACAAAAAACAATCTATCTGCTCTCTTCACACAACTCAATGTCGAAATCCACATTGTAAATTACAACAGCTGGTTGAAAAAATACCTACTTATCCACACCAAGAATGTCGTTCGCTGTTTCAAATAGAATGCCGACACTGACCTCTCAACTTGCAGCCGTTAGAGTAAAACAAACGTCCCGACAGCTTCCTCAGAGGTGGCTGCCGATCACGTGACCTATGACCGGTGTGCTGCATTACAGCCACAACCATCTTCTTCTTTGCACTCGACCGGTGACAAGAGAACTGATGTACTGCTTACGTTGTTCTATATGAAGCTTCCGCGGAGGTTACTCTTTTGTATATATATTTAAAGCAAACTTGTTCACTGAATCGAGTCCTTTGCAGACATTTGCAGTGGGGGGAGGGGCTGCTCCGAGTGTCACCCTGAAGAGGGTGACATCCTTCTCATATGTTAAAAAATAAGGTTTTTACCCCTTCTTTGGTTATTTTGACTATTTTGAGCATCCAGAGAGTTAAATGTGTATAAAAATAGAGCCAATGTACTTTTTTTTTTGGGTCAAGTCTATAAGGGGTGGTAATCACCCAATTTATAAAAAAAAATAGTTTTTTTGTCGTTAAAAATTTATAGAGGGCGATTACGCACTTAAGGTAGTTGGTCCATCATAATGTGATCACATTAGGCCATGAGTACATATTTTTAATTTAGAGAAATGATCATGGCAACGCTGTACATTATCTACTATTAACTACTTGTCAAATGATTATATTTTATTATCTAAACTACCACAGAATAAATTAATAATTAATGAAATCGATTATAATTCCCTTCAATCCACTTATCATATTTTATAAAAAAATATTTCATTATTTCGTGTATTTTTTACTATAATCAAATGAATACGTTGTTGCCACATTGTCAACAATACTGTAATTTATGTGATGGTTTGGTAGTTAAATCTGGTTAAATCTTAATAACGGGATGGTCAATGATTCCAATTTTTTGTATACTGTTTTCTTTCATATAAATATATACAACATGTCAGTTTTTTATGAAAATCTGACGCTACGTTTAAATTTTATCTAATAAAACGTTACGTTAGTGTACGGTTAGTCCATATAAGCTGTGTTAAAAATATAAACTTTGAGATCGTTTTTCATGACTTTGAGATGGTCAATTTTAATAAAAATGGGCTATTTTTCAGATATTAATCTACGGAATATTTCTGTGCAATTTAAACAAAATCTGACGAAAACATGTTTACGGACCAACTACCTTAATGTGCAAAAGATCAAACCTGACTTTTTATGTAATAAATAAATTTTATGTAATAAATATGAAATCAGTGTCCAAAAAAAATATGCCCACAAAATCAAAACTCCTGACCCTATGTAAATCAGTGACGTAGATAGGAAGGAGGTTAAGGGGATCAATCCCCCCCCCCCTATGAGTCTACAAAAATTATAAGACGATTATGATATACGAGTATATATTTATTGAATAATGAATACATATCTAATGCCCGGTATTATAAAGAAATTGCTTGCAAGCAATTTGTTTCCATGCAAATTTGCGATTTGCAAACGCTATCTACTAGGAGTCAAATTGTCTTGATATTTTAAAGCTACAATCTGTGATTGGTTGTCATTTACATTTGACTCCTAGTAGATAGCGTTTGCAAATCGCAAATTTGCATGGAAACAAATTTGCTTGCATGCAATTTCTTTATAATACCGGGCATAAGTGAAGAATATAACAATTTTTTGTACTTTGCTCCAAATAAAAGATTATTTGTCATAATGAATAATATAACTTTATGAGATTTAATACTGTCATACCCCCCCCCCCCCAATCGCAAAAAGCTATCTACGCTACTGGTGTAAATTGATAAGATTTAAATCAAATTTTGGAACACAGAAGTGCATGAAAAAAGTAGATCTTCAAGATTGTAGCTATCATTACAATTTAAGGCTGTTGTTCACTAAAATCGATCACTACAGAATTTGTTAAAATTTTAATATTGTGTAAAGTAAGCTAGTTCGCATTTGTAAAAAAAATTTCAGGTCAGTTTACCATTTCGTTTTTTAATTATAAACGTGCAAAGTTGGCCTCTTATACATTGCAAGCATAGGGATCAACTTGGAATTTGATATTCATTTAATTCGTGTTCTAAAACTAAACGTCAGATTTTAACCAAAAACGGATATGTTATAGATTGGTAATTAAGGAATGTGTATATAAAATTTTAGAATGATTTACCATCTCCTTAAATAATTATTAATTTTTAACTTTGATAAATTCCCGAGCACATGACGTAAATATACGATATGGCAACAGCGCATTCGGCGCGATCTTTGAAATATAAAAACGTGGTATTGAAAACTGACGCGCGTTGTAAATATCAAGTGATTATTGATTACATTTAATGTTTTTATTTATAATAATAATAGTTACTATTGTTATTATAATTATTACTATTGTCAGCAACAGTAATAATTATAATATTGTTAAAAATGAATCTTCTATTCTTGTCTAATATTATAAATTGTTGCCAGATCTATTTGTTCTTTTTTACCGACATATCAAAACCCTGTAGTCCATGCTAAATTTCGCTAGATGTCACGACTTTCAGTGAACAACAACCTTAAGAGTCATAGTTTGCATGGTTTTTTTCATATCTAACATTCGAATAAACTGTTAGATCTATATCATTTTGAATTACAGAATTTCATGAAAAAGTAAATATCTAAGATATGTGTAAGTACGTGAATGAAATATATATTTTTGTAATTTTCTCATAATGTTTGCAATATTTCACACGTATCTATGCAAGTATCTGATAAATGCGTGAAGAATGTGTGCACTTTTTAACGGCCGGAGCTCTTTAGATGTCACATTAACACGTTTCGCTCCGACGACACTTTTTGTAATTAACGTTGATTAACAGTCAGCAATGAAAGGGTTACTTACATTCAAGCGGTCACATGAAAGAAGTCACTATAGTTTTATTTATGAGGGTTAAAAAACATTATTTTCCAGTACTAAGAATGTTGAAATTTATAGTAAAATAAATAGCGCATAAACCTAAAAATTTTTCAACACTGTACTTACTGTTTTATAATAACTCTAAAAATTGTTTGGTATTTAAAAAAAATATACTGTTTCGGTTTCTGGATATAAACTAGATATTTCGGTTCTTTAAGCTTTTTAATATCAAACAAATCAGATTTTTTAGGGTTCTATTTAATTGCACTCTAAATATTAGATAGTATGCACTTTGTACATCGAGCATAAAAATTAATATTTTGCACTTAAAATTTTATAGTACGCGAAAATTCTTAATACTTTTTTATTTATTTTTCAATGCATAAGGCGAATATTTATTCGTTTTAAAATTTAGAAAATCGCATATAAAATATCAAATCTATTGGAGCGAAAGAAGGTTGGTTAGTTTTTAGGAAAGGATAATAACAAAAATACTGGTAGAAAGGATTTCTCAAACCAAGTTAACCTTGTTTTGTATAACGAAAACAATATTTTCTTAAGATAAGCAATAATCTTTTAAAGATTAAGAATATGTTTCTTATATTAAGAAAATATTGTTTTCGTTATATACAAAACGAGGTTTTCTTGGTCCAATACAGTTCTTTTTCTGTGCATTAAAAATGTTAAATCTATTGAGGCGAAAGGAGGAAGGTTAGTTTTTAGGTTAGGTTAAAAAATAGAAAATCACAAAAATTACAATAAATACATCAAAAATATGTCATTTTTAAATTTGACATGTCCAAATTGAGGCCAAATGTAAAGTATTATTTTTTTAGTGCATGCAAAGTATTTATTTTGAGTAGAAACTATTTTTTTAAAGTGATATAATTTGTTTTTATTTCATAATATTTCGTTTAATGTTGATATTTAATTTGTAATTAGTGAAAATGCTTAAATAAAAAGTGTTTATTATTTAAAAATAAAGTGCATTTAAATACAAGCCTTTTTAAAAAAAACATTTATTATAGACACCCACTATATCTACATTATTTGCATTTATAAGGTAGATATATATATAAGATAGATACAACATAACTGGGAGTGAATATACAGATAGTTGATCAAAATGTACGATCTACTATTGTTGCAATAATAGCTTATTGAAAAAATCAACATTGCTCTGCAGAAATTGTTCAAAGTGACCGACATTGTTTTCAATACATTTGTAACAGTGTTTAGCTACAAATACTTTCACAAAAGTTACCAATATTATCAAAAACATTTTCAAATTGATACTGTCAGTTATTTAGCTTGGATGTCTCTTGGTTTCATAACACACAGCTTTTTCCGCTCCTACTCCCAAAATATTGTCAGTTTCATGTTAAAAATGAAATTAAAATAGTTTCTAAAAATTGTTCTACTCAAAATTTAGTAAATTTTTCTTTATTATTATTAATATTAAAACGGGTTTCTCCACTTAACAAACTAGCGGAATCCCGCGGCTTCGCTCGCGTAAACTTCGAAACTAATTGGAACCCTCTATAAGTAATGTGGGATGACATGTTACATTTTTTTATATTGATTTTTATTCATTACTTATAAAAAAAACGTAAATATCCCGGACCTCAGTTAAAATTTTTTTTAAAACTAACCTCCGTCTACTCTCGCCATTAGGGGTTGAATATCAAATTCTTTTATTGCAGATTAAATCCATCCTAGTCCCCGTCGAACTTTCATTTTTAATTGAATATTAATTTGTCCGAATTTATTATAATATCATGAACAGTTATTATTATTATTCCCATATGGGTTGAATTTTTGTAACTGATATTTCTCTTGTAGAGTACCTACTTATGCCATGTTTCATTCGGTTAATACAAAAAAAAATTATTTTACAAATTTTTCCACCCCCCTAGCACCTTAGGGGTTAAATTTTGGGAAATGCTGAAATAATCGTGTCACTATTTATATTTTAGAGTATGTTCGATAAGTTTAAATTAAATGCGAACAAAAAAAATATTTTTTATATTAACTTTGACACCCTATTTTTAACCCGTAGGGGTTGAATTTCGAAAAATCCTTTCTTAGTGGGTGCTTACATCATAAAAGGAAGGCACCTACGAAATTTCACGTTTCTAGGTCCGGAGGTTTGGGCTGTACGTTGATATATGAGTGAGTGAGTGAGTGAGTGGTTAAGGACAAACTCTTTTATAGATATAGATTATCGTAATTTCCAACAAATTCTCCAATAAATCATATTTATATCGCACCCTGGATTATAACCCAAAAGTTGTTTATCATTTCCATCATGTCAATATACCAAGAAGAAATTTTTCATGAATTCATATTGACGTAGGTAAAGGTATACATGTATTATTTTATAAAATACAAGTATTATATCATACGTCATAATCTGACATATTGTAACTATTTGTTACATCAAGAATATTACACAACTCATATTTTTTTATTGATTTTTCATACCTACATTAAAAAATTAAACAAATGCAGTAGATTTAGGTACATATATGCAAAAATATGTAAGCTATCAAATAATATTAATTGCCGATTATAAACTAAAGAAATCAACAAAATATTTTAATTGTAGTTATTAAAACATTTTTGAATACTTATTGATCATTTCAAAATAATTATAGATAATTACTTTATTATTTATGCTCTTATTTTTTTAGATCACCATTAATTTGTCATATTTATCAAACATTACACGATCAATATGTTGAGTAAAAAACACAAATCATTAGATTGGCTAAAACCTATAAACCGATTCGATCAAAATTCAATACATATACGCAACCTCATATTCAAAATGTATATTAATAAAAATTATTTCAAGGATAGAAAAGTTTCTTCATATTGCTAGTCAGAGACGTAACTACAGAAGTTATTAGGTGAACACCGCCCCCGCAGAATGTCTCGAATTTATTAACTGATCAGAAAATATTTTTTTTATAAACAGTGCTTATAAAGTTAATCAATGAAAATTTCGTATTTATTGAGTAACAAATAAAATATTGAGTTTATTATTTAATTTACTCACTAATCAGTGACTGTTGGGTCAGTCCGCGGTGACGGTCGTGACATTTCAACTCGGATTGGAGTTCATAATTTCTAAATAATACTAGTAAATAACATGGATTTACCTTTTTTCTGTAGATCTTAATGCAATACATGTATATTGAAAGAATAAAAAGTCTACAGTTATTTTACAAAAAATTATCAGCGTTCAAAGCTCTGTGACGGTTGTGATGCCAACTATTGCAAGTTTTGCAACCTCTATCCAAAAACCCGAAAGTTTAGCGAAAATATTAAAGTTACTTTATAATAATCATACTTTAATATGTTACGAATAAATTATTTTTTAGTTACACAAGAGCATCAAGTAAATACGTAATCTATTTAACTGGTTATTACCCAATAAACATTGTGACGGTTGTGACAGAAAATTGTGACGGTCGTGACACGTTGAATAAAAGGATACAATAAGAGTACTATTTGTGTGTTTAATTGCTTATTGATATTATTATCTAATACTTATAACAATTATTTATCAAATACATCAATAGACTCATTAAATTTATAATAAATGCGGCCACCCTTAGTCATTATTGTTGGTGAGGGTAATTTTTTTTTAATTTGGTCAAACGTCACGTTTGATATGTAATTGTCAAAGACTTTTAATAGTTTGCCACGAGCGTCACTTATTGTCAAGTAAGTTATTGCGATTTCACATTATTTGTTGTCTTTTTTGAAAAAAATTTTAAACTCTTTGTAATATTTTGAAAATTAATTAAAATTTTTTTAATTTCCTTTTAGTTTATGACAATTGATGTTGAATAGCCTGTTAATTTTATATTTTAGTATTCATTTTCGTAAAATATTTTTTTAACTATCTGGTATCAATTACCGCGGACTTGTTGTAAAAATAAACATTTTTTTTGTCAAGTGCGAGTGGGGCTCACGCCCTGGGTGTTCCGTACCGCTATATTAAATTTATTTACAATTCAAAAATTATTAACATTAAAAAAAAAATATTTCACAGAAGAACAATATATTTAAATAATGCCACTGTTTGCAATTAAAAATAAATAATTAAAATTCAGTGGCGTGCGCTTCTTACATGGTAAATACTATGTTGTTTATTGTTAATAATTCCTAATAAAATTAAAAATTAATTATTTTTTTATTTTTTCCTTTATTTGTGCTATAAGACCTTCCTTCGTACCAAATTTCAAGATTTTAGGTTAACAGAAAGTACTTTATAGGTATTGATACGGCCAGTCAGTGAGTCAGTCTTTTAAAATACGTTTTGAGGTCGTGAATTATTTTAGAAACTTGATTTTTTTACAGGATCATGATTTTGTAAGCCTTAGTATTTTATATTAATTTCAACTAAATACCTCTTACCGTTCTTGATAAGAAGGGTCTCGACGGACAGACAGACGGACAAAAAAAAGTGACCCTATTAAGGTTCCGTTTTTTATTTTGAGTTATAGTACCCTACAGTTATGAAAACAATTTTCCGTAAAAAATACCAGTAAACATAAATGTGTTCAATGACCGCAGAAGCCTGATTTATTATAAAATAATAATATATTGATAAAAACGTAATACATATACTTATTTTAGTTAATTTTATGTTATCTACAAATAAAACGTTAGACCTGATATTCTATGACTTATTTTATCTAGTATACAAAATCTAACTATCTAAAAAAAATATAAATACGATCCTGAATAACCGAAAAAAACATGATCTATTTGAAAATATCTAAACTTTGTATAACCCTTCTTTGTGCGTTTCTTGTTACGTCCCTGCTTCATTGCTAGTCCAGTTTGCAGGAAGATAATATTTCAAAACAGTCTTCATCATTATAAATTACCCAGCGGCGTCGGTGTTGTTGAAAAAAAAATCACATTCACGTCTTGTGTGCTTAGACTGGGTGTGGCCGGTGACGAGCTCTTGCTCGTTACGTAACAGACGAGTTTTTGCAACCAGCAGTGATCGAGATATCGTTGAATTCCGTCTTAGATATCTGATATACTTAGTTTACACTGTCGGAAGTACGAACGATCTTAAATCTCACCGATGTAAACGTAATATGATTTTTGTAATTTTATATAAAATTTATTTTACAACTGGGGACTTGAGTAAAAATTTTTTACGATTACGCCCGCATATGAACAATATTAACTCGCGGTTACAAAAAAAAAAAAAAAAAACAAAAAAAAAAAAAAACACTCACGAAATTTATTTTTATACTCACGCACGCAAAACGATTAAATATGTATCTATATTATGATATAAATTAAATTTTGTAATTATAAAAATAATGTGCTATATTGTATATACTTTATTTTTGTATTATTTCTTTTAAACCGCATTTCTAGTGCCAATATTACCAAACAAAAAAATGCTACAGTACAGTTTTAATAAGAATGTTTTTTTGGAGTTCCGGCAGAGTTGGCAACACTGAATTTTTTTATCTAAAAGTATTTGTTTTTTGATGAAAATAATATTTATTTTTTAAACTGTATTTTCAATGATTATTATGTATTCAGAAATTAGAAAAGGTTAACTTAGATTACTACAAATATATTTTTTCAAAATAAACTCACGGAAAAAAATGTAATCACGTAAAGGCACGCACGATTGTTTCATTTTGACTCACGATTACGTACGTTCACATTTCAAATTTTCGAAATCATTCACGCGCACTTATAACTGTGACCCGAGAAATTCACGACCCGCCCCAGCTCTTGTTAATTATTTAATTGGTATTTTTAATTAAATATAATAAATATAATGTAAAAGTGCGATTGAAACTAAACTATTTATAATAACTAGTTTAATTAAATAGATTAATTGCAAATTAAAATTTTAACTGTCAATAAACTTATTCTAACAGGTTGAAACTTGTAACACTCATTGAGGAAATTTTGCAGGATATGATAAAAAGCGATACGCATGCTGATCACAGTATTGAAAAATCAATGTGCATAATTAAGACCTAGTTAATTAATAGAAAGTATAATAATTATTGATTTCTGGATGCATGTTAATCCTGTGTTTATTTAAGACTTATTTTATATACTTGGTGGTTTTTTAAAACTTTTCAGAGGATTTTTTTCAAAATAACAAATATTCAGAAAAAAATTTCAGACAAAAGTTTCATGATTTCAAGGGCGCTAAATATTGGCATTATTGTTAGATTGTAGCATTGATGCATTTTTAAAGCCAACTTTTCTTTGCCAAATGGAACCCTGTATTTTTTGTTCTAGATTCAAAATTAACGAAAAAACTAAACAATTTTATCTGTAAATTTATGTTAATTTTGTATGTAATAAATTAGATTTTTTTGATTTTCAATATTTTCAATCGAAAACTATCAACTTGGTCGTATTTTCGGCCAACGTTTCGTCACACATTGCAGTGGACATCATCAGGGCTCTTCTAAAAAATATATCAAGATCACCGCGGAAGCCTCAAGACTTGTATAACTATCAACTTAGTTTTAAGTAAGGATTCTCGGATAATTTTTTTTTATTTAAAATTTTTTTTTTCAAAGTTTCGGATTTTTTTTATTAAAAAAAAATTCTGAAATATAATTCCCCGATAATTTTTTCTTAGATTGAAATATTTTTGTTTATTTTACTTATACTATTTCAGACAGAAACTGCTTATTTTCCCCGTAAATTACAAAACAGCTAAAAAATATGGATTTTCATTGTAAAATAATAATGAACCTATAATGTCAATATTTAGCGTCCTCCAAATCACGAAATTTATATCTGAACACTCGCTTTTTTTTTTTTAAATCCGCTGTAAACTCTTAAAAAAAGTATTTAAGTAATGAATAGAGCTAAAAAGAATCTAATTAAAGAATGCAAAGGGCTTTAATAATTCTATTTCAACTCAACATCGAAAATTTTAAGTGTTTACATAAAAATTTTTATCTTTCAATATTTTATCGATTTAAAACATTTAAAATCTTTAATTTTAAAACAATAATTTTTGAATAAATTGAATTTCAGTTAACAATAAACGAGTGGCTTAAAATGTAATATTATAAATTGATAAAAAATTGTACATGTTAAAAAATAAATTGATAAACTATAAAAGAAAACATTGAAAAAAAACTTACAATATATCCACACATTCTCTCAAATATACAAACTGATATTTTTTTTAATTGCTTTACATAACACAAAATCGAACTTATAATATATTAAATATGAACAGCAGTAAATCTAATAAATTGACCATAAAATGTAAATAATACTAAATAAATCAAGATAACCTTTTCTAAAGAAATCATTAATTTAAAATAAAAATATCCACGAGCATCTTTAAGACTAACAACGTGGCTTGTACGTTTATCTATACATTTTAACGTATAACATTATAAAACATTATTGTTTATATGAGTTGAGATAACAGCGTGTTTTATACTCTATTAGTTTAAATGTAAACAAACCATTAACAGGTAATAAATATATTCTATTTCGCGTCCTAATAGCTGGATGTCAATATGCTTCAGTTTTACATTTCTTGTAATAAAAACTTCGACAAGGACCATCAAAAATAGACCGGTATATTATGATGTGGGTTTCGCGTCATTATAGATTGTGTTACAGCCCACGGTATAAGAAATTAAATATTAAGTTATTAAATTAACAGAATGACATCAATATATTTTGATTCTGTTTGACGAAATATAATAAAAATAAATGTACTATTTATGCTATTGATTTTTTTTGAAATTTGATATTTGCCGAGATGTAATAATTATTTAGTCTTATGAAGATATACAGGGTGTTCGCGGGAACCGAGTGACCATTGCTAACTTTGTTATTATTGGAGCTAGAAGATCGGTTAAATGGACAAAGTATCAGTATTTTTTCCGGGATGAATAATGGTGGTGTCAAAAAAACAATTGAATGTCAAATTTCAGAGATATATTGAAATATAACATTTTTTTAAATGGAACACCCTGTATATTATTATTGAATTTTGTAGCTGACGATGTTCTCTTTATAAAAGTGTAATACATGTATGATGGTAAAATTGATAGAAAACAAGTTATAACAAGTATAAAATTAATAGAAAATATCGAAAAATAGTGTGCTATGAAGATTTAATAAAATACAAACAAATGATAAAAAAATTTAAAACAATAATTTCAGATATTTGTGCCTTATTTCGCAGATTTTTAACATTTTTTAGCATTATTCATAAAAAAATATAATTAATTATAATAAATAATTTTTTTTCGTTATTAGTTAAAATCAAAAACATTTAAAATTTGCGAACAAATGACATAAAAACCTTAAACTATTGTTTTAAATGTTTTATCATTTGTTCTCAATTTATTAAAACTTCATAGCACACTGATTTTCGATATTTTCTATTACTTTAATACTTGTTATAACTTGTTTTCTATCAATTTTACCATCATACATGTATTACACTTTTATAAAGAGAACATCGTCAGCTACAAAATTCAATAATAATATATAGGGTGTTCCATTTAAAAAAATGTTATATTTCAATATATCTCTGAAATTTGACATTCAATTGTTTTTTTGACACCGCCATTATTCATCCCGGAAAAAATACTGATACTTTGTCCATTTAACCGATCTTCTAGCTCCAATAATAACAAAGTTAGCAATGGTCACTCGGTTCCCGCGAACACCCTGTATATTGATACATTTTTATCAGCCTTTGGGTGATCTAGTATTACGTAAGCAGGTATAGGGGTGAAGGTAGTGGATCATTTTTTTTTTACTTTTTCTTACACAATAACTACAAAATAATTAATATTTTTAAAATAATATCCATTACATAAAATTATTTTTTTTACTTCCATACCAAATTTGCTTGCATATTTTTTATAGTAAAGGGGGGCTGTAGACATGCGAGCCGCCCTTTTCTTGAAATTTAAAATTTATTATATGCAATTCGTTTGTGCTTCGTTTGTGCATGTTTGTGCAGAAATTTTCATCGTTTGTGCTTTAACCCTTTACATGTTATTTATGTTTAAAAATACCGAAAACATGTCTCTGGCACCCCCTTTTTTAAATTTAAATTTTTGAATGTGCAGTTCGTTGCTACTTCGTTTGTGCATGTTTGTGCTGAAATTATATTCGTTAGTGATTTCTGATTACAATAAAATATGTTAATGTGTCAAAATTATTTTTGATATTTTTATGTAGGTACGCACGCTAGAAGTTATACTTCCTTAGTGTGGTAATTTCGAGCGTGTAAATACAAAACTAAACACATGTTTTACCGACTACTATAACAGAAATCTGCATTCATTATCTACACCTCACCTAAATTCATGATGTTAATTTCTTTACATTGTTACTTACATCGTGATTGTTGAATTACTAAAATTTTACCCTGAAGTATAACTTCAAAAACATAATGTTTTATAAGTCACTGTTAATTTTAAATGAAGAAACATAATAAACAATATTTTAGTCCATTTATGTGCACATTTTTACAACAAATATATCAAAATATTAATGAATTTAAAACTAAATTAAAAATAAAAAATATATTTATTGACACGATACAGACATTCAGAATAAAATTTATAACACAACGTAATTTTCTCTAAAACATCGGCCATAAATCGTGACAAAATACAAATAAAAATATGTAAGTATATCAAACATAAAAATAAATTTATAGATAATTTTTATTTCCATATTTGACTATCAAAAATTATACTACGTAAGTAATTATCATTTCTTATATCTTTTACATACCGATGCACTTATAAATCAAAGAGCATACTGGACATTTTTTACATCAACAGAATGACATAATACAATATCTTGAATTGATTGGCCACCGGTATTAATAAAATTAAATTTTATGACCAATATTATCAAATGTTAACAAATTTGATACGGTTGAATTTACATAGAGAAATGCTGGAATCGAAAGGTATGCATTGGCGGTGTATGTTGAAATAAACGGGGTAGGTACATATAATCTTATTAATTATTATTTAATTAAATAAAAGCAATCAAATTATTATTTTTTTTCTTAAAGCTATAAGTTTTTTTACAAGCCATATTTTTTATTGTTTTTAAATTTGTTGACTGTCTACATATCTATTTGTTTGTTCCAATTTGATACAAAAATTACTGGACTGATTTAAATTGGACTTTCATTTCAGGTTATATATAATAACTATCTTATAAATATACACATTTAATGATCAAAATTTTATAGGTATACTAGCGGAATCCCGCGGCTTCGCTCGCGTAAACTTCTAAACTAATTAGAATCCTACATACGTGATAGGGGATGGTATATTACTTTTTTTTTTTTATTCATTACCTACATATTAAAAACATAGACCCTGTCATCCCTCGCCATTAGGGATTGAATGTCGAAATTTTTATTTTAATAAAGTAAAGCAGGTATGCAGATAAACATATCTAAATCCATCCTCATCCCCGTCCCATGGCAATTAGGGCTTGAATATCGAAATTTCATTTTAAATTGAATATTAATTTGTCCAAATTTACTTTAATATCATAATTATGAAGATAAATATATCAAAATTGTACCCCCCCCCATTCCCATAGGGGTTGAATTTTCGTAACTGATATTTGTCTTGTAGAGTACCTACTTGTGCCATGTTTCATTCGATTAATACAAAAAAAAATATTTTACAAATTTTTTCACCCCCATAACACCTTAGGGGTTAAACTTTGAAAATGCTGAAATAATTGTTACATTATTTAACATATATTGTAGAGTATGTTCGATAAGTTTCAATTAAATGCGAACAGAAAAATATTTTTTTTAATATAAACTTTGACACCCAGTTTTAACCCCGTAGGGATTGAATTTCGAAAAATCCTTTCTTAGTGGGTGCTTACATCATAAAAGGAAGGCACCTACGAAATTTCACGTTTCTAGGTCCAAGGGTTTGAGCTGTACGTTGATATATGAGTGAGTGAGTGAGTGGTTAAGGACAAACTCTTTTATAAATATAGATGAATAAACAACTTTAATAAGTCTACAAAAAATAAAATTCTACCTATATGAATTTAATATTGGCAACCACTGCATACCGGTATCTAAATCTAACACTGTTTTTATGTAATATAAGATTATTGAAAATGTTAATAGACACTAAAGATATACAAATTACATAGAAACTCATATCGTAAATTAAGTTAGTTCCCAAACTGAATCTGAAGAAACTGCTTTTGTGGACATTTTGAGTAAAATGTTATTTCAGTAATTTTAATTTCATTTGAGGTGATGATGTAAAATATGTAATGTCTTTTCTGCGACAATAAATGGTGTCATGTCTTGTTTAATGTGTTTTCTAAATTATTTTAGTCATTTCTAGTTTTGGTTTTCCGGATTTTGGATATATTTAGATTTGATGTAATTTTAGAATTATTTATTTACTATTTGATGGATTGTTTTTTTATTATTCTTTTTTTGTGAGTGTTTATATCAAATTGATATTTTTAAAATTTGAAAGAAGTAGTCATAATTTCTTGTAATTTGTTTTCACGTTTTTTAAAGACTTTTTTAATTAAAGTAATGGATTTTGGTTTTTGGATGAATTTGTAACTTGAGAAAATTGTAGTTCAAAAAGTCGAACCAAAAGAAATTTTATAAATGTTCTAAAAATAATTTATTTGTAATATTTGGCTAATTGTAAGCACTTTTATTTTATTTTTTTGCAATAATTTTCAGTAACTTGATCCTTTAGAACAGTGTTTCTTAAACTAGGGTCCGTTGAACTTTTGTGGGGGTCCGTAAAATATGTTTGGCATAAATTAAAGTATTTTTAAATTTATATTTATCAGTGATTAATTCGTAATCTAAAGATATTTATTGATTTTTGTCAAAAATCTCTGAAAAATATTTGTTCAAAAGGGGATCCCTAGATCATATAAGTTATGAGAGTTGATATTTCTATCACAAATTTAAGTTGGAAGCGTGAAATATAACTCAACAACTTTGAAATTTAGATTTCGTTAAAAGTATGTTTATTATATAGAAAATGACGTGAAAAGTTGAAATTTTCAAGCCGCATGTCTGTATCTATCAACGTTCTCGAGATATGGCCTTTTAAAGTTTTAATTTTTTCAAATTTTTTGAGAAAAATGGTTGTAACTTTTGATCGTGTGGTCGGATTTGATTTTTGTTGACGGATTTGGAATCAGCATGTCAAATTCCATATAATGACATGTATAATACTTTGAATTTCGACAAAAAAAATTTTGTGAAAAATCAAAATTTTTTAAGGTATACCCCTTGGAAAAATTTCGATTTTTGGTCAAATTTTTTTTGTCGAATTTGGAAGTATTATACATGTCATTAGATAGATTTTGATACGCTGATTTCAAATTCGTTGACAAAAATCAAATCTGACTACTCGTTCAAAAGTTACGACCATTTTTCTCCAAAATTTTGAAAAAAATAAAACTTTGAGAGGCTATAACTCAAGAACGGTTTGAGATACAGACCTGCGGTTTGAAAATTTCAACTTTTCACGTCATTTTCTATAGAATAAACATACTTTTAACCAAATTAAAAACACAAAAAATTAATGTTTATATTCAGGGCTCGACAGACCCAGTCAAATGTTTTCAGCTGTAGTAAATATTAAAAAAAATAATAAAATTATTAGGAACAATAAAATAAAGTAACTGTAGGTACTTAAAAATGCATATTTTATCTAATAGACCATATTACCAAAAACTGCTGTAAAAACGTAAAATATTGGTCGAATTTCGACTATAGACGATACTAGTAATTGTCTGAATTGCATTTTGTCAAACCCTGTTTATATTATTATAGTGTTTACTCAAAATTAAATAGCTCTATTTAAAACGCCATTAAATTTAATAAGAGAATGAAGTTTAAGGCTATACATTCCTGGATTAAAATAAAATAATAACATATATTTTTTCGAACATTGACACAGTTTAAGACAAATGGACTTTTAAGATGAGGAAAAGAGAATAATTATAATGCAATTTACCGCTATGTATAATAGTAAAAAATTTCATAATTACAATTTTATGCTTGCACTGTCATTAATGTGTAAAGAACACGTGGACGTGCATTTATCAAATTCTTCTTTTTACAATTATGAAACCAGTTATAATATGTACTATGCTTTTTACAAAAACCTAGGTTTAATGATTTAATTCGTCATCGAAATGAAATAAATAACATTGTCTGTTATTATATATACTAAATAGTAATGACATATTGTAAATAACACTTATTGTATGACTTTTTTTGTAATTTTACTAAAATGTATTTCAATTTGTAATCATGATATTTATGAATATTATTTACTTAAGGTAGTTGGTCCGTAAACATGTTTTCGTCAGATTTTGTTTAAATTGCACAAGAATATTCCCTAGATTAATATCTGAAAAATAGCCCATTTTTATTAAAATTGACCATCTCAAAGTCATGAAAAACGATCTCAAAGTTAATATTTTTAACACAGCTTATATGGACTAACCGTACACTAACGTAACGTTTTATTAGATAAAATTTAAACGTAGCGTCAGATTTTCATAAAAAACTGACATGTTGTATATTTATATGAAAGAAAACAGTATACAAAAAATTGGAATTATTGAGCATCCCGTTATTAAGATTTAACCAGATTTAACTACCAAACCATCACATAAATTACAGTATTGTTGACAATGTGGCAACAACGTATTCATTTGATTATAGTAAAAAATACACGAAATAATGAAATAATTTTTTACAAAATATGATAAGTGGATTGAAGGGAATTATAATCGGTTTCATTAATTATTAATATATTCTGTGGTAGTTTAGATGATAAAATATAATCATTTGACAAGTAGTTAATAGTAGATAATGTACAGCGTTGCCATGATCATTTCTCTAAATTAAAAATATGTACTCATGGCCTTATGTGATCACATTATGATGGACCAACTACCTTAATAACATTTTTTTTAAATATTATTTGTGTTGCTTACTATGGCTATAAAATAAGTTTTCTGAATTCAATTGCTAGAAAATTTAATTGATTAATAGTATATTGTGTAGCAAGGGCTGAAACAAGACGATTTCTGACTAGGGCGAAAGTTGACTGCCCGAGCGAAGCGAGGGCTGTCATTGCACTGGTCAGAAATCGTCTTGTTTCAGCCCGTGCTACACACGCTATTTTTCATATCACATGCATTGAAACAACGAGTTTTGATTTCTGTAGCCAGTCGAAATAAGACAATTTCAGACAAATAGCGCAGTAATATCTTATACTATTTTAATAATAAAATAATTCAGAAATAAGATTCGCTTTTGTTTATTACAAATTCGATTCTGACAGATTTAAAAATTAATTGTATTGATTGAATTTTTAAAATTATATACGGTTTGTTTTGATGTTACTGTATCTGTCGTTGATAAATTAGATTCTTCAGTTTTTGTAGAGAAGCTCCCAAAGTTGTCACTTCTAATTTTTTTTAATTATTAATAAATATTAAATTAATGAATTTGCTAGTCAGGAATAACGTTGTTTCTGCCCTAGGGCAGAAACAACGTTGTTTATTTGTTTCTGCTCGGTACAATCGCATTGGTCTGAAATTGTCTTGTTTCTACTGTCAAAACTGGGTTCAAAACTAGTTGTTTCTATGCATGTGATATGAAAAATATTTATTTTTATTTCGCATTATTAAAATTTTCACTTTTTGAACTTTATTCCTTGCTAATGTTCGTTAGTGGCTCAGCGATGCTTGAATAATGATAAGAATGTTGTCATAATTTTGATTATTCAGTCAAGTAGGTATTGGCATTACAAAAAATCTCACATTTATTATAAAATTTTATTTAGAACAAGAAATTATACTTCTCAACAAAATTTTATATCTTTCGGAATTGATGTAATAGATATTAATTTGGTATTCATAGATCATAACTTAGTTTGTTCAAAAAACAATTAATATTCAATTTATTAGTCGAGTTAATGAAAGTTTTTACTTCGGAATTGTCAGAAATAGCACCGATTTTGATATTTCTAAGGGTCCCGAAGATTTTGGGATTTTCGAGCTTCATTGACTTGACTATAACTTTTTTTCTTGTTTCTGTTCTGTAACAATCAAATTTTGGAAGGAACTTCACAGGGGAAAAAATAGATTTTAAAAAAATCAAAATTATGACAAATTTTTGTTTCAAGCAGTACTGAACCCCAAAAGAAAGTGAGAAAATAATAGTAGAATAATAAAAATAAATAAAAATGGAAAGTTAGAAAAAGAGAAGCAAAAAAAGTGACAATTAAGTGGCCAAATAATAAAAATTAAAATAAGTGAAATTAAGCTAAAATCAAAAGTGATAAATCTATATCTATAAAAGAGTTTGTCCTTAACCACTCACTCACTCATTCACTCACTCACTCACTCATATATCAACGTACAGCCCGAACCCCTGGATCTAGAAACGTTTTATGATGTAAGCACCCACTAAGAAAGGATTTTTTGAAATTCAACCCCTACGGGGTTAAAACAGGATGTCAAAATTTATATTAAAAAAAATATTTTTTATGTTCGCATTTAACTTATCCAACATACTCTGCAATATAAATAATAAAACAATTATTTCAGCATTTCCCAAAATTTAACCCTTAAGGTGTTAGGAGAGGTGGAAAAATTTGTAAAATTTTTTTTTTTGTATTCATCGAATGACGGGGACGAGGATGGATTAAGATATGTTTACCTGCATAGCTGCTTACGTTATAATGGTGGAGTTTATAATCTGCAATAAAAAAATTCGATATTCAGCCCCCAATGGCGAGGGAGACAGTTTTTACAATTTTTAACTAATTGTAAGATCCAAGATATTTACGTTTTTTTATAGGTAATGAATAAAAATCAATATAAAAAATGTAATATGTCATCCCCTATCACGTACGGAGGGTTCTAATTAGTGTCGAAGTTTACGCGAGCGAAGCCGCGGGATTCCGCTAGTTAAAAATAAAAGAGAAGCCAAAAAGTAAGAAGAAGAAGAAGAACGAACCCCAAAAGACAAAACTCAACTCGATTTCTTATTACATTTAATAAGCGCATTGATTCGGCAACACACTAGATATACTATATTGATTTTTTCAGATTTACTAAAACTAAACAAAAAAAATTTAACTCATCAATTCAATAATTATCTTCGATCAGCTACCGGTAGTGTTTGTTTTTTTTTTGTAACATCTGAAAAGTTCTTTTAGCGGAATTTAAGAAGCCGATGCCGAATTCCATTTGCGATGTTCTAGAATGTCCCATAGCTAGTTCAGTTGTGAAATATCGCGTTGCCTCTTCCTTCACACAATCACACGTCGTAAATCTTGAATCGTGGAAGCTGTTACAGGGATTGACATTCACGAAACCGGCTCAAATGTAAATTTATGTAAATCAGCTGTAATTTATTTCGATAATTTGATGTCATATCTAAAATGTGTCAAATGTGTTCGCTTCAAATTTTACACTTTTTCTTTTTATTCTTGACGTTCATTAGTATGCTAAGATGATCGGACGTATTAAAGGATTTAATCGAATATGTATGTCTGTTGCCATTCGCATGGGTGTTTCTGAAAACATCATTTTGCTCTTCCGTGTATCGAATGTTAGAATAATTAACTAGCATAAAATGAATTCATTATTTCTGTGGTATAAATAAAACTTCAAACTGTCATTTATAAATATAATTCGGTTTGTTTAAGTGTATATCATTTATGAATATATACATATATAAATAACTAGCGGAATCCCGCGGCTTCGCTCGCGTAAACATCGAAACTAATTAGAACCCTCCATACGTGATAGGAGATGACATATTACATTTTTATATATTGATTTTTATTCATTACCCATAAAAAAGAAAATATCTCGGATCTTAGTTAACAATTGAAAAAACTAACCCCTGTCTACCCTCACCATTAGGGGTTAAATATCGAATTTTTTTAATGGCAGATTAGGTTGCCCGACTCCACCATTATAACGTAAGCAGCTATGCAGATAAACATGTCAAAAACACAGATCCTGTCTACCCCCCCCCCCCCCCCCCCATTAGGGGGTGAAAGTCGAAATTTATGTTTTAATAGATGACTATTTTGCTCGAATTTACATTTATAAGTAGAGCAGATATGCAGATAAACATATCTAAATCCATCTTCGTCCCCGTCCCATGTTATTAGGGCTTGAATATCGAACTTTCATTTTTAATTGAATATTAATTTGTCCGAATTTACTTTAATATCATGATCCATTATGAAGATAAATATATCAAAATTTACCCCCCCCCCCCATTCTCATAGGGGTTGAATTTTCGTAACTGATATTTGTCTTGTAGAGTACCTGCCATGTTTCATTCGGTGAATACAAAAAAAAAAAAATTTACAAATTTTTCCACCTCCTCTAACACCTTAGGGGTTAAATTTTGGGAAATGCTGAAATAATTGTTTCATTATTTATATTATAAAGTATGTTTGATAAGTTTCAATTAAATGCGAACGAAAAAAAAATATTTTTGTATATTCACTTTGACACCCTGTTTTAACCCCGTAGGGGTTAAATTTCGAAAAATCCTTTCATCATAAAAGGAAGGCACCTACGAAATTTCATGTTCTAGATCCAGGGGTTTAGGCTGTACGTTGATATATGAGTGAGTGAGTGAGTGGTTAAGGACACACTCTTTTATAGATATAGATATTATGTTTTAATAAATAATTATCTGTAAAATGATTGTTCATATCTAGGTGCTAACCGTATATGTCATAGTTTTCTAGATATTCATCTAGATATGATGAATGATGGATTAGTCTGACGGTTTCCATTAATGTTCAGTTTCAATAAACAATAATTTTATTATATTATAATAAATAACATTCTGTCATTATTTAATTTTAATGAAGAAAACTGTTTAAATTCCTGGTTACTTTTTTTTCGTACCAGTTAGATACCTATCTCTATTAAGTTGATTTTGCATTAAAACAAACGGCTATATATTAATCATTGTTGTTTGTACATATATGGGAAATGTGTTGAATGATAGTTGTTTTGAGAAATATTATTATTATTAAATTTATAATAATTTATCATTACCTACTTGATTCTTGTCACATTCGATTTAAAATTATTATATGTTACAAATAAATATCAATATCATTTTTGCTGTTATGGATTGTATGTATATAGACATACATAGTTCGCAAAGACCGAATCTGTTCTTCAAATTAATTAATTAGTTTAAGTTTTCGAGAAATCGTATCCTAATTATTCTAAAAATTAGAAGTAGGAAATATTTTTCATATTTTTTTTACGATAACATAATTAGTATTATATTTCCCTTTTTAAATAAACTTGTACTAATACATGAATTTTTCTTCACAGGTAACATTATAAAATAATAATAACATTATTTATATCTTCAATTACCTATTCAAATTCAATTTTAATGTCCTGTAAACTTTCATACTTTTCGTCATTAAGATTATTAATATAATCATACAATGTTTGAACGCGCTTAAAGAGAATTTATTTTATACTTGAAACTGCCTTTACTTTATTTTCATTTGAAATTTTGATTTTATTCGATAACTAGATTTAATAAAATGAATAAATTATATTAACAAATTTTATTATGAACACCAATAAAGCAAATAAATAAATAAAACAATTAATTTACAACCAAGAACGTTATGTAATAGTTTGATATAGCAATCTTTATAATAAACTAGCTGACCCGGCACGCGTTGCTGTGGTTAACCTATACTTTAGCAATATGTGGTGAAATTGTAGGTTATATGAAACGTTTGGAAGTTTGACATAGCGCCATCTATTGAATACTTACTGAATCCAGTCAACAGATGTCACCATCTGTTAGAATCGTTGCAATAAAATAATATTGCGATCATAAATTGAGATGTAAGCTATCCTATCTTTCAAGTTGGATCAAACTGCACACGGTGTACAAATTTGATTAAAATCGGTTAAGTAGTTTAGGAGTCCATCGCAGAGAAAACAATGTGACACGTAATTTATATATATTAAGAAAGATAACGTGTACAAATTTAAAATAACATTATTCTTTTTTGGTTCTTTTTTGGAAACTTTAAAAGAAATCTAAGGTAAAAGAACCATGTGGTGGGGACAGGTGGTTTAAATAATATAACCCTTAACCTATCCCAGGACAGTGGACTATATTTAGCGGGGAATGGTACCTTAAATTTATAATAATTAAAATATTACTCACCATTTTGATATTACTGGATTCTCGTCTTTAACTTGTAAACTGCACTATAGGATCGGAAAGATTCAGGATATTGGGAAACACAGTTTAACACACTTTTATGTACATAAATAAACATTATACGTAAAATCACTTAATATAATATTTATAACTATAATAAGGTATACCACAGTGGTGTGGTTACTAGAAAATAATTTTATTATGTCCACTGCAATGTGTGACGAAACATTGACCGATAACACGACTAAATCGACGCGGTTTACACCCAGAAACCAAGACCCGTATCAAGATCACCACGGAAGCCTCAAGACTTGTATAAATGCGAATAACGTAAAAAAATAAAATTATATAACTATAGGAGGCTAGCTATCCTATTCAATCACGTTTTCAAACTATACTGTTTTAATTCTAAAACTGTACTGATAAATATCAAACCATTAGACAAGTTTGAACATGAAAAATAATAATAAATTTATATTTTACATAATTTATGTAACTTATTATTCTTATGTTTAATTATTTGTTTTAAGTGATATACAAATTATTACATATCAATTAAAAGACAATAAATACTACGATTGTGAACAAATCAATTGCATATATTAATAGTATATTTTTTATTGGTAAAGGTAACAAATTAAACTATACCAATAATATAAATTTCGATTCTGCACGCAAAAATTACTAATTCATATTTTAAGTTTAATATCACGTGGCCTAGCTAGAATTACAATATTTTGGACCGTTTTAAGATTACTACGTGAAATAGTAATATTTCATTAAATATTGAGTGATTATTATGAAATATTTTTCTCCGTGTATAATATATATTCATCGAATATTATTTTGTTATGGGGAATAGCCACTGTGTAACGGGTCAAAAAATTGTCAATGTTTGGGAATTTTTTTCACAGATATAATTAATTATTTTTTAATCAAGTAAAGGACATTTTACTAAGTATACACTCGACAAATTAATTAAGGGGACACCTAAAAAATAGCATGTTTTCAAATGCTTGTAACTTGGTCAAAAATTAATTTTTTTCTAAACTTTTTTATTATCAAATTGAGCAAATTTACTCTACTTTATGATGGTCTAATTCGTTCCTCAACATCTTTTAATTTTTTAACTTTTTTATGTAATTATATAAATTTAAAAAAAAACTGCATATTTTGACACTTGATGTAGAGTGCATCTATGTAGAAAATGAAATTTTGAAATAACCTTTTTGTAGAGAATTTTAATACCTTCAAATTTATTATGGTGCGAAAAAAATGTGACAAAAATTCGCAAAAGTATTACAGTTTTAGTGAAAATCAGGAAAAAATAATTCAAATGAATATAGCCGGAGTAATTTTGGTGGTACAGAAAATAAATAAAAATAAAAATGAAGCTCAAAGTATCACCTTTCAGATTATGCAATGTAACGAAAGATTTTTTTATGAATTACAAAAAATATTCAAACTTTAAACAGAATAGAAAATATGAGTAATTAGACAGTAAAATTAAAACAAAGAATACATACCCTAAACATTACATTTTAGGTGGCCCGAGCTAGAGGTCTCATTAACAATACATGTTCTTTATAATTCATTTTTATTTTTTTAAATAGGACCATATTACGCGAAGATATTCAACTTTGATGTCTCAACATCAGAAAACCCAAAAAAATTACAAATTGGAATTTATTGAAATTTTTCTCGAAATAAAGCAGCTTATGAAAAATTTTAAGATGTCAAAAAATGCATTATTTTACTGAAATAATAACCCAAAATGATCCATATGGTTTTAAAATTGTACCTAAATATGTGTGCTTACTGTATACATTCATTTGTGCATGTAAAAATAAATATTTAGTAAAAATAAGTATTTTTTGACTTCGTAAACATTCCATGACCTGCTTTATTTTACAAAAAAAATTTAAAATTTTTGCAATTTGTAATTTTTTTGGGTTTTCTGATGTTGAGACATCAAAGTTGAATATCTTCGCGTAATATGGTCCTATTTAAAAAAATAAAAATGAATTATAAAGAACATGTATTGTTAATGAGACCTCTAGCTCGGGCCACCTAAAATGTAATGTTTAGGGTATGTATTCTTTGTTTTAATTTTACTGTCTAATTACTCATATTTTCTATTCTGTTTAAAGTTTGAATATTTTTTGTAATTCATAAAAAAATCTTTCATTACATTGCATAATCTGAAAGGTGATACTTTGAGCTTCATTTTTATTTTTATTTATTTTCTGTACCACCAAAATTACTCCGGCTATATTCATTTGAATTATTTTTTCCTGATTTTCACTAAAACTGTAATACTTTTGCGAATTTTTGTCACATTTTTTTCGCACCATAATAAATTTGAAGGTATTAAAATTCTCTACAAAAAGGTTATTTCAAAATTTCATTTTCTACATAAATGCACTCTACATCAAGTGTCAAAATATGCAGTTTTTTTTTTAATTTATATAATTACATAAAAAAGTTAAAAAATTAAAAGATGTTGAGGAACGAATTAGACCATCATAAAGTAGAGTAAATTTGCTCAATTTAATAATAAAAAAGTTTTGAAAAAAGTTAATTTTTGACCAAGTTACAAGCATTTGAAAACTTGCTATTTTTTAGGTGTCCCCTTAATTAATTTGTCGAGTGTATATTCAACATATTTAATATCAATTTTTATTAAAAAAAATTATATAATACAAAGTTATGAGCCTCGATGGGACGACCAAAAAAAATATTTTTCTCTATGGTTGGCTCGAAATTTCGAGAAAGGTTATATGAAAAAAATAAATAAAAATTTTCACAATATCTATATGAATGTAGCTATCGTTGCACGTAGCCGTTTTTTCTATTTTATTTTTTCACAAAATGGCGATCGTTTAAAAGTTTTTTTTTCATTTTTAAAACCTATTTTTTTATTAGAGCGGTTTTAAAAATAGTAATTAAATTATCAAAATTTTAAAAATCTGCTACGTGCAACGATAGCTACTACAATTATGAAAATTATTTTCAAAAATATGAAATCGGTTCATTAGTCTTTGAGGAATCGTGTCAACCAGGTCGAAAAATGTCATTTCGAGATAAATGTGTTTAATGTTTTTGTTTTGTCATAACCGGCCGTGCTACCTCGTCTCACTAAATTGACTGTAACTCTGTCAATTTTCGGAATTTAAACTCAATTTTTTGTATACATATTTATGAATATGTATAATTTAAAAAAATGTAAGAAAAAAAATATTTTTTTTCCGTCACAGTGGCTTTACCCCGTATTGAAATCTATAAAGATTTTGTATTTCCTGAATGAAAAAAAATACTAGTATATTTTTTGTACATACATATACGTATGTATGTATGTATAATGTATATGTATATTTCAACTTACATAATATAAATATAATAAAATAAAAACTATAGTCTCACATACACACAGAAAGAAGTATTAATTATTTTCATTGCATATACGAGAAAGCGATCCAAATAATTCAGATTTGATATTATTTAAATTAATTCAACTCTTAATAATATGATGTCAAACTGTTAACAGCTATAATTACTATCTGTACGGAATGACACAGTTATAAAATTAATGTAAGTACATACATTAAGTTAATGCAAGAAGATATGTAACACTTGTTTACCACTAAATGAAAATCTACTTTACATTTGTGTTAATATTTCACAATATAAATACATACGTTTTCGTGCACTGTGCATAAAATCATTAGAAATTAATTTTAATTGTTAAATTTTAATGACGCAACTTTTTTTTAGTTTTAATGTATTTACTAGTTTTCATCTGTAATGCAGGGTGTCCCATAAACATACCGAAAAACTGTCAAGGATATTAAAACAATCGATTTTTGTTAAGGGGGTATACCAGTGTGAACGCTGGAAATTTGGTTGATTTTTGGATATTTTTTGGAAGAAAAATACTCAATGAAATATTTTAAAAAATTGAAAATATATTTGGCTATATTAGACGTGTATTCCATAATTTTTTCACGTAAAAATATCGATATCTAAGCGACTTTGGAAGCGCCAAAAAAATCTATTACACTGCGGCCATGATTCCGGACGATGGAGTAGCTATAATTGAAAAATGAAAAAATGTCGTCAAACTGGAAGGTATTTCCTGTACGATGACCTACGATTTTTGAAAAATATCAAAATCTGACAACGTGGCGTAGTTATGGAAAAAAGTCTGTTTTATTGGCTATAAAATGGTCGTATTTTTAATGCCAAATCAATTTTCATCCAATCAAAAATATCCTACGCCATCGTAGAGTAAATATATTCAAGAGTACTCAGTTCAAATTTCAAGTCAATCGGATAATTGCTCTTTGAGTTACAATGTCAGCAAATTTGAAAAACCTCATTTCGAGAAAAATAAGTTTAAAGATTTAACTATCAATTTACCATAAAAATATGGACCCTCTTCTTCTTCGAATAATGCCTCCAAAAAGGCACAAAATATCTAAGCGACTTATAGGCTGTCTTCGGAGGCACCAAAAAGAAATGTCCTCCACAGCGGCCATGATTCCGGATGATGGAGTAACTGAAATTGAAAAATGAAATTATGTCGTTAAACTGGAAGTTATTTTCAGTACGATGAACTAAGATTTTCGAAAAATATCAAAGTCTAACAAAATGGCGTAGTTATGAAAAAAAAGTATGTTTTATTGCCTATAAAATGGTCGTATTTTTAATGCCAAATCGTCAATTTTCATCCAATCAAAAATATCCTACGTCATCGTAGAGTAAATATATTCAAGAGTACTTAGTTCAAATTTCAAGTCAATCGGATAATTGCTCTTTGAGTTACAATGTCAGCAAATTTGAAAAATCTAATTTGGAAAATAACACGTTTAAAGATTTAACTATCAATTTACCATAAAATAATGGACCCTCTTCTTCCTCGAATAATGCCTCCAAAAAGGAAAAAAAAATTGATTTTATGAAAATTTCACACTGGTATGGCCCCTTAATAAACCCATATCAATAAAAGGACCTCACATAATACTACCAAACTGAAGAAAAATTAGATCGAAGTACAGTAGTGCCTCGCATAACGAACTTAATTCGTTCCGGGAGCAAGTTCGTTATGCGAAAAGTTCGTTATGTGAAACGCGTTTTCCCATAACATACATACATAACATACATGTTAAAAAATTTAATTCGTTCTGTAGCATAAAATATGGTACTGTAACATAAAAAAGATTGTACACACGTTTTTTATTTTTTAGTCAGAATCAGATTTAGGAGAGTTTACCGAGGTTTGCAGGGTAAAATGCTCTTTCTAATTAATTCTTGTTTCATTTCAACAGAAATCACCTTCCTGCTTTTTTTAGAACTCATAATATAGACACACAAAATTACATTTATTAAAACAAACATATGTGTGAGTTAAGCACAGAAAAGAACGATCGACACGCGTTGATGCATATTCATGCAAGTTCGAGCATCGACTGCGTGCAACCTTGGAAGTTCGGGCGACTTCGTGATACGTACGAGCGTTTGGGAGGCAAAATTAAACACGATGCAGTTCGTTGTGCGAAGCGAGGTTCGTTGTGCGAGTCGCGTAATGAACGAACAGAAAGTTCGTTGTGCGCAGCGTTCGTTATGCGAGGCACCACTGTACTCATTCACCTCATACACTTATGATAACAATTATCATTTAATACTAAATCATCATGCAAGTAAATTATAATATCTATATAAGGAAAGATATTTACATAGAAGATTGTATACACGTCTCTACAAAAGTATAGAAAATAATTGCATCTCGTTTATTAAGAACACTGATGAGTTTATAAGTTCTGCAACACCCTAAGGTTAAACGGAATAAAAGGAAATTAGAAAATAAAGACTTCATCACTCATAATCGTCTTGTTCACGCCATATGGACCGCAAGTTCATGTCTTCGTAATAATTAACTCACGACGTATAGAAGAAGTGCGTTCTTCGGTGAAAACAAAAAAAATCAATTTATTTTAGTCTGACATGTTATGAGTGGTTGCCAAATATGGCAACACTGTAGCGCAACACGTTGATACCTCGATAGATAATAGCTCTAGATGGACATGCTCTAGTAGAATCCGCCAAGCTAATTCAATAACTTTGATTCTATTGTAGATAGCCATTAATTGTGTGTACACTTTGCTATATTTTTATTAGATTAATTAATAGAAACTTTCCACGACTGTGGACACGTACGTAAACAAAGACACTAGAAAACTAGAAATGTACACTCAGCGTTCTATAAGACGTCGGTATCAGTAATTCAAAAATTCCACAAGAGGAGCCCCCACCACCACGCCTAAAAGTTGACAAGTAATAATAAAAATGTTAAAATAATTGGTATTACGTGTATATTTTACTTTCTTCATTTCTTTCATAAATTTATCCAATAAAATGTTAATTTTCTTTTGCTACTTTGATACTCTAGAATCGAATTCTAGACAATTGTTATTCGTTGCTTTAATACTGGATGAAAAATGTCTAGATTTCTATAAAATCATATGCCAGTAATTTATTTTTGTTATTTCCTTTTTTAATCGTTTTCGAAATTATCAAATTTTAAATAAAATGAACCTTACATATATTTTTTATACTATTTATTATATTTAAATTTCAACGAAAATTTGTATTGAATTTTTTTTCCACATTGAGTCACACCAAAACACAAGTTTTGTGTGTAAAATCTACATAGAAGACTTTAACGTCAATTTGTTAATTTAAATTTCGCGCTGAAATATAGCAGTCACAATGGTATTATGGTGGGGGTTGGGGAAAGGCGTTCTATAGAACTGTTAGAACATTGTCTTACGGAACGGTCGTCTTGTGGATGGTCGTCCTACAGAACGCTGAGTGTAGTAGATTAAACCGTAAAATAGGAAACCGTAGTAATAAAAATAAGAATAATAGCGTTCCGCACGGAATAGCAATTCAAAATCATTATTTTTATTTTATTTATTGCTCTAAACTTTAAACTATAAAACATGTACAAATGAAAATAAATAAAAACCGATAAAGTCCATATTTTAATTAGTAATATATTTAGTGCTGTTAAATGAAAATTAAAATTATATTTAGTAAATATAAAAAGCAATTATTTGAAATTTATGAAAGATTTTCTAAAAATGTCCAAATTTATATAAAATTTACGACTTACTTTCTACATTATATAAAAAGTCCTCTTTCCGAAGTATGAATTGAAATAAATTAAAAAATTTCCAACTGATATTTAAATTACAAAATGATTTCTTTACTCTGATTGTAATTAGTAAAAACACAGCGTGACAGTGAACCTGTTAATTTTTCACGCCAAGAAAACAACAACAATTTAGTAGAACTGCTTAAGACACGGAAAGGCGCATAAGTTAGCGCGCGAAGAAGTGGTTATGTGTGCTTTCCCTTTCTGTCTGTCCATCCCTGGCGTAATGCGGGCAGTTGTCAGCGGGCACCGCCGTGGCCCGGGGCGACAGTGAAAGGAAGGGCGACCACTACGTGTTGTTACAGATTGCGGTAGCCTCTGGGTGGAGCCGTTAAGGCAACATCTCTCTCTCAACGTGGCTTCTGATTTAGCCTCGCCCGAACAGTCGCTTCCGTTAAAAAAAAACAACGTAAGAATACGTCGCGTTGCTTCTATGTCAGCCTAATCGCTATATAATTACTTGGTAGCTGTAACCTTCGATTTGTTTGGGACTACTGTTATGTTTAATAAGTATGTTAGATTTTGTTTTGTTTTTTAACACATATAAATATTTTTAGCGGAAATTAAAATTTTAATTGAATTAAAATTGTTAGGTTAAGAAACATTTATGACACATTTATTGACACGAAATTAGAAGATTGATTATTTTTAGGTTATAATCAGTAGTTTCTAATGCCTACTTAATTACACTCATTGTCAGAAAGTGGTATAGTTAGATATTTAAGTCATTATTTAAGAATATTATTTTTTAAATATGAGAGTAATTCAGTCTTTTCAAAATTATATTTTTTAATAGAATTTTTATCTATTTGTTAAGACTTGGCATGAAAATTAATAAAACAATTTTGACAGGACTTTCACTTTACCGAAGCCTAAGATTCTAAAATTAGTTTAGAGAATATGATAATTGAATTAGGCCAGGCCCGTGATTTTGATTATAAAAATACCAACTTGAAATGAAAACTACTGAAGTTAATTTGACCCTATTTAGTTTAGTCGATGTTGATGAACTGAAACAAAAAAAAATATGTAGAATAATTATTGACATTTCTAAATAAGGTAGAAAGGAATTGATTTTGGGCTTGTTTATAGTGTTATTACAAATAAATTATCGAAAAATCAACTAAACAGTTTTCTTTATTCTTCAGCTTACAATTAGAGTAAAACTTATATTTATGCATCTCATTACAATGACTCAGAAACTCTATTGAGATCATCCATAAAATATGTTATGCAAAATTATATGTCACATTTTTATCAACCCCATACCTAATAATACCTCACAAAACCTAGACCCCTCCCTCAAATTAATGATTATAAGTAACATACAAAAGTTATGCCCAAACATTTTTATTTATTATAGATTTTTAGCTAATATGAATTTTTTTTGATTTTGTTTGGCGATTTAGAATTTATAGGTACTAGTTGATAAAATAAAAAATTATTGATGAAGTGGCCACTTAAATATATTTGCTTATTATTGATTGAATAATTATATATAAAACTATTTTTTACTTTTATGGGTTTAGAAATGAAGAAAATGACCAAAGTTGAAAAATATAAACAACGTCCTATATATCACGACTAAAAAATAAAATATATATGTAGTTTGAAAAAAAATTGGAACTAAATTGATGTAGCTATTTCAAACCTGGAGTCACACACAGGCGGAAAAACGCAAAAATCTGGACAAAACTTAGTATTTTACAGAAATGTATTTTGTATGTTAAAATTGTAGCAATTATTTGCAATTAAGATTTATCAAATCCACTAAATACACTTCTATTTTCCTAAAAATGTACATATTCTAGTTTGATTCCGTTGAATCAAAATTTTGTATTAGAGGTTTTGTCCAGGTTTTCACGTCTTTACGCCTGTGTGCGTCACGTCATGATTTTTCGGATCCCCTCCGTCCTCCTCATCACGTTAGGCAATTTCCCCCCTCCCACCCATTTTGAGGTACGTATTTTATGGACGGCCCATTATAATTAAATCTATAAATCACAATAAAGAATATTGGTATATATATACATAAACACAATTAAATACTTAAAACGCCAACGAAATTTTGAAGAAGAGAAAAAACTAGCTTGTTATAATTCAGCGTAATATATCTCTCCACCTATATAGTAGCAGCAACCTTCGATTTATTTAGGACTACTATATTATAGAATCGCGTATCATAATTAGTTTACGTTTTTGAATAATTTATAGAATAAATTTAGATTGTTTGGGTTTTAATTGAGGCCACAGGTACGATACATATAATGTTGTCAATAGGTAATTATTGAACAGTTGATACGATTTAAAATATAAAAAGTATAAAATTTTGTATAAATTTTAATAAATTAAGCCCATAATATCCTTAAATGATATCAATTATTTACGGATAACATAATTATCAGTTTAATTAAAATTAAATAACAATAATTACAGAACGTAATAATACGTACGATATTTTTTTTTAATGGAATGGAATGAAATATTTATAAAGTAGCTGTGAAATTAATAATAATTGCTCTCCTAACAAATGTCATGTATTGTAAATAATGAATACATAAAATGTTGTTTTTATTTCTGAAATATTTTTGTTGGGAAGAAAAATTTGTATAAAGAATTTATTTTTTAATAAATCATTTAATTTGTGATTTACACATCAACATTGACAAATTTTTATTCTGACATCAGATTCATATTCAGCAACCTCTATAATCCTTAAAGTACATATCTGTTTTCGCAGAAAGAACATGTACATTTTAAAATTGACTTTAAAGTGACATTGGTAACTGTTATATTTATCTTTATCAAGTTACGTTTATTTCGATAATTGAACACCAAAAATACTTCATCAAGTATAAATATTTTTATTTATCTAATCAATTAATTTGTTATTGACAAAAAAATTGTTAGAAACGTTTTTGCTAAATCAGGCTTAGTATTTCAACTTTAAATGTGTTAATGATTTTTTTAAATAAAAACCATAAAATCTAGAAACTTGAAATAATTTTTACTGAACGAGTTACGAATCTCAAATATAGACGTAAAAATTCTGACAAACAGCAAACTTTCAGGGGGCGTGATAGAGCTAAGACTCTAAAAATGTTCAAAAAAATATTTGGTAACAGCGTTTTGGTGATAGGTACTACAAACGACAAATACTGTAGTTGATAATATCATTAAATTTTTGGAGAAATAAGGAGGGGCGTAATCGAGTTTATTTTCATTGTTTTCATAGATATGGAGTATCGAAATGTAGATTTCAATTAGAAGATTTTTTTCCAATTCAAAAATGGCACTTGCGAATGGGTCCAAATAATCATTACCCCCTCTCTATCGGGAAAACTACTAGCTTAAAAATTATGAAAAATATTTAGCAACAGAATTTTGATAATACTTTGTGTAGACGAATACTATAGTCAACATATTTAAAATTTTGAAAATATATTAATAAATAATTAAATAAAATAAATACCTTTGCATATGGAGTATCAAAATGTAGATCTCAAACAGTAAAATTTTACTTTATTTTTATTTTTTTTGTTTACTTGCCTTCAAGGGCTCCAAACAGACCACGTACATAGTAAATAATACGAAACCCTAATATCATACACCCGTGTACATCTTGAACTTTTTTTGTAATGTAAACGCCAACGATAATTTTCATTCGATAAATTAGGATTTCATTAACATTTTTTAGAATTCTCAAAATTTAAATATAATAATACACATCGTTATTAATTAAGAAATTCAATATAAATCAGAGTTAATTAAGAGTAAAAAGGAAATAAATACTAATGTGCCAAATAAGTCATTAAATATATTCGTGACTACTGTTATTTATAACCGATGTGTATAATAGGTAGCAAATTCAATTAGAATGTAAGTAACAAAATTGAAATATGATTGAACACATGTACGTATATATGTTATAAAGAAGAAGTATTATTATAATGTTCAGGGAGAGGTTTATCTTGAATCTAATAATTACATTGGAATTTCAATAAGTTTCCAATTACACCGTTGTACGTATCAATGTTAATATATCATAGAGTTTTTTCTTATTGTAACGTTACATCATCGTGGAGCTTAAGGTGTGAAATATTTTATTTAATTTTTTATCATTTTTAATTATTTAGGACAATTATTTAAACATTACGCAATTATTAGTAGTTGATATTAAAGCAAAATGACTAAATTACCTACATATATGTTTTACTGATCGAATTTTTGATATAAAAATTATAGATTGGTGAAGATCAATAAAAATCAGAAAAATCTTTTTTTTTTGTAATAATAAATCTGTTTATCGATTTTTATTGTTTACTTTTGATATTTTATTGTTAGGTATAGTCCTGTAATGGAAACATATTGCCACGAAATATTATAAAACGAAAAATTATAGTTGATTCTTATAGATTTTAGAGCACAGAATTAAAAAAGAAAAACGGAAATGGAGTTCAAGGGTTAAAACCCCGTTTTCAAGTGTTTTTTTTTTCAATTTTTCTCAAAATTTTTAGCGACGCTGGAATATTTTTATGATTGATATTTGTTGGGGATATTGATACGAATCGATTGTGATCACATATACTGAATTTGATAAAAAAAACCTTCTAGAGGGTTTAAAAAAGGTATTAGTTCCAATTCTCAAATATTTTACTTTTGGTGCGTGATATATTTTTTTTAAATAAAATTTTGCAGGTTTTTGGCAAAAACAAAGAAAAGTTCTTGATTAACTGTCATAAAAACATAGCATTTTGTTGTTAATGTTTATTTTAAATCAATCAATTTTTAATCACACAAATTCATTCTTATATACATAGGTACTCTCTAAAACTGAATCAGTGAATAGTAGTAATTGATTATTATCAGTAACTATGGACTACTCTGTACTGTGAAATCAATAAATAATCACTGAACAAATCAGTGGATTATTGTTAATATGACCAAAATCACTGGCTAATCAGCGAGAACTGGTGTAGATCACTGATACTCATTGATTTTTACATTCACTGATGGAATCATTGGAATTCTCACTGATTCAATTTAAGAGAGTAAGTTCAGTAGATATGATCAGAATGAGTCCCCAAAAAAATATCCAACCACTAAAACGGATACAATTCCACTTTAAAGTCCACCGAAAATGCATTATTATGTACTCATACGAGCCTAGATTGATACATAAACTTATAATTAATAATAATAATAATAATAATTTATTTGACACAGACCAGTACAGGTATACAAACGTCAACACAACAATAGTATAATAATAAAATAATAAAATACACCTAACTGCATTTATTTATTTTATTATTTATTTTATTAATACCAAAATTAAATTATCTACGAACATATTTCTGTTTCAAACATGTGTGGAATTAAACGGAGGCAAAAGATTAAACTAACAGTCATGATTTAAAAAAATTATAGTATCTAAAACGAATCGTATTTTGTCTGGCGCAAATTTTGATTTCATCAGGAAAGTTCAATAAGATACTCATTCGAAGCTAGTAATTAAGCTATCATCGACAATTATAGAATCAAGCAATAACCGTTGGGAAAGGCCGTAGCAGGGTAAGCATTGAAAAATTGCCCCCGCGTATTTTCTAACGAAATTTGGAGGTTATAATTGGTTACAAAAAAATAATATTTTCTGAAATTTTCAACCATTTTTATTTAATAGTTTTTGAGAAAAAATTTTTTTTCTATAATTTTAATAAAAATTAATATCTTTTGATTGATTTTATCGATTATTTTGAAAAAAATATATGTTGTAGATATAACCAGGAGTGAACTTTAAAAAAAATATAAACTCCCAGAACCCATAGTATCTACCCGAAAAAAAATATTTAAAAAAAAAAAAATTTTTTTTCACCAAGTTAATTTATTGGCACACCTCCAATTTATTTATTTTTAACATCTACATGTACTTTTCTACCAAATATATTTTTTTCAAAATTTTAAAAAATAAGCGCCGTTTTGAAAAAAATAAATAAATATATTTTTCCAATTAATCGAAAACTATTATTGATTTGACAAAAAAATGTATTCGAACTTTTTTGTAGACAATTTAATTCTATATAAAATTGTATATGACTATTTTCTTCGTATCTCAAATAGTTTACGAGTTGTGGGAATTTTAATAATATAAGTGCTGCCTAATAAAATGCATTGCATTTACAAATTTACATTATTATACATTGCTCTAGAATCCCTAACAAATTCATAAAGATTTAATACCTCGCAGATAGCGTTAGCTATTTATAATATCCGACATTAGAGAGGTATCTTCCAAATCAATGGTCCCCTTCCTATGCACGCGGGCACCATGGTGCCCGCCGACCGTTTTATATGTGTTGACCGCTGTACGGCAACAATAAAAAAAATATTATTATTTTTAGAATTAATGTAAATGATTTTTATAATTTCATACTATCAGAAAAATACTGATGTAATTATAAAAAAAAATTCTGGCTTTACACTACGGTGCGTTTGAGAGAAGAAATATTGTAAAATGATATAATATAAACAAATAATTATTTTCAAATAGATACGCTTATAATTCTCTTATTAGTTGCTAAACATAAAAAAATACATAACATTTAATTGTAAACTTAAATAATTTTCTTATTGTTGCCGCACAGCGGCGGGCACAAATAAAACGGTCGGCGGGCACAGGGATAGGGACCATTGATTTAATGTAGGATATTATAAATAGCTAACGCTATCTGCGAGGTATTAAATCATTATGAATTTGTTAGGGATTCTAGAGCAATGTATATAATAATGTAAATGCAATGCATTTTATTAGGCAGCACTAATATTATTAAAATTCGCAATAACTCGTAAACTATTTGAGATACGAAGAAAATAGTCATATACAATTTTATATAGAATTAAATTGTCTACAAAAAAGTTCGAATACATTTTTTTGTCAAATCAATAATAGTTTTCGATTAATTGAAAAAATATATTTATTTAATTTTTTCAAAATGGCGCTTATTTTTTAAAATTTTGAAAAAAATATATTTGGTAGAAAAGTACATGTAGATGTTAAAAATAAATAAATTGGAGGTGTGCCAATAAAGTAACTTGGTGAAAAAAAATTTTTTTTGAAAAAATATTTTTTTTCGGGTAAATACTATGGGTTCTGGGAGTTTATATTTTTTTTAAAGTTCACTCCTGGTTATATCTACAACATATATTTTTTTCAAAATAATCGATAAAATCAATCAAAAGATATTAATTTTTATTAAAATTATAGAAAAAAATTTTTTTCCCAAAAACTATTAAATAAAAATGGCTGAAAATTTCAGAAAATATTATTTTTTTGTAACCAATTATAACCTCCAAATTTCGTTAGAAAATACGCGGGGGCAATTTTTCAATGCTTACCCTGCTACGGCCTTTAAGTTTGAAAATTGATCCAAATTTCTAATTTCAGATGTAGTCGATAATTTCATAATTATAGAGAAAAAAATATATGAAAATATGATGTATGTCATAATTAGTATGTAAGTAAATGTTGGTGCTTTCTCATCAAAATATACATATCAGTAATTATAGACTATGTCAAAAATTTAATTGCAGTTAATTGTGTCTTGTATTTTATTATATAATCGTTATTTTTTAAACGTATTTAATTTCAGATAAACCAAGATGCGTATGTTATATGTAATCAGAATATATATAAATACATATGAACACCAGAAACTGAAACATAAGAAGTTTAAGATCACCAATAAAGCTTATCATTTTTAGGGTTCCGTAGAAAACTAGGAACCCTTATAGTTTCTCCATGTCCGTCCGTCCGTCCTGAAAAATTTTGAGATAATAAGATGAAATTTGGTACACGGCCGTAGATTGATGACCCAAAAACAGAAATGATAAGATTTTTGAAAATAAAAATTTTTTAGACCCCCCTTTCATAAAATGAAAAGTGTTTTCAAAAAAAAAAATTCACCTACACCATTGAGTGGGGTGTCGTTAGAAAGGTCTCCTAAAATGCAACAAAAAATGTAACAGAAATTTTTAATTTTAACCCTTCGATCACAATGTATTTTTTCTCCAAAGTCATTAAAAAAGCGTCCCCCCCCCTCTATTTTCTAAACTATCAATTTAAAAAATCTGAAAAAATTTCAGAACGTAGATTTTAATTAGTACTTTCACTGAAAATTATAACGAACATTGTCAAAAATATTTTGGACCCCCCTTTCATAGACTGAAAATTGAACTTTCATTTTTTTCCCCACTTACCCTATTGAGTGGGGTGTCATTTAATAGGTCTCGTAAAATGCAATAAAAAACGTCAAATAACTTTTTGATTTTAACCCTTCAGTCGCGATATATTTGCTTTTTAATGTCGCTGTCAGAGCGTCCCCCCCCCCTCTATTTTTTAAACTATCGATTCAAAAAATCTGAAAAAAATTCAGAATGTAGCTTTTAATTAGTACTTTCACTGAAAATTATAACGAACATTTTCAAAAATATTTTGGACCCCCCTTTCATAGACTGAAAATTGAACTTACATATTTTTCCCCACTTACCCTTTTGAGTGGGGTGTCATTTAATAGGTCTCGTAAAATGCAATAAATAACGTCAAATAACTTTTTGATTTTAACCCTTCAGTCGCGATATATTTGCTTTTTAATGTCGCTATCAGAGCGTCCCCCCCCCTCTATTTTCTAAACTATCTATTCAAAAAATCTGAAAAAAATTCAGAATGTAGCTGTTAATTAGTACTTTCACTGAAAATTATAACGAACATTGTCAAAAATATTTTGGACCCCCCTTTCATAGACTGAAAATTGAACTTACATATTTTTCCCCACTTACCCTTTTGAGTGGGGTGTCATTTAATAGGTCTCGTAAAATGCAATAAATAACGTCAAATAACTTTTTGATTTTAACCCTTCAGTCGCGATATATTTGCTTTTTAATGTCGCTGTCAGAGCGTCCCCCCCCCTCTATTTTCTAAACTATCGATTCAAAAAATCTGAAAAAAATTCAGAATGTAGCTTTTAATTAGTACTTTCACTGAAAATTATAACGAACATTGTCTAAAATATTTTGGACCCACTTTTCATAGATTGAAAAGTGAACTCACATTTTTTTCATTTACCCCATTGAGTGGGGTGTCATTTGATAGGTCTCCTAAAATGCAATAATAAAAGTGAAATAACTTTTTGATTTTAACCCTTCAGTCACGAAAATTTTGAAAAATACTTTTTATAAATCATAGTGAGAATGACTACGGAACCCTATCATGTGCGTGCCCAACACGCACTTGCCCGTTTTATTATTATTTTATTTTATTTTAATTACATTTAAGTATATATATATATATTATATATATATATATATATATATATATATATATATATATATATATATATATATATATATATATATATATATATATATATATTTGAATTCATATAAATGACCATTATTATATATTAATATTAATGAATGGGTTAATTGGTCAATAATAAACAAAAATTAATAAATAAATAAATTTATTAATAGTATGTAGCAGACGTTTCGGAACTACTGTTCCTTCCTCAGTGCTTATTATTATATTACAAAGTTTTTTTACATCTTTTCAAAAAAGATATATATATATATATATATATATATATATATATATATATATATATATATATATATATATGGGACGTTCTTTGTCAAACGGAACAAGGCTGTATCCAAAATTCATGTTGATGGATTTTAGTGATCTTGGGCTTAAAATGTTCGTTATGGATTCTTCTTTATGGGGGAGTGTGGCCTTTTGGAAAATTTCAAAATGGCGGCTCAATATGGCGGCCAGAAGTCAGCAAAAAATCAAGATACTGGAGAAAAATATTCGTAAATGAAAAAATTTACGGCCGATTCGATTGGTTTTGGGTGCAAGTTGTTTGTAATTGACAGCCCAAAAAAGTTGGATAGGTAGGTTGGCGAAATCCAACATGGCAGATCCAAGATGGCGGCTAAAACCTGAAAATCGTCGAAAAATGAAAAAATCAAGATTTTGACTAGAGTTTTTGACACTTTACCTCATTTTATTGGCCTCAAATGTTGAGTTCCAATCACTCATTACATACACAGGTTATTATGAATCCAAAATATAAAATGGCGGCTTCGATTAATCTCAAAATGTAATAAAATCGGTAAAAAACGGTGAAATTTTGGTGGAAACAGTTCCGAACGAGTATATTGATGGTTCATAGATCGTCAAATGATTGCTTTTTTGAATCATGAAATCAAACTTTGTAAATCAAATATGGCGGAGTCAAAATGGCGTAAAGAAATGCCATATATAAGGAAAAACCCACTGTCAAATGAACTCACACAACCCATTTACTTGAAATTCTTAAGCGAAACTTGTTGTTTTCTTCATTCTGAATACGAATCCGCGCTCAGAATTGGTCAGAATCAAAATAAAAAAAAAATTTAATTTAAATTTTTTTTTTTTTTTTTAATTTAAATTTTTTTTTTTTAATATTAATATAATATAATTAATCAATATACTAGTTCGGGACTATTTCCACCTATATTTCACCGTTTTTTTACCGATTTTATTATATTTTGAGATTAATCGAAGCCGCCATTTTATATTTTGAATTCATAATAACCTGTATATGTAATGAATGATTGAAACTCAACATTTGACACCAATATAATTAGGTTAAATGTCAAAAACTCTAGTCAATGTCTTGATTTTTCATTTTCAGTTTTCAGCCGCCATCTTGGATCCGCCATGTTGGATTTCGCCTACCTACCTATCCAACTTTTTTGGGCTGTCAATTACAAACAACTTGCACCCAAAACCAATCGAATTGGTCGTAAATTTTTTCTTTTACGAATATTTTTCTCCAGTATCTTGATTTTTCGCTGACTTCTGGTCGCCATATTGAGCCGCCATTTTGAAATTTTCCAAAAGGCCACACTCCCCCATAAAGAAGGATCCATAACGAATATTTTAAGCTCAAGATCACTAAAATCCATCAACATGAATTTTGGATACAGCCATGTTCCGTTTGACAAAGAACGTCCCATATATATATATATATATATATATATATATATATATATATATATATATATATATATATATATATATATATATATATATATATATATATATATATATACAGGGTGTCCAAGATAAGCGTGCAATGCATGGGGATATCCTAAACGGTAAGAGATACAGATGTGGTTAAATGAGATGAATTATTTGTAAGAAAGGGGTGAGTATTACAACATCAAAAAATATTAATAATTTTATGTGGTTCAGGCGGTATACCCAAAAAACTGAAAATTCGGAATTTCTTTAAATGACTATAACTTTTTTGGCAAAGTAGATAGGTACTTTTTGTTTACGGTTTCTTAAAGCACTTTTTTGTTTAGAATTGTTTGGTGTATTCAGAATTTTTATATCACTTTTAGTTTCCGAGTTACAAGCCCTAACTTTAGTTTTTCTTATGGGCCGCCAAGTTGGCTATATCATATTCGAACTTGTTTTTTACTCTACTTTACAATGATATGTCACATGTCATACTTATTATTAAAAAAAAGTAAAAACCTTTTTTTTGTAATAGTTTATTGTTTTTAAATATGCATTTGTTATTTTCATTGTTGTTATTGCGATTTTTGTTTAACAATTTTTGTTTTTCATGGCTTACTTAAATGTTTGTAATAAAATACTTTATAAATATCACCAGTATTTAGTACTTCGACTTATTTTCTATAATAAGTATATCATGTGACATATCGTTGTAAAGTAGAGTAAAAAACACGTTCAAATATGATATAGCCAACTTGGTGGCCCATAAGAAAAACTAAAGTTAGGGCTTGTAACTCGGAAACTAAAAGTGATATAAAAATTCTGAATACACCAAACAATTCTAAACAAAAAAGTGCTTTAAGAAACCGTAAACAAAAAGTACCTATCTACTTTGCCAAAAAAGTTATAGTCATTTAAAGAAATTCCGAATTTTCAGTTTTTTGGGTATACCGCCTGAACCACATAAAATTATTAATATTTTTTGATGTTGTAATACTCACCCCTTTCTTACAAATAATTCATCTCATTTAACCACATCTGTATCTCTTACCGTTTAGGATATCCCCATGCATTGCACGCTTATCTTGGACACCCGGTATATATATATATATATATATATATATATATATATATATATTAATTATTACATATCAGTTATTTCATGGTTTTTATTTTAATAAAGAAATAGATGAAATAAGATATATAAATGAAACTAAGCTTACTTTGTACTGTGAGCATGATCTACATTGACTGTTAGTTGTCCGATACTAGACGTAGGCCCAACTCATGATCCAAAAAGACAAGGTCTGTTACGATTATTTTGACAGCCGCCATTATTGCATATCGTGTTGATGACGTAGTACATCTGCCAAAAATTTACAAATTAAAAATTGACATTTTACATATTAAGTTTGAATTATTAAATTTAGAATTGAAGAAAATAGAAGTGTGGAGTGAAATAGACACTGTTGGCATTATATTGGTCATGAAAAAATGCGGTACTGTGTTGTAAAAAAAATTTTCAACTGGAAACAGACAGATAATATAAATATTAAATTTTTTCGTTTTTAAAAAAATCCCGAAATAAAAAAAAGTGGATTAAAGCTTGTGGTATTTTTGTGATTATTTAAAATTTCACGTAAATGCAAGTAATAAAGTATATTCCACTTAATGTAAAAACATTATTTTTTAGATGTAGGATGTTTTTCAGAATTAGAAGATTGAATAAATTTATAAAAAATGAAAAAAATCAAAGAATAAAATAAAAATAAAAAAATATGTAAACTGTATTTATCGTTTTTTTTATTTATATTTCGTTTTTCACAAATTCCTTATTAGACAAATTTAGTGTTGATGACGTCACAGTATAAAGCAAGTGAGCTGTCAAACAGACCTTGTATTTTTGTATCATGGGCCCAACTATCGGTAAATGCAGACAGAACATAAGCTTTCCTCTTCTAACATACTAAAACCACTGAATTCGCAATTACCCCGCGTTTGTGATTACCCCACTCTCCCCTACATTAATTATAGAATTTACATATATACACGATCACAATTATCTACATATTTATCGGCTTACTTTTTGCGCGAGAGAAAGAGATAGAAAGAATTTAAATTTTACGAAATTAAATCGAATTATCAATTGTAGAATTCGATATGACACGAGACAATATTTACGTACTTAATTCTCGTCTCGTTTAATTTCTAGCCTTTAAAAAAATTGTAATATTCGCATATTTTCAAATACATCTTAAATTATCTTTTATAGAATTTAACATCATTATTTTTATCGTTGTTGATCTAAATATTAAAAAGAAAAAGTTCAAATTATCTTAATATAACAACGGTGAGAGTCAATCGGTCCATAAAAAAAATCAATCAACACTTTGACCATCCTACAACACAGTCCAACCAAATACGTAACTAAAGTAGAGCACTTTTGCCTACTGGATTTCTAATTAAGTTACCATCTGATCGTTACAGCTATGGAGAGAAAAATTTGCAACGCGGAAAGTGACGGGGGCACCTTAGTAGTGCGGGTGGCGGACGCCTGGAGCTTGGGTGCGGTCAAGTAGCGTATTGCTGACCAGCGGTACCATTCTATGCAGTGTTGCCAACCTGCTGTGAGACACAAATTACTAGAAGGGTTTTGTATTTAAAAGAAATTGATTTTGTATCTCTTTTGTAATTGACAGATTCAAGGTTCTTTCAAGTATGACGGGTTCAACTCAGAAGCGCAGTATTATGTAACAGTAGTAATTTATAAATCTTAATTAAACAGTGTACTATTACTTTATTTGTTAGTATGTATTAAAATTTAAAAAAAATAACTATTGTGATTTGAATTCTACTCATACTCGATTTTCAATGCTGGTATATATATGTTGAATAGCAAATATTTGTTTATATAAATATTTGCTATTCAACATATATATAACCAGAGCTGCGCACAAGTATCAAAAAATGTAGTTAAGTACAAACATAAGTACTCTGGAACTGCACTTAAATTTATGTAATAGGCATGTGGCCAGTAACAAAGTATCATTGAAATTATGATTTTAAATAGGTAATGAAATAGGTTAAAAAGATTATAAAAAATGTATTTATTTTTATATTAAAAGCGAGATTAATATAATTTTTGCTAAAATAAAAATGCAAAATACAGCAATCCGCCATGTTAAATGAAACACCCATCAGAGCGAATGACGTCACGCATCAGTAAACGTTTTTTATTTTAGACAAATATCAATTCCTCTTACAAGATTATTAGGTACATACCTTATTTAAGAACTTATATACGTTGGAATTAATTTTTAATACACAAAATAATTATTAAAGTATTGTCTAACTCTGAATGTTTGATTATTGTTGACAAGGAGTGTGACGTCACAACTCTCATATGTCATCTGCAAGCGGCAAATTCAAAATTAGTTTTAAAAGAGTCAATTTTTGCAATTAAACCTTTATTTTCTGCAGAAATAAGTATTTTTTGGAAATAGGAAACACGTAAGATCATCATAGAATAGTTTTTTTTTTTTAATTAGTCAATATGCCTATTGAAATTATAATTACATTCGTATAAATTATTATTTGAAACTAAAAAAAGCATTTATATACCTAATATATGGTTTAGTTTTTATATAATATATTAATATATATTCTTTAATTTCGCGGTATTCATCCGAGTTTTTTTAGGTACTTATACCAATGCATGAAAAAGAACTTTGGCGTCCACATCGGTCTATATTGTGTTTCATCACATATCGCAGTATAAGCTTTTATATAGAATTATAGACAATGTTATGATTTATTGAAAACTGATTAAAATGTTGGCAACAGTGTGTGTAACCCCCGCTTCATCCCGCACAACTGGTGCTCTTGGTAGATAACAACTCTTAAACGTCTTTGATGTCGTTCAACACACTTTCGAAATACGTGTACGTAATATTGAATAGACAACAGCGGCACGCCGATTGTAATAGATTATCGCGCATGTTTATTTGGATTGGGTTTTATGTAACGGAATTGTTTGTGGTGGTATGTTGTATGTATCAACATGTGTAGGCTGCTTTGTTTGGGAATTTTTGTTGTTTTGTTGTAGGATATAATTCAGGGTTAATAAAACTATTGTTTTTATTTCTACCGATTCGATTCAAAAATCAAGTCTTCACAAAAAAGAGATCGGCCGTAGTGTGGGTCTATTCTTGTCTTTAATCCATAATAATAATGTTATAAATACAAAAGTGTGTCTGTCTCTTTGCCTGTCTGTTTGTTACCTTTTCACGGCTAAACAACTGAACCGTTCTTGATGAAATTTGGTAGGGAGATAGCTTGGATCCTGAGGAAGAACATAGGTTACTTTATATCCCGAAAAAAACTAACAATTATACTTTTGATTCTTCTTTATAGGTGACAGTTTTACCTAACCTACATTCCATACGAACCATTTATGTTCATTTTAATATAATACTATATTAAGATGCGAACGAAGTTGCGGATAACAGTTCGTTAAATAAGAGTGTAAAAAGAGTATTATTAAAGTTATATTTCTATCTTCACTTTTGTGAAACAAATTTTACAAATTATGTTACTACAGTATACGCAGTCCATGTCTATGTCTATGGTTTATATCAAAGATTCCCAACGGGGTCCAAGTGGACCCCTGGGGGTTTATGGTAGTTTAAAAAGGGTCTTTAGTATGCCAATGGTCTATTGAGGGTCTATTATCGTTGATAAATTTTATAAATGCAAATCTATGGAAGAAATAGGCTGGGAATCCCTGGATTAGATCAATGTTGATCAAATGGTGGTATATGCGCGTGCCCCTAAGGGTACGCAAAGTTATTTCAAGGGGTTTGTGTCTCACTTATTAATGTTCTTTTTATTAAAAAAATGTGTGTCTTCGAACAACAAATATTGAATAAATGCGATTTTTTAAAACTCTCCTTTTTTCGCTATGCGTATTTAATTTTTTACATGAAAAACAGTTTTATTTTTATTTTTTTTAATAAAATTTATCGAACCCCTGAACCCACCACTAAGGATATGACAGTAACACTTAACTCCCAAAAGGGGTACATAGTAATTCTTACGTTGGTAAACACTGTGTTAGATTCTATAATAAGGAAAATGAAAATTATTTGATAGCAATTATATTGAATTTTTTTTAAATGTGAAAAAACATTTATTTATGACAATTTTTAACTAAATATCCCTTCTTTATTAATCCAGAATCTAACAAAAACTAGGATTCCGTTTCTAGCGATTGTTTCCAAGATTAATGCATTCCATTTTGATCTTATGTAGAAGTTAAATCGAACTCATTACTAATCGATACTTAATAAATATTATATATAATTACATAAAGGATACGGTATATCGTTTGATTATTTCACAAACTGATACAAATCTGAGCAAAGTAGGCTTACGTTCTAATACATATAATAAGAATATCTAGCATGTCCACGTGGGGCTATAATCATTGGACTTTTTACCGTTACAACATAGCAACAAGCGGTAGAAACATTTATCTATAATAATTTCGCATCGGTGTAGCTGAACATGCAGATATCTCTGCGCGCGCAGTTATTATAGAACTAATATGTGAAATTACAGAAGGGGGCTCTTAATAATCAGATAGTGGCAGTTAATCAAGCGGCTGACCTCTGCAATCAGTAGTATTCAATCTGTGGACTATAGGTTCTACTTAAATGCTAACTACCGACTCATTGGGATATCAGATTAAAAACCATATACTCGTATATAGAAATATAATGAAGTTCAAATTAAAATTACTATATACATATATGCGTACATAAAAGAATGATAAATAAAATTAGAAGTGATAATTATAAATAAACTATACCAAAAAAGCTTTTTTTAGTAAAACTTGCGATCTTTGGGTTATATAAAACTTAATTATTTATTTTTATTTTACAATCGCAGTTTTGAATATGTTGTATATTGCTTATAATTCCACACATACACAAATACTACTACTACAATTATTTCTTCGTCCAAGAATACTATAGTTGGTTTAAGAATATATTTCTTATCTTAAGAAAATATTGTTTTCGTTATATACAAAACAAGGTTTACTTGGCTCAAGTAAACCTTTCTACCTGTGTAGAATAAGAAATTAATGGTTTTCGGATTTTTTTCCTTTACTTGTGCTATGATACCTTCCTTAATTCAAGATTTTAGGTCAATTGGAAGTACCCATAGGTGGGCACAGTTGATCGAAATGTTAACTTCGTTAATCGTTAACTCGTTAATAATAAAGTTAACTTCGTTAATCGTTAACTCGTTAATAATAAAGTTAACTTCGTTAACCGTTAACTCGTTAATAATAAAGTTAACTTCGTTAATCGTTAACTCGTTAATAATAAATTTAACTTCGTTAATCGTTAACTCGTTAATAATAAAGTTAACTTCGTTAATCGTTCACTCGTTAATAATAAAGTTAACTTCGTTAATCGTTAACTCGTTAATAATAAAGTTAACTTCGTAAATCGTTAAAGCGTTAAAATTCCGAAAATTTAACGAAAGTTAAAGTTAACTGAAAATTTAAGGAAAGTTAAAGTTAACCGAAAATTTAACGAAAGTTAAAGTTAACCGAAAATTTAACGAAAGTTAAAGTTAACCGTTAAAAGTTAACCACCCAAAATATTTGAAGACCTTTTTTTTGCAAATCCCCCCGTAAATTGCGTTATTAAAACAAATAATGACAACTTGACATCAAACAACCAATTTAACGGACTAAAGTTAACGAAAATTAACAAAAGCGTTAACATTTTTTTAGTTAACTTAAAAGTTAATCCGTTAAGTATTTTGTTTACTTCGTTAATTTACGATTAACGGATTAAAGAGTTAATGCCCACTTATGGAAGTACCCTATAAGTTTTAATGGTCAGTCAGTCAAAATACGTTTTGAAAGACTGTTGCCCGGTATTATAAAGAAATTGCATGCAAGCAAATTTGTTTCCATGGAAATTTGCGATTTGCAAACGCTATCTACTAGGAGTCAAATGTAAATGACAACCAATCACAGATTGTAGCTTTAAAATATCAAGACAATTTGACTCCTAGTAGATAGCGTTTGCTTTGCATGGAAACAAATTGCTTGCATGCAATTTCTTTATAATACCGGGCATGTATCTTTTTACTGTATTGAGTTGAAAACTTGAAAATATTAAAATGCATGATTCAAATAACAATTTACATAATTATCTATGACTATTTTTGATTGTATGTACTTATATATATTTAAAATAAATGATCTACTAAAATATGCAAAGAAACGCAAGCTGCAGTGCAACCAATAGATGCACCGATACATCATTATCTATATGTATATTTATTATATTATATTCTCTCAATCATAAATATATACTAGTATGAAACATAAACGTAAAAATATTGAGAATCACTATTGTAAGCTACTCAATGCGGGCTACTTGAGGCTATTTTACTTGCAACACCCACAATTAAAGTTGATGGCGATCCGCCAAAGGCATCTAACGCTGACCACTCCTTGTAAATCGCTATAAACAAAAGACGATGGATAGTGGACTATTATTTAACTGATTTTAATTATACCTTGTTAATTGTATTGGCCTGCTTGAATCGATCTATTGCAATCTTATGTGTAGTGATTATTGTTATTCGATTATCTGTTCTTTTTATTTTGTGTGAATTTCGATTAAATGTTTAGGCAATTATTATTACTACGCATTGTATTGGACTCAACGCGAAAGTTGCTAGTCTTGATTTTAATTGGTGAAAATATATAAATCAAATTTGCTTATAGTATATAGTAATAAGATGTAGAGCAAAATCTTATCTATGCTTAATAATATTAATAATATTTACAAATTTATCTACGTTTAAAATTGTGATGTACTTGACCTCAAATGCTAATTGTACACGCGAGAAGACGTGCTTCTCAATTGTTGAGGAAAAATGCCCTCCGGATACATACTCGATATGCATATAGTTCTGAAATATTTTATTAATACTGTTTAATGCATATAAAACAAGTTTCTTGAGGGTATTTTTCCTAAACAATTTATTAGTGTATCTTCTTGCTTGTAGGTTATATTTTTGAAGCGTTTAAAATTATATACAATTTTTAAGTAGTTTAACATCTTTTTTTTAAGTTATATTTTTTAAACTCGTTCAGGGTGAAATTCTAGTAATGCAACGAAATACATACGCACCATGTAACAAAAATAACAGGATGAAGCTAGAAGTTACATGTAAATAAAACAGATTTCTGTTATGATAGTCGGTAAAACAGGTTTTTCTATAAGTTTTGCATTACTCGCTAGATAGACTCAGCATTCATTTAACAAAAAAATACAACTTCTAACGCGTGTACATAAGTACACACACTCATTTTTTTATACAGATATATTAATTTACAATTAAAGAAATTTCGGTGTTTATGATTTTGGAACTACTTTTTATCTCATGTTTCATTGTACTATGTTTAATAAAAAAAGTAAGAGAAAAAAATTATTTCTTTTGATGTAAAAGCACAAATTTTAGATCACATTAATGTTAAATGAAAAAAAGTGTTATGAAAAAATAGAAGTGCTGAACGTATGGGATCTTCTATGTCTGAAAAATATGTCTCATGTCCCTGCGTATCAATATTTGAGAAAATAGAAACAAGAAAGCAAATCAAAATTAAAAGAAGACGTAATGCGTTAATGATTCAGAGAGTGAAAATGATATTATTAGTTTATTTTATTATTTATTTTAGTTTAATCAAGATTTTATCAATTCATTTACCGTTTGAGACATAAATATGATATTTTTTAAATTAAAAAAGAACCTTACCCCACATTTTTTACTGGTCCTGGGTCTCATATTACACGGTTTTATATATATTATTTTCTTTTTTTAACTTAAATAAAGTCGGTTCTATACAGAAAAAAAACTGTATTGAACCAAGAAAACCTTGTTTTGTAACGAAAACAATATTTTCTTAATATAAGAAACATACTCTTAATCCAACTACGTTATTCCTTCGTTCAAGAATACTATAGTTGGTTTAAGAGATTATTGCTTATCTTAAGAAAATATTTTTTTCTTTAAATACAAAACAAGGTTTACTTGGTTTGAGTAATCCTTTCTACCAGTGTATAGTAAATTCCCAATAAATTGTGTGGTAAACAGCAAGCATTATAAATAAAATATTCTTAAAATGATATTTATTAAACGTCGATTATTTATTCGGCTACCGACATCAAAAGCGGTGAATGAGGAACAAAAAATTCAATAACTGAAATAAAAATGGTTGATCCAATTTGGGATAAATTTTTTGCTAAAATAAACTATAGCAATCGAATTTCGACACGTAACAATCACGAAAATTCAACGACGTAAATAGCATCAGTAAACATAAATCGTCTGCAAAAATGTACCCGAACCCAATGTTTAAATTTCTCCATAATTTGACTCTAAATTTGTCAATTTGTTCAGAGCAGTTAAACGTCTGTAATTACATACAAAAACTTTAGTCAATTTAAACTGTAATACATCTGCATCCAGTGACGGTTCCTACCGTAAAATTATGAGGGGTCGTAAATAATTTAAACAAAATATTACTTTCTGTATGTAAACATACGTACATGGACGATATGAAGTTATTTATTGAATTAAAAATTGCATTTATATGTTAAGTAAATTGTTATTTTTGAAACAGTTTGTTGCAATGAAAATTTAAAAGAAGAAATACCGGAATAAATTTAAATATATGCAAATCCTTTTTTTCCTTAACAACACATTAGTAGGTAGTTGATATATTTATATTTAGTTATATTTTTTTTTGGTAAATTAATTACACATAAAAATTATATTGTTATTTTTTTAATTTTAATAGTTTATTTTAGGAAATATTTTTGGAAAAGAGAAAGCAGAGTCAATATCATACCTGTATTTCATAAATCTGATATAAAAAAGATTTAAATAATAAAATATTAATTAATATTAATTAATTAATTATTTTAAATAAAACCGACACGCACTTGATAGAATTCCATAGCCATTTTCACTAACATTCTCTATTTAATAGTTTCATATTGATGAAATTATGTAATGTCCATAGACATAGAGCATCTGACTCGAGAACAGAGCCGTGTCAAAAGAAAGAGATAGGAATGATTTGGGATATACTTGTTCTTATTTAAACAGAAGTATAGAAACTTCTGTTCATTCTTCTTAGATAAAGAGATGGATATATCCCAAACGCCACTGCATCTCTCTCACTGTTTTGAAGAAATGTTATATCATTATGTTAATACAGAATGCGCGGTCCATGCTCTATGTCTATGGTAATATTTATAAAAGGATAAGTGTTCTTTTGACGATCTATAAAAATGTATAATTTCTAATTTTTTCATAAATTATTTTTACTACAGTATCGTCATAAATTTTATTGAAAGTACTATTATTTACATCGATGGTTAAATAATTAGTGGGGGGGGGGGGTGCTTTGATAACGACTTTGAAAGTAAATATCTCGTGACTGTGAAGGGTTAAAATCAATCTACATTCGTATACCAAATTTCATTTCAATAGGTATATAAATAGATTGGGAGGATTATGCAATACAGGCAGACGGACAGACCGAAACTATAAAGGTTTCATGTTTTCTACAAAATCCTAATAGATTAATAACTTATTTAGAATATATGTACACAATTTTGTGATTGGTATATTGGCATAAACTAAACAAGTTAAGTAGGTATCATTCAAAAGATCTTGAAATTGTGCTATTTTGGGGATTCAAGATCTCCCCTATTTTCGCACCAATTTTATTGTTCATAAAAAAATATGTCTGTATAATTAAATGCATCATTTACTTTGAAGATTTATCTTACATCTCAAATAAATGCAATTTTTCAATGTGTCCTTTTTCCCTTATACATAGTCCGCCACTGTGTGCAATGTTATGCAGCTTGGCTACTTTTTATCATTCTTAAAGTAAAATAAATCATGACCATGGGGAACTTTACAACATTTAATTATTACTTGTAAATGCTATAAGTGGTGATATTATTAAATTATATGTACAACACATACGTTCATACTTATCTGTTCGGATATTTACAGTCGGAAAAGACATAATTATGTGAAATACCCGAAAAGCTTTCATTTATTTAAATGTACATACACGAGTTGTCTTCAAGATTTACTCATTTAAATGCATTTCAGGATATTAAATTCTGTTTTAATTTCTTCATTTATATTGTATATTAGTCTATAGTTTAATACATATATAATACTAGCTGACCCGGCCACGCGTTGCTGTTGTTAACCTATACTTTAATTGTAGGTTATATGAAACGTTTGGAAGTTTGACATAGCGCCATCTATTGAATACTTACTCAATCCAGTCAACAGATGTCACCATCTGTTAGAATCGTTTGGAGCTAACAGATAAAGACAAATAATTTGCAATAAAATAATATTGCGATCATAAATTGAGATGTAAGCTATCCTATATTTCAAGTTGGATCAAACTGTACACGGTGTACAAATTTGATTAAAATCGGTTAAGTAGTTTAGGAGTCCATCGCGGAGGAACATGTGACACGTAATTTATATATATTAAGATAAGATATATAAAAAATATACATAATATGATTAGATTACTTTAATTTGTTTATTTTAAAAAAATATTCCAAAACAATTTAAGTAGCTAAAACAACTTAGGTCAACCTAAAATGTTTCAACTCTTTCGATACATTGAATAATATCTAAAAGCCACAGTATATTGGCGATTTAAAAAAAATATGATGTTTGTATTATATGTACATAGTATTGCAGAAAAAATTTGTTTGGTTGATATTAAAATTATCAAATAAATTATCTAAACAGTACATTTGTATTCCAATTATTTTGATTGAAATAAGAAAATAAGGTACTGATACCAGTCTTGGATAACACCCCAATGTTTTTAACTTAACTGTACTGAATCAGAAATATTTGTTGATATTTGATTACTACTGCCATTACTGGATATTAATCTATATACATTTAACTGTCTTACAGCGTGATTTGATGATAATTGACCATTTTATTATTATCAAACACAGTTTTAAAAATCCATCTTCAAATCTAGTACCTATTACACATATTTTTCTACTTTTAAAATTCAAGTTAAATGATCAAAAATATCGCTTGTTTCCTTTCCCTAACAGCATTATAAAATACTACTTTCATATATGTATATCACATACATATATGTACCTACCTAATATAACAATAAGAGCATGGGCAACGAAAACTAGATCTGAGAAATATATAAAAAAAAATTCACTGTGATCGATCGCTGTGCCCACTCACGACCCCATCTCGCACGTACTCCTACATTGTAGATTTGTTTGCACAGTGGCAGATCGTTTGAAGCACTATGGAGGCCCAAGCCTACCATTTATAACATGACTTTTTATAGACTTCTTAAAATATTAATTGAGGCACATTACCAAACTATTTTATTTACAAAAAAGTAATTTTAACGTGAATAACGTCTAATGTTTCACATTAGATACGGGGGAGGTGGACATTTAAAAATTTGTTTGATCTAAAACCACTGAATAACTCAAAAACTAAATATCCAATTAGGATGATTTTGATATCATTTTAACCAGCGCGGACGTATAGTTCTGTAAGGGGGACTAATCTAGCTAAAGTAAATTACAATCAGTATAGTTAGACATTTAGAGAAGTTATCACGCTGGTTTTGGTTTTAAATCTCGATTAGATCTACAAGGTACAAGTACAAATCAAAAAGTGAAAAACTACAGAATGTCGGCTGTCGGCTAGAACACGCGCAAAATCCAGTATGAAATATTATAGACGCAAATATTAATTTTCGTCTCAGTTTCTATCGAAAAATATACCATTACCAGTAGCTGAGAGGGTCAATAAGTACAGAGCACGCAAGCACATCATGAATCTAAGTGGGCTCTCACACCGGAGCAATATAGCAATATAGCAACACAGCAATAAAGTAACTACTAATTAGCAGCTAGCAATATAGCTTTGGTGTGAGACAATATGTCCGATTCAATGTAACGTATTCACGTCAATCCATCGACTGTGCATCCCAACACAGTCACAAACATTTTTTATGTATATAGTTTTTTTTTCGTTATCCAAATCCCCGGAGCTACGAATTTGTAGAAAAATGCAAAAAAAGATAAAAACATATGAATACACAAGCACAATAGCGCACAGTATGAAGTAAGGATGTTGTATCAATTTTAACGCAAAAAGAACATCAATTTACCAAGTAATTTTGGTCTAAGTGTTAAATGGAATCGCTTAAAGAGGTATTTTTTTTGGTACCAACAAAACTCGGATTACGATATTTAAAACCGTTCATTGAAGAAAATATGTAAATCTTAACTCCATATTATAAAAAAATTCTTACTCCAATATTTTATTTAATTCCCACTGTTATTTAAAATTGAAGCCGCCCATGTACGAGTAGAGAGATATTCCGGAACTCTCGTCGGCACGAACTGGATATCCATGGGGTTATTGAAACTAGATCGACCACACCCCGGCCGAGCTGGTTCTGTGCGATATTCTGTTGTAAGTTACCTGTACTATTAGTGGTGTCGGGTTATGAAATCTGTGCAATCGGTGTTACGCATCGAAGCTGACGTTGTCACCCACATGATGCAACTGATTGATGTATACAAATATGCACACATATCTATATAACATAACACTGAATGATATATGTATGTTCAAGGAGATTGTTTTAATAGATATATAGAGCAATTTTGTCTTCTTACAAGGGAACCTTTTCAAGTCGAAAATTCGTATCGACTTTAAACTTTGTATATAGTTAGAGGAGGTCAAGGTTAGTAAGAAAAAAATTATCATTGCTGCGGTAAAATGGTTTAAGGGGGTGAAACACCCCTATGAAAATATCCAAAATAATCATCTTTTTTCAGATAACTCTGAAACTAATGAAAATTTAAAAAAGTCTACAATACAAAATTTTTATGATTTTTTATGCTCCTTCGAATGGTGAAAAAATTAAACCGTTAACCCCCACCCACATAGGTTTATACATATAATTATAAATTATTTCGTAAAATTAAAATCAAATTAAAATGTAGTAATACATTTAAGAAGATAGCATTTTATTAAAATAAATTATAAAATTAAATATCACTGACTTAATTATATTACCGTCTTAATTTAAAAACTCAAAAATGATATATTTAAAATTAATTTAAATACAAATTGGATCAGTTTTTAAACATATATATTATATATAATATACATAGATACTAAACATTATTAGTAGATGTTCACGCAACTATTTAATGCAAAACAAATTTTGCAACATGTACTATATGATGAATATCAATATAAAATTTACATGCATTGATATTCGACTTAATTAAAAAATAATCTACAACATTTCACATGCGTGCTCAAATTATGGCAGTTTAATTTAAAATAAATTGAGAGTCATTCATCTTATTTCAATCGTTTCGCTTTCTTTTACAGATCTTGTCCCATTCACCATTACCTTGTCATTTTATCCTACAGCTTATTAGTTCTATATATTACATACATAATAATATTGTTAATTATTGTTTATATAGTATATTATATACTAATTATAAATATATGGTATCATTAAATATTATAGAATATGCATATATGTAAAGTTATATGCACTATGCACACTGTGATGTATAGAAAAAAATAATATTATTATAATAATAATTTATTTGATAGTAATATAAGTAATAACCATAATTTACATGGTAATTTTATTATTTTTATGAAAAAATAGTTTGTACACTTTTCAAAAATTAAATATTATAATTTATTCTTTTAACGCAGTGTTTCTCAAAATGTGGAACGCGTACCCCAAGGGGTATTTCATTTTTTTACACGAAAAACAGTTTTAAAATTGCAATATGTAATACTTTTTCAAAAATACCCCCCTTCTCCTACCGGACATGCCTATAAGGGTACGTAGTTAATACTTAACTCTCAAAAGGGATACATAGTGATTTTAAGTTCGGTAAACACTGTCATAAGTGTATAGTTTTGAAAAAAAATATAAAAATATAAAGATAACACAAGGGGCTAGCAAAATTTGCTAGTTAGCAAGCACTCACTAATAAAGTTAATAATTTTGTGTTAATATTTATGGATTTGCTATGGTATTTAGAGCAATGATACTTGAACGTATTGTAACACAGTTGGCGACTCTAACCGTATAAAATAATTTTCATAATATCACCATTTTTTTAATACCGTTCGTGTTTACATATAACGCGTGCGCAGAACTTGTCAAAGTCTTCTTGAAACTCCAAGAGATCTGTCATATAAGTTTGATACCTTATTTGAGAGTGCTTACTAGCTAACAAATTTGCTAGCCCCTTTATGATACCGGATATAAGACTATTATTTACATATAACACTATTTTGTTACTCTTAAGCTTCCCACAGACCGACGCGAATTGTTCGCAGCGGCAGCGAATAAAGGCTCCGACAGACTGACGCGAAATATTCGCAGCGACTGCGGCGTGAATAAAAACGCGGCGAAATTTTTATAATTTTTTTTATTTTATTATATTATATATTTAAATATCTACCGAACCGATTTTGCTGTAGCTTTCGCCATTTTGTAGATTTTTTCTTTCTGGAGTTAACACAATAGTTACATTTCTTAATCATGAATAGTTTTCGAGTTGTGAATTTTTTACCCGAAAAGAAACGTGAAAAATTTCTGAATAAACGCGAAATTTATTTCACCATCGTCTTTTTTTTTAGTTTGAAAATATATATATTTCGGTCTGTCAGAGCCTTTATTCGCTGCCGCTGCGAATAATTCGCGTCGGTCTGTGGGAAGCTTAAAACAACAAATATAGCATTTATATATTATTTATAATTTGTAGATACTTTACCTAGGTATATTTTATGTATTTATAAATTTAAATTTGTTTCGTCTTACTATAATTGAAAGATTCAATTTTATTATTCATGCGTGATATTACAAGTGGAAAATATGTTTCAATATGATTTAAATATGTATATATTATATGTACCTTTTTTATAATAATTTATGTAAATCTTCTCGAATAAAAAACAATGTATTGTAGACTTGTACTAATTAAATAAACATTCATTTTATCACAACAAAATTCAAATAATATACAAGACATAAATATGTCATTTATCTTATGATGTTTGCAATCATATTTTAATAACATTATTTACACTTGTACATTCATCAAAACAAAATGATCCAGTCTGTGATTCACGAAGCTGTCACGAGTGGAGCCACTTGCGTTCTCCTATCATTAACAACCCTGCGGTCAGACCACTGAATTATTCACTGGATAATCTCAGTGCTTGGATAAAAAAATGCACGTACTTGATTTTTGTTTCATACTTAAATATTTAATAATATAGTTCTTCTGCATTATAATATGTTATTAATATAAAGTAGTTGAAAAAAATGAAAATGAAATTTGGTCGTTACGAAATTAATTATCATGTCAGTTTTTAATATAATTTTAATTTGAATATACTTTACATCCAATTCGCGTATGCAACCAAACGAAGAATGAATAATTATATATTATGTTCTATTATTGAAACAGATTGTAGTTTTTTAGCGAAATATTTTGAACAAAAGTTAAGTACACTTATAATAGTCATAAAATACCTTTTTATTAATATCATAGAAGATTTATTACCTTCTTTAAGTACTTGTATCAAATAATATTGCTTACAATATTGTTTAAGATATTTATAAAATAGTATACTATAATTTATTAAGGATGGTTTATTTGCCCAGGAGCGAAATTTTATGATATTTTGGTTATTATTTCTAACTTTATTACGCATAAATAATGAGCATTGCTTTAAGCTAAGAACCAGTAAAATAAGAATTTACAATTTGCTACGTATTCATACTTGTGAATAAATACAGTGATATTAAAAATGTTATAATGATATTCTTAACAGTAGCCATTACTAGAATTAGGGCTGCACACTGAGATGAGACTTTTTTCGATCTCATTTCGAGACGAGTGTGCCTTAAATTTGAACGAGACGAGACCAAATTTTGATGAGACTAGACCGAGAAGTTATTATTTTTTTATTTTTTATATAAATAATTAGCTAAAATTTATTATTTTGTATCAACCGTTAATAAATGTATGTATGTGATTCATAATATTAAAAAAATATGGAAAAATGTTGTTTATAAATTATTTTACAAGAAACCAAAATTTAATGGGCTTGATCCTCGATTTTGTATCAATCTCGGTCACATGAAACGAGACTAGTACCAAAAATCAAAACGAGACCTGTAGTTTGGCTAGAAAATATTATTAAATATAGTAATTATAATAATGTGTATGAAAAGTCCAAAATTAAAATTTTGCATAAAATGTATTATAGTTTTTTCTTAATTTCTGGGGGGGAGCAAGAGTCGAATGAAAAGACTTTTTATTGAATGACAACTGATTCGAATTTTCATAATACATATGTTTTTATACGAATTACTATTTTTTTCCTATTACTTATATATATTTATCATATATTATCTTAACTAATTATTTTTGGTTTTACTATCTATATAATACTAGCTGACCCGGCCACGCGTTGCTGTGGTTAACCTATACTTTAGCAACATGTGGTGGTTATGCTATTAAATTGTAGGTTATATGAAACGTTTGGAAGTTTGACATAGCGCCATCTATTGAATACTTACTCAATCCAGTCAACAGATGTCACCATCTGTTAGAATCGTTTGGAGCTAACAGATAAAGACAAATAATTTGCAATAAAATAATATTGCGATCATAAATTGAGATGTAAGCTATCCTATCTTTCAAGTTGGATCAAACTGCACACGGTGTACAAATTTGATTAAAATCGGTTAATTAGTTTAGGAGTCCATCGCGGAGAAAACAATGTGACACGTAATTTATATATATTAAGATATTGTCAGTTAAAAAAATGATATGTGACAATATAGATGGGAAATTTTGGGTGTATATTTTTGCATGATTTCGTTTGAGAATCACTCGTATTGAACTGCCGATTATTTTTATATTTTTTAATTGTCGTTCTTTTAAAAAGTGTCTGCGATCGTGGCCGAAAGCGACGAACCGATTTCGTACAGATAAGAATCCAACAGTATGGGTATCTACCGTTTAATTGTCGGTATGTGTATCAAATAATTAACGGCAGGGCTTCGGCACTTTGCTGCAGCCCAAGTTACGCAGATACTGCTTTACATACGAGGCTATCAATTTTCTGGTCCAACTCGGAAGCTGTAATTATAAAGTCTCAGGCCTTTCTTTACAACGTACTATGTATGATAATCATTTTTGATAAATTGGCATGGTTTGGTAAACCAATGCAAAAAAGAGACATCTTAATACATATATTTATTTGTATGTAACTGTAGAAAATTTCTCTTCCGCTTTTGTTTCTTGTGTTTCTTTTAACGACGTTTTGGAATTGGTAATTGGAAATTGCCTTTATGGGGATTTTATGCGCTTTATAATTTCAACGTTTATTGTAGGCTATTACATTTAAATACAATCGGTTTTATAATCCCTTGTTGTTTTATAGTTATAAGAAAAACAGGCGAGTTTTAAAATACCGTTAAATATACAGTAGGTAAGAAAAGATACGAATATTTCAAATAACTAATACAATATTTATATAAAAACATAGCAATTGTAGCATGAAATAATGGTGTAATATACCTACATATTTTATACTGAAACGTAGACCTTAGGAGTATTTTAAATAAAAATAGGGTTTTTGAATAAATTTTTGACTATAGTTGATATTTATGACTATCCGCATCTTCGTTATATAAAAATAAGTATATGGATCGCGTGGAATTTAGGTTAGGTAGTAGCTGTCACCCATGAAGAAGCAGAAGGGTAGGTAATACAGATTTCTGTTATGCTAGCCGATAAAACAGAACGCACGTACTAATTTTACATACACATTTTTTACCTAATAGATTTTTCGGGATACAATACAGGATGCACGCTATCTTACTGTCAAAATTTCATCAAGATCGGTTGAGCGGTTTAGCCGAAAAAGGTAACTTACTTAATAATTATATTAGTATGGATTAGTTTAGAAACTATATTGTATAAAGAATTGAAACTAGATCAAATAAAAATGTTTTCGAAAAAGTTATATATTTTTATTACTCGTACAACTTGCAATAAAAACTGTTATACATAAGTTATACATAGTAAAAAAAATATAGATATCTAATGAAAATTCAATAACATTATAAAAATATTTACTTAAAATAATTCCTTATATGTGAACAATAAACCAAAACTTGGTTAATAGTAGCAAAAGTAAAATTCTTTTCGTTTATGCCCCTCGCATTACTTTTTTTTTCTTCAAAAATTATTAACAAAAAAAATAATGATTATAATTAATTTCAATTCCAATCAATGAAAACTTATAAATTATATTTAAATCAGAAAAAATCAACTCATGGTATTTCAAAAAAGTTTACAAAGCGTTTCGGCCGTCATATTTAATTCGCCATATCGAAATTAATTTAAGTATAACTGCATGACTTTGAAGGTATGTATAAATTGCATTATTTTGAAAAGTTTCATGCACATACAAATGAAAAAAAAATTGAAATATATAAAAAAAAATTCACCTCTAAAATCACTCTTTTATTAAAAAAAAAAGATAAAAATCAGATTCTAAAATAGCATATTTTCAATTTTTCGAGTTTAATACCTTAGTCAAATTTATTTGTGCAAATTAGTGAAATGAAATAATATACCGCTTTTAAATTTGCCACAATGTTTACGCATTCGTAATTTAAGGTTAAATATTTTTATTTATTTGAAAGAACATCAAAGCTATATTAAAAATAAAATGATACATTTTCAGGTCCAAAATTGTACACAAATAATAAAAAAACATACATATAATCGATCTGAGCATTGTTTCTAACATACGCATCGAATAGGTAATATTGTCAACGTAAATAATTTATTTGAATCGTGGATATCACTAACGCGCGGCTGAAGATGGATGCGTCACCCGGCTGAACCCTCAGGTTCTATGCCGCGCTAAACGTTTTAATACATGTGGACACTTGCTGTGTTCCGTACGATCGCCTGTTTTATGTATACCTATACCGATATCTATTTACATTGTAGTTTAAATATACTGTACCTATGTATGTAGAGGTGTTGATATAATATGCTTTTATAGTTTTTTATAGTTATATTTTATACAGACATTAAATGAATTGCATAATAAAGTAAAGTTACTGAAGATTTCAACTGCATCACATATTTTGAGGATCCTATTTTTATCTTGAGGAAAAGCCACTGTGATGGAAAATTAATTTATATATTTTTTCTTACAGTTTTTTAAAGTATACATATTCATAAATATGAATACAAAAAAATGAGTTTAAATTCCGAAAATTGACGAAGTTACAGTCAATTTAGTGAGACGAGTTAGTACGGCCGGTTATGACTTAAAAAACACATTATAGACGTTTATCTCGAAATGACATTTTTCGACCTGGTTGACACGATTTCTCAAAGACTATTGAACCGATTTAATATTTTTTTTTAATTTAATTGTAGTGGCTATCGTTGCACGTAGCCGATTTTTGAAAATTTGATAATTTCGTTCTAATAAAAAAATAGGTCTTAAAAATGAAAAAAAAAATTCAAACGATCGCCATTTTGTGAAAAAATAAAATAAAATAAAACGGCTACGTGCAACGATACAAAATTTGTATAATTATTTTTTTTATATAACCCTTCTCGAAATTTCGAGTCAACCATAGAGAAAAATATTTTTTTGGTCGTCACATCGAGGCTCATAACTTTGTAAATATTTTATATTTTTCAATAAAAATTGATATTAAATAAGTTGAATATATACTTAATAAAAAGTCATTTACCTGATTAAAAAATCATTAGTTATATATGTGAAAAAAATTCCCAAACATTGACAATTTTTTGACCCGTTACAGTGGCTATCCAGCTTAATAGTTGGTGTGTATTAGCCAAAATGGTTAAATCTAAATTTTAAAGAATTAATATGTATTACATATTATGTTCATCTCTTATGGTGACGCAACCTATATATAGAATATAAATTTATTATTATTTTTCAAGTTATTACTTGCAAGGCATAAAACTTGTTAAAATTTGTTTAATGGTTTTATATTAATCAGTACAGTTTTAGAATTAAAACAGTAAAGTTTGAAAACGTGATTGAATATGATAGCTAGTCTCCTAGTTATATAATTTTATTTTTTTACGTTATTCGCATTTATATAAGTCGTGAGGCTTCCGCGGTGATCTTGATACGGGTCTTGGTTTCTGGGTGTAAACCGCGTCGATTTAGTTGTGTTATCGGTTAACGTTTCGTCGCACATTGCAGTGGACATAATAAAATTATTTTTTAGTAACCACACCGCTGTGGTATACATTATTATAGTTACAATAAATATTATATTAAGTGATTTTATGTTTTGTTAATTTATGTACATTAAATTGTGTTAAAATGTGTTTCACATTATCCTGTAACTTTCCGATCCTATAGTGCAGTTTACAAGTTAAAGGCGAGAATCCAGTAATATCAAATCGTGAGTACTACTTTTAATTATTATAAATTTAAGGTACCATTCCCCGATAAAAACAGTTCATTGCCTTTATAAAGGTTAGGGGTTATATTATTTAAACTACCTGTCTGCATCATTTTATTTTTTTTAAATAACGGATTTTTATTCTTTTCAATTTTTGAATATTTCTAATTATTTTTTAAACAGTGATGCATATGTTTATTGATTATCTATCGTTTTAGTGCTCCAAATTATTTCATTATAAATCTGTTATATTAACTATATACTCAACTTATAGTCTATGGATTCAATAGTTAAAACATGTTTAAATATCAAGATATATTGTAATAGAGATGATCTTAATGTCTATTTACGAAAATTTATTTATTTCTTTATTATTATAAATAAACAAATATTAATATTTATTAATAGGTATCAAACTGCCTGTCATGCATATACCTACGATTTTTTTCTAAATGTTGGCACCCTAAACAGCTGCCTTGATTGCATAAAGAAATAAATGGGATAGCGACATTAAATACATAAAAATATACACAATATTAATATAATATGATGCATGAAATCGGTAAAAAAAATTAAATTAAAGTGAAAAGACTTTTCGACCGCCTTGTAATAACAGCTTTAAGCATCTATTTGCATAGAATCTATAGATTAAAACTCTCTTAGAAGTTGAAAAAATTATGAAATAATTTGGAGCAATAAAACGATAGATAACCTGTTTTTTAATATACATAAAAGTAGTAATATCTTGTTTTTCTAAAAAATAATAATAATAAAAAGTCGTTCTTGACAAAATCTAGATCTTTATAAAAAAACTAGTAATTGTTTATTATAAATAAGGACATCATTGTTAAATATAGAGAAAACAACCTGTAACTAATATAAGAGATACGAATAAGATTATTGTTTCTAATAATAAATCTCTTAACGTCTTTTCCTAACATCCAATAGCATTTCCTTATAGACGTGAAATACGTCTGTATCGCAGTGTAACACGCAGTTAGCGTTACACTACAAGAAAGTTGATACATTATAAAAATCTGTAAGCTATTACTCCAGATGTAGAGTCCTCTTCAGTGTTGCTTTATATAAAAAGTACAGTAACAGAAAGTATGAGTTATTTAGTGTTAAAGAATTATTTAAATTCTAAATTTATTGTTTTTCTATTTTTATTTATATGTATAAAAATTCCATATTTTTTTACTGATTAAGTCATTTCCTTTTTTAATTCTTCTTCTTCTAGCCTTAAATAATAGTTTCTGCCCGACCACGATTACTTTAAAATTGTTCAAGTTATAGGTAAATATATGAAGACTAATTTTCATAACAAAATATTTTAATATTCACTGTTTTTGAATATAATAATTGTGATAATTATAAAACTTAAACAATTTAAAAGTAATTGTGGTCGGACAGAAACCATTATTTAGGGCTTTAAATTTCTTATGGATTCCTAGCTGGAATTTATTTTATTTGTTGTAGAAGGTCTTCTCTGTAGTCGTCGAAAAACATTCATAACTTTACTTAAATATTTGTAATAATTAGAACTTTGAGTGCTTATAACTCAAACATTTTTCGAGATTTTGAAATTGGGTGCAGTTCATTATTTAGGGCACTCTATTCTCTATTATAACTTAAAATATCATTTTGAAATTCAACTAAATACATATTAAACATAGCGGTCGAACGGAATTCTGCATTTTAGGCGTAATCGCTAAACTCGACGTCGCTAAATGATTTTTTCGCGGGTTCTATTTCAATAACTATTTAAAGTACATAATTTTTAAAAACACTATTTTGTTCGTAGTTTTAATATTTATTAGAGTTGTTTTATCCTAAAACTGACAGCCCAGTGTTATTCACAAAGAACTGATTTTAGACAGCTTTGTAAGTTCCTAGAAAGTTATGCACTCCTCTTCGAAGGGGGAGAAAAGTTATCGGCATGTTCTATACATCGAAATCTACCATTTTTTGAAAAAAACGTACTCTGTCATTTATTTCTAGCGCCGACTAATGAATTAACAAAGAATATATGCAGTTTTCATAAGAATCCATGTTAATTTGTTAACTTAATATCTCTTAAACTATTTTCCTAATTACTTTGAAATTTTTCAAGAATTTTTAAAATATAAATGTATTGCGGTTTTCAAAGTTGCATCGAAATCTCTCTTTTATTTTTTATATGATGTTAACTTCATTAACTATATATAAAATTTGATTTGGTATTTTCTACAAAAGTTCATATCTTCTTGAAATTGACATAAATCCAAAAATCACTATTTAAACTAATTTATATACCGGGTTTCCCAGATAACTTTTCCAGCATGGGGATCTCAGTATCTATAAGAGATACAGGTTTGGTTAAATGAGATGAATTATATGTATGAAAGGGGTGAGTATTATTACACCAAAAAATATTCATAATTCTATGTGGTTTAGGCGGTATACCCAAAAAACTGAAAATTCGGAATTTCTTTAAATGGCTATAACTTTTTTGTTAAAGTAGATAGGTACTTTTTTTTTGCGGTTTCTTTAAGCACTTTTTTGTGTAGAATTGATTGGTGTATTTAGATTTTTTTATATCACTTTTAGTTTCTGAGATACAAGCCCTAACTTCAGTTTTTCTTATGGGCCGCTAAGTTGGCTATGGCATATTTGAACGTGTTTTTTACTCTACTTTACAACGATGTGTCACTTGCCATATTTATTGTCGAAAAAAAAATTATAATATATTTTTTCAAATAGTTCATTGTTTCAAATATTCATTTGTTATTTTGATTGTTGTTATTGTGATTTTTGTTTACAATTTTTGTTTTTCATAGCTCACTTAAAAGTTAGTAATAAAATACTTCATAAATATCACTGATATTTAGTATTTCGACTTTTTTTCGATAATAAATATGGCAAGTGACATATCGTTGTAAAGTAGAGTAAAAAACACGTTCAAATATGATATATTCAACTAAGTGACTCATAAGAAAAACTAAATTTAGAGCTTGTAACTCGGAAACTAAAAGTGATAAAAAAAATTCTAAACACACCAATCAATTCTCCACAAAAAGTGCTTTAAGAAACCGCAAACAAAAAGTACCTATCTACTTTAACAAAAAAGTTATAGCCATTTAAAGAAATTCCGAATTTTCAGTTTTTTGGGTATACTATAATATTTTTTTGTGTAATAATACTCACCCCTTTCATACAAATAATTCATCTCATTTAACCAAACCTGTATCTCTTATAGATACTGAGATCCCCATGCTGGAAAAGTTATCTGGGACACCCGGTATACCTACATATCTTACTAGATACAAGATTTCCCCATTTACTTTATATAAAATTTGATTTGGTATTTTCTACAAAAGTTCATATCTTCTTGAATTTGACATAAATCCAAAAATCACTATTTAAACTAATTTATATATACCTACATATCTTACTAGATACAAGATTTCCCCATTTACTTTATATAAAACACATAAAGCCTAGTTTAAAACTACACATATACACACTTACAGATTTCACAGAATCTGTAAATACAAACCTATCCTAGTATATCACATATATAGACACAAAACATTCATAGACAGTGTATAAAACTTCAATTTATATACCATGCAATCCTAACATGGCACAACTTTACATGTTATTACACGTTTAAAATACAATCATGGTTTGTATGGGCGATCACATTTGAATATTGCGCGTCGTTGTGGGTGGCGACCTCTTTGGATCGATATTGTAAACCATGTTCGTAATTGATAGATGAATTGTGCACTTTAGCTAGCGCTCATTACTCTAAATTGATGTGAATCGTGTATTTACACATATTATCATACTAGATATTATACATACAAGTATGCTTCGATGCACATTGTATATGTATGTATGTATGTACGATGCGACGTAGAATATTTTAATAATGGTGTAATTGTATCACTATAGGAAATCAATATTAGCTTATTTTTAATTGTATAGATTTATTTGTTTATTTTTGTGAATGTTGCCTAACTTGATTATCCTAGAATACATTTTACCTGAAAATTGTTTAATATGGAAAGTTTCGAATATATTTAATCAAAATTAGAATGATTTTTCTTTTGGGCAAATGTATATTTTAGTGAAAATATGTTTGCTATTATTTTCATTCTAACCTATTAATTTATTTATGTCCAAATTTTTTCCTTATTTTTTTTATTTTTTAGTTGTACCTACCCAATATTATGACATTATATTTTATAAATAAATATAAAATATACCGCAAAAAAGTGTCACAGCTCAAAAAATGTAGTTTTGAAGAAATAGGAATAAATGAAATTACCTATAACAATTTAGGTAAATCAAGATTGTAAAGGTAGTATAGGAAAAAGATTGATACACAGTATTTAATTTAAATATATCAGTATTCCTGTGATGTTTGAAAAAAAACTATTAAAACGCTTAGTGTAAGTGTTTAAAAAATAAAATAAAACGGGACATTTTTTTAGAATATTCTAATTTTGACGGTAGATACACGAAGTACATTAATCACAATTTTTAGTAGAAATATATAGTAATTTGGAATCATTCTACATATTTATCTCAAATATGACATTTTTTGAGTTATGACACTTTTATTGCGGGAGTTCGATATAATTATTATTTTTAAAACAGCAGAAAATTTAATCTATGAATAAAAAAAAATTCCATACAAATTAATAATTTTTATCATATACATTTTTTTCCGTAATATAATGTCATAATTAGAGTTGGTCACGTGACTGAAAACTCACAGCCTGCACCTTATTCTAGAAGTTATGTTACTAAAGCGGGTTTTTTTGGGAATTTTTGAATTGTCATTAATTAACGCGTCATGAATACGTAAGTAAAATTTAAAAAAAAGTTGTCTAATTAGGACAGTTAAAATTATCTTTTTATGTATTACAAAATTTACATATAATGCATATATAGATTAATTTAAATGTTTTAATTTCAACTTTTTTTTTAATTTTCATACTAATGAAAATGATGTCAAAATTTAAAAAAATCAGTCAAGATAACCAAGCCACTTACAAATGCATTTTTGTGTTAGAAAAAATAAACAAATGTGGGGTTAAATTCTAAGAATTGAGATTTACATAATGTTAATTTATATTTACTAAAGTTATTGCTGACTATTATTTTTTGTTTGTAGTATTACCAAAGGTAAGGAGCCAAATTTAATACAGGCTTTTTGAGTTAGAAAAAAAATAACCCCAATTATTAAAAAACATAATGTTTTTTTTTTATCAAAAGTAATTGTATATTAAAAAAATGTCAGTTTTCCCTCAGGATGCAAGTTATCTCCCAACCAAATTTTATAAAGTGTGAGCCAGATACACTTTCGCATTTATAATATTAGTATGGATTTAATTATATGCAAATTTCAATTGCATAGGTGCAGTGGCGGATTTAACGGGCGGCAAATGAGCAGTTGCCGCCTGGGCCCCCGTCTGAAAATGTTCTCAAGGGCCCCTCCATATAAGAGCCCTTGTATGTGAGTCTGTTCAGATTCTGCTGTGTAAAATGTTTTCGATTCCATCCAATAATTTTGCGTGCGAGAATAAAATTATTCGAAAGAGTTGTTAAATTTTTTTTTACCCATACAGGGTGTCCCAGGACTGTGTCAAAGCTCAATATTTCATATTATAATAAGAATTAGAAGAAAACTTTAAATGCAAAAGTTGTCAGGCTAGAGCATCGGCATAGTTTGAAATTAGTTACATTTATACAGGATGACCCATAACTGCGTTACAAATCAAAGTTATGTTTTTTAAATACAAACTATATATTTTTATTTGATAATCTAATAGCATTCATTTTTCTGAGTATTTTGATATATCATTATTGGATTATACAGAGGGGCTTAGAAATTATGACCAATTTTGTAAGAAAATGGGAACATTTTCAACACCTTGTAATTTTCTAATTACAACAAAAAAAAAATTGTTTTCTGTTTGAAGTAGTTTTGGCATATTCTCTATTATTGCGGTATTATGTCAAACATTTACAAAATTGTATTATTTGTACAGGGTGTATCAAAACACTAAACTTAGTTTTTTTCAAAATTTTCAAATGGAACAACCTATATATTTTTACATTTTCGAATTGCTTGTTCAATTCTCAACACATTTTACAAACCATGTTCTATACCTAAATCCAGCCGTTAATAAGTCATTAATTTTATATTAAAATCTTAAGATTTTTTTAAAAACAATACAACTTTATTATATTCCACAAAATAATTAAATTTTTATGTTATTGAAGTTTGTAAGTTCTATTAGTTTGTTAAGTTATTTTTAAGCGAACTGTTTTATTGATTATAATAAAGTTGTATTGTTTTTATAAAACATCTTAAGATTTTAAAATAAAATAAATAACTCTTTATTGGCTGGATTTAGGTATAGAACATGGTTTGTAAAATGTGTTGAGAATTGAACAAGCAATTCGAAAATGTAAAAATATATAGGGTGTTCCATTTGAAAATTTTGAAAAAAACTAAGTTTAGTGTTTTGATACACCCTGTACAAATAATACAATTTTGTAAATGTTTGACATAATACCGCAATAATAGAGAATATGCCAAAACTACTTCAAACAGAAAACAATTTTTTTTTTTTGTAATTAGAAAATTACAAGGTGTTGAAAATGTTCCCATTTTCTTACAAAATTGGTCATAATTTCTAAGCCCCTCTGTATAATCCCATACTTGATACATCAAAATACTCAGGACAATGAATGCTTTTAGATTATCAAATAAAAATATATAGTTTGTATTTAAAAAAACATAACTTTGATTTGTAACGCAGTTATGGGACACTCTGTATAAATGTAACTATTTTCAAATTATGCCTCTCCTCTGGCCTGACAACTTTTGCATTTAAAGTTTTCTTCCAATTCTTATAATAAATGAAATATTGAGCTTTGACACAGTCCTGGGACACCCTGTATGTACATATATGTCATAATCAGAGTACATTAATTTAGTGTTACCGCGAAATGTCTTAATTATTACTTTAATGGATATTCCTGTTGCTATCTATGAGGATTCATTTAAACTAAAATAGAAACAAAACCTCTATCTGCCGTACTGTTTTGTACATTGTTGAAGTTATGATTTTTTCATCATGTTTAGATTGTTAACGTTCCGTCTTTTGTGGAGTGCAATACGAAAGTTGTGTTTTGATTGATTAATAAATTTAATTTAATCAATTGATTGTTTAAATTGAATGTTTTCACAACGCAACAATCTTCGAGGGTAAATATCAGTTTGAATGCAAAAAGCATAAACACCGAAATTTTTAACCCTTAAAAAATGTGACGCTACAGTTGTTTAGTGCTTTTAAACGAGACCATAAAGGTTAGGTTTCCATGTTTTGTTCACATCGCTTAAAAATTTTTTGAGTTTGTACAATCAAACAATTCTTTAAATTAATTTTTTACTTAATATAAGGGCCCCTCGGTACGTTTGCCGCCTAGCTCATTTCCCTTAAATCCGCCGCTGCATAGGCGAAACAAAAATAAATTTAAACTTTAGAAATAATTTTAGTTGCTATATAATTTGGAACTTGATACTGAAAAACCTACATTTGCATCTAAAAATACATTAACATAAAAACAGTGCAATATTTTGTTCATATAATTATTAGTAACAAAAACTAAAACTGCCATATATTGCATCATATAGATTATAACTGTATACGAGTAGGTACAACATACAAAACTCAAATGGTACATGTTACCAATAATTCTAATTTATTTAATGTAGTATTAGTTACACTGATTCATGTTAACCATACTTAAGTATATTTTACTATTATAGTAGTATATTATTAGAAAAATTGGGCGTTACTTGAAATCCTTGAAAAAATAAATAAAACTAAAAAGTTCAAATTGTAATATTTATGTTATAATTTCTTCTTTTTGCGAACTAAGAAAGTGTGTTTCAAATTTATGTTCTATTGATACACATAAATTTGTATTTCACTATATTTATTTTATTATAATATGTATACAACGAAACCTGCTTATTGAATATTTAAATCAAATTTAAACTTTTTTGTTTAATTAAGTTATTATTTATGATCCGCGTAGCAAAATATTTTTTTTTCTTAAATTTTAATGCCCCTGATATATGGCTGTGGAATGATGTAATAATGTCAAATTACTATAATTTGTGTACTTAACGATGTTAAAACTATATCACAAACTAATGGTTTTATTACTTTCAAATTTTTAATATATGGGTGGCCAGCGTTCACTTTCCTTATTTATATTTTATTATATTATAATTTTCTTCTAGTGATTTCGTTGAAAAATATTCTGAATTTTAATTGGAGAGTATATTTTATCTAGACCCATGTAAAATATATTTTAGCTATTTTGCTCTTAGCTAAAATTTACATATACATCCATCATATACATGATAAATAAATATAGGGTATACATAACCACTTTATTTTCACATATTAGGTACTAGCGGCATCCCGCGGCTTCGCTCGCGTAAATTTCGAGGGGATGACATTAAATTTTTATATTGTTTTTTATTCATTACCTATAAAAAATCATAAACATCTCGGATCTTAGTTAAAAATAGCAAAAACCCAACCCCTGTCTACTCCCGACCATTAGAGGTTGAAAATCGAATTTGTTTTATTGCAAATTATTTTTCCTGACTCCACCATGATAACTTAAGCAGCTATGCAGATAAACATATCAAAAACACACACCCTGTCTACCCCCGCATTATGAGTGGAATGTCGAAATTTTTATTTTAACATATGACTACTTTGCCCGAATTTACCTTTATAACTTAAGCAGGTATACAGATAAACATATCTAAAACCATCCCCGTCCCCATCCAACGCTATTAGGGGTTGAATGTCGAGCTTTCGTTTTTAATTGAATATTAATTTGTCCGAATTTACCTTAAAATCATAAACAGTTATGAATAATAAATATACCAAAATTTTACCCCCCCCCCACCTCTCCATTCCCATAGGGGTTGAATTTTCGTAAATGCTATCTGTCTTGTAGAGTACCTACATACTTATGCCGTGTTTCATTCGGTGAATACAAAAAAAAATCTTACAAATTTTCCCATCCCCCTAACACCTTAGGGGTTAAATTTTTGGAAGTGCTGAAATAACTGTTTCATAATTTATATTGTAGAGTATTTATGATAAGTTTCAATTAAATACGAACAAAAAAAATATTTTTTTATACAAACTTTGACACCCCGTTTTAACCCCGTAGGGGTTGAATTTCGAAAAATCCTTTCTTAGTGGGAGCTTACATCATAAAAGGAAGGCACCTACGAAATTTCACGTTTCTAGGTCCAGGGGTTTGGGCTGTACGTTGATATATGAGTGAGTGAGTGAGTGAATGAGTGAGTGAGTGGTTAAGGACAAACTCTTTTATAGATATAGATAATGTTTACAGGACAAATATTATAGGGTTATGTACAGTGGAAAAAATAGATTTTAACACGTTGAGTCCGCACTATAAAATCACATTTCTCATGTACAGACCGGTAATTTGGATTTCTAAATTTCAAAATTAAAGATTTTAGGTTACAATTTTCAAAAATAAATGTGCTTTAAATGAAAAATAGTGAAAATCATTGTTTTTGTAGTGAGTTATGATTCTAATTCTTATTTTTTTTGTAATTGAGTTCTTATTTTTATGACAAATTTATGTTTGATGCTTGAAATATTACTAACAACTTAGATTTCGTTAAAAGCTTGTTTATTGTATAGAAAATGATGTGAAAAGTTAAAATTTTCAAACCGCAGGTCTGTATCTCAAACCGTTCTCGAGTTATAGCCTCTCAAAGTTTTATTTTTTTCAAAATTTTGGAAAAAAATGGCTATAACTTTTGAACGTGTGGTCGGATTTGATTTTTGTCAGTGAATTTGAAATCAGCGTGTCAAAATCTATATAATTACATATATAACACTTAAAAATCCGTAAAAAAAAATTTGGTCAAAAATCGACATTTTTTTAAGGTATACCCCTTGGAAAAATTTCAATTTTCGGCAAAAAAAATTTTTTCTAATTTTAAAGTATTATACATGTAAATATATAGATTTTGACACGCTGATTCCAAATCCGTCGACAAAAATCAAATCCGACCACGCGTTCAAAAGTTACGGCCATTTTTCTCCAAAATTTTGAAAAAAATAAAACTTTGAGAGGTTATATCTCGAGAACGGTGATAGATACAGACTTGCGGTTTGAAAATTTCAACTTTTCTCATAATTTTCTATACAATAAACATACTTTTAACCAAATTGAAAACACAAAAAAATTCAGTTAAATTTCATAGTTTTAATTTTAACTTTTCATAGAAATTCAACTCAAACATAAGAAAAAATAAAAGAAGAATCAAAACTAGATCACCAGAATAATATATATTTCTACTGTATAGTAAAATTCACATACCAATGACCTATATAGCAGTGGTTTTTAAATTAGGGTCTGTAGATCCATTGAATTTTTACCGGGAGTCCACGAAACATGTTTGACATAAACTAAAGTAAATTTTACATTTCTATTTACCATAGTGATTAATTAATATGTTTAATTCTTTATTTTTCTGTCAGAGGGGGGGTCCCTGAAATTGTTCAAAAAGGGGTCCCTAGACAACAAAAGTTTAAGAACCGCTGTAATATACCAAAGTGAAAAATATACATATATTGAATATTATTAATTATCTATCGACTTTTAAAATTAATATTACAATAATTAAACAGCTAATTATAAAATAAAATCTATTATGTATATCTAATAACATGCTTTACAGCAAAATAATAAAAAATATACACATAAATTAACAAGTACATATTTTATACAATATCCATATGCATTATTTATTCAGAAATATACATACATTAAATCCTACTAATAAATAAATAATCTTCATCCTTCTAAACAATCATCTACTTATACATTTATCAGGGGCGTGTGTTCAGGGTGTGCTTGGTATGTATATGTCGCATGTTTATTTAAAATCAGCATCAAATTACCTTATCGTATATGTAAATAATAAGTGTTACTGCATTGAAGCTTCCGTATTGGTTTCTAGTTTCATTTGAACGCAATTGCAACCGTGCAGATTGTTTGTAGGGGAGAATGGGTCTGGTTGTTACATCTTTAGATTTAATTTTATTACAGGGTGGCCAGTATTTCTCTAGAACAAATTTCCCTGACTTTTCCCTGTGTTTTTTATTTAAAATTTTGATAAAAAAACCTAAAAAAAGGTCACATATTTAAATATTTGCGAGAATTTGTGTGGTTTTTGAATTTTTATAAAAAATTCCCTGACTTCCAACCAAATTCCTTTACTTTTCCCTGTATAGCAAAATTCCTTGACTTTTCCCAGTTTTCCAGAAACTGTATTACTTATATAATATGGAAATCAATTGAATCTTTCGTAGTAACGTAATTTAGAAATTCAATAAAATCTTAACTTATCCTTTTGTCACAAGGCTATTTATAGTCTAATTAATAGTTTTGCAATAGTGTGGAAATAAGATGTATATATATACATATACATAGATAACACATATTATTTGAAGAAGAGCCTTAACTATGACCTCCTCACGAAGTAGTAGTTCTAGTGCAGTGGTTCCCAAAGTGGTCCCTACGGACCCCAAGGGGTCCCTGGCATCGTTCAGGAGGTCCATGAAAAATTAAAATCGAATTGGGGGTCCCTGAACAACGTCAGGGGGTCCGCGCACATTTTTATTTATATGGAAGTTAAAATAAATAACAATGAATAAATTATTAACGATTTTTACGTCCTAAGTAAAATATAAATATACACAGGTGCATAAAATATAATTGATAACAGGCATCGCGGTGAGTCGAGTTTGAGATTTAAAAACATAACATCCCATCAGGTTCATCCAAGTCATTAATTTTTTTTTTTTTTGTATTTTAAAACAAAAGTTATAATTTCTTATAATACTTCTTCAACAAAATGTTTTATTTATATTTTATTTTTACGTCACCATTTACCATTCAAGACATCAAAGTTAAATTTTTAATTTTTCTATTATTCATTTATGTAGTTTTTCACCCAGGGTCCGTGGGAAAGTTTTGACTATGAATGGGGGTCCGTGGGCAAGTTTTTACTATGAAAAGGGGTCCGTGGGCCAAAAGAGTTTGGGAACCACTGTTCTAGTGGGTAAAGAAGGTGGCTTCCCAGTGTATTTTGAAGGTTTCCTCTATCATATAAATACAATAAAAATACACATGTATATAAAGGGATCATACACTCGCTAGGTTGGTGAACCTGGAGCATGTCTTTACACACAATGAATAATCTGGAGCAAAGTTTGTGACAATCAACCCGTATTACAACCAGACCAGTTCGCCTTTATTAAATTTTAAAATAATTATTACCTACTTGAAAAACGAAGAAACTATATTTTTTTATATAGTGACTTAAGCTAAATAAATACACCTTAACTACAATAATACTAAGTCCTCAACAGAAGCCTTATAGTTCCAGACTGATGAGGACTTCTTGTGGAGTCAAAAGACATATAGAGTGACAGTGTTTTTTGTGGTGAAGACATATTAATTTTCTATTTAAATAAATAATAATTATTTATTGCAAAAAATTCTATAAATATGTCTATTTAAATTGTGAGAAACAAATATCTCGAAAACTAAGGTTTTTCAGGAAGAATGGTACAAAATTTACGAAGTTAGATTTGAAGGTCATTTTGGGATTAACTATAAAAACAACTTTTGCAAAAAAAGTTTTTTTTTTTAATCCTTAATGTCAACCTATTTTTATTTTTAGTAAAAATTAAATAAAAAAAAAAATAAAAAAAATTATTTTTCAATTGAATTGTTACCTAAATATGTATATTCAGATTTTTTTAGTTTAAAAAAAATTATAAAAAAATTCATCTGTTTGAAGAAATTGAAAATACTTCTCAAACAAAAGTTTTTTTTTCTGTAAAATATTAATAAATAAAAAAAGAAAAAGGTTTCTATTGAAAAATATTAAGTTGACCCCAAAACGACCTTAAAACCTCCACTCAAGGTAAAACATTTTTTACCTCCATTGGTTTCCCCCTTCTAACCCTGAAACTTTTGAACCAAACATTTTTCCTGAAAAACCTTACTTTTCGAGATATTTTCTTGTCTCAATTTAAACAGAAAAAAAATATAAAAGCATTCTTTAAATAATAATTTTAAAAATCTAAAAAATATTTTTTTAAATGAATAAAACTTATCAAATGATTAATTTAGGCAAATTTAACTATACCTACAGATGTCTTGATACATACGAGCACCTGATGTTTCTTTATTCGTATAAAAATATACATTTCAGATTTAAATCACACATCATATTCAATACATCTGTGATTTCTTCATATACACTCACACATGAACAAATCAAATAATCACACATATCCGTGTAATCTTGATACGTGGACGTATTTGTTGTCAAGTTATCATACAAAATAGGACGTAGGTTTAATCTTAAGGTCATTGTTGCGCCGATCCAAGATGTGTCCGTAATTAACAGATTACAAGCAAGAGAGTCGTCCACTAGTTATAGTGGCTGATCCAGTTTCTATAATAAAGCATTGGGCGTGGTAAGATTCGCTTCTACAAGGTGTGGCACTTCTACTACCGCTGGATCACCTTTGAGTATGTATTTTTTATAATCATTCACAGATTATAGTTTACGTTCTCTATTAGAACCAATCTGCATATTGTATGTATGTATATGTTTTATATACTTTTAGATACAATCTTTTTTATGTTTTTAATTATTGCGATCAATAATTTTATTAAGTATTTATTTATTTTTTTGTTTGTTTTTATTATTACCTACTAAAGAAAATTGCATAACTTAATGTCATTTTAATGACAGTAAAAAACTAGCTGACCCGGCCACGCGTTAATGTGGTTAACCTATACTTTAGCAACATGTGGTGAAATTGTAGGTTATATGAAACGTTTGGAAGTTTGACATAGCGCCATCTATTGAATACTTACTCAATCCAGTCAACAGATGTCACCATTTGTTAGAATCGTTTGGAGCTAACAGATAAAGATAAATAATTTGCAATAAAATAATATTGCGATCATAAATTGAGATGTAAGGTATCCTATCTTTCAAGTTGGATCAAACTGCACACGGTGTACAAATTTGATTAAAATCGGTTAAGTAGTTTAGGAGTCCATCGCGGAGGAACAACGTGACACGTAATTTATATATATTATTTAATTTGCAATTTAAAAGTTATGATCCTAAAAATCTTTACAAATAGGTAAATTTAAAAGAAATAAATATTATTATTTTCATGGTTGATTAAAATTAATAACCTTTAATCAAAAAAAGACTTTTACAAATAACATAGCTTCTTGTTTTGAAATTCGTGAATTTTTTGTAAATAGAATTATCAACTCAATCTTAAATAATCAATTTACTGAAATAATGAGCGATTATTTAGCATGTTTTGAATTTTTTGTGATATATTTGTTTCTATTTTATGATAAATATATGATTGAGTTTACGATGGCCTTGATTTGATGAATTACCATTTATATTTTGACCTTTATATGGTATTAAAATATAAACTTCTACAATTATGTAGATAGATAGTATTTAAATTTAAATATTTTTATTGTTAGTAAAATATACACTTATACGTATACAATATAGTTAATATATATTCTAATCATTTATTAGAAAATATTAAAATATTAAATATCTTATTATTTATAGGTATCATGACTTTGGCAAAAAATTGGAAGAAAATATCGATGATCTTAGACTATAATACGACAAAATATTCCGATATAATTTCATGTGTTAAAAAACAAGTATACACCAAAATTTCAAATCATTCTTCTGGAAATTGAGAGGTTTGCAGCAACAACGAGTTAACTCCATTTTTAGGCCAAACTGACTTAACAACCGTTTCTGGGGAAAAAAATCATTCTTTCGTTTGGTTCAACTAAGAATTACCTACCGTTGATAATTCTCAAGGTATCCGCTAGAATGAGTTAGCTGCTTCATTCGCTTGGGTCAAAATGGAGTTAACTCCAGGAGCTGACTCTTTGTTTTTGGGCTTAGAATTTAGTTAGTAGTGTTAGTACACTCGTTACTGTGTTCTTTCTTGAAATAAACAAATTTTCTTGAAAATTGTTCTTATTCAATACTTCCATACTTTAAAAAGAAAAGAATTTTCAACTATTTGGGGCAAAAAGGAGTCATCTCCAGAATAAAATTGACTCTAGAATTGCGAATTTGACGAAATTCTCAATGGAATTTGGCCAAAACATTTGGACGAGAAGACAAAGGCAATTTACATACATTCTCAATTTTTTAAACAGTTTTTTTCTATTTTCCCACAAACTATAAAAACTGGAGATAACTCCTTGTTGCTGCAAACCCCTCAATTCACATTTTTACAATGATCATTACGACTTAAGACCATCGATATGTATATATTTCTTGCAATTGTATGCGATTTATTTATGTTGTAATTATATTTCATTTTTATACAAGCCCTTATTCTTATAAATTTACCGATTGAGAAAAAATAATACTAACATTATTAATGTGAAAAAAGTTACTAGAGCAACCAAAAGCAATGATATATAAAATAACATAAATATTGTATAGATTCGTGAAATCGTGACCCAATTAATATACTCGTATTAACTTTAGTTGCAGTTCGGTACTAACAAGTATTAATTTTACTAGAGTATTGTTACGTTAACAAAAGTACAAAATACTTTATAAAGTAAACAATATAGTAAATGTTTAATAATTATAATTATCATAATAATGCATAATTTCTCTATCCTTTATTCCGTATATTTTATTATTTAAAACGTTATTGAGCATTATATGAGTATCGTATGAATTTGACTCGTTCACTGTAACAGTTGTTGTAAGCTGGTGCATCTGTACTAGCACGTAAGTCAAAGGAGATCACAATAACGGGATCCCAAGGTCCCGCGCGCCGCTCAGAGTGACTGACAGCGGCCCCGCCGTGCCCCCGGGCGAACACTTTTCCTCCTCAACAAAAATCGCGCACCACTCACAAAAACACGAGATCGATGCATAAAACACACTGCTCTACATTGTTATTTATACATATGTATTTGTTCGTTGATGAGTACGCTTTATTATTATGGGATTATTTTATTATGGTTAGTTGTCTGTTAATATTTTTAATTCACATAGGTAGGCATTAATTCGTTAATCGTTAATTAACGAAGTTAACAAAATGCTTAACGGATTAACTTTTAAGTTAACTCAAAAAAAATGTTAACGCTTTTGTTAACTTCTGTTAAATTTAACGTCCGTTACATTGGTTGTCTGATGACAAGTAGGTACATAAGAAAGTTGTCGAAATAGTAAAAAAAAGGTTTTCAAACATTTTGGATGGTTAATTTTAACTTCCGTTATTTTTTTTTTTAATTTTAACGCTTTAACGATTAACGAAGTTAACTTTTCGATTAACTGTGCCCACCTATGGTAATTCTTTTATGTTGATATCGGAATTGAGTCTATAAAAATAATTAAAATATTATAATTAACTGTTTCCTAGAATTCGATGTTAACTAATTACCATTACATATTTATTGGTGATTTATAACGGTACTAGTTGTTACCCGTGACTTTATCTTCGTGAAATTTGATTTTTTTTTTAACCTAATCAATTTTCTGGGATACAAAGTAGTCTATGTCCTTTCTCAGGTTGCAAGCTATCTCTCTGCCAAATTTCATTATGAGAAACAGTATTATTATGTGAACAATTTTTTAAACAGGTTTTTTACTATGTTGCTTATCGATTCACCAAAAATGATACCATATTATTATTATCAGAATATGATACACAAATGTGTAATAAATATTACTATGTAATTATTTAGCAGTTAATAATGTACAAAATAAAATAAATATCTATTGAAAAAACATAAAATTTCTAATTTGCTGACCATCGATTAAAGATTCTAATAAAACCCTTACATATTTTCAATATTCCATTGTCCAAAAATCACATTGACAATTTCGATTTCTAAATTTTGTCCCTGTTTTATGTAGTACAGTAAAACTCTAATACCTTATTACAAATCAGAAGAATATGAAGCATTCATTAGAACGCTGAATTTGTAAGAATGGACTGTCAAGAAATCAATTATAAAAATATTTTTTTATTTATAGTATTAAATCCACTATACAGATAAAAAATTGACATGGGCCAAGAAATTCTTGTTTTATATAACGAAAACAATATTTTTTAAATAAATGATTATACTTTTAAAAGAGTACTTATACTCTTAATTTTAAAGCAATACTGCCGGACGAAAACAATATAATTCTTCTTGGCCAAGTCAGTGTTTCTACCCGTGTACCCATACTACTTTATATATATTTATATATATTTGTATATTTAAACTCATTTTAGTAAGTACTTTAAGAAAACAAATTAATGTTATTTGGAATCTATAAAAATTACTATTTGATCTAATTTATGAAATAACGAATCAATCAATCAATGTGTTTTCACAATAAATTTCCTCAGAGTTACCATGAGTCTATGAATTTCGGCTTCCATTTTAACAAGGTCACACCAACAACTACTACACGATCTTTTTACGTTATCTTTAGAACACGTCCAACACATACATACATGAATATATACACATATACATGTACTTTCCTACATACATATAACTTATAATAATGCGAATGTATATTAACAACTCCTTTTTATTGTCCTGACACGTGATAATATAGTGAGCACGTAATTTGTACTAAAGATTTTTATCTTGTACAAGAAACACCACAATGTTGATTTATAATTGAGTAACAATGGATTATTGATTAGAAGTTACGCTATCTGGAGATCTCTAAGATACTTTTACCTCATTGTTGTTGCTGTAGTCTCGTCGACCGACTGCTGGTGGCCTCAAGAATTGCTCTAAAATACCAATAATCTGCTTATTTTGTAACATCGATTTGCTATGATCAATATTAATAATCTCTTCTATTGTTTTTGAATTGGTACAAGCGTTTATATGCTTGATTTTTGGTTTTGTATTTTCTGTGACCACATTCTGAAAGAGATGAAGAAATTTTCTTTTGTTTTAACGTAAATTTATGTTTCTGTAGCTTTAGGATATAACATATATTTTAATATATTATGTATGTTGTTATATAATGATCTATTTATGTTAAATTTATTGTTTTCACGACACATGCAAAAGTTGTGGGTTGTATTATACTCGTAGATTATGTAATATTTAAAAATATGGAATCATGATAGTATCCTTAAAATAGGTATGTCTAATTTTGATTCAAATTGCATAAAATGTATAAAAGCTATATACTTTTATACTTTTAAAATATTTTATTTACACGTACAGATAATTTTTATTCTTTATTTTTTTACTGAAAAATAATTCAAGAAAAAAAAAGTTAGGACATTTTTTTATCACAAAATAAAGCACCATTAAGGGGGCAGATCCAGTTAGAATTTTTTTTAAATCAAAAATCAGACAAATCGGACGATTATTTATGGAGATATATAACTTTGACGGAGCCGTCTCTAATCGGTTTGAAATTATTCTGACTTGTTCTATACATAATTGTCCTCCGGATGGACGAAGGATTTTTATTTTGGGCGATTACTTTTGTTTTTATAGCCGAAAATGTGAGTGAAATTTTAGTCAAATAAAGAAATTTGACTTTCAACATCCGCCATTTTGTGAAAATTCAAAATTTTTAAACATTTATTAATTATTTTAATGTGGCCAAAAAAAATCCTAAAAAAGAGCTTTTTTTGGAAGTCGCAACTGGGTCTGCCTCCTTAATAAAATAATGTTTGTTTTTGAAAAAAAGCAGTGGCGTATATTTTTTCATTCAAAATAATCAAGGTGACATTAGTTTAGATGTCACTAGTTGAAACTGAAAAATTCATTTTCTCACAAAAGATGTGTTTTTACACTTTGCCTACACCCACCGGGTTTTAAAAAAACATATAATGTAGTTTCGGATTTTTTCAAAAAATCATGATCGTTCTGTATATAGGTTTTTTACCTCTAATTCAAGTTTTTTCATTTCAAATTAAATTTTTTTCATTTCAAATAAAATTTTTTTCATTTCAAATTCAATTTTTTTCATTTCAAATTCAATTTTTTTCATTTCAAATTCAATTTTTTCCATTTCAAATTCAATTTTTTTCATTTCAAATTCAATATTTGAAAATAAATTGAATTTGAAATGGAAAAAAATTAATTTGAAATGAAAAAAATTTAATTAGAAATGAAAAAACTTGAATTAGAGGTAAAAAACCTATATTAAAAATAAAGCAAAAACGGATCCTATGCCTATAATTTTTTTTGTCTTAAAATCATGCACAAATTAACCCCCTTCAATTTTGACATTCAATCATGAATCATCCTGTATATTAAAGTACATGGAATATCTGCCATTACTTTATCTGGACCTAAGACAACGATATTCTATAATTACCTAAATATAATCAATGTGTCAATCTTTTTGCTAATGTATGAAATAATTGTATACATTTAGAATATATACATACTATGTTAAATTGCTTCAACACGGCTACTATGGTTTTTCATGGGTCATAAGCAATTCGTATGTGTAAGTTCCGGGTATGGGTTAGGTTCGGGTAAAATGAAATTAACCCATGCATGACTAATATATTATGTACATAACTCAAGTAAGATAAATGAATAGAAATTTTCGGATCCATGAAGAATTAACCATAAAAATTTCAAATTGCAATGACTTAATAACTTTTTTTGTTCTACTCTATAATCGATAAATTCTTCGAAAAAATGTTAATAGTTTTTTTTTGTTCAGGTAGAAGTTACTGCTGAAACAATTATAGCATTACAAGTATGTGAAATTCTAATTAAAAACGAATTAAATACTTTCTATTTGAATATTTCGACAATGTTTTTATTGAGATTCTTTTAAAATTTCAATCCCACCCTGGCACTGGGTTAGTGAGTCAATTGACTTAAAACTGAACAATTCTGACAAAGGTTTTACACATTTAAACTTTCCAAGTGACTTAAACAAAAAACATTCAATTAAAATTACAATTTGTATTACAAAAAATATTATTTTAATTTCGTACCGTGGAGAATGACAACAACCTTAGACCACGTATAGGTAGATCTTCACTGTGAAATATGTTTTTTATAAAATAATTTTTTGGTACTTGCTATTTTGTATTTTTTTATTTTGAAAGCAAAATAAAAAAAATATTGCTTCTAGTATTTTTTCTAACAACGTCTTTGTACAAAAAATCGAATACATTATACTTAAATATGTAAAAAAATATTTTTTCAATTATTTAAAAATTATATTTAGAGTAGAAACCAGTTATAACGACATCGGTAAATACGACGTATCGGTTTTAACGAGTTAAAATTAAAGTCTAACTGAATCCCATATAATTGCATTTTTACCGGTTATTACGACTATCCGTTTTTTACGACCAATATGACCGGTCCCTTCATTGTCGTTATAACCGGTTTCTACTGTATATATAAATAAATATTCTGAATACACAAGGATAAAAATTACTACAACTAAAATTAAATTTCTACTCTTGCGAATCAGTTACTGATAATAAGCGCTTCTAATTTTATTTCTTCTAAGAATAATCATTCGATATAAATATATTAAAAAAACATATCTAATTTATTTTTTTGTGTATCGATTCGCTACCTAGAATCGCATTAATTAATCGATTATGGTCTAAGAAAAGGACCTTATGAAACTACCGCATTTAAAAATGAACCAATGAATCATCACAAATGAAGTAAATTAAAACTAAAGTATGTAGGTACTGTACACAGATGCAAGTAGCAGTGGCACTCTGTCCGTAACGTTACATAAGTAGGTCGATTTCGTTGTATTATATAGATATTGACAATCGAAATGCATGAAATCACAAATTCGTTAACCGAAACGATAGTTACTGGTCTTCAGTGGCGCTCCAACCGCGAATGTACAGTTATAGGTTATATAATTAAACAGAATATTGAATTGGAATTTCCTTTTTTCATTTTCTACAAATTTTTAGATGAGATATCAACTTTTTTTTTTCGATATAAAAATTTTGCACCTATACTAACAATATATTTATTTTTGTTATTATTCCTTATAATCCTTTCTTATTTATGTCTGTAGAGACACTTGGTAACTTAAGGAGATTGAGATTTCGATGAAATATTTAAAAAATCCTTGCAAAATTTCAAGGTTATTAGGAAAATAGTTTAAGAGATATTAAATAAACAAATTAACAAACATTCTTATAATTTTGAGACATGACAGGATTTTTTAAAGTGATGTGACAGAGAGAATTTGATGAAAATTTGAACATACATTCTTTATTAATTTACAGAGATATCTGTAAATTTTTCGAACGATTAGGAACCGCGTTTTTACTTTCTTATACTCATGTATATGAAATATACATATAGTATAAGTAAGTATAGTAAACGCGATTTTTTTCGAAATCCGGATTTTGATGGAATTATCAATTTTGACCTTCCCTGAATCTATTCTGACTATTTTCGCCATGATGTCTGTGTGTCTGTTTGTCTATGTGTCTGTCTGTCTGTCTGTGGACGCTGTAACTCAAATACGACAAATCGTAGAAGGGTAAAATTTTATACTTAAGATTCATTTTTTCCTGGGATGAAAACCTCCTATTTTTGAAAAAGATCTTTTAACTGGAAAAATATTTAAAAAAAATTCTTTCTGGCTAAATCATAAGTGTCAGAAAAAAATGTATGGGGAATAAATTATAGATAATAATATACTCGACATTTTTTATCTAAAACATTTTTGTCTTATTTCAAAAATAAATCCAAAATTTTAAAAGATGACAAGAGTAAACATCCGTTTCCGTCTTAGTAATTACGTTAAACAAAATTCGTTCTATACATAATGTTTATAATAATATTTCTATAGTTTGTCAGAAATATCCTTCAATAAAATAAAAATCACGTACACTATTCACTGTCATTATTATGTATAAGAAAGTCCCGTGGCACACGGCAGATTGTTTAATTAAAGAGAGACACACTTTGCCTTCACTTTATGCTCGTCCACACCCTGGATATCCACAGCCCTACAAAGTCAACCTCCTTTTAACTCTGCTAGTTTTTTTTACTGATTAAATTTTGAATCATATGTAATGTATCTACATTTGTCATAATTTAAATAATAAATATTGCTATCAATTTTCAATTTAAAAATGTATTAAGTAGGTATATGCAATTAATTTAACTAATAAAAAATATGAGGTAATAGATACAAAGTTTAAGTGTTCAATTAATATTATTTATTAAATGTTAATAATGAATTATATCTTAATTAGTATTAAATATTATTATTTTCTAATTAAAAACTGAACAATAAATATTAATTATAATTTCTTACTACTTTTTTATTTGCTGCCACTGTAATAAATTTCTGTGGATCAGATCAGAGCAAAAGTTACGCGAGAAAAAAGAACAACTACAATTGATTGAAATCGTAAAAGAGATTGAATACTTAAAGTCGTGCAGGATAATTTGTCATGCAGATATTGCTACCATTCGTTAAATAAATGAAGAAATGAGGGCAAAGTTGACACTGATAAGAAAGAAACATTTTATTTTTAAAAAATCGTGAGCAAAATATATTATAATTTGTGACATGAAGTGTAATTGATTAACCCCTTACACTGTTGTATAATTTGACTTTTTATTATTTTGATAATATACATCAATACTTGTATTAAGAAATGAATAATGAAAATTTTTTGTGCTATTTATTTTTATTCTTATATTACTTTCACGTTAGATTTCTAAATTTTCTATTGATATATATTTTTTTAAATTATTTACTCTAACTTTTTTAAGAATGGTCAAGTTACCAGTGCTGGATCACTGATATGGAATGACCCATAAATAATTAAATAACTATTTGCAAAGTCCTTACGATTAGAAACTCAATGAAAAAGTTTCATGAAAATCCATTCACTATTGGGATCCGTCAAATGAACGTACACCATCTGGTGGCAAAATTTGTAACTAGACTGGGGGTACAGTTTCTATGGTAATAGAATTTAATAATGAAAAAATAAATAATCTCAAGCATAAAACTGACAGATGAATCTATACGGTTTATAGTAAAACTGTGAGTAAAACTTACAATTAAATCACAATATTATGTTTTAAATCATCCAAAAATATAATGAATGAAAGGACAGTAAGTACCAAGAAAGAATTTTACAATTTTTCCTATATATAATTGATTTATTATAATATAAATACATATGTATTTAAAAGATTTGTTTGTTGTTTGTATTTGATGTTATTGCGTGATATTATCTGTAATTATAATGAGTGAATTTAAAATATGTGTACATTATAATACTGTATATTTTAACTAATTTAGAAATCGGACCTTACAATTAAATTCACTTCACCATTTCTTTCATGTGAATCATTTTTTAAATCTGACATTTGTAAATAAGCACTAATTTTTTTTTTTTTTTCAAATTTTATTATATGGCCGGCATTAAACACGCGCTCATCTTCCACAAAATTCCTTTTTCGAGGGTCTGTGTTGGCTCAGTCACATATTGTGGCAATACTAATCATTTTAAGTGACTTTTAAAATCAAACAATTTCAATTATTATAGATAATAAACCCTTACCTGCGCCATGTTTTTTAAGCTCCTCCCATCTGACGGATCCCAATAGACGGATTCCACGGTTAAAAAACTGCTCCGGACTATCTTAATAATTTCAGTTATTATTACTTTAATATTTTATTTCCTAGACAAATAAATTTAGATCTTTGTTTTACACGTATTTTTATATAAAAAAATAATTAGTTCTTTATTCTGAAACTGAGGATATTTGCAATAAGTTTCCTTGCTAAGCTTTATTAGCTTCACTATCTTCTGTCAGTCAAAATACTCTTTGAAAGGTCATTTTTTACAAGACTATGAGACTGTAGACCAGAAGTTCCCAACCTTTTTCCTACATAGACCCCTTTTAAAAGAATTATTTTCTTTATAGAAAAGTTTTAGATTCTACAAAACATAAATTACTACAATCTTGTAAAAAAAAGTACAAGTGGAAGAAAAAAAGGGCACTGCAATTATGTATAGATAGATAGATATAGTTTAAAAGCAGAAAAGGACATTGTAATTCAAAATTCAAAAATAGAAAAAATATCATAGACCCCTAAAAGAATACTATAGATCCTTTTCAAACTTCCATAGACCTCAAAGGGGTTCACCTGTTGAAAATCCCTGCTGTAGATCTTTGATACACGGATATAAAGGTTTACTTGAGCCAAGTAAACCTTGTTTTATATATAACGAAAACAATATTTTCTTAAGATAAGTAATATATGTATTCTTAAACCAACTATTCGCAGCGTGCGCGATGACAGCGCCAACTAACGGGTGGACTTTAGTAGCAACTTCGGTGGACTTTGACGTACTAACAAACAAATAATTTCAATAAAATATCGTAATATATACATTTTAGACGATTATTTATGACTATTAGCTATGTGCACGAAGTCTATTAGCGCCCATAGCGAGTAATAGAGAAGGATTGAATGGATTCAACTCTCTTTTTATCATTGTTTAATATGTTTAATACCGTGAAATTTTTTATTAAACAAATACCATTTAATTTAGCTATTTGTATATAATACAAAGAGTATAGCATAAAAGGTACGTGAAAATTATTTATTTTGGGTATCTTTTTCTCTTTAATTATGACGTATAATAGAGAAATAATTAATTCGTTTACGTTGACAGCATAACCTCAAATTTTGGCGCCGATAATTTTACAATATTGCTCACCACGAACACTCGCATCGACATTATTTCTAACTCCACCCCCTTGCACATAGTCTATAGTGGGATTAACCATGTTGACCTTTCTATTTTCAGTTAACAACGAGCCTATTAAAAATGACAGTTAGTCCGACCAAAGTGTTATTTTTTGCCACGTTGTGCGCTGTGATCGATTTCGTTTTCCCCACTACCTACTTTGCACCCAGCGAATAGTATTCTTGGACGAAGAAATCATGTAGTTGGATTAAGAGTACTTTTCTTCTATTAAGAAAATATTGTTTTCGTTATATACAAAACAATATTTTCTTGGTCCAATACAGTTTTTTTGTGTGTACCTTTAGCCTTTCCTGAGAAAAAGAGTCTTGACGGTTAGACAGACAGACGGACAAAAAAAGTAATCTTATAAAGATTTCCTTGTTTTTGTTTTAAGGTACAGAACCCTACAAATGTTTTTTTTTTTAATTGATACCAATTTTTAAATCTATTAGGGCTATGGTATATATTTTCTTATACAAGTCGGTTACTTTGTTTGTCTATTGGTTGTTGTTGACTCAAAGTACATATACATCAAAATTACGTTTAATAATGATGTTTGTACATACGTGGTACGGTCATGTAAGGATGACTGGACGTTTTTGTCAAATATTTTGCATCTAAATACGATACACATCTTACAAATTGAAGTCTGTAAAATTGATTGAATCTATTGTACTCAGATGCCGACCTTGGCTGTATTTCACAACGGGAGATCGCTTTATGCAGTTTTGTTATGAAAGCTTTATGTAGATTAATGTTATTTATTTTTATCGTTTTCATCAAAAGGATGATCAAACTTATTAAAATTAAATTTGGTTGTGAGGTGGAATATAATATGTTGGTTCAGGTTTTGGTTGTATGAGATATTTTAGCTTCTCATTCTTGAAGTACATTTTCTCAGATGTTTTGATTAATACTCCGTTATCTTAGAAATTTTGATTGTAATGTTGACTAACGACTTACAGTTTTCTGAAATATCATTCAAGAGATTAAATTCATGTTAAATAATACCAAAAAGGTCTAGAATTTTATTATAGCAATGTACAAATGTCCTTAAATGGATTATTTACGTACTGTGGTTGTTTAAAAAAAATCTATTATTTATTTCTTACGTTTAATCGTTTTGTTTCTATGTTCTCTATGGTAATTCGTGCATTTGAATGTATCTACTATTGTATTTTATCTAAATAAATGTGATTTTAATGAAAATTAGTGAAAATTATTGTTTGTGTAGTTAGTATGATTCTAATTTCTTTTGTAATTGAGTTGTAATTTTTATGACTTTATGTTAGATGCGTGAAATATTACTCAAAAACTTTTAATTTTAGATTTCGTTAAAAGTATGTTTATTATATAGAAAATGACATGAAAAGTTCAAATTTTCAAACCGCAGGTCTGTATCTTTAACCGTTCTTGAGATATGGCCTTTTAAAGTTTTAGTTTTTTCAAAATTTTATAGAAAATTGGCCGTAACTTTTGAACGTGTGGTCGGATTTGATTTTTGTCGACGGATTTGGATCAGCGCGTCAAAATCTATATAATGACGTATATAATACTTTGAATTTCGAAAAAAAAAATTTTTGTGAAAAATCGTCATTTTTTTAAGGTATACCCCTTGGAAAAATATCGATTTTTGGCCAAAAATTTTTTTGTCGAATTTTGAAGTATTATACATGTTATTAGGTAGATTTTGACACGCTGATTTCAAATTCGTTGACAATAATTAAATCCGACCACACGTTCAAAAGTTACAACCATTTTTCTCAAAATTTTTGAAAAAAATAAAACTTTAAGAGGCTATAACTCAAGAACGGTTTGAGATACAGACCTGCGGTTTGGAAATTTCGACTTTTCACATCATTTTCTATACAATAAACATACATTTAACCAAATCGAAAACACAAAATTTTTCAGTCAAATTTCATGGTTAAAATTTCAATTTTTCATAGAAATTTAACTCAAATACAAGAAAAAACAAAATAAGAACCAATACTAACCCACCAGAATAATATATATTTCTACTGTAGAGTAGATCGCTTTAAAATATCTATTAAAATGATTTTATAAATCAACACTACGAGTTAAGGTTCTGTCGTTAGACACTATTTAATTACTTATTAATAAAAACGTAAAAGCAATTTAATTTATGCCATGTTTTACGGACCTCCAACAAAAGTTTTGTGGACCCCTGGCGGTTCTAGTTAAAGATCTATATCATTTTTTATTTTACTAAAATTAAAAATTGACAATAATATGTAATTAAAATATACAAAAATCCGTAAAACTCGCCCGAACTTCCAAGGTCGCCCGCAGTCGATGCTCAAACTTGCATGAACATGCATCAACGCACATCAGTCGTTCTTTTATGCGCTTAACTCACACACCTGTTTGTTTTAATAAATGTAATTTTGTGTGTCTATATTATGGTTTCTAAAAAAAGGTGATTTGACCCTGCAAGACTCGATAGACTCTCCTAAATCTGAATCTGACTAAAAAATAAAAATGTGAATACAATCTTTTTTATGCTACAGAACGAATTAAAAATTTTAACATGTATTGTTATGGGAAAACGCGTTTCACATAACGAACTTGCTCCTGGAACGAATTAGGTTCGTTATGCGAGTCATCATTGTACATACATATACAGGGTCCTCCAATAGTGCGTCCGGCATTGTTTTACGCCCAAACTATTGAAGATAGAGAGTTAGGATAATTTTAATTTTCAGTTTTCAATTTTAAAATTATAATTTTAAATTTTAAATTTTCTTAACAAAAGTTGTTTATTTATATATCTTCTTTAAGAAAAAGTACTAATTGATATACCGTTGTATTTAAAAATTTCGAATTATCCCTAGTTGAACTTTTGAATTTTTGATATATCGCGTATGACACTTTAAACTATCAAAATCACAAATAGTCATACATCTTTACAAAGTTCATTATTTCTACTTTCTAAATTTGAAAAAATAATAAAATTTCATTAATATTTAACGAAATTAGAGCACTTTTAGTAAAACCCTAAAATTTGAGAATAAGTCGCCATATTTTTTAAACAATTGAAAATATGAAAATTTTTGTTTTACGAAAGTTTCTTATTTTTTTATGATCTTTACAAATATGTACTTTTTGATATACCATTCCATTTGATTTAACTGAGAAACGGGTATGTACCCCTCAAACTACTCCCCAAGGAGCGGTTTTAGGGGGTTGAAAATATTTTCCTGAAATTCTTTAGGGTCAATATATATAATAAATTTTTTATCCTAAAACTCTATCTTCAATAGTTTGGGCGTAAAACAATGCCGGACACACTATTGGATATCTTTAGTAATTAGAAAGATGCTCGCATATACATACTGTTTTAACCACATGCACTCACGGTTGTTGTTTATGTTCATCAATGTATTATTAAACACAGTTTCATTTCACAACAAGCTAGTGGAGTTATGAACGCGCAGATATTAATTACACATACATAGAGAGTTTAAGTAGGTACTATACGTATCAGTCTACACTAGTTCACGGTTGACAGGATGTTGGATGGGTCGGCATTACTACGACGCAGGGCAGACGATGGGTGGTCCGGCTGTCGTCGCCACTGTGCGCTCGACCATCATTTATATCTACCTGCATAGTGCATACGTGGTAGCAGCAATTAAAATATTCACTGTCATAAAGTATAATAGCAATAATGGAAAACGTGCACTGTTGGAGAATCACGTTATGCACTTTTGGTTTATAGATCGTCGGCGGTTTGCTTAGAAATCATCGTCGGGGGATATATTTTATGTGAGGTTATATATTTAATGTGTATAATATTGATGTTATAATAAAAAAGCTGACATGGGTACCACGGGAAATTCTTATACGTAATACTGAATGTGAACAGTACTTGTTTCTTATTTATTATTTATTAAACTAATAAAATATAGAATACAATTAATGAGACAAAATGTAGATAGTACCTAATATTCATAATATACTAGTAGTGACGTTAAAATATAATAAATAAAAACGTCAAAAATTAAATAAGCAAATATATAAGGCAAGCTTTCGATTCACAGAATCATCTTCAAGCTATTAATAATGAATAACAACACCGTTCTCACAATTTTTTTTTTATTGATAATAATATTCTCTACAGTTTTAGTCTTATGCATTTTTTAAACGATCACTTAACCGAAAACGGTTATTCTTGACAATTTTGGAAATTTCTAATTATTTAAGAAACGGTGCGAATAAGAAAATAAATATATCTAAAAAAATTTATCTATAACTTTTGCTCCATTAAATTTTTCTATCATTTTTGATTTACCCAGAAAGATTTTTTGTAAATAATTAATTAAAAATACCTGCACTGTTCACTCACAGTATTACGTATAAGAAAGTTTCACGACACTTATAGCAGACATTTCTCTATTACTTATAAACCATTAAAAATATAATGTTTATTTTTTTTTTAATGAATAGAACATAAATTATACATAAGTGGGCTCTCACACCGGAGCAATATAGCAACACAGCAATAAAGTAACTACCAATTAGCAGTTAGCAATATAGCGATATCATATTGTTTTGGTGTGAGACCATATGTCCGATTCAATGTATATCGACAGATAGCAATAATATCGCTAGTTATGTATAAGTTGCTAGTTGCTACATTGCTATATTGCTATATTGCTCCAGTGTAATAATTTAACCTAATTATTATTCTCTGATTCATACCATTCCAAAAACAATACGACAAATTAAAAATAGATACCGAACAGTAAAGATCCGTTTCCGGTTGAAAGATCGTTTTAAAATTATTATGTTTTCTTTCGAGACGAAAATTATTTTATTGTTAAATATGAACTATTTATTTGAGTTACAGCGTCTATAGACTGACACACAAATATCATGAACTCAGGGAAGTTTAAAATGAATAATCCCATCAAAATTTGTTATACAGTGAAACTTGGATAAGTGGGAAACTTCTATAACTAGAATTCCTACTGAGGTCCTACATTTGCACCTCTACATAACTAAATAAATGGGACACCTCTTTAAGTGGGACAAAATAACTGGTACTTTGAGATTCCAGTTATCCAGCTTTCACTGCAATAAAATTCTAAATATAAATCGTCAATTATTAAATATATTATACATACTATGCATGCTATTTATATAGTTATTAAATTAATTAAAATAGTAGGTACATATAACTTTTTATTGTTATTATATGTAGATACACCTATTATTAAAAACTTTGAAAAACAATAATAATTAATTTTTGAATATCCATAAATGGATATGCTGATGACCTAATAAACTAAAAAAAAAAAAACTAGAAAAAAAAAAACAATAACATCTTATTAAATTATAAACACAAGAATTACCGAGGAAGTAATAATGACATAAAACCACACATTATCTAAAAACCTAGATATAATATCACGTATTATATCATTCAAAATGAAGGCTAAGAAACTGCATCCTTATTTTAGGACTCCAGTAGCCTTGGCAGTAATCACCGCAACGAGTAAAATAAAAACCATAACAAACATAAGATTATTTATTTTTCCTGTACGAATCCGCATACGAAATACATTTCAACAACATGAAATATGCCATTAAATTTCAAAACTGGTGGACATAAAAACCATTAACGTTACCACGCAATGGTATAAAGAATAAGTAAACCAGAGGTAGTCATTTTCTTAAATTTAGAATAATAATGCAATTCCTGCAGTATCCAAAACTGCTATAATCTATATCTATAAAAGAGTTTGTCCTTAACCACTCACTCACTCATTCATTCACTCACTCACTTACTCATATATCAACGTACAGCCCAAACCCCTGGACCTAGAAACGTGAAATTTCGTAGGTGTCTTCCTTTTATGATGTAAGCACTCACTAAGAAAGGATTTTTCGAAATTCAACCCCTACGGGGTTAAAACAGGGTGTCAAAGTTTATATACAAAAATATTTTTTTTGTTCGCATTTAATTGAAACTTATCGAAAATACTCTACAATATAAATAATGAAACAATAATTTCAGCTTCTCCCAAAATTTAACCCCTAAGGTGTTATGGGGGGGGGGGGTAATTTGTAAATTTTTTTGTATTCACCGAATGAAACATGGCACAGTAGGTACTATACAAGACAAATATCAGTTACGAAAATTCACTCCTAATGGCGGGGGTTATTTTTTACAATTTTTAATTAAGATCCGAGATATTTACGTTTTTTATAGGTAATGGATAAAAATTAATATAAAAAATATGTCATCCCCTATCACGTATGGAGGGTTCTATTTAGTTTCGAAGTTTACGCGAGCGAAGCCGCGGGATCTCGTTAGTTCAATATCACAGATATTCCGGAAACTTAAATGTCACATAAATTATTATTACTTTCTTTATAAAAAATCTTTGTAACATATTAAGCAACCCCGGAGGTCTAAAATTGGATAAAATAATGACAGTAACAGTTTCTGTATGTATACAATATACATATTCTGAGTCTATTTTCGAATTTTGCTAAACCGTTTGTTCATTTGTTCCGAGTAGACTTTAAATCTACTGTACCGATTTTGATGAGATTTTTTAATGCTACTCTATTAAGTGGTAAGTTACATGAATTTCGAAATAATAAAGTAGGTAACTAATAATTGTTATTTAATTTAATTTTATATATTTTTAAATTAACAATAACACTAGTATACTTTAGATTTAAAAATGTGGGTGTGTGTACTTATGTACGTGCAGTAGAAGTTATACTTCTTTGGCGTAGTGACATCTAGCGTGTAAATGCAAAACTAAAAACTTGTTTCACCGAATATCATAATAGAAATCTGTATTATCTACGCCTAACCTAACTTAATGGTATTGTTTACCTTAGGCGGCTATTACACTATCAAAGAAATGTGATAAAATTTCTTTGATCAAAGAAATATGACAGTGTACTACGTCAACTTTTATAATATTTACGTAATATTTACCTTCATAATATTTCTTTTATCATAGACAATAACAGTTTCATGTATTTGATCAAAGTTTTTTGAGGGAAAAATCAAAATGGCGACTGAAAAGTGTTTGTGGACAGTTTCGACTACGAAATTACTTATAATTTAATATATGATCAAATATTTGTCAAAGATCTTTGACATATTTATTTGATAGTGTAATAGCCGCCTTACACCGTATTTCGTTGCCATTGCCATTGCATTACTAAAATTTCACCCTGAACGCGCGTAGAATAACTACAAGAACTTAATAATCCTTAAAGAAACACTGAGAATATGTTATATTAAATTAAATAGTATATTGTGTAGCAAGGGTTGAAACAAGACGATTTCTGACGAGGGCGAGAGTTGACTGCCCGAGCGAAGCGAGGGCTGCCATCGCCCTGGTCTGAAATCGTCTTTGTTTCATCCCGTGCCACACACGCTATTTTTCATATCACATGTAATGAAACAACGAGTTTTGATTTCTGTAGCCAGTCGAAGTAAGACTATTTCAGACAAATAGCGCAGTAATATCTTATACTATTTTAATAATAGAATAATTCAGAAATAAGATTGGATTTATTTATTACAAATGCGATTCTGACAGACTTGAAATAAATAATAAATTAATGAATGTGCCGGGCAGAAACAACGTTGTTTCTTTGTTTTTGCCCGGCACAGTCACATTGGTCTGAAATTGTCTTGTTTCGACTGGCAAAACAGGGTTCAAAACTAGTTGTTTCAGTACATGTGATATGAAAAATAATTTGTGTCCTGTTTTGTAGGTATATAGGTATCTTATAAGATCTTGAAATGAAACATTTTTAGAATCACTGCAGAGTATATAGTAGCACGTATAAACAGTCGGCCATGACAATTACAAAAATAATTAGAAAATAACACTTCTGAGTACAATTCCGAACACGTTTTTCAGACCCTATCATTTTGCAACAATATAGTGCAAAAAAAGCGTCGATAGTAGATATATATGTATACAAAGCGTGCCAGCATCGTGCAATTGGCGTGGCCGGCCCCATCTGAGTGCGGCTGCTCGAGGTCGAGCTCATTCAAGCAAACAATTGAAAGTGAAAATTGGGCCACATCAGATGAAAACGTTCCGTGTTATTGGACATATTTGTATTGATGACAAAATGTGTATGTAGTGCGAATTATGCACGCCCAAATTTTAAAACTGTTTCAGCTACAAAATTATCTGTAATGGTTAATACTTTACGTAGGTAGGTGTAACCATATAAATGCTGGTTTCCAAAATTAATTTGATACGTAAACCAGTTTTACTTAATTTTTTGAAGAACCCTGCCAATATTAAAAAAAATATTTTTTTTGCTTTCTACTTGTACATTTTCAATAAAATGGTAAATATATGGGTCTATAAAGATTCTTTAAAAAGGGGTCTATGTGCAAAAATGGTTGGGGATTCCTGATTTAGATGTATCTATTAGTACATATATATTTTATGTTTTTATCACAATTAAAATAATTAAATGTTTAACAAACAAGTCATTATTTTAATGAATTTTGAATATCAATCAACAGTTACATAGATAGGTATTTATTTTAATCAAAAAAGAATTAAATTGTGTTTTTTTAATCTTAGCTTAAAGTTTTTAATTGTTATTATAAACGAAAAGGTATTAACAATAAGAAAAAACATTGCTTATATAATAGATAATACTTAAATACAATTTAGTATATTAGTTTGTTTGAAGTGAAATTTTTTTAGTGAGATTAGTGAATTCGAATGAAATCGACAGATTTTAAAATTCGACATGTTTTAATTTAATTTAATTTAATGAAATGCTTACAAGATACTTTACGTCGGTTATGCGTAACAGAGATGAATAAATGTATAAGAGAAAGATGCATAAATGCGTACTAATGAGTTTACGTTAGTGTCAATTTAATAATCTTTTACATCAAAGATTCCTAACGGGGTCCAGGTGGGCCCATTGGGGATCTTTTTGAGATTTAAAAAAGGTCTATAATATTCCAGGGGTCTATTGGAGTCTATAGTGCAATTATTAGTATTACGCGGGGGTTATTTAAAGAAAATTTTACTGTACATTTTCCTTTTTTTTTACTTGTACTTTTCCTACAAAATTGTAGTATATTTTTATGTTTTCTAGAATTAAAAAATGTAAGGGATTCTATAAAGAAAATCATTTTATAAAAGAGGTCTATGTAGAAAAATGTTACGAATCCCTGGTTCACATAATTTATTTAATTCGTATGGTTAATAAAAACAAAATAAGTTTCACTGTGGGTTTATATGCAAGTCATATCTAGAAAAATTATCAAAAAATAAAACTTCCAAGGCTCTTCTTCAATTATAACATGGCAGATAATTATTAGTGTGACTCATTTATCTATAAAATATAAAAATGAATTCGTATGACCGATGACATTTTCTGCACTAATAATTCCATCGTATGTAATTAATTCCCATGAAAAGCAATTACAACGCGTTTCTTTGTAAATGTCAATTACATTACAAACGAATATTGCGTCTTGCAATTGTCCATCTAGTAGTAGAAGCAAAAACAGTTTTCAATTGTAAACTCAGCTGTGTATTTGGTGAATCAACTGTGAAATGTGACATCGTTTAGAAGGTTGACTTTTTTTGTTTGGTTTTTGAAATAATTATATACAGAATTTATGCTAGATTGGTTAGTATTTTATCTCAAGGAAACTGAGAGCTATTGGATCAGTGGTTATCAATATATTGTTCTATATGTCCTACTAAATGATTGAGGCCAATGTTAGATGTCTTTAGTGTATTGCAATAATCTGATTGTTCATTACAAGAGATAAAATTACAAGATTTTTGCATGAGTGTTGAAATAATCTGTTATCTACTTTGTACTCATTTATCATAATACAAGTACATATATTATTTAATAGTATTATTTATGTATTGTTATATCAGTTCATCATATTGATAATAACAGAAAAAATGTGAGTTCTAAATATCAAAAACGATATAATCATACATCTAGCTGTTATCCACAACTTTGTTTGCATTATATATTATATATACCTATATATATAATATCTAATATATAGCATGGATAGAATTTAAATTAGGTATAAGCTGTCACCAGTGAAGAAGGAGAAGAAGTAAAGGGAGGTTAGATAATACTATAATGTTATAGTCGATGAAACAGGTCGCGCGTACATACTTAAGTGTCATATACACATTTTTTATCAAATAAATTTTTAAGGGTACAATTTTTGAAATACAAAGTAGCCTATGTCTTTCCTCAGGGTGCAAGCTATCTCTCTACCAAATTTCATCAAGATCGGTTCAGCGGTTTAGCTGTGAAAAGGTAAAATACAGACTCACTTTTGCATTTAAAATATTAGTATGAATATACTTTATTGTAGATAAAGATAAAAATATACACTTTTAAATTTTAGAAACAAAAACTCTCAAGTAGAACTTAACCCTTTGTAACCCCATGTGACATTTCTGTAACAAACCTCAATAATCCCGCTAATATACGTACTAAATATATTTAGTTCATTCAAATATGTGTAACACTACTGTAACATACCACTGAATAACTTAGTATCAAGTAAAATTCACAGATGGCATAACCTATTGACTTACGTATTATTACGTAACTATTGGCAGTAAGACAGGACGAGATCAGCTACTGGCCGATTTGGGTAGAAAAAAGAATACGTTGTAAGTTTCCCCAGTGTATGTGGCATTTCACAAACAATTTGCGAAAAATGCGGTGTAGCATTATGCTACAACAAACTAAATAATTGTTTCAAATCCTGCCATACGACATAAGTGTTTTTTACGATTAACTCACAGTAATGTCCCTCCCAAAAAAGTCAAATAAATAATTAAAAATAAATATTTTTAAATTTCTGAAAAATACGTATTTTTTATATGCCTAAACTTGTCTCTTTATCAACATAATTTAAATTTTTAAGATCTTGAGCTACAAAGGGTTAAAAGTGGTGACCTCATGTGATTAAAATATTAGACAAAAATTGCACGATCTATAAGAGTATACTTATTTTTAGTTGATTAGTTATTCATGTTAGGTTAAACTAGTATAATAATTGTTAACAGTATCTTAACAAATCGAATACAAGAATATTTATTATGTAAAAATCAAAATATTTTCAATAATTATGAACTAGTTTTGAATAATGTTGGATTGTGACATGCTGGCCTAGCTACTTGATAGTTTCTGCAATGGATCCAGTAGCACTTCAAGCATTACGAAACATTTATATTCTTGTGGTTGAAAAATAATTATAGAAAACGTGAACGTTTATATATATTTTTTTACCTTGTGCAATTGTTATTAAAAATAAAAATTATTATAGAATGGATTAATATTTTATTGTATTATGATATTGAAAATATAAATATTATAACGTCCTTAAAAAATCCAAGGATACAATTGTTTCATGTAGTTTACGAACCAAAGCGGCGTTTCTTAAATAAAAAATCTTATATGTACATAATTACAATATATCATAATATCGCTTCTTTGCTTCAATTTGCAAAAAATAAAAATGGCGGATGTTTGGAAAAACAGTTAAAAAAACACCCCTGTTTTTCACTATTCTCTGCTAAAAAAATGTTATAATTAATTTTTTTGGCAAAATGTGGTAAATTGGCATACAAAACATCTCAACGAACAAAACAAGACCAAAATCATTGAAATCGGCCGAGTAGTTTCGTAGATTAACTGTCCGCCATTTGTAAAAAAGTAGTTTCGAGAAACAGCTGCCTAAAACAGAGTTAGCAAGTATGGAGTACCTAATGGAACACTTTCACTAATTTCATTATGCTAGAATTCGAATTAAAAAAAATGGGGGTGAAATGCAAAAAAAAACGATTTTTTGAAATTTATAAGGTGGTCAAGTACCTTAAACAATTCATTTTACTAGTTGAAGTTTTAACCCTTCGTTAGACGCGCGAATTAAATACGCAAACTACTCGATTCAAAACTGTTATAACTAATACGTACCTATACTCTATTTACACATGCGCCCTTTTTAATAACTGTTAAAACCACTTTCTTGTATATCAAAAATTATTACATATTTCGTTAGTTACATATTTAAAATGTATTATAAAGACAGGCGACAACTCAAATAAATTAACCTAAAGATTTTGATAACCATACTTAGATTTACTTATAAAAGCTGGACCAGGCTGATAAGTTATTCTGATTTGCACTAATATTTTAATTATCTATAATTTTATTCAAATTGTTTCTTTTAACAAACTTGTGAAGTATTTTTAACCAAATATGTGAAATGACAAAGGGAGCGTTCAAGTATTACGTAACGAATTTGGGGGGGGGGGGGGGGTTCTTGTAAAACTTTACGATGCGTTACAGGGGCGGGAGGGGGGTGAACTACGCGTTACGTAACAGTTTTTAGGTAAAAATGGTCACTTGGTGGTTACGCTACTAGGGGGAGGGGGGTACAGAAAAACGTTACGACGCGTTACATGGGGGGAGGGGGGGTCAAAAATCTTCAAAAATTGCGATACGTAATACTTGAACGCTCCCAAAGGAGTATTTTTAAAGTTTGAGTTCTTTCCGTCACGAGATGAAATTTAGGTCATAATCTTAGTGGATATCTTTAAGATCTTCGAAAGTATTCTTAATTATTAAACGAGATTGGACATCCTGGGTATATCAATGTTTTGAAATACATTTTATAAAAATGTTAACAATAGCTAATGGATCTGATAAAGCCACTATTATGTACACACACTCTTTGTAATAAAGATTCCATATTGTAATTTTCAAAAGCCATAATCAATCAGATGATGACTAGTTTTAATAACCACCTTTCAACACATGTAAAATACGTATGCTTAATTTTCATGAGTCATCTTGAGTAACGCCATCTATGTGTGGCTATGTGCAAATATCAATAAATACATAAGTTACATCAATACAAATGGAATTGTCTCAACATGTAATACCAAAATTGTTTATGATTCATCGAATCTATAGTCATCCATACATATGTACAAAGAAATATAGAGGGTCTTCCAAAAGTTCGGGGCCACCTAAATACATTTTGGTGGTTTGAAATATAGGATTGAAATTTATAGAGAAACAATCTATTATTAAAACATAAAAACACCCCCGGCATATTCCCAGAAGGCGGGGGGAGGTGGTAACAAAGAAATCTTAAATAACACATGGCTAACCAAGACAAAAACAAAGCGGGATCACTGAGGTCTCTACGATTTTTTTTTTCGAAGAATTATGATTGTTTTAAATTTCTATTGAGATAAGGGCTCCATGTCTCTGGCACCCCCTTTTTTGAAATTCGAATTTTATTATATGCAGTTCGTTTGTGCTTCGTTTGTGCACGTTTGTGTAGAAAATCCTTTCGTTTGTGCTTTAACCCTTTATGAGATATTCAAAAAAATCAAATGGGGGGCCGTAGCTGCTTTTTTATCATTTCGGTACATGTTTGAAAATGAAAAAAACAGAAGAGTGTATTTTTTTGACTCAATGATGACACGACTTGCTGATAAACATCAGTTTTTCAACTGGATTTTTGAAAATGTATTTAACCTAATCTCAAAAGAAATGTTCAAATGATCGTATTTCTCCAAAAAAAATCGTAGATACCTCTGAAATCTCACGTTGTTTTTGTCTTGATAAGCCCTTTCGAATGAGCCCCAAGTCAACCCCACATGCTATTTATGACTTCTTTGCCCCCACCCGGCCTCCCGGGGATATACAGGTGAGTGTTTTTATGGTTAAATAATAGATTTGGTTATCCCATTATACCTTTATAAATTTCAATCCTGTATTTCAAACCATTCAAAAGTTATTTTGGTGGCCCCTAACTTTTGTAAGGTACTGTATAAAATTTCATATTTTGAATATATAATTTATTCAGAAATAATTATGTTGAAGTATTACTATTGACATGCATCTTAAGCTCTTATATTATAATATGAGGTTATATGTAGAGATTTCTCAGTAATTAACACGGTTTCCTCTTGTTAATTAATTGATTAGTTGCGTTATTATATACATTATAACCTCATTTATTGTCAATCTTGTTAGTGAGTCGTCAGTTTTCAATATAGGCCATGTCTAAAAGTATAAAAAATTAGATATTACCAGTTTTACGTGTAAAAACTATTTAAGAAAAAAAAAACAATGAATATAAAAAGAGAATAGATATTTCTATTATGGAATATGTATTTGTTCGTATTATGGAACTTTGTTTGTAAATTGAAGATATTTTAATCTTGCCGACAAAAAAATAAAACGGAAATAGTATATTTCATTCTTTTAAATAAAAATTTCATTTAAAAACGGTGTAATGCCACAAATGAATAAAAAATATATATTTGACTTTAAACTAGTAACGTTTATTATTTATATATTAAATATACTGTTATTTTCTTAAAATAAGTTGGCAATACTTATGTAAAATTAATAATAAAAAATGACACTGCGGCAAAGCTGTGTATTGTGCATGTACTATATACTTAACTCATTAATTCCCAAGGGTAGAAAATAAAATTAATTTGATGTTTTAACTCATTTTATTACTAAATATATACTCAAATAACTATTTTTGAAGTTAAAAAATTCATGTTTTTTTTCAACAAAATGTTGCGTTTACGAAACGTTGGAAAAACAAAAGTTATTACTTAGTGTGGAATAGTTAAAAATAGTTTGAGTGACGATGTTAGCAGCAAAAAAAATCATTTCTAAACGAGATATTTAAAAAACAATATTTTAAAAATGTTTCGTTTACGCAACTTTGGGAATGAATGGGTTAAGTACGAATACTTTTTAGACAAATACTTAAATACGTCTTCATAAAACAGTTTTTTTGTATCTGTACTTAAAATACATTTAATAAAAAGTAATTTCACTTGTACTTGAAAATGTATTTATTATGAGATACTTTTCGTAAGTACATTTTTTTGTATTAATGCACAGTTATATGCATTTTGGCTCAATTTAAAAAAGATTGCCGTTTAAATATGTATAAAAAACGCGAACTTATCGTAAAACCTTTTTTGTAAAAAATACTAAAAAACAAAATTAAGTAATAAAGATGCAATGAAAGATACAAAAAAAATTCTTATTGTGTGTGTTGCCAAAATATGTAATTTTATGATTCACCACATACATATGTGCTATTTTATGTAAATGCATAAATAAGGTGAAGATATTTGCAGGAAAAAAGTAGATCTGGAATATCTTGGCGTCTCCAAGGTGACAAGTTGGTAGCGACAGATGTGTTTATTGTGACATCTTCGCCAGAGAATGTGAATCTTGTCGCATCCTCAATTGGTCTGGGTGACAATTACACTATGCCAGTGTTGTAGATGGTTAGTGAAATAGGATCATTTGTGTTTTATTACACTCTCAGTGTGAGTAGTGTATGTATGTAGATTGCTTGTATAGATCTACAAAGAGATTTATGAAAACTCTTAAAGTAGGCACCTATATGAGATTATTGTAGATTAATGTTTTTATGAAAAGTTGGACTTAATTTTTATGACTTGTAACATAATAATGTAGCCGTTATACTTGCTAGTTAATTTAAATTTTATTAAAACTGTGTGTATATTTATTTTATTTACTAGCTGATTCCCCTGGCTACGCTCGCGTAGATTTCAAAAATAATTACAACCTTCCATACGTGACAGGGGGTGAAATATTAAATTTGTCTATTGTTTTGCTTTTTATCCTTATACATAATCGTAAATATCTCGGTTCCTATGCGAGATAGGGGTTGTTTTTAACCCTATAAAAACCCCACCCCCGTGGTATTTTTTATACTAAACTTTATATAAACTTTTTCATCCCCTTGCAACCCCTTAGCGGTTGAAAAATATTTAAATACGTAATTTATTATTTATATTGTAGAGTATCTATACTCAGTTCAAAATAAATCTTTTTTCCGATACAAACTTTTACATCTATGTGAGATAGGGGTTGTTTTTCCCTCCGTACGTGAATACAACCGAAAATATTTTTCCCATAAAAACTTTTCTATCCCCTTGCAACTCCTTAGCGGTTGAAAAATATTTAAATACGTAATTTATTATTTATATTGTAGAGTATCTAAACTAAGTTCAAAATAAATCTTTTTTTCCGATACAAACTTTTACACCCCCGTTTATCCCCTTAGGAGTTGAATTTCGGGAAATCCCTAGTGGGTGCTTACATAATAAAAGGAAGACACCTACGTTTCACGTTTCTAGGTCCAGAGATTTGGGCTGTACGTTGATATATGAGTGAGTGAGTGAGTGAATGAGTGAGTGAGTGGTTAAGGACAAACTCTTTTATGTATATAGATGTCGCAAGTATATTGATATGACATTCATAGTATACATGTCATAAAAGCGAAAATAATGACATATAATATACAAAAAGACAAGAAAATTGTGTTTCTGTTTATATAAAAGTTTATCGAGCTATTATAGACATTTTTTGCAATAAAAAAGGGAACAAAATAATATCCTCCTTTCGCTGTATTTTTTCAAACCTCAAGTCGTGGTATGTTGCCTTCGAAATCTACAGGTACGTGCCTCTCTCAATTAAAACAACAATTAAAATCGATTTTCTTCGATAACATATATATTCATAATATTTTGTTTTGGAACCATGAGCACCTACAAATTATATATAAAAAAACATGTTAAGGTTTCTATACACTACCCAATTTGACATCCAATCTGAGGGTCCTTGAAGATTAGGTCGTGTAAAGGCAAGTCTGGGCGGTTATATGTATATAAAAAACATTACTTACTAAAACAGTACCCGATTTAATTCCCCCCTACAAATCGGCTGCAAATTGGGTGGCGTTTAATAGTTAATTTTAGGATATGCTAGGCCTTAAACTGTGCCATTTCAAGGAATGTTATTTATAGAAGTACTATTTATGGAAATCAAATTAATATTTTTGTTTTTTATTTCATGTAATTATTCATTACTATAGCTGTTTTCCGTAACTTCGTCCTCTTGGAATTTGATTTTTTTTTTTTAATCTAATCAATTTTTGGGATGCAAAGTAGCCAATGTCCTTCCTTAGAATGCAACCAATTTCCTTGCCAAATTTCATCAAAATCGGTACAGCGATTTAACCGTGAAAAAGTAACAAACAGACAGACAGAGTTTATTACTTTCGCATTTTTAATATTAATATGAATATGGTTAGAAGTATTATTTTATTATTTATATACGAAATACATATATATATATAATAATATACTAGTAGTGACGTTAAAATATAATAAATAAAACAACTAATTGTCTAAACGTCAAAGATTTAATAAGCAAGGAAACGTAGCGAGCTTTCGATTCACAGAATCATCGTCAGGCTAAAATAATAAATAGTAATTAAATACAATAAATATAATACAAAATATTGGTATTTTAAAAAATAAAAATTCAGAATATACCTATTTAAAGGGGAGAATGCGAGAACGGTGTCGTTATCTCAACAATTTTCATTAGCTACGGAATTGTTATTTTTTAAAATACCAATATTTTGTATTATATTTATTGTATTTAATTACTATTTATTATTTTAGCCTGACGATGATTCTGTGAATCGAAAGCTCGCTACGTTTCCTTGCTTATTAAATCTTTGACGTTTAGACAATTAGTTGTTTTATTTATTTATATATATATATATATATATATATATATATATATATATATATATATATATATATATATATATATATATAATATACTAGTAGTGACGTTAAAATATAATAAATAAAACAACTAATTGTCTAAACGTCAAGGATTTAATAAGCAAGGAAACGTAGCGAGCTTTCGATTCACAGAATCATCGTCAGGCTAAAATAATAAATAGTAATTAAATACAATAAATATAATACAAAATATTGGTATTTTAAAAATAAAAATTCAGAATATACCTATTTAAAGGGGAGAATGCGAGAACGGTGTCGTTATCTCAACAATTTTCATTAGCTACGGAATTGTATATATATATATATATTAGATATATATATATATATATATATATATATATTTTTATATTAAGAAGTACGTTGTAAGTAAGTTTGCAATAGGTTACTGATAATTTACTTTTAAAATTGTTTCAATAGAATTCTTTTTATATTATAAAATGTAGAAGGTAGAAGGTAGACCCCAGTTTAACATTCCTACATAAGAATTGTGTCCGAAAGTTAATATATTACTTCATTATACGGTATAAAATATCCGCAGTGTTTATTGAGTAAAACCTTATAAATTAAAAATTCTCCAATTCAGAAACTTCTTTTTTCATACAAGAACTATAAATTGTAAAATGCTCTACATTCTTATTTATGTGCAAAAATAAGAAGAAATATAAAATGTACGTAACGTTTTTTTGAAATCTTTCAGCGACTTGATTTATGAATACTTGTAAAAATTTCGGCAGCGCAAGGAGGTTGAAAAAACACATTTGTCGGTACAAAGTGAAAAATATCTCTTTATACCTTATTGACACATCCGTTACTTTAAACTCGCGGCGTAAAGTTGTTACAGTAAAAACTCGCTTACCTATACATGAAAACAAAAGAAAAAAAAACTCTCTTGTGCGTTGTAGTATTTTGTCTGAAATGTTATAAAGATCATTTGATATGTTTACAAGTAATTGACTTTTTTAGCGTTCTATAGAAAAATTGGGGAAATGGAACACTTATGGAATCAAGAATGAATGTCCGTCCGTCTGTCCATATGTCCATTTGTTTGTTACAACTTTTAACTACTGAAGCGTTTGACCAAAAAAGCTTGGATTAGTATAATTATAGTAAATGATGGACTAATAGACAGATAGATCTGAGTTACAAAAATAGAAATATATAAAAAAGAAGATTTTTTATGGAGTGATATGGTAACAACACTAGGTTTTGTGTGATGAGTCCTTTATCTTTCCTTGTCTTATTATTGCACAATTTTATTGAAACATACCCTACGCCTACACGTTCAATTATAATGAATCTTGAATTATTCGCGTCAATATTTTCGTCGGAACAACATGTGTGATGATGAAGATTTGGCTGCAGCTATGCTGTTGATTTTGCTGGCGAAACGAAAAAAAAACGAATATGGGTCAAAAAAGACCAGTTTACACTTATGAACGTCTTTTAAAATAAATTTATAAATATTTATAATATTTAAAATATTGCGTACGGGACCGCTCCGAACAGTAGACTAAAAAATATTGTACAATAAGCCCTACAGACGACACAATGAAAAAATATGGCGCAATAAAATTAAACTCGCTCAAACTTTTGTAAAATCATTGCGCAATCTTCAATATGATTCCTAAACGGTCAATAATATTGAACAATCCGTGATATTGCACAATAAAATTGATCGTCTATGGGCCGCCTAAGATAAAGTAAAAAAAATAAGTGAGGCCATCTATTGGCAACATCAACAACTAACTACATATTATGTAGGCAAGGTTAGTAAATAAACAGGTTGTACCATCAGCTTGTCAAAATCAAGACAGGAGAGGGAGAACTACGTCATGTCGGGTGCCCAATCATAACAAATCGCTGTCTTTGTATGGTAGTTGTAGTTATAGTGTTCATAGTTTTTTTTAATATTTTGATTTTGAGCGATTTTAAATAAACAAGACTTGTTGTTTAAGGTATATATGTAGCCACTAATTTATGTTATTTATTTAAAATATCTTTACACTACAATATGTATAATAATAAGTAACATAATTTAAATTGTGACTTTGTGATGTCTTGATGCGACTATATAGATCGAAAAAAAGGCGAAGGTACTGTTAGTACATATCAATATTTATGTAAAAATAATTCGAAATAGGCAAAAGAATAAAATCACTTAAACTAATAATAAGAATAAAATGATAACTTTCCTATGGATCCAATAATACAAAAGGAATTGATCAGAAAGTGTCATCGTAGAGACAAATGGAATGCTGATCACAAACGTACCTTTATGTAGCAAGCATTTTAAACCAGATGATCTTGAAGATGAATTGCAGGTTAATTTATTAAACCTACAACCAAAAAAAAACTGAAAAAGAATGGTAAGGAGTTATACAATTAAAAGTGAAAAGATTTATTTTAACACGTATTAAACAAAAAATTGCAGATCTTGAGAATAACAAGAAGATTGTAGAGCTAAACATTTCTAAATTAGAACAACAAATAAAAAATTATCAGGCTGGATTCGAGGATCAAGTAAGTCGCCTTTAAGAATATTTTAACGCCAAATCAAGTTGAAATTGCTTTAGGAAAGAAATCTAAAACTCATTAGACAACGGATAAGTATAAGTAATCTAAAGCTTTTACTCTGAGGATACTTCAGTAAACACTTAATTTATTTAAGGGAAACTTTATATTATCCTCTGCGAGACTTGACAACATTGCAACGGTGGGCTGTATAAATTTAAGAAGTGGAATTCTAGATGATGTATTAAATTACGTATTATGGATACTGCAGGTCTAACAAACACCATTAATATGATATTCAAGAAATAAAACAAAATAGTTCATTAATTTATTTTCTCAATAATGTTTATTTTATTAATAAAGTGGTTTTTTTTTTTAATTTTAAAATGATTTTTCTTAAACCCCACGACCATGTCCTAGGATGTATCTTTCCGATGAACAGGATTTACCTGTATTTAATATATATAGGTACATAATAATAAATGTACTTCAGTAAAAAAATGTCTCAAAGTGCTCTCGTTATACACAAAATAATTATTGGCTTCTAACTTCATTTTTTAATTTTTATGAAGATATATTTAACAACTAGTATGTGTAATATATGATCGTTTGTAATACTTTGTGCTTCTGTGATAAACAATATTTATTTTTATGTCCAGAAATTCGAATTAATACGGAAGACAACGTTCAATGAATATGTATATTTGCTATACATTTTATTCTATTACATTTGAATGTCACCCTGTGTGACGTATTTCCCGCGCGGGCGCTGATTGGTCAAAAGCGATGGTACAACCTGTATATTTACTAACCTTGTTATGTAGGTATATCAAATTGTCAATATTATTAAATAATGAAAATAACTGTAAATCCTTTTGAAAAACTCACTAGGAACAATATATAAAGTAAATAGCACAATATATTTAACTTTTATTATATATTTATGCAATTTAAATGAAACAAAACTACCTAGGTACATTACAGCTGTTCACGCAGGAAGATCTTTTTCCTTGTGTTTAATTTCGTAAAAACAACACAAAGTAAAAGTCATCCAACATAAAAAATATTTTTACACTATTCTACAAACACTATAGTTTATAAATCAAGCATAGAAAATGTAAATTAAACTTTAAAAACAATTAAAATCATCAAAAAGATACCGTACTATGAATACCGACGCGGCCATTACAAAAACTTATTCGATTTGTTTTTAAGAAATTTTAATAAATTAAATTGATTGAACACATTTTAAATTATTCCACGATTTAATACACACATTATATTAAGTAAAAAACAATGCATCCTTAAATATTATAATGGGATTAACTAATTAAACTATAAAAATACGAGGCAACTATTAAGACATCAATGCACGATTTTATTATTCTAAATTATTCACATATGGACACATTTTTAGCACTTGATATTAGTATCACATTAATCCCAAATCATTATAGATTGGATTAGAAATATTGAAAATATAAATTAAGTTCAATAAATATCATTAATCGAATAAAATAAAACAGTTTAATGCGTGTTGCTAACTTCACACCGTGTAGAGGCGCGAAATTTAAATTTCCCATTATTAATTTATTGATTTTATCATTTTTCTTTATTTTAATACAGATTTAGACTTAGTTATGGGATGTAATCGATTTATTTTAAGTAAAGAAGCTTTAATTGTCACATTTTAATCAATAATTCATTGAATATAAAAACCTAATTGTTTTGTACATTTTTTCAGATTAGTACGTTGCATGCCTATGTAAAGGTATAGCAACTTGACTGCATTTTTTACCATAAAATTGTTAATTTACGAAAGTAAAAATTGAAAAAAAATGTTTATTTTATATATAATATGAGCTTATAACTACGAATTTTTCATTTAAATCGGTATATATTTTAGTGTCATGATTTTATTTAAAAAGTAAATAAATAAATCAAATTTTTTGAGGTTATGTTCATAAGTGTTATGTATCGGAAATGTGATTTAATTATTGAATTAAAGTAAAGTGAATAAATATAAGATAATATGAATTATATTATTAATACAAGTGTCTCACAATGATACAGTGTGATATTCAATTCTTTTATTTGAATATTTTGTAAAAAATAAATCAAATTTTTAGGTTATGTAAATTAACTTTACTTTTTTAATAGTGAATAAAATTAAAATAATTTGTAATTGATTAATAATAAATGTGTTTGTGCGTGTTGTATTAGATAGTAAAGATTTTTCGGATATGTATGATATTTTAATTTTTAACCTAAAAAAATGTTATTATATTACGTATAAGAAACTCCAGTGAAACAGTGAATTTATAAGAAATAAAGTGTATTCTATCATTTACAAGTTTGTAGCTGAGATTTTTCAATGCAAAAGTTACATTTTGATATAAAATACTTTTTTAGTAAAAATAATTTTTAAGGTTATGTTATTTTTATAAAAACATGTTTTTTTATTTGGATGGATGCAATTCGATTAAAATACATACATAATAAGTGAAATTTAAATATTCTAACAATAAGGAAATGTACTGTTTTTATAAATTAAGAAAATAAATAACATAACCTTAAAAAATTAAAAACATTTTAATTTATATACAAAGTATGTATTGATCTATTTTATAGAAAATTGAATTCTCTACAAAAAAAGATTCTTAAAAATTTTTAACATATTTTCATGTTTCAAGGTCATTAGAGTATATTTACACTATTTTCAGAAAAATGTATGTATGTACGTACGGGTAATTTTTTTTCCGGGACGAAATCTCGCGAATAAAAAATGTTATTGACTTCATTGGGGTGCTAATCGAAGCGTCTTGACGTAAATATGATCTGAAAGAAAGGATTTTTCGAAATTCAACCTCTACGAGGGTAAAAATGGGTGTTTTTTGGAAGAGATAAATTTCGAATACTAATTTCCACTTGAAACTTGAGATACATATTCTTTGGGGTGTAAACTAATAATTTATAAACAAATAAAAAATTGATTTTTTGAAAATTTTACACTGTTTATACCCCTTAATTCATAGACAAATTATTTTTTCTGTGTAGGTATATTTTAATAAATAATTAAATTAAACAGTACAACCATATACACTGGTAGAAAGAATTTCTCAAACCAAGTGAACCTTGTATATAACGAAAACAATATTTTCTTAAGATAAGCAATAATCTCTTAAACACCCAAAAAAGAAATTAGTAAGTATTACAGCGCGGCATAGTACAAAATCGCTTCGAACCGTCAAATTGTAAAATTTACAAACTATTACTAATGAATCCGGCCAAGTGCTAGGAAAATGAGCTAAAATTACAATGTTTACAGTATCTACTGCTTATTTTATTTTGTATTTACTTGATTTACAAGACGAAGTTGTAATTTTTGCTTAAGTTCTTGTAAATTTTATAATTTGACGGTTCGAAGCGATTTTGTACTATGCCGCGCTGTAATACTTACTAATTTCTTTTTTGGGTGAACCAACTATAGTATTCTTGAACGAAGGAATAACGTAGTTGGATTAAGAGTATGTTTCTTATATTAAGAAAATATTGTTTTCGTTATATACAAAAAAAGGTTTTCTTGGTCTAATACAGTTTTTTTTTCTGTGTACAGTGAAAACTTTAAACCATATTTTATTTCAATTAAAATTGAACTATATTAGCTAGAAATCTACTTGAAATTATTTTTTGTTGTTCTATTTTTGAATGAGCAGCAAAACCTGCAATGTGTGAACAGAGCTGTTTTCTTCATGGACCATTACTGTGACCGCTAATCTCTATGCAAGTTTCGTTAAATAAGCTGTCAAAGCTATACTATTGTTGTTAGTTAGTATTTAATGTTAGTTTTGTTACAGAAACTCACTGTTTAAGTTTTCCAACAGTGCAAAGTATTATACATTTATTTGGTATTCGTGGGTTAAATAGACAAATTTAATATTTAACCTCCTTTCACGTATGGAGACTTATTTATTCTCGAAATCCACGCGAGCGAAGCCGCGGGAATCAGATAGTGTTATATAAAAATGAGGTAGATGATAATAAATTAAAAAAATTTGGTTAAAAGTGATGTTGTCCTAACCAAAATATAATATAAACTTTAAAATATATGGATATTCAACTTGATGAGTCACTTCTTTAGGTTTTTTCAATTTTTAAAATAAATATTTGTATTTAAATAAAAAATAAAGGTAGATATACCAATTGGGATTGTGCAAAATAAGATATAGCGGTAACTACATACGTATGTTATATATAAACAAGTCGAGATCACGAAAACAAAAGACAGAAATACTTTTGTTTTGTTGTGTAGTAGTATTTTGTCGGAATTAACAATTCAACAAGATCGGTAGCCGCGGCTGCAGCTCACGATCAGCGGTTGTGAGGAATGTGTGTAGGAATTTGGAAACAAGTACGCGGAAATGTTGTATTTAGATAAACCTGCACAGATGCCGCCGCTACTGGTGTTGAAAAAAAAATAAACAACATCCTAAGAAAATACCGTAAAAATTATATTCGATTGATCGTGAAAGTTCTTGCAAAACATTAATCGTTATTTGTATATTTTTTAAATTTTTTGTTTTGTTAACATTAATTTATTTTAAAAAATCACACAACATTCTAAGAAAATACCATAAAAATTATATTCGATTGATCGTGATGATTTTTGCGAAACATTCATCTTTATTTGTAGATTTTATTTATTTATTTTGTTTATATTAACATTAATTGCACAAGAAGTGAATTTTGGATAATCAGATTACAGGAGAACGGCGATAAGGGCCTATATCCTAGCCTTTAATTACATTGAAGAATAAAAACATACTTTTTTACGACTGAGATTTGAATAAACGATCCTGAAGGGTTTTGGTTTGCTGAATTCCCAAATTTCTCAATATAGCTTAGGTTCTTTTAATATCATAACCAAAAAGTGTCAGAAATAACGTTTTTGGACATTTTTATGGATATATTACCAATAAGCTAAAGTCTAAAATTTTCATTCACAGCAAATAAAACTAATCTTTCTCCTTTAACCCATTAATCCCCAGTGTTGCGTAAACGAAACATTTAAAAAAAAAGTCATTTCATCAGATATTAAAAAAAATGTTTTTTTTTTTAATATCTGATGAAATGACTTTTTTTGCTGCTAACGTCGTTACACAAATTGTTTTAAAATATTCCACACTAAGTAATAACTTCTGTTTTCCAACGTTTCGTAAACGTTACATTTTCTTGAAAAAATAAAATAAAAACGATTTTTTTACTTCAAAAACAGTTATTTGAGTTTATATTTAGTAATAAAATGCAGTTAAAACATTAAATTAATTTAATTTTCTACCCTTCGGGATTAATGGGGCTGGCAATGCGGGGAATGGTGTAGGAAGCGTTTGTGGATAAGATAAGAGTGAAGGCAAGGTGTGTCTCTCTCTGGAGCATGCGAAATCACATAGATACGTCTCTCACTCTTTCTTTCACACACATAATTTCTAATTAAAAAACGTGGTTCCTAATCATTTTGAAAATTTACAGATATCTTTGTAAATGAATTAATTTGTTTATAATTATTCTCCTAATGACCCTGAAATTTTGCAAGGATTTTCTAAATATAAATATCTTGTTATTTTACAAGTTTCATCGAAATCCAGTTTTACGAATTTTTTTTTTTCACTGAGAAGATATGATATTTTTACAAACACGAGTACAATGGACTATACTTCACATAAATTTAACAAAGTCTTTAAAAAAATTACTACAAATTCAATTTAAAGGGGAAAGATTGTATTATTTGTTATCATGAATGAAAACTTTAGAAAAAAGTGCATGCTTGGTAATATATGACCCAAACTCCAAACTAATTGAGCAATTAGGGAACAGATTCGGTTTCAGCAAATCAAAAATTTTCTGGATCGTTTATTCACGTCTCGTCAACATTTTTGTGTTCTCCTGTGTTATCGCCACTCCTTTATGTTTCTATTTTTATAAGAAATAGTTTAAATAAAACAACATGATTAAGTTATAGTCAAGTATAGCGAAAAATAGACAGTAATAATAATTAAATATATTTTATGCATGCATAATGTGTAGTTTAGAACAGGGGTTACGATTAAATCTTCGAGTTAGTTTAACTCTCGAATAACTCACGATCGAAACGAGTATCGATACCTGTAAGAGCAGAAGATAGGAGAGTAAATATATTTGTGCTCTTCAACGATTTAATCTTTCGAGGATTAAATCCTTAGTAGGAACCTTTTAGTTTTGCTCCTCTATGGATTTACTCTACGTACCAACCGTCTACCTGCGATCGCACTGTATGCGGCTCTTGCTCAGTATTCATTACCAACAGAGTTTTATTTGAATGAATCGCTAAAAGATTAAATCTTTAGAGAGTTAAACATCGATGATTTATATACTTTTACTCCTTATAAGAACCCGCTCTTCGAATGTGCAAAATTTATTAGTAATTAGTAGTTCAACGAAATCAAAAAGTTGAAAAATTATAATATATGTAGAGAACAGAATAATATATCTATATAAATATTTATATTTTATTTATTTATAAAATATTTTTTTATTAATATTAAGGTCAAACTAAATTTTGTTTAATTTAATTATAAATTAAAATTTAAAACACCAGTGTTTTTATTTCATAATTTAAGCTTATATTTCTTATTTTTATCTACTTAATCTATTTCATAGACACGGTTATAAACAAGTAAAATGTGATAGTAATATAAAAGTAATTCAATACCGTTTTCAAAAAGTTTTTTTTATAATAATATACGCATAAAAAATAAAAATAATATAATTGAAAACAATATATACAAAATATAAACTCTCAAGGTTTTACTTATGAGTTAAACTATAGTGCAAACTCACTCCAAGGTTTAACTCAAGGAGCGATTCAGTCAAGATTTCTTCTGGCTGAATCGCTCGAGGATTTAATCCTCATAGACTGGTTTAGGTTTCGCTCCTGAGTTCATTCGGTCGAGTATAGTACATTAGAATTTTACTACGATTCAATCCTTGCTAGAACGATGCATGTTCTCATCGTCATCGAAACTATGCTCGTCGATAATGAAAACGCTCGCTCTCAGATTTAAAGTAAAGGAAGATTTAATCTTCAGATCTCAACCCCTGGTTTAGAATCACAATCATTCAACTGTATCAATAAGGTCATTACAATTAACAAGGTATGATTTATTACTGGTACAATTAAAATGTATAATAATTAGCGTGTATTTTAAATTAACTTTTTATAAAACAATTTGTCTGAAAATAATGCAGGTAAAAGAATTTCAAATACATATGGTATATAATAAATCCATCAAGGAAAGATTGAAAGGCTTATATATGTCAAAATGATCAAAAATGATATATAGAATATCCTGTGCCCTTGAAGCAATACATATAACTAATGTACATTTAAAATTCTAAACAGTAATTTATTAAATTGCATTATTTCATTTTTTATATGATTTTGAAAATTGATTTTAAAATACTATAATTATGTTTAAGTGGTCTTTATGATAATAGTTTTGTAAATGTCAATTTATGTATTTTAATTTTTTTTATAATAGAAATCTATAAATTTTTTTTCGAAAACAAGTTTCAAGTAGAACTATTATTTAGATTTCAATTATTTGTATGCATAAAGTGGACGGATGGATAAAAAACCTGTTGCACAACGTGGACAAATCAAAAATTATTATTAAAAAATATTTGCAGAATGTAATTATCCGATCAACCTTTTGTGTCCAACTTTATAAAAAAAATTAAAGAACAAAAAATTCTAGATAAAAATCGATGGGCCCACTGGCCCCATACATCCCTGGTCTAAATTACAATTGTTTAATACGAGAAATCGATAACACTTATTAATACTAAACCGAATACCAAATTTCATAATTTTATCACAAATAGTTCTCTAGATATTAAATAAAAACTCATTTTGAACAAAATCTTTGGACGGCTGTAGTTCCCTCACGAAAAATTTCCGGACACATGTTTATTTGAAGTTTTTTGCTTAAAATATATTTCTCAATCTACTGTTTAAGTTTGGCACGACAGTGCTGAATCATCCTTCATTTATGGTAAAAACAGGTACGTTTAAGAAATTCAATTAATTAAAGATATGTATTTTTTTTAATGTTTGTAGTTTAAATAAAAACTTTTTCAATTTCAAATGTATATTTTCCAAATGAATAAAGTTTCAAAACTATAAAATTTTAATTGGACGTTTATTTTACGTAACATTATTTGCGCTGTCCTGTACAGTTATTTGTCAATTGAAGAAATACAAGTACTTCTTCTATGATACTAATAAGAAATTGTAAAAGCTGTAATCTCGATCGCAGGAAACTGATTTCAATCAGTAGGTAGATGCTAATTAAAGGGTCACGTCATAAACAAACACCGATCTTAATAATAATATATCAACTAGTTTTATTTTTATCGATTGCTTGACTGATTTTATCTTGTTGTTAGGGCAGATGCACATGTTTACATCTGCGAGATAAGATCTTAGACTTATTGTTAGTACCTACGTATCATATGTTCATAGGTTTGTTCTGAAACAACAAAGTAAATATTTTTAAACTAAAAAATATTAATAATTAAAAACTTAAAATATAACTATTTCCAAAAAAGTGAATACTTAAAGTGGGTGATACCATAGAAAAATAATAGACAGATTTCGATGAAACTTTGAAAATAAGAAAACATTTATATTTAAAAAATCCTTGCAAAATTTGAAGGTAATTAGAAAAATAGTTTTAGAGATATATTAAATAAAATTCGTATGAGAACTGCATAATTTCGAGACATGACAGAACTTTTCAAAATTATGTGACATAGAGAATTTGATGAAAATTTGAGCTTACATTATTTATTCATTTACAAAGAACTATTTATAAATTATCAGATTTTGAGGAATTGTTTTTTTTAATTAAAAAATGATAAGTGTGTAAATAAAGATATATAGAGACGCATATATGCGATTTCGCATGCTCCAGAGAGAGACATACCTTGCCTTCACTCTATACTTATCCACAGACGCTTTCCCCGCACCGTGCCCCGCATCTACAACCCATATTATCAATTTCCTTAAGAAGAAAATAATAAAAAATCTTGTTTTTCTACTGCTATTTTTTACTTTTCAAAATGATAATAAAATAATAAAATTAATTGTATAGATCGAAAAGTAGCCTTGTTCAATTTTAATGAATCTCTAATATTCAAGTTCCGAAAAATGTTTTTAGTAAAATTTATGTTTGGTAAACTAGTCGAATACTTTCGAAAATGAAATTTGCTACATATTTTTCATGCTTTGGCCAGATGAAAAATTGCTATATGTTATTTTAATATGACTTCCTGTTTTACAGGAAATAGATTTCTTTTAGTTTTAAATACGAGTCAATACTTAGTTGTTAGATATTAAAAATAATATTTGAAAAGAAAGTTATGTAATGTATACAAAAATAACAATTGTTTAAAAAGAAGCACATTATTAAATTATTTGATTTAATTTATAGTAATCTATCTAATAGGATATTTGATATTATTGATAATTAATTCTAAAATGTTGTAAAAAGTAAAGTACATGTTACCATAATATACTATCAAGTGTTTTATAAGTGAAATAAATCAGGATTTTAATAATAACGTGATCACAAACGCGTCTAGCACATCTGTCTTTGTATGACTTCAGAAAATAATATTTTCATGAACATATAGGAATATAGTCCTATGTCTATGGCTAAAACTGATAGTATTTTTTGATAAAAAATTGAAATATTTAATCGACGACTGTAATTTTTATTAAAAAATCGACTCCATTATTCTCCATGTTTGTATACTGTATACGCACAATTTAAATTTTAATTCAAAATTTAGTCAAATCCTTTATTTGTTTTGTACACATTACTTTGTAAGGAATAATAAAGGAGATAAATTCATTGAGAAAGAAGCTTGTATACACTTAATACAATATCTAGAAAATAAACAATAAATTGTCGAGATTACTAACTACCAGTGTTATGAAATAGTGCTTATTAAAACCGATTATAATATTTTCATATATACCATACATTATTACCTTCATGTACTATATGTAGATCCTTTTATGCATGGTTGCTTGATTTCACATAAATCTATAACTTGCTACTTTTATTAATTGCTTGTGTAATTCTAGATTACAAAGTTCCATATCCGCTTCTTTTGACAGCGTGTTTTGTGCTATGTGGTATGACTGTGACGTTTAATTTTTATGATATAGAGATTAAAAACATATATGCGCGAATGTAAATAGTTTTCAATTTTTGCTCTGACAGTTACTTACAGTTTGTATTTAAATATTCTTATCTTAGTTTATTTCAATGATTCATTTCTATTTTTATGAATACATTATATTATAATTATAAATGATTTAAATACATATACGTCTCTTATTATCAATAATCTGAACTAGTGACTGATTTTATTAAAAAAATATATACAAAATGAGCGACATATTAATAATTAAAAAAAGTAAATATTGTCTTGTTAAAATTTAAAACGGTCGAAAAAAATAGTGTGGATATTATAAAAAATTAATTTTTACAGTCAACTGTGTACGTTGAAGTATCACTGCTCTAAATTTCATAGCAAATCCATAGATACTATCACAAAATTAATACCTCATTTGTGAGTACTTGCTAACTTGCAAAGAACCCCACAGAATCCTTATGGGAAAGGGGTTTCGGTCAAACTCTTTGAAACTTTGGATTCTGATAGTCCTTGATTAGTAGATTAAAAGTGTCAATGGGCACTAAGTACTAAAAACTCAAACTTTTAAAATATAGCCTTCTAAAGTTGGGGATCATGCTCGCCTTTAATTTGCAATAAAAAAATTTGTAGAACCTTAATTTTCGCACAACGTATGTGTTCCCAAAGACTTATATAATCGATTGTCACCATAAAAAAGTAAACTTTTAAATTCTTTAGCCAATGGCAGTACTTAAATCTTATTATTACGTTTTTTTTTATTATAAACCAATTTTTTATTATAAAACAATTGGATTTGTTTATAATTAAAAAAACGTAACAATAAGATTTAAGTGTTGTCATTTCTCAATGAATTGAAAAGTTGACTTTTTTTATGGTGGCAATCGATTATAGATGTCTTTGGGCACACGTACAGAGGGCTATATCTTAAAAGTTTGAGTTTTTAGGACTTAGTGCCCATTGACACTTTTGATCTACTCATCAAGGACTATCATAATCCAAAGTTTCAAAGAGTGTGACTGAAACCCCTTTCCCATAAGGATTCTGCGGGGTCCTTTGCTAGCCACTTTATGATACCTGACATAAAATAATATTAAGAACATATTGTCTGTCCCTAGGACCACAGTTTTCTTATAGTAAATAAATATCTTAATAAATATATATAGTCTTTTAATACAAATGTTACATAAAGTACTTCATCGTAAATATTATAGTGTTAAGTTATAATTTTAAGTGTCAATTTTATGAACATAATTAAAATTGAATGTAGTGTCAAATTCGAAAGGAACGCTTTTTATAATAAAAAATGTAAAAAAATATATATAATTATTGTGAATATTGGCAATTGCATCAATGTACTTGTATATGGGTTGATTTTTATTGTTTCGTCATAATCATACATAGCACCATTAATTCTATTTAACCATTTAAGTATATAAATTGTTTCGGTTTATTATTTTTATTATATTTAAAAAATATATTATATTGATTTTACTATTAAAAAATATCTTATTTTTAATTGATTAAAAACGTGTTTATTTTTGTAATCTTAAATCAGTCGTTTAGAAGCATTTACAAGTTAAAATGACAGTTAAGAAAAATGATGTTCTGTAGATATATAAAATTGTAATTACATAATATATAAAATAATTTGCTTCACTTAATTCATTAATCAAGAATCAATTCTGATACGAAAATGATCTTTATGAAATATGAATTAAGCCATATTGACTCATCTATCAAATTTTTTAATTTTATTTGAAACATTTTAAAAGTTTACAATAAAAAAATAGGTAGATACATTAATTAACTCCAAAGCTAGAGTAGAATGTAATTTTTAATACAAAAAAAAACTATGGAAATATGTAGTAGTTACCCATGTAGGAAATGACGATGGGCCCAATAGCCTGGGCTTAGCCTGGCCCTCTTGTAATTTCTTATATGAGTATTAGAAAACCAGTAAGTCATAAAAAATGCATTTAAATTTTTAACGCGAAAATTTTTTTTATGTGCTTCGTTCAATTTATAATTATTTTATTGATATATTTCGATGAAAATTGTTTTTATATTTTTTTTGTTGATATAAACAGTCCCGTGCAAAAGTCTTTGGACACTCATTTTTTGCGTATTGTAAATAAACTGCAAAAATGGTTGATAAAAAATCTCAAATGTTGATAAGAGTACTTAACTACAACTTTTGTAATAATCCTAGCATATCTAAAATACAGGATTTACAATTTTCCGTCTTAAGGAACATTTTTGAATTATATGCCTGAAAGGTCAGGTTTACTCAAGTTGAAAGTATTGACGCACATTACCTTTCAAGCTAATGAGAAATTGTTTTTTCTTACTATTTTGACTGCGAGTAAACATATACTTTTCGCTATTTTGGGGATTTTTATTGACTGAAATCTGTATATTTACATTCAAAATCACAGGTATCCAAAGACTTTTGCACGATAATAAAATTATCGAATCAGATTTCTAACTTATGAATATCGTTAAACTGTAGTATGCCCAAAAAATAAATATAGGTTAAGTTATGTCGACTTATATAGAATAAGTACGGCCCTGTTCTAGGACACATCATTCCCGCTCCAGTTATGGACATGCGGACGCGTGGAGAAAGTGATCGCGGGCGTCGTCCGTGCCAACCAGGCCACTGTTCTGTACAGGCATTGCGGTCGCCGGCGCTATCACGCGTTTTTGCATAAAATACGTCTAGGAAAGTCTAACTAACTGACTGATGTTGAGCTACACTAATCTTGACATGACATATGCCTCGTTTTCAGGTGACTGAACTGCCTTAACGTATTTATTGATTGAAATAAAAACATATATGAAGTGTAATATTGGAAATAATGTTGCAAATACATTGACTGCATGTAATACTTTCTTGATATCGGGTTTTAAGGTTTACTTTGACATACGCTAATGAATTAAATACATTTTAACATTGAGTAAGTATCCGATAAAAACACTAATATATAAATGCATTATATCTGGAAACTGCGACAAGTAGGTATATATGTACTTAATAAGTAATAAAAACCTTAATGCAGAATAATCATTAAAAATTATTTGTAATTTGAACTGCCTTAACATATTTATTGATTGAAATGTTAACATTTATGAAATGTTAAACATTTAATATCGACCGTTATGTTGCAAAAATATTATAGGTTATGTAGATTTTAATGGTATCGTTTTACGACGCATACTTTGATGTGTGATAGTGAATTAAATAGTTTAACATCGAGTTAACAAATATATTAACGCATAAAATGTACATAAATGTATAGGAGTTTAGTTACAAATAGTATAATTTACTCAACAAAAATATGTACTATGTCAAAAAATGTATTAATATTTATTGGGAGTAATTGTATTTGTAGATATTAAATTTAACAAACACAAGGTCTTCTAATTTTACTAAAATATAAAAAATCAGCCCAAACACACACGGTTGTATGCCACAAGAGTACTACGTGAACTGTTTGGAGCCATTTACAGGTGCATTTTTGAGCTAGAAAAAATAGGGTAATAATCTACTAATTTGGATTTACATTTTGATACCCCATATGAAAATAAAAATAAATATCTCTGTGGAACCCTGCCTATTTCTACAAAATATTAAATATTGTTGATTTTAGTATTGGTTGTAGAATGTTCCATCAAAGTTTTGCTACCAAATTGATTATTTGAGCTAGTAATTACCAAACTACAGTGGAGAGAGGGGCCAATTAATTACTAACTGAGCCCTTTGCATGTCCCATTTTTAAAATAGAAAAATTAGGGTCAAATTTTACTAATTTAGATCTTTATTTTGACACACGTCTTGGTATAATTTTTTTTATTTACTTTGGAGCCCCCTGCAGGTGCCATTTTTGTGTTTATAAAAAACTGTAAGGTCTAAATTTATTACTTTGGCTATACATTTTAACAAACTGCATGCCTTAGTATAAAAAAATATATTTTTTGCATAACTTTAGCTCTAATAACATTAGTATAAGATAATGTCTTTGAAAAATAGATATATTATATGAATTGAATTAAAATACCTAATTAAATAATTAAATCAAAATAATATAGAAAGTAATGCCATTCTTACAATTGACTTATTCGAATGCAAGTTATTGTTCAAAACTAAAGTAATTAAAGTGAATGACATAGTTGCAAAAAATAAAATTATTTTTCCAATTTAAATTATCACGCTTTAGCCAATCATCTTTGTTACTGAGCAGTTTGGCTCAATTTTAAAATAATGTGCATTTCGTAATACAGCACTTTCAAAATTATAAAAGTAGTTCTAATTTGTAAATGCAAATATCAAATTGATTTCAGTGCAGTATAATTGTCATATATGATTTTATTGTACAAAAAAACAACTAAAATACATCTTTAAAATAAAATAACGATGTACTTAAAAATAATTGCAAAGTGTTGAAAAGTACCGTACAATCAAGTTAGTAAATTGAACCTTTCCAACACCAAGTATGATTTATTTAATTATTTAAATTGCTTAATATTAAACACATAATTTAAAAAGACAGTAATCTAATGAAAACATAATAAAAAGTACAATAAAAGTTAAAAATTACATATCATTACATCTTGAATAGTATACTTACCAACAAACGGCTAATATTGATCTATATCTAATTTGCTTTCACTTATTATAAAAAAAGACAATTAGATCAATCATCTGCATGACAAATAGAGACGATAATATAACAATGGTACTTGTTATACGCTACCTATCTCTTTCTCAAACATACGCACGACAATAGTGTTGTGATATGCTCTGTGTAAGCTGAGCTGATCAAAGGCAGTCATGCATAAATTAATGGATTGTATCAAGCAGTCGTCATAGAATATACATAATGTCTGTGTCGAACTGCCCTGGAGGATGTGAAGTGCAAGCTGGGTAATTGCATACTTGTCAGATCCCGAGTTGCTCGAAATTGTTTTTGAATTTGAATATTTGCGCACGTTGGATACTGGACTACACACTTTAGCAATTCCATTAGTTTTTCAATTGTAATTGCACTTTAATTAAACTAGTGTCTATTTTATAAAAATAGAAAAATAATTTAGGTGTCTATCTTAGCGATCGGCAACCTGGGGCTCGCGAGCACTAGGTTGCCTGCGAAGCATTTTTAGTGTGCCTGTCACTAACCTAGCAAAATAAATTTTATTTATACTGAAAAACCTTTTTAAACACCTACATATTTCTAATTGATCATTATAAGACCAAATTTATTATTTTTGTGATAGAAATAGCACTATTTAAACATTTTTCTCAGAATTTCGACGCACTACTGGAAGAAGTTAATTAATTTATTTTAGAAATTTTCTTAATTTCAATGCATTTTTAATGTTTTTCCTCATTCGTTTCTTTATTATCGACGAAAATATGTCTGCTGTTTTGCAACATATTTTCAAAAGAATTTAAATATATACATTAAGGGGGATAGCCACTGTGACGGGTCAAAAAATTGACAATGTTTGGGAATTTTTTTCACAGATATAACTAATTATTTTTGAATCAGGTAAAGGACGTTTTATTAATAGTACAGGCAATGAATGGAATAATTACCCTGTTCTTGGAACAAATTAGGAGTGCGATGAAATTTGGTACCAATGTAGTATACATTAAAGTACGTCTGTACACAAAAGTCCCCATCTATAGGCCTTGTGGAAATTTTTTTAGAGCAGTTTGAAGTTTAATTTTGTTATTCTTGAATAACTTCAAGACAAATAAAGATACGGAGGTGTGCCTTATATCAAAATTTTCAAAAATGTTTGCATTTCAACAATATTTCAAAATTTATTCCGATGTGTGCACCTAAATTGCTGAAAAGTTGCCGTGAATCCAGAAATTAGGCGCGTTTAATAAAAAAAATATGTTTAAATGGATTTTTGAGCTCCTAAAACTGATAATAGAAATAAATGACCTATATGAAAGTTATAGAGAATAAAATTATACATATTTTTATGTAAACTGCAATATTCAAAGTGTGAATATTTATTAGATATTTATTTTTTTAGGTAGTCGAAAAAACAAAATTAATTAAAAAAATCATATAAATAGTATGCTATGAAAATTAGTATTACATTAAAAATAACACGATATTATAGAAAATTAATGAAAATAAAGGTAAATTATAATTCCAATACTTCCATAAGACTTTAAATAACATATTATGATTAAAATGTACTGAGGTGTACATTGTAGCCCCCCGATTGAATATTATTGTATGATTTAATAGTTTTAAATATGAATCTTCAAGATATTTGATTTTATCTTTAAAATACGGATATTAGAGGAGAACAAAATCAGAGTGCCGTAAAATTGTGCATATATGTAGTACTTATATTACTTTACATGTGTGAAAAAGTCCTCACGAATTGGGTATGTGGAAAAAATATTATAGCGATTTTAATGACGATTTGTTAAATTACAATATATCATAATGTAACTTATTATTACCCGTTTTTTATCTGAATATTTACATACTATGTATCTCTGTATAACATACACATTATGAACACTTAAATTATGATTATTTAGATATAAATTTTTATTTTTTAAATCAAACGATTTTCAAGACATAAATTTATTTGTTTAATTCGATTGTATAAAAATATATCATATCATGTATTTTGTATCTGTTTGTAGATATGCGTATAACTTTTTTTTCGGGGTATCAATAAATGGGGACTTTCATACAGACGTGGGAGATACATTAGTGAGTGCATCTGAAAAAGTCCTCAAACATCGGAGCTATAGGAAAAAAGTTACAGTTGTTTTATAACTACATTGTGGTAAATTATGATCTATATAACTTATTTACAGTAAATTTATTAAAGTGATTCTACCAAAAAACTGTGACTTTTGATTTCTATTTGACTAATGTATCGTTCATATTGAAAGCAGTAATTATTTTTTTTATTTTCTATCGTGACTCTCCATGAAATATTCTTTAGTTAAAAAATATATAAATAAATAAATATATTTCATATAGATAGAAGTGACCAATTCCAAAAAATTCTCATCGAGAATCCATAAAATATGCTATTCATTATTAATTATGTTTGTGATACTTTTGAATATTTAAAAAAGAAATAGGTATATTATACCTTTTATGTATAAAAGTCTCAAAATTCTGAACAAATTGTAAAATTATTTATTTTTAAAAACTAAAGAATGTTTTATGGAGAGTCCCGATGGAAATTAAAAAAAAAGATTTTTTCTTTCAATATGAACGATACAATAGTCAAATAGGAATAAAAATCAGTTCTAATTTTTTGGTAGAATTACCTATATAAATAAATTTACTGTAAATAAGTTATATAGATCATAATTTACCACAATGTAGTTATAAAACAACTGTAACTTTTTTCCTATGGCTCCAATGTTTGAGGACATTTTCAGATGCACTCACTAATGTATCTCCCACGTCTGTATGAAAGTCCCCATTTATTGATACCCCGAAAAAAAAGTTATAAGCATATCTACAAACAGATACAAAATACATGATATGATATATTTTTATACGATCGAATTAAACAAATAAATTTATGTCTTGAAAATAGTTTGATTTAAAAAAGAAAAATTTATATCTAAATAATCATAATTTAAATGTTCATAATGTGTATGTTATACAGAGATACATATTATGTAAATATTCAGATAAAAAACGGGTAATAATGAGTTACATTATGATATATTGTAGTTTAACAAATCGTCATTAAAATCGCTATAATTTTTTTTCCACATACCCAATTCGTGAGAACTTTTTCACACATGTAAAGTAATATAAGTACTACATATATGCACAATTTTACGGCACTCTGATTTTGTTCTACTCTAATATCCGTATTTTAAAGATAAAATCAAATATCTTGAAGATTCATATTTAAAACTATTAAAGCACACAATAATATTCAATCGAGGGGCTACAATGTACACCTCAGTACATTGTAATCATAATATGTTATTTAAAGTCTTATGGAAGTATTGGAATTATAATTTACCTTTATTTTTATTAATTTTCTATAATATCGTGTTATTTTCAATGTAATACTAATTTTCATAGCATACTATTTATATGATTTTTTAAATTAATTTTGTTTTTTCGACTACCTAAAAAAAGAAATATCTAATAAATATTCACACTTTGAATATTGCAGTTTACAAAAAAATGTGTAAAATTTTATTCTCTATAACTTTCATATAGGTCATTTATTTCTATTATCAGTTTTAGGAGCTCAAAAATCCATTTAAACATATTTTTTTTATTTAACGCGCCTAATTTTTGGATTCACGGCAACTTTTCAGCAATTTAGGTGCACACATCGGAATAAATTTTGAAATATTGTTGAAATGCAAACATTTTTGAAAATTTTGATATAAGGCACGCCTCCGTATCTTTATTTGTCTTGAAGTTATTCAAGAATAACAAAAAAAAACTTCAACCGGCTCTAAAAAATTTTCCACAAGGCCTATAGATGGGGACTTTTGTATACAGACGTATTTTAATGTATACTACATTGGTACCAAATTTCATCGCACTCCTAATTTGTTCTTTTTCATTCCATTCATTGCCTGTACTATAAGTATATATTCAACTTATTTAAAATCAATTTTTATTGAAAAATATTAAATATTTAGAAAGTTATGAGCCTCGATGTGACGACCAAAAAAAATATTTTTCTCTATGGTCGACTCGAAATTTCGAGAAGTGTTATATGAAAAAAATTAATAAAAATTTTATCAATATCTATATGAATGTAGCTATCGTTGCACGTAGCTGTTTTATTTTATTTTATTTTTTCACAAAATAACGATCGTTTGAAATTTTTTTTAATTTTTAAGACCTATTTTTTTTATTAGAGCGGTTTTAAAAATACTAATTATCAAAATTTCAAAAATCGGCTACGTGCAACGATAGCTACTACAATTACGAAAATTATTTTAACCAGGTTGAAAAATGTCATTCCGAGATAAACGTGTTTAATGTTTTTGTTATGTCATAACCGGCCGTGTTTTTAATACATATTTATGAATATGTAAACTTTAAAAAATCCAAGAAAATTTTTTTTTCCGCCACCAGTGGCTACCCCTCTTAAAGAAATTACAATTAAAAAAAAACACAAAAAAATTACCTTACTTTATAATACCGGACATTAGTATTTCTATTACAACTGAAAATTTTTAAGACATAACACAAGACTGACAGTGATACTTCACGAAAAGCGGCCGATTATTTAGATTTTGATGAAATAAGACCCGAGATAAAATTATAAGGTAAAACCATTAAATACAGTATAAAGTAAAGTCTTCTAATAATACATAAGGTTATAGTGCTTGATGATCCTATAAAGAGAAATGAATCACAAGATTAAGTAAATTTAAGTAAGAAGTATAATTTACAATCAATAAAAATGATTAGTTCTTTGGGATATATAATTTTTACTTGAATATTGAAGTGATCGTTGCAGAACACATAATCTCTAAGTCGAGCTGCCCCAAGGATCTTGAGTATATACCAGATATTTGTATACTGTCATATTGTAAATGCAAAATCGCTTAGATTTGAATATTTCCACACTTTAGTTGATATTCCACACGTTTTGAAAAATGTAACAGATCGTTTACATAATAAATAGTGAATACCTATTATTTTTCTAAAAAATTCATAAATATTACAGTGTTTTAAGGTAGTAGTCCGGTGTGACGGCCGAAATTTCGACTTTTTTTCGTGACCTTATTTTAACAAGTAAATAATATACGATCGTTTTGTAACTTTTACATATTTATTTTAGTACTTTAAATGATACAAAAAAATTTTTTTTATTTAATTTTCCATTTATTTATTTACAATATGTAATGTCAAAGTGGAGTCCTCTAAAGAATGATGAGCTGTTTCGGGGAAGCACACAGCCTTCCGTAGTCATTTGAAATGAAAAAATAAAAAAGATTATTATTGTGTACACCCAAAAAAGAAATTAGTAAGTATTACAGCGCGGCATAGTACAAAATCGCTTCGAACCGTCAAATTGTAAAATTTACAAACTATTACTAATGAATCCGGCCAAGTGCTAGGAAAATGAGCTAAAATTACAATGTTTACAGTATCTACTGCTTATTTTATTTTGTATTTACTTGATTTACAAAACGAAGTTGTAATTTTTGCTTAAGTTCTTGTAAATTTTATAATTTGACGGTTCGAAGCGATTTTGTACTATGCCGCGCTGTAATACTTACTAATTTCTTTTTTGGGTGTAGACCTTATTTTAATGAACTAACCAATAATATACATAATAAAAAAAAATTAAAAAAATAGTGGACTTATGAAAAAAAAGTTCTCAAAATGTAATTTTTTTTGTTGATAAAATGTTTAAAAAAATTAATTTATTATTAAAAAATTAAATGTTTTAAAGGTTAGGTATTTAGATATGTGTATGTAGAATAACTAGTTAAATTTTGAGCCAAATCGGTTGAATAGAGTCAGTGCTTCCCCGAAATTTCAAAAACATGGTTTCGAGAAAAACGCTAAAACGTTTGTTTCCCATCTTATAGCAATGTGCACTCGTCGAACGATAAATGCCTGTAACTTTGGAAATATTCTAAATTTTGGTCTGAAAATTTAAGAGCATATTTTTAAAATATGGTTCTTCCGAAAAATGTAAAAAAAATCGATTTTTTTGACCCATCACACCGGACTACTACCTTAACATACACATTACATCTATATCTATAAAAGAGTTTGCCCTTAACCACTCACTCATATATCAACGTATAGCCCAAACCCCTGGATCTAGAAACGTGAAATTTCGTAGGTGCCTTCCTTTTATGATGTAAGCACCCACTAAGAGAGCATTTTTCGAAATTCAATACCTACGGGATTAAAACAGGGTGTCAAAGTTTATATAAAAACATATTTTTTTTGTTCGCATTTAATTGAAACTTATCGAATATACTCTACAATATAAATAATGAAACAAATATTTCAGCATTTCCCAAAATTTAACCCCTAAGGTGTTAGGGGAGTGGAAAAATTTGTAAAATATTTTTTTTTGTGTTCACCGAATGAAACATGGCACAAATAGATAGGTACTCTACAAGACAAATATTACAAAAATTCAACCCCTATGCATTCAACTCTAATAGCATGGGGCGGGGATAAGGATGGATTTAGATATGTTTATCTGCATACCTGCTTTACTTATAAAGGTAAATTCGGGCAAAATAGTCATCTATTAAAATAAAAATTTCGATATTCAATCCCTAATGGCGGGGGGACACAGGCGGAGCTCCATGTCTCTGGCACCCCCTTTTTTGAAATTCGAATTTTATTATATGCAGTTCGTTTGTGTTTCGTTTGTGCACGTTTGTGCAGGAAATCCTTTCGTTTGTGCTTGAACCCTTTAGGAGATATTCAAACAAATCAATTTTTAAAGGGTTAAAGCATAAACGAATATAATTTTAGCACAAACGTGCACAAACGAAGCAGAAACGAACTGCACATTCAAAAACTTAAATTTAAAAAAAAGGGGGTGCCAGAGACATATTTTCAGTATTTTTAAATATAAATAACATGTAAAGGGTTAAAGCACAAACGATGAAAATTTCTGCACAAACGTGCACAAACGAAGCACAAACGAACTGCATATAATAAAGTTCGAATTTCGAAAAAGGGGGGGCTCGCATGTCTACAGCACCCGCTTTGATTTTTGTGAATACCACCTAAAGGGTTAAAACACAAACGATGACAATTTCTGCACAAACGTGCACAGAAGAAGCACAAACGAATTACATATATTAAAATTCGAATTTCCAAAAAGGGGGGGCTCGCATGTCTACGGTCCCCCATTTGATTTTTTTGAATATCTCCTAAAGGGTTAAAGCACAAACGATGACAATTCTGCACAAACGTGCACAAACGAAGCACAAACGAACTACATATAATAAATTTCGATTTTCGAAAAAGAGGGGGCTCGCATGTCTACGGCCCCCCATTTGATTTTTTTGAATATCTCCTAAAGGGTTAAAGCACAAACGCAAGGATTTCCTGCACAAACGTGCACAAACGAAGCACAAACGAACTGCATATAATAAAATTCGAATTTCAAAAAGGGGGTGCCAGAGACATGGAGCTTACAGGTGGTTAGTTTGTACAATTTTTAACTAATGTAAAATCCGAGATATTTACGGTTTTTTCATAGGTAATGAATAAAAATCAATATAAAAATGTAATATGCCATCCCCTATCACGTACAGAGGGTTCTAATTAGTTTCGAAGTTTACGCGAGCGAAGCCGCGGAATTCCGCTAATATATGTATATTTTTATCTTTAACCATTTACTTTAATTTTATTTTTATTTTTTCGTACTTAGATAAGTCAAAAAATATAAATATAGATACATAACTATATAATTTTTTAAATGAAAAAGTATTCGGCGGAATGTCAACCATAATGATCTACAACACTTCGTTCGACATTTAATGATCCCCAGCGGAAGTTATATGAATTTAGTTATCTCCATCCAATAAAACATAATAAGCCAAACCATAAATTATATCATTCATATATCCACAAAATAATTTGCTCTAAAACTGTCTTGTATCTACCAAAACACGAATCATTTTTTAAAATAAACAAATGAAAGTTCACCAGATACCATAGACTCAACAAGACAAAAAATATTACAAATGGTGCTCTATATAAGATAAAATCATTGCCAACATTATAAAAAATTCATACACTACACAACTTTCGTACTGTGTTGATATTCGTACTAATAAATAATTTCGTCTTCTGTTAACCATGTTAACTTTCCCTAGACTAATTAAACATATTTAATTAAAGACACCTATCAGCGGAGGCCGTGTATAGATGGGCCGATTATTGATACAGTTTCTCTCTATAACTGTCACCTCTCTGAAGTTAGCCTCCCATGCATGCGACTGAATATAGTAGGAAATATATGTGTATACGTTCTTATATAAACATTAATTATTGAATACCTATTATGGACTTGGATTGTGCCTTTTATTTTTTAATTGTATTATTTAATGATACGTGTAAGATGTATTAATAGTTTTAAATTAGAAAGAGGACAGAAATAAACTAACTGTATTTTGTTTTATTAAGTCCAGTAAACGAAGCAGTAAAATATGCAAAAATCCGAACTTTTAAGGGCAAGCAATGTTATGGTTGATTATTATAATTATAGATTTGGGTGTGGAGAATTTGAAAAAAATAACACGGACTGGCGAAAAGTGGTGCAACACCCTTAAAAATGGGGTTGAAGTGTGAAACTTCCGTTTCTAAGTGTATTTTCAATTTATATCAAAATCTAAAGATTGTATTTGAATTCACTTTGTTTAATAATAAATTAAATTTAATCATTTTCACTAAAGGGAAGTATACTGGACGAAAAATTAATTATTCAACATTAAGCAAATATATTGAACTTAAAACAAATTAATACTCTTTCTCAGGATGCAAGCAATCTCTACACCAAATTTTATTAAGATTGGTTCAGCGGTTTTGCTGTGAAAATATAACAAACAGACAGGCAGACTTTCGCATTTATAAAATTAGTACACAGAAAAAAACTGTATTTGACCAAGAAAACCTTGTTTTGTACCTATATAACGAAAACAATATTTTCTTAATATAAGAACCATATTCTTAATCCAACTACGTTATTCCGTCGTTCAAGAATACTATAGTTGGTTTAAGAGATTATTGCTTATCTTAAGAAAATATTGTTTTCGTTATATACAAAACAAGGTTTACTTGGTTTGAGAAATCTTTTCTACCAGTGTATGGACAATTTAATATTAAATTAAATTCATACATAAGTATATTAATATTTCATTGTTTATAATGTAAATATAAAAATTCACGATGCAACAAAAAAAATAATATCAAGAACAGTTTATATGGGGGTTTAACTTATGTAAACCTCTAGCATTAGATCGCATACCCATATCACCAGCTGTCCACTGGTCAACGAGTGGGCGATACATACACACACACATGCGAGTGTGAGTGTGTGTGTATGTGTGTGTTAGCCGATACGGTTATTGAACTGTGCATTCTTGCATTCTGTGTGCAACGAAATGCATCGCAGATATGCACTTTGCGGTTTGATTTAGATATAGCAGGAATGAGGTATTTATTGCGAGAGGTTGCGAAACAAGAGAAGTACGTTTATTTGTTTATAATGTGCGAGGTGTTGTTTGTAAATGGTTTGTAGGTTTTTTCGAACCCGGAACTTTCTATAAGTGTTGATATAATAATATGTTAATCGGATTTTATTTGGAAAATATATTTTTAATGATGATATTGTTGGATATTCTTATAAAAAGATACATTATAAATATATTTAGTTTACTTTATATTACAAGTTTTAAATACATATACAGGGTGATTCAGCACTGTCGTGCCAAACTTGAACAGTAGATTGAGAAAAATATTTTAAGCAAAAAACTTCAAATAAACATGTGTCCGGAAATTGTTCCTTAGGGAACTACAGGCTTCCAAATTTTTTACTAAAAATTAGTTTTAATTTAATATCTAGAGAACCCTTTGTGATAGAATTATGAAATTTAGTATTTGGTTCAGTAATAATATGTGTTATCGATTTCTAATATTAACCAATTATATTTTAGGCCAGGGCTGTACGGGGCCAGTGGGCCCATCGATTTTGATATTGTAATTGTTTGTTCCTTATTTTTTTTCCTGAGTTGATACTTTTATAAGATTATATGACACAAAATACACAAAAACATACTTTGCTTGTTTATCATAGGATAAACCGTTTTCGAGAAATATAGATGGAACAGAAAGCATGCAGAATTTAACTTAATACGGATGTTTGAAATTACAAAAAATAAATTTATATTCTCTTTCTATGATTAAAGGTAAGAATAAAGTTCATTTAAATAAACCTCCTAATATGAATCCTGTAAGATCTATAGCCAGTTCCTTTACTGTTACATGAACTTTATTAACATGACTAAAAAAACAAACTAAAAATGGCTATTTGTTGATATGGATGCATTTTCGGAGGTATATTTATATTAACTTTTTATCTTATTTGTTATGAAATAAGAATATAAATTTATTTTTTATAATTTCAAGCATCCGTATTAAGGTTAATTCTGCATGCTTTCTTTTCCTTCGATATTTCTCGAAAACGGTTTATCCTATGATAAACAAGCAAAATATGTTTTTGTGTATTTTGTGTCATATAATCTTATAAAAGTACCAACTCAAGAAAAAAATTAAGGAACAAACAATTACAATATCAAAATCGATGGGCCCACTGGCCCCATACAGCCCTGGCCTAAAGTATAATTGGTTAATATTAGAAATCGATAACACATATTATTACTAAACCAAATATTAAATTTCATAATTCTATCATAAAGGGTTCTCTAGATATTAAATTAAAACTTATTTTTAGTAAAATCTTTGGAAGCCTGTAGTTCCCTAAGGAATAATTTCCGGACACATGTTTATTGGAAGTTTTTTGCTTAAAATATTTTTCTCAATCTACTGTTCAAGTTTGGCACGACAGTACTGAATCACCCTGTATAATAATGCACTGCAAATATGGATGCAATATTAACAAAAATATTTAAAAAAATTAAAACTATTGCCGTTATAATTTATAAATAAAACAGAATCTATTTGTTATTAAAATTAGCATAATACTTGACGACTATTAAATAAATCACTAATTTATTTTGTTTTTAATTATAGTCAGATGTTATCAGATCATTTGTAATTTGTTATTTAAATATTACTAATTCTATTCTAGTATTGGAACCATTAATTGTGTAAAAAATAAAATAAAAAAAAATGGCAAAGTGCGTCTTGGACATGATAGGGTTCCGTAGTAATTCTCACTATCATTCTTTTCAATTGTCTACTTGACAATACGTATAAAAGTGATTTATAAAAAATGATTTATTTCTAATTTTTTCATTCTGTATTTCTTTATAGGTTTTTTTGTATCAATAGTTAAGAAATTATAGGGGGGGGGGCGCTCTGAAACGACTTTGAAAGCAAATATATTTCATGTCTGAAGGGATAAAATCAAAAGGTTTTTGTTGCATTTTAGGAGATCTACCTTAAGGCATCCAACTCAATAGAGTAGGTGAAAAAAATACTACTCAGTCTATAGACTATAGGAAAAATATTTTTTTCAAAAATCTCATCATTTCTGTTTTTGGATCATCAATCTACGTCCGTATACCAAATTTCCTTAATAAATATATAATAGAGAGAAAAGTATGTCTATACAAGAAGACGTACAGACCGAAACCTAAAGGGTTCCTAGTTATAGACGAATTTGATACATTTTTAGCTCGAGTTCTGGTCTGTTCTCATTTCTTTGTAAAACAATTTTTTCAGCTTTCCTGACATGCAAAAAAATTCCTTCATCTATACAATTACTTAAAACTTGTACTTTGAGGTTTTTCTCGCTTTTATATGATTCCTTATATTCGGTCTAAAAACGGGAACAACCTGTGTTGGCATTATTTTTTTTATTATTTATTATAAGTACTTACCTATAAGAAAATGTCCGCAGAGTGAATTACATTCAGAAATATATATTTTATAGGCGTCAACATAAAACATGAAAAACAATAAATTATCATTAATTAATTATTTTTTTCAAAACATCCAAGAATATAAAACATTATGATATACAGTAATTTGAAAAAGATATCCAGTTCAAATTCCATTTCCTTTTAACGATTGCAGACTGTAACAGAACCACTGATACATTTTATAAAATAAGTGATTTCAATGCTGGTATCATCGTATTCTTGAATTCCAGTCTATAGAAAGTATCAGTAAATAATACAATATCGTTAATTAATTTGTCATAACTAATAATATAAAGCAAAGTAGTGCAATATATACATTTATGTTCGTGACAAGTACCTACACATGCATACCTCTATAATAAGTCAGAAACAGTGGTAGTCTACAAGTAATATTTTAAGGGATCAATTTTCGTTTTATTAAGTTTATAATTTTACTTCCATGTTCGAAGAAATGGAAGTATTGTAATACCGTCAAAAAATCATGTCCGAAAAAAAGCAGATTCTGATTGTACTAACTTCAAAACGTAAAGAAAAGTTAATTTCCGCATGGCGGCTGTGCGTGTGTCTGTGTGTCTGTGTGTGTGTCTGGATGTAAAATTTTCTTCCGTGTACGATAACTACTGTAGATATGCACCGATTTGAATTATTTTTGGGGAAAATGATTGCCTCAGTGAGTACTCCAGACCTATTGGTTTTGGTGCTAATCGGATTAGAGGTTTCCGAAATATTCAAAATTTTGTACCTATTATCGTCTGAAAAGTGAGTATTATCTCACCAATTTTGATAGGACTTGGTACACTTGTAGTTCAATCCAATCTAAGGGGCACTTTTTTCATAAACGTGTTTAGATAGCCACTGAAGGGGTAGAAACCACCCTCTTAATTTTAATTTTAAATACTAATAAATTCATGTTGCCATGGAAACAAGCGCAGTTAAATTCAAATGTCAGATACCTAATTATTATTTTACAAAAATGTCTATTCTACAACTGACATTAGAATATTAGAAAACTAATATTTATAATACAAAGGTGAGTTTTATATTAACAATTATCTATTGTAAAAGATATTATAGAACATGGAAGTCATGTATGGTTCACCATACCGATATTTTATTTATATTATTGTTATCAGTGTTCCGTAACTCTATCGGAAAAAGGGATATTTGGCATAAATATATAGTAAATGGTAATAGTAGACGAGCAATAGATTAAGGTATATAATATTTAAAAGTTTATTTGACTATTTTAAAATGAAAAAAAAATGCAATCATAATAGGGTCACTTAAGGTAATTTAAACAAAATTAAAATAAAATTGTTTAGTTTACATGAACTTATACTTGATCCGCCACTGTTTAAAAGCTAATTAAAACATTAAGTTCTTGTACAATGTACGATTAAATGTACATAGATAATCAAATGTTGAAACGGAATATAATTAGTAGATGGCTCTTGACCTCTACATAGTGTTAGAGTATATTACTTTACTGCCTCAGGTATATAATGTTTGACATCTCAAACTTTATAGCTTTTTTATTAGTGCATAAATTTAACATTTTATGTATAAAGATGATGTGTTGTAAGCTTATGAAGTTATCATATTTAATTAATTTGTGTTTAAAAAGAGATATCTGTTCATTATGAGCATATACGGTTGTATAATTCTTATATAGAAATAAGAATAAAATTTTTATGTATTTATTTGTTCACACGAACGCTTTTTTTAAACTATTTCTAAAACATAAAATTTTATGTTGCAGTTTAATGATGAAATAAAAAAATCAATGAGGATTTTTTCATTAATTGATTATTAAATTTTAATTGGAATGTATATCATTATGTTAAGAAAGATAATATACGTGTTTTATTTTATTTTTTTCTATCGCATAAACTAGATTTAGTTCCGGATAAAAAATATGTAAGACAATTTTTCGTGTATATAAATTTATAGGTAACATTTATTTTATGCATTTTAACTCTATATTTGAGGTTATTATTACTATTTAATAGTTTTTAGGGTGTTATAATGATCGTTCATTGTTTTTTCTGCATATACTCAAGACAAATATTTCGACACGTTGCAAAAAATATCTTTATCATATAACATATTCAAGAATTAACTATTTGGATCCAAATCTGACAGACCCAAAAAGTCTTTAATTATTTTTTTATGAATAAGCTGTTAATTAATATGGGTAGTTATAAATTAACAGCTGGGGTAATTTTAATGGGGTATTTGTTTTCTATGTCTTTTATATTTATGAAAATATTGCTAAAAATAATGTCTGATTTGCCTTAACTATATATTAATATAGAATTATAAGTTAATTAATTATAGTTAAAATAATATTATAAGTTAAAAAAAAATTCTGAAAATTATAAAAACTATTTATTTAAATTACTATTATTATAGTCATAGAGCATAAATCGCGTATCTATTCGAAAACAAAGTCGTATCAAAAGAAAGAGATACAAAATTCGTTGGGATATACTTGTTTTGATTTAAACAGGAGTATAACTATTTCAATCTTTTAAAAAAATAATAGTTACCTATAATACAAAGCTTCTGGATCTATCTTATTGTTTTTAAGAAATATTACACCATTATTAATACTGAATGCGCGGTCCATGCGCTACGTCTATGGTTTTTATAATCATTATACAATCGTTTTTTTTTTTACTGTATAAGACTTTAAAAATAATACATAAAATGCTTAAATATTAATCGGTTTGTATCTTTATTAGCAAATATTATTTTTCACTACCATAAAATTATGTATATCTGACAAATTTGCTGTACTACACTGGTAGAAAGGATTTCTCAAACCAAGTAAACCTTGTTTTGTATATAACGAAAACAATATTTTCTTAAGATAAGCAATAATCTCTTAAACCAACTATAGTATTCTTGAACGAAGGAATAACGTAGTTGGATTAAGAGTATGTTTCTTATGTTAAGAAAATATTGTTTTCGTTATATACAAAACAAGGTTTTCTTAGTCCAATACAGTTTTTTTTCTGTGTAGCGCCACCACTGGAATATTAACATATTACTTAATTAACTTTATCCAACATATACGAACGTGTGGACATAATTTAACTCCAGTTTTTCTGACCCTAATTACAATATACAGGGTCCTCCAATAGTGCGTCCGGCATTCCAAGCGCACTTCCCGTTGGAGATAGAAAAAAAAGTTTGGTACATAATATTATTGGTTTGAAAAGATCAACGTCGTAAAATTATTTTCAATAATACAGGGTGTTCCATTTTTGCGCTGTAACAAAAACAAACGTTTTTTTAAATGGAACCCCCTATAACTTTTTCAGTATTCCGATGTCATATTTTAACCTCCACATTATCATCTATTCATTTTTTTAATTAGTGACAGTGTTGCCAAATTATAAATTTTTTTCCGAAAAATAATCCATAAACAGGGTCAACTTTAAAAAATCGTAGAGACCTCGTTTTTTTTGAAGCGATTGATTTTTTTAACAATAATATTAGTCCTAATAAAGAGTAACATTTTGATAATAACCAATTTGAATTTAATTATACAGGGTGTCCATAAAAAAATGTCAAAATTTTCAAACTTAAAAATGATAAAACTCATTTTTTTCAAATGCGACTACCCTTTTTTTATTTCGCTATTCGATGGGGGTTTTTCTCCTTTTCAATTTGTATAGGAGATGTCCTATGTCTAAACCCCATAGTTTCTCAGATATTCAATACTTTTAATAAAATTAACCTTTTTATTACACTTTAATACACCGAAGTAGGCCGTGCTGATGAAAAACAAATGACAAAATGTAGTACTTAAGTATCAATATAATATTTGATTAAAATTAATAGTTAAAACGGATTATACTTATGTAATACAATTATTTCTTTTATTTAAAAAAATTATGAAAAGTTACGAAATTGAAAAAACATAATAGATAAAAGTTGAAAATAAATGTTCTAAATGTCTTCTATTTTCATTCAGGCTCAAATCATGGCTCAAATCAATTTGCCGGCATGTGTTTTTCATCAGCACGGCCTACTTCAGTGCATAAAAGTGTAATAAAAAGGTTAATTTTATTAAAAGTATTGAATATCTGAGAAACGATGGGGTTTAGACATAGGACATCTCCTATACAAATTGAAAAGGAGAAAACCCCCCATCGAATAGCGAAATAAAAAAAGGGTAGTCGCATTTGAAAAAAAATGAGTTTTATCATTTTTAAGTTTGAAAATTTTGACATTTTTTTATGGACACCCTGTATAATTAAATTCAAATTGGTTATTATCAAAATGTTACTCTTTATCAGGACTAATATTATTGTTAAAAAAATCAATCGCTTCAAAAAAAAACGAGGTCTCTACGATTTTTTAAAGTTGACCCTGTTTATGGATTATTTTTCGGAAAAAAATTTATAATTTGGCAACACTGTCACTAAATCAAAAAATGAATAGATGATAATGTGGAGGTTAAAATATGACATCGGAATACTGAAAAAGTTATAGGGGGTTCCATTTAAAAAAACGTTTGTTTTTGTTACAGCGCAAAAATGGAACACCCTGTATTATTGAAAATAATTTTACGACGTTGATCTTTTCAAACCAATAATATTATGTACCAAACTTTTTTTTTCTATCTCCAAAGGGAAGTGCGCTAGGAATGCCGGACGCACTATTGGAGGACCCTGTATATCGACCCTAAAGAATTTCAGGAAAATATTTTCAACCCCATAAAACCGCTCCTTGGGGGGTAGTTTGAGGGGTACAACCCGTTTCTCAGTAAAATCAAATGGAATGGTATATCAAAAAGTACATATTTGTAAAGATAATGAAAAAATAAGAAACTTTTGTAAAACAAAAATTTTCATACTTTCAATTGTTTAAAAAATATGGCGACTTGTTATCAAATTTTAGAGTTTTACTCAAAGTGCTCTAATTTCGTTAAATATTTATGGAATTTTATTATTATTTTAAATTTAGAAAGTAGAAATAATGAACTTTGTAAAGATGTATGATTATTTGAGATTTTAATAGTTTCAAGTGTCATACTCGACATACCAAAAATTGAAAAGTTCAAATAGGGATAATTCAAAATTTTTAAATACAATGGTATATCAATTAGTACTTTTTCTAAATGAAGATATGTAAATAAACAGTTTTTGATAAAAAAAAAATTAAAATTAAAAATTTTAATTTTCAGTTTTCAATTTTAAAATTATAATTTTAAATTTTAAATTTTCTTAACAAAAGTTGTTTATTTACATATCCTTTTAAAGAAAAAGTACTAATTGATATACCGTTGTATTTGAAAATTTCGAATTATCCCTAGTTGAACTTTTGAATTTTTGATATATCGCGTATGACACTTTAAACTATCAAAATCACAAATAGTCATACATCTTTACAAAGTTCTATATTTCTACTTTCTAAATTTGAAAAAATAATAAACGTCCATTAATTTTTAACGAAATTAGAGCACTTTTAGTGAAACTCTAAAATTTGTGAACAAGTCGCCATATTTTTTAAACAATTGAAAGTATGAAAATTTTTGTTTTACGAAAGTTTCTTATTTTTTTATGATCTTTACAAATATGTACTTTTTGATATACCATTCCATTTGATTTAACTGAGAAACGGGTATGTACCCCTCAAACTACCCCCCAAGGAGCGGTTTTAGGGGGTTGAAAATATTTTCCTAAAATTCTTTAGGGTCAATATATATATAAAATTTTTTATCCTAACTCTCTATCTTCAATAGTTTGGGCGTAAAACAATGCCGGACACACTATTGGAGGACCCTGTATATGCATATATACATTAATACCATTTTAACACCTTTAACTCATTTTAACAGCAAGCATTATTCACGAGTATGTGAAACACACATATGTGCAGACATACATAATACAATTAATTACAACCCGGTAAAAACAAGGTGGCCACAAGCGCGGCTATAAGAATCACGCGCCCCAGTATTTCTGCATACAATGTACTCTCATTTTCATCGTTCCAGAGCGACCGCGGGTGTGGTCGTATATGACGCAACGCGTCCACCACCAGCCGTGGTCGTGATGCTGTCTGGTGAAGCAACTTCGGCAGCTGTTACACTCGGTGTAATAATATCTAGTGGGCATTAGCGGTAGCTGTGATATATATAGAATGAAACCTATTGCATTGTACTACACTCGCAGGCTATTGTAAATTTAAAGAATAATATTTTTTTAGTGTTTATGTATGCTTGAAGTTTCCACCCACATTGGGTAGTATATAATATGTACAATGTAGAGGAGATTTGCAATAAAACGGACATTTGGGATTGACGCATTTTTTTTATTAAAATTACAAATTACAGAATCATTTTTATATTATTACTAGCTGACCCGGCCACGCGTTGCTGTGGTTAACCTATACTTTAGCAACATGTGGTGGTTATGCTATTAAATTGTAGGTTATATGAAACGTTTGGAAGTTTGACATAGCGCCATCTATTGAATACTTACTCAATCCAGTCAACAGATGTCACCATCTGTTAGAATCGTTTGGAGCTAACAGATAAAGACAAATAATTTGCAATAAAATAATATTGCGATCATAAATTGAGATGTAAGCTATCCTATCTTTCAAGTTGGATCAAACTGCACACGGTGTACAAATTTGATTAAAATCGGTTAAGTAGTTTAGGAGTCCATCGCGGAGAAAAAAATGTGACACGTAATTTATATATATTAAGATTACGCCCAGTATTATCAACTTTAACTAAATGTTCATTTAACTAACTGTCATATTATCAACAGATGCAAGCATAATACATTTAATTAAATAGATTTTAAATTATCTGGAATATTTCTTTACAACGTATATTATGTCTATTTTTCATTGAGAGCTTAAATATTGATTTAAATCACGTTTGTAATACACCAAATTTACTTTAAAGGAGCATTTAACGCTAAAGGAGCTTTAAATTGGTTGATAATACCGAGTATTAGTCTAATATTAACTTCTTAATGGGAAGTTATTGTAGTTGGTCCGAAAATCGAAATAGCAATGATTAACATATTTTCATGTTTCAAGGACATTAGAGTATATTTACACTATTTTCAGAAAAAATGTCTGTATGTACGTACGTACGTACGTGTAATTTTTTTCCGGAACGAAATCCCGCGAATAAAAAATACTATTGACTTCGTTGGGGTGCTAATCGAAGCGTCTTGACGTGAATATGATTTGAAAGAAAGGATTTTTCGAAATTCAATCCATACGGGGGTAAAAAGGGGTGTTTTTTTTTGATCGGATTTAGTCGAAACTTGGAATAAATATTATACAATACAAATGATGAATCGTGTATTTCAGTATTTATTTTTTATATGGGTTCAAACAGCCATTAAAGGGATGAAACTCACTATCAAAATTTGAATTTCAAATACTAATATACGTCTACTAATTCATGTTGCCAAACGCAATTCAAATTGTCAGATTAGTTATTTTAAAAATGTGCATTATATTATTGACATTAGGATTTTAGAAAATTAATATTCATAATACGAAGGTGAGTTTTATTTCTGATAAATTCAATTAAAAATTTTCACATACATACTAAAAAAATATTAACAACTATAATATAGTAATATTAATGATGGAAACAATAAATAATCAGTATTTATGTATTGATAGTTATACCATGTTGGGAAGTTGATTGTGTGGATCTAAAGTATCTCAACCCACGGCATTATACGTTATAATAGTTTAATTTTATATCCCCGGGTAAAACTGGATCCAACGGCTAGTTTAAAAATATGTTTTGAAGTTTATGAGATCTTAATTTTAATGATATAATTTTGTCGTCATGAGGAAATAAGAGTCTAATTAAATATCTAAAAGTATGCATTATAATTTCCCTATAATCATTTACATGTATGTATGGTCCATAGTTTTGACTAACTTTGAATACTTGCCACTGCATAGTTTCGACCTCTGTATCAGTTTTTGTTGACTAATGAAGTTAATTAATATTATTACTTAATGAATAGTTCATGTATAAAAAAAATTGTCTAGTAAATTTCATTAAGGAACTACAAAAATAAATGTGATATTGCTATTTATGTACATTTAATTAAATATCCATATACACCAGGCTTGAAGGGGCAGAGACTCAATTTTTTATAAGTGTCATAGAATGTATTTTGATATCATTTCTTTTAAATATCAATAATTAAAAAAAAAATTATGTCCCTGGACCTGAATGGTTCCTTTAGTTAGACAAATTAAAAAGAATAATTAATGATTTTAGGTATAGTAAAGTTGAAAGGCACTGAATTTTATGTAGTGATGTATAGTTTAAGCTATTGTCACATCAAAATACATAAATATATCTCCAAAATTAAGCCCAAAAACTTTATTTTGAGTAATGTCAATTTTTTCAAAAAATATTCTTTAAATCATTAAAAAAAAACCCTCAACGTTTTTTTTTTAATATTGTACAGCTATATAATTAAAGTGATGAAATGTCTTAGTACAGTAAAAATAGTCGAAGTTTTAGAATTTTGTACCGAGTGCACAGCCCTGATTCATAGACAGTGGACACACCGGACACCTAATGTTCACTACATCTAACATCGGTACAAAACAGAGCCGCCTAGATCGTCCAGACTTGTATAATGTTTTCTCACTCTCGCTACCTTTGTGCAGTATCTCTCTCAGCAGATAATGGATTATCTATAATGCTCTAGTTTTTGACATATCTACTCTCGTATGTATGATTTTCTACAGATCAGTAGCGTGCCGCTTTTGCGTTGGTGTCTAATTGTTGTTTAAATGATTTGGTGACAGAACAAAAGAATGAATTGTCGATATGGAAATTGGTTTTTAATTAATGATTTATTGAGAATTGTAGAATGTATGTGGGAAACATGTTTTTACCAATAGAAATAGATGTAATTAATTAAAAATGTATAGACTGTTTAATCAATATTTTATAGTTTAATTTAGTATGCTAGGTTAGTAGACCTGTTTATTTATTTATCATTTAATATTTTTAAACATATACAGGATGTCTAAATACCTGGAGACACTATGGGAATCTCGGAAACTATAAGAGATAGAGATTCGGTTAAATGAGAGAAAAATTACCTTTGAGAGAGAACAGTAAGGGTGATATAGTGTATTAAATAAATAAAACATACTTTTGATCATTTCTGGAGACATTTTGAAAAATAAGTACCTATATAAGTTGCATATCATTGAAAAGGTAATAAAATTTTCTGTTCAAAAATTATAAAGTTTATAGAGTTTTCTGGAAATTACGAAAATATTTTTAAATAGACAATACCAAACATTTTTTTTAAATTTCAAGTCACTTAAGAAATATTCACGATGGAAAATTTCGGAGTAAAATGGTTTTCGGTTAATATCTAGTAGGCTATGAAAATTTTGTAGATTGCAAATGCACCATTGAACTGTTAAAGTTACCTCTTAAAGGCAACTTTTCTCTCATTTAACCGAATCTCTATCTCTTATAATTTTTTTATTCAAATGAATAAAAATTTCCGCCATAACGCTTATTCTAAGTCTCGTGGTATGCGTGACGTCAGTAAACAAACTAAAACAAACTAATATGTACTGAGTATTTTGACGTGTAACAAATTCACAAAAGTCATACCACTGACAGGTGTGCTAGACGCGTTTGTAACCACGTGACAAATAGGTTAGGGTAAACATAACAATTTAAAATTAGATTTAAGGGGGATGGCCACTGTGACGGAAAAAAAATTTTTTTTCTTAGATTTCTTTAAAGTTTACATAATCATAAATATCTATACAAAAAATTGAGTTTAAATTTTGAAAATTGACGGAGTTACAGTCAATTTAGTGAGACGAGGTAGCTCGGCCGGTTATGACATAACAAAAACATTAAACACGTTTATCTCGGAATGACATTTTTCAACCTGGTCGACACGATTCCTCAAAGACTAATGAACCGATTTCAATTTTTTTTTTATAATTTTCGTAATTGTAGTAGCTATCATTGCACGTAGCCGATTTTTGAAATTTTGATAATTACTATTTTTAAAACCGCTCTAAGAAATAGGTCTTAAAAATGAAAAAAAAAAATTCAAACGATCGTTATTTTGTGAAAAAATAAAATAAAATAAAACGGCTACGTGCAACGATAGCTACATTCAATAGATATTGATAAAATTTTTATTTCTTTTTTTCATATAACTCTTCTCGACATTTCGAGTCAATCATAGAGAATTTTTTTTTTGGTCGTCACATCGAGGCTCGTAACTTTATAAATATTTAATATTTTTCAATAAAAATTGATTTTAAATAAGTTGAATATATACTTAATAAAACGTCCTTTACCTGATTCAAAAATAATTAGTTATATCTGTGAAAAAAATTCCCAAACATTGACAATTTTTTTACCCGTCACAGTGGCCATCCCCCTTAATATTATTATTATTGTATAATTTTGTAACACATTCTATACTTTTTACAACATTTTAGAATTTATTGTCAAAGTGTCAAATACCCTATAATATAAAAAAAAATTAAACGACTTTCCGTTATATTTCTACGCTACTGGTTGCAGTGATACACATAGATTTCACGATTTTTTTATTCAAACTACTGCAGGCGCACGGATGCTGATTACGATACATAGTTGGTACTTCTCGTAACAGCTTCCAACAAATACATACACACACACACACTTACACATATACATATGTATATACATATACACACGCATAAACATCGATCGACTTTCCTCTCATTCGTACTTTCGATTTATTAACGCCACGTGCGTCCACTATTTAAACTGTTTAAAAACATTGCAAAAAATACAAAAGCCGATAACTTTACATACGAAGACGCAATTGAATTTCTCCTCATTCTTGTTTATTATATTCAGCAATCGATAAATGAAATAGATACAATCCATAAGTATGACTATTGCATCTACGAATATAATTAATAGGTTCTGTTTCAAATGAATGTCTTACAACATATTTTAGACAGATAAGTATTTTGGATTTTCTATTAGTCTCAAAATAATGTTAGCGTATTTTAGGAAAACTTGTATTAGGAAATTAGTTAAATTATTTTTTTAAATGAGCAGATAGAGGGGAACTTCCGCTACTACCAAGCATACAGAACGACTCATGTGCACACAGAAAAAAATAATTTGTGTATGTACTAAAAAATGTGATCAATGTAAAAAATCCATGATCGATTTTTGTCCGATAGAGGTTTGTTTTGTTAATATGATAATTTTTTACCGATATGGAAATATCTTCGTTTATCTTATTGATAAATGTATATTATTACTAACAATGTTCTTATCACGATAAACATTTTGTTTCGTATTGAAAACATATATTTTAAATACAAAAAAATATTTTATAAATGACATAACTGAATTTACCATATCGAAAATTACACATTCACTAGTTGTGTGGTGTAAAAAATATTCACACTGATAAATATTTATTAATACAATCATTATGTTTAATTTATTTGAGAGTTTCGTTAGTTGGTGTAATAAATTATTTATTAAATTGACAAATGAAAAGATTTTTAAATAAACATGAAGATGTATTTTTCAAATGAATAAAATATCATCAATAAGATTTTTTTTTTAATTATTATACTGAGGAAATATTGTCATATTGACAAGATAAATTTATTAAGCATTTTTCTATCACAAATTTTCAATAATTTTTTATTTTTCAATAGTTTTTTTTTCTGTGAAGCACTCACAAATAAGGTATTCATTTTGTGATAGTATCTATGGATTTGCTATGGAATTTAGATAAGTGATACTTCAACGTATTGTAACACAGTTAGCAACTCATAATATCACTACTGTTTTAATACATTAGTGTTTATTTACAACGCGTACGCGAAACTAAATCTTCAGAAAACTGTCATATAAGTTTGATACCACATTTGAGAGTGCTTGCTAACATTAGTGAAAACTTTTACAATTTGAGTTTATAAGACCTCTGTATACAAGTATTATCATAACACTAGAGCAATAGAATGTAAAAAAATATCCAGAAACGATAATGACATAAAAAAGTATTTTATATTTAAAACTATGAATTGCAAATTTTAAGTTTTGAGTACATATTAAATATTAAAAGCTTAATTTATTTCATCTTATTGTAAGTAAATCGGACTAATACAAGAAACAAACATAACTAATAACGATTTTAACCGGCCGTTTTCTAGATTAACTTGCGCTAAAAAAAATTACTGGATTCTAGGGGTCCTGAAATGTAATGTCCTTCTAAATTGGTAACTTTTAAACACTTTTTCAATACTTTTCTTATCGCTAACGTAATAAAAAAATTAAATTAATATTTTTCGAAATATGATAATGTGACGATGAAAGGGTTAAACAATTTTTTATGAAATATGTCTTATATATTTGGATTACTATTGTATACTATACAATTAATTTTAGTTAATGGAAAAAAAAATCTGTAATAAATAATGTAGTGGGTGGGAGGTGGGGGTTAACGGTTTTATTCTTTTGAATTTCGACTATCGCCATTCGAAAGAGCATAAAATCATGAAAAGTTGGCATTATAGGTTTTTTAAAATCTTCATTAGTTTCAGAGTTATTTGAAAAATATGATTATTTTCACCCCCTTAAACCGTTTTAGCGCAGCTACGATAATTTTTTTCTTACTTACCTTGACCTTCTCTAACTATATACAAAGTTTAAACTCGGTACGAATTTTCGACCTGAAAAGGTTCCCTTGTTAGACAAAAAAATATACCATTATATGTATATTATGATTAATTTTAATAATAAAACATAATAATCAGTTTTTTAATTTAAACAATTATTCGGGGTAAATATTCAAATATGTTCACGTAGGTAGGTATATTTATATTAAATGCATATTAATAGATCAATTGTATTATCGTGTTAAGCAATTACTCTAAAAGCCGCAGTAATATTTGAACATGTAGGTATGCAGGTATGTATATAAATAATACAAATAAACGTGTGGTTGTCAGATGTCATATATTGAACATACATAAATCAAACAGTGTGTTATTAACATATCAACACTGATGTTACGAATTAATGTACATTTAATTAAATATCATTAAATCAAAGAAGGTTGGCAACTTTTTTTTATAAAAATTATCTTGCTAATTATCTTGTGTTTTATTTTTGATAACAGCTGTATAATAAAAAACAAAGATTTTAAAAACTTTACCGCGTCATAAAAAATCTGACATGGAAACCACGGGACTTTCTTATACATAATACTGACAGTGAACAGTGAAAGTTATTTTTAATTTATTAAAGCATATTTATAACAAACTATGTAATAAAAGATAGAATAAAATGAATGGGATATAAACTATAGATAATATTATTCTCTACATTATGTATCAAATGAATTTTTTTTAACATAATTACTAAACCATATCTGTAATATCTATAACTTATTCCCTTTCATTTTTTCCAAAAAATATGATGATGTATAAGAAAGTAAAAATATATTCTTTTTAAAAAGAATGTAAGAAGGTTATATTTTAAAAATATAGTTTGTTAAACCTCAAAGAACAATTTTACAAAATTTACTGTTATAATACATCATAAAGTAACTAAAAACTAATTTTGAATAATAACACTATGAAACAAATAAAAATAAAAATTCACAGAAATTTGAATAGGTGATTTAGATGGTATTTGTCATGCCGAAACCGAATTCGTTGCCCAAATGATTCCATCACGTCAGGTTTTTTAGATATCTGAACCTAAATGTCCCAAAAATTACGATTTTGGCAATGTTGGGGAATTTATTACTAAGAAGGTAATTTTTTTCTGAAACTTTCTTTCATGATTTCGAATAGTACTATCTTTTCTCTTTAAAATGATTTTTTACATTTTACTATACGATTTTTCTTTACCGAAATATACTACTTTGAAGATATATGTAGTAAAGTTCATTGTATCTACTATACTACACTCTATTAACAAAAATATCATATCTTAAAACTAGCACATCTCGGCTAAAAAAATCGTACAGTTAAAAGTTAAAACTTATTTTAAAGAGGAAAAATAATACTATTTGTTACCGTGACCGAAAAGTTAAGAATAAAATTACCTACTTGGTAATAAATTCCCCAAAATTGCCAAAATCGTCAATTTTGGGACTTTTAGGTTCGGATATCTCAAAAACCTGATGTGATGGAACCATTTGGGTAACGAATTTGGTTTCGGCATGACAAATACCTTCCAAATAACCTATTCAAATCTCTAGGACATTACAAAAGTATTTTTTGTTGCATAGTGCAATAATATAGAATCATTGAAATAAAAAAACAAAATATAAAACAAAAAAATAAGTGTCATACATAAATTACAATAAAAACCTACATCCTTCATATTGCTGTAATAAAAAAGATAAGAATTACAAAATCTATAAATAACTGTAACGAACATTCAACAAAGTTATAATGACGTTTTTATATAAATAAATAGAAAGATTGTAATGCTACAGTATTGATATTGTTATAAAAGGTGTGGCTGATCAGCATAAGATATAAACTTGAAACTTACTCTATTTTATACATTATTAGGTCACTATGTCTTAGAATTATAATCAAACCGGATCAATAAACAGAACACATGGTTAAGAACTCCTCATTCGATTGAAAAACCGGTGTCCTTTATGTATCCTATTTACTGAATAGCTTCAGTACAATGTCTTATTGTACCAGGATGTTATTATGAATTATTTGTCTTTAAAAATCCGCATTGACAATATTTTTTAGTTTAATATGAAATCATTATTATTTAATATTTATGTATAATGTGAATTTTTATATTATACTACTGGTAATAAATACTTTTTTTGTTCATATCATGCAAACTTTCGAACACTTATTTTTTAAGAAATGGATCAAGTTTTTTAAAATTATTTGAATTGAATACTATTTTTATTATAAATAAATATTATTTATTTATAATAAAAAAAAAATGAACGAGTGCGAGTAGTTCGGGTTCAATGCCGTTATATAAAACTTAATTATTGACAATAGTTGCTTACGTAGACCAGCGGTTCTTATATTTATGTGGTCTAGGGACCCCCTTTTGAACAATTTTTTTTCAGGGACCCCCTGACAGAAAAACAAAGAAGGTCGATAGTAATTTATTACTGGTAAATTGAAATGTATATAAAAAGACTTTAATTTTTCCCAAACCTGTTTCATAGACCCCCTCGTCTAGGTTATTATAATTTTGTACCAATGTCCTTAATGGATTTTTTTACGCACTATGGGGGTTTTAAAAAAATTATTGATTTCTAACGGTTAATCGTTTTGTTTTTATGTTCTCTATGGTAATTTGAGCATATTATTGCATTTTATCTAAATAAATGTGATTTGAATGAAAACTTATTTGTGAAATTTAAAAAAATTAAAGTGAAAATTATTGTTTCTATAGTTAGTTAAGTTTCTATTTCGATTTTTTTTAAAAGTTATGTTGTTATTTTTATGACAAATTGAAGTTCGATGCGTGAAATATTACTAAAAAAATTTGTGATTTAGATTTGGTTAAAAGTACGTTTATTATATAGAAAATGTTGTGAAAAGTCGAAATTTGCAAACCGCAGGTCTGTATCTTTAACCGTTCTCGAGATATGGCCTTTTAAAGTTTTAGTTTTTTCATAATTTTGGAGAAAAATGGTCGTAACTTTTGAACGTGTGGTCGGAATTGATTTTTGTCGACGGATTTGAAATCAGCATGCTAAAATCTATATAATTACATGTAAAGAACATTGAAATTCGGCAAAAAAAAATTTGCGAAAAATCGACATTTTTTTAAGGTATACCCCTTTGAATTTTTTCGATTTTTCGCGAAAAATTTTTTCTCGAATTTTTAAGTATTCTACATGGCATTATATAGATTTTAACACGCTGTTTCCAAATTCGTCAACAAAAATCAAATACGACAATACGTTCAAAAGTTACGACCCTTTTTCTCCAAAATTTTGAAAAAAATTAAATTTTGAGAGGCTATAACTCGAGAACGGTTTGAGATACACACCTGCGGTTTGAAAATTTCGACTTTTCACATCATTTTCTATACAATAAACATACATTTTACCAAATCGAAAATAAAAAAAATTTCGGTCAAATTTCATGGTTAAAATTTCAACTTTTGATAGAAATTTAACTTAAATACAGGAAAAACAAAAGGAGAATCAAAACTAACCCACCAGAATAATATATATGTTACTACTGTATAGTAGATTTCTTTTAAAAAATCTATTAAAATGATTTTATAAATTATCACAAGTATGAGTTAAGGTTTTGTCGTTAGATACTAATTAATCACTGATAAATAGAAATGTAAAAGCACTTTAATTTATGCCAAATATATTTCACGGACCCCCAGCAAAAGTTTCGCGGACCCCTGGTTTTATATAAGTATATAATACTTTGATATTATTATAACATTAACCCCGAATCGCTGTGGTAATTATAGTTCGTGGCCACTCTATTTTCATTTGTATAGTTAACTATTTCGAAACACTGATTTTATTATAAAGTTATATAGTAAATATAAGCAAGATATAAAAATAAACAATAATTATAATTAGGTTACCATCTACCCCACTTTACAACTTTTTATCAAATAAAATATACATGTACACTTAGGCCTATTTCACACATATACGGTTTCATTCGGTTCGGTTCGTTTTCGGTTCGTTTTCGGTCGCTGCCGACAAGTGTGAAACGATGATTCAGTTTGTATTCGGTACCTAATAGAAACCGTACAGAACTGAATACTCCCTCCACACGGACAGATTTCATCAGGTTTCAATTCGTGTCCAGGGAACACAAAGCAATGAACGCGTTCACACATACACGGTTTAGTTTCGGTTTTAACCTGATAGCGAGTGTTATTTTTTTTTTAAATTTAGTCGCTGATTTTCTAATAAAATGAGTGGTTTTCTAGATGTTGATGTGGATCGTCTTCATGCTCTTTAGTTTCGGGAAAATAGTGTAGAATGCTCCAAATTCCTGCTGTAATGTGATGAGAGGGTGCTCGCAATGAATTCTAGTATTCCTCCTTCATTTTTTAATTTTTTTATAGAGAAACAACATGGCAACAACTTGCTTTCTCTCCATGATAACTACTGAGTTTACGGAAAAAAATAAAACCTAATATGAACCGTATGAGAACCGTGTATGTGTGAAAGGGTTTGATTCGTTTTCGGCTGAAACCGAAAACAAACCGAACCGAATGGAACCGCGTATGTGTGAAACAAGGCTAACACAAGTAAAGTATGTTTTTACAAAAAAAAAAAATGACATTTTTTCACATGCGTCCGAATTTTTTTTGCGAATGGGTAATAGAGTTATAACCAATCAAAATTATAACAAAACAGTTTTGTATGTTTGTAAGTGCATATAAATTTCGTATACTTTTATTATTATTGGTTTAAATAATATGCACAATATTTTTACAGTAGAGTAAAAAAAAATGTACATAAGAATACTGTACTTTGAGTGACAACTTCAATTTAATGGTCGAGTTAACACATTACGTTAGTTTTTATGAAATAAGTATGATACGCATTGTTAATATAGTTTATAGTTAACCTACAGCATTGACAAAAGAAGTTGCAATCTTGACAAAAATAAAATGCGTTGAGGAAAGTGAAATTTCGATATGGATATTATAACGGTGTGATGTAATAAACATTTATATTATAATGTGAAAGCTTGAGGTTATAAAAAAAGCTTTGATTGATTTATCTTAAAATATATTGAGTATGAACAACATATTTAAATATGTATCTATTTATTATCAAAGAAGAAAACTGATTTAAGACTTTTACTAACTGAAGATCATGCATATTATTGCATGAATATTAAAAATTGCAAATATCAATATATTTATTAATTAATCTCATATAATTTGTTTATTTATGTAAATTAAAATTAAATTAAGGGGGATGGCCACTGTGACGGAAAAAAGAAAAAAAATATCTTTTTGTACATTTTTTTGAAGTATACATATTCATAAATATGTATACAAAAAATTGAGTTTAAATTCCGAAAATTGACGGAATTATAGTCAATTTAGTGAGACGAGGTAGCGCGGCCGGTTATGACATAATAAAAACAGGGGGATGATAATTGTGACGGAAAAAAAATATATTTTTTTCTTAGATTTTTTTTAAGTTTACATATTCATAAATATGTATACAAACAATTTAGTTTAAATTTTAAAAATTGACGGAGTTACAGTTACTTTAGTGAGATGATGTAGCACGGCTGGTTATGACAAAACAAAAACATTAAACACGTTTATCTCGGAATGACATTTTTTGACCTGGTTGACACGATTCCTCAAAGACTAATAACCCGATTTCATTTTTTTAAATAATTTTCATAACTACAGTAGCTATCGTTGCACGTAGCCGATTTTTGAAATTTTGATAATTACTATTTTTAAAACCGCTCTAATAAAAAAAATAGGTTTTAAAAATGAAAAAAAAATTTCAAACGATCGCCATTTTGTGAAAAAAATAAAATAAAATAAAACGGCTACGTGCAACGATAGATACATTCATATAGATATTGATAAAATTTTTATTTATTTTTTTCATATAACCCTTCTCGAAATTTCGAGTCGACCATAGAGAAAAATATTTTTTTTTGGTCGTCACATCGAGGCTCATGACTTTATAAATATTTAATATTTTTCAATATAAATTTATACCTATTATAGTTGAATATATACTTAACAAAATGTCCTTTACCTGATTCAAAAATAGTTAGTTATATCTGTGTAAAAAATTCCCAAACATTGACAATTTTTTTACTCGTCACAGTAGCTATCCCCCTTAAATAATTATGTATGTAAATAGTTAAGCTATTTGATGGCTTTAGTAAAATAGAGATAATGATAAACTTAACAACTGTAACTAATGTTTGCTTTTCTTAAAACTTAATTACTGAACTGAATATTAAATTTACACATAAATAACATATGTAGTTATATGTATAACAAGATAAAAATTAAACACATATTTATAAAATACGATTAATTTAATGATTTAATGAAGCTGTCACAATTTTTAGGGCTATAACTTTCACTCTCTTTTAATGAGTCATAAAAATACCAGATGAATTTCAATTAATTAATAAAGTCAAATATAATTGATCAGATTATCGACTGAGCTATTAATAAAAATCATATCGAAAGATGATTAATTAATAACAAATTAAATAAAAAACATGGTGTATGATTAATGTGATTGCGGCTGAATTATTAAAAGGAACGATAGAAAATTTCACATATCTCAAGATTCTAAAAATATGTGGATGGTTTCTTATTGATTTATTAATAACTAGCGGAATCCCGCGGCTTCGCTCGCGTAAACTTCGAAACTAATTAGAACCCTCCATACGTGATAGGGGATGACATTTTATATTTTTTTTATAATGATTTGTATTCATTACCTATAAAAAAACATAAATATCTCGGATCTTAGTTAAAAATTGTAAAAACTAACCCCCTGTCTACCCTCGCCATTAGGGGTAGAATATCGAATTTTTTTATTGCAGATTATTTTGCCCGACTCCATCATTATAACGTAAGCAACTATGCAGATAAACATATCAAAAACACAGACCCTGTCTACCCCCGCCATTAGGGGTTGAATGTCAAAATGTTTATTTTAATAGATGACTTATTTCCCGAATTTACCTTTATAAGTAAAGCAGGTATGCAGATAAACATATCCAAATCCATCCTCGTCCCCGTCCCATGCTATTAGAGCTTGAATATCGAACTTTTTTTTTAATTATCATTTTTAATATCATGAACAATTATGAAGATAAATACATCAAAATTTACCCCCCCCCCCATTCCCATAGGGGTTGAATTTTCGTAAATACTATTTGTCTTGTAGAGTACCTACTTACGCCATGTTTCATTCGGTGAATACAAAAAAAAATCTTTCACAAATTTTTCCACCCCCTAACACCTAAGGGGTTAAATTTTGGGAAATGCTGAAATAAGTGTTTAATTATTTATATTGTAGAGTATGTTCGATAAGTTTCAATTAAATGCGAACAAAAAAAATATTTTTTTATATAAACTTTGACACCCTGTTTTAACCCCGTAGGCGTTGAATTTCGAAAAATCCTTTCTTAGTGGGTGCTTACATCATAAAAGGAAGGCACCTACGAAATTTCACGTTTCTAGGTCCAGGGGTTTGGGCTGTACGTTGATATATGAGTGAGTGAATGAGTGAGTGGTTAAGGACAAACTCTTTTATAGATATAAATAAGTATAATTAATACAATTAATTTATATATTTTTTTGTTTAACTATACTTTACTGTAAGTTATATGTTTATAGTGTACAGGGTGAGACATATTATGTGGAACAAACTTGAATAGTTGATTGAGAAAAATATTTCAAGCAAAAATTTTATTATGAAAATGTATTCTTTAATTTTTCGTGAAGGAGCTACAGATCTTTAAAGATTTTGTCTAGAGAACTTATTGTAATACAGTAATGAAATTTGATACCCAATTTAGTATTAATACGTGTTTTCGATTTCTATAGTATCAACTAATGATTATTTAGACCAGGGATGTATGGGGCCAGTGGGCTCTTTGATTTTTAACTAGTACTTTTTGTTCATAGTTTTTTTCCTATATTTGGTACTTTTATATAGTTATATGTCACAAAATACACATAAATATACGTTGTTAATTTGTGATAAGATCAACTGTTTACGAGAAATACGATAATAAAAATAGTATTGCTGAATTCGACATAATACGGATGCTTCAAATTACACAAAATAAATTAATATTCTTGTTTCAGTATTAAAAATAAAAATAAAGTTGAAAATGCTTCTTAAAAAATCGCCCTAATACGTCGATATACCCCTTCAAATCGTACAACTTTCGTCTGAAAATTTTTTTGATAACACCTCACTATAAGAATTAATCAGGGAATGACACTTAAAATGGGTTAACTTGTATATAAGATTATAGTGAAAATCATGTATAAAATTTAGATAGCAAAAAAAATTATATGAGTTTCATTAAATGCTCTACTTATGTATATATAGACTTATAAATGCTATAAGTATACTTTTTGGTTTCTGTATTGATTAAGTCATCTCTTATTTTAGTTTTCGTTGAAAGTTTGCATTACGCAGATGATTACAGGTATATTTATATTTTTATTTATTACATTGCAAGATCGAATATATTATAAATATTAAAATTTATGACATATCTATGTTTAAGTTACATTACTTTTAATTAACCATATTAATAAACTGTTAATTTCAAAAATACTAATAATTTATATTAATATTCTATTTCATAAACTAAAATTATTTATTGAAAATAAACACGCGAACTTTCTTCATTTACAAATTTTTATCGTTCAGTATTTATGCTCTTGTTACATCAAATACTAGATGAGGAAACCTCTCTGAATGTAAAAGTATTGAAAATACAAATACAGGAAAAGTTAGTTAAATTTATGTAAATCTTTTAATACATTATTTAAATTCAACGGACTCGGTAGGTATATGACTATAATCCTAAATGACTATGAAGAATGAATACACTATCCACATTATATATCAGGGCAAAAGATCTTACAAGTAGCTGGAAATATGCATAAAGGCAACTTTGATCGCAATAACTAATCAACACCAAATAAGGCGAGGTGGGTGTTTGGATCGGTAACGCAGAGCACGCTACTTATCGACACAGAAAAATACTACGTTAAGTATACACGTTATAACGAAGCTAGGCATTTTTTACAGATGTTAACTTGTTCGATCGAACAATGCAATATTTTCGTTACAGTTTATAAGATGGTACGATAACGAGTTTTTTTTTAAAAAGTATATATAATGTATATGCCTTACGTTTTGTTTTATTTCATGTTTTAGATATTGATATGTTGTAGGTGCATATAATTCTTGTTGCTACTTGTTAGATTATGTAATTAATTAATATAATAAGCAAGTGAATACAATTTATATGATATTATACCAATTTTATTGAATTTTTTTATTATTTGAAGGATAAAGTGTGGATTAATAATAAATTAATAAACATTTATATTAATAAAATTAAGTTTTTTAATATATGTAATTATTTTTTACAAAAAAAAAAATATAATACGAATTACTATGATAGTTTAGGTTAGGTAATAGGCATGACGACTAATTTAAAAAAAAATCTATTCTATGACAATTTTACGTGTCTCCTATTTCCAAAAAAATACTTATTTCTGCAGAAAATAAAGGTTTAATCGAAAAAATTGACTCCAATTTTGAATTTGACGCCAAAACGCTCGCAGGTTACTTGTGACGTCACATTTCTTGTCAACAATCATCAAACATTCAGAGTTAGGCAATAATTTAATTATTTTGTGTGTTAAAAATGAATTCCAAGGTGTATAAGTTCTTAAATAAGGCATGTACCTAAAATCTTGTAAGAAGAATTGATATTTGTCTAAAATTTTATAGCTAAAAGTATTTAATCATACATATTGATTGCTTAATTTGTTAAATCAAGTAATAAATAATAATTTAATTGGTCAATATTAAATGAAAGTCAATAAGTTATTAGAATATGTTAGAAATGTAGCAACCCTATATCAAGCTCAGCACGTACAATACTAATAATTAATTGAGGTACTTCAGGACAACCCATTTCATTCGCAGCCGTTTGAAATCAGAACGCATTTGTCAAACATCAAAAACTGTATCGCAATAAAAAAATATAAAAATACATATCGATGCAGAGGTGGGCTCTAAAAAATGACGAAGCATCATCGATATAATTTATAATATTTCTTCTTCTAAAAATAAATAAAATGACAAATGTATCACCGTGTAAACATAGTGAAAATAATTGAGGGGGTGAGTTTCAAAATGTATTCGTTTCATTCTTCCAAAATCCACCACCATATCGATTTTTTAAATGAAACGAACGAATTAGGGAACTCACGTCCATAATTTCAGTCCTAAATATGACTACGAAAAATATCAACAATTTTCCATAATTATAAAAATAGCAATTGGTGTAAAAATCTTAAACTGAAAAAGATATAATTTTTCAGTATAAAAGTTAAGAGAGTTCAATCACAAAAGGAGATATTTGATATCTAAAACTTGCTAGTACACAGAAAAAAACTGTATTGGACCAAGAAAACCTTGTTTTGTATATAACGAAAACAATATTTTCTTAATATAAGAAACATACCTTAATCCAACTACGTTATTCCTTCGTTCAAGAATACTATAGTTGGTTTAAGAGATTATTGCTTATCTTAAGAAAATATTGTTTTCGTTATATACAAAACAAGGTTTACTTGGTTTGAGAAATCCTTTCTACCAGTGTATACCAAAATGAATCAAAATCAATATTTTATTTATTAATACACTGGCAAATAAAAGTAAAATTATTATATTGGTAATAACGTACAATGATATTTTAAGAATTAGTATAATTATAAAATTACAGTGGCTTTTTTAGGGTTCCGTAGAAAACTAGGAACCCTTATAGTTTCTCCATGTCCGTCCGTCCGTCCTGAAAAATTTTGTCATAATAAGATGAAATTTGGTATACGGCCGTAGATTGATGACCCAAAAACAGAAATGATAAGATTTTTGAAAATAAAAATGTTTTAGACCCCCCTTTCATAAAATGAAAAGTGTTTTCAAAAAAAAAATTTCACCTACACCATTGAGTGGGATGTCGTTAGAAAGGTCTCCTAAAATGCAACAAAAAATGTAACAGAAATTTTTAATTTTAACCCTTCGATCACGATGTATTTTCTCTCCAAAGTCATTAAAAAAGCGCCCCCCCCCCTCTATTTTCTAAACTATCAATTTAAAAAATCTGAAAAAATTCCAGAACGTAGATTTTAATTAGTACTTTCACTGAAAATTATAACGAACATTGTCAAAAATATTTTTGACCCCTCTTTCATAGACTGAAAATTTAACTTACATTTTTTCCCCACTTACCCTCTTTAGTGGGGTGTCATTTAATAGGTCTCGTAAAATGCAATAAAAAACGTCAAATAACTTTTTGATTTTAACCCTTCAGTCGCGATATATTTGCTTTTTAATGTCGCTGTCACAGCGTCCCCCCCCCCTCTATTTTCTTAACTATCGATTCAAAAAATCTGAAAAAAATTCAGAATGTAGCTTTTAATTAGTACTTTCACTGAAAATTATAACGAACATTGTCAAAAATATTTTGGACCCCCTTTTCATAGATTGAAAAGTGAACTCACATTTTTTTCATTTACCCCATTGAGTGGGGTGTCATTTGATAGGTCTCCTAAAATGCAATAATAAAAGTCAAATGGCTTTTTGATTTTAACCCTTCAGTCACGAAAATTTTGAAAAATACTTTTTATAAATCGTAGTGAGAATGACTACGGAACCCTATCATGTGCGTGCCCAACACGCACTTGCCCGTTTTATTTGTTAAAAAGTTTCATTGGTGAGATTATTCTATGCAATAGTTAGCCAGATTATTAAATAACAAAAAAAAATATGAAAATAAATTATTAACAAAAAATTTTTGGGTAGTAAATTTTTTATAATTTTTAATTTGGTTAAATTCGGGAACTTTATAAAAATGTTATTTTTTGATCGTGATGATAATTAACTATATTTCTTCTTAAACCTGTGTTTAGGATGATATAAAATTAAATTTTCTTCAATCATGGAAATGAATCAGTTCGTTCTTAAATATATTAAATTTTGTAATCCGCCTCTGTTTAAAGCTGATATCTAGATGCGGGTACAAATTTCACGTTTGGCAAGATGGATGTGCGTGTATCGGGTTAATCAGCAAATATTATCAACGGCTCCTTGGCTCAGTGTACAACGCATACCGAATTCTGTCCATCGATCAAACGTCGGTCCGGCCAAGCGATCGCTTTAATCATCCGCGTGTCTGCGCGCGCAGTCTGTACTTTCACTGCGCACCGGTAGCCCGGACGGAGCGTGCCGGCCCACGCCCTTCTACACTGTTACAAACAATTGTTGTCTCTCGATGTTAACTGTTTGCTGAGTTTAATTTAATGATAAATAATGCATCCGCCTCGAGATATCAAGAAGTAAAAAATTATATAAAATCTATCTTATTAGCTATGTAGGTAGATGCTATACACTATACACGATAGATTAAAAAATAAACATTAGGTACTAGGGTGTGTCATTTTTGAGCAACTTTTATTGATAGTAAATAAAATAGAATGCAAAAAAAATTGAGATGTAAGTATTATTGTTCTTCTATACGAAAATAATTATTTTTTCTTGAAAATAATTTTTAAGATATAAAAAAAGTCCTCAGTATTAGTTTAATAAAATAAAAGTTATAATTTCATACATTTGTAACTTTAAGTTTGAATATCTTCAGAACGGCTCACTCTGTAAAAAAAATAAATCGGAACTTTTTTGTAGAGCGTTCAATTTGCTACTAAAATAACTTTTCAGATCATTTTTATAATGATTAAATGTCAAGCTACAAAAATAAGAAAAACATTTTTTTTTCATGTTATTTATATGGGAAATGGAAAGTTAGGAACAGGCACCACTTGATGTTAATATTAAGAGCTCAAATTTTTAGAGGCTTCTTTTTTCACCTTCTAGAAAATTTTTAGCCTGTTTTTTAGTAAAAAAAAAGTTGCTCAAAAATGACATACCCTATTAGGTACATTCACAAAATCTATCGCTATTGAAATACAACAGTACTTACAAGGGAACCTTTTCTAGTCGAAAATTCGTATCGAGTTTAAACTTTGTATATGGTTAGAGGAGGTCAAGATAAGCAAGAAAAAAATTATCTTAGCTTCGGTAAAATGGTTTAAGGAGGTGAAACACCCCTATGAAAATGTGTAAAATAATCATACTTTTTCAAATAACTCCGAAACTAATGAAAATTTCAAAAAAATCTACAATACAAAATATGCTCTTTTGAATGGCGTTAGTCAAAATCCGAAAAAAAATAAACCGTACACCCACCTCTCACCCACATTTCATAGGTTTAATTTTTTCGAATTTTGACTATCGCAAGAGCATAAAAAATCATTAAAGTTTTGTATCGTAGATTTTTTTAAAATTTTCATCAGTTTTAGAGTTATTTGAAAAAATTTGATTATTTTGCACATTTTCATAGGAGTGTTTCATCCCCTTAAACCATTTTACCGCAGCTGTGATAATTTTTTTCTTACTTACCTTGACCTCCTCTAACTATATACAAAGTGTAAAATCGATACGAATTTTCGACTTGAAAAGGTTTCGTTGTTAGTGAATGTATATAGGTATATACTTGAAGTAGCAAGTACTTATAGTTATTTTTAATAGTACTTGTTAAGTACATCGAGTAGTATTAAAGTCAAATATTATGAAAACCATTTGATACTTCAAGTTCTTTAAACTATTTTAATGTACATACTTGTTAAAAACAAGTATGTATTGCTATTAAAAAGTACCTTTTCAAGTATTTGTCAGCACTGTATCTCAGCATGATCTTGTATCTGCAAGTATATCGATGAACTTATATTATAATACAGAGGTTCTTTAACTAAGGTTCCCGGACTCCCAGGAGTCCACGAAACTTTTGCTGGGGATCCGTAAAACATGTTTGGCATAAATTGAAAGTGCTTTTACATTTCTATTCACCAGTGATTAATTAGTATCTAATGAGAGAATCTTAACTCGTAGTAATTACTTCTGATGAATTATAAAATCATTTTTATAGATTTTTTTTATGCGATCTACTGTACAGTAGGATTATCTATTATTCTGGTGGGATATTTTTGGTTCTCCTTTTGTTTTTTCTTGTATTTGAGTTAAATTTCTATCAAAAGTTGAAATTTTAACCATGAAATTTAACTGAAAATTTTTGTGTTTCCAATTTGGTTAAAAGTATGTTAATTGTATAGAAAATGACATGTGAAGTTGAAATTTTCAAACCGCAGGTCTGTATCTCAAACCGTTCTCGAGTTATAGCATTTCAAAGTTTTATTTTTTTCAAAATTTTGAAGAAAAATGGTCGTAACTTTTGAACGTGTTGTTGGATTTGATTTTTGTTGACGAATTTGAAATCAGCGTGTCAAAATCTACTTAATGACATGTATAATAATTCAAAATTAGAAAAAAAAAATTTTGGCCAAAAATCGAAAAAATTCAAAGGGGTATACCTTAAAAAAATGTCGATTTTTCATAAAAATTTTTTTGTCGAATTTCAATGTATTTTACATGTCTTTATATAGATTTTAGCATGCTGATTTCAAATCCGTCGACAAAAATCAATTCCGACCACACGTTCAAAAGTTATGGCCAATTTTCTTAAAAATTTTGAAAAAACTAAAACTTTAAAAGGCCATATCTCGAGAACGGTTAAAGATACAGACCTGCGGTTTGAAAATTTCGATTTTTCACAACATTTTCTATATAATAAACGTGCTTTTAACCGAATATAAACCACACAATTTTTGAGTAATATTTCACGCATCAAACTTTAATTTGTCATAAAAATAACAAATTAATTTAAAAAAAATCGAAATAGACTCTTAATTTTATTCCCAATCAATGGAAAATATAACAAATTATGGTTGTTGGGGGCAAGGTCCTGTTTAATTTAAAATCATATGTAAAATTCTTTTTTAATTATATTCAACTAAAAACTAAATTTCGAAAATTTTTATGGTTGCATTGGACTTATTAGAATTCGTCCATCGATATATTATGTTGATATAAATATATATTCTATATAGTCCTGTACTACACAGAAAAAAACTGTATTGGACCATGAAAACCTTGTTTTGTATATAACGAAAACAATATTTTCTTAATATAAGAAACATATTCTTAATCCAACTACGTTATTCCTTCGTTCAAGAATACTATAGTTGGTTTAAGAGATTATTGCTTATCTTATGAAAATATTGTTTTCGTTATATACAAAACAAGGTTTACTTGCTTTGAGAAATCCTTTCTACCAGTGTATATATGTATTAAAAAAATACTATCATATTATTATTTTCAGAGTTCTGATGGGATACATAACATATTGTTTATGCTTCCGCATCGATAGCATATCATTCTTAGATTATGGGATTGTACCTTTTGAACTGATTATAATGTATACGATAAACGTTTCGTTGCTAGTAGCAGTATACGTTTAAATACAAGATATGGCAAGATATGATGACTAAAGTCATACTTATTGTTAGCTGTATTGCAATATATTTAATACGTAAGTTGCGAAAAGTTATTTAAACTGATTTATTTCATGTAACTAGATAATCATTGATTAATATCAAATTGGAAGGAAACTAACTACGTTTAATTAATAATTGCTAGTAAGAAAAGCAAATATGTAATTAAAGTTTCGTTTGAATTACTTCTATAGCTCAGTAACGATTGATTTCTTACTCAAACAGTATATTACAAATAAAATAGTTCAGGCGTAAATATCTTACGAAATTTTATAAATAGTCAACATCAAATAAGATTTTTTTTCAGGGTATTTTAAGTATTATTGTCGTATGCAGTTAAATTAATAGAGTTTAGATAAATAGAGGACTTATAGTATTTTATATTGTAAATAAAATTTATATAATGCCGCGTATTTTAATTAAATTATAAAAAAATCTTATCATATTAAGTATGCCGTAAAACCTCCCTAGTATAGTATATTATCTTTTTTAACTTCTATACATAGTATAAAATCAAGGTATATAATGAAAAGGGAGCCCGGTTAGCTCCTTGACCAATCAGCGATAGCGCGGGAATTGACGTCACGACGAAGAGATATTAAAATGTCATAAATGTATAATTGAATATAAATTACAAAAAAATACTTTATTTATTATTGTTTTCGTATTTTTGATATTTTATCAACACATACCATCAAAGAAGTACAAATTCGACATTGCAAAATCATAAAGAAGCTGTTTCAGACAATTTGGTCTTCTCAGGAAACGTCATATTTACTATTCTTAAGTTGGCAATATGTTCTGTTATTCTGACAGCTTTTAATGATTTTGCAATGTCGAATTTATACTTTTTTGATGGTATGTGTTGATAAAATATCAAAAATACGAAAACAAGAATAAATAAAGTAATTTTTTGTAATTTATATTCAATTAAACATTTATGACATTTGAATATCTCTTCGTGGTGACGTCAATTCCTGCGTCATCGCTGATTGGTAAAGGAGCTAACCAGGCTACCTTGTCTTTATATATCTTGGTATAAAATTAACTCACCGACATTAAACTAGCATCAAATGAAAGGTTAAGTTCGATTTTATAGATTAAGAGTGTATTTAATATATTTGTTTCCTATTAACGAAATAATTTTGTCATTCTGACATAAGAAACTACAATAATCAACTGTCTACATAAATAACTTAATCCATCGGAAGACCTTTATAAACTTTCTGTATTTTTGTTTCATCAAATCATCTTTCTTTTACCACATAACTAATGAATTAAAAATAAATCGTCTATTCTCTGTAACCTATATTCCGTAACCTACAAAAAATAAATTAAGGTACGCAATTGAACGAAAAAATAAAAAACAATAATTGCTGCAGCACAAAGCTGATCTTTATAAAGATACTATTAACAAAATAACACTGTTTGATCTTCAATAAATCTTCGAATAGATTCAGAACTGCGGCAAACTTATTTTGTAACAGTGTACAAAGTATTTAAGTGTGTATTACGAAGTCATGCACATTTGCACGACACGGCTGTGTTACATCAGCGCATAACTATAATTACTGCCCTCCCGGCTTCAAGGCTGCCTCGCCGCATTCATCAACTGGCGGCGGGTCGGGACTTGTCAACCGAAACGAGCTGCAGCAACGTTTGTATACCTCCTAGTCGTTCTGCCGCCCTGATACCGGCATGCGATTTTTTCTTCAAATACGGAAAATTGTGTGAAATAGATAATTTTTATATATTTTTCATAAAATTCTATTTTATTCTAAATAATAATCTACAAAAAACCTTTTATTGGTTTATGGAAATGTCACTTTTATTTTATGCACAGTTTCGTTGCCGTGTCTATCAAAATATTTAATAATAATAATAAAAACTAAAGTCCAGGTTTGTGTCCAGAAACTATGGAATTACATCGAATTTTGTCCAATTTTTGGTTCAATATATTGGTTGTAAATACTTCTAAACAGTAACTAGGGTAGCATAATAGTTGTTACATATATTTTTACCAGAATCGTAGCAAAACTTTTAAGGAAACTTTTGAATCGTGTTTTATATATTTTAATTAATTATTTTAATTTAAATTTCCCTAGTTTAAAATAATTTAAATACTAACTAGGGTAGCATAATACTAATATTTACATGCAGCTGTATGAAAACGTACACAATTGTTAGTATTAGTAAAATTAAATAATTTCATTGAAATAAATGTAATGGTCAGTTTAAATTATATTAATTAAAATCAATTTCCGGGTTTCAAACGCTTAAGAAAAATGATATTACCTATCGATATAAGTATTTCAGTAATATTTATTAAATCTAAGAAATATTGTATTTAGAATATTTCATTGTTTTAATGAGTAAAAAGTAAAAAATGCATTTTATATTATTTCTATATAGGTAATAATAATACATTGTATATAAAATACTAACTTGCAATTAGAATTAAATAGTTACATAATTGATTCTACATGTTATACCTTATAGAAGTTAAGAATCTAATGACATAAATCTTTCAAACGAGTTTTTCTCTTTGCTAACAACCCTTGTAACATGTTCATGAAATAATGTTAGCGTCACTTACACGTCATTGTGAAGTTAAATAAACATATCTACTGTCCTTATTACTCATTTATAATTTCGCATCATATCTCTCTTTCATATAAAGAAAAGATATACCATACAATTTAGATAGTACATATAACAAGTTATTTAAAAGAGCCAAACATGGGTATAAAACTAATTAATTTTTTTATAATAAATAAAACTATTTTTACATCGTTTCATAACCCAGGAAATAAAGGAAAAAAATTAGGAAAAATGTATGAAGTGTCAAATTTAAACAGTGGTTAGAACATGCCAAGATGTATATTTACTGAAAACTCCCTAGCAAAGTTTACCCCGGAACACCCTCAACCAAGGGCCCAAAGTTTTGTATTACGAGGATTTTGTAAACGTACTGTATCTAATAAACGGAATGTTCTATCAACCTCGCCTTTCGCATTTTAAACAGATAATTAAATTTGCTACAACATTCTTCATTATTATTTTAACCAAAAATAATTGTATACCTTTCAAAACGGCGGTTAAACTAAAAAAAATTAATTTAAAAATGCAAAATTTTGAGTTTAACAGCCTTTTAGATAGGTATTCAGTTATTTCTGACCAAAAATGTGTAATAATTAATTGTAGTGCATTTAATTGCCTTTCAAAAAAAATGAATTATGAATGAATCCAAAAATTTGGTACTACTTCGAAATGACAGTCGAAAGTAGGGTATAATTTTTACAGAAATATTAAGAAATCTCAAATCTTTTGTAAAGAATCAGGCTACTTGATTTCTTTTGACTTCATTACTAGCTTGAATATATAAATTATTATATAGTATTTATTATCTATTGTCAGCTGATATTATCTGCATATCTATCACATTTTTTGACTTCACTCTTCCGTTATTTTAATCTTGATTCATCTTGATATTTAAGGTTCTTATATCGCATCGAATATTGTTGATAGTTGACGTTTAGTACAACAGATTGAGATATGATATATATTTAATCGAAAAATAATAATGCATACTAAATATAAAGCCCATTTAAGAATACCATAGACAAATAGTTTCAGATAACGGTAATATGTATTAATTTGAGAATTATCCGATATTATAAAGAATTTGCTTTAGAGCAAAAGTTAAGTTACCGCTATCTGTGGGGTATTCAAATGAAATATGTGACAACCCACTGACAGTTAACATATGCACGTTTGTGGTGACAATAGTATTTACATTATTGTATATTATTACCCTTGCTTTAAAATTCCGAGCAAATTCATGACGAATTGACATCTCGTAGAAGACGTTAAATTTTTCTCTAGAGCAAATTCATTGTAATACTGGATATAAATATCTTATTGGATCCCGAGTAAAAACGTTTAACGGCTAGATCATATCCTCTTTTATAGATCCTTGTCATAGTTGCATCGGGTACCTATATGATATTTTTGAAAAATTTAAAAATCCGCATACATAGGTACGTCGTCAGATGATTGACCTAGAAAAAAATTACGGAGTATGTTTTTTTCAAGAAATTGATAGATTTTGATGTATACAATATGGTGATAACTTTTTCCTCTACTTCGAAGGGGATGCATGACTTTCACGAGGCTTACAAAGCTGTCTAAAATCAGTTATTTGGAAATAGGTATAGGTTATAACAAATATAATATAATATAATATTACAAAATATTATTTAAAAAAAATTGTATACAATTAATAGTTATTGAAATTGAACCCACAAAAAACTATTTAGCGACGTCGAATTAAGAAACCACACCTAAAATGTAGAGTTCCCTTCAGTCACAGTGTTTAATAAGTAAGTATTTCATTGAATTTCGAAATGAAATATTGTTTTGTATCCAATGTCGATATCTCGAAAAATGTTTGAGTTATAAGCACTCAAAGTTTTAGGTAGTTTTTTTTCTAAATAACTGATTTTAGGCAGTTTTGTAAGCTCTTTTTATGCCCCCTCTTCGAAGCCTCCCCTCCCTTCGAGTTATCGTCATTTTCTATGCATCAAAATCTACCTATTTTTGAAAAAAAAAAACGTTATTATAAAAATACGAAATTGTCTGGCGACTAGACGCATATGAGTAAGAATATCATTCTACACAGATGTTTTTTTTTTGATAATCTTATTAGTCAGAAAGTTTGATAATAAGAATCATTAATAATATAACTATTTAATTTTATTTATTAAAGAATTTAAATCAAATACTAAAAAAATTTATAATACGATTAAAAAACAAAACAATAAATATTTATTTTATATTAAATACAATGTGTGCAATATTTTTTTACTGTAATAATTTTTTGATCGCATTCTTCTGTGTGTGTATTGCATAATAAACAGACGTGCTTGTAACCTTTGCAAACAAATAATTTTTCAAAAGCGTGATTTCGATAAGCATCTTTAACAATTAAAAATAAAACAATTTGCATAATTGATGTTTGACCTATAATGTATGTCACTTGCTCCTCCCAATGAGATATGAATAAGTTCACTAAACTGGTTATTTGAAGCACTTATTTTATTATATACTTTAATATTTTTATTGCACTCAACTTAAAGGTCTTTAGTGTATGTACATTGTACACATGTGATATTTTATACGAGTGAATTTTTTTTAATGTTCAATAGGAAGTCATTTTATATTGCAACGATTAATGAAATTATCTTATGTTACTGACTTTGATAAGATTAATTTACTTGTTAATGTTACACAATAAGTTTTATACATACATATTATTATACGGATCAATGAATTATATAGTTTAAAAATCATTAATAATTGTAAAGGTAATAACATTTTATTGAAGATTAATCAATGATAGTCTAGCATTTGTATTATTAAAGAGATGGGTTAAGACAACTATTATTTTCTCTTCATCGTATCAATTATTATTTGAAGAAGAAAAAATATAATAAATATAATATTAATTTTTGTGTTTAATATTATTTTTGGTGCTTTGTATCAAAATTAGACAAATGAAACACCTATGAAAACAGCAATGTGTCTGTTTGTCTGTCCATCACAGCCTACTAGCTCTGGTCTGATTTGGCACAAAAATAATTATAAAAATAATTTTGTATGTTTTTGATGCTTTTCAAAGCGACTATGAGTTAACGAAAAAATTTTTTATTCAATTCCGGATTGGGGTATCCAACGATTTAAGGAATTTAAATATATATGTAAACATTTTCTATTTGATAAAATCTTCGTTTAACAAACTTTAAAAAAAAATCATAATTAAAATATTTTATACAATAAACTATTACAATGTTAGTTTGATATTTTTTGTAAGTAACGTCTTTGTGAACGACACCAGCCTGGAAACTTAACCATAATAAATCATGGAAAACAACGGATATACATTTATTACTATCCATTCTTAACCCTCCGTCTGTACACTGGGTCTTTTAAGGAACAGTCGAAATTTCAAACTTCAATATCTCTCCTACGAATGGTGGCGGGCTTGTGCTACCTCGCCTAAAAAAACTAGATATGAGTAGGGACTAAAGGCTCAAAGGGCACCCGGGTCTGACAATTTTCTTGCAAATGCCAGCAGATGTAAGTTGCGTCCGTTCCCTAAATGGGTCAGTGTACAGACGGCGTTAGTGTTTTCTAAGGTAAATGGATACCGTTTTTTTGCTTTTTTCGTCTTTTCATGGCTAAAATAAATGTTTCATGTAATTCTAGGTTTTTTTGACTATTTTTTTGTCAAAAAAACACTGATTTTGTGCAAAATAATTACCATTTCGTTTATTACGGCATGCCTGAATCCGTAAAATATTTCCCACTTTAAGGTGCTGAAATAATTCAACTTTTTGGAGGCTATGCCAATGACACTATATTCTTTTGAAAGGTCATAGTCTAAGCTTCATAATCATAAAACCTTTTTTTATATCTTTGTTTATTGCAAAGTTACAATTTTTTTAACAAAATCTCGTTTTTCCTCCATTTTTGACTTTACTTAAATTTTTATTACCAATGGTTTTTAACTTTAGGCTTTGACAATTGTTGCGCCATATAGTAGACACTTCAAGAAGTAACCCTGATTTTTTTCAGATTTTTTGAAAGCCTATAAAACTTTGAAAACACGACTGTTCCCTAAAAGACCCAGTGTACAGACCGTGTCTCGAAAAATATAGTGTACAGACGGAGGGTTAAAATTTGGCACGCTAGTACTGAATCATCCCGTGTAAGTTACAATCTAGTAAGTTATAATACGTGAAAACGATTATATTTACAAAAATTCTACTACCGGTGATTTTGTTCCACATAAACTATTGTGATATAACATTTTATGTATTTTGTTGTTAGTAAATTAGTAAAATTTTTGATCTCGTATGGTAGTAACCTTAAAAATATTTCACACGAATAACTTACCAAATATTCCCAGATAGTAATCTCTTAATAAATGTACATAATACATATTATGTATACTTGAATACAAAATACCTAAAATCAAATGAACTAAATAAAGCCAACAAACATTTTCACAGTTTCTCGATACAGAACAGGTTGTACTCGAATCTGCAAACACTTACCTGTTTTAATAGCCCGTCCGCCGGTGTTAAGGATGCCCTTTTGGAATCCGTATAAATGTCATGTGAGGAGTTACCCATCAGACTGAAAATATTACTCGACCGAACAGCATTGTGGTGTTTCATATTAAATTGCTGTTATACAATACACATCGCTGAAATTTAAAGGTTCATATAATTGGAAATGAATAATTGTTGTTTTAGGAAGATGTTGATTCAGACAACATAATTATTTATTAAATGCATGATATTAATAATGATGCACATATGATAGGTACATTGCTGTAAAGAAGAGATTTATATTACAATCATTTTGTTGTCATGTTTCAGAGTTTTGGTGTCAGATTCTCGTGAGAGAATTGAGTTAATTAGACTATCTTTCAAAATATAAAAGTAATTGGTATCATCACCTTCCCCTTGTAAGGAGTTGTAAATATTGTATGACCTTTTATTAGGTAAGGTTTTTAGGGTTCCGAAGAAACCCTATTAATCTCACTTTGTCGTCCGTCCGTCCGTCCTTTTCATTATACATACATATTTGTACAGTTATATCAAAGTAAATTGTTTAAGGGGTTATACCAGTATGAATGCTGGAAATTTGGGTGATTTTCGGAAATTTTTTGGAAGAAAAATGCTCAATGAAATATTTTGGAAAATTGAGAATATATTTAGCTATATAAGAGGTGTTTTCATAATTTTATCTAAGCGACTTCGGAGGCGCTAAAAAAATCTCCTCCACTGTGGCTATGAGTCCGGACGATGAAGTTGAAAAAAGAAAAAATGTCGTTAAACTGGAAGGTATTTCCTGTACGATGATCTAAGATTTTCGAAAAATATCAAAATCTAACAAATTGGCGTATAGTTATGAAAAAAAAGTATGTTTTATTGCCTATTAATTGGTCGTATTTTTAATGCCAAATCGTCAATTTTCATCCAATCAGAAATATCCTAGTTCATCGTAGAGTAAATATATTCAAGAGTACTCAGTTCAAATTTCAAATAAATCGAATAATTGCTCTTTGAGTTACAATGTCAGCAAATTTGAAAAATCTCATTTAAAGATATAACTTTCATATCTGCGAGCGGTCGCTCTTTAGAAGGCTGCTGTTTGGAGAGTATTAGAGATACAGCCTTGAAATTTTCACAGAATATTCTTGAAACTATAAACTTTCCGAAAAAGCAAAAAAATAACCGATTTTTTGAAAATTTCACACTGGTATGGCCCCTTAAAAAGTTTTAATTGACTTATTAATTTAATATATGAAAAGCAATTTCAACTGCCAAAAATAGTTACAATTAATGCATTTTAATACAATAATTAGAAAACTACCTTACTTAAGCATTACTGGACCACCCTGAGATAATGGTTTGACCCCCTTCCCCCCTCAGCCATCCCAAGGTAGTGTATTTTCAGAAGATTCAGGTGTATAATTTTTGGATATTTTGTGTAAATTTGTCGGAAATTTCTTTGCATGCTCTACGAAAATAGTTAGCGATAAGCGAAAAGAGATTTAATTTTATATCTCTGAATGCGCTACACAGAAAAAAACTGTATTGGACCAAGAAAACCTTGTTTTGTATATAACGAAAACAATATTTTCTTAATATAAGAAACCTATCTTAATCCAACTACGCTATTCCTTCGTTCAAGAATACTATAGTTGGTTTAAGAGATTATTGCTTATCTTAAGAAAATATTGTTTTCGTTATATACAAAACAAGGTTTACTTGGTTTGAGATGTCCTTTCTACCAGTGTAGTATATAAATATTTCCCATTTAGAGTATTCTGTCATACTTGTAATAAAAAATATTACTTCATCGAAATTAATATTTTATTGATCACCTGAAACATATACTTATTTATACATATGTTATAGATGTCCGATAACAGTGCATTCGATGCGTGCCTAATTAGGTTGGTTGTGTAACTTGATATTTCGCATCGGCCATCATCCACATCAGTTTTTTTTTTAATTACATGTAGGTGGACAGGATGACGTAGCCATAAGTGACCGGTGCCACTCCCTTGACTTGAGATGTCAACCGGCAGACGCGGGCCGACCTTTTGCACAGATACCATTATAAATCTCCTTGGCTGCTGCAACACATCGTCGCTCCATCTTAAATGTCAAATTGTGTAGCAAAAACTCTTGTTTCTGCACGCTGTTAATCTCTGCTCCAATCTCTGTCCATTTGTTATTATTATTTAATGTTTTGTTTGCAATGATCAGAGATGATTTCATTGTTGTTTTGGGTACAGTTAGTTATATGACATTGTTTAGATTATTTAAAAAATTAAATAGAAATGTAAATTAGTTATTTTTATTTTTTATGTAGTATTTCTGAGATTATATACAACTACATTGGTAGAAAGGATTTCTCAAACCAAGTAAACCTTGCTTTGTATATAACGAAAACAATATTTTCTTAAGATAAGCAATAATTTCTTAAACCAACTATAGTATTCTTGAACGAAAGAATAACGTAGTTGGATTAAGAGTATGTTTCTTATATTAAGAAAATATTGTTTTCGTTATATACAAAACAAGGTTTTCTTGGTCCAATACAGTTTTTTTTCTGTGTACTAACAAGTTTTAGATATCAAATATCTCCTTTTGTGATTGAACTCTCTTAACTTTTATACTGAAAAATTATATCTAATTCAGTTTATGATTTTTACACCAATTGCTATTTTTATAATTATGGAAAATTGTTGATATTTTTCGTAGTCATATTTAGGACTGAAATTATGGACGTGAGTTCCCTAATTCGTTCGTTTCATTTAAAAAGTCGATATGGTGGTGGATTTTGGAAGAATGATAAATACTTCGAAATCCACTGCCATCTCGATTTTTTAATGGAACGAATGAGTTCAGGAACTCACCCCCTCAATTATTTTCACTATGTTTACACGTTATATACAAAACAAGGTTTTCTTGGTCCAATACAGTTTTTTTTTTCTGTGAAGCTGCTACCCACGACTTCGTTTGCGTGGAATTTAGGTTTGTGAAAATACATTAAGTTCGGTTAGGTAAATAATACAGATAGATAACACAGATTTCTTGTAACAGGTCAAATGTTACACACCCATTTTTTTTTAAATCTAATAAATTTTTCGGGATACAAAGTAGCTTACGCCCTTTTACAAGATGTAAGTTATCTACCAGCCAAATTTCATTAAGATCGGTTTAGCGGTTTAGCCGTAAAAAAGTAACAAACACATAGAGGGACATATCTACTTTCGAATTTATATTATTTAAGTATGGATACAAAACTTTTGTTTAAATTTTTTTAGAGTTGGAACAATTTCAGATACATGAGGAGCAATTTTTTGACCTATACAAAACATTGCTATATTGCATACTTATTAATGCAGTTTTACAACAATTAAAGTGAGAAATTTAAATTTTGACTTAAAAATATTGATAATTTTGAAAAACTAAGTAGAAAGTATTTTGGAGCAATTAGAGAGCAATTGTTTGACCATAAGAAATATTACGAAAAACGATTAGTTTTTGAAAAATGTCATTAAAGGATTTTTTGTTTTTTTGTATAGTTAATAACTTTTGTTTAAATTTTTTTAGAGTTGGAGTAATTTCAGATACATAAGGAGCGATTAAGGAGCAATTTTTTGACCTATACAAAACATTGTCATGTTTTGCAACAATTAAAGTGAGAAATTCAAATTTTAATTTTGACTTCAAAATATTGATAATTTTGAAAAACTAAGTAGAGAGCATGCTGGAGCAATTAGGGAGCAATTGATTGACCATAAGAATTATTACAAAAAACGATTCGTTTTTGAAAAATACCATATAACAATTATTTTTTTTGTTTAGCGTGATTGACTTTTATTTTAGACAAATATCAATTCCACTTACAAGATTATTAGGTACATACATTATTTAAGAACTTTGGAATTCATTTTTAACACACAAAATAATTAAATTATTGCCTAACTCTGAATGTTTGATTATTGTTAACAAGGAGTGTGACATCCCAACTCTGAAATGTAACCTGCGAGCGTTTCGGCGTCAAATTCAAAATTAGTTTTAAAAGAGTCAATTTTTGCGATTAAAACTTTATTTTCTGCAGAAATAAGTATTTTTTTGGAAATAGGAGACACGTAAGATCATCATAGATAAGTTTTTTTTTAAATTAATCATCATGTCTATTATATATAGGCACTCAATATGGAAAAAGTGCAAAATTAGTATTTACTAATAAGAACTTATAATTTTTTATCCAATTTAACAAGATTTCTTTACAAAATAAGAAGTAAAAACAGTTTTACATTTCAGTATAAATTGATACAATCATCATTGAAAGTTACAACAACAAATCACGTGTGTTGTTAATTCAATGAACGATTTTGGTTCGGACCAGGGAGATTGTGTTGCGACAAAAAGAGCATCGTACCATTAAAACAGCCGGGCGTCGTAAAGATTATATATCGATATGTCAAACTTGGATTTACGGACAAAGGTGTATGTACTGTATCTTTTTGCGTGTATAGTCGAATTGTGTTAAGGCTGTTCATGCCGATTTTTCCGAAACTAAATTCTACGAGATGTCGCCACCGTAGAAAACAAAAATCATTTGCACAAGTCTAGCCCTGAGGTGAAAATATTACCATAGAAACAAATACAAATTCAAACTGTCAGATAATGGTCAGATATAAGGAATGGGCTATTCTCGAAACTAAACAGAGATGAAGCTACAAAGGATAGAAATAGTTCTTATGTTTTAAGGCTTACATTCAATATTTTCAAATGAAAATTGCAGAATTATTATAAAATTAGAAAGCTTAAACAAATATCTATGTCGTGGTATATTTTTTTCTCCGTATTTTTCAAGAATTTTTGTTATATATTGAGTTTGATCATATCAAGAAATATACACAAAATTTTCAGATTTTTTTAATTAATATATAAAAAAATTAAACTGAAAAATTATGTATGTCATGACATAGAAAAATTAATCTAGTTTATCACAGTATTTTTTCCTAAATGATTTATTAATACTGGTCAAAGCTGCGAACATAGAATACAAAACCGTAATTTATCTATAGTAATTCTTATGGCAATTCAAATAGCATGTTCAGCCTTAAAACATATACTGCATGTGTGTACAGTACTGAAGGGTTGAGGAATTTAATATATTTATTTATTTATGTGTAAATAAATAGTAGACATTAATTACAGTATATGTCGATTTCAATGGCTGCAAAGTTTGTTTTAAAATATCAAATTCTTATGACGTGTTTAGACAAAGAAGACAAAACAGCAACATCCTGATTTTTTTACAGTAAAACAGTAGTGAATTGTTTTAAAAATTACGTGTTGCTGTTTTTTTTAATTTTTTTATATAAACACGGTATTAGACGGTTATTGCACTATCAAAGAAATGTAGTAAAATTTCTTTGATCAAAGAAATATGACAGTGTAATAAGTCATTGTTATTATTATCATAGATAATAACAGTTTTTTATATTTGATCAAATATTTGTCAAAGATCGTTGGCGTATTTATTTGATAGTGTTTGAGGCCCCCTTAATATATTTGTATTTTAATTGATAATATATTATTTTATAATAAATAAGAAAAGAACTGTCTTTTTCATACTTTTCCACAACTAAACCGCTTAACCAATCTTGATGAAATTGTACATAGAGGAAGCTCAGATAACTAACATTCTGAGAAAGGACATATTTTCTTTCTATAATGTGAAAGATGAGGTCGATCAATCTTTCGTTCATTAGATCAGAATGTACAAAATCCTTGTAAACCAAAACTTTGGGCCCTTGTATGCATATTTTTTTTAGGGAGTTTTTAGAAAAAAAAAATTTCGGCATGTTTTAGTAAATGTCAAAAATTTGTGCATCATACATTTTTCTTATATTTTCCTTTATTTCCTGAGCTATTTATTTTATTTATATACTAGATACAAAATGATTCGATTTTCGAAGTATTGATATGAATAGATTAATAATTATTTATGTTTGGATTATATCAAACATTATTCATAATTACTGGAAAACGGATAAACTGTTAGGCTCCTCATGAGGATTTCTTGTGAAGTAAAAACACATTATTTTACTGTGGTTAAGGTGTATATATTTATAGTTTAAGTGATTATTCACTGTGATGTAATTTCCTTTGGGCTTAAATAGCAATTTCACAACGATCATGCACATAGTCCAGTTACACCCCTGATATTAAAAAATTAAAAAGTGGGTTAATCGTTTGCAAAGTAATAAAACAAAATATTGAATATAGTAATTGATTAAGATTATGTTAACGGTCATTTATAAAGTAATCAATAACCTATAATGTAGTAGTGTTTGATACGATATATTTGATGTAATGTACGTGTTCTTACAGAAAATTTATAGCAACTAAATACTTTTATGTTATCAAAACGGTAACTTAAAATGTGCATCATACGTAATAAGTGAAAAGGATTTGATAACAAAAAAATATTATAAAAATAAATAAAACATATAGTACCTACCTACCTACACGGAGAGAATATTCTTTTAAAAATTAACTGAAAATGCTGTGAAGCTGAGGACAGAATCAACGTCTGAAAAAAATTAACAGAAAAATCGGTAGAATTTAAAATAAAGTAAATGAAAAATTACAATGAAATACTGGTAAATTTTAACATAGTACCTATTAAAATTTATTTACTCTGACGAAATAGTATACGCTATTCTTTAATTTAATTTCTTGTATATGAAAATTTCACGTACATTCTCTATAATTTTACTATGTTTCTATATTACATATCTGGCCTATCGCCATCATAGAAACTGCTATACAGTATATTGAATTGTAGTAGACGTTCTTTTAAATTTGCCCATGACGGGTGTTAAAAATTTCTAGGATCAATTCCGTCCTCCCGTTAACATGTTTTTCATGTTAAAAATTAACATTAAATTTTTTCGGTGTACATAATATTTTTAGTTACTAAAAAATCAAAATAATATAATGTGAAATATTTTAAACAAATAAGATAGTATAATATGTTACCGGTGATAAAAATATAAAAAAAAATTATTTTACTTGGTAATACATTCTTAAATATGACCAAAAGCATTATTTTTGGTAGTTTTAGCTTAAATATCTTGAAAATCTGACTCGATAGAGCATTTTGAGATTCATGATCGCCTATTCAGGTCTCTGGTATATAATTTTTTTTGCTAACCAATTTTGTATTAACCCATTAACGCCGAACGTGTTCATATGAACACGTGTCCCCAAAAATTGTCTTTGATCAATTGCTTCTTTGATAAAGATGTTTTTATCTATATTGAATGTTTATCAACACTTAAAACACCGACGTTAATGGGTTAAAATGAAATCTTATTCATTATCACCTAATCGAGAGTTTGGTCTTCATTATCTACACGCTTGATCCATAAGACTCAATGATTAATGAAATTGTTGACAATGTTATTGGTACGTGTTTAGGAAAAAAAAAATTAATTTGAAACAATACTAAAATACATAAGTTATTTTTATGTAAATTATTTAGTCGCTATTAATAACTTCTACTGTATATCAAAATGTCAAACATGGATTTTCCTACATAGGCGTATGATTGTATGATGTTATGCATAGATTTTATTTATATATGTTTTTCTAGAATCAATAAGTCTTCTCTATCGTGTTTTTTTATCTAAGCGTTGACAGATCTTGGACATTAGGTAGGTACCAGAGAATTTGTATAGAACAGTACCGGATTATCGTGTGTTAGAAGGGTTAAATAGATCGTTTTTGAAAGTAATTTGGTAATATATTATGACAGATTTAAAAAATATAACAGTTGTAACAAGGTTAAGAACAAATATTTATTGAGTCATGTTTAATTTTCTGTTTGTATTTTATACGACTTAATTTATGTATCGATATAGAATTTTGAGTTTTAAATTTTTCTTGTTATTAAAAATGATTGTTCAATGTCGACAAAATAATAATTATAATGTAAAATGGTCGCATAAATAAAAGAATGATGAAAAAAGTAATGCGAGTAGGTATATATATGATATTCTCAAAGTAGAGCTCTTAAGTGAACTGAATAAATTAGAAAGCATTATTTAAAAACTATTTTGTTTATCATATTCTGTATTTTGCTATAAATAATATACACCTTCATTATCAATTTATATACAAATCAGCCAAGACATACACGAGTATATGGAATAGGGGTGCCGAAGTACGTACTATGGTAGAAGCCATAGGTGTATTTTTGAGTTAAAAAAATAAGGGTCAAATTATACTAATTGAGATCTACATTTTGATACCTCACATGCCTAGATATGAAAATTAAAAAAAATCTATGAAGTCCTCCCTATTTATCCAAAACATCTTGAAAAGATGACATTCGTACTTTGTCTTTGATAGTATTACTGGAAAAAATGGAGAAACTGTGATTTCAACTAAAAATGTATAGTCGGGAACTATTAGGCTCCTGATGAGGACATTGCGAATTCGAAACAGGTATCGAGTGACATTGTTTTGTCGTGGTTAAGGAGTATATTTTTTTTAGTTTAAGTTGGTAGTAGGTATTACTAAAGTCCTGTTACCTTTTCGGATTTTTTGAGCTAGTAGTTACTGAGTTACAAGGGAGGGGGGAAAGTAAATAACAACTTGAAAGCCCTTCCATGCGTCATTTTAGAATTATTCTACATCGCTTTACATATTTAGAAAAAAATTATAGTTTCTAGCTTATTGATTTTACGAGATATTTTGTTTTGTCTGAAAAGAACACACAAACGGAAGGTAAATTGAGATTAATAGGGTTCCAAAGACTCTTAAAAAGTACAAATATATGCAGACTAAATTATTTTGTAGCTTTTTTAATTCATTTTTAACTAATATTCTATTATCAATCATATTATAGCAGTAGATACTATTAAAAATATAAATAAATATAAATATCATTGCTTGGTGACCTATCCGACTATATTTTTCATTCTAAAATAAATTTAAAAAGTGACGCAAAACTCAACATTTAAAAAAATAAGGATAATAGATAATGCGTTAGAAAAATGTGAAAAGAAGATAATAATTTACTATTGTTAAATTATATTTCATTCTGTAGTGATGTGTCAGTATCAAATATCAAATACCCAACAATAAATTAGAAATAATAAAATTAAACTGAAAAATAAACTTCGCAACAACTTTATAACAAGAAATAAAAAATTAAATGACTACATTATTTACATATAAAAATGATAAATGTGACTGTTAAATATTACTTACATAAATTAAAATTTCAAATAATAATAACGAGTACATAGAATACCTACATTGAAACCCACAAAGATTAAACAGACTTTTAAAGATGTTTTAATTGATTACTGTATTAACTAATATGTCTACACGGGATTGTATTCTAGTTCTGGATCCACCTCTGTTCATATCTACTTTTATAGACAGTTGGAAAGGAAGTGTCATTATACTACGCCCTCGTCAAATAGTTTAACACACGAAATGCAAAGGTCAAACGATATGCAATAAATAAATACTTAGCACATTATAAGGTCAAAGACGAAATGCTGTACTAACTAAAGGATGGTCAGTTTAAGAATGTGAAATATTTTGTGTTAGATAATATTTTTACTTTTTTTTATATATCTACATATGCTTCGTATGTGTTAATAAAGTACTGCACTTACTGGCACCAGTCTTGAATGCGTTAAGTGCAAAGCATGTTATTTTATTTGAGTAGTGAACTACTTTTTTGTAATTCTCATGAACTTACGTTACTAATAAAACAACTACTTCTTTATTAAATCAATTTAATTACCAAAATCTTGAAATATAGTTTATGTATTTAAATTATAACCTTTTGTTTTGTATATAGTTCTCAATCTGAATTATGAACACCCAGTAATGAATACTTGCCGACATGATTTTGTTATTACATTTATTTAGTACAATAAAGACGTTGAGTTTTGTATGTTTAGTAATAATTTATTATTTTATTTATTGCTTTCTCAACAATTAGTAGGGGAGCACCCGACACTAGATGAGAGACAGGTAGTCTCGTATCGGCCTCGTTTGGACACTTGACCGAGATCAAGATAAAAAAAATATTTTCTTGTGTAAATTTTTTTATAAAAATATTTTTTCAATTCATTTTTGGAAATTTAACGAATTCTATACATTTATTATTCATTTAAAGATTAATATTAAACAGTAAATTTTTATTTATGTTGGGTATTATACAGAATTTACTCGAGAGCAAGTTCTAAGCTAACGTTAACTGTGAGGTTACGAGGTATTGTCGCCACTGTTTTAAAATCACTTTTTCTACTTAACGCGTATACTTCAAGGTCATTTTTATACACCATATCATTAATTACAACTGTCAGTGGGTTGTCATTTATATTTAACACCTCGCAGATAGTGTAAGCTTATCCTTTTCTCTCGAACAATTCTTTATAATATCAGACATAGTAAGTACTACTAAAATAAAAATACCTATAAATTTTAAATATTTATGATACTATATCATCACAACTTCTGGTAAAAAATTTTGTGGTATCGAAATTCTAGAAGTGATCAAATTTGCTGAATAACGTGACTAAAACCATATGGTTAAAAATATAATATACTTCATAGAAGGTTTCTTAGTCATTTATTACATTCACTTAAGTAAGCAGAATTAATTTCACACTAAATAACTAGTGTTATATTAAAGTAGTTAAAAGCTATTATTAACTTTATGGACCGTCATATTAGATATAACAGATTTGTATCAAAATATATGCAACAAGGAATTTTATATTATATTATTGTTTAATCATACTATGCATATTTACATAAATATTATAAAATACCTAGCCGCAATCTTTGTATATCAAAATCAAACAAAACTTGGTGATTCAAGATATAAGGCTTCCACAGTGATCTGGTTGGCTTCTAGTTGTAATCCGCTTCAATTTTATTGTGTTAACGCCTAACGTTCGTCACACATTAAGATGTCCACTGTAATATGTGACGAAATGTTGGCCGATAACAGGACCAAATTGATACGGCTTACACCCAGAAGTCCAGATCCATTGTTGATCCAGATTATTAAATATCAAATTAATTAAATATATAATCATCTCTCAATTGCTAATGAAACTAAATTTATTTATATAGAATTGCTATAATGTTAAGGTGACCAATATTATAAAAATAAAAAGGAGGACAAAATTTCAAAATAAGGGTACCCTCCCTAGCATTCATAAAACTACTCAGAAAAAGGTCACTTTATTTTTGGACCTTGAAAATTTTATAAAAAAAAATCTTTGATTTTTTTTAAACTGAATTAATTTTTGCAAATATGTATTTGTATTTAGGTATTGTACAATATACAAAAACAGAATTATAAATATTTTTTATAAATTTTTTAAATTAAATATATTAATACATGATTAATAATCATTATTGACGTAAATTTTACGTACATAGATTAACATATTAGTTTTAAAATATCAAAAAGGAGGACATAAAGGAGGACACTTTTCGAGGGAGGACAGAACCTACAAAAGGAGGACTGTCCTCCCTAAAGGAGGACGGTTGGTCACCTTAATAATGTTGATATCAAATGATTAATAAATTTATTTTCACAAAACTTAGTAAACATTATATTTATTTATTTATGAAAAAATGAATTTTTTTTATAAAAAAACTAATATGATTTTGATTTTTTGCAGGCTAACAATTTAAAGCTGTGGTAGTTTTGATCAGGTATGTAAACTGAAAATCATTTTTTTTTAAATCTTTATAACTCTTATTAAATATTAAATATTTTTTTTGTAATGGACCATTTTCTAATACATTTTTTTCTTATTTACACCGTTTCTAAATAATAAGAAAATTGACAAAACAAAAAAAAAACTGTTTTCTTTCTGTAAATTAATAAATAACTGGAGGTTTCCTTCTTTATAGAAAAAAAATCCTGAATATAAAAAAATACACAGTCAGGTATCATCGAAATCTTGAATTCGGTAAAAATACTTTTCATGGTGTATTTACACGTATTTAAAAATATATAAAATTTGTTGCCATTTTATATAAAAAAATGTATTGTTTTGTCTTTATGGTGTAAATACGTCATTATAGATATCTACATACTACATATATATTTTATTATGGCCATTAAGACAGTAAAAACTACAGGAAAAGATGAAAATGTGCGCCACTGAATGTCCGTAAGACTACAACTCTTTTTCACTTCGATGTGGTGAGTTTTGCAGTTAAAGTTTCGACAAAACCGGTCCATGTTTGCTCCATAATTAAATTATCAACCCAATTCAAATTATTGGTCCGGCATTTTGCAATGACCACTCTGTTAATTAAGATTTACTCGATAAGACTGTATTTATTGGTTCCTCGTCAGCAGGATAAACTATTTAAGTTGTCGCCGCACGCTTTTGGATGAATCCACGCAAATCATTAACAAAAATAGATTATTCATGAGTTAAGAATATAAATTGAACATTTTCATGTAAATATTTATTAGTTTAAGGGTGACCATAGTTTCCTAGAAAAAAATAGAAGATAGGTATCTGAGAGGAGCAAAGGAGAGAGAATATTTTTTTAAATAAAGTTAAGCAATACAAAAAATAGGTATGTGTACTTATGTATACGCGTTAGAAGTTATATTTGGTTGGCATGATTGAAAAACGACTTCTGACACTAGTAGTGACATCTAGCGAACAAATGCAAAATTAAAAACTTTAAAAACTTGTATTACCGACAATCTACAATAGTGAGTATACCCTGTACACAAAAAAAAAACTGTATTGGACCAAGAAAACCTTGTTTTGTATATAACGAAAACAATATTTGCTTAATATAAGAAACATGCTCTTAATTCAACTACGTTATTCCTTCGTTCAAGAATACTATTATAGTTGTTTTAAGAGATTATTGTTTATCTTAAGAAAATATTGTTTTCGTTATATATACGAGTAAAACAAGGTTTGAGAAATCCTTTCTACCAGTGTATAAATCACCCTGTAGGCTATCTTCATTGTAAGGTATAAGCACATTTCATTACATTTCTAAAATTTCGCCCTGAACGCGCATAAATAAATGATTTTTCAAATAAGGCAAAATTATCTCGATATAATTAATATAATTATGTACAAAAATGGCTTTAATTTAAAACCTCAAAAATTTATTTTTATTTATATAGGTCGATTAGAATAAAATATTCCAGAAATTTGATCATTTACATTCAGATAAAAAATACGATAGTGTTTATCAAACCTAATTCTTTTGCAGTGCGGTAAAATACTCATATTTTTAAACGTGGGCTGGCTAGTTTATATAGATAGATATCAGTATTTTTTAACGTAAACTTTGACGAGGTTGTTTGATTGTATAATTTTTTATTTTTGCGTCGAACTTGACTTTACGACCATCATCTCAGCTATAACACCTTCAAGATTCGACACTTCACTTCTGAAGAAGACCACGATATGTTGGTCGAAACGTCAAGTGATGTTAAAGTGCGACGCGGGATAAAACTCAAAAATTGAAAAATTGTACAATCAATATACATATTTGTTAGAAACTTCATTTTGATGTACCTAACTTTATAGATATCGTCACAATAATTATAAAGCCTATCAAATTGGATTTTTATACTTTTTATGTGGACCGGTACTGATCCATCGCCTGATGGGTAATATTGAAAAATAGAAGAGTACCTACATCACGGGGGTCCAACTGTTACCGACTGAGAATGAGGAAATTTTTCTTTATGTAAACGTCGTTTTTAGTAAGGTTCAACAGGTGCTAGATGGCAGCACTAGTATTAAAAAGTCATAGCATTATGATGAGGAGGGCGAGCGGTAAGAGGAACATTTCAGAATTATTGTCGCCATTTGCGATATTTTTGTGCTAAAAACTATTTTAACTGTGTTTCGACAGTATTTTCTGTGGTTTCGACTTTAAATTGAATAAGTATGTCTGATCAGTTTAGTGCTAATAAAAATAAACATTTATGCTAACAATAAGTGTGTATAATTAATCAAGAACAAATTGGAGTAAAATGTCATACATTACGTCGTAATTTGGATATCAGTAAGTAAAACTTTATTTTGAATTTTAATTGATTATGTATATTGAAATAAAAAAAAATACATAAGTTGAAAATAACTGAATTTCATTGAAATAGTTTTATATTTAATTTAATATGATTGTTTCTTATGTATGAAGCATAAAGTTTTAGGGGCACGAAACAAAAAAGTAAAGGAAATAAAACAAATAAGATAGTTTATGGTGCAAATAAATTCCACAAATTAAAATTAATATGATTTTTACCATTATTTTGAATATACCTACATATAATCATAAAAAAAAGTATAAGTACTAATAAAAATTATGAAATACAATTTCATTTTGAAATATATTTTTTTGTATTTACACATTATACTTAAATGTTAATGATGTGTTTTATTTATAATATAAATATATAATCATATATACCTATTCATTGTATGATTACAGTGCCACCCGCTGAATTTGTGAAGATGATGAATGATCTGTTCGACAGTATAAACTGCAGAGAAAAGACTCCAAAGTGGCAGAATGTTCTATCTTGTTTTGTTACAGAAGAATCCGAACATTGAAGGTATGTTAACATAACATAATATATCGAAATAATAGATATTTCTTATAAAAACATTTTAAAACAACAATATTTATGGTTCACTAATTTTAAATTTTATTTTATATGAACAGATTCTGGACACAGATAGAACAGAATCTTCTAAATTGGAGTTTTAACCGGAATGACAGTTCCTATCGATCACTTTCACTCAAAGGATGGTGGGGCAACGATTCAAGCTGTGAAGAACGTTTGGCAAGAGATTAAATCGTCAGGTGTCAGGATAATGAAAACGCCTTAATCAGGACCCATCATCAGAATGATGTACCGGACAACAATAATTCTGAGAAAACTATAATATCTGGACCAGTGTTATTTGTAATGACAGACATTGTATGTGTACATTTTGTACACAATGCTTGTTACCAAGATTAAGCATATTTTATTATCTCATTTGATATTTCGCTTTCAATGTTGATTAAAATCTGAACAATATCCAGTTTTGAGTAAATCTGATTTCCATTAAATCTTTTTGTGGCCTTACGCCCAGTATTATCAGCTTTAACAAAATGCTCCTTTAACTAACTGTCATATTATCAACAGATCGAAGCATAACACATTTAATTAAATAGATTTTAAATTATCTGCAGTATTTCTTTACAACGTATATTATGTCTATCTTTCATTGAGAGCTTAAATATTGATTTAAATCACGTTTGTAATACACCAAATTTACTTTAAAGGAGCATTTAGTGCTAAAGGAGCTTTAAATTGAAGAGTACGTCCAAATTTTGTAAATAAATAACAGAAGAGTAAAAGAAGCTCCAAATAAAATCCTCAAATGATATAATATACCTACGAGCAAAAGATATCAAAATAAAATAAATGTATTTAACAATGCAACTATAGAAATTGTACTCGCAATGTTTTCAGAATTTTTAATGGAACTTCTTTTACTCTGTTATTTATTTATAAAATCTGAGCTCACTGTTGATTTATTTCAATTTTCTGAGAAATTTTACAAATCATGCAATATTTATCTTTTTCTATCATTTATCAAACCTTGTTGCTTCCAGAGAAATACCTTAATTAAATATGATAGATATTGTATTAATTATAGTTAATCTTTTAATTAATTTAACATTTTTTTTTGTTTTTCCAATTTATATAATATATTTATGTTTGCATGCTTTCTAGAAAAAAATGATAATAAATATTTGTAAAAATATTTTGTTTTATTTCAATTATTTTCATTACAGATTTACAGTTTAAATGCAAAATATTGTAATTACAATAAATTATATCATATTTGGTGATATATTTTATTGTAGTTGCAATATTTTGCATCTAAACTGTTGAGTATAATACAAAATATATATTGGAATGAAAAGGGATTTGAATTTCGCGCTACGGAATGGTATAGTTAGTTCAACAGTCGCCAGGCGGCAGCACATATAGCGATCAAAATTTTTTAACGTTGAGTTGAACACCCGTGACCTACATATTTTTAAAATAATGCCGCTTTCATTTTCAGCGCCATCTATCAAAAAGAGCACACACTTATACTGGTTTGGATATATGCTAAAATCAATGGTGCGTTACACAGCCATACCAGAGATGGCACTGTATATATGTAAAAGATCAAAAGTTTTTATTAAAAATAAAATACACGTAAAAAATACGTAGGTACATATATATTAATGAATATACTAATATTTTTATTTATTTATTTTATAATAAAATCAATATATTTTTGACGATTAAAATGTTAATTTGAATAAATGTGTAGGTATCTAATCCATTTAATGGTTAATTTATTATTATTATGTGTAAATTTTCAATATTTAAACAAATTCTTATCAGTTATATAGATCATAATATAATTTGATATTCGTAGGTAGCCATTTATAAAAATATACATTTGATAAAATGTTATCACAATTTTTCTTGTGATAAGTGGTTGGCAAATCACAATAATTGGTTGTGATTCCATTAAACTACTTTTCCCGTTTTGATTGGTTAATATTTTATCTATTGGGCGGATATAGATAATTATGTATTCGACCGCATTAGCGTATTTAGTATTAACAATATTTATCACATTTGATTGTAGGTGTTTTTAAATTCATAGCAATCAAGGTGTTTTGTGGTGGGGGAAGTTTTCATTACAAAAATAACTTTATGTGACATTTAATTTAATTTTTTAAATTATTTTTATTTACTTATTTATTAGATTTATATGTGTGAAATGAATATTTCGTAATCCTTTAAAAAATATAAATAATATTATTAAATAATTTTTGTATAGAAATAAGTTTGGCATACAAATTTTGATGTCAAAATAAGGATAAATTTATTTTATATGATTAAAAAAAATAAAACAATAGATTACATTTATTTTTAATATTTTATTTTCATTTATATTCGTAAACAATTTGTGAACATTTTGTTTGTCTAATTTTAATACCCTAAACATTCAGTTATACATAACTATTTAAAATTTAGTTTTTTGTTTTATAAATTAATAATTACAAACAAGCGAAATACAATTTTTTATATAATATTTACTAAAAAAAAAACTAATCTTATATTACAAAAAATATTACATGATTATAGTACGATAAGAATTAAATAAACAGTAATTTGTACATTTGACAAATATTTTAATTTAATCAATAAAAATAATATAATACAAAATTAAAAATAATATCTTAGTAGTAAATGAATTATATCGATATTTTCTACAGTTTGAAATGAATGTATAAAAATATTTAATAAGTGAAATATTATATAATGAAACATCACGTTGCTACACAAATGAATAGTTTTAAATTTAAATTCAACATAATTTGAGCTTATTTTGTAAGAAAATCAACAAAACTGAATGAGCATTACTTTCGGTAATATTAGACACAGAGAAAAATAAATAAATTTCCTCAAATGTACAATACCATGTTGAATATATGTATGTAATATTAATAATAATGTACGTACCCATGATGCTTTAACAATTATTAGTCAGCATATGTAATGTGCCAGAAAAATATAGTGTTGCAAAGTCACATCAAACGATTTATAGATTTTTTTTAATTATTTTACAATTTGACAAAAAAATCATACGAACTTATAAATAGTTTGATGAGACAAATACTGTTATAAATATTGTGCATTTCGTGATATGAAAAGTGTTTTATTTAATTTCTATTAACAGAACGTTTATAACTAATATAATAATTATTTTACAATTGAAAAACATACACATTATCGTCTGAAACATTTTTTAATGTATGAATTTATTCTAGGAACTGTCATGTGTTGTGATACTGATGAACAAAATTAAACGAAAAATTTGAATATCACTTTTTAATTAAAAAATTCGGCTAAGTACTTATTTCGATCGGCTGTTCGTTGTTATTTAGACGTTCATCTTTTTCTTGTTTTAGCGACGTCGGGTAAGGACTGGTCGAAGAAGCAACTCGACTGCTTGTATTATCGTCATGTGCAGATGAACTTCTTCGAAGTTCCTCATTACATTCTTCAGAATCATCTTCGTCTTTTCCAACGACATCTATTACTTGATTTGAATGTGGTGATGTATTGTATAAATTATTATATTCTCCACCAGGTAGCGCTTTACCCATGAATGATCTTATATCTTCAAAATATGAATCGAGTCGTTCGTTCTCGTTTGAACTTCCCGGAGAATCGGCTACCTCACCAACAACGCTACCATCATCTGAGTCGTGTTTCTTTAAGTGTCTGTCCAAGTTGGTCTGCTGGCCAAAGCAGCGCTCGCAGAGAGGACACTTGAAAGGCTTTTCCTTGTTATGAATATTACGCACGTGCCTTTGCAAGTTAGATGAGATGCTGAATGACCTTTCGCAGTATTTGCACTTATACGGCTGCTCGCCAGTGTGAGTTCGCAGATGACGAGTCAAGTTTGCTGAGCGTGGGAACACCTTGCCGCAGAACTTGCATGCGTACCTATCCTTCAGTTTGCTACCACTCGACTGATGGTGATGGTGATGGTGATGTGAAGGAACTGCATGATGCATTCCTAAATCTTGAAACGGTTTAACATTACCGAATCCTGGCGGAAGTGATGCTCCAGGGCCTCCGCTCCGTAGGAGTTCATAGTTGCGTTGTTGTGCTAGGCCTAAAAAAGAAAAGCCTCTCGCTGGACCATATGGACCTTGTGGTGGAGGAAGTAAGCGTTCTGATTGAGAGGGAGGTGGTAGTCCGGGAAAGCCTTGAAAATGTGGAGGTCTGTACATCGCTTCAAGAAGTCTTGGGTGTATTGGGGTAGGATATGCCATGGGAGGTGTTGATGTTATTGATATTTTATCAATTATTGTTTGAGGTGGTGGCGTATCGTCGCGTTTAATTACCTCAATATCTGTTCTTCCATTGTCTGATTTTATATCTTCGTCCTCTGTCTCGGTATCCTCCCGAATTTGTTGATACGGCGATGGCGTTTTCATTTTCTTCGAATTTTTTAACGTACTATTACATTCTACTTCATGAGATCGTTTTCTGGATACACTTAAATCTAAAGGTAACTCTCCTTCATTTTCCTTAGTAGCAGAATTCGATTCTCCAGATTTTTTATCTGACGACGATTTTTTATTGTTGTTAGAACTAACACGACTGGATGAATTTCCGTTCTTCGATAAATCCTTAGGAAACGTTTCATCTTCAACCTCAGTATTGTTTGAAGGAGTTTTATTTGATTCATTGAGCTCTTCTCTTGGGTTATTGAAGATAGTAGTATTTGAAACAGAACTAACTGGAGGACGCGCTGGCGATGGACGTAGATGAGAAGATGCCTCCTCAGCAGTCGGTGGTGAAACTTTAGCTACGAGATTTGAATTTCTGGGTGGTGTATATCTATCTGCATTTGCAATTGTCTTTGGTGTTTCTGGAGATGTTCTTAATGGCATATCTTGTTGATTACGTAAATGTGGTGGTGATGGCAGTAGCAATTTATTAGATATGTCTTCTTGTTGCTGTCCCAATTTCGACAGTTGATTACCAAACAACAGAGCATTGTTGAATATATTAGGTGGTGGGCCTGACGGATGAAACAGTGGATATGGGTTGAAGTTAGGTGGCATAAACGGTAATGTAGCTGTGGGTCGGTGCATTAAGAATTGATGATATGGATTGTTGTTAGCCATTGGCATATGATTGCTCAGTGGTAGCGTGGGTGTCACTGGATGATTCATTGGGCCTGCAGATGGATTTGTTGAATCACAGAAACGCTTATGTTTGGAAAGTGATGTAACCGTTGAAAATGACTGGCCGCACTTCACACACTTGATTTGCATGCGACAATCGGCATGCATTCGCTTGTGACGGCACAGATTTGAGAATTGCGTGTAGGCCTGAAACAATACAAGAATAAAAAATGTCAAAATTGCAATTAATAAGCAAATAATGTTTACGTTTTAACATAGGTGGATATTAACTCGTTAATCCGTTAATCGTTAATTAACGAAGTTAATAAAATGGTTAACGGATTAACTTTTAAATTAACTCAATGACGTTTTTGTTAATTTCCGTTAACTTTTAGTCCGTTACATTGGTTTTTTGATGAAAAGTACATAAGAAAGTTGTCTAAATAGCAAAAAAAGATCTTCAAACATTTTGGATGGTTAACTTTTTAACGATTAACTTTAACTTTCGTTAAATTTTCGAATTTTCGGTTAACTTTAACTTCCGTTACATTTTCGGAATTTTAACGCGTTTTCGATTAACTGTGCCCACCTATGCGTTTTAATTTACAAGTGGAAAAAAAGTATTCGAAATGTTTTTCAATATGCTAACAAAAATGTGTAATTTAGTGTTTATGCATATGTTTTTGGTTTAAATAAATTAGAGACAGTAATTTTGTTTGAAACTGAGCAAAGACGCATGCGAATAATTATAACACGATATGTAAAATAATTTTGTTTATTCTTTTACTGATTATTATAGATATCTACCTTAAAGCACACTTCACACTGGAACGGTTTGACGGATGAGTGTATATGAGTATGTTGCTTAAGACCTGACGAGGTGGCAAATGTTTTTCCGCATTCGGGACATGCGTGTGAACGAGCACCAACGTGATGAGTACGAATATGCCTTTGGAGATTACTTGGATCCGTGAAAACCTAAAAAAATAAAATGATTTGTTAAGATATTGAAAATTATGCTTATTTTAATCAGTAGTGATAATAAACTTACAGTTACCTTTGTGCAATTTTCACATGGATATTTTCGTAAGTCTCCGTGGGCTTGAGCGCGATGTCGAACTAGACAGGGCCGGTGTGAGTACGATTTAGGACAAAGTTCACAACGATGCTGGTCAGCTGGATATCGATGTGAATTGATTAGATGATCATCGAATCTGTAAAAAAAAAATAACAAAATAAATTTCGATATTTTTTATTTTCTCTTATACCTATGTAATTTTGGCATAATTCTGCCCTGCTAAGCACAAATGTGGTAACTGACAATTCTGTTAAATATAATGTTCATATCTAAGTCTTTCTGAATCTTCTGCATTTTAGGTTTGAAATATTAGACCATACAGTCGTATCAGCAGTTACTAAGGGATTTTTTTTATATCTTTACTATAGATACTATTTTTGCCTTAGGAAATTAGAGATACCATAAATGCCTTTATATTTTAAGCAAGCTGAATCGCAACAATAAAAATGTTATTTAGTAATCCAAATAAAAAAGTATCAACAAAAATAAGTTAAATCAAATTAAAGAATAGTTACAGTAAAATAGCTTAAAAAACTGGACTTTCAAATTTGTAAAATGTTAACTTTACTTTTTTATATTAATAGGAAAAATTCATTTTATCTCATTTATAGTAAACCGAGGAAATATATTTTAGAACGAAACTTTATTTATTGATTTTAGGAAGTATTAAATGCAAAGTGACAATTTATAATACTAATTGAATTTTCGTTTCTTTCATATAAATAAATGCAGATACTACATTTGTGCTTAATACACTGGTAGAAAGGATTTCTCAAACCAAGTAAACCTTGTTTTGTATATAACGAAAACAATATTTTCTAAAAATAAGCAATAATATCTTAAACCAACTATAGTATTCTTGAACGAAGGAATAACGTAGTTGGATTAAGAGTATGTTTCTTATATTAAGAATATATTGTTTTCGTTATATACAAAACAAGGGGTTCTTGGTCCAATACAGTTTTTTTTTCTGTGTAGGGCAGAATTAATATATTAATTAAGAAACAATATTGAGTGTAAAGGTGAGAAAAACGACTTTTTTTAAATATGTGATAATATTAATATAAAATCACACTATATGCCATAAAAAGGTCAATGCAAAAAAAATTAGCCACGTGCCAATGAAGTTTATTATCACATACATATATTTTTGTGAATATTAGATTAACTAAACAGTTTATACTTTTTATTTTTGATAGCGATGATAGTAAATAAAACTACTATTGGAATAACGTAGGTAAAATTAAAAAAATATTATTGCATATATGAATATATATTTTAATTTCTTTTTAAAAAATGAGGAAGCACATAATTTTTTTAAACACATGTTCTTATCTTTGAGTACGTTTATAGATTGTATTTTTATATTTGTTTTTTAACTAATTATATTGAATACAAAGATAAAAAGTGATCTTAAACATGTCTAAGTATAAAAATAATAACTTTTAATAGTGATAGGTCTCTATAAATTAATTGAAATAATGTCGTTATTTATACAATAAAATAAATAGTATACATATCTAATAAATTCATACTAAATAAATACTTTTAATATGGGCTGATAAAGTTTAAATTCAGAAAAAGATCAACAAACTATATATTATAAGAAAGAAGCATCTGATCAAATATTTATCTGTCAATTTATACTATACACTGGTAGAAAGGATTTCTCAAACCAAGTAAACCTTGTTTTGTATATAACAAAAACTATATTTTCTTAAGATAAGCAAAAATCTCTTAAACCAACTATAGTATTCTTGAACGAAGGAATATCGTAGTTGGATTAAGAGTATGTTTCTTATATTAAGAAAATATTGTTTTCGTTATATACAAAACAAGGTTTTCTTGGTCCAATACAGTTTTTTTTTCTGTGTATATAGGTACATAATATAAACGTACTTGAAGAATTTAATTAAAATGATTTACAATGAAACTAAAAATAGACAAATTTTTAAATACATAAATTACAAACCATGTATTAATTACACATTTTAATTTAAAATATTTGTTTTATGTAATTAAAAAATAAACCACCAACTGAATCTATTTTTACTCATCTTATAGATAAGAAATTATAGCACTCATTAAGTATGAATGTACCTAACAATATATGAACTATAATAAATAAATAAAACAAAGAATAATGCACGTGGTGAATGAAGATGTTCGATATTATATAAATAAATCGATAGGAAATACCTTGCAAGAACTACCATGGTGTGAATGTGGTAAATTGTTCTTTGTAACTAAAATTGGTTATTAATATGAATATTTATCATTGATTAAGCATCGGTTATCAATGGCCTACACATGTTTGCACGTTTTCAAAATGTATTCGTGTATATGTTGTGATAATTTGACATGCTCAAGGCCAGATAACATATAATACACACATAATGATAAATATAATGTATCATCCCTTCCAGATTGATAAAAATGTATTCCTCGTTTATTCTGAGAATTAGTTATATAAATGTATGATGAAAAAGAACTCTTTATCTGATAATTTTGTTTGACTCGATATTTCTAAGAACTATAAAGTGCTTTTGTAGATTTAAGCGTGTGTATCGTGAAATGTTAAATATAGAAAATATGAACTGTTATCTTTAAGGTCAATTTTTAAAAAAATATTTGATATTTTTTCGTTAATATAAATATAACAGAACGAATTTAAATGTACAAATGTTAATTATAACGATAAAGAAGAATTATTTTGTCTGTGCGAATACATACAAAATGTGTGATGAAAAGTGAATTTTTTTCAAATCGACCAGCTTATAAAGTTAGGGCTTATAACTCGAAAACTAAAAGAGATATAAAAAAATCTAAACACACCAATCAATTCTACATAAAAAAGTGCCTTAAGAAACCACAAACAAAAAGTACTTATCAATTTGGGCAAAAAAGTCATAGCCATTTAAAGAAATTCCGGATTTTCAGTTTTTTGGGTATACCGCCTAAACCACATAGTATTACGAATATTTTTTGGTGTAGTAATATTTCACTCCTTTCTTACAAATAATTAATCTCATTTAACCAAACCTGTATCTCTTATAGATACTGAGATCCCTGTGCTGGAAAAGTTATTTGGGACACCCGGTATACATAAAAAACATTTACTTATAAAAAAACGTACTAACTGCCATATTATCAACAGATCCAAGCATTATACATTTAATTAATGAGATTTTAAATTTTCTGCAGTATTTTTTATAACGCATATTAGGCGGCTATTACACTATCAAATAAATATGTCAAAGATATTTGACAAAGATTTGATCATATATTAAATTACAAGTAATTTCGTAGCCGAAACCTCCACGAACACTTTTCAGTCGCCATTTTGATTTATCCGTCAAAAAACATTGATCAAATATAAAAAACTGCCATTATCTATGATAAAAGAAATATTATGAAAGTAAATATTACGTCAATATTTTTTTTATCACATTTCTTTGATATTGAAATAGCCCGCCTTACGTACATTTTTATTGAGAGCTTAAATACACTTTTAGTTTAAAGAGGCATTATCGCTAAAGGAGCCCTAAATTGGTAAATAATACCGAGCTATTAATAGTCTTTTAAAAAAATATATATTAAAACTAGCTGCTGACCCGGCCACGCGTTGCTGTGGTTAACCTATACTTTAGCAACATGTGGTGAAATTGTAGGTTATATGAAACGTTTGGAAGTTTGACATAGCGCCATCTATTGACTATTTACTCAATCCAGTCAACAGATGTCACCATCTGTTAGAATCGTTTGGAGCTAACAGATAAAGACAAATAATTTGCAATAAAATAATATTGCGATAAAAAATTGAGATATAAGCTATCCTATCTTTCAAGTTGGATCAAACTGCACACGGTGTACAAATTTGATTAAAATCAGTTAAGTAGTTTAGGAGTCCATCGCGGAGGAACAACGTGACACGTAATTTATATATATTAAGATGAGTAATATGAATAATGTATAGTATTATACATTTGATAGTTAACAAGCACTTTCAAATGGGGTATCGAACCTATCTGCCAGTTCACTTGAAGTTTCATGAAGTGTTTTGATAAGTTTCACATACAGGTTGTAAGTAAACACCAACGGTATTATGAAAATTATTTTAAGAAAAATATTTTTTTATAATACCGAATGTATATTGGTCGTTCAAAAAAGAGGGCGTGGTCATTTTTTATTGAGGTGCATCTCAAATAAAAGAAATTTAATTAGAAACAAGAAATGATAATTACATATCAAAATATATAAATACTATTTTTCTAAATCATATTCTTTGGTTGTTAAAAACTTCATTACAAGTTTACAACTAACAATAATATAGAACACTTTGACATTACAACAACAATAATTACATGTGTGTCACATCCATATATATTCAAGGGGTTAGGGGTGAAGAATACGAGTACAGCGTATTACTTGCGGGGTGCGGGGTAAGGCGGAAAGCTCGCGTGTCAAAGGGTCATTGGGGGTACTTCGAAAGCATAGCTGTGTCGTGTAGACTCGTCCCTGTCTTCACAGAAACTTGTCACGTGTCCAGGGCCGCGGGCTGAATCTTTTATTGTATGGAGAGTGATAAATTAAGTATTGAGAATGATGAATTAGTACATATATGTATGTCACTAAATATTCTTGCAACCAAGTATGAATTGAAATTGAATCATCAAATAGAGCAGCGATTCTCAACCCGTGGTACGCGTACCCCTAGGGGTACGCGTTTCATGACTTGGGGGTACGCGAAAAAAAAATGAGTAATGGCCGATGTTAAAAATATAACTATTTTCCTCTCGTCTCGATTCAGTTTCCCGCTGTTACGTAACTTTTCACATTAAATTACAGAATAATAAATATACAGAAGCGACACTCAACAATTGGATTTCAAATCCTTTCAATGTAGAATACTTTCGAGTAGCTAAATTATCTATCAAAGAAAAGGAGAACTTAATTGATCTTTCAAATGACTCTACTTTGAAAGTCGAATTTAAAGAAAAATGTCTTATTAACTTTTGGTCACATATCAGCACCGAATATGAACAGCTTTCTGCTAAAGCGCTAAACGTTTTGTTACCATTTATTGTTACAGTGCTGGTGGAAAGAGCATTTTCTTCGTATCTCTTTATTAAAAACAAATACCGTAATAAGCTGAATGCAGCTCCAGATTTACGATTATACCTTGCATCAATCGAACCTGATTTCAAAAAACTATGTGCCTCAAAGCAAGCACAAGGATCTCACTGAATATAATAAGTTAAGTTAAAATTAATGTAAAATTGAGAATATTTAACTTATATTTATAATAGTTTATATTTATTGTGTTTTTTTATTAAAAAATTATGTATGTATAAAAATCTTTTAGTTTTCATTAATAAACATTTTGGGCACACTCCTGGACACGTTATTGTTATTTCTTTAGTGAACAAGTTTAAAATAATAACAAGTAGGTACGAGTATTTAAATTATAAACATTTTTTTAATATAAGGGGTACAATTTAGGATAATGAACTGCCAAGGGATACGCAAGCTAAAAAAGGTTGAGAACCGCTGAAATAGAGAATACATATTTATAATCAACTTGTATCTTTTTTTTAAATGTTAAAAGTATAAAATTAAGATACATATACACAAAAAAAACTGTATTGGACCAAGAAAATCTTGTTTTGTATATAACGAAAACAATATTTTCTTAATATAAGAAAAGTACTCTTAATTCAACTACATTATTTCTTCGTCCAAGAATACTATAGTTGTTTTAAGAATATATTTCTTATCTTAAGAAAATATTTTTTTCGTTATATACAAAACAAGGTTTATTTGGCTCAAGTAAACCTTTCTACCTGTGTAGTTCGTTAAGAATAAATATATTGGTGTAATAATCCAGAAATCATACGTATTGTTATTTTGTGTACCATAATGCTATCAATTGGTTTCAATGTCTTTTAGATGATATTGGATAAAAAAAGCATGTCCAAGAAGATACATGTTAATAAGTAGGAAAATTTGACAAATGACTAACGATTAGTTTTAAGGTTATCCGATCATTAGAGCAATGTATGGATAAAAATTTTAATATATTTTTCATATATTTTTCTAATTTTTATTTAAAATATTGGACAAATGGTTTTTGAGTAATTGGATATTAATAATAGAGTTTTTAACACACGGTAAATGACAGAACTCACCAAAAGTGCTATTTTTATTGAAATTCTATACAATTGGTTATATAGAGACGTTTTAAAAACTAATTATTCGAAACTTCAACCCTTTTAAAATACTATAATAATTATATTAACGTGTAAATTCAAAATAATGAAAAACTAGCTCTGCCATTACAGCAAATTAGTACATGTTACTATTATATATCGTATTTCAGTTTTCAAATTAAATTAAACTTTTTTTACTTTAAAAATTAAAATATTCTATTAAATGTAGGTACATGTGTTCTGAATATAAATTAAAAAAAACAAAATTTTTCTAAATCAAATCTTTTTTTAAAGTGTGCAAGGCGTATAACCTTAAAATAACTTACTGGTCAACATCAGTAAAGACTCGATCACAAACATGGCATCTTGAGTCAGCCTCTTCATCTTCTGCATCTTCTCTTTCGTCATCTACTGTCCCTGAATGTTGAGATCCTGTAAAAAAAATTAAACATTATTTAATATTTAAAAATGATTTGTTTCATTCAATTTTTATTTTACAATTAATATTCATAGATAATTCAAAATGTTTGCATGTTATAATTTTATATCATCAGATAAGATAAGATTTAAAAAAAAAATACATATAATTTGTATATACATTTTACTAATATTTCTCGTATAGTTAATATAATAACATTGCATATAAAATTCAATTTAAATTAAATGCCGTCGAATGCCAAATATTATGCCTGATAGATAAAAATGCTCATTTAACATTCTAAATTTAATATTATAATTATTCATTTAAGTTATAAAGTAATTAAATATATAGATAAACAAAAGTATTAGTTTTAAACTTTATTTAATTGTGCTAGAATCATAATGTTTTAAAAATAAAAAATAAAATTAATTACAACAGTATTTATTTTTCAATATGTATAAATGTCATATAGAAAATGTGTGATGAATAATTTAATAAACAGGAAAATGTTGTGTCGTATTGACGATTCTATGCACTGATAGGGTACCTGTGTCAAATAGTTTTATAGTTTAATTGTTGATTGCTTTGAGATATAACTATTATCTATACAAATAATATATAAAAAAAGATGAAGTCTTGGGTGACTGACTCATCACCGCCCAGCTCAAAACTCTGTATCTAGGAACGTAAAATTTTAAGAAATGTCTTGCTTTTGTCGTCTTTATACCCACAAAGATGAGATTTTCAAAAATTCGACCTCTAAGAGGAGAGGGGACGTATTAAACTTCTATTTTATTATAATACGTTTATGCTATTAAAATATAGTAATAATAAAATAAGTAAAAGCTTGTAAAAAAAATAAAAAAATATACAGTGAAAAATTATTCTAGTATATCGTAATTAGTTCAATAGCTTATTATTCATTGAACAATTTGTTGTCTCGGTATTTCAAATATATGTTAGTTGTCATATATCATATAATATTTAATCAATTCTATAGCATTTTTTAATTATTGCACATTATTTACAAAGGAACCTTTAAAAAAAATCTATAATACACAATTTTCATGATTTTTAAAAATTTTCATTAGTTTCAGAGTTATTTGAAAAATATGATTATTTTGCACATTTTCATAGGGGTGTTTCACCCCCATAAACCGTTTTACCGCAGCTAAGATAATTTTTTTCTTACTTATCTTGACCTCCTCTAACTACATACATACATACAAAGTTTAAACTCGATACGAATTTTCGACTTGAAAAGGTTCCCTTGTTAGTTAAACGAAATATTTTAACTTAAGAAAAATTTTACATAACAATATTTATGATTTTTTACGTAATTTCTGTATTTTGGGATATTTCTCGATATCATAACTCTAACAAAATCGAAGATGTACTTTATTATTTCAGAAAGTTATCACACAAATAATTAATTAAAAGCTTTTAGGGTTTTAATATTTTTAACTCATTCATGTATAAGCATATTTACCCTATACCAGTATTCAAACAATTATGAAGATATTACTGTTAAGTAAACAATTATCAATAGGTATAACCATTATATTTCTATGTAGAAAATTAAATATAACTTGCAGTAGGTATATAATTTATTCATAGGTAATTGAGTACTTCCATTGCACTTTACACATTATTATTCGTAATTAGTATTCATACCGTTTAAGATGTGTCAAATTTTGTTATTATCTTTATAATAAATAACAATAGGACTAGTGGGTGGTTATAATAATTAGGTTAATGTATTATAACTAGTTTTAACACTTTATTATGCAGAAAATGTTAATTATTGTATTACCTATATGTCTATAAAGATGTTAGTTTTAAATGTTTATGATTTAAAATCAATTAAACATTAACAAATTTGTAGCATTTATTATTATTATTTTTTAATTATTCAAAAATATGGAAATAACGAACATTGGACATTGTTATGCATTGATGTAGCAATAATCAACAAAAATTAACATTTTTGAGTTTTGAATGAAGTTTCATTCAAAATATTGTTCACAAAAAAAAAACATAAAATAGCTCATGGCAATATAATTTTTATTCTTCTTCTTTTTCTAATTATTTTAGAATTTAATAAGCTAATATTACTATGTATTTTACCAGCTTCTAAAATATTAACATACCCTTTCAAACGGGTATAAACATTACGAGTTTGACAAGGCGCCACTACCGGAGGGTTACTCACAAATACGCGGGTTTTAATTATTTGCTGATTTATTTTTATAGAATTTAAAAGAAATCATTTTTACTAACAAAAAATTACTATTTTAACCAGCTCTAAAAATTTAAAAAAAAAAACGGGTATAAACATTGACATATCTGACACTGTGTGATAAGGCGCCACCACTGTAGGGTTAAAAACAAACGGCTGATGAATTTCATATAGAAGTTAATATTGTAAATAAGATATAAAATTTAAATGCAATGAACTTATGCGTTTGCGTGTTCTGAACTCAATTCTCTTCACCTTTCTTTTACACCCACGCTTTCTCCCACCCCCACACCTCGAGTGTATATAAACTGGTAGCATCATACTTGACAAATCCTACAACTATCATAATAACATAACATATATATAATGATACGTTTGTGATTCATGTGTATGCCCCACATTGGAAAATCTATACCTACGACATTAAAACATGTTTTCTTTCACTACGCGAAAGCATCATTTGTCATAAATTGTTTTGAAAAAGTACATAATATATACTTATCGATATTAATTATTGTGTTTATAGTAAAAAAATATGTATAGGTATATCACCTACACTACCATCTGAAAATTTTGGAAGCAGGTATATTTTTATGTGTATCAAAACTTTATTATCAGTGCGTTCGAAATGATCGTTTTAAAGGTTCCTCAAAATAAAAATAAAATCACTTTGTTGTCCGTCTGTCTGTCCGTCCATCAAGACTCTTTTTTCTTAGGAACGGCTAAAGGTGGGTATTAAGTCCTGTAAAAATTTACGTTTCTAATTCAAAACAATAAAAATATGTACCTATACGTATTTTGATATCAACTACTATTGATCATCAAAACCTATAACAGTGGTTCCCAACCTTTAAGTTGGTTCGAGTTAATTTAGAATTTAAAAAATTTAGGCGAGCCACATACAAATTTTGATTTTATAAGAGTTCAATTTTGAACGTATATAATACATAAACAATAAAAATTTGTAATGAAAAACGAAAATATCATGGTTTGTGGTTTACTAAATTCACCGAATTTTTTTTTTACAAATAAACATCCAAATTAATACCCATACTTAATGTTTTTTTCTATTTTCTATTCTAGAAATTCTATTTAAACATAAAACAAATATTCATGCCCAAGTTGATAAAATAAGCCACATCAAAAGTACTGGTTGGGTACCGCTAACCTATAAGGTTACCTAAAATCTTGAAACTTATTATTTGATATTAATTTCAACTTAACACCTCTAGCCGTTCCTGAAGAAATGGTCAAGACGGACGGACATACAGATAGACGGCCAATAAAGTGATTCTATAAGGATTCAGTTTTTTTTTCAATTTGAGCTACTCAAAACGGTCTCTTCAAACGCACTGACAATAATGTTTTGATACACATAATAATAATATACCTGCTTCCAAACTTTTGTTTTTTGTTATTTCAAACTGAAATCTGCAAGCTGGTATTTTGTTACAAATAAAAGTCAAAATATCGTCCTAAAATATTTTTCAATAATTTTTTAGTGATTATTCGAATATGAATTTTTAAATTATACATCCAGAATTCACTTCCCTTCAGAGATATGAAATTTTAAGACTCAAAGAGTAATTTTCTCTACTTCGAAAATAAAGCAAACCGAAAAGAATCAAGTGTAATATTATTATAACTTGTTGATTATCTGGTTGGTATGAGTTATTTTGGCCTCTAATATTTAAATACATGTTTCAAACGTCGCTATAGGTTCTATGTTAAATAAGAAAACCCCATAAATAAGGACATCATATTCCTTGCAACTATACATGACAATATACAATACAAACATGTATACATACAATAATATTCATAGTATTTTAACTACAACATTTTAAATAATTCATATGATGTGCTCACGCTATAATTAATAATTAACAAACAAATAATGCATCACATCGTTCGCATTGTCTATTATTGACAATAACTCTGTCTATATACATTAATGATGTGCATTACATTGAAATGCATATTCACTTATGCACTTCTATATTGTTAGTAACATAAACAAAAGTGCAAAGCTTTTGTTCATTTTTATATTTTCTATGAATACACAACATAAGATTTGGATTTGAATTGCTAAATGAATCTTATTATGTATAGTATGTGTACTATAAAACAATTCTAATAATGATTGGTTATAAAAATAATATAAATGTTTATAAACAACCACTTTTTGTATTGGACCAAGAAAGCCTTGTTTTGTATATAACGAAAATAATATTTTCTTAATATAAGAAAAATACTCTTAATCCAACTACGCTATTCCTTCGTTCAAGAATACTATAGTTGGTTTAATAGATTATTGCTTATCTTAAGAAAATATTGTTTTCGTTATATACAAAACAAGGTTTATTTGGTTTGAGAAATTCTTTCTACCAGTGTATATTTACATATATCATTGTTTAGTTTTTACAAGTACTAAATAAAAAATTAAAATTTTATAAAAAATGGATCTAGTTAGTACTCACCATAAAAATAAAAATAAATAAATAATCTCACAAACAGCACGATTACAAATAATAATATTTAGTATTTAGCACTTCAAATAAACACAACAATGTTCTTTGGTATGTTACAATCGAACTAAACATTTTTTGAATGTTACAGGACAAACAGTTTTACTGTAACATTATAATTATATCGTCGTGAATTTAAAAACAATACTTGATTAGAACAAGAGGGTTGTATTGATACAACAGTTGGTTTATATTTACCCTTCCTTGTTTCCGTAAGCACTTGATATCTATGTATACATGAAATCCTGTTTCCATAAACCACATGCAAAACAAATGAAAACACGATCGCTTACATCCGATTGGCTGACACTGGGGGTTGTTTTTTCCAATGATATTTGCTAATGTTCATATGAATAGGAAAGATGTTGTTTTTGTAATTTATAAATGGTAAACTTAGATAGATAATAACACCATAAAGTAGTGGTTTCCAAACATTATTTAACTACGCCTCCCTTAAAAAAATAATCTTGCGCCTGCCCCCTTTTATTTTGTAAAATTATACAGGCATATTTCGTATAAAATTTATTTTTGATGCGATGAATGTGTTCGTTTATTAGCACAAACTTCATTAAATCTATGTGTTATTGATGTTATTGATATAAAATCTATCAGTTTTGCTTTTTCAATAGTTGTCAGTCTATAATGTAAGTTTAATTATATTAACTTGTATATTATTTATTTCAATTTCTGTTAAACTTTTTGCGCCTCCCTTTGCACTAGTCCGCGCCTCCCAGTTTGGAAATAAAGTGAAATACCTAATATATACGATTTTAAATTAAAACCTTGATATAAGCATACGTGGATCCACGGGGATCTAATTAAATAGATATATGTTTATTAAATATACTATTTTTGTCCATTTCACCAATTGGTATATAATGTGTTATGATATACCTATAAAAGATCCGAGGCGCTATTATAGTATGTGAACCTATTTTTATAGAGTAAATAAACAAATATAAACTTTAATAGATCCTGTTGAATTTGTAAATAAACGCTATAAAATTACAAAGTAAATATTGTATGTGCAATAAATAAAAATCAATAATATAATATTTATAAAACTATATGTAAATATATCTCGTTTTCAAACGATATTACTAAAAAAATCTATAATGGTAGGTATGAAAATAATTAGAAATTTTAAAGATAAACGTGTATTATTAATACTAGTAAAATGATTTGAGTATTTTTTTAATACACAAAATGACAAATTTAAGGTTATTAAAAAAATCAATATAAATAAATATCATGCATACACACAAAAAAAACTGTATTGGACCAAGAAAATCTTGTTTTGTATATAACGAAAACAATATTTTCTTAAAATAAGAAAAGTACCCTTAATCCAACTACAATATTTCTTCGTCCAAGAATACTATAGTTGGTTTAAGAATATATTTCTTATCTTAAGAAAATATTGTTTTCGTTATATACAAAACAAGGTTTACTTGGCTCAAGTAATGAGTATCTATAGAAAGATAGCAACTTAAATTTTTTAATATAGAATGAAAATAAAAATATTTATTTTCAAAAAACCGGTCCTGGTTAAAAAATTAAAATAAGAGCGAAAATATTCGCCCTATTTTAAAGGATTAAAATGTACAAATAAAGTTTCGCTTCGGAGCGTTTACAGGTGTCTTTCTCGGTTCACTGATTTGGCGGGAACACAAAAGTACCATATTTACAAACAATATAAAGACAGTGTGTGTGTTTTGTCGAACCAAAAATACACCAAATATTTCTTTCAATTAGAAATATATATCTTAATTGATAACAAAAGGACGATTTAATTATTTTATAACGATTCTAAATTGTTTCAACACCTGTTTTTCACGGTGTTTTAAATTTCGTTATTAAATTATTCACGTTTTGTTTTTGGTGGGGGAGAAATCGTGGGAATTTGATATTTAGGGGTTAATTTTTAAATAGCCGAAGTTAAATGTCAGTTGAATGACTTGCTGATTTTACTCAACTTTGATTTTTATTTGCGCTGTTCATTTTTTATTTCTACGGTATTGATTTATTTCCGGTAAAAAAAATCTTTTTGCAGGGTACCAAATTTTCCAATGTAGTATTTAAATTCAATCTGTATACATAGATAATTTTTTAGAATCCATAGACAACATAAAACATATGGGTCAGTCCGCGGTAATCGATACCAGATAGTTAAAAAAATATTTTACGAAAATGAATACTAAATTATAAAATTAACAGGCTATTTAACATCAATTTTCATAAACCAAAAGAAAATTAAAAAATTTTTAATTAATTTTCAAAATATTACAAAAAATTTAAATTTTTTTTCGAAAAAGACAACAAATAATGTGAAATCGCAATAACTTACTTGACAATAAGTGACGCTCGTGGCAAACTATTAAAAGTCTTTGACAATTACATATCAAGCATGACGTTTGACCGAATTAAAAAAGAATTACCCTCACCAACAATAGTGACTAAGGGTAACCGCATTTATTATAAATTTAATGAGTCTATTGATGTATTTGATAAATAATTGTTATAAGTATTAGTTCATAATATCAATAAGCAATTAAACACACAAATATTACTCTTATTGTATCCTTTTATTCAACGTGTCACGACCGTCACAATTTTCTGTCACAACCGTCACAATGTTTATTGGGTAATAACCAGTTAAATAGATTACCTATTTACCTGATGCTATTGTGTAACTAAAAAAATAATGTATTCGTAACATATTAAAGTATGATTATTATAAAGTAACTTTAATATTTTCGCTAAACTTTCGGGTTTTTGGATAGAGGTTGCAAAACTTGCAATAGTTGGCGTCACAACCGTCACAGAGCTTTGAATGCTGACAATTTTTTGTAAAATAACTGTAGACTTTTTATTCTTTCAATATACATGTATTGCATTAAGATCTACAGAAAAAAGGTAAAACCATGTTATTTACTAGTATTATTTAGAAATTATGAACTCCAATCCGAGTTGAAATGTCACGACCGTCACCGCGGACTGACCCCTATGTCCTTCTTCATGATACAAGCTATATCTCTGCCAAATTTCATCAAGATCTAACATCGGTTAAGTGATTAAGCCGTGAAAATTAAATTTATTTGACAACTTCTTTTCTTCACATCTAATGAAACGGACGAAAAATATAAATTTTAAGAGGTTTTACTGTTATCAAAATTAATAGTCACCATTTTAAAACATATAATAAAATTATTCATATTTTAAAATTGTCATCATTTCTACGCCACTGTAACAAACCCTATCCTGATACACACATGTACCGTAAATAAGGAAGTTTAATTTACACCGATATTTATTCAAACATCTAAATTAACTCCCAGAATTCCGACTTTTAAATCCATAAACACATGCAAATTTATTTGTTAGCGAATTAAGATTTAACGAACGATTAGACAGGGCACGGTAAAGTCGGGTTCACACAGCTGCATTCGTCGCTAAAGTGCATCTAATCAGATTTACAGCGGAAGCAAACACTGTATGAATGTTTTATCTATATCCCTTATGACGGGGAAGCGATAATATAATACACCTATACTGTAGTTGGTTTTATAGTTTATATGAACAAACGTTCTCAATGATTTAGATTAGATTTATTTTATAGATACCTATTTAATTTTTTATTTTAAATTTGACTATTGCCTTTTGCATAACTCTTATTATACGTATGTATATATGATTTGTGATTAATTAATTAATTAATTAATATTATTTTAACTATAATTTACAATTTGTTTATAAAAGTTAGCTTATAATTGTATTTCTTCATAAATGCTCTATTTACCCATCTTTAGTGCGCTTATTATAAATTCATTTTATATAAAATTTTGGTAATTATAAAAAAGTCAAATTATGTATATATTTTTATTAATATAGTCGAAACCAGTTGTAACGATATCGGTTAATACGACGTATCGGTTTTAACGACTAAAAATAAAACTGAATCCCATATAAATGAGTTTTTACCGGTTATTACGACTTTTTACAACCTAATATGACCGGTTCCTTCGATGTCGTTATAACCGGTTTCTACTGTATACCTAAAATATGTAGGTTGTAAAATTAAACAACGGTACATAGGGATTTCTATTGTACAGACATACACAAATATTTGCTTATGTAATAATTTTATAAGAATTAAAAAAAATTTTTTTTTTTAATTTTAAAATTTATCAATTTTTACCATTGATTATAATTTTTGTCTCGAGTTTTTTCATAAACACTATACTTTATTTCATCTAAGTTTGCATTTTCTTAATATAAGAAACATACTCTTAATCCAACTACGTTATTCCTTCGTTCAAGAATACTATAGTTGGTTTAAGAGATTATTGCTTATATCTTAAGAAAATATTGTTTTCGTTATATACAAAATAAGGTTTACTTGATTCAAGTAAACCTTTCTACCTGTGTACCGGTAAATTTTGATAAAGTTCCAAAACAAGAAATTTACATTTGGAATATTTTCGTGATAGGTATTAACATTAATGCAGGAGAGCAAATTGCATATGTCTGAAAAAATATTGAAATCCCTATATCCAAAAATATTCATATGGCATAAATGTATTTATAAAATTACGTAAATACAGGCGTATACATTGACATGGATATGTATGTGTGTGTGTATGGGTGTGTGTGTATGTGTGTGTGTGTGTGTGTGTGTGTGTGTATTATTTGTGTCTTCTAACAGAAGTTTATTGGGTTCAACCCCATCATCTTTAACAAAGGGTGTAACATCTGATATTTGTGGCTATTATGTCATATTCAGTAAGTTTAATAGTTTTGTATGATTGATGATACTGTTTTTGTGCGTGAAACGTTGCGAAAACTTTTGTAATAAGAATAATGACGATTTCATCTAAAGGGTCACGGAGAATATTTTTGTTAATATTTACTTTGTACATTACTTTTAATTATTTCTTTGTACTTACTTCTAAATTTATTTTATTTGTTGAGGGTGTTGGAGATTATAATAAATATATTATTTAGACTATTTTTAGAATTTTAATTTGCATTACTACTTATAAGACTGTCAATTAAATCATAAGAAAAAGATGATTATGTTTTTTTATTACGTCTTATTATTTTTGTAGATTATTGCTAGTTAAAAAAATTAGTGCAGCCGAAATTATATTTAATTGATTAGATAAAGATGATAAATATTAATACGTTTTTTAATTTCCATATAAATTACTTTTTAAAGACGATAATAAATTTGAATATTTGCTAATATGGATTATTAAACAACGATATTAATTTTTGGATTTTATTTTTTAAATACTTGAAAAGATAAAAACAATATTACTAATATACTGCATTTTATATGATTTAACACATATGTCTTAAGTCATTATTAATTATGAATTTTTTTCTCCGAAAATTAAAAAAAAAATAACTAACGATCTAATTTGTCCTTACTTTTCTTACATCTAATAGTTTTTTTAGTTTACAATTACTAAAAATGTATTAAACACCATTATTCGAGTCCCTTTGTACATAAATAAGAACATACATCTATAGAACATTTGTTTTTTTATTCTATTGATAAAAAAATATATTTCAAAAACGGACTAATTGGTTATCGAAAAAAAGACAGAAAATTATGAGAAGAAATTATAATAGGAAAGAATGAGATAAATACATAGTTTTTCTTTTTAATGAAACAATAAAAGAAAATAGTTTAATTATTATTAAAATATGATTTTTGATATTTCATAAAATATATTCTATAAATTACAATTTGAAAACATTTTTGTTTGATGTAAAAACAAAGTTATAAAGAAATATTAAAAAAAGTTTTAGGACTAGTCTTATACACAGGTAGAAAGGTTTACTTGAACCAAGTAAACCTTGTTTTGTATATAACGAAAACAATATTTTCTTAAGATAAGAAATAAATATATTCTTAAACTAACTATAGTATTCTTAGACGAAGAAATAATGTAGTTGGATTAAGAGTACTTTTCTTATATTAAGAAAATATTGTTTTCGTTATATACAAAACAAGGTTTTCTTGGTCCAATACAGTTTTTTTTCTGTGTATTTATCGAAAAAAAGATAAAAAAATGTTGTGAAGAATTTACTATAGGAAAGAATGAAATTGACAGTTTTTCTTTTTTATTAAACAAATGAAAGAAATATAGTTCATTAAATATTAAAATATGATTTTTTCATTTGTTGACAAAAAATATAATTTCTATAAATTACAATTTGAAAACATTTTTGTTTGATGTAAAAAAAGTAATAAATAATTATTTTAAAAAAGTTTTATGACTAGTTTTATAGCTTTTTATTTCAGCAAAAAATTGGCCAAATTAAAAATATGATTCAATAAGCTTAAACCAAACTTAAGCCTGTATCATTTAGTACGATCAATTTATCACAGAATCCGCATACATGTACCGTATGATACATCATGCCACCAATATCTAAGCACTAACCCTTCGCCAGGCGCGCGTGTGAGCAATATTAAATCCATTACAGCATTGTGCGAATCGAACCCTTTGACGGGCGTGTTGCATTTAATCCAGTTTGACACGAATGTACGACTGTTATGCGAATATATGTAACAATGAGACTAAACACATTTTTGTGGCAGCGGGCGTGATAATAAATCTATTACGTCACAGATATATATAACGTCATTATTACATGTGTATGTCTCTATATGTGTGCGGATAGTTTTTTATTTATGATATTTTTTACGGCATGACACGTGTTTAGAATTGAAGCGATGACTTTTTCTGAATGGATAGGTAGTTTGTACTTTTTATTATGTCTGTATTTGATTAAATGTGTTTTTTTTTCGTCGAAATGTGGGGTGTAAAAAATATATATTGTAGCTTAAATTTTTGATGTATGAACCTTTAGAAAACTCCATAAAACAATTAAAATATATGAGTGTTAACATTTTTAAAAATTTTATAAAATTTATAGCTATAAAACGAAATATAATCCATTTTAATACTTTTCAGAATTTTTCTCGCGGGTAAAAACTAGTAAATAGACTCAATAAATGATTTATACTGGGTGGCCAGTTTCTGGAAAACCGGGAAAAGTCAAGGAATTTTGCTATACCGGGAAAAGTCAGGGAATTTGGTTGGAAGCCAGGGAAAAATGCAAATTCTGCAAAAATATTTAAATATGTTATAGAGCAAATGGTGTTAGCGTATCAAAATTTGAAAATCAAAAACCCACAAAACTTGTGTTATTTTTTTTATTAATAAAAAAGTTTCATATAGCAATGTAGTAAATTGTAATGTGAAAAAATGATTTACAGTGTGTTAAGTAAGAGCGTTTAGAGAAGTTATACAAACTTAAATCTTTTTTATTAGGTTAACAATACCCCTGCCTATTGCGCTTTGATGAAAAAATTTCAATTCATGTCGATTTTTTGAAAACAATGTCACGATCAGTTTTTCTTCCTTTTTGGTCACTTTCCCTATTGAACTGCGATCTGGAAAGTCATCGACATTTTTCAACTCCTTAAACCCACTTCTAAACAAATACCTTCGACTTTTTAATGCACTTGACCGCCACTGCATTAGACATTTTTGGCCCTTTTGGGTGTGTGCAAAAAACATGACGATTCGCGTACATGTCACTCAAATCGCGGTTTCTGTATTTCTCTGACATAAAATAGACATAGACTGAAATTTTTTCATTAAAACGCAATAGGCGGGGGTACCGTGGACCTAATGAAAAAATATTTAGGTTTGTATAACTTACCGACTGCGAGTAATGCCGTACACGCTCTTACTTAACACACTGTACCTAATATTAGCTTCTATTTATTAGAACACTCATCAATTATTGTTTGCTGAAATCTCTAAAAAAACATTTATTTATAAGCTATGTACATATTTACAAATGTGTTGTGATTTAAAAATGTATTAGCTTTTTACTCACATCAAAATTATGTGATATAATTTTATTAATTTTGTTAGATAGATAACTGAATGACATTATTATACAATCCAGATAAGCATTATTAAAAAGTAATTTTAAAGCATTTAAACAAATATTTTTATATGTGATAAATAACTTAAAAACATGAGCTTTAATTAATTTTACATCAGATATAATAGCATAAGTAAACATGTATGTGAATTCAGAACGTAAAGTTAAAATTCTAAGCTGTTACAAAAGAAAATAAAAATTAGTTGCAAACATTAAAACTTTAGCATCATCACAATTCATTTAAAACATAGACACTTAACAGTTATACTCCAATAACGAATGAACTTAAATATCCTTAACAAAAAATTTAATTAGAGTCTCAGGCTCAAAAACAATATGATGTCATAAACATGAAAACATAAGCTGGCGAAATCGTAACTTAGACTCCCTTTAGTTAAGATTTTAATTAAACACATTAGAGTTGTCATAATCGTTAGCAATAATTAAGTTTAACGAAGCACTCTGAATACAGAATGAGAAGACAGTTGTCAGTTAATGTCTAGAATACTAGCAATGTGATTGGGTGAAGGAATTACCATCGGGAGGTTGAAGGGTGCGGAATAAACATTCACACCATCTTATCAAGATGACGACCGTTCCATCTGTTTCCAAACTTTATGGGTTAATACATCGAAACTGTAATCTTATACAAAGTTCGCCGTCATTACAACAAACTTTGGCTATAACTTCACACGCCAAATAAACATAAAATCTGCTATTTTCATGCCATATTGTGTGTATCTGAGAACGGGACTTAATAACGCCACTTCAAGACTATAATTTGTTTGTATCAACAGTGATGTAAATTCTCTCGTGCCACGTTCGGTTCGATTCGATCTTCTCTAGAATTCAACCTACATTCATATGCATTGTTCTTTAGGTAGAGGAATTTCGGTATATATGGAACAGGAGGGTAATATGGATATTGGACACCTCATTTTACTGCTCTATTTTAAATTTTCTAAACACAAAATTCATATGTACTTAAGCTCACACCTCTATCTGCGTCAGTTGACATGACAATGTTTGGAGTACTTATATGTCATTGAGAAAATTTGTTGATTTAGCTTAAATTTTTATTATTTTGAATTGTTTAAATTTTTTATATTGCGGTTTTAAAATACAAGTATAGGGTTTGACCGTATGAATAGTGCTTTTAATCCACGTAATAACTGTTGCCTCGGCACTTACAATTTTTTTTCAATGCATGTGATTGCGGGTATTACGGAGTAAATTTCAAAATGGTGTCCACTAAATGGGGTGCTTATTACGGAGGTTCTGTCCATATACTCCTTGCCATCCCACTGCTATTTTTTACAGTGGCAACATTTATGTTTGAAATAAAAAACAATCAAATAAATTTAAAAATAAATGCTTTAACCACCTAATGGACACAGGTAGAAAGGTTTACTTAAGCTAAGTAAACCTTGTTTTGTATATAACGAAAACAATATTTTCTTAAGATAAGAAATATATTTATAACCAACTATAGTATTCTTGGACGAAGAAATAATGTAGTTGGATTATGAGTACTTTTCTTATATTAAGAAAATATTGTTTTCGTTATATATACAAAACAAGATTTTCTTGGTCCAATACAGTTTTTTTTCTGTGTAGATAATCGTTTATTGGTAACAAGCGTGTATTTTGGACCACTCTGGTCCTTAATACTGATTTTCAAAGTAGTTTTTATTTTTTTATTTAACAATTCTATATTTGTCTGCTCGATCTCGTTAACGATTAAATACTCTGTCCAATAAAATGATAAGAACTGATTTTAAATAATAAACCAGAGATTTATTGCATAAAACATGAATGGTATATACCATATAATCCATATATAGCGACTTTACTCTACTATTTAATTTATTTGTGACTTCAATATTGCATAGTTGACAAATTCTCAATATTTATTCAAGTTGATATACAAATTTATAAATTACTGTTGTGTTCTAGAATCTTTTCAATGGAAATTATCATTTTAAACCAAACTGACGAAGATTTAATAAGTAACAAAATATATAAGGGATTCAGATTTGTTAAATGTATATAAAACAAATTTGATATACAGTTTTTAATTTTGACAGCTCTTTGTCCACCAAACCGGTAAGTAACCGTCTACATTGGTAATTATTAACACACCTGGCGGCCACATTGGAAATCTCTCTGACTTCCTTCCTACTCTTCTACACGTCACTTCCTCTACGTCAGTTTGACCCTTCGGTAATTTAAAATTAATCAGAGTCATGCAATCAAAATTATTTTTTCAAGAGGGGTTATTGTTTGGAAGCATACAAAAATATTGCTGCTGTTTAACTTCGTGTTTTCACAACGACCTATCGAATTTCTGATACTTCTTTAGTGTCAAAATTGACAGCAAAAAATATTATTAAGTTTGATTTCTTTAGAGAGGTTTTATACATATATAGTATTCTAAAAGGTATATGAAGTGGCGTTTCATACCTATATCCGTTTTTAAATTAGGTATAATATGTATACTAATTCTTTATATTATATTTAAAAATTTCATATACACAATCTGTACAATGTTATTCAACATAAATAGGTATGTTTTATATAGGTCTGTATTCATTGGCTATAGCAACTTCATTTCTAGACATAGTAATTTGTTCTCTTAATTTTAATTCATTAAACAATGTACATATGTTACATTTTCCCTGTGGACTGTAAATTATTATTTACAAGCTGTTACTCGCAACTTCGTACGCGTAGAATTATTTTTTTTCTATTCAAATTTCGAGATACAAGTAACTTATGTCCTTCCTTAGGATGCTAGCTATCTCCATGCCAATTTTCATCAAGATCGGTTTAATGTTTTTGCCGTAAAAAGTAACAGACAGACAGAGAATTACTTTCGCATTTAAAAATAATATTAGTATGGAAAATAATATATTAATCGTTTTAAGTACTAATAGTAAACAGAAAAAAAATTGATCATATAGAAAATTACAAAAAAATAATTAAGATAATACATGTTTTTCTAATGAAAGTAAAAATGGCATTTTAAATTATGTTTGAGTATGTGTAGAATATTTTTTTTGTATTTTTCAAAAATCCTGAATATTATTTCCGTAGTACACGCGAGCGAAGCCGCGGGTACAGCTAGTGAAGGTATATAAAAAAATAATGTATATGCGTTATATATTTGATAAGTTTGTATCTCAATATCAAATAAATAAAATATATTTTTTTTATTACATAAATAAATTTAGGGCCAACGGTCAACACTCATATTGTTTGTTAGGGGTTGTAAGGGCAGTTGGCGGCTGGACGGAAGTGTGGCCCTCTACATGTCTTCCGGTGATATCTTTGCGTGCCGTACTCACGTGTCACGTGACTCAGCGGTCAATCAGATCAAATTGGTTTAATTGTCGGTCGTACGTGATTGCTCCAATTATTAAGGGCTGTTTGGAATATTGCCGTAATAATACACCGTGAAATATTTTATTAGTCATTAAAGGAATTAATGGACTCTATTTGGTTTTTACAATTTTTCATTCTTCTTTTTTTGTAATAAAATTTTACGTGGGGTGAAGTCCTCAAAGAGCTTCCCAACATTTTTTGTATCACGGTGTACTAGTTAAAGTTTTAAAACACGAAATACTTAAGAGTGTGATTTATAATGAATATAATTTATTCTAATAAATATGATACCTAAATATATGTATGTATCATACATATATAGGTCTATTTGTTACTTTTTCGATTTCTGGGTCAACTTTTTTGTATATTAAAAATGCGATTAAAACTACGAATAAAACATGAAATTCGGAAGAAAATAAATATACCTAGTTATTTAAAAATGCAATATTTGAACCATTTTAAAGTCGTTTTGATCTATTCTTTTATATTTTTTTAATCTCTCAACAAGAATATGCATATTTATATTATCAAATGAAAATGTCAAAATTGTTTTTATAATAATTTTCATGTTTTGATAAAAACTATATTTTATCTGTCATATATTTGTTAGCTGATGATAGTCATTAATATTAAATTACTTATGTGTAGTAGTCAATATTTATTTATTGAAAAAATGTTACGATTTCAATTGATTATTAATACAAATAGTTATATAAGGTAACAGTCTTGAACAACATCCCAGTTTTTTAACTTAAATGTACCGAATTATAAATATTTGTTGATATTTGATTACTTCCATTACTCGATATTAATCTATATACATTCAATTGTCTTACAGCGTGATTTGATGATAATTGATCATTTTATTTAAAAAAAAGTGAACAAATAATTATCGCGGTTCGGCACACTATCAACAAAAGTGTATTTCTTATGTAAATGCTTTACATTGTTTTAAATTTTATGATTCTTTATTTTATAACGTTTGTGTTGAAGTACTTATCATTTTATAATCATTACTGGGTTTACTTTGTCCATTACTGGAGAAAAAACTTACAGAAAATAAAAGGCTATAATTTAGAAAAATAAACTGTATTTAGGAATTTTAGTAATTAAATTGATTTAATAAAGAGGCAGTTGTTTTTATTAGTAACAATTTTATCTTTATAATTAATCTATTAAATATCATTTTTTTTAAATACGTTAAAAATTAATGTTAAACGTAATAAAAGAACCACCTGTTTTGGCAACATCTAGTAAGTCCATATCTCACTACAGACATCATGAGAATAGCCGTTACATTTAGACGACTTGATTTCGAACCGTATCTATCTGATCCCACAATTGCATACATTACACTTTTCACCCCAAATAACGTCAAATGTGGCATATGGTTTGATGTTTAGTCGAGTATTACAATGGTCATTATTAGAAGAAGAGGAGTGTATATAAGAGTTCATGTTATGTTTATGTTTGTCTCTTTTTTGCAAATACTAGAATTAGGTGTAGGTACTTTATTACAATTATTTTGTATTGCAGATGGTTGAAAATTTAGTATGTCGAAATTCATATGTATTTTTAATGTGACTTCGTTTGGGCGGGTTAAATTGTTTAACATATTCCAACATATGCTTTGGAAGCACCTGCTCACTTGTTTAACTGGTGTATTGTTTTGATTTCTTGACAATTTGATTTACATCAATTATTATTGTATAATTAAATTGAATATAAGTACGTAAATTTGAAAAATATACTAATTACCCTAATTTACAAAAATATAATTTTGTTATGTCCTAGGGATCTGAATAGGTGATTTAGCAGGTTTTTGACATGCCGAAACTGAATTATTTGCCCGAATGAATTTATCACATCAAGGTTTTGAGATATCTTACCTAAAAGTCCCAAATATGACGATTTTGACAATTTTAAAAATTAATTACTACTTGGTAATTAATTTTTAAAAATTGTCAAAATCTAAATAATTTATTTTTTTCTAAATTTTCGAATAATTTTTGACAAGGTGCGAACAAGAGAAAAATGTTTTTGGGAAAAATTGTCGAATATACTATTATCTATAATTTATGTCCTATTCATTTTTTTCGTCATTTATTATTTAGCCAGATTTTTTTACATAATTAATCAGAACCACCCACACTGTTCACTCTCAGTATTACGTATAAGAAAGTTCTATGGTACCTAAGGCAAACACAAAAACTGTCTAATCTCTCTAATATGTACAAGAAAGTCTCATGATACTCAAGGCAGATATATTTTGTTATGAATACTCTGTTATGAATAATTATGAACCATTTAAAACAAAAATTTTAATTATTTTTTAATTTTTTTTTAAATGAACAGAACTTACATTATTATATTGATAAAAATAATGTCTATATTTTTTAAACTGATTATTTTTCTGTAATTCACACCATTCCAAAAATAATTCGAAAAATTAAAAGATTAACATTAGTAAACATCTGTTGCCGGTTGAACGATCGTTTTCAAAAATAGGAGGTTTTCTTTCCAGACAAAATTAATCTTAAATATAAAATTTCACCCTTCTACGATTTGTCGTATTTGAGTTACAGCACCTACAGTCCGACAGACTGACACACAGACACCATGGCGAAAATAATCAGAATAAATTCAGAGAAGGTCAAAATCGATAATTTAAATCGGCTTTACAATACTTACTTATACTATATATTTCTATTTTCAACATTCAAAAAATAAAAATTTGTTGGCCTATCGCCCAGTATTATCAACTTTAACTAAATGCTCCTTTAACTAACTGTCATATTATTAACAGATCCAAGCATAATACATTTAATTAAATAGATTTTAAATTTATTTGCAGTATTTCTTTATATAAGTATATTATGTCAATTTTTCATTGAAAGCTTAAATATTGATTTAAATCACTTTTGTAATACAGCACATTTACTTTAAAGAGCATTTAGTGCTAACGGAGCTTTAAATTGGTTGATAATACTGGGCATATGTGATTTTGTTTTCAAGGCATAAATGTGTAAGGTGGTAAATAACTTACCAGTTTCTCTATCAGAGCGGTCTTCTGAACCAGCTGTTTCAGCTAAGAGATCCTGCAGTTGGAGAGGTGTACGTTGGCCAAGCAAAAGCTCTGTCCCACTGGGCACATCACGGCAGGTTTCGTACCACAGCTTTGAATAAAATGGAAAAAGAAAGTGTGAAACAAAAAAAATAATATCATATATTATTATAATTATTACCTAAATTCTAAAATTGAAGCATGCATGATGAACCAAATATGTATTGATTTGTTTTTAATTTAAAATTTTTATATAAAATATTTCAAAATTTGGTAAAAAACAGTTATGTAATGAAACTGTAGATACTTATAGATAAATAATTAACATTAATCTTATCTAGTTCTTTCGGTGAAAAATTATATTGTAATAGATATATTTAAAATACAGAAACTTTCCACTCTAAATCCAAAACACTTGAAGACATTGAATAGATATGATAGATATATGTAATTACAATATTGAAGTCATCGTTATTTTTTGGTTTATTTGTATATAAAATACAGATAAGACACTAATTGTAAGTGGGGTCTCACACCGGAGCAATATAGCAATATAGAAACTAGCAACTTATAACTAGTGATATTATTGCTATCGGTCAATATACATTGAATCGGACATATTATCTCACACCAAAGCAATATGATATCGCTATATTGCTAGTTGCTAATTGGTTGTTACTTTATTGCTATATTGCTATATTGCTCCGGTATGAGAGCCCACTAAGAACTAAATTATTTATCAATTCATTTACTCAAGGTGTAATTAATATTAAAAATTAAATAACGATTTAATTGTACCTGTCCGCTCACCAAAAAATGGTGAACATTGACTTGATTGGTAGCACCATGGCCGACTGTTCTTATAAATTTCATCCAGTTCGTTGGCTCTGGTGAACCATCTAGCCATCCTCTTACTCCACTACCTGCACATACCTGAAAAAAAAAAATACATATAATATATAAAAATATTTTTTTTTTATAAATTCCCAAAATATTTAAATATTAGTAAATAAAATCAGATACCAGAAACCGGAACTTTATTTATTGTTTTTCCTGTTGAAAAATTATTTTTAATAACAATAATAAACAAGGAAGTTAAAGACAATTTTTAAATAAATAAAATAAAAAAACGTGTAGATATGCTATTGTAAGTTTAAGGTAAAAATGTTATAAATATCATATACCGACTTGAGGCATATTTTTTAACAAATAAAGATAAAATAATTTCAGGAATTCTTATAACAACCACAGATAAGTATGCAAAAAGTATTTCTGCGAATCGCTGCCGTTACACATTTTAAATTATTTTTAACAGCAACGATATCTTCGCGGTTTTTATAATCTATTTTGTCTTACTGTCATTAAAATTTAATATCTGTCGCAAAATAAAGGCGGTTTTGTGGTTAATTTGTAAAAAAACCGAATCTATGTAGTATCAATAGACTAATGAGTAAAAGAAATGTATTATTTGTAATCGTAATTAATTAATTTTAATTTTAAAACACATTTTAAAAAATTAATTAAAAAATTTGATTTGTTGTTATTTTTAAAATTGGTATTTATAATAACAGTTTAAATTTTTATTAAAACAAATAGAAATTATATATTTACTGTTTAGTAATAATAAAATTGGTTTGTATTTGTTCATAGTTTTCTTTTAACGCGCGTGAATATGTCGGCTCGCCATTATTAATTGTAACGTTAATAAATTTTATCTACATTAAAACATGAAAAAAAAACCTAATAGTTTTTGAAACAATATTGCATTAGTATACTGGTAGAAACGTTGACTTGAGCCAAAGAATCCTTGTTTTATTTATAACAATATTTTTTGAATAAAAAAATATACTTTTAATCAAATTATATTAGTGTTTTTATCCTACATTATTGCTTTAAAGAGAAATAATGTATATAGTTGGATTAATTCATATATTATAAGAAAATATTGTTTTCATAAAACAAGAATTTCTTGGCCTAAGTAAATGTTTCACCTCTGTAATTGTATATTTAAGAAAATATATATTTATAAACAATAATCTAACGGGACTTTCTTATACATAATAATGACAGTGAACACTGTACGTGATTTTAATTTTATTGAAGGATATTTCTGAGAAACTAATAAAAGATAGATTGAAATGAATGGGATATAAACTATAGAAATATTTTTATTTTTTACATTATGTATAGGATCTTAGAGCAAATACCTACTAGAAGCAGCTTTTCCATCCGCCGTGTGGAGAGAGAGAAAGCGCCACAACGCTGCACTCTTTAATGGTACCTATGGCAAACACGTACACTGTTCAGTCTCTGTGATACGTATAAGAAAGTCCCATGCCACTCATGGCAGATATTTCTTCTCTGTTATGAATCATTTGAAATGTACTTAAAAACGAATACTTGGTAAAAAAAAATTTTTTTTCGAAAAAATGAATAGAACATAAATTATAGATAATAATATTACCTACAATTTTCAACTTGGTCATTTTTCTCTAATTCGCACTTTTTCAATGTAATTCGAAAAATTCAAAAATCGATGTAGGTAAACATCCGTTTCCGGCTGAATGATCGTTTTCAAAAATAGGAGGTTTTCATCCCAGGAAAAAATTTATCTTAAGTATAAAATTCCACCTTTCTACGATTTGTCGTATTTGAGTTACAGTGTCTACAGACCGACAGACCGACAGACAGACACACAGACATCATGGCGAAAATAGTCAGAATGGATTAAGGGAAGGTCAAAATTGATAATTCCATCAAAATCCGGATTTCGAAAAAAATCGCGTTTACTATACTTACTTATACTATATGTATATTTCATATACATAGGTATAAGAAAGTAAAAAGTTTACCTATTTCAATTAAATATTTTAATCAGTTTGATAAATAAATAAATAAAACTTTATAATTAATACTTTCATCTCCGATCCCCTATACATGTAACCGAAAAGAAATTGAGTGTAAGAAGAAAAAAGGAAAATGATTTGAAACGTAACAGCATTAATACGTTAGTGACAAAACCGCCCCCGAGGTTGAGGTCTCTTCAATTGAATGATAAACAACATCCTCCTAGCTTCCACCGCCCTCTTTGTGGCTTTCTGAATAGAGACAAGAGAGTAATTTAACAACCGCAGCAGGGATCGAACCATTAGCCTTTCAGCTTCGCTGCTTCCACTTCTAAGCCCCTGACACAACAACACGCTCACCCTCTATTGGTGAAAGCAGAAAGCAAGAACGTGCCTTAAATTATTAACGGAGTACTTACTCCTCAACTTTGTTATGTGTGTTTCAAATAGATGTCTCTATTAATAGAATTGCTGTAATGGAAATATTTTGAATTTTATCAAAACCTACAAGTACAGATTTTATTTTTATTAAGGCTGTTCATGCCGATTTTTCCGAAACTAAATTCTACGAGATGTCGCCACCGTAGAAAAAAAAATTATTTGCTCAAGTCTAGCCCTGAGGGGAAATGACAGATACAAGTAATTCAGTGACAATTGACGATCGAATGAAAAATGGGATGGATATAAAAGTTTAAGAAACGCTGGTCTGGGGTACTATAATTTTGTATCAATACCAATGTCCTTAAATGGATTATTTACGTATTGTGGGAATTTAAAAAAATCTATTATATATGAATTTCTAAAAGTTAATTGTTTTGTTTATATGTTCTCTATGGAAATTCAGTATCAATTATTACATTTTATCTAAATAAATGTGATTTAAATGTAAAGTAGTGAAAATTATTGTTTGTATGGTTAGTTATAATTCTAATTATTTTATTGTAATTGAGTTGATGTTTTTGATGCGTGAAATATTACTCAAAAATTTTGAATTTTAGATTTCGTTAAAAGTATGTTTATTATATAGAAAATGACGTGAAAAGTTGAAATTTTCAAACCGCAGGTCTGTATCTTTAACCGTTCTCGAGATATGGTCTCTCAAAGTTTTAGTTTTTTCAAAATTTTGGAGAAAAATGGCTATAACTTTTGAACGCGTGGTCGGATTTGAATTTTGTCTATGGATTTGGAATCAGCGTGCCAAAATCTATATAATCACATGTATAATACATTAATATTTGAAAATTTTTTTTTTGCTAAAAATTGAAAAAATTCAACCTTAAAAAAATGTTGATTTTTAGCAAAATTTTTTTTTTCGAATTTTAAAGTATTATACATGTCATTATATAGATTTTGACACGCTGATTTCAAATTCGTTGACAAAAATCAAATCCGACCACTCGTTCAAAAGTTACGACCATTTTTCTCAAAAATTTTGAAAAAAATAAAACTTTGAGAGGCTATAACTCGAGAACGGTTTAAGATACAGACCTGCGGGTTGAAAATTTCGACTTTTCGCATCATTTTCTATACAATAAACATACTTTTATCCAAATCGAAAACACAAAAAATTTCAGTCAAATTTCATGGTTCTAATTTTAACTTTTCGTATAAATTCAACTCAAACTCAAGAATAAATAAAAGGAGAACCAACACTAACCCACCAAAACAACATATATTTCTACTGTATAGTAAAATTTGCATACTAATGATCTATACAGTGGTTCTTAAACTAAGGTCGTCCACGAAACATGTTTGGCATAAATTAAAGAAAATTTTACATTTCTATTAACCAATGATTAATTAATTTTTTTAAATTATTTATTTTTCTTTCAATTATATTTTTTGAAAAATAATTGTTCAAAATGTGGTCCATAGACAACAAAAGTTTAATCAATTAATCGTTAACAAGTGCCAATATTATTTTTAGTTAGGTACAGATGTACAATATAATATGTGTAGGGGAAGGTGGGGTAAGACGGGGTAGCGAGGTAAGATGGGGACCGTAACAAAACTGATGATACAATGTAGCTAGAAATGTTCTTCTATGACCATTTGACGTTATTTAGCAGAAGTTTATTAATGTCACAAATAGTTTGGTCGAAGGTGTGCACGTTGTGATTTTGTAAGTATTTTTTTTTAATTTTTAGTGGTTAGATTCATTAGATCTAATTTTTGAGGTATATAAAGTGCGTGACTGTTCAAAATGTATGGTGTACAAGATGTATGTCATATTTTTTTATTGATATTTGTTTATTTTACTATTATAATGACATTAACTCTTTCCGGTTTGCTTCGATTTATAACCTCAAAAAAAAATACAACTTGGGAATCCAGTTTGGGAAAGATGGGGTACCTACTTGCGGGCAAGATGGGGTAGGTATGATTCTTTGGATAACACAACATTCGATCTGGTTAGCCCGAAACAGTTATTGCCGTATCCACGAATTTCCGAAAAAAGGCCAAGACAAGTTCGAAGAAGAGGAAAAACAGCTATTATTACTGCGTCTCCGTATAAAACAGAGTTAGAGGAAAGACAAAACAGTAATAATCCAAACCAAAGGTAACAAATAAAAATAAACTGAAAAAAAACAAATAAAAGTTCTAAAAGAACCAAGAAAGCTGATGAGTTCTGAGGACGAAGATACAGAATGTCTGTACTGCCACGGCTTGTATAATGAGTCTGTACCCCATCTTACCCAAGGGGGTACCCCATCTTGCCCTATAGGTGGGGCAAGATGGTGCAAATTAGTTATTTTTTTCAAGTTGATATTTCTATAAGAAGAATTATATTTTTTTGTTTTCACTGATTAGAATTTAAGGAAGAAAGGCTGATTATTTTATTAATAAAAGTTCCTACAATGTGCAATCAAAAATAAAGGGTTTTATTTATGAAATACCTTAAGGTCCCCGTCTTACCCCACCTTCCCCTATTTAAAATTTTTATGTTTCCGATAGATTTTGGGTTTCTCCTATCCAAATAGATAAAAAAAATTCTTAGATTAATAAATAAAAATTACAGCAGTTTTATTTCTATAGCCTAAAAAATATCTACAAAATATGGTAAAATTCATAAATATCTAAGAATGAAACTACCAAATAAATTAATTAATAGGTTAATCCTGGTGGAAAAGGTAACGAAATTCTTGTTGTTAATTTGTACGAAGAATCTGTCGCACGCATCTTAGGGATAAAATGCACACGCAACCACGAATAGTGTTAAAGTCAGATAGAGCTAGTGGGTGGGTGAAGGGAGTTGAAGAGGGTGCCGTAATGAGACAATGCGGATTACGAGTCGAGGGAAATTGTGGGAAATGTAAGAGGCTTTTCGGTTTCCGCAACCGACAACGTAGAATTGGATTTGTTGGATGGTTAAACAACATAATGATAACGTCTGCAACCTAGAGGATTTATTTAATTATTTCACAATAGTCGATGATCATTAGTTTTTATAATTTTATATTTGGTTTATTAATTTTGAATTTATTCCTATTACAGATAATAATTGGTAGATGCTAATGTATTATATTAAACATATGTATTATGTATCATTAAAGTTCTTAATGTTATTTATTATACATATAAATATGTACATGTACATTGGTAGAAAGGATTTCTCAAACCAAGTAAACCTTCTTTTGTATATAACGAAAACAATATTTTCTTAAGATAAGCAATAATCTCTTAAACCAACCATACTGCCGTGCTAAGCACAAAAGCGGTATTTAAAAAAAATCGTAAAGTTGATTTTTATGGCATCGAATAGCTTAAAAAAATACGAATCCAATGAACCAAGCCAAATAGCGGTATCGTATTTAAAACATATGAAAAAACCCTTAAAAAAGTTTTCCCTATCTCAGGTTTACCTTAAATCACTAAGAGAATTAGAGGTATATCAATAATACGTAGGCGAATAACTGTATATTTTGATACCGCCAAAATTCTCAATATAATGAATAAATTCCATTTAATAAATCAAAAAAACAATCTGTAAAGTAAAAATAAAACTATTTTAACAAAACTTTGATTTTCTCGAAACTCGCCTTTACTGAGATACCGCTTTTGTGCTTAGCACGACAGTATAGTATTCTTGAACGAAGGAATAACGTAGTTGGATTAAGAGTATGTTTCTTATATTAAGAAAATATTGTTTTCGTTATATACAAAACAAGGTTTTCTTGGTCCAATACAGTTTTTTTCTGTGATACATACATATCAATTTTGGTGAATGTTTATACGAATTAAATGGTTTTTTTCCGTTGGAAAATTAGCTATTATTGGTATTTATTTTTTACAAAAGATGATTAAAAACTCTATTAAAATTGTTCCTTAATTTATTTCAAGGGGACTAAATTATTGCTAAATTACGTATTTATTATTATTTTAAATATATTTAAAGTTAATGGTTATTATGAAGGTATATGCTTTAATTTAGAATTTTTCATTAAAATTTTTGAAATTACATTAATGTCCGGTATTATAAAGAAGATAGCAAATTTTCTAGCTAGCAAGCACTCTCAAATTAGGTATCAAATTTATATGACAGTTCTCTTGAAGTTTCATGAAGACTTTGACAAGTTTCGCTTACGCGTTGTTGTAAAGATTACAACTTTATTAAAACAGTTGTGATAGTATGAAAATTATTTTGTACGACCAAAGTCGCCAACTGTGTTTTAATACGTTGAAGTATCACTGCTTGAAATTCCATAGATAGTATCAAAAAATTAATGCCTCATTTGATAGTGTTTGCTAGCTAGTAAATTTTGCTAGCATCTTTATGATACTGAGACATAAATTTATTTTAGCTATCTTTATAATTTTGTCTTAAAATAATTATTTTTTTCTTTTTTTGCAGCTTTTAGCAGTTCATTTTTTTGGGTAAGTAGTATTTGAGTTCCTTATAAAAAACCTACACATTTCACAAAAATATAAAAAAACGCAAAGTTTAAAACATCAAAAATCAATTTTCTACAATTTCCGATACCGAGATAAAGAATACAACAAAAAGTATTCCGATCAATCAAACAAATAAAAAGACATATATCACGCATTCGGAGGACGTAGATTGCCGTAATGGGTTGTCGTGGTGTCGGGGAAACTGGGTGAGGAAGGGGGGGAGTCGCACGTGCTTGCAACACGCACTGCACTTGTTGTCTAATGCATTTATCTCGTCAGAATCCATAGACCGAGAGCGAAAACCTATGCCTTAATGATCTCTGTGTCGCAGAAACATTTTAGTTGTTTTTTTATTCCTTATTTTATTCAAAATTCACAACCGTTAATGGTTGTGTGATATAAAAAACACTTTATGTACAAAAACAATCATATCAACAAATATGAAAAAGATTATTTTTTAAGTCGGTTTTATTTTTTAAAGTTTCTTTCATATATTTTGATCGCAGATATTAACTTTTGACTGTAGCTTCGCTTACGAGAACTAAACGATTTACATTTATCATTTTTTTTAAACACTCAGCAGCGTATTATTTACAAATTATGTACATATACACAAGTAGAAAGGTTTACTTGAGCCAAGTAAACCCTGTTTTGTATATAACGAAAACAATATTTTCTTAAGATAAGAAATATATTCTTAAACCAACTAAAGTATTCTTGGACGAAGAAATAATGTAGTTGGATTAAGAGTACGTTTCTTATATTATGAAAATATTGTTTTCGTTATATACAAAACAAGATTTTCTTGGCCCAATACAGTTTTTTTGTGTGTACCTACATAAATAAAAAAAAAAATGCATTTCATATTTTAATGCAGCAAAACAAGATATAACTCGGGAAATGCTGTACCGATTTAAAAAAAGTTTACACTTCCAATCAGGGATTAATTAATATAATTTGCCACTAATAAAATATGTAGTCACTAAAAAAAATTAAGAAAATACATAAAATATATCGAAAATTATAGTTTTTGAATTAACCGCATAAAATAATATTGTTATTACTACTCGTACTTGGGAACTACGAAACAAATAAGTAAATTAATCAAATAAAACCACAAGAAAATCAGATCAGTGGTTCTTGAGTTATTAGGGGACAAACAGAAATGTAGAATTAATTAATTTAATTTTTTAAACATAAACAACGATTTAATAAAAAAATTTTAATATATTTTCGTCGAACATTGAATCTTAATTCTAACCCCCATAATTTTTTCTGAAAATTTTGATCTACAGAGTTTCATTTATATTTTTTTAATAAAAGATAATATTTTACGGTTGTCTGAAATTGCTTATTGATTAATTTATTTTCATAAATATAATTTCTATAGGTAATATACGCAAATACTGAAATCTTTAAAACAAGCAGATTGGTATAGTAAATAATTCAAACATGAAATATTTAAGAACAGTAATTAACGTTCTAATACAATTACTTTCTTCTGGTTTAATTAACTCGAGAGCACAAACTGTAAATCAACGTAATTTTTCTAAAATAACTACTACAGCTCTTTATAAACAAAATATGTATACCTGCATACTGCATATACTAGTAAATATTAGTGAATGCGACATATTTGATTAGAAATGCAAGTTTGCAATAATTGCATTAATAAGGTATTAGCATACAGCACCATCTAGCGGTAAAATATGGAACTAGTTGAATTACCTGTAATACGCCGATGTGCAGTTACCTGTATAATGAATGGTGCTGAAACACACCTGTTAGGGAATGGCTTATACATGCAATGTTGTTTATTGAACATGTTTTCTCTTTCTCTAGTGCACGACACTAAAATATATATACGTGGTTTACATATTTACTTCGAATAGAGGTGTCGATAGTGTATATTGATTGTAATGATTTTTAATATTTATTTTTAACATACAATTTTGGCCATTAACAAATTATTGATTATTATACATAAAATATTATATTATTTAAATAGTTATAAAGTTATACAGTGTATGCATACATTATGATAAATGTATGAATGGTATTTATATAATATTTAATTAATTTTTTTAAATATCTTAAAATTAAAAAGCCCACGATATTAGATACAAAAGTATTTATTATCAAGTTAAAAAATATATATTAATATTAAAATTATTCTATAACAACATAGAATAATTTTATTTTTAAAACCTACATTTATGTATTTATAAAAAATAGCTATTTATTAATTTTTTTAAAATTTAATCACTCTTTTCTATCAAGAATCAAGAATTAATTTAATTACGGTAAGATTCAATAATATTATATTTAATTGGAAGGAAATAATAAATAATATATTTATTTATTATTACATTGAAATAAACATTTTTTGTTTTTTACACATTTCCTCTAAGGTTGATGGGTTTCGAGTAAAAAATTAATGAAAATGTAAAATCTAAAATTATTTTGTTAAATATTAAAAAAAAATTGAAGTCATACAAAAAATTATTTAAAACAAAAGCTGCTTGTTTTTTCTCAAACAATAAGATACCATAATGAAAAATATAGGTTTCCATTTGAAAAAAAAAAAATGTTGGTCCTATTTGACCATGAAGACGTCCAAAAAATAAAAAAATAGAGCCATTTTGGGTCCCCCCTCAAAACCAAACAACTTTTATTTGAAACATTTTTTGATTTAATTGATAGATAAAAAAAATTGGGGGGTGTAGGATTAAAATGGGACACCCTGTATAATAGTAAAAACTACTTATATAATAAGAAAAAAAGAATATAATTTTCCGAAATGTGTTTCTTCTTTTATGATTAAAATATTAAAAAATAAAAAAATGTTATTTTTAAATAATATGACCCAAAAATATAAGAAAAATATTTTATTAAAAATGTCCATATATATATATATATATATCTATATTCTAAATATATATTTAGAGGTACTCCATCAATGTCTTCAACAAGTTCAGAATTAGATACAAAACATAATAAACTGATAGTTTGAACAATGTAAGAGTTAGATTGAACGATGGCAAGGGATAAAGATATAAAAAGATACATCAGGGGATGCTGTGTAAGAGGGAGGATCTATAACGGAGGTCAATGAAGCACGAGCTAAACGCGTTTACTAGACAATTTGTCATAAAAGCAGCAATCTGCACTTGACAAAATAATAACTAAGCTCTCTTGTGAAATATTATCTTATGTTTTTGGTGTGTTCGTTTTTATATACGCAGTTAATATGTTTGTTGAGAATATTAGATTCAATACGTTATTTAACATATAATATAATGGTTATTTTACAGTTCCTACACAAATTATAATTTCAGTAGAAACCTGTTGAAACGACATCGAAGGGATTGTTCATATTGGTCGAAGTAGCGGATAGTCGTAATAGTTGGTAAAAATGCAATTATATGCACGCAGAGAACAAATGGAGGCTATCATATACCCAGAAATGCCAGCTCCAACATTCGAGGCTGTCAGAACTATGGGTTTGCGATGTAACTGTAACTGTATTGTGGCTTTCCGAACCGTAATTTTGAAGTTGCGGTAGCGTTAAATGAGGTTATGTTATCTAAAATACATTTCTCAGAGCTATAAAAGTAGAGTTATAATAGCTCCAAATTTAAAAGGATACAGTTGTGGTACCTGAATTGAGGTTGTTGTGGCAATATAAATAGGGCACAGGAAAAAATGGCACAGGAAGAAATGGAACACAGAATTATTTATTTTATTAAATATCGATAAAATTATGAAATAAAATAAAACATTTCATTATTATATTATTTTTCAGTATTTGAAAAAACACTGAATTTTTCACTTTTAAATATTTTTTTAACTATTGTTATTCATTTGTTATACGCGTCTAAACTATTCTGAAACTTAAAACCGAATGACGCAATCGGCATGTTCTGCTTTGTCTGAGTCTTGTATTATACCCGTATTACGGTTATGACAACCGAACTGGGGCTATAAGAACTATACTAGAGTTTTTATAACTCCAAAGCGGATATCATAGCCGAATTGTACCTATAGAAACCATGTAAAAGGACAGACAGCCAATTATTTGCGGCTATCGAAAAAAAACATTACGGCTATAATAACCGAATGTTTTTCTAAAAATTTTAACATTTCTTATAGTCATAATTACAGCTATGACTACCGAATGTAAGCTATTTAAACTAACAAATAGTATTTATAGCTAAAATTTTGATACGATAGACGAAAATTAGATTTTATTGCAATAATTACGCAATGAGAGCTGTAATTTTGTATTTGCAGCCGATGCCAAATTAAATTTTTCTCTGCGTGTGGGATTCAGTTGGATTTTTATTCTGAGTCGTTATAACCGATACGTCGTATTAACCAATGTCGTTATAATCGGTTTCTACTGTAATTGTATACTGCAATTGATTATACATACAAGATTATTATTTTTAATGGGAGGTAAATAGGATAAGCGTCAGATATTCTATGATATTATGACACTTTGACCGATATCTCGTGGTTTTCTTCAGAAATGATTATTTAATATCCGGTAAATGTTGATTGATACGTCAAGTATTATTATCTATATGCATGATACAGGAGAAAAACCAAGATAAATAAGACTATTCAATACAAAAACCACTAAAAAACTATAACTATCGTAATCATCACTTCATTTGAAAACTTTTGATCTAGATATGCGTCAAAATTAAAGTATTATTATCTATGCACGATACAGGAGAAAAACCAAGATAAATAAGACTATTCAATACAAAAACCACTAAAAAACTATAACTATCGTAATCATCACTTCATTTGAAATCTTTTGACCTAGATATACGTCAAAATTAAAAGGAAAATACTCATTCATAACCACAACGATTCTTTTTAGTTTTTTTTTTTGGGCCATAAGAGGAATGGTCGTCAAACTCAAAAAGCGTAGGAGCTACTTTTGAAATGTACATTATTTAATGAGCTACATACACAGGTAGAAAGGATTTCTCAAACCAAGTAAACCTTGTTTTGTATATAACGAAAACAATATTTTCTTAAGATAAGCAATAATCTCTTAAACCAACTATAGTATTCTTGAACGAAGGAATAACGTAGTTAGATTAAGGGTATGTTTTTTATATTAAAAAAATATTGTTTTCTTTATATACAAAACAAGGTTTTCTTAGTTCAATACAGTTTTTTTACTGTGTACCTGTACTTGTATTAAAGTATTTTATTTTATTTTACCTATTGACTAACATTCGAAAAATAAATAACAGTTATAATTATAATCTTTTAAATATTTCTCATACGAATTAGAGAAAATACCACCATTAATTAAATTTCATTGTTATCAATAGATAATAAATCTAATCATAAAATAGACGGAAGATAGTATCTATTAAGAGTAAAAAATGTATTACAACAAATAAAAAAAAATTAATCAGAAAATTTAATGTATTAACATAAGCAACACATGCTGTGTATACAATCAAATTAATTCCTTCTGATTGGCCACCCCTGCGAAACGATGATCATCGCTTACTATGTGAATAATTTGTTAACACAATCTACGACATATGTTGAGGTAGTTTACAAAGCTAGATGGGTGGAATAATAATGACGGATCGCTTCAAGTCATGTAGAGTGCAGAGCATATAGTTTTATATTTTAATTAATTTTTAGAATTCCTAAGTAGATGTTACATATTAGGGAATATTGGGGTATATATCAAATATTAACTTACAGTGTTGAATCCATTCACGCAAGTAATTAAGGGTTAATCTTAAGAATTTTAAATTTTTATATTTTTAACTACAATTACATTTTTTGCCATAAAATCCCATGAGCTTTTCAAAAAGAAAAAAATCTGTATCTACACTAAAACTTTTCTACGGCCACAAAAACATGACACAATTATCTCTAATGACCATAGGAGCTTACTATACACAATCAATAACCTTAACTCATACAGGCTAATCCAGTCGCAACAAAAAACCGTGGTGGCGGCGGCGTGTCTACTCGAACTAAAGCGGGACGAAGCGGGGAGTCCGCCCCACGAACAGCACCGGGGCTATTATACGTGCCCTCACATATGTTGCGAAGATTTGCCGCGTGTCTTTTGCGCGGGCGGCGGCTGCGACCTGTGCACGAGATCATTCAGACCTTGTTTATGTGGCATTTGATTTTTAATGATGTCACATTACCAGCTTTACGTTGACAACTTATTTTTAGAAATATGGTTCTAATAATAATATTAGTATTTTTTTGAGTTTCGTAACTCAAAATGATAAAACAGAAACCTTATAGGATAACTTTTTTATCGGTTTATCTTTCTATCGACCTATTTTATCAAGAAGGGCCAAAGGTATTAAGATGAAAATATCTGCTTTTTGTAAGAAATTCAAGTTTCTATCACAATACAAAAAAAAACACGATTTTTTTAAAGCTGTCTTATGTTCATTGTCAATAATTAATGAAGCCCTCAGGGCACGAGATTCCAACGTTTGAGGGTCCCTGAATCGAAATGTAGAGAATATTATTATGATTATTTTTTTGTTTATTTTTTCAGATAAAAATAAAATAAAATAGGTATTTAAAATAAAAGTTGTAGAGAATATCATTATCAATATTTGATTTTATAACTGTTTTTAGATATTAGCTTTGTAAAATAATATATTATTTGTCGTAGACATATAGTATAAAATATATGTAAAAAAAACATTTATAAATATTATTCGTAATTGGTAAATATTTTAATTAATCTAAAAACATCTCCAATTATGTAAAAAAATTCGAAAGAAAAATGTATAAAATCAATTTCCAACATTCTTTGAAAAACTAATAGTTGGCTATGGTCTGCTTGCGTCATCAGTCATCGATGTTAGTAAGGATGACTGGATCGCTCCCAAAGGACGTAATACTTCTGCTCCAATTATTCGCATGATTTGATCGTAGAGAGCCATGTGTCGATAGATGATTGGTCGAGATTTAGGCACGGACCGATGTGAAGTCAACAGAGAGAGAGTTCTCGATGAAATTGTGCTTATTAACTGATTCAAGTGTGTTCAATATGCTCTTTTTACAAACCGCTTCAGATCAATAGCATTTTGTATTGAATTTAAAATGTAATTGTGTTATTCTTTTTAGCTATGTGTAGCTGACGAAATATAATAGTTATTAAAATGATTTTTGAATTTAACTCAAATTGAAGATTGAAAATCACACTAGTGTTTTATAATACATATAACTACAATGGGTTATACAGTAAAACATTAATGGTTTTATTTATAACTCGTGATTGGTTTCAGAAGTATCACTGCATTTTATTTTCATTAATTTTTCACGTATAAAATGAATCAATTAACATTGTTTCTCACTCTAACTTCACTATAACTATTACATTGGATACCCGGGGATATTAAATTAAACTATATGAAACATATAGTCATGCTGTAATATTTTTTTAAGTTAAATTATTTCTATATTGGAATATGATAATTTTCAGGCTGTAAGAATAACTTGTAAGACAATCGGTGACAAAAGTATATAAATTTTAAAATTGATTAATAGATATGTATATTTAATTAATCGCTATATACCAGTTTTGTATGATATTTTAAATTCATAACATCAAACTATAAGTTTTAAATGTAGAAATAAAACTAAAACTACTAAAAAATTTAACGAAAGTTATTAACATCACGGAGAAAAATCTAAAAGCAGAATACTTTAGAAAAACATATAAAACTTGGGTGTATTTAAACGTTTAACAGTACAATTAGCTACAAAGAAGGTAGGAAAAATATTAAAAGCATTTTCAAGTTTTTCATCGTCAGAGAAAATATACTGCAACGATCTTCTTTTCAATAAACGTTTATGGTAGAGTGAAGACGAAAATCTCCCCTTTTTAAAACTACCCTGTAAACGTTTGAAATATAATTTATTAATTCAAATTTTATGATACACACAACTTTTGAAAAGGTACCTATATATAATATACATATATATATACATGATTGTGAAAGTTTTCAACAAAATGACGACATTTTTATTATACATTATTTTGATAAAAAGCATGAAATAAAAATAATGATATATGTAATTAACGATTTTTAGTTATTCTTTCTGATTTCATTAAACAATTTTAATATTATAACTAAAGGCGGTATTATATGCAACATAAAAACGTCAAAATATGTAGTAAAATGGCAAAATATGCAGTTATATTTATATACACTTATTTGTCGAATACATAACGGAAATTACTGAATTTTGTGACTTGTGACAGCAAAGATTTAAAAAAAAAGTTATCATTGCAAATATATTTTTAAAGTGACCTGTTATGAAATTGAATTTATAGATAAAGACAAAAATAGCAGTGTGAGAAAATCCAATAAATTTTAAGGCGATAAAAACAAATTTTTGTATTTGATTTTGGACATTTATCCATCAAAATTGCAAGAAATATGCAAAAACAACAGAAAATTATCAAAATATGCATAGAGTTTAAAATTTGCCGAAATATGTATAAAACAAAGTCTCTTGTCTGTCTGTGCATGATTTTTTCAGTAACTGCTAAACAGATTTTGTTTTGGTTTTCACGAATGGATAGAATGTTTCATAAGGAATATTTAAGTGTATGATTTTTGTACATTTCATGAAATCGGAAAAAAATAATCATCGGAGAGGTTTCTTCGTGTGCGCTGTGGTAATAATTAGCGATAGGTGAAAACAATGTTTAATAGGTTTATTACAGATAATATTTATATCCCCGGGTAACAACGGGCCCACTGTGCCAGTTAATTATAAATGTGTGATAATAATATGTATAATATAACATAACTATTGATTTTAAAACAAAAAACAAAATATACAAAACAACGAAATATTTTACAATTCGGGAAACACCGTTTCTTTATTTTATTTGACAAAAATACATATTATTTAAAATAACAAAAACTGGAGATAAACCATCAATCACTGTACACAAAGAAGTCTGAATCACAAACTGTGTACATATAATGTATCAATACATTCACCCTAACAGATGATGTATTTATGGCAATAATAGTTCACACCTTGCTTCTGTAAGGGATGTTTCAACCCTGAATACAGATACGACAGTCATCCAATAAAACACTATACACGTTTGTATCATATGTTATTGTGTTTACTTCTATTTGGTCGATTGTATTTCGTATTATTCTTTTTGATGTGATATATTTTTGTATATAAATGTAAAACTGGAGTAATATTACGACATACACTCGACAAATTAATTAAGGGGACACCTAAAAAATAGCATGTTTTCAAATGCTTGTAACTTGGTCAAAAATTAATTTTTTTCTAAACTTTTTTATTATTAAATTGAGCAAATTTACTCTACTTTATGATGGTCTAATTCGTTCCTCAACATCTTTTAATTTTTTAACTTTTTTATGTAATTATATAAATTAAAAAAAAAACTGCATATTTTGACACTTGATGTAGAGTGCATTTATGTAGAAAATGAAATTTTGAAATAACCTTTTTGTAGAGAATTTTAATACCTTCAAATTTATTATGGTGCGAATAAAATGTGACAAAAATTCGCAAAAGTATTACAGTTTTAGTGAAAATCAGGAAAAAATAATTCAAATGAATATAGCCGGAGTAATTTTGGTGGTACAGAAAATAAATAAAAATAAAAATGAAGCTCAAAGTATCACCTTTCAGATTATGCAATGTAATGAAAGATTTTTTTATGAATTACAAAAAATATTCAAACTTTAAACAGAATAGAAAATATGAGTAATTAGACAGTAAAATTAAAACAAAGAATACATACCATAAACATTACATTTTAGGTGGCCCGAGCTAGAGGTCTCATTAACAATACATGTTCTTTATAATTCATTTTTATTTTTTTAAATAGGACCATATTACGCGAAGATATTAAACTTTGATGTCTCAACATCAGAAAACCCAAAAAAATTACAAATTGGAATTTATTGAAATTTTTCTCGAAATAAAGCAGCTTATGAAAAATTTTAAGAAGTCAAAAAATGCATTATTTTACTGAAATAATAACCCAAAATGATCCATATGGTTTTAAAATTGTACCTAAATATGTGTGCTTACTGTATACATTCATTTGTGCATGTAAAAATAAATATTTAGTAAAAATAAGTATTTTTTGACTTCGTAAACATTCCATGACCTGCTTTATTTTACAAAAAAAATTTAAAATTTTTGCAATTTGTAATTTTTTTGGGTTTTCTGATGTTGAGGAATCAAATTTGAATATCTTCGCGTAATATGGTCCTATTTAAAAAAATAAAAATGAATTATAAAGAACATGTATTGTTAATGAGACCTCTAGCTCGGGCCACCTAAAATGTAATGTTTAGGGTATGTATTCTTTGTTTTAATTTTACTGTCTAATTACTCATATTTTCTATTCTGTTTAAAGTTTGAATATTTTTTGTAATTCATAAAAAATCTTTCATTACATTGCATAATCTGAAAGGTGATACTTTGAGCTTCATTTTTATTTTTATTTATTTTCTGTACCACCAAAATTACTCCGGCTATATTCATTTGAATTATTTTTTCCTGATTTTCACTAAAACTGTAATACTTTTGCGAATTTTTGTCACATTTTTTTCGCACCATAATAAATTTGAAGGTATTAAAATTCTCTACAAAAAGGTTATTTCAAAATTTCATTTTCTACATAAATGCACTCTACATCAAGTGTCAAAATATGCAGTTTTTTTTTTAATTTATATAATTACATAAAAAAGTTAAAAAATTAAAAGATGTTGAGGAACGAATTAGACCATCATAAAGTAGAGTAAATTTGCTCAATTTAATAATAAAAAAGTTTAGAAAAAAGTTAATTTTTGACCAAGTTACAAGCATTTGAAAACTTGCTATTTTTTAGGTGTCCCCTTAATTAATTTGTCGAGTGTATAATGTCTATATTTATTTTATATGTCAGTTACACTTTTACACATTTTTGATATTGATTCGAAGCTGTAAAAGCTGCATCAAATATAAAAATATTACAGAGTTCAACTTTACTAAAGCCTTAATAAAAATTCACTAGAGCTCTAGTAAAGTTTATTAAAGATATCCACTGTAATATGCACCAAAACGTTGACCGAGAGAACAACCAAATTGCCACGGCTTATACCAAGAAGTCAAGATTTACATCAAGATAAATAAATTGATATGATTTTTTTGGCTGGATCTTGCCATGTTTCGATGAAAAACTTATTATAAAAAGGCTTTAACAAATGATCTAATATCTCAAGACAATGAAAAAAAGAAAAAGAAAAATTACTGAATCCTACCCTGTTTTAAAGAAGTGACACAAAGCCGACTTATAGAGACATTTCTAATCGTGTTATTTGAGCTTCGATAGGTATTCATCGGAAGATCTTCCCTGATTCAGGTAAATTCACACATCAATACGACAATAGAAAGTATATCTATAAAATCTGCGCCAAATATTTTCAATATCGTAAAATATTCACATTCTCAAATCAGGTAAAATAAATAATTTTTATCATAAAATACGTATAGTAAACTTCCATAGTGCAGAATCCCACTATAATAAAAAATGTGTACAGCTGTCAAGTTGGCAAAATGGACATTGGACATTGACAGTATGGAACGTCTAATGAAATCGTTATACACATATTTATTTGTCTATGCAAGTAACAATGATGATAGTCATTAATATAACGGTATGGTTGCATTGTATAGTTAAACAATTATAAAAATAACGGTACATATATTTAGAAATTTAAAGTTATGAAAAATTACCTATGAATCAGACAATGGTTGACAATTCCCAATGGTCTTTTTTGTAAATATTCTTACAATGAAAGTAAAATAAAATATATTACTGACCAAAACTGGCCAAACACGTCAAAAGTTAGTCAAGAAATAGTTCCATTAATAACAATGTCAAATCATATAGAAATTCTCAAAAAATGTTCAGAAGCCGCCGAAGATGTCAACTAAAAATAAATAAATTAAAAGATTCACCCTTAAAATTGGTTGTTCAAATAAAATAGCCCACGTAACATAATGTTGTATGTATCCAAAACTAAACAGGTCTACTATGATTTCATTCATAATATTTCTAACCAATATTAACGACTAAATTTCGGCAATCTTTAACACAAAAATTATTCTAAAGACATGGATAGTACAACATCTGACACATGCCATAGATAGATTGATCAACAAAGATGAAGATATAATACAAGATAGCATTCTTATCTTCTTTCCTTTACGTACAAAAATTCCAGATTGAGATATCGGTTGTTAGAATGTGTTACATTTTGGGTATTTTGGTAATGTTTTCGTACATTCTAAAGTAAACACGAGGAGAGAAATAGGCTTTCGGAAACTTGAGGATCGGTTGACACCTTTTTCAAAAGACCCCCGCTGAGTCTTTAAAAGTGACATCTTCTTTTTAAATTCCTCTTCATATAGGCATTTTCTTGTTATTGTATACTTACATGGATTTTATAGAAACTTTTATAAATAATATAATGCCAAAGAAGTAGTTTAATAAAAACATTTTATTTTGAAACTAAGTGCGAATAAAATATACTTATAAGGGTTTATTGTGTAAATAATATCATACGTAATATATGTAGTGGTAGTAGGTACTATTAATAAATAAAACAAAATAATGTAAGATACCCATTTTAATATAATTATATATTATAAAGCAATTTCAGATACATGACGAGCAATTTTTTGACCTATACAAAACATTGCCATATTGCATGTTTTGCAACAATTTAAGTGAGAAATTTAAATTTAAATTTTGACTTCTAAAATATTGATATTTTTGAAAAACTAAGTAGAGAGCATTTTGGAGCAATTTGGGAGCAATTGATTGACCATAAGAAATATTACGAAAAACGATTAGTTTTTGAAAAATGTCATTTTAAGATTTTTTGTTTTTTTGTATAGTTAATAACTTCTGTTTAATTTTTTTTAGAGTTGGAGCAATTTCAGATACATGAAGAGCAATTAAGGAGCAATTTTTTGACCTATACAAAACATTGCCATATTGCATACTTAATGTATGAAGTGAGAAATTTAAATTTAAATTTTGACTTCAAAATATTGGTAATTTTGAAAAACTAAGTAGAGAGAATTTTGGAGCAATTTGGGAGCAATTGTTTGACCATAAGAAATATTACGAAAAACCATTAGTTTTTGAAAAATGTCATTTTAGGATTTTTTGTTTTTTTGTATAGTTAATAACTTTTGTTTAAATTTTTTTAGAGTTGGAGCAATTTCAGATACATGAGGAGCTATTAAGGAGCAATTTTTTGAGCTAAAAATATTTGTTGTTTTTCACAACTTCCTGACGATCCTATATATGTACATAACGGTAATATGAATGTATATTCGATATTTTATACATATGCATATAAGTACTTATCACGAATCAATAAAGAATCTGAATAACATCTTATGTAAGTTCTATCGAGCATAGATAATTCCACGAATGAATGATACACACGTGCTTTTAAAAGGACAGATGATTCTGTGAAGATCAGGATGAAGATAAATGAATGGTTCACACCTACTTTGTGTAATAAGACCGCTGACTGCACGATAATCTTTCAAGAATCCAGCGGTCCTTAACATTTGACAATTAATTATTAATACCACTTTGTTTTTTGTAATTTTCAACATATTTAAATTAAATCAACAATAGTTTTACTTATGTTAAGTACATTACTAAACTGTGCAAGTCTGATAAGTTTTAATTGTGATATATGAAAAATAATATTTTTTGAAGTTATACTTCTTTAGGCGCATCGTGTACAAATTTTTTCATGGGTAGTAAATAAGACAAATGCGTTATTCGGGTATAAAGATCGAGATAAAACATTCTTCAAAAATACATATAGTTCTTACATTTTCAGTGGCTTACACTACCGTATACTTGTCTCTGTTAAATTCGCGCGAAGTGCGTTATATTTTTGGTGGTGTGTGCAACGTTTACACGAGTAACTATTTCGTAGGATTTTGTTAATATTAAATTTATGTTTTTCTACTTATTTTAATAGTTTTTGAAGAGATTAGGAATTATTTTTTTAAGTTATTATTAAAGATGTTAGTTTAAAAAATACATATATTATATAAACAGGTATTTAATTATGGCGAAATAAATATTTTCTAGTTTCAAATATATATTTTTTTCCGAAACTAACGCCCAGTATTATCAAGTTTAACTAAATGCTCCTTTAACTAACTGTCATATTATCTACAGATCCAAGCATAATACATTTAATTAAATAGATTTTAAATCATCTGCAGTATTTCTTTATAACGTATATTATGAAAATTTTTCATTGAGAGCTTAAATATTGATTTAAATCACGTTTGTAATACACCAAATATACTTTAAAGGAGCATTTAGCGCTAAAGGAGCTTTAAATTGGTTGATAATACCAGGCATAAGACTTAAATATTTAAAAGAAATATTTTATTTGAGGTTAACTTTTCTTAGTTGTTTTTCAATAATATAAAGAAGCATTACTTCTATATATTCAGACCCAATTTTTTCAATAACAGATATCTCGTACCTATATTTAATTTATATGTGAAAATTCAAAACAATATATATAATTATACTTTTACATGATTTCTTTTATTTTATTTAACATCGCCATCTATCAATACACAGAAGAACTACACGACAACAATTTACAACGGATTAACGTGTGAAGTGTTAAAAATCTAGTTGTCTTAGCACTCAGAGACGTTCTATTGTAGCAGTTTATTGTCTGCAGTCAGGGATTCTTTGTTAAATTGTTTTAATGCACTTTTTATTTACGACTTTGTTACTATGCTGTGTTACAAGATCCACGATTGTCATTTGAGTTTTATTTTGTTATAATGAATGCAAGTTTGTAAAGCAGAAAATTATAAAATGTAAATGCATGTATATTCATGAGTGACTGAAAATTTTAAAAATATTCATAAGCATTAATAACTCGTCCGTTATTTAAATTTTTTTATAGGTATTTATACATTTAGTACAAATATAAATACCTACAAAATCTTATGAACATTTTGTTTGTATAGATTGAATATAATGATTTAAATGATTTCTTTCAATATAAATAAAACATTTATTACTACACTTAAATGATTTTCAATAGTAAATATTTTTTTTATAAACAACAAGTAGAAATAATAAATTGAAATAAAAGCACGTAAAACAACAAATAGTTAAGTGTTATCAATTTTTTTTTCGATAATAAAAACCTATACAGATAAAGCAGTATATTTTTTAATTGATGTCGCAATTTTCTTTAAAGTATCATAATAATAAAGCGCTATCAATTTTGAAATTATTAATAACCGCAAAAATAGTTGAAATAATTTGATAAATTATGATAACAAATATTCAGGCCCAAAAAAACCGCATAGAAACGATAATTATGAAGTAGATGCAATTTCAATTAAGTCTCTGAAATGTGTATTTTTATTTAAAAATACCTACAGAAACTATAACCAGCGTGATAAAGTAATATATTAATCAATAATAATAAAAAATATATAAATCTATCTGTAAAAAGATAATATTTGGGATTTTTTTAAAATTGACTTGATACGAAAAACTGCGGAACCTATTTCACTGTTCGAAATTATTAAAGCAACTAGTCGCGCTGATAATTATGGATTGTCAAATAAACGCAAGAGATGCTGCAAAGAAAATTCTAGTTAAAGAAATAAATAACAGAAATGTTTTAATATTTTTTTACAATTTTTTGATAAGTAGGCTATATATTAATATGAAATATTATAAATAATATGACATGTATTCGCTGGGTGCGAAGTAGGTAGTGGGGGAAACGAAATCGATCACAGCGCACGACGTGGCGAAAAATAACACTTTGGGTGGACTGACTGTCATTTTTAATAGGCTCGTTTTTAACTGAAAATAGAAAGGTCAACATGGTTAACCCCACTATAGGCTATGTGCAAGGGGGTGGAGTTAGAAATAATGTCGATGCAAGTGTTCGTGGTGAGCAACATTGCAAAATCATCGGCGCCATAAGTTGAGGTTATGCTGTCAATGTAAACGAATGAATTATTTCTCTATTATATGTCATAATTAAAGAGAAAAAAATACCCAAAGTAAATAATTTTCACGTACCTTTTATGCTATGCTATTTATATTATATGCAAGCAGCTAAATTAAATGATATTTGTTTAGTAAAAAAATTTAACGATATTCAACAATGATAAAAAGAGAGTTCAATCCATTCAATCCTTCTATATTACCCGTTAGCGGCGCTAGTAGACTTCGTGCACATAGCCAATAGTCATAAATAATCGTCTAAAATGTATATATTACGATATTTTATTGAAATTATTTGTTTGTTAATATGTCAAAGTTCACCCTAGTTGCAACCGCTAGTTGGTGCTGTCATCGCGCACGCTGCGAATAGTAATCAAAATTGATAATACACGAACTAGTTGAATTGGCATTATAATGCCCCATACAATAAAATAATAATTTTTAACAAAAGTCGTTAAATCTCCAAAATGCATATATTTTTGTTCTGTGTAGAACCTAATGATCCGGTGAATATACCTACTGAAGAAGCGTTATGGGAACATCCCGTGGTGTCCAGATTCGTCACGAACAGACTTTGTGTAAATCCCTTGCGTGTGTGACATTTACGAGTACTTTTGTTAACGCGCGGACACCTCCGGCCGCTCTAAACCATTTATCTTAGCCACTATCTGTGACCACTCGGCCGCGCTACCGCCAGGATCAACACAACACATTCCTCACACGTCTCAGGACATCGATATTATCTGTGCCACTACACTGTTAAAATCATGCTCTAGCTTTGCTTTTGTTAACGATTTTGTAGGTTTTAAAAATTTTAAAGATAGATTATTATCTGATGGCAAATTTGTCTTATCTAAAATTCTATAAATAATTTTTTTTAGTTTTGTAACATCTTAATGTATTTATTTCGAAAATTTTGTTTTAAAGAAGACTTTAGCTACCCCTTTTTACACTACAAATATAATAGTCGGGGAGGTGAACGCCAAAATTTGTAACTACTTTCTAAAAGCTGATTTTTGATATTACGTCATATTTGTGGTGTAGATATACAGCCTGCCGTCAGTCAGCTAGTTTCGTTAGCGATTGGCACGGGGGTGGTAAATCAGCTGCTGACGGTATTTGTTAAGTTAAAATTCGGACTGACTATTTTTTTTTAATAATAATATTCCTAACTCTTATACCGAATTTCATATTTTAGAAAGTACTTTCACGATGTATAGATTTTTTTACGAGTTAAACGCGCTGCTAACGTGCCCTGTTGCAAGATTTTGATGACTGACTTTGATAAAAGGGGCTCTTACTTAGTATACTGCTTACAAATAAATTTTCACCCCCGCGCCAAACGCTAACGAATCTAGCTGACTGACGGTAGGCTGTATATCTACACAATAAATGTGATGTAATATACAAAAATCAGCTTTTTGAAAGTAGTTGCAAATTTTTGCCCTCACCTCTTAGACTATAAGATCTTTATAACAAATCAAACAATTCGATAAAAAATTGTAGATCAAAATCTAAAAAAAAACAACTATAAAAATTGATAAAAACACGCATATAAAGGTACATATTTTTACGTCACATATTTTCTTATTCATCTAAAAATTTTGATATATTTTCGAAAGGTTCAGGAAAGTATAGAGATTCAATAGTTTTGATTGTTCTTATTTCGTAATGAATTGAGAATATCTATATTTAAGTAATGCATAATAAAAAAGTTGTTATTTATATCTAATGTAAATATAAAAATTATTAATTTGGTAGAAGGATGGCGGGGGGGGTTATTTTCATTGGGGTTTAAAGTTGTAGTTTTATTGGTTAATCCGGTTCTGATCCTGTAGTCTATTTATATACATATATTCACTGTTTTAAAATTTCAATATTATATATATTTCAAAACTTGTCACACATGTTTATTTTTAGAAAACCATTCTATTTTCAAATTCAATCGAACCGAAAACAAATAACATACATATATAATAAAATGTATCACAATTTGAAATTTCCTTCGTGGGGTAGAAGACAATAGACCATATGTGGATAATCAGAATCCGATATAACAACTTGCAATAATCTTTGACCCTTGTGTCCTGCAACCCACCCACACATTGACGATCAGTAAATCATATATATTAAACAATATCTGTTTGACCTTTATGTGTACACTTTACAAATTGTTATGACCATCAACATCTTGTGTTTATAAGTCTACACGTGTTTCGTGTGTGGCATATGTGAATGATCGCATTGTTTAAGATATTGGGGAAGATGTTGATGGCGCCCTGTTTCGTTCGTTAAGGTTGTTGTTCACTGAAAGTCGTGGCATCTAGCGGAATTTAGCATGAACTACAGGGTTTTTACATGTCGGTAAAAAAGAACAAATAGATCTGGCAACAATTTACAATATTAGACAAGAATAGAAGATTTATTTTTAACAATATTATAATTATTACTATTGCTGACAATGGTAATAATAATTATTACTATTGCTGACAATGATAATAATTATAATAACAATAGTAACTATTGTTATTATAAATAAAAACATTAAATGTTAATAATAATAACTTGCTATTTACAATGCGCGTCAGTTGTCAATACCACGTTTTTACATTTCGAAGAGCGCGCCGAATGCGGTGTTGCCATATCGTATATTTACGTCATGTGTTCGGGAATGTATCAAAGTTAAAAATTAATAATTATTTAAGTAGGTGGTAAATCATTCTAGAATTTTATATATAAATTATTTAATTACCAATCTATAACATATCCGTTTTTGGTTAAAATCTGACGTTTAGTTTTAATACACGAATTAAACGAATATCAAATTCAAAGTGGATCCTTATGCTTGCAATGTATAAGAGGCCAACTTTGCACGTTTATAATTAATAAACGAAATGGTAAACTGACCTGAAGTTTTTTTTATAAATGCGAACTAGCTTACTTAACACAATATTAAAATTTTAACAAATTCTGTAGTGATCGATTTTAGTGAACAACAACCTTAAGATTTATATTAGTTCAAATCACATTTTGTGAAAAATCAATTTCATTCTTAATTTTTTGTATAGGTACTTTTAATGAAAATCGTGCGGGGTTGGCTGAACGAAGAACGGTACAAATAAGCGCTTGTGGATAAGCATACAGTGAAGGCAACGTGTGTCTCTCTCTGGAGCATGCGAAATCACATAGATGCGCCTCTCTCTTTTTTTTCACACACTTATAATTTTTTTATTAAAAAACACGGTTCCTAATCATTCTGAAAATTTACACATATCTTTGTAAATGAATAAAGAATGTATGCTCAAATTTTCATCAAATTCTCTTTGTCGCATCACTTTGAAAAGTCCTGTCATATCTCGAAATTATTCAGATCTCAAACAAAATCTCTCCGTTATTTTTATGACACCATATAATTCACTATATGGTCACCTACTTAAATCACTTAAAAAATAATCTACAAAATCAATGTATTGAGTAACATACACTGCCGTGTAAAAGTCTTTGGACACTCAATTTCTTGTGCATTATAAATATAAAACTGCAAAAATGGTTGATAAAAAACCTTAAATGTACTAAGAGTATGTGATTACAACTTTTGTAATAATCCTAGCATATCTAAAATACAGCATTTACAATTTTCCATGTTAAGGGAATTTTTTGAATTAACCTGAAAGGTCAGGTTTACTCAAGTTAAAAGTATTGACGCACAGTGTCTTTCAAGCTAAAGAGCAATTGTTTGTTAACTATTTTGAATGCGAGTAAAAATATTCTTTTCGCTATTTTGAGGATTTTTACTGACCGAAATCTGTATATTTATCCTCAAAATCAAAGACTTTTTTACACGGCAGTGTAAGTATGTTTTTTTTCGGAACAAAATCACTATTTGTATCAATAATAGCAAATACTCAAAGTGAAAATGGTCATATTGGCAAATTAACACTTCAGTTATTGAAACTTAAATGATTAAACTTTCAGTTCTATAAAATCGTTTATAAAATGATGAAACTACTCAATGATAAATCGTTGGTAATTATCAGCATGCTCGACCAAACTCTAGGGGGTTCATTTGGAAAGGGAGGGTTGTGATTATATAAAAGGGTATGGCATCCACGCTCGGGGATGATTTTACGTCATAACTCAGCGGTTTAATGATAAATTTACCCCTTCCATATTGTCCACTACACACTGGACATATATGACAAAAAATATTACTCAAATTCGTCATCGTAAATACTAAAGTACCTATATGTACCTTCAAACAAAATTATATATATATATGTATCTATACTAGCTAGGTCCGTGCGGCTTCGCTCGCGTAGACTACGGAATTATTGTTAAGGATTTAAAAAATATATAGTTGAATTAAGTATAAACACGATTAGTTATTTTTCTAATAAAAACCAAACAACACTTAAATTACCTACCTAATAAAAGCGAATCAGAACAAAAAGTAAAACTAATTTTTCTTCTATTTAAATTTAAAAGTTCATTATTGAAAAAATGAAAACAAAATAAATAACTGCTGGCCGAGTGCAGTATCTCCCCTCTCCCCGCGTCTCTAACAGAGTTCGCGCGAATTGTCACGGATAATATATGTTATTATATGTATATTTCACGTTATTTCCTAAACCAAAAGACCAAATTTGATTCTGTAAAAGGCAAATTATATCTACATTAGGTACTTATGACGATGAAATCATTTATTTCGATAAGGATTAAAGTTTTGCAGGTCATAAGTCCATGTAAACAGAACCCAAATATTTTATGTTTTCTTTGTAACATAAAAGCAGTCATTGCGGCTTAAATATAAAAGTTAGACATATGGTGTCGCGGACTTTATTGTAGAACTTTTGATTTTACACACTTCTTTAACACATTATTTTGTTCTATATTCAATGGTTTAGTCAGCGTATTGCAAAAAAGCGCGCCGTGGGCAAAATTTTCCCGACTTGATTTACTATTATCGTCACTGCTTAGTTGTTATGTTACGTAACGTAACAAAATATAACCTATAACCTGACCAGAGAATGTACCTATGAATTAAAAAAAAAATCACGTATATCGGATAAGTGGTTCTCGAGTGATAAGCACACAAACGGACAGACAGACAGACGTTGAGCTTTATATATATATTAAGGATTAAGAATGTACCATACACACATAATATACAAAATTATGATTTATTTTATATAATTTGTATCATGAATTATTTTAAACTATATGTTTGTATATAATCTATGTTGATGCAAAAGAATAAAAAAAAAATATAACAAAATAATCAGCAGTTTAAAATTTTGTTAGTAAAATTGATAAGTCCTATTAACAACACAGCAATATATAGGTACGTTAATATCATATTCAGCGATATAACAATGTCAAAGCAATATTTCATACTGATTAGAAATGGAAAATATATATACACACACATACATGCATACAAACAAACAACAGTTATTGCATATATGAGAGAGAGGAATTGTAATACAAGATAAATAAAAGATTTGACGAAGTAAACGGGAAATTTGTAAATTCGAACCGGAAATAGCGGTTAAATGCTATAAATTAATGGCGATAATGTACATGTGAATGCAGATATTTTTAATTAGATATATATATATATATATTGAAATTCTAGATGTGTAATGTATTTGTTATTATATTTTTCTAATTGTAAATAGGTATATAGATTTTTTATAATTTTTTTTTGGTTCTATGTCGATCCTCGTTTATAATTGAATTATTATTTATTTTGAAAGGTCATAAAATAATTAAGATACTTATGGATAGGTAAGGTATTGTCACCATTTTTTTATTGGTGGGGTACTTTTTTGTAATTTTCATGAACTTATGTTACTAATAAAATAAGTAACTCTTTTTTGAATCAATTTAATTATCAAAATCTGAAAATATAGTTTATTTTTTTAAATTATAGCCTTTTATTTTGTATATGTTTTTTCTTCAGTAATAGACAAAGTAAAACCAATAATGATTAGTACTACTAACTATACAAACGTTAGAAAATAATGAGTCGTAAAATTTAAAACAATGTAAAGTATTTACATTATAATTTGATAGTCTGCCGAACTACGATAATTATTTTTACACTGTTTTTAAACAAAATGATCAAACTACATCAAATCACGCTGTAAGATAGTTAAATGTAATGGCAGTACACTGAAAAATTGTTATGTTAATTTTTTAACATGAAAAACACCCGACATGGTAAAATTTAAAAGAACGTCTACTACAATTTAATATACTGTATAGCAGTTTCTATGATGGCGATAAGCCAGATATGAAAAGTAATATAGAAACATAGTAAAATTATAGAGAATGTACGTGAAATTTTCATATGCAAGAAATTAAATTAAACTTTTTCAGAGTAAATAAATTTTAATAGGTACTATGTTAAAATTTACCAATATGTCATTGTAATTTTTCATTTACTTTATTTTAAATTCTACCGAGTTTACTGTAATTTTTTTTCAGAAGTTGATTATCCTCAGGTTCACAGCATTTTCTGTTAATTTTTAAAAGAATATTCTCTCCGTGTAGTCAAATATCAACAAACATTTCTAATTCAGTATATTTAAGTTAAAAATGTTCAACACTGAGTTATTTTTGGTCTCAGAATATTTCCTACTTGTAAAAAATAAAACTGTTTATTCTAGTGCAATTCCTAGACGTTTTTCTATCCTTTACGCATATACATAATTGGATTAATCTTCCTTTTTCAATATAACTTTTAACGCAATTTTTCAAACAACTAATACTTCCTTTCTACGATTAGTTTTGGGGATGTAAACCCTTTTTTCCATACATTACTTTCGGTAACTGTCAATCAAATCGACACCTGGTAAAGGGATGAATACAATTTGGGGCAAATTATGTGATATTTTTTACATCTCTTAACACGTTTTCAATAAAGGTAATGCAATTCTAGATTTACCCAATTTCGGAAAACCGTTTCGGATTCTTACAAAAGAATAAAATAGCTTGATCGCATTTGAAGTTTATTTGAAAATACTCGTCTCGTATTTGAAGTAGTTTCTTGTGATATAATAAAGGTAATTTCATACTGTGTGATTTTAGACAATCACTTAAACTGCTGTTTTTTTTTATTTGTAGTTAGGGTAAAAAAATATATTTAAGGGGATATATTTTGAAGAAATTTGATACATAAAGGAAAAGGATTAAAAGTATTCGTCAATTTTATATTTGAAATATTATTTACCGATTTTGTTTATAACGTCGCGAGTCCTTGGGAATTAGAATTGAAAAAAACTGATGCATTTTTTTTTAATTATTTTTTATCGTAAATGTATATTGCACATAATGGCACGTGATGATAGTCGCGGAAACCACAAAAGTTTTTTTAACCCCCCCCCCCCTTACTTTTTTATACATATATGAAATGTAATGTACTCTAGATTTTAAGGAAATACACGTTTTGAGAGAGTCCCTGAATCACGTATTACCATTATCTTTATTACGTCTGTGTGTCTGTGAACACTCTACAGCCAAAATATGAGACTTACAAACATAATTTTATATTAAAAAATTTGAGAACTCTATATAGAGTTACAAACAGTGACTAAACCGGAAACGGAAATAATCAATTTACTTCAATTTTTGAATTATTTTTTAAATGATACGCAGCAGAAAAAATTTTTTTTTTGAATAATGTTGTAAAGAATTTCTTTATAAATACAACTTATGTTCTATTAATTTTTTCCCCCAATTTTTTTCTCATTGAAAAATGTTAATAACTACGAGTATATACAAAGCACGTTTGGAATATTGAATTCAAATTTCGCAATTACTATATTAGTTTCATTTATAAAAAATAATATATAGAAATGTTAAAATCAAGTAAGGAGACAACTACTCTATTATTAAAATTTAAATTGTTTCCCTTTATAATTCCAGTCACACAGTTTTTGTTAAGGTAATTCCTTTGACCGACGGTCATCTCAGTCGGTCTTCAGTTAAATGACAGTCAATTGTCAATCTGTCACATGATCATCAAAGCTGAACGCACCCTTATTGTTGTTTACACGAAACGTGGGATACGTGTTTATCTGTCATAACAGTACCGGTTTAGATGCAAAATTTCGTTACAGGAAATATGTAATTCAGTTTGCCAAATGTAGATCTGCAAGTATGCAGATAAAAGTTACACTGAAAAAATTTACTGTTAATTTTAACATAAAAAACATGTTAATGGGAGGACGAAATTTTAATTCTGTGAAAAATTAATCGGTAACGTAGTAATATTTCATACCAACAGTATCAAAAATTACTAAACCGTATATATATATACTTAAATAATTATTTTAACAAGTTATTAATAATCAGATGAGAAAATTTAATTCACATTTTTATTTATTTTACGATGCGTAGGAATGAGAAAAAAAATTGCATAGATTGATGAAAAAAAATTTGATCCTTAGAAATTTTTAACACCCGACATTAGGTACTACTACAATTCAATATACCTACTGTATATCAGTTTCTATGACGGCGATAGGCCAGATATGAAAAGTAATATAGAAACGTAGTAAAATTATAGAGAATGTACGTGAAATTTTCATATATGCAAGAAATTAAATTAAAGAAAAACGCATATTAATACTTTTTCAGAGTAAATAAATTTTAATAGGTACTATGTTAAAATTTACCAGTATGTCATTGAAATTTTTCATTTACTTTATTTTAAATTCTACTGACTTTTCTGTTAATTTTTTTCAGAAGTTGATTCTGTCCTCAGGTTCACAGCATTTTCTGTTAATTTTTAAAAGAATATTCTCTTCGTGTATGAATTGATATCTGTTTTTGAACTTTATTCATAACTTCTTTCGCATGATTTTTTTTATCTAATCAATTTTCAAGATACAATATGTCCTTCCACAGGATGTAAGCTATCTCTCTTCCAAATTTCATCAAGTTCAATTCAACAGTTTAGTCATGAAAGGGTAATAAACAAATATACCGGATTACATATATTTGCATTTATAATATTCGTATGCAATTTTAAATATATTAAATTTTTATTACTATTATATCCTTATTTTGAATACAAAAATATCTCCCAGATAATAATTTATCTTTGTCCTGTATCTTCACTGATGTGGAAGATAAAATACTATCAACGAATCTTGCACATTCCATTATATACATAAATTTTATTATCAACCCAAACAGTAATATTCAGAGATCTCTTTTGAAAGATCTGCATTGTATTATTTACGTACGAACATTTTATAACAAACACAAAAACTAAAATCTAAACTTCTATCTCCACCTGACAAAAATCTAAATATAACACAAAAGATCTTAGATTGGCAGCCCTTAATGTGCAGTGACTCTTCACCAAATGCCGAGCATACATTTCATCCAGTTCAGTTAACATCCAAAGAAGGGTTAAATATTATTTAACCCTTTCTAGTACATGCACTCACTCATGCTCAAGTATCTTACATATACAATAAATACTTGAAATTTATATGGTCGAGTTGCTTATTATTTCATCCCATTAATGTACCATTTAAAAATGTTTTAATGCGAATTTATATCATTGAATAAACTATTTTTAATATTAAACTGCCTTATAGCATATAATTTTTAATTATTTATTTCAAAAACAATTATTTACACAAAATAATTAATTATTATTTCAATCGTAACTAGAAAATAATTAGAAATCAATCTTTTCTGATTGAAATAAAGTTTTTAAGGGGGGTGGCCACTGTGGCGGGTCAAAAAATTGTCAATGTTTGGGAATTTTTTTCACAGATATAACTAATTATTTTTGAATCAGGTAAATGACAGTTTATTAAGTAGGTATATATTCAACTCATTTAATATCAATTTTTATTGAAAAATATTAAATATTTACAAAGTTATGAGCCTCGATGTGACGACTAAAAAAATATTTTTCTCTATGGTCGACTCGAAATTTCGAGAAGGGTTATATGAAAAAAAATAAATAAAAATTTTATAAATATCTATATGAATGAAGCTATCGTTGCACGTAGCCGTTTTTTTTAATTTTATTTTTTCACAAAATAGCGATCTTTTGAAATTTTTTTTTTAATTTTTTAGACCTTTTTTTATTAGAGCGGTTTTAAAAATAGTATATAATTATCAAAATTTCAAAAATCGGCTACGTGCAACGATGGCTACTACAATTACGAAAATTATAATAAAAAAAAGTCTTTGAGGAATCGTGTCGACCAGGTCGAAAAATGTCATTCCGAGATAAACGTGCTTAATGTTTTTGTTATGTCATAACCGGCCCTGCTACATCGTCTCACTAAATTGACTGTAACTCCGTCAATTTTCAAAATTTTAACTAAATATTTGTATATACATATTTATGAATATGTAAACTTTTAAAAAATCTAAGAAAATTTTTTTTTTCCGTCACAGTGGCCATCCCCCTTAAATAAATAATATAATGCAATATCATTTACAGGGAATTAAAAAAATATTAACTGAGAAAAAATATATAAAAGACACCAACTGCCCTTTTTAAGCGATTTACCTGGCTCGAATTAAATTATCATAATTTTTAATATATGCAAAACATTGTATCTTCCGCCTTAAAGTCAGTTTGTTGTAATGCGATATTTTATGGTTTATGATATAAAAGATATCATATCTGTGTAACAAACAAGATGGTTGGTTTTGAGTATTTGGTAACTTTTATACAATACATGTAGATTAACATGTTTGACGGACAGGAAGTTTTTTTTATAATTTTTTGAGGTTTCTTAATTTTCAATACAACGAGTATAGTTATATGTAAATTTGATTAAAAAGTCGTTAAGATTTTATTGTACGTTGTATCATATACAAAAAAATTCCCATGAATATATTATATTTTTTCAAACATGTCAAAATTTTGGTTTTGATATTTGAGATTTTTGTATATTATGGAAACGTTATATATAACGGATTTTATTTAAGGTACACGGGTAGAAACGTTGATTTGGGCCAAGAAGTCTTTGTTTTATTTAGATAGGTAAAGAAGGTACACTGGTAGAAAGGATTTCTCAAACCAAGTAAACCTTGTTTTTTTTATATAACGACAACAATATTTTCTTAAGATAAGCAATAAACTCTTAAACCAACTATAGTATTCTTGAACGAAGGAATAACGTAGTTGGATTAAGAGTATGTTTCTTATATTAACAAAATATTGTTTTCGTTATATACAAAACAAGGTTTTCTTGGTCCAATACAGTTTTTTTTCTATGTATAACGAAAAAAATATTTTTTTAATTTAAAAATACGATTAATTGTACTCTTTCAACTATACCTGTATTAATGTTTTCGTTAGGCAATATTGCTTTAGAGAAACAATAAAATAGTTGGATTAAGTGTATTTATGTATTCTTATTTATGTAGAAAATATTGTTTTCATTATAAATATAAAATAAGGATTTCATTGGCCTAGTTTAATTTTGTACTTTTTTAACTTTTACATGTGAAAAAGTAGTTACACATAATAAATTTTATAATGTATTTATCAGTATACAAATAATACTAGAATTTTGAATTCGAAGTCAAAAAATTATAATTAGATACTGAGTCTGGACCTGCGCTTAAACCAATTTGATTGACATTTGACAGCTCCCTTCTATCGGATAGTTTATCCACAACGTCAATTTTCTATTGTTTACAGAAACATCCATATTCAATAGCTATTGATTTTTCTTTTCATACGTAAATTAAACGAATTCAAAATCGAGTTAGTATGTATTTATTTAAATTAGAATATAATTTTTGGATGCAAGTAAGCATTCGTGGTTGTTTAATTATTGTTTAAACTTTATATATTTGAGTTTTATTTATTGTTATATTTAAAAGTGTAACGTGAGATAAAACACGAAGTTAACAAAATAGATTATAACTTATTTTATAACTAATTGTAAGTATTTTTGGATTAAACATTATAGTACATTAATGTTTCACTACAGAAAAAATTGCAGGGTGCTTAATTTTTGTATTCATTTTCACTTTGTTTTGTACGCTCACAAAAGTTAGTTTTGAGTTATAGATATCTTTATATCTATTGGTTCTATAACTAAAATAGTTATTATTAAATATATCAAGACTAAAAAATTACCCACAATAAAATTTTTATTCTAGTCCAGAAATGTGAAAATACCGATTATATTTTTTTGTATTTATTAAAAAAATATGGTGTATAAAATCATATAGATACCTCAATTCCGAAAATTGACGAAGTTATAGCGGTTTAAAGATTTGAAATTATACAGGATCTTGTAAAGAATTTTCTCATCTTCCCATTGTAATATGGGTTTCATTAATTGTCAGCACCTTCTGTGGGCTGTAAAAAAGTATACTCGCAAGGGAATGGTAGAGACTTTTCGTATCTTATTTATAAAAACAAAATGAAAGTGTATACAAAAATTTAGCTCCCTCTGAATTTTTCCATAGACACTAGACAGATCTATTTTTCGTCTAAATGCACTGTGTAATGATTACTTACAACATATTAATAATTAAATGCGCAATCGTGTAATAATAAATACAAATATAAATTTTCTACTAAATTAAAGATGACATAACAAATGAAATTTGTATGTATATAATTGAAATAGAATGAAAAAAAGTGACACAAAAACATTTCCAAGAAAAACACGTATTTTAAAAATCAATTTTCAAATGTAAACATTAAACGAAACAAATAATATATAAAGACATATGTCAAACACATTCAAAAAAAGTACAATAACAAAAGTAAAAAAAAACTTACCTCCCACGCATATCTTGGATCGATCGGCTCGCTGGCCCATTTCCCCAAGAACGGTCCGTATCGCGTACCTCTCGGAATATCCCGTAAACTCCAAACCCCTTCTCCGGCATCTCTGAGCTCTAATTCCGGAGGAACCAGCGACACGGTTTCTTTGACTCTCAGTTTAGCCACTTCATTCGCGAGCCGTAGATTACCATTAAGTTGTGCTCTTAAATTCTCGTCTCTGAAATGCATCTTGAACACTTCTTCATTTCGGAGATCTCTGAACCTCATAGCTTCGTCATGCCGCATTTGCTTGAGTATTTCCGGACTTAGAAGCTGTTCGGCATTGCGGATTCGTAAATTGTCTTGCTCTAGTCTAAGACGTAGGTCTAAGTTCGCTGAAGGGCTGTCACTGCGGTCGTTGTTGACGGAGCTAAGGTACGGGTCTCGCGCCGCTACCATGTTGCTGATCAAGTGGTTACTGGTCGGGGTATGTTCGCGAGAAGCCGCCTTGCTCACTGACTCCGTGTGTGACTTGCTGTCGTCTGTTACTGATGATGTGTTTGGAGGCATGTTACTTGAGTCCATAGAATCATCTTCGTCGTCTAATTCAACTGGCGTTGTACTTTGTACAGATACATCTAATTCGTCCCCGCTACTACCTGAAATATAAAACATATTTTAATTAATTTCAATAATTACACTGAAAAAAAAATTATGTTAATTTTTAACATGAAAAACATGTTAACGGGAGGACGAAATTGATCCTAGAAATTTTTAACACCCGACATGGTAAAATTTAAAAGAACGTCTACTTACTGTAATTCAATATACTGAATATTAGTTTCTATGGCGGCGATAGGCCAGATATGAAAAGTAATATAGAAACATAGTAAAATTATAGAGAATGTACGTGAAATTTTCATATGCAAGAAATTAAAATAAAGAATAGCGTATATTATTTTTTCAGAGTAAATAAATTTTAATAGGTACTATGTTAAAATTTACCAGTATGTTATTGTAATTTTTCATTTACTTTATTTTAAATTCTACCGAATTTTCTGTTAATTTTTTTCAGAAGTTGATTCTGTCCTCAGGTTCAAAGCATATTCTGTTAATTTTTAAAAGAATATTCTCTCCTTATTTGTGAATATTAAGAGGATTAGTGCATTTGAACAAACAAGACACGAATATCATTATCAATGAGAAAAACTTTTCAGAAAAAATAAAACCCTAGAAACACCGAAAATTATAATATGTATTTTTTTAATTTTTATTGGCTTGGCAAGGACTTCCAAAAAAGTTTAATTACATCATTTTACACTTTTCAATGTTTTCAGTTATTTTTTTAATGTCAGTTTTACTTTTTTTTCTTATTTTTTTTTTGTATTTTTTCATTTTGAGTGGCGTATCATTAAAGGCCATGGTCAGATTCTGATAAAATTCATATTAGAGCAGCACAAACAAAAAATCGTCCAAATTGGTACATATTTGTCGGAGCTATGCCGAAACATAGATAAAAAATATCTACTGCCGAATTGAAAACATACTATTTTTTTTAATCCGTTAAAAATAGCACGCAATTAGGTATGTAAAATCTTTAAATTAGATTATTATGTATGTAAATCGGTAAATTAAAAATTAAAAACTATATATAATAATTAAGATAAAAACGTATCGGTCTTTAACAATTATTATACAGCTGACATTAAAATTAATCTGAAGAGAAAATGATAACGCATCATTTAAAAAATCAGTTCTGTTCCGCTATAGTTCTTCCCATGTATGATAGACGCCTACTTGTCATGGCCTAGACATAATTTTATTATCATCAGTGAATTTGTTTGTATTTTTCTCACGGATCATTCGTAATAAAACGTAGTGCATATGTTTGATAATATTAATAAAAATAATTAATTATTAAATAATATCGATTAGGAAACTTGTTTTTGAAATGATTAATAAGGAAATTAACTCAATATTAGGACATGTGATGAAATTTATTAAAAATCGTGAGATTATTTTTTATTATTTTTATTGAAAGAAGTTTCTTAATTTGTTTAATTTCAATACATTAAGGCAAATAATCCGATAATTTTCGATTTCGAGATTTTGATGGTAATATCCATATTGACTTTCCCTAAATTCATTCTGATTCATCTTCGCCAAGATGTCTATGTGTCTGTCTATCTGTTTGTGAACAATTCCCCCCATTGGGATAATTTGTTGTAAACTTTTTTTGTGTTTTATTCAAAACTAAGAGTAAAATTTTAATATATCATAACTAAAAGGCAAAAATAAGTTTATTGTGATTACTAACTTTTCAATTTTTAGGATTGTAGGATTGAATTTTAAAAATGCGCCACCCCTTCTCCCCACCTACATTATAATCGACAGTTTTTAGCATACACACAAAAAAACTGTATTGGACCAAGAAAATCTTGTTTTGTATATAACGAAAACAATATTTTCTTAATATAAGAAAAGTTCTCTTAATCCAACTTATCCAACTACATTATTTCTTCGTCCAAGAATACTATAGTTGGTTTAAGAATATATTTCTTATCTTAAGAAAATATTGTTTTCGTTATATACAAAACAAGGTTTACTTGGCTCAAGTAAACCTTTCTACCTGTGTATACTGCATAAGCATAAGTAAAAAAATCAATGCAAAACATAAAAATAAACTACATCTTCACAGAAAATCATCAAACCGTACAAAATGTGAGAAACCTATTGAAGAGAAAAAAGGCGCACAACATATAGGCAATGCAGGACATTATCTTATATACAAAACAAAAAAGGAATGCAAAAAGGATAAAAAAGGCACGCACACACATACACACATGTGTATATAAACAGAACGTACACAACAAACGATTTCTTGTGAACAAAAACAATATCATGAATTGTTACTCGAACAAGAAAAGACAAAAAGATGCAAGTGAAGAGTTGACTTAAGCTTGAAACAGGTGTTCATAGACGGACCATAATGCAATTATTGCTATTATGACGTCACTGGTGGGTTCGTGTTTTCATCTTTTGTCAACATCACGAGACTGTATTGTTTCATGTATTGTTGACAATAATTCTTTAGTTTTATGTTTTATATATTATTAGTGCATACGTGACTGTGTTGTCCCTACATCTCTTTCCTCTATGTAAAGCGTATATAACTTAACGAATGTGCAATTTGTGTGTTTAGGTATCGCGGTCAATGAACGTAATGTTTTTTTTTTAATTCACTTTTCTTTGTTTCATGTCTCCATATATCTTGAGTTTGTTATTTTGTTATTCTTATAAAAGAAGCACTGGAGTAGGGTATGAAAATAATATTTTAAATCAGGTTATTTCATTATATTTATACTTGCAGTTTTCAGCACCAGCAATGTTTTATTTTAACACTTTTTGATTCCTCTTTTATGTAAGTAATTTATTATTGACGTATGAAGTCTTATATGTAATAAGCACATTGAACCCGATGTTACCAGGGGATGTAAATTAAATCTGAAATAAACCTATTAAATATTATTTTCATTTATAGCTATTTACGCAGCGCATGCGAAGATATTTTCAACTTCATGAAATTATATACACTTTAAATTTCTTCGTGAAACATTCTATTCATTAGTCAAAACTGGAATAAAATTAGTTCAGTAATTACTGAAAAAATCGTGCATAGACAGACAGACAGACAGACGTGACGTGGGACTTCGTTTTATACAATACACAGGTAGAAAGGTTACTCGAGCCAAAAAATCTTGTTTTGTATATAACGAAAACAATATTTTCTTAAGATAAGAAATATATTCTTTAACCAACTACATATAGTATTCTTGGACGAAGAAATAATGTAGTTGGATTAAGAGTACTTTCTTATATTAAGAAAATATTATTTTCGTTATATACAAAACAAGATTTTCTTAGTCCAATACAGTTTTTTTTGTGTGTATATAAATATATATGATAATATACTAGTAGTGACGTTAAAATAAATGACGTTAATATATAAAAACAACTAAATTGTCTAAACGTAAAAAATTTAATAAGCAAATATATAAAGCAAGCTTTCGATTCACAGAATCATCTTCAGGCTATTAATAAAAGGCTAAATCAGAAATGAAAGGCAAAAAAAGGGATAATGTGAGAACAATGTCGTTATCTCAACAATATTTCATTAGCCTGAAGATGATTCTGTGAATCGAAAGCTAGCTTTTTATATTTGCTTATTAAATTTTTGACGTTTAGACAATTTAGTTGTTTTTTTTTATTTATAAATATATATGTATACTTATTATAATAAATTTATCAAATATGCGTTATAATAAATAGTTTGATAGTTATATTTATTTTTAAAATTTTCAAAAATAAATATAACTTTATTCATGTATTCGACAATTAATATTTATGATAATACATAAAATTACAGTGTCATGAATGATAATGAGCCTCATCAAATACAATACCCGAAAAAAAATTTTTTCACAAGCAATAGACAAAACTTAATCCTACATAAATAAGATTTGTTTGTCTTAAGAAAAAATCAACAAACAATTTTAACACACCCTCATGACATAAACAGTTGTTATCTGCCGAAAAACAAAGCAGATTTGACGGCGTTTTATGGTAATAATTCGTACAACCCCGCGAACACACTCGCTCGGCAGATAATACGGTTTGTGAAGTTACCGACTGTGTTGACAAGATAACAACACTAGCGCGTTGTTATCGAGTGGGTGTTAATAACTTCTGAAAACATATCGTTCCGTCCAATTGTTGTTACATCTGTCTTTTTAAAAGATATTTTCACGATTCTGTGTATCTACGATAAGTTTTTGTTTATATAAATTTTTAATATACTAAAATATACCTATATCTGATTCTTAACTTCTAAGTGTCAGTCACGTCTTTAGACTTTTTAGTATTTAATTTTCTAAACTGCCAAATATAATATGTCATAAATGATTGTTAGTTTATGTAGAAATATTGATATAATTTTTAGATGTATTACAACAATTTTGTAATATTTATAAATTAAATGTAATTTATTAAAATAATATTGAATAAGGTAGAAAATCTACCCTTTTAAGGGTAAATTTCCCCTTTGATACCTTTCTCCACAATTAGACGCTAATTTAAGGTTATGTTTAGCTTTACATTATGTTTTTTTTTTTTTTTAATTAAAAATTTGTACAGAGAAAATGTTCAATATTACTTATACCTATTACTATAAGTAGGTGTAAATGTGAAGCTAAGTCAACAAGTCAACTTATTAATTATTTAATAAAGTAATTAATTACGATAACATACCCACAAAATAAACAAAAAACCACACGGGAGAAAAATAACAATGTTAGCACTGCGTAACTGTTGAGCTTTTAGATAAAACTAACTGGTAGAGTATATCATCATTTACACTTGTATATTATGCAGTGGCGGTGCCTACTCATATATTGTTAAGAGAAAATAAACGAGATGAAGCCAATAGAATTTAAAAGGGAAAGAGACATTATAATGAATATTAATAAAAAATAATTTGTTTCATTTTCGTCTATTGCGCAAAACAAATTTTTGTTTGTTCCTTTAACTTCCTTGCAATGACGTTTGAACGTCGCAAATATCATTTTTTAAATCATATTATATTCTACACTAGCGCATTGGACCTGGTGTTACTTGGGGATATAAATTTAATCTCTAATAAACCTATAAAATATTAGGTACTATATTTTTTCTTTTATCGACAACTATTTACTCTTGAAATATTTTATTCATTAGTGAAAACTGGAAGAAAATCTTCAGTAGTTACTGAAGAAAATCTTGCACGGACGGACAGACAGACAGACGCAGCGAGGGACTTTGTTTTATACTATGTATAGATTAATATATTTAATTGTATGACATGATTACATGGGACAATTTTAGAATATATATTAAAATATTTTAGTAAATGTATATTATATCCTGGGCTTACACTTCCCCTATTACTTTTGTTCCATACCGCCACTGATAATAGGCGCTAACCGTTTTAACATTTACAAGACTCTGATATTTGTGGTTTAGATTTTAGAATGTGCGGTAAATCATTTCATGTTGTTTTGTAATACCCAACGTTTCGTTTTAGATTACAATGTTATCTGTGGATGTATGTGGTTAACACCTAATAAAAAATAACATGTTCTGATTGAAACATTTTAACAATTTATTTATTATTTGAAACTTTGAAAATATATTTTTTTAATTTTTCACTATAAGTAAATATGTAGGTATCTACACATTTTGAGATGATTATTTTAAAATTATCATCAACGACTTTCATGAAAGAGATACATCAAAAATGATGCAATTATTTCAATTCATCTTAAATATTACTCATTTTTTATTTTTTATATTCAATCTTTTAGACGAAATATAATACCATAACTATGTATAACATTATATAAAAAATATATAGGATTTATATTTATTATTATTTGTAAAAGAATATTTTGCATATATGTAAATAAATTTACATTCGAATTACATTAATATATTTATTTCTGTATAAATATTAATTTATATACAATCATTATATTGAGGTAAGAATTCGAAGGTTTATTTTTTCAACATACAGGTTTTTTTACAGTCCTTAATTTGACGTAAATAAAATACAAAACAATACTTTATTTATAGATGAAATCATTTTTATAATTTATTAAGGTTTATTTGAGGACCCGAAGAATTGAAATGTCTTACCCCAATTTACCCCATCTACCTTTACTCTAAGATAATTATGTATTTTTCTCGCAGAATTGCAGATTTTATAGAACATTGCATAAAAACACATAAATTTTTTATTTTGTATATATACAAATGTGTATGAATAGTTAATAGAATAATATAAATTAAAATTAAAATGACACCTATGTATTTATTTACATTAATATATTTCGCATTAATTTGTGAATGATATAGCGATATACGTATACAAACAAAATACCATTAGCGTACCGTTATTATAGATATGAAAGAGACGTGTGGTTTGTCTAATATCTGCCCCGTTTAAGGAAATCCTGACTGTGGTGAGTATATTCTGTGGGAAAATTATTATCTAATCCTTTAGCGTGTATTAAACATGTTGTCAAACGTGTGTTGTTTCACGATTAAATTATAGAAACAAAATTGTACTGTTGATAATACAGAAATCTGAGTGGGCCGGGTTACGCAGCGTTGGTGTTCAGATAATAATATAATCGTGTAGTTTTATACGGGCGAGTTTTAGAAACTATCACTAGAGTAGGGGTTCACAACCTTTTTTACACATAGAATGATTATTTATAGACCCCTTACCTATAACATCTTGTTGAAAAAGTACAAATAGAAAGCAAAATAAAGGTCATTGTAGGTTATTATATTTTGTGTATATATATTTGTAATGACCTTTTTTTATTATATTATTTTTTATTGTTTTATTATTATAAACATAAATACTGTAAAAATAATAAAAAATCAATGAATTTTAAAACATCAAAATTTTCCATAGACCCATGGAATACTATAAACCCCTTTTAAACTTCTATAGACCCCTAGAGGGTCCACCTAGACTACGTTGAGAATCCCTGCACTAGAAGATTGAAATTTTACTATTGATTTTGTAAAATAAAGGACATGAAATGAATCAATATTAGAATAATTTGCGAATCAAACTGTTTATTTTCATGCTTATTTTAATTTTGTTGCTATTTTAATGCCTGTAATATTAAATCAACAAGTTGTTTCAGAAGTTGAACTGTCAAATATGTATATAAATGCTAACTGTTAACCGTGACATCGTCCGCGTGGAATTTTATTTTATTTTATCTAATAAATTTTTCGGGGAACAGAGTAGCCTTTGTCCTTTCTCAGGATGTAAGCTATCTCCCTACCAAATTTCATCAAGATCGGTTCAGTGGTTTAGCCGTGAAAAAATCACAAACAGACAGTTGCTTTCGCAATTATAATATTAGTATGGATGAATGTTTTAACATAAGAAAATGAATTAAATAAGTCTAAATTAAAGCAAATATAAAAATATGCCATGTATAACCGTTTTTGCATACAGTCCGTGTCAAAAAGTTTACTTAAATAATGGCGTAAACAATGAAGCTCTTGTCTAGAAGCCAATAATTAAATAATTAGAAATAACTGCGAAAATCTCAAAAAAGAATTATATTTTATATTAAATATTCTGTTGTATTATAAGGTTAATTCCTATAAAAACATTAAATTTTTATTATGTATGATTTTAATAACTATACCTACTAATTAGTGCTTTAGTTTAATATATTGATTCAAAGCATATTTATTAATAATTATTCATGTATTTTGATATTTTATAGAAATTCACTACATTCGTATAAATAATTTGTTATTATATTTTCCTTAATTTCTTTTAAAATCATCGTATCTATATTTTGTTAATAATACATCACTACATAGATTATAAACGGGAAAACAGAAATTTTATTTATATTTCCGTGTTATTATTATTCTGGGAACTGTACTGGTTGGGTTTTTCATTAACTCATAAATATATTGATGCTATTTATCAAAGTCAATTAACAATTCAAGATTAATATACTATGTATAATTAAATTCTCTTAATTATTATACAGTATATTATTTTTTTCAATTCACAATATTATTGAATAAAGTATAAGAAAATATTGCAAATATCATAGATGTTATAAACAATTGAACAAATCATGTTCTAGGTATCTTTATAGACATGTTTAAAATGTTAAGAACATGAATACTTAAATAAATATTAATTAATTAATCCAAAAAAATAACGTACTTTTTTATATACATAATTTTACATTATAAAAAAATTAATACTCTGGTAGAAAGGATTTCTTAAACCAATTAAACCTTGGTTTGTATAAAACGAAAACAATATTTTCTTAAGATAAGCAATAATCTATTAAACCAACTATAGTATTCTTGAACGAAGGAATAACGTAGTTGGATTAAGAGTATGTTTCTCTTATATTAAGAAAAAAATGTTTTCGTTATACATATACAAAACAAGGTTTTCTTGGTCCAATACAGTTTTTTTTCTGTGTAGAACATAAATTATAGATCATTTTTTTCAATAATTCAACTTTTTAACAACGCAGTATTTCAAAAATAATTAGAAAAATTCCAAAATTTACAAGAGTAAATATTTCCGATTGTGAGATCAAAACAAAAATATATTTTCTTTCTATCGACCCTAAATATAAAATTTCACCCATAAAAGTTTTGTCATTTTTGAATTACAGTGTTTAAAAACAGATGCACAGACAGACAGATATGCAGACACACAGATATCAAGGCGAAAAAAGTCTGAAAGAATTCTAGGAAGGTGAAAATATCTTCTTATACTGTTCATTATTATATTTCATATAGGTAGGTGTAAACATATATGACCCTATATGCGAATATAATATGTATATTTTGTATATACTTATTTTTTTTATTGTAAAAGATAAGTGAGACTACAATTTACATGATGTGTAGTTTTTTGAGTAAAGTTTTAGAAGATTTATAAATATGAAATGTTTTTTTGTTTTAAGAGGTTAAGGCTGCATATAAACTGGCCCAAACGATTTTTTTACTTTCTTAATTCGTTTCATTTTATTCGGCCATCGACAAAATGAAGAATTTCAAATTAATTTAGATTCAGATATAATCTATTTAGAAAACTAGCATGAATAATTATGAACTTATATTTAAACGTTATAATATTCGTAATATAATAGTAGTGACGCTAATTTTTAATAAATATAATTGAGATAACGACATCTTTCTCAAATCTTATTCCTTTTAAAAGCCTGACGATGATTCTGTGAATCGAAAACTTGCATTTACTTTTAACTTCATTAAATTCTGACGTTTAGACAATTAAGTTGTTATTATTTATAAATTTTACATATATTTTGAATAGTTATAATGCTCGTATACTACATGGGTAGAAACGTTGACTTGGGTCAAGAAATTTTTGTTTTATATACAATAACGAAAACAATATTTCCCTAACATAAAAATATATAGCTTTTAATCTAACTATATTATTGTTTTCATCCGACAATATTGCTTCGAGAAACAAAAATATACATAGTTGAAATAAGAGTGTTTTCTCATTAAGAAAATCTTGTTTCGTTATAAATAAAACAATTTCTTAACGCAAGTCAATTTTTTACCTGCGTGTTATTTTGGCTAACGTACCTTCACACAATAAAGTGATCATCATTAAAACTTACTAAACAAACGACTTTTCAAACGATGCAACACATATATTGGTTAAAAATCAATTAAATATATTGAAAATATCCATAGAGCTTAATAAGAAAACTCTCGCTATTAATAAAAACTATATATCTATGGTAGTTATACAATATACCTATAATAATTGATAAACATTTGGCATATGGATCGTTTAAGGATATAATTTAAGTCATTATGATACGCAAGTAGGTACACATGCAGAAAAAAAAACTGTATTGGTCCAAGAAAACCTTGTTTTGTATATAACGAAAACAATATTTTCTTAATATAAGAAACATACTCTTAATCCAACTACGTTATTCCTTTGTTCAAGAATATTATAGTTGGTTTAAGAGGTTATCGCTTATCTTAAGAAAATATTGTTTTCGTTACATACAAAACAAGGTTAACTTGGTTTGAGAAATCCTTTCTACCAGTGTAATTGATATGTATGTTCCCAAAACTTTAAGAAAACAATAATACTTGCTGAATCGAAGAGATTCGTTTTTATATGTGTGAAATATTTCAACATCTGGTTGAAATTAATTGTATCCATGATTCCAGGTACTATATACATAATATATGTAAAAATGTAAGTACATATAAATATAAATATAGTTTATGTATATGTATAAAATAGAAGATAACGAACAAAATCAAATTAAACATCAAAGAATAAAACATATAAACGTGACAATGTAATTTTATGTATTTATTGATTCAAAAATTTATTTGACGTTAGTAAAATTACCGTGAAATAAACATGAAAACTAACTACATATATAAATATTGTACTGTTACAAATATAACAGATATATAAATGTATGTATGTACATATACCTATACCATATAAATACATATATATTTGTTGAATAGAAATTAAGGTAATTATTTAATTAATCATAAATTATTTTTTATCAATTGGTATAACCTAATTGTGCCAAAGTTACTATTTTATTTCTACAATTGATTAGTTTCAGAAAAAAAATATTTGGTTTCCAAAATGATCAAACAATTAACGTCATAAAAGTATTGTTGATACGGATTTACAAACTGACAAACTGAATGCAATGTAAAATTTTGCATATAAAATAGAAAAGTAATTGTAACTAATTACATTATTTAATTTCTATTTATACAATTGGATATACTTAATTACTAAAATCAAAAATATATTTAAATTTTTACCTGACATTTTAAAATTCGAATCAATCATTATACCACTACATTCACCCATATTGCACAAAATCCATTGTCAATGTTCTTAAACAGTATCAGAAACGTCAAATGTATATATCTTATATAAAATCAATCAATATCTGATATCTATTTCACTGATTATAATCAAAAATCACAACAATCATCACTCAAATAATAAATACACCTCGAAACCGTCACAAAAAAACAAATGACATTAACGTCCTTTACTACATGCCTGACATATCCTCAATAATATGTAACATATTACCAAAAATTATCTGTCCGTGTGTCAAAAATGCATTTAGTACGATTGCCAAAATATAACTGCAGATAGTAACATGTAAGAATACACCGTTCAGTTGCTACCAGGAGCTTTCGGAATAGGGTAAAATGGGCGTTCCCATCTACGGAAGGGTGGGGCGCACGGCACGAGGGGCGGGCCTTCGTCAGCATCCCTAAGGACTCCCTAACCGCACCGCTTTCCCCCGCCGCTCCCTGTTTTTCTATCTTAAACGTGTACTTATCTAAATTGTGGTTTATATGTTTAAGCGGGCTTATTTAATTACATATCATGTTTTCGATATATTTCCGTTTCCTTAGCATTTTTTTTATCGTAAATGTAGTTTATCTCGATTATAATATGTGAGCATGTATATTTATTAGATATAAATATTTTCATTATATTACACATAGGTATGTTCTTTATCACATACATATGAATGTACATTGTTGATATTTATTAATTTAATTTGTTTATGTTTATAATAATGATAGTGTATCCCATTATTTTTTTAATAATAAAAATTTAATTGGATTTTCAATTTCAATTGAACAATTATTTACAAATAATTATACACATGTTATCTAAAATATACATACGTGTTACCAAAAGTCAGTACATGCATTAAAAACCCATAAATTCATAGCATAAATAGATAAACATATATATCTTCCTAACTATTCTTTTGGAACCCCTTTCAGTATATATTTAAAATAAACCTTTATATGAAACATGCAGCCAGACATTTCGCATATTTATTGTTCATTTAGAGCGAACGTGACGGGTTGGTGTATTTATTACCTTATACTGAACAACATTAGAATATGCAGAAACACATTTTTATATCAAATGTAACCAACCACCATGTTTGCGAGCAATAAAATTTAATGTAGATTGTGACATCGCGAATGAAAATTTTAATATTTTGGTACCTATTTTATGAATCTACATACATATACCTTATACCAGCGGTTCTTAAACTTATGTGGTCTAGGGACCCCTGATAGAAAAACAAAAAAGGTCGTTATATACTAATTGATCACTGATAAATAGAAATATAAAAGTACTTTATGTAAATAAATTTTTTGCAAAAAATGTTTAGCGAACCCCCGTAAAAGTTTGGCGGCCCCCCGGACCCTAGTTTAAGAACCGCTGCGGCTTATACAATATATAAATTCACGTATATTCAACTGATATGATTTTATTTAAACTAAAAAAACTTTGTAATGAAATTAAGTTCTAACGAATTTGTATAAAATACGACACACAATCTCCAATCCGAAAAAAATTTATTGGACATTTATCTATGTTAAATCGGGGGGGGGGGGGTATATATTTGATATAAAAAATATATTAAAAATCAAACACATTATCTATATTCTTTTTTAACTTTAAATTATATTCTCGTCCTAGTATGTCGTGTAGACTGTAGACTGTAGACAAACCTAATTTGGAAATTTTATAGTTGTTTTTCATACCCAATAAAATTGTATTCAAAATTTTTCATTAAATATATCAATCCCGTCCAGAACTACCCCTATCCCTCCCTCTTTCTTCATAATGGCACTAAGTATATTCTCTAGATTCAGCAACTGCGATTTTTACATTGTACTAGGCTTACATTAGAAATTAGCTATTTAAGTACTATATTTTTATCTACGAATTATTCATAATAACAAACTTGTAAAAAAAAGATATCAAAGTATTCAAAACAAAAATTTAATATCACCTGAAAATGTATGTGGTATTTAGAACATCACCAATATATTATACAACGAAATCGTAACACGAATGAAGATATAAAATAGTTTTTAAAAGGACATAAATCACCTCACTGTTTGTGTTAACCAAGACTGGAGACATTATTGCAGGTTCGCACCACCACAATATCCTTGTTACCCGTGTTATATTCATACAGGTGCGTTCACTTTGCATTGGTGAATAAATTGCACTAGCATAGCATAAGAACTTTTATGTCCAGTATTATAAAGGAGCTAGCAAATTTGCAAGCTAGCAAGCACTCATAAATGAGGTCATTAATTTTTTGCTATTATCTATGGATTTGCTATGGAATTTAGAGAAGTGATACTTCAACGTATTGTACAGTTGGTGACTCTGACCGTGTAAAATAATATTCATTATATCACCACTGTTTTAATACCGTTGATGTTTACATACAACGCGTGCGCGTAAGTTGTCAAAGTAATCAGAAAACTCCAAGAGAACTGTTATATCAGTTGGATATCTCATTTGACAGTGCTAACTAGCTTGCTTTGCTAACCCTTTTATAATACACAGAAAAAAACTGTATTGAACCAAGAAAACCTTGTTTTGTATATAACGAAAACAATATTTTCTTAATATAAGAAACAAACTCTTAATCCAACTACGTCATTCCTTCGTTCAAGAATACTATAGTTGGTGTAAGAGATTATTGCTTACTTAAGAAAATATTGTTTTCGTTATATACAAAACAAGGTTTACTTGGTTCAAGTTACCTGTCTACCTGTGTACCGGACATTAATGTTATGAATAATATATTAACTTATAAATAAAAGGTAAGATACCTACATACTTACTGTTGAATTGCAACAATATAAATAATTATCTAAAATGTTTATAAGTGACAGAAATTGGTCATTACTATTTAAATCATTTCTGAATTTAATTTAAATTTTATCAAAAACAAGGTCGTTTAAAAAATATGTTATTTTATATTTTTAATCTAGAAATAGTATCAAACCTATTAAATATTTAACAATAAATATATTTTTTACAATTTTAACGATTTAACAAATTTTAACCTTGTAGACGTTTTTAGAAAAAAAATATAATTGTGTAAAAATAATCTTTATCGGTTTACTCCCACTTATTATATATCACTATTACGTTAAGATCAATTTTACACAAATCAAGTGTAAAAATAACTTAAAGAATTATTTACAATTTGAAAGGCCAATGCCCAGTAACCTTACATTACTTATTACATATGTGACTCCAGTTTATTCCGGATAAAGAAACTAAGAAGCACGTATTATGTTTATTTCAACTTATGATGATCTACGATTGAAATATGTGTAGATTTGTGCATAAAAATATTAGACATACTAAACTGACTATACGTTATAATAATACTTTTATTGTCAATGATATATTTTAGGGGATAAAAGATGCAATATGACTTTTCAGAAGTTAGTTTAGTGTAGTTTTGATTTCAATTGAATTATAACATTTATAACTGGTCTCTTAATTTGTTATATAACAATGTTTATGAATTAAACTAAAATAGAAACTTACTAAACTGATGTAAGTTTATTTTAGTACTAGCTATTTAAAGCACTAAACTTACAATTAGAATAACATGAAACTTCTGTAGGTACATAATGTATGATATAAATGTCTAGTTTTAGTATTATTATAACATATTTGTTAACTAATATAAATTGATATCTTACTTTATACTAGGCTATTTATATATTTAGTTATAATTAACCCCATTTATATAGCGCTATAGATGAAACGACAGTTTTCAGAAAACGACGTCAAATTAAAGCTGTGTTCTATGAAGTTGTTTCTTATTATTTTACATTGAATAATTTATCTGATAAATATTTAACCCTTAGCTGTCACTGTGGGGTACCAAACGCCCTACATTTTTCACTTTTAATATAAGCTATTTAAATTTTACAAGGTTTACAATTTTTTAAATATTAATTATTCTTTTAAATAACCGATTGGAGTGCATTCCGTATCGTTCGAAGATGATAGAGGAATTTTATTGGATCAAAATATTCAATATCTTACGAGTAGTTAGCATTTTAGTGTCTGGGGTACGAGGTGACCCCAGTGTGGCAGGTATATTATTCTGGAGAAGTGGAGCAGCTAAGGGTTAAAAAAAATCATGTTTTAACTCATAAATAGTTTAATGTCCGGTATTATAAATAAGCTAATAAAATTTGCTAGCTTGCAAGGACTTTCAAATGGGGTATCAAACTGATCTGACAGTTTTATTGAAATTTCATGAAGTGTATGATAAGTTTTGTGCACGCGTGGTAAATAAATACTACAGTGGTGACAATATTATGAAAATTATTTAATATGTTGAAGTATCACTGCTTTAAATTCTCTAACTAACACATCCATAGATAAAATCACAAAATTAATACCCCACTTGAAAGTGTTTACTAGTTAAAAAAATGTAGTTCTTTTATAATACTGAACATAAAATTGAACAAAGGTTATACGAAAAAAAATTATAAAACTAAAAAAAGTATTTCAGTTTACTTATTATTAAAAAAAAACTATTATTGTTGTTTTACACAGGTAGAAAGGTTTACTTGAGCCAAGTAAACCTTGTTTTGTATATAACGAAAACAATATTTTCTTAAGATAAGAAATATATTCTTACTATAGTATTCTTGGACGAATAAATAATGTAGTTGGATTAAGAGTACTTTCTTATATTAAGAAAATATTATTTTCATAATATACAAAACAAGATTTTCTTGGTCCAATACAGTTTTTTTTGTGTACTCGATATTTATTTCGAAAAAAGTCAAATATAAAATTCAAAATAAGCTAAATAAAAACAGCATACTCTCTAAAATCCACCCCATATTTAAAACCCCACACATGATACAAAAACGAGGCAAGGCAATAGAAGTCTGTCCACAGCCACCCACACACTAGATCTAGAGAATACACAACAATACGTGTGCTTGGTGCGGACACGTTCCCAGCAGGACGACCGCTGAGTGCGGTCATCACGAGGTCACGCTGGCGTCGCGCGTGAGACTCCCCCACGCTTTTAGTGAAGCTTTTCTCTTATAGTAGCTATTCGCTTGCAGAATACGCGTTTGTCGTACAAGGCGATCGACCAATTTCTAAGGTATCTTATTGTTCACGTGCTCAATGTAGATGGTTATTTAATTATTGCGTTTGAAGAATTGTGTAAGATGTAAGTATTTATAAGTCTATACATATATTTAAAATTCCATGAAATAACGTGTTACTAAATTGTAACATTATACATTGAAGTATGAATTAAGTATGGTATAAAAATATTTAGTTTTATTGATGCACAAATAAAAACTATAATAACACGCAAATCTCATTCTCAATAACATTCTCTTCAACTAACATTTTCTTTTTGATAATACGTATCAAAAGACCTTAAAAGATCTACAACGAGATACAAAGATCTCTGACGATCATTGTAATGTTGAAAATTAATGATTTTTCAACGTTGAAAATTCATGAATGTTTAACTTTTTTATCTCCATCACGATCTACAACGATCTTTAGAGATCTTTGTAGATCCTTTTAGGTCATTGTAGATCTTTACAAGTCTCCACAGATCAAAAACCAGTGAAAAATATGATGTTGGATCAAAAAGGAGATCATGAAGTTAAAATTTAAACCATGAAATTCGACTAAAATTTTTTGTGTTTTCGATTTGGTTAAAAGTATGTTTATTGTATAGAAAATGATGCGAAAAGATCAAATTTTTAAACCGCATGTCTGTATCTTAAATCGTTCTCGAGATATAGCCTCTCAAAGTTTTATTTTTTTCAAAATTTTGGAGGAAAATGGCCATAACTTTTGAACGTGTGGTTGGATTTGATTTTTGTTGACATATTTGAAATCAGCGTGTCAAATTCTATATAATGGCATGTATAATACTTTAAAATTAGAAAATTTTTTTTTTTGCTGAAAATCGAGATTTTTCAAAGGGGTATACCTTAAAAAAATGTCGATTTTTGACAAAATTTTTTTTGTTGAATTTTTAAGTGTTATGTATGTAATTATATAGATTTTGACACGCTGATTTCAAATTCGTCGACAAAAATCAAATCCGACCACACGTTCAAAAGTTACGACCATTTTCTCAAAAATAAAAAAAAACTAAAACTTTAAAAGGTCTTATCTCGAGAACGTTGATAGATACAGACCAGCGGTTTGAAAATTTCAACTTTTCACGTCATTTTCTATATAATAAACACACTTTTAATGGAATCTAAAATTCAAAATTTTTTTGTTGTTTTACATGCATCAATCTTCAAACTGTCATAAAAAAATCAACTCAATTACAAAAAAAATATGAATTAAAATCATAACTAACTATACAAATAATAATTTTCACTACTTAAATCTACATATAGCATAATTTATTAATTTTGAATGTAACATATAAAATACTAAAATGAATATTTTCTGTGACAATTATACTATTATATTAATTAATAAATATAATAATCACAGTAAAACTATCAAAAAACTTAACGATAATATATTTTAAATTTTGGTAGATACGATTTAAACGTACGTGCAAGTTTACATGTGTTTCTGAAATGAAACTTTCAGTTAAAAAATCCAAACACATTTACAAAGATATATCTCCTTTATAAAGTTATTGAATCAGAACCTACGCTGTGCGTGACAGATTTGAAAAATGGCTGTAGAGAAATTTTCTTTTATAAATTTCTTCTGATGTATCGCAGACGACTAAAGGAAATCATTTTTATAAAAAAATACATTTCATAACTGTTATATGATCCCTTAAGAATATACTTTTTTCCTTCTTTCTAGATTTGTTTAAAGACAATGAGAAAATTCTACAAATGTAAAAATAATTAAAAATACAACATTTATATTTATTAATAAATAAAAACATCTGCCAAGTAAATGCACAGTGCTTCCTCGTGCTAAATTCATCAAAGGTTGTTAGTTATTGAACAATTTAAATAAAAACCGATAAAGTATTTAGATTAACTGTCTGTCATTGGTTAACCATTTACAAATTACATACAATTTTAATAAAAAATATTAATTTGACATTTTTCTTTATACGATCCTCGTTGCTATGTCGTATATTTTTAATTTTTTGACAGTTTGAATTAAAATCATTATTTTTCTGCTATACAAATGTCAAAATGACATTTAATATGTCAAAGTAAGTAAATAACAATTTTAAAAAACAAATGACGATTTTTTAAAGCAAATTGAGATAAATCTATGTAAGGGAATATTTTACAACAAACGTAGGTGATTTTTATTATAGGAAATTTGATGCTCTACAAAATGATTCTATAAAATTTTCACGTAACGTGTGTCTTTCTTGAGATATCTTCAAAAAATAAATCTTTTGGGATGTCACCCCTTCCCCTTACAGAGGTTCATGAGTTATGCGTGTAACAAGGATTGGGGGACAGACAGACAGACACAGAACAAAAAGTGTTTGTCTTGACCTGAAACGGTAAAATCAAGTAAAATTTTTAAAATCGGAGAACAAATTTTTTTTATCATTTTAAAACTATCACATAGCTTCTCGTATCTTCGATATTACGAGGAAGCAAAAACATTTTATTAAATTTTATGCCAAAAACTACCCAATCGAAAAATACATATAATATAAATCGAAATTTAAAAACGTTCTATAGAATTTTGTTGACAAAATCGAAGAAATTGGCAGTTTACCTGCGATTTAATGCTAAATGACACAAAAGGGTTAGTTTTGATTCCCGTATCTTTTGGTATCTAAATAAACCCTAATCACGGTTTCACGGTGGTTGACTGTAAGGTACCGAAGGGTTGATCGTAAAGTGTATGTTCGCGTATATAGATAATGAAATTTGTGTGAAAAAATCCTTTTTTTAGAATAACTCTTTTTTGGAAATCACAGATGTTTCAAATATAAGGGTGTTAAATTAAAATAACAACCGTGTGAAATTTTAAAGAAAAGGGTAAAATCAGTGTCGTGGTTGTCGTTTGGTAAAGGGTATATGTTTTTTTTATAAAGAAAGTGTAAAAAGGGAGATAAGGCGTGATGATCATGCATTTTAACAAACAAAAAGATCAAATTGGATAAGAATTGACTTGTAATGGTATGTTTTATGAAAGGTGTGATAAGTTTGTTAAAAAACCATAAATTTTAACTAATCATCGATACCTACTTTTTCTCACAAAAATTTAGATAACCTTTTTTATTTATTTATTATATAAAATATGAATTCAGTTGATTCTTACATAAGTACATAGAAAAAAACTGCATTGGGCCAAGAAAACATTGTTTTGCATATAACGAAAACAATATTTTCTTAATATAAGAAATATATACTCTTAATTCAACTACTTTATTTTTTGTTCCAACAATAATATAGTTGGATTAATTATATTGTTTCGCACATTAAAATGATCCGTGGTAAATGTACCTTGTAAATATGAATGTTAATTTTATTCTATACTCTATAATGCAGCATGAAAATATATATTTATATAAAAAATATTGATGTAGATTTCATCAAAATCGGTCCAGTAATATTTATGTTAATAGGAAAATAATAATAATAATACGACAGCGCATGACTCCACATAGGGGGAGGTGACATGACTAGTTTGTGGTTCGGGGCTAAGGGGGCCCCAGGACTAAAAAAAGATAAGTCATTGATTGGTATTTATGAATTAAAATTTTCGATTCATTCAAACTTTCCTATGAATGTTTTTTTAATGAAAGATATTATTAAAAAGGTCATTCAAATATACCGAAAATTAAAACCTGACCGAAACAAAAAAAAATCTTAGATTATTTAGTTTAAGGGCGCATGATAGGATATATATGGGGGCTATGTAACAGTATTTGTTTTGTCTCATATTGCCTTGTCTCGATAAATTTCACTCTAGTCTAAAATTTTGCACTACCGCTTGCATAAATGTTTACAAATAAAAAATATGCAACAGATAAGAAACATTTGATAAGATTAAAAATGTTAATTTATAATCTATAAAAGAGAGCTGTCGCGTATTTTGTTGTGAAAAAGCTGGCAGCACTAAACCATAAAATATTAAATAAAATGATCAAGTGCGTGTAGGACACGCACTTGATAGGGTTCCGTAACCGTTCTCACCAACGTTCTATTCAACTAACATAATATTTACTTAATAATACGTATCAAGAGCGATTTGATGATAATGAAAGATGTAATTTCTATCAAAATTTACATGTCATTGTGATGATTTATAAAAAAAGAATTCTTTCTAAATTTTTTAATAAACTTTTGCTACAGTTTTCGTTATAATTTTCATTGGAAATACTAATTAAAAACTACATTTTTCCAATTTTTTTGCATCGATAATTTCGAAATTAGATGTTCCTCTGATAAAGGTCCCAAAATATGTTTGTTGCATTTTAGGAGACCTATCTAAAGATACCCAAATCAATTAAGTAAGCGAAGAATAATTTGAGTACACTTTTTCGTCTATGGGAGGAGGGGTCTGTAATTTGATATTACATTTTTGTTGTATTTTAGGAGACCTATCTAAAGACATCTCACTTAATGGTGTAGCGAAAAAAAGTACACTTTTCAGTCTATGGGAGATGGGTCCAAAGAAAAAATATTTATTTAATCTCATTATATCTGTTTTTGGGTCATCAATCTGCGACCGTATACCAAATTTCATTTTAATAGATATATAAATGAAAGAATGAAAGGACTGTGATATACGGACGGGCGGATGACTATATAAGGGCTCCTATAGTTTTCTACAGAATCCTTAAAGCGCAAACGTTTAAAAAAAGAGATTTATTTATAATCTGATAAAACATAATGTTATTCTAAACAAAACAATAATTTACATCAGTAGTAAAAAAAATTCAAAAAAATTCACATGCACCCTTTGACTTCCCATACTCTATATATTTTATACAATATTCGCATCATCGTCCTCATTCAAAACGTTCCTTTTCACACACTGAAAAAAAAAAGAATATACAAAACCCAATCGCCCAGTGGTTCCATCTCTCGCTGCGCTTCAGTACTACACAAATGTCTTGCAGAGACATGACTCGCGACATGCGGTCTTTAACTTCTCGACACACGAGTTTTTGTATTCTCGGCAACTCATGCAGCGATGGATCGTTATTCAAATCATCAGACGTTACACGCCCCAAGCTATTACTAATTACCCAGCACAACTAAATATCGTTAATGCGAATTCAGTAGTTTGTATGTTATGTGTTAACATATTGTTATTTATGCATATATTTATTTTAAAAAAAGTTCTTGTATAGGTGTATACTACATTGTTAAGATTTTTATAACGTATTTATTGATAATTTACAATGTTTGATAAATAGATAAATAATTATCTCTTTTCTAATTTTATTACAAAATTAAACAACGACATGGATTTACATTTTTAATATGAATCTTTTTGAACTTTTGAATTTAAATCGAACGAAAATATTGATGTCTATTCGATTATGTATTAAAAAAGGTATTTTTTAATATTTTTAAAAGATGCTATTACGGAGGTTGACACTTTAGGATGCGGGGTTGGTGATGCGGGGATGGTTCGGGGAAAACGCCTGTAGATAAACAAGCATAGAGTGAAGGGAAGGTGTTTCTCTCTCTCTCTGGAGCATGCGAAATCACATAGATGTCTCTCTCTCTTTTTTTTCACACACTTATCAAGGCGGGTTCTAATCATTCTGAAAATGTACAGATATTTTGACACATCACTTTGAAAAATCTTGTCATGTCTCGAAATTATGCAGTTCTTATAAGAATGCATGTTAATTTGTTTATTCAATATCTTTTAAACTATTTATAAGTTTTTTTTTAATATAAATGTCTTGTTATTTTCAAAGTTTCATCAAAATCTCTCTGCTATTTTTCTATAGTACCAAGCTCCTTTAAAAAATGTGTATTTTATGGAGTAAATTAATACGTATCATGGCCTACACATCCTACAGATACATCGCAGATGGCTAGATTTTCAGCTGGTTCCTTCCCGCTTTGAAATCTAAGAATTTTTCTGACGACAACTAAAAAAATCTTGTTGACTCGCCGCGCCCTTCAGCCCCTCCCCTTCAGCATTGTAACGATACTTTAATTTTTTATTTGAACAATATTGCAAAAAAGTGTGAATTAATTTTAAACTACAAATTTGAAGTTGTCAATATATTTTTAGGCATGTATAAGTATATATTATATAGGGACATCTAAATTTTGACAATATTAGGTACCTACTTTCACCTAATATGAATGTATAAAGTAGTAATTCAATAAGACAATGTAGGCGAATTTATAATGCAAATTGTATATAGTAATATGTTAGATACAATAAAAACGTTAAAAATGGTTATAATTACTAATATTCATATTTTATATTATATACAATAATTGTTACAAAGCAAATAAAATAAATATTATCAATAATTGATAAATTTTTGAAAATGATACTGAACAGAGTGTGCAAATATAATATTTTTTACAATTTTGATTTATTTATTTATTTATGAATTTTTTGTGTACTAAATTTATTGAAAAATATCATATTATATAATAAACTGAGTTTTTAAATTAATTTTTCAATAACCAATAATCCATTGATGGCAAATAGATTTGTTTTTAAATAGTCAATATTCTATAGTAAACAGTTTTTGTTTTTGTAACTGATTCATATTTGTCGCATTGAATTCGAAACTTTTGTTTTAAAATAAAATAATTGTTAATAGTTGTATTGTTATCCGTACGTATTCATCAAAACCGCATTAAAAATTCTTTATGATTGTCAATATTAAAATTTTTACCCTCAAAACCAAACATTTTCTATAGTTATGTTATATTCGCAGCGTGCGCGATGACAACGCCAACTAACGGGTGGACTTTAGTAGCAACTTGGGTGGACTTTGACGTACTAACAAACAAATAATTTCAATAAAATATCGTAATATATACATTTTAGACGATTATTTATGACTATTAGCTATGTGCACGAAGTCTATTAGCGCCGCTAGCGGGTAATAGAGAAGGATTGAATGGATTCAACTCTCTTTTCATCATTGTTTAATATGTGTTTAATACCGTGAAATTTTTTATTAAACAAATATCATTTAATTTAGCTGTTTGCATATAATATAAATAGTATAGCATAAAAGGTACGTGAAAATTATTTATTTTGGGTATCTTTTTTTCTTTAATTATGACGTATAATAGACAAATAATTAATTCGTTTACATTGACAGCATAACCTCAAATTTTGGCGCCGATAATTTTACAATATTGCTCACCACGAACACTCGCATCGACATTATTTCTAACTCCACCCCCTTGCACATAGTCTATAGTGGGATTAACCATGTTGACCTTTCTATTTTCAGTTAAAAACGAGCCTATTAAAAATGACAGTTAGTCCACCCAAAGTGTTATTTTTTGCCACGTTGTGCGCTGTGATCGATTTCGTTTCCCCCACCACCTACTTTGCACCCAGCGAATACCTATGTATATATACTAGCGCATTGGACCCGGTATTACCCAGGGATATAAATTTAATCTGCAAGAAGGCAAATTATTTACACACGAATATACCTTTCCGACGATTACCTATTTTGTGACTTCATGAAATTTGCACAAAATTTTCACAAATTATACACCAAAATTTTTCTCGTGAAATATTATTAGTGAAAACCGGAATAAAATCTGTTCAGTAGTTACTAAGAAAATCGTACACAGACAGACAGACATACGCGACGAGGATTTTGTTTTATAGATACTTTGTTAATAGTTAATATGTTAAAAATACCTTCCAAAATTTAACACATATGTATATATCCTCCCACTGAAAATTTTTCTTACTACGCCTTTGAGGGTAGGTCATGTAGACCAGCGGTTCTTAAACTAGAGTCCGCGGACCCCCGGGGGGCCGCAAATCTTTTACGGGGGTCCGTGAAACATTTTTGGCAAAAAATTAATTAACATAAAGTACTTTATTTTTATATTTATCAGTGATTAATTAGTATCTAACGACCTTTTTTATGGGGGTCCCTGAAAAATAATTGTTCAAAAAAAAGGTCCCAAGACCACATAAGTTTAAGAACCGCTGATGTAGACAGTAGACAACCAAAAAAAAGTCATTAAAATATGTTCAATTTCAAATAGAATTTTCTATAGAATAGAAAAAAATATTTTATTATTTCAAAATTACAAAACACAACTTATTTCACTATGTTTAAACTTCATATTTTATACAACGCGATAACAAAAAGATACAAAGACAAATTACGTATTGAATAATATAATCAAGTTATCTTACATTTCAAACGTCACTCCCTTTCCCACATAGCCGTAGCGTATAACGGGAACTGTAAAGTACACATTGCATTTCAAACAGATATGACTTTGGCGCGCGCATTCGCATTTCCGGCAGACAGCGAATCCAGGATATGAAGAATAGACTTCCGCGCACCTTTGTCCTGTTGGCCATTGTTGCGCCAGCACAAAGCCGACTCAGATATACGCTTCTTTACATATATGTACATGTTACGTCATTGTCTAAGCTGATGGGCGGTCCTCATTATTGTAAACATAATCATATAGTTCTGGTCTTATGGGGATCACATCACAATTGCTTGGGGATGTCTTGACTTGAAGAACGTTGTTTAAGGTATTGTATTAGATTTTGGACGTTAGAAGTGTGTCATTTTTTATGGTTTGTAGATTGAGTTACTGTTTGAAAAACGGTTTGTGTTATATTATTTGGTTTGAAAGTAGTTTAATGTTTTAGTTGTAGGTAGGTACTAGTGATGTAACGAATATTCGCATTCGCATTCGCAGGTAAAGTAGCGAATAATTTTGCGAATATATTATGATGTATTAATATATAAAAATGGTTAAATATCGTTTTAGTGCTCCAAATTATTTCATTGAATTATTGAATATCTGTTTTATATTAATATCTAGCTATAATCTATGGATACTGACAAGAAATTGCAAGAAATATTGTAATAGATCCGATTAAAAAGTATTTCAAAAAAATTATTATAACAATTAAAAAATAAAAAAAAGGATTGTTTAGCTTTGTTTACTTAAAACTGTGCATCACTTTTATCATAAATTAAAAATAAATTGTTTTTGTAATTAAATTATAGTTTAAAACGACGAAATATAAAATTATTTTAATTTTTATATTAGTTGAACGACTTTTCGACCAGCTTTATAGCATTTTCTGTTTGTATTTTATCCATAGATAAGAACTAATTTAGATATTAAAACAAAATGATTTTTCATAAAATAATTTGGAGCACTAAAGCGATAAATAACCATAAAAATATCGTTTTTTAATCTATTTTATTCAGAAAACCTTTTTTTTCTTTTTTTAGCTTTTTTTACAAAAAGTCAATATTCGCATTCGCATTCGCGAATATTGACAGCTAATATTCGTATTCGCATTCGCATTCGCGAATGTTTAAAATCATACATTCGTTACATCACTAGTAGGTACAGTTAATTTTTATAATAATTCCAAAGTAACTTACAATTAGAGTTGTAGAAGCGTTGAACGAACGATCGATTTTTTGTAAGTTGTCATGATTACAAATTACAACTTATGTAACACCTAGTCAATTTTATGGGCTGTTTTAGTCTTTTCTAGGATTTTGGACATTAACCAAAGCGATTGACTAATCCTTAGGCTGTTTAGTTATTTCCACAAGCGACCGCGATTTACTCTTTACAATAACATATGTATAAGTTACACTTGCAAAATTATAAGGTATTCCAAGAAAAGTAAGATTAAAATATTTCCAATTTAATCAGATTTAGATACATATTACTTTTTTGATTGATGGGCTACTTTTTTTGTAATTCTCATAAATTTATGTTACTAATAAAAAAAATACCTCTTTATTTAATCAATTTAATTACTAAAATCAGCAAATATCAATTACTTATTAAATTAAGGCATTTTAGTTTTTAAGGAATTAATATAAGAAAATACACCTTTCTGATAGTGCCGAACCGCGATACATACACGGAAAAAATATTGTAATAAAAATTACTATGTTATTATGGTACTAGAAGGACGGTTCTGTATTATGGTAAAAATTAATTTGTAATCTCTACAATTTTACTAATATTCTAATAAAATTTTTAATGAACATTTTACCATAATACTGAACCGTCCTTCCAGTACCATAAAGCATAGTAATTTTTATTACAATATTTTTTCCGTGTATGTATTTGTTCAAAGTTTTTAAACAAAATGATCAATTGTCATCAAAACACGCTGTAAGATAGTTAAATGTATATAGATTAATATGGCAGTAATTAAATATTAACAAATTTTTCTGATTCAGTACATTTAATTTAAAAATGTTCAACACTGGGGTATTGTTCAAATCTGGTGCCAGTATCTTATTATATTACAATTTTATAATCTATTAAAATGCATATTTATAAAACTAATTTAAACTTCTTACAACTTTTATAGTAAATACTTATGTATTTTTTTTGTAAAAGTCGCTTTTTAATCTGAACAGTTAATTCATTTATATCCAACAAATGTCTATACTCGTACTTCAAGAGTTATTACTGTAATGTCAAAATACACATTTTCAAAGAACAAAAATAATTAGTTCATAAAATAAGACCTGTCATATTTGCTATAAAATTTTTATTTCGCAGCGATGGTCGTAAGTAAACTAACTAACAAACAGAAAACATGCTAAGTAATTAACTGAACGTATATTTTCAGATACAATTACCAATGTAGTCTGTCTATTGTTGGGACAAATCCAATTTTCATAATAAACTATTTATTCTTTATGATCTATAAACATAAAAGATTATTTCAGTCAATAGTTATTAGCTATCTAAAATTAGTTTACAATTATTGGATTCTTAAACAATTACTATCAAAGTTCGTACATATATTTATTTATATACATAGGTACTTATACTTCAAAATTGAGTTCATGTCATGCTTGTTATAAGAACATATATTAACGTGTCTACATAATTTTTATTTACGTTCATAAAAGTTTTGATATTTTACGTTTTAAAACAATATATTATCCCAACTTATATGATTAGTTTTAATTTATAACTAAATAAAAATTTGTTTCCTGTAAAATTTACGCTAGGGTAGATATAAGTATACTTTATAATATATAAAAATTAATTTTGAAAATAATATAGGTACACAAAATTTCATTTTATTTCGGTATGATAAAATTAAAATTAAATTTTAATCCGGGTAAAAAAATATTTATGGTATTATCACACAATTGCAATGTCAATTTACACTATCTAAACAAATCTCAAATATTGATACACCGTAACAAAAAACACGTACGAACAAAAAAGGTAAAAAACAAATTTACACTTGTAAAAAAATCCAACAAACCGAATAAACAATAAAAATTTATTTTTTGCTGTTTCCACAAAAAAACATGACGTGAAATTTAACACGTACAATGCGAATTGAAACCAATGTTAAAAAAATATGCAATACTTCGAAACAAAACCACATGATTCAGCACTTGTTAATAATAACACGTTAATTTTACAGACTCCGCGTACATGAAAAAAAAATTAAATTTCATCTCGCAGTGAATGTGTTAAACAAACGTAAAATAATACGCAGGAACATCGTAACGGCAAAATGGCACAACCCTCGAAATGCTGTAGGCGTATTGACTGAATAGACAGTAGGTTTCGCGTAACAATATGCAGTCTGTGTATATTGTATTAAATATTAAACGTTGTGGCAAATTACAATCATATTACTGTGTGCAACAAAGCTCATGGTGCGTTTATCAGTGTACAGCTAAAGTGCCGGAGGCCGGAGTCCGCGCGCCGCATTGCCCGGATTGGTTTTACACACACAGAGTCGAGGATGAAGTTTGTACAAGTCACTGTCAATATTGTATCTTGCTTTTGTGATGTGATATAATTGAAAACCTATTCGTGTGCTTTCTAGCTCGGATTTTCGTACGCAAACATGGATTATTTTAGTTATTTGAACACTCGTTTTTCGAATGAATACTTATAAATACCAAAAGATACTTTGTTGAGAAAATTATATTTTTTAGCTTTCAATCTATATTTAAAATTATGAACTGTCGGTCTTCTTATTTTATTAGGTATGAATGATTTTTATAAAATTTGTATTTATTAAATTATACAGGGTGTCCAAGATAAGTGTGAAATGCATGGGGATATTCTAAACGGTAAGAGATACAGATGTGGTTAAATGAGATGATTATTTGTAAGAAAGGGGTGAGTATTACTACATCAAAAAATACTAATAATTGTATGTGGTTTAGGCGGTATACCCAAAAAACTAGAAATTTTGAATTTCTTTAAATTGTTGTAACTTTTTTAGTTAAGAGATACAGATGTGGTTAAATGAGATGATTATTTGTAAGAAAGGGGTGAGTATTACTACATCAAAAAATACTAATAATTGTATGTGGTTTAGGCGGTATACCCAAAAAACTAGAAATTTTGAATTTCTTTAAATTGTTGTAACTTTTTTGTCAAATTAGATAGGTCCTTTTTGTTTGTGTTTTTTTAAAGCACTTTTTTATGTAAAATTGATTGGTGTATTTAGAAATTTTATATCACTTTTAGTTTCCGAGTTACAAGCCCTACCTTCAGTTTTTCTTATGGGTCACTAAGTTTGCTATAGCATATTTGAACGTGTTTTTTATTCTATTTTACAACGATATGTCACATGTCATACTTGTTATCGAAAAAAAGTAAGAACATTTTTTTTTCTAATATCATGGCCTACTTAAATGTATGCAATAAAATACTTTATAAATATCACTAGTATTTAGTATTTCGAATTATTTTCGATAATAAATATAACATGTTACATATCGTTGTGAAGCAGAGTAATAAACACGTTCAAATACGCTATAGGCTATAGCCAACTTAGTGGCCTATAAGAAAAACTAAAATTAGCTCTTGTAACTCGGAAACTAAAAGACATAAAAATTCTAAATACACCAATCAATTCTACACAAAAAAGAGCATAAAGAAACCGCAAACAAAAAGGACCTATATCATTTTGATAAAAAAGTTATTACCATTTAAAGAAATTCAGAATTTTTAGTTTTTTTTAGTATACCGCCTAAACCACATACAAATATTAGTATTTTTTGATGTAGTAATACTTACCCCTTTCTTACAAATAATTCATCTCATTTAACCACATCTGTATCTCTTACCGTTTAGGATATCCCCATGCATTTCACGCTTATCTTGGACATCCTGTATATGAAACATACCTACCGCATAAAAATACTATTTTACTTATTTGTTTAATTAGTTATATTTATTATTTTATACCATTTGTTTTTCTGTTTCTGATTTAAATGATTTTCTGATTATTAAATAGATGTAAAATGAATTGAATAACTTAAAAAATATCAGAAAGACAAATATAAATTAATGTCTAACTTATTTTTATATTATAGGTATCTACTGATATCGCAAATAAAATTTAATAAAACATTTATATAAAAATTATAAATATATTTTCTACATGGTATTAAATATACACAACAATTCCCTTTCTTATTTTTTGGTAGTCATCAGACAACCGTGTATTCTTAAATTATAGGCATCAACTTATATAACAAATAAAATTTAATAAAACATTATTATAAAAATATAAAAATTGTAAATATATTTTCTACATGTTATTAAATATACACAACAATTCCCTTTCTTATTTCTTGGTAGTCATCAGACAACCGTTTTTATATTTTCAATGACATAATAGTGGTACGAATGCGATTTTATTTTTAATGGAAGAGCCAGTGTTTAAGGGTGAAAGGTTGCGAAGGGCGCAATACAAGACGTTGGGTTTGAGTGTGTAGTAATTGTTAGTAGGGGTGAGAGTTGTACAAGCTGCAAACAACTCCCGCTATCACCGGCTTTATAAGGCAGGCAAGTCATGACATAAACTTTATCAAATTATACTTTGTAAATTTATCTGTACGCTTGTATTTTTGAAATTTATTTTTATAATGTATGAAATATGAAAAAAAATTGAAATTATTATTATCTGCAATTTACACGCGGCTTCGTCCGTGTATATTTCACAACCCACGATGATTTAATAACGTCTTCATCACTGCACAGAAAAAAAAATCGATTTGTGATAAAAAATTGCTTAATAAATTTATCTTGTTAATATACCAATATTTCCTCAATATTCGCTGGGTGCAAAGTAGGTAGTGGGGGAAACGAAATCGATCACAGCGCACGATGTGGCAAAAAATAACACTTTGGGTGGACTAACTGTCATTTTTAATAGACTCGTTTTTAACTGAAAATAGAAACGTCAACATGGTTAATCCCACTATAGACTATGTGCAAGGGGGTGGAGTTAGAAATAATGTCGATGCGAGTGTTCGTGGTGAGCAATATTGTAAAATTATCGGCGCCAAAATTTGAGGTTATGCTGTCAATGTAAACGAATTTATTATTTCTCTATTATACGTCATAATTAAAGAGAAAAAGATACCCAAAATAAATAATTTTCCCGTACCTTTTATGCTATACTATTTAAATTATATGCAAACAGCTAAATTAAATTATATTTGTTTAATAAAAAATTTCACGGTATTAAACATATTAAACAATGATAAAAAGAGAGTTGAATCCATTCAATCCTTCTCTATTACCCGCTAGCGGCGCTAATACACTTCGTGCACATAGCCAATAGTCATAAATAATCGTCTAAAATGTATATATTACGATATTTTATTGAAATTATTTGTTTGTTAGTACGCCAAAGTCCACCCAAGTTGCTACTAAAGTCCATCCGTTAGTTGGCGCTGTCATCGCGCACGCTGCGAATAATAATTAATAACAAATCTTATTGAGGATATTTTATTTATTTGAAAAATATGATCTTCATGTTTATCTGAAAATTTTTTCATTTGCCAAATTTATAATTAATTTATTACACCAACTAACGAAACTCTTAAATAAATTAAACATTTAATAAATATTTATCAGTGTGAATATTTTTTACATCACCCAACTAGTGAAAGTGCAATTTTTGATATGTTAAATTCATTGATGTCATTTATAAAGTATTTTTCTGTATTTAAAATATATGTTTTAAATACGAAACAAAATTTTTACCTTGATAAGAACATTGTTAGTAATAATATACATTTAATAAGATAAACGTGGATATTTCTATATTGGTAAAAAATGATCATATTAACAAAACAACCTCTATCGGAGAAAAATCGATCACAGATTTTTTTACATTGATCACATTTTTTAACACATAGACAAATTTTTTTTTCTGTGTGGCATTAATTTTTTATTTTATTTTTAGTAGAAAATATTAAATTTTATTGTCTTTATAACAAGCCTTTCTTCAAATTATTTTTTTCATTTAGCCTGAACTAATTTTAGAGTTTTAAGTTTGCGAATAGTGGATGTTTAATTACAAAAATAGTTTTTTTTTTCGAATTTAGTTAAAATTATCAAAACGCATTATAATGTCTATAGATGTCTGTAAATGCTAAAAAAAATTGCAGATAGAGTCTTTATTTATAAGTACGGATACAGAAATAATTTTTTGTTAACTATTCACTGGTATTTTTTTAAATATAATAAATATTTTTTTATTCACAAGAGACTTAAAAAAATGATTTTGTAATAAAAAAATATGTTACTGACTATTTATATGCATGTATGTATGTACGATCCTATTTTTGGAAATTTAGTTATTATTTTTAAGTTTTTTATCTCTGAATATGAAATATTGTAAATCGAAAATTATAGATATGTAAATATAATGTAGGAACACATAATGCATGTTTTTAATACAAAAATTGGTACCTACCCATACATATGTATCTACATACATTTTCATAGAAATTTTAAAAGACTACTAAAATAAAATTGAGAAAAAGTAAACAACGATAATGTTTATTGAACTATGGTAAGATTACATTCGAAGATTCAAACGGACGTTCTTTCTGAATCTGAGACATCTCTTGGGATTCGAACAACGGACAAACGAAATCGAGAAATCTACGCTATCAGATCATTGAGTTCAGTTCGTTATTTAAAGCTAGGATATATATTGACATTGAATATTGATTAATGTACATCTGTGTGTATTAACATTCTTTCCATGAGTTATGCGTGTGACAAGGATTTAGGGCGCCAAGACAGACAGACAGACAGATATGAAAAAAATGTTTGACTTGATCTATAACAAAAAGTGCAAATTTTGAAATCAGAGAGCAACTTTTTTTTCTCATTTAAAAACGATCGCAAAAGTTCTGGTATTTTCTATATGGCGAGGAAGCAAAATTTTTAACCGACAAATTATATTAAATAAGTTATTGTGTTATGTATGTATTATGAAAAATGTACAATAAATATTTGCTAATAAAGAAACCAAGCATATGTTAAAATAAAAAGATAAAATTGAAGGTATATTAGTCGTTTGTTATAATTTTTTTTTATAAAAATGCATAAAAAGAAAGTATAATCATTGGTAAGGTGGGTGGACCATAGAAGGCCACCTTAAGGAATAAACAGTTATTATTCCTTTATTTACTGGATAAATGAAAAAAAAAATAAAAAAATATTAAGTAACACTTTGTTTTATTATGTAACTTAACATATAAAACATTTTTTTCTAATACAGAGTTAATGATCATTTATTAATTCTAAGTTTTATTAAACTCTTCCAAATGGCCTTGCAAAGAACACGGCTCCTTACAAGGCCAAATAAAGTTTTAACTTAAAACTAACGTTGTGACAATCAAAATATCTGCTTAATATCTAACTACATAAAAAGGTCTTTCATTAAAAAAATTTAAGAAAATAATAGTTTATTTACTTGAAAAGTTACATTTTGCTGTGAGCGCGTATTATAATTTTAACCTCGACGACCGAAGTCAATAAAGGATGGGACCTCATTGACAAAATAGCGGCCTGAGTGACTCGCCGGCCTGTCTGTGGTCTTGAGTTCGATGGATGTTAGTGTGAGTACAAGGAATTTGTCATCGTATGGCAATAACTACGATTTTTTAATAATTGACCCACCTTATTTATAATGTTGAATATATTAAACTACCTTACGATGTAATACTATTTTACATAAATAATCCAGTCGCGTGGAATTCGTCGATTGTAAAATACACGCGAACGAAGCCGCGGAAAAAATAGTTAATCATAATATTATATTCATAATATGGCTAAACATTTTTTTTATTTTTATTTCCTTTTAAATGCATTGTCTGGAATATAGTAGGTACCCATTGATTCTTGAAAAAAGCACATATTTTAAACTAATGTCTTTCGTTTAAAATGTATCAAGTTAACTCTGGTATCGTTGCAAGGATTTTAAATGCGCGCGGTTCAATTCTCAGGATAAATTATACCCAATTTAAAGTTCATGGGACAAGCGGTGCTTTAAGATAAGACATATTCCTGGACTTATCGCTAGTCCATCCATTTTAAATTGAAAGAAGGAATCGCTAGAATCGTACTATATATATATTTCTACAATCGTTACTTCGTTCAATTTAAAAAACATAACTGAAACTCTTCTTGCTTTGTCTATTTTTTGTTAAAGCGTGTATACATATATACTCCATCTTTGTCTGCATGTGTTTTAGTTATTAACGGTTGTAGAGGTCATTTTAAACATCGCTGAATCTATTTCTGATCTGGAATACAGCGTTCTTTTGTAAAGCTTTGGACTACAAAAGAATATAAATGTGTCTGATTATTCGTTATGTATATGGTTCAGTTTAAAGTGACTGAAGTTGTACAGGCTTTAGTTTAAATTATTTTATTTTATACAATCACTTGAAATTTTTATAATAAAGAAAGTAGAGTGTCTTGTAAAATAATATTACTCAAAAATCATTAGTATAAATATTATTTTTATTATTTAAGTGTACGTATATCTATGAATAAAAAAAATTATATATAAATTAATAAATGAAATTAATCTACAATATAAGTGTAAGTTGGTATATTTGCTATTATGTACAACCACGTAAAAAATTAAAAACACAATTATATTATTTTTATTGTAGTATGTAAATAGAGCAAAGAATGTGTAAATTTAAATTAAAGTTTGATTAATATAGATCAATTAATTATTATTGATTTTTATGTATTTTATATTGTATTAGAAATATAAAAAACAGGTATTACTTTATTTTATATTGTATTTTTTGAATTAAATTTAGTAGACAGTTATTCTTATACATTATACAACTACAGCCTTGGCCAAAAGGGAAATATTTATTATAATAAATTGATATTTTGTACAGATACCTCTTGTTATGATAACATCAGTTACCCTTTTTTTTAAACTCGATACTAAGCATCGTCATTATTGTGGGGAGTAATTATTTGCCACTCCTTAATCAAGATATTGTTTATATTTTTATTTGATATGATTGAGTGTTCCCTAATCGTGTGCTTTAATATCGACCAAAGATGTTCAATGGGATTGAGGTCCGATGACTGAGGAGGCCAAAACAGGAGCTCAATCCCATTATCTGAGAACCACTTCATCGTCACTCGCGATTTGTGACAGGCGCGTTTTCTTACTGTAAACGGACGCTGTTCATGTTGGTATCATCGAACATTTTATGAAGAGATTGCAGTACTTGGTTGTATTTTTTTTAACCCATTTGGCCCTTTACACAATACGTTTTCGCCCACTCCAAGTTAAAAAAAGTTACATATCTAAGAATTGATGGGAGTGGCAAATACTTTTGGCCAAGGCTGTATAGATATATGTATTGTGAAAATTTATAATACAAAGTTAAACATATTAATATTTCAAAATAGTTTCTTTATTATTAGATTGTATTTACATTTCTGCGTGACGTACTTTCTTTAATAATAGTGTCAAATGTATTGTCAATTGGTAATCATTTTCAGTTGTTTAAACTTTTAATCGATTTTAAAAAAGGAGGAGGTTTTCAATTCATTTAATATATTTTTAATGTTATGTATATATATATACATATGTATCGATTTGGACATTTTTTGTTTGTTTGAAGGAGTATACAATTACATAGTTCTATGTATGTAATTTTTATTAGAATCTAACCATGGTCTTTTGATTTGGCTGTACATATTTTTTATGTATTTCCGGGCATAACTCCAACAAATATTCACCTAGTTGGTTGACTTTTTTGACTCCCGATGTAAAAAATATATATTTATAAAACAGTTTATAAAAACACTCAAAAGTGCCTATACCCAATGATTAAATTTAACAGTTTTTGAAGTCGGTGCCAAGCCAATAGGTATATATATTTTTTAATACAGGAAAAAGAAAATCGACATAATAAAACAGTTTTTAATTATGTGGTATACTTTTAATTAAGAGTTTAAAGGCTTTTTTAATTTAACAATAACTTTATAGATAGATAACTAATTTAAAATATAGTGATTTCAAAATCCACCATGAAATAAATAAACATTATTTTTCATACAACACAAAATGCAGAGAAAATTACTTTTTCATTCATATACAAAAAAACACATGCTTCAAAATCATCCCTATATTTTCAACAGGCTGTATTCATATATTCAATAGCAAATAACAAATTACTCAATCATTTTCACATATTTTAAAATTTAATCTAGCACCATTCAGAAACATCTTTGACTTATGATCTATCTCCTGCAGATTATAAAATGATTTGACACGCAGCCACCCTTCCGTTCTCATATAGAACTTCCACCCCCTGGGGCGTCAAATCACAAGGGTGTGATGAACTTCGACTGCGAACATACACACAGATATGTACATACAGATACAAAAACAATCGGCTATATTCAACTTGATAATTTAAATTTATCAGTCATTTTCCTATACTACATTTACAATTTTGATTTCCCTAAATTGTTATAATTTTATTTATTCCTGTTTTCTCAAAACTACATTTTTTGGGGGGTGCAATTTATTATATTTTTTTATATTATTCTTAATTTTTTATATTAAGCTAAACTCAAAGTTATGTCACCTTCGTTTCTAACCGAAACAGTGCCCTTTTAAAGGTATAATAAAAGCCAATCGGGTATAAACATCATGAGATGTTACACTGAGGCAACAGCCGCAACTTCGGGGAATTAGTAGTAATTGAAAATGTACGTAAATCCAAAGAGTGGAGGATTAACTATTCATTTTAATTGTTGCAAAAAAGTTAAAAGGTATATTTTTAAGGGGGATAGCCACTGTGACGGAAAAAAAATTTTTTTCTTAGATTTTTTTAAAGTTTACATATTCATAAATATGTATTCAAAAAATTGAGTTTAAATTTTGAAAATTGACAGTCAATTTAGTGAGACGATGTAGCACGGCCGGTTATGACATAACAAAAACATTAAACACGTTTATCTTGGAATGACATTTTTCGACCTGGTCGACACGATTCCTCAAAGACTAATGAACCGATTTCAATTTTTTTTTTTAATAATTTTCGTAATTGTAGTAGCTATCGTTGCACGTAGCCGATTTTTGAAATTTTGATAATTACTATTTTTAAAACCGCTCTAATAAAAAAATAGGTCTTAAAAATGAAATTTTTTTTCAAACGATCGCCATTTTCTGAAAAAAATAAAATAAAAAAAAAACGGCTACGTGCAACAACAGCTATATTCATATAGATATTGATAAAATTTTTATTTATTTTTTTCATATAACCCTTCTCGAAATTTCGAGTCGACCATAGAGAAAAATATATTTTTTGGTCGTCACATCGAGGCTCATAACTTTGTAAATATTTAATTTTTTTCAATAAAAATTGATATTCAATAAGTTGAATATATATTTAATAAAACGTCCTTTACCTGATAATTAGTTATATCTGTGAAAAAAATTCCCAAACATTGACAATTTTTGGACTCGTCACAGTAGCTATCCCCCTTAAATAATTATATTAAGTATATTCATTGTATATGAGGTAAGAAACATTAGAATAATTATTTGAATTTATAAGTAATAGCTAACATAACGACAATAGTTGGAGAAAAACAAAGCATACACTCTTTGTTGATGAAGCTTATATAGTAGAAAATAAGTTATATCCTAATCGTTAAAGTTTAACATTAGACATATTTACCCTACAAGTGTAAACAAGGATTTGATATGTGCTGTTAGTAAATCAGTAATGGATTACATATGCAATCATTCTATAACTTTGTTAATTAAAATAAGTTGTGTAAATCTCAAGTATTGTCTTTAATATGGGGTGGTTAATTTGTTCTTAGATACTACATTTGTTGTCTTGTTTTAATTAGCATAACTATATAAAATATTTGTAAATATCATTTGAGTCTGTATACAAAATAAAATCGATCAAATGCGTGCTAGGCACGCACATGGTAGGATTCCGTAGCAATTCTCACTAACCTTCTCTACTTGATAATAAGTATCAAGAGCTATTTCATTTCGACAAATGCAATCTCACTAAAAGGTGTTATTTCTAAATATTCTGGATTTTTAAAGATTTTTTTTGTATCTATAGTTTAGGCAATGGAGAGGGGAGGAATGCTCTGATAATGACTGAAAGCAAATATCTCATGACTGAAGTGTTAAAATCAAAAGTACTAAAATATATTTTGTTGCTTTTTAAAATACGTATTTTAAAATACCTCATTAAATGGGGTAAGTGGAAAAAAATGAGTTCACTTTGTAGTCTAAAGAGAGGGGTCCAAACAATTGTTTTTCTGTTTTTGAGTCATTAATAGTTTTCTACGGAACCCTAAAAATGTATTTTAACATTGCAGTAGACTTTGTAAATATCCAAATATTTAAGTCCAATATAATTATTCTTTATAATCAGAGCTGGAACAAGTACTCTGTGAAAGTACTTGAAATATGAGTGATTTTTGCTATTTTCAAATGTAAATGTACTACTTTACTTGTTAAAATCAAATTTAAGTATATATTAAGAAAAAGATAGTAAAATGTGTATTGAAAATTCCTGACAAAGAAGAATATTTAATATCACACCCACGCACCGCTGTCAAACACAAATGTCGACAACAAAGTTAGCTGTTTATTGATTTATTTGATCAAACATGATCAAACGTTCATGTAATCAATTGCATTTTACACAAAGTATTATATTTTTTGAACAGATATCTACATATCGAATATATGTTGGATGTTTAAAATAAAACATTTAAAAATCTATTTTTAAATTAGGATGGAGGTATTCATAATATTTTTTTAATTCCAGGATTTTTTTTAAACAAAGTACATTATTATTTATTAATAACCTACATATGTACATATATTGTGGTTGATACATACCTACTTAATGTTAGTTTACGAATATTTTAGTGAGTCTAGTAATTAATGGTTAGTTTCTAAAGGTAGAATTTTATTATTAGTTTTAATAAACGTTAAAAGTATTTTTTATATTTATTCGGTATTACAAATAAATTTTTGTTCAATTAGATATGAAATATGTACACAGAAAAAAATAATTTGTCTACGTGTTAAAAAATGAGATCAATATAAAAAATCCGTGATCGATTTTTCTTCGATAGAGGTTATTTTGTTAATATGATAATTTTTTACCAATATGGAAATATCCACGTGTTTATCTTATTGATAAATGTATATTATTACTAACAATGTTCTTATCACGATGAAAATTTTATTTCGTATTGAAAACATAAATTAAAAAAAAAATTATAAATGACATCACTGACTTTACCATATCGAAAATTTCACTAGTTGGATGATGTAAAAAATATTCACACTGATAAATATTTATTAATACAACCATTATGTTTAATTTATTTGAGAGTTTCGTTAGTTGGTGTAATAAATTATTTATTAATTTGACAAATTAAAAGATGTATAGATAAAAATGAAAATATATTTTTCAAATGAATAAAATATCGTCAATAAGATTTGTTTTTAATTATTATATTGAGGAAATATTTTTATATTAACAGGATAAATTTATTAAGCATTTTTTTATCACAAATTTTCAATAAGATCGATTTTTTTTTGTGTATAGACTCATAAAATTAAGGTATTTTTAATGTACATTATATGATCTATAATAATCTATATATCAAAAGCCTTATTATTTTTATTGGTATTCAAAAATAAAAACATTTAAATTAAAAAATATAAATTGTTTTTCATACTTATGAATACCTCTATATAAATTATAATATAGGGACATGTTTTGAACAATTAATTTAAATATTGAGTACTGCAGATAAGCCAAATATAAATAAATCTATTACGAGAATTCTTCGTAACTTTTTACGAGTTACTCTAATTCGACTACCACCTACTGTACAACGTTCGAGAATATTAGAACAACACGAAACAATTTTCACGCGATACTCGTCGCTTGTTTATATTCAAGCACGCAAATTGGATATAAAATTTTAAAATTAACTCATCGTACACAAAGCGCGCCTGCGATGATCAAGTAATCGTTGACCGCAGCGGGGTTCAAAACCACGGACGCTTTAACACTTGCTTTTCAATTACTGACATGTCTCTTGCAAGAGTTTATATCACAGAGAACGGGGTTAATGTTTAAGGGTACATTTTATGTCGTTGCTTCGTGTCTGTTTTCTATATAACGGTTTTAGTAGATTTTACAGTATTTGAAAAAAGTATAATTTATTTCATTATTATTTCTTTTGACCTATACAAAACATTGCCATATTACATACTTATTAATGCAGTTTTACAACAATTAAAGTGAGAAATTTAAATTTAAATTTTGACTTCAAAATATTAATTATTTTGAAAAACTTAGTAGATAGCATTTTGGAGCAATTTGAGAGCAATTGATTGACCATAAAAATTATTACAAAAAACGTTTCGTTTTTGAAAAATACCATATAACAATTATTTTTTTTTTCTTTAGTTAATAACTTTTGTTTAAATTTTTTTAGAGTTGGAGCAATTTCAGATACATGAGGAGGAATTAAGGAGCAATTTTTTGACCTATACAAAACATTGCCATTAACAATTAAAGTGAGAAATTTAAATTTAAATTTTGACTTCAAAATATTGATTATTTTGAACAACTAAGTAGATAGCATTTTGGAGCAATTTGGGAGCAATTGTTTGACTATAAGAAATATTACGAAAAACGATTAGTTTTTGAAAAATTTAATTTTAGGATTTTTTGTTTTTGTTGTATAGTTAATAACTTTTGTTTAGATTTTTTTAGAATTAGAGAAATTTCAGATACATGAGAAGCAATTTTTTGAGCTAAAAATATTTGTTGTTTTTCACAAGTCCGAGCTAACTTCTTGACGGTCATATACTTTATGATTATATAGAAAGAAACTTTTATTTAACTATTATTTTAACATTTCAAAATTAACTTTGATTACACAGGACGACAAAAATTTTTTTTTGTTCACCGCAGGGTATACAGTTTAAGAGTAATTTGGACACGCTGTATCAGCTTTCGTTTTTGAGATATTGCAAATTCGTATATATATTTTTTAAATCAATGACTTCATTGAGATCATTCAGAATGAAGCTGCGGGTCCTAATTGAACTAAAAAGCCTTAAATTATATACATTCATAAAGTTATTCACTTCGAAAATCATGTTTTAAACGAAAAAAAATCGATTTTTTAGCAAAAATTTAGCAATTCAAAACTCTGATACACAAACAATTTTTGTCCAATTTTGATGTTATTCACAAAATTTGTTGCTTTATATATCTTCTTTAATGTGTTAAAATTTCAACGTAATCGAATGAAAATTGGCGAAATTGTACTCAAATTAACTGCGTGTGTCAAAATTGGTAGTTGGAAGGCCGAGGGAAGGACCAAATCGACGTAGCTTATTATTAATTAAACTTAATTAAAGATGAATTAATTAATATAACAAAATAACTAATAATTAATACACAATACAAACACGCGTATTGAATGTGAAATTCAGACATTTACGCATTTACGTGAGCTACTATATGTAACCCAGTTAGAAATAGATGAAAAAAAATTTTGCAAAAAATTTTTATTAACCACATAATATTAATAATAAAATGATTTAATTCGATTATATTAAATTTTATAGAAAACGTAATGTATTTATTTTACTTTCAGAAATATACATCTGCTACATTGATATGAAGGTATGTAGAGAATTATAAATACAATGAAGAAATAAAATGATATACCTACCTATCAATTCTACATACCGTTGCATTTACAGATAAAATATAATTAAATTACATTTATTGACATTTTCAATTGAATCTGATTCAAATTAAAAATGCTTGTCACATAACATGATTTATAGCATACTTTGTACAGAAATGTACACTTTCCATATAGGTTAACATGTTATTGTTTATATATAAATACATAAATAAAATTAAAAAATGTATCTATGTTATATCAATAACTTCCATTTCGATTTGCTTTCAACTTATTTAAAAATCATTATAGTTTAAATTGTTAACAATATAAAATCACAAGTATTTATTCAATATTTTTATTTTACACGGAGATAATATTCTTTTAAAAATTAACAGAAAATGCTGTGAACCTGAGGACAGAATCAACTACTGAAAAATATTAATAGAAAAGTCGGTAGAATTTAAAATAAAGTAAATGAAAAATTACAATGACATACTGGTAAATTTTAACATAGTACCTAAAAAGTAATATACACTATTCTTTAATTTAGGTAATTTCTTGCATATGAAAATTTCACGTACATTCTCTATAATTTTACTATGTTTCTATATTACTTTTCATATCTGGCCTATCGCCGCCATATAGAAACTGCTATACAGTATATTGAATTGTAGTAGACGTTCTTTAAAATTTTACCATGTCGAGTGTTAAATTTTCTAGGATCAAAATTTTTTTCATCAATCTATACAATTTTTTATTTTTTCCTATTCCTACGCATCGCAAATAAATAAAAATGTTAATGACATTTTTTCATCTGACTATTAATAACTGGTTAAAATAATTATTTAAGTTTTATATTTATTTTAACATACGGTATAGTAATTTTTGATACTGTTGCTATGAAATATTACTACGTTACCGATTAATTTTTCATAAAATGAAATTTCGTCCTCCCCTTAACATGTTAAAAATTAACAGTAAATTTTTTATAGTTAATATGTTTGTAATTAAATAACTGCAATAAATAATATAATTTCATCAATCTATAAAATTAAATATGAAAATTGATAAGCGAGCGTTTTTTAAAAGTTCGAATTGAACATTTTTCATAGACGTTCATCCTCTATTCATAATTTATACTTCAATATCACAAGAATGGAGCAAATCAAACTGCAGTAAAAACCAGACATGCATCCACAAGAGCCCGCGTCTGTTTTACAATCGGGAGAGAAAAAACTTTTCTTGTTCTCTAATGAAAATTTGATTGCGAGATTCGCTTCTTGGTTATTTATGTACGAGAAGGCGTGCATTATTATTGACATTCGGATATTTATTAGTTCTACAGAAATGCAATACCATCACGATATTATAAAAGGTAAGACTAGGTATACCTACTGAAAAATTTATTAGTTTCGATGTCAGGAAAATACGTATTTCAGTTCATGAAACGGACAATCTATTTCATTGAAACTATCCAAACGAATGAATTCAAATTTTGTTGTAAATATAACTAAGCTCTATAGACTACACCTTTTGAGCTTTGTGGGCCGCAGAGTGCAAAAAAATAGCGAAAAAATTTGTTAAGGGACGCAATAAAATTTGAAGACCTTTTTTTTCGTTGTTAATTAATTTATATAACTATTTATATCTTTGTATATATAATTTATATTTTATAGATTTATTAGAAATATTATATTTCTACTTAAAATCTGATTTTCATATTTCACTTTCTTTTTAAATCTAATACGGGCCGCACGAATAGTGCTCGGGGGCCGCGGGTTGGACAAGCCTGGACTACAACATAATGATGGCATTTGCTTAATTTATACATCGAACATGAATTTTAATACTTTGCACTTTATACACGCGAATATAAATTTTAATAAATTTTTTTAATGCATAAGGTGAATATCTAATCATTTTAAAATATAGAAAATCACATAAAAAATATCACATCTATTGGGGCAAAAGGAGGTTGGTTAGTTTTCAAAATAGATTAAAATATAAAAAATCACAATGACTACATCAAAAATGTGTAATTTTTTATTTGATAGGTCCAAATTGAAGTAAAGTGCAAAGTATTATTTTATAGTGCAAAGGTATTTATTTTTAGTGGAATCTAATTTAATAATTACTTTTTCGTGCAGTATATTTGTTATAAAAGTGAAAATAAATACAAAGTGCTTAATAAATTTAAAAAAAAGTGCATTTAAAATAAGTTTTCGACGTAAAAAAATGTTTTAAAAACTTATATTGTCATATTCTATAAGTAGTGGTTTAATTAAGATAAGAGATATCTTTATCTGAAAATATTTTTACAATTCTATTAATTTATTTAATTATCATGTCCATATTGTATCAAATTCGAAGAAGATTAAATGAACTTTAAGATATCAAGATTTTCTATTATATCATTTAAGATATAAGTATTCCTCGTAATTTCGAATGTAAACCAGATATAACTAAATACTTTACAATATCCTCCTTTGTTTATTTACATAAGATAGTATCATAAAACATTATGAATGTTATCAGTTTCTGTAGTAGGTAAAATTAATTCGCAGAATGCAAATTATATATGATATGTATTTGTATATCTCTTAAAAATATTCAACAATAAATTAATTAATCACAAAATCAAATATTTATATTTAATTAAAAAAAAAAAAGAATTTAAGCACCTTCTCGATTCAATTTTATATCAGATTTCTTAGAATGTATATAAAAGAATTGATTAAGTAAAAAAAACTCGCAATTTTTTTCGATTGTGATAATACAAACAGATTTAATATTTATAGATAAAGTAGTGTAATCAATTTTTGACCTAAAATAATACATACATAAATCTGATATATTCTTTAGTTGCGTTTGTTTAAAATATTGTTATAATTTTTTTAAATTAAATATATTGAAAATGTATATTTAAACTAAAACCTAACCCCTTCAGATCTGACACATATAGCCCCTAAAATTTCAAAATTTTAATTTAAATTCAAGAATTAATTGTCTCCTTTAAAAATGTTAAACATCATTATCAGTATCAAATTATGAAAATAAGTAAGATTGTGTCTCGTAACTTTTCAAAAAGTTGTTTTAGTTATTTATCTCGTTATAATACTAGTAAAGTGGCACTGATTAAAATAAATATACATGTATTTAAATATTGTCATAGCGCTATCACTATTGTCACAATATTACTTAATTTGTCAAAACATAACCGCAATCATTTAAAGCAGCGTAGGTAGAAATGTAAATTTTAATAATTTAGCATCGATAGACTGATAAATTAGTACATAATTGATAACATGTCGCCTCCGATTCTCGGAAATTCATATTATTCAATTTTATCAATACAAATACAAACATTATAGATTCCCTATTATCTTACAATTAGATAGGTAGTTAGTTGTAGCTATTATTGTGTTATATGATTGTTCAATTTCAAAATATGTATGTATGTACCTACTTGATTTTTATGTTTCAGATAAAAACAAAAACTTTTCGTCCTGTGTCTGTGTTGCTCCTAAAACCTCGTCACATGCATAATTTATGAACCACTGAACTGATTTTGATGAAACTTTTTATTTGTAAGTTGGCTTTGGTTAATATATGATCCCAAATCATCAAAATCATATGGTGGCGGTAGTTTGGTATATAATTTTTTTTTATTTCAAAATATCTCAAAAAAGACGTATGTTACGATAAAATTTTATATATATTTTTTGTAGAACATTCAATTATCTATAAGAATGGTTATTACAACTTTTGTAGTAAAATGTAACATAACGAAGATCTTGCTAAAATTCTAGCCTTTGGCAAAAATTCGTGAGACAGTCACTTGTTATTTGTTATATTTTAGATTTTCTTTATTATGATGTATATTTTTCATGTTTGTTCAATCGTGTCTTTTTTTAAGATTAGTTAAAATATCAAAATTAAAAATACGTTTGTATATCGAAATACAATCAATACACAAATAAATATTCAATAAAAATATGTAAGTACTACACTTTAGAGCTGGGCGCGGGCCGTGAATTCTTCGTGTCACGTCGGGTCACGGCCGTGAGCGATTTTCAAATATTGGATCGTGAGCGTGCGTGTTCGTGAGTAACATTAAAACAATCTTGCGTGACGGTGCGTGAGTACATTTTTGTCGTGCGTGAGTCCGTGACTATGCATATTTTGAGAATACGTTTGGATTCGTTTCACATATTTAATTGTTAATACGAAATGCTACAATTGACTACAATTAGAATTTCAAAGAAGAAGCACTATAAAATACATAGTCAGCGTTACCAACTTAAAAGAAATTTAAAATCACTCTGTCGACATGTTAATAATCCCCCAGATTTTCAAATGTATTAATTGTTACTATTATATTTTATTCATTTTTTTGTTATTATTTGCACTAAAAATGTAGTTTAAAAGAAATAATAGATTTATATATAAAATATACACATATTGTATTGCACGAAAAAAATTAATTAAAAAATTAATGCAAAATGGCAAAATTTTATTTTGTTCATATTAAAATCGTGACATGACCGTGACCCGCCGTGCGTGATCGGTCGTGAGTAAAAAAAATACAATTCGTGAGCGTGCGTGTTCGTGATTTTTATTTCTGAGACCGTGAGTGAGGGGGTGTGACTAAATAAAAATTTGCTCGTGAGTGTTCGTGATCGTGAGCAAAAAAGTACTCACGCGCCCAGCTCTACTACACTTTTCATATAATTGTAGGTATGTACGTACTACATGGTGTGTCATGTTGTACTTTGAGTTTGTGGGCTCGTCAAATTATCTATACATAAGTAATGGAAATTTTTTATCTATATAAACTCAGTTATCATCATTGAAAATATTTACAAAACATTGTAATACCTGTATTTATTAATTATTTAATGTATGTAGATTCGAAGAAACTCCGATATAAATCTTATATCGAGTACACTCGAAATAATTGATACAGGTATTTTATATAATACTTTTTATCATCCTCGTGTCAAGTACAACTTTTTTTATATGATATTTGAGTTGTATTGACTGTCTTAAATTAGGTACTGTTATTTTATATTTTAGGTAGTAGCAGAAATCAAATTCTTTTTATTTGTATACATTTTATTAGAAAATATCAGTTGTATTTTTAAGGTTCCGTACCTCTAAAATAAGAAAACGGAACCCTTACAGGACATCTATATGTCCGTCAAGGCCATACGGTTAGAGGTATCAAGATGAAATTAACATCAAATACTAAAGTCTACAGCCTCAAAAACAATTAACTAAAAAGATACGGCTTTTCAAAGTGTATTTTGACACCTACTGACAAATTCACTGATCATTGAAAAATATTTGTAAAATATCAATTAAAAAAATCATAAAAATTGTTTAATAATAAGAGGTACCTACGAGTACTTTGAGATTATTTATCTTTATCTATAAAAGAATTTGTCCTTAACCACTCACTCACTCACTCATATATCAACGTACAGATCAAACCCCTGGACCTAGAATCGTGAAATTTCGTAGGTGCCTTCCTTTTATGATGTAAGCACCCACTAAGAAAGGACTTTTCGAAATTCAACCCCTACGGGGTTAAAACAGGGTGTCAAAGTTTATATAAAAAAAAAATTTTTTGTCCGCATTTAATTGAAACTTATCAAACAAACTCTACAATATAATATACCGGGTGTCCCAGATAACTTTTCCAGCATGGGGATCTCAGTATCTATAAGAGATACAGGTTTGGTTAAATCAGATGAATTATTTGTAAGAAAGGGGTGAGTATTTGTAAAATATTTGTAAAATATTTTTTTTTGTATTCGCCGAATGAAACATGGCGCAAATATCAGTTACGAAAATTCAACCCCTATGGGAATTGGGGGGGGGGGGGGTAAAATTTTGATATATTTATCTTCATAATTGTTCATGATATTAAATTCGAACAAATTGATATTCAAGTTCGATATTCAAGCCCTAAAAACATGGGACGGGGACGAGGATGAATTTAGATATGGTTATTTGCATACCTGATTGACTTATAAAGATAAATTCGGGCAAAATAGTAATCTATTAATATAAAAATTTCGACATTCAACCTCTAATGGCGGGGGTAGACAGGGTCTGTATTTTTGATATGTTTATCTGCCTAGCTGCTTACTTTATAATGGTGGAGTTGAGCAAAGTGGGTTAGTTTTTACAATTTTTAACTAAGACCCGAGATATTTACGTTTTTTTATAGGTAATGAATAAAAATCAATATAAAAAATGTAATATGTCATCCCCTATCACATATGGAGGGTTCTAATTAGTTTAGAAGTTTACGCGAGTGAAATCGCGGGATTCCGCTAGTTATTATAATATATTATAACGGCATCGTTACCATTCGCGCCTATATAATCTTAAACCTAACGCAATTAGGTTGATGTCATTCTACTGTGACGTGTAACAATAATTACAATAATAGATGTTATACGACTGCAGGTATAATAAACTTCTATTTGACTAACTGGTTGGTCCTATTTTAATATAGCGGTATAACTAAAATAAAGTAACTATCAAATTTACTATAAATATACACCCTACGGCTTTTGTGCTCAGACGCGCTAAATATACAAACACATAACTTGAGCTTACAAGCTGGTAGCTATTGAGACAAAACATGAAAACAATACTAAACTCAATTAGTTCAAGTCGTAAATCTCAGATCGGTTTTTGTGTGCTGCGGATTTTTATATAGGGGAAGCTCGTGTCGTGAATAACGAAGATTTACTATATGTACATTCTTCAACGAAGAACTAGAATTATTATATTTCGGTTTTATTTAACGCAAGAATTTCTTTTTATTCATAAAATGGAAAATTATAAATGTACTTTCACGGTAGTCTAAATTGACGCCATTATTATTTGTACAGTATAGCCCTGAAGTTTGCAGTTATTGAAATATTGTATAGGGATAAATTTATTTTAAAATTACTGTTTTTCAATAAGTTTTTTATAAAATTTTGTAATATTTTTTACATACATTTAGAAGGCCAAAAAAATGTTTTTTTCAAGAATTTTTTAAGAGAAGACTTTTATAATTTATCAATGTAAAAATTTGTAGACATATTATGGTAACTTTTAATTGTATTTTAACATTTTTTATTTCTAAAAATAATAATTTCGAAAGCTGTTCTCCAGGAGGTCCTCTCAAAAAAGACGCCTTGCGGTGACCACGATATCTCTGGATTACATCTTTTAAAATAAATAACCCAAACGGATTTCTTTAAAGTAATGTATAATCTTGTACTTAATCGAAGGAATAAGCAAAATAAAATTTTTTGACAAAATGGCGGCTTCTCAAAAAAAAATATCGATTTTCGACAAAAATTTGACATTAAATTGTTTATAAAAAATAAATATTTATCGGTGAGATAAAACCTTCGACTAATTACTAAAAAATATTCTAAAGAAACTTGTGTTAAAATTTGAGATTGATCGGTTCAACCGTTTCCGAGGAATAGTGGTCACCGACTTTAAAAATACAGATTTGAGAAAAATGCGCTGCCGCTCGACCTCCTACATTCAAACGCTCTGATACGTATTTACAAATATGCGTGTAACTTCGAATTTAATCGCCGTATTGACTTGAAATTTTATGTGTGTGTACTTAAATATATGTACTTTACGAAATTGAAATAATTTTTTTTTAAATTCTAACTATATGTAACCCCTTAAATTATTCTTTATTCAATGGCTATTTTTATATAAATGACATTTTTGTGTCATCTTAGACTTGTATAAATGTTGAAATAAAATACATACCTCGTTAGTACGTATCGCTTTAGTACATTTTTTGCCATAATACGTTTTTTTAGGTCCCGAAATTCTTTCATAAGACCCCATGTTAATATATTTCTAGAACGTTTTCTGTCAGTACCTACGTTTTTATCGTTTCTCACGTTCGAAATTTTTGTCCTCTGTTTTATTTTATTTAGGAAGGTACGTTTTTCCCCGACTATACACTGAAATTTTCATCAATTTCTTGCAAATTTTAAGTGCATTAACATGTGGATTATTTTCCGCTGATTCTTTTGTAACGAAAAAGTTTTTAAATAAATAAAATATTAAGAAAATTTCTTTTTTTATATACCATAAAATTGATAATCTCTACAGTATCTTTTTTCTCGTTAGTACGTCTTTTTCCAGTAGCTTCAAAACCGTACTAACGGTGTTCCACTGTATATACAAGTAAGTATACATGTATTATGTACATAATACTTTAGTTATAGCTTTCATGTTCTATATACGATATTTGATTAAGCGTTGAGAGTGCGTTATCAGAAGTTCTGTTGTCACTTATCCACTGTTAGTGCCATTTAGCCACGCAGTGTTTTAGTTATTGCACTATTGTTTAAGTATTACAACGTATTTGAGCACGTTTCATTTTTTAATACTGCCGATAAACTATTCCACTACAATTTTTATAGGGTATACAAATTATGTTTATCTGTTTTATAGCATATGTGGAGGTGGGAAACTTATATATTTTACTCTTCGTTCAAAATGGCTTCTAAAAGATGTGTGTCGTAGTTTTAAATGAAATAAATACAAATTATTACTACTTGATATTACCTATTTAATTTATTTTATTTATCTATATTCCTATTAGAAAATAAATTTTAATTTTATTATAAATATATTCAAAACCAAATAAAAAAATTCAATAATTAAACTACAAATCACAACATATTAAAAAAAAACTGGAAAATTCTTCTTCAAATACATATTTGATAATTTTCTTCGCTGTCTTCAAATGAGATTTCTTAAACACCTAAATCTTAAAGTCAGTTATGATTTTTTTATATTACTTTAATAAATTTTGAATAATATCGAAATATTGAGATATTACATAATGTAATCTATTAAAATTTATTAAGTTTTTTTTATTGAAAACATAATTTAAATATATCGTGTGCCAACCTACATGACATTTTGATTAATATTAATGTATTATATATTGTTACACTAGGTCATGTATGCATTAATAAAAATATTATTGGCTACTGTTTTAAATTACATACATTGATTAGAAATAGAACCGAAAGTTTTATTTATTATTTTTGCTGTAAATTAAATATATAGAAGATATGAATTAGTTTAACAACAATTGTTTTAATTATTTATTATGACAAAGCATATTGAAATTAAAAAAAATTTTTTTTATCGAATATCGATATTTATTTTTAATGTCATTAGAGTTTTTATTACAGTCATTTGAAAAGGTTGTAAATTTATATGATTTACATGAAAATACTCGTTTTTTATTATGTATTTATTTACATACTTAAATTATAAAAATATGCAGAAAAGTAAAACATTATTAATATTACTTTACTAATATTTTTTGAGTTAATATACAACATTAAATCAGGCCAAGTATAAGAATGCTGCAATAACTATATATGGTTGGTACGAGTATTTCTTAGAAGTTATTTATGATAGCTATTAATAAGTATCTATTGATTCGACGATATCAACAGATACAAATTTTGAAAATTATGATAGTAAAGATAATAGCACAGGTGGCATATGATGCAATATAATAACTTCTTATGTGGCTTAATTATGACTAGTCTACCACTTTTTTGTTCTGTGAAAATGTTTGCAATCGCGGATTTCCCCCTTTATTTTTTGCCGAGATACATGCATTTGGTATTGTTTCGAAAATTAATAGATATAGTATTTTTTCGAACTGTAGGAGTAAGATAATTTGATAAACGTGCGAGAAAAAATTTGTGCGCTAAAATTTTTGGAAAGTTTATCATGTCTACCACCTTAAACCTGTCAAAATAATGACTTCTGAAAATGTATTGTTAATCAAACTTAGTCGGATAAAATATATTTTCCAATTTTCCAGTTCGACACGTGAAAATCGTCGTCAGAACTCTTTGGCAATATAACGTCGCTGAGAGAAGGAAATTCGCGATTACAAAAATTTTTGCAGAGGAAAATAGTCTGGAAGACTGGGCATAATTAAGCCACATAAGTAGTTATAGAGGAATATTATTCAATTTTGATTCGTCATATGCCGAATGTCCCCCAGACTGTAACGATTACTATCAACACTGATATAAATATAAAAAAGTACACTGAAAAAATGTTATGTTAATTTTTAACATGAAAAACATGTTAACGGGAGGACGAAATTGATACTAGAAATTTTTAACATCCGAGATGGTAAAATTTAAAAGAACGTCTACTACAATAGCAGTTTCTATGACGGCGATAGGCCAGATATGAAAAGTAATATAGAAACAGTAAAATTATAGAGAATGTATACGTGAAATTTTCATATGCAAGAAATTAAATTAAAGAATAGCGTATATTACTTTTTCAGAGTAAATAAATTTAAATTGGTACTATATTAAAATTTACTAGTAAGTCATTTTAATTTTTCATTTACTTTATTTTAAATTCTACCAACTTATCTGTTAATTTTTTTTAGAAGTTAATTCTGTCCTCAGGTTCACAGCATTTTCTGTGAATTTTTAAAAGAATATTTTCTCCGTGTACATATCATCAGAATATTGGTAAAAAAACGAATTAAACAAAGTAACCAATTTTGGATGAAGCATGCACTATAAAACTTGCGACCATACGCGCTGCAAAAGAGAATGGCGAAGTCACAAATCACACATATATAGATAATCAGCTCTTATGGGCGGCTTTGAGTCAACCAGCATGAACTAGAGGGGCAAGGGGAATGCGCGCAATTTGTATATCACCATGAAAACGGTGGCAATATAATTTTGTTTTGATTGTCAAATATGTCATACAAGTATTTTTGTACAACCAAGTTAGTGAACCAAGCCAATGTGTAGAAAGATGGTCATATTCGCTTAGTTTGCTCCAAATTGCCAAACATGGCCAACATCAAATATCTATCCATCTTGAGTCAGATTTTTTTAGTGTGCATCAAAGGGTTTTAATACGCAAATATAATTCGTACACCATGTGTGGATGACAATTTTGAGGTATTCAAAAACGTAACAAATATTTGCCACATCATCAATACGCACCACCAAAGTACCGGATATGTACCTACATACTATCAGGTAAAAATATTTTTATACATGAATAATTTAAAATAGTAACTCATAAATATTAAACTTAATCATACTTAGATACTGGAAATGATATTTTTTATTGAATTTTTTTTCAGATTGTACGTTTATTTGTATGGAAGCAAAGGAAACAAGCAACTCTTTCATATTTGGATGAACTGTGTTACAACATAAACAACAGTAAAAAGTATATTAGAGGAAAACTAATTATATTATATAATTATTATGTTGTAAACGTACGTAACTATATCATATTTTATCAGTATGTACTGTATATATTGTATAATAACTATATTAATGCACAGATTTCGAAATAATATAAATATATCAATAACTTTGTTGAATTAAAGTTGTTTTATTTATGGTTTTTTACCTTTGCATTTGAAATAAATAAAAAATACGGTAATCTGTATAGGCAACACGCATAACAAACCTTCCCGCTTCCCCTCTAGTGCAAGGCCCCCCTCACCTAAACTATGGAGTGAAAATTATAATGGTAGTTGCCTATCTATATATGAGTGATTTGTGGGCGAAGTTAATGAATATTGACTATAATTAAAATAAATAAAACTCATATTTCAAAGCACACTATGTCAACATGTATTGTTCTCTAATGTCCGTATACTAAATAGACGGATTATTAGATTATTTAGAAGCTATAATAACAACGGTACCACATGATCAATGAGCAGTTCTTTAATGTTTACATTTACAAACCCACGCAAAATAACCTCAGTACCAAGTATGTTTATATGGAGAAATATTAAACATAATTATCAGTTCAATAAATTATACTCAATTGTACTGCTCTAAATATATGCATTAAGAAATCGTTATTTCCGATAGCTTATATATTGTAAAAGATATGCATTTTATTTAATAATAAATTAATGTTAATACATATACAGTGGTACCTCGACATACGAGTGCCCCAACATACGAGTTTTTCGAGATACGAGCCGGCGAGCGAGTGATTTTTTGCTTTGAGTTACGAGCGAAATTCGAGATACGAGTTCGGTTTAGATATATCTAATTTATTTCTTTACATTCTCTTTTTTGTTTTTGTATAATAAATATTTGTCATTTATAAATACGTTTTTATTATTCAAAACCACGTAACAAAAATAACTGGGGTGACATTTTGGGGGTTGGAACGGATTAATGGTAGTTCAATTGTTTTGTATGGGGAAATTTGTTTCGAGATACGAGTAATTCAAGATACGAGCAAGGTTGCAGAACGAATTAAACTCGTATGTCGAGGTACCACTGTATTATTTTATAATCATTCATGGGGTGAGGTAAATTTTTGTTAATTAGTTTCATTCAAATTAATTATACCTATATAAATATTCAACATATACATATATAAAAATGACTATTATTATTATTTAACTACATACAGTTAGTCTCGAATTTTATGAACTTTTGTAAATGTTTATTACATTTAGGTAATAAGTTTAAAGATGGTAAGTACTGTTTTACAATAAAACTTAAAAAAATTAAAAATTGCGAGTGTTTGATTGAAGTAGATTTTTTTTAACTCATTGTATAAAATAATCTTAAATAAAATCAGGTAAATACGAACTTGTGCTTATATATCAAAAATGACCGTATTTTCAATAATTGTGAGAAATGTGTCTCAATAGGCATGACTTATTTAAAAAAAACTATTCTATGATGATCTTACGTGTCTCATATTTCCAAAAAAATACTTATTTCTGCAGAAAATAAAGGTTTAATCGCTATACTTGACTGTTTTAAAATTAATTTTGAATTTGACGCCAAAACGCTTACAGGTGACATTTCAGAAGTGACGTTACACTTCTTGTCAACAATAATCAAACATTCAGAGTTACTGATGCGTAACGTCATTCGCTCTGCTTGGTGTTCCATTTAACATGACGGATTGCTGTATTTTGCATTATTATTTTAACAAAAATTATAAATTATATTAATCTCGCTGTTAATATAAAAATAAATACATTTTTTAGAATCTTTTTAACCTATTTCATTATTTAAAATCATTATTTCAATGATACTTTGTTACTGGCATTACCTATACACAGAAACCAAGAACTCAAAATATCACAAAAACCCTTAATTTTACACTATTTTCTCAATATGGGTTACGATCTATTATAATTTGTCCATCGATATATTATGTTATTCTACGGAGTTTTAAACTATAACTACAGCTATTTATTTTCTAAAAAAAAGTCAAAAAGATAAATAAAAAAACTGTTAAAATTGATTATATTATTTTTTAAATATTTTTTTTTACATTTTATCTATTTTCAAAACTCATCTTTTGTTAGATAAACAAATTCCAACTCCAATAAGAAAAAAATCAACTGAAATTACCAGAAAAAGCCATATAGTATGGATTCTTAAGAGTTTTCAGTTTAATTGTAAGTAAAAACCGAAACCTGTTAAGAATCCTTGTACAGTGTGACATTTGTCAGATACAAGAATTGTGTTCTTTCCGTTGCAGTGTTACCAACACAACGCCAACAGCAATTATTATTAGCTGCACAGAGTCATTATATTGGCTGTATAACATAATGATTTGCAGTCTTGGTGGCCGCAGTTTGACAGCCGACACGGAGACGGACGTGCTAACACTCGCATTCTTAAAGACCCTCCTTTCCTCCCACAGTCTCTCACGCTTCACGCTACCAACCCCTTCTACGGTGTCATGTAGCATCAGCATTGTTCATAAAGCTGAATTTAAAATCTCGTCATCAAGATCGAATTAAATATGTTTTGCATTTTAGTTTGTCTGTAAATTACTTATATTATCGCATAGTCTACAATACTTAAACTTATTGTTAACTAAATGTGTCCGTAGTTTTTAGGATGTTTGAAAAATGTAAGTACAGTTGAAATTGGTTATGATGACATCGAGGGTACTAGTCATAATACGTCGTAAAAGCTGATATTCGTAAAAATCGGTAAAATGACAATTATACAGGGTGGTCCGGTTTGGGATACAGATATTTTAGGAGCTGATTCCCTGACTCATTGTGAATAAGAAATTGTGCGGGGAGTGGGGGTCTATCTTTAACACCCTCTGAATTACAGGATGTTTAAAAAATTTCCTTCGGAATAGTTCTTACAACAAAGATTATCTCATAACTTCTAAAGTAACGTATCTAGAGCAATCAAAATGAGTCAGTTTCATAGGTAATTAACTAACATATTTTTCAGTTTTACGGTTAATGCTATCTGTATTTCTATTTCCGAGTTATAGCTCATCAAAGTCGAAAAATATATTTTTTTGTTGAATTTTTTTATGAAAATTACATTTTTCTCCAAAAGTATCTACCTCTAACATGTTGTATTTTTTATCATTATTTTGGAACATCATAATGTTACCCACAAATTCACTATACAAAGTTTGGACGTGGATTTTATAGTTTTCCAGTTATTAATTAATCCCCAAAGTTACTATTTTGCTACTTGCCCTATTGAATGAAACAGTCAATAAATTTATTTGTTTATAACTACATAATTTTATTATTTATTATTATTTACCATAAAAAAAATTATTTACCGGAAAACTGTATATAGGATTCAGTTGGACCTTTATTTAGAGTCGTTAAAATCGATACGTTGTATTAACCGATGTCGTTATAACCGGTTTCGACTGTAGATCTTTTTATTCTACTCACAATCAGTTCTTTACTTCATCAAATTGTTCAATATTTGACGGTTTAGACAACGTATTGCATAAAAGCGCGCTGGCGGCAAACTTTTTTCCGATTTGATTAACTATTATCGTTACCTTACGTAAAAAAATATGTAGTAAAACCTGAGAAATAACATATGTTCTATGTTCTCTATGGTAATTCGAGCATTTGAATGTATCTAATATTGCATTTTATCTAAATAAATGTGATTTTAATGAAAAATAGTGAAAATTATTGTTTGTGTAGTTTGTTATGATTCTAGATATAATTTTTATAAAGTTAAGTTGTTATTTTTATGACAAATTGAAGATTGATGCGTGAAATATTACTCAAAAACTTTGAATTTTAGATTTCGTTAAAAGTATGTTTATTCTATAGAAAATGACGTGAAAAGTTGAATTTTTCAAACCGCAGGTCTGTATCTCAAAGTTCTCGAGTTATAGCCTCTCAAAGTTTTATTTTTTTTCAAAATTTTGGAAAAAATGGCTATAACTTTTGAACGTGTAGTCGGATTTGATTTTTGTCGACAGATTTGGAATCAGCGTGCCAAAATCTATATAATCACATATACAATACTTTGAATTTAGACAAAAAAAATTTTTGTGAAAAATCGACATTTTTTTAAGGTATACCCCTTGGAAAAATTTCGATTTTTGGCCAATTTTTTTTTGTCGAATTTTGAAGTATTATACATGTCATTAGGTAGATTTTGACACGCTGATTTCAAATTCGTTGACAAAAATCAAATCCGTCCATTCGTTCAAAAGTTACGACCATTTTTCTCCAAAATTTTGAAAAAAATAAAACTTTGAAAGGCTATAACTCGAGAACGGTTTGAGATACAGACATGCGGTTTAAAAATTTCAACTTTTCACGTCATTTTCTATAGAATAAACATACTAATTTTTATGCTCAATATTATTGATATTATTGTATAAAATATTTTAATTTTTCAATCAAAATATATGCAAAAAAATTTGTAAACGCTAAAATCAATAATATTCAGCAAAAAATAGCAAATATGATAAAAATTTATCCATATTGACCTTCATCTTACGCATCAGATGGTTAGTGCGTAATTTAAAAATCATAGTATACAGAGGTTTAAATTTTTACATCTGCACGTATTGAAGTGTCCTCAACATCGATTAGTAAATTTTAAATAAAAGCGCAATCTCGCATGCGAAAAAATAAATTGTACAATAGAACACTTATTTGTTTACTGGTCTGTGATAAGCTGTTATTAATCCCTTTTCCATGACACCCTATTATTTTTATTAAAAGAAAGTACGAGTTATAAATTGCGAATAAATAAATTTTTTCTGATAAGAATTTTTTTAACACAATTAATTAGGTAGGTACCTACTATTTCAATTTCTATGTATTCAAGTTATAAATGAGAATAGAAATAAAACAGTTATCATCTATTGTTGTTTTGTAAAAAAAAAACTATTTTATAGTAGGATATTAAAATTTCTGTAAGTATTACTTACTTTACTTAAAAATAATTTTACGATGATTTTCAAACAAACAATAAATATATTGAAGATAAATTTATATGACAATCAACCGTTTGACAGAAAGTCATCATAAGAAAACTAATAAAAATTAATGATTGATAAAAATACAAGCATTTATTTAAAAATTCAACAATAACGAACTAAACTTTTGTGTATATGAAAAATAAAATTAAAAAATATATCCTATTGTTTTCGAGTCACAGGCATACATTTTTAAGTATCCGTATTAAGAATATGAAAATAATACATAAAGATTTTACACTCACATGCAATTTGGATAGTATTTGTTTCGTTGGCATACATATACATATTTTATAAATTAAAGATAGTTGTTTATATAGTAAAATATATACAGTATTTAGGTTGTTTTAATTCTACAATATTATTAATATTATTAAATTGCGTTGATGTATTTCTTTGGCAAAACCAGGAATGTCAATTTTCAGCCATTTTCTGTTTCTGAGTCGAAAAACTATATAATATTTATCACTTCCTCCTATCTCCTGAAATATTTGAAAAAGAAAATGACATGCATGCTTTTGCTACAGAACTAGTGTTACGCTTTTCATATATGTACAGGGTGTCCCAGGACTGTGTCAAAGCTCAATATTTCATTTAATATAATGAATTGGAAGAAAACTTTTAATGCAAAAGTTGTCAGACGAGAGGAGCGGCATAATTTAAAAATAGTTACATTTATACAGAGTGTCCCATAACTGCGTTACAAACCAAAGTTATTTTTTTTAAATACAAACTATATATTTTTATTTGATAATCTAAAAGCATTCAATTTTCTGAGTATTTTGATGTATCAAGTATGGGATTATACAGAGGGGTTTAGAAATAATGACCAATTTTGTAAGAAAATAGGAACATTTTCAACGCCTTGTAATTTTCTAATTACAACAAAAAAAATGTATTCTCTGCTGAAAGTAGTTTTGGTATATTCTCTATTATTGTGATATTACGTTAAACACTTACAACATTGTATTATTTGTACAGGCTGTATCAAAACACTGAACCTAGTTTTTTTCAAAATTTTCAAATGGAACACCCTATATATTTTTACATTTTCGAATTGCCTGTTCAATTCTCAACACATTTTACAAACCATGTTCTATACCTAAATCCAGCCGTTAATAAGTTATTAATTTTATTTTAAAATCTTAAGATGTTTTATAAAAACAATACAACTTTATTATAATCAATAAAACAGTTCGCTTAAAAATAATTTAACAAACTAATAGAACGTACAAACTTTAACAACATAAAATTTTAATTATTTTATGGAATATAATAAAGTTGTATTGTTTTTAAAAAAATCTTAAGATTTTAATATAAAATTAATGACTTATTAACGGCTGGATTTAGGTATAGAACATGGTTTGTAAAATGTGTTGAGAATTGAACAGGCAATTCGAAAATAAAAAAATATATAGGGTGTTCCATTTGAAAATTTTGAAAAAAACTAAGTTCAGTGTTTTGATACACCCTGTACAAATAATACGATTTTGTAAATGTTTGACATAATATCGCAATAATAGAGATTATGCCAAAACTACTTCAAACAGAAAACAATTTTTTTTTGTTGTAATTAGAAAATTACAAGAGGTTGAAAATGTTCCTATTTTTTTACAAAATTGGTCATTATTTTTAAACCCCTCAGTATAATTCCATACTTGATACATCAAAATACTCAGAAAAATGAATGCTTTTAGATTATCAAATAAAAATATATAGTTTGTATTTAAAAAAACATAACTTTGGTTTGTAACGCAGTTAAGGGACACTCTGTATAAATGTAACTATTTTTAAATTATGCCGCTCCTCTCGTCTGACAACTTTTGCATTTAAAGTTTTCTTCCAATTCATTATATTAAATGAAATATTGGGCTTTGACACAGTCCTGGGACACCCTGTATATACCAATGAAAATCCATATAAAAAACTAGCGGAATTTCGCGGCTTCGCTCTCGTAAACTTCGAAACTAATTAGAACCTTCCATACGTGATAGGGGATGACATTATTGTAATTGGTCTGAATAACGAAATCAATTTTTTGTACATATTTTCATGTTTTACGGTCATTAGAGTATATTTACACTAATGATGGGGACCCCGAGCTGGGATAAAAAATTAAAACTATCTTTTTACACTTCAAATAATTGAAAATTAATGTTTGAAATTTTTGGAAAATAAGGACAGAATTATAATAAAAAAAATAAAAATAAATATTTTTTCAGATATTATATGGTTATTTTGTTCTACAAACTTTTTTACCCTCAAATAGGAAAAAATGGCCATAGGAATATGTGTTAAATATATTAAAAATCCAAAGGACCTTATTTATTTAAAAATAATTAATTATTTACAAATTGTACCATCAAATAAATATTATTCTAATTTTATCTATATAATAAATGCACTGTCTGTCTGTCCGTTTGTACGCTTATCACTCGAGAACCACTTATCCGATTTACGTGGTTTCTTTTTTAATTCATAGGTACATTCTCTGGCCAGGTTATATGCTATATTTTGTTACGTTAGCTAACATAACAACTAATTGTAAGCAGTGACAATAATAGTAAATCAAGTCGGAAAAAATTTTGCCGACGGCGCGCTGTTTTGCAATACGCTGCCTAAACCGTTGAATATAGAACAAAATAATGTATTAAATAATTGTGTAGAATCAAAAGTCCTACAATAAAGTCCGCGACACCATATATCTAACTTTTATATTTAAGCCACAATGACTGCTTTTATGTTACAAAGAAAACATAAAATATTTGGGTTCTGTTTACATGGTTTCATCGTCATAAGTACTTAATGTAGATTATTTATCTCATAATTAGCACTAAGTAAGTATTCAACTATATTTTTCAAAAATCCTAAACAATAATTCCGTAATCCACGCGAGCGAAGCCGCGGGCACAGCTAGTGTATTTATAAATTTAAAAGAATGTATGTTACTATACTAACATGCGTTCAATAACTAAGTTTCAAATGCTTTAAACCCCATTTATATATATGTATGTATGTAATGTACATGTGTAATTTTAATTGCAAAATGAAAAGAGGTTCAATGTACAAATAACAATAGGAGACACGCGGTAATATAAAATACAATTTAGAAATACAGAGTGCACTTAAAGCGGAATAATAAAGATATTCATATAGGATACAATCAAAATAAAAAACATACACACTGTTTAGTAATCAATTGTCTATAATTAAACAATTATTTCTATAAATGAAAATATTCCTACTTCACCGACAACTAATTGTGTAGAACAGCTTGCACTAAAAATGCCCTATTAAAATAAATTATTCGTTTTACTCTAGAGTGCTATTAAATGAAACGATAATTTAGATTTACAATTGTGTTTTTTACTCAAAGTCTATAGTATTAGTTATTTTAATGCTGTGCATCTGAAAAATGCGAATTTGTGTAGGTGTTAATTTGATGAGAAAAACTTGGACTAAATATTGCGGTAAATTTAATAAATCAATATAGTGTCAAATTAGAATATCGAGTGGTATGGAATTGTAGATAAAGAAATAATAATAATATAATATAATATGCACGAGTAATATTATTACATAGTAAGTATGTCCCGTAAACAAACTAACAAATTTTAAGGAGTTATCGAGGACATTAAAACAACTGTTTTTTGTTAAAAAACTAATGTTCTCAAATGAGCCATTGCATTTAGGTGAATTATTTTGTAACTTGCGGAAATGATAGATCAAATTATGCTGAATATTGTAATGGGTGCAACTTACGAAAATGTATAGTAATTATTCCAGGGGGTACCCAAACATTTTATGGTATGATTATTTTTAACTTTATCTAGCCAGACAATAAAAATATATGTTTAGAATTTTTATTAACATTTATTTATCTATAAAAGACTGCCAAACCAAAAGCTAAAACATGTTATCAAAAGAATAAAATTCATTACATTTGTCCGGGGGCCTGTCTATTGCTCTACTTTCAAAATGATTGTTTTAATGTTTTCGACAACCTTAAAAGTTTGTCGGTATGTGTACGGAACATATGTTCGCGGGAACCGAGTGATCATTGCTAACATTGTTATTATTAGAGCTAGAAGATCGGTTAAATGGGCAAATAATCAGTCTTTTTTCGAGATGAATATACATTATATAACATGAAGATAAGTTAAATAAACATAAGACACTTATATATTGGCATGTACTTTCTTTTTTAATAATATACACTTTTTATTTAATTGTTTTCGTTTGTATGTATTTATTGCGATTTTTGTGAATATCTATATTTTAACCCATCGTAAAAACTAAGCAACCTCCTTTTGCTCCAATAGATTTGATATTTTTAATGTGATTTTCTATATTTTAAAACGATTAAATATTCGCCTTATGCATTAACAAAATAAAATAATAAAGTACCTAAAAATTTTAGGTATGTATATAAAAGTGCAAATTATTAAAAAATTTGTTCAATGTACAAAGTGAATACTATCTAATATGTAGTGCACTTAAATATAACCCTTAAATATTTACATCAAAATATAATATTAATTATATTCAATCAAAATTATCAGTAATCGAAGTTTCAGCATAAAACACGAAGAGCTTTCGTTAGAGGTTTAACATTCATGTACTATATATCAAAATATGTATTCTAAAAAATATATAAATATGAAATGATTGACTTCCGTGATTTATTATTATAATATAAACATCCACATAATTAAATAAACAAGTAAATAAACAAATAAATTTTACCTTGAGACAACAGAGACGATACGTTCTGCTTTAGATAACACTTGATTCACAATTGACATGTCAAAATTATGAATGAATTTAATAAAGTTGTTATCATTTACTTTTTTATCAATGCGATATTTGGATTAAACATTATTGATTTTTAAATAATACTTTTGCATATCAATAAATATATATTTATACATATATATATACCTACATAAATAAGGGTTGAACAATTATTAACAATATATCGATTATCTTCTTGTTCTTTTTTTTTACAATGCACACATTTCATAAGTTGAAGTATAGTCAGTTGAATTTTTTGTCATTATTGATTTCAAAATATGTATGTTTCCCTTAATGGCATCATATAATAATATTTCGTCTTATATGTGGTAAAACTAAAATTAAGAAAAAAATATATATTAACAGAAAGTAGGTAATTTTTAAGCTTCAGTCATTTTCAAATTTCTGTTCACCGCGTAATTATTAGCAATAAAAATAATTAAAAGAAATATAATGCTTGATAAAAAGGTTCTTACGTTTTTGAATTTATTTTTATAGCACATTTATTATATTGATAATTTTAATATTCAGTATAGTTATGTGAAAAATAATTCATTCGATGGTATGTTTTTTATAAGCATTTGATAAGATAATGTGTATTTCTAAGAATACAGGTGAATTTGTATATAATCAATGCAAATATTTGATGTATGTAAATTTATGCAATGAAGCTACTAAAATTCATACACATATAACAGGGTATATAAAAATATTGGAAAGATAAATATACTAAAAATAGAAATACGAATGTTTATCATTTTGAACAAACTCACCACAAATTGTAATAACAGATTGCTATACCAGTGTTTCTAAATTTTGTATAAAAAAAACATTTGTAAAAATATTGTGAGTTTACGTATCATATATACTGGTAGAAACGTTGACTTGGGTCAAGAAATCCTAGTTAATATGTAACGAAAACTATATATTCTTAATATAATGCGGTGTTTACACCTAGAAAACAAAACAGAAACACGGTGTTTTTATGACAAAAAAGCAATAAACTGTATACGTTTTTAAATACGAAGTATTTTAAAGACACGATGTTTCTGTTTTGTTTTTTCGGTGTAAACACCGCATAAGAAATATACTCTCAATTCAACTATATTATTGTTGAACGAAATAATTTTTTTTATATTAAGAAAATATTATTTCCATTATATACATACAAAACAAGGACTTCTTGGCGCTACCCAACGTTTTTACTACTGTATATTTAAGAAAAAATACGTACAAAATAAATACACTTTTCTTTTACTTTAATGAGTTATACAATCTAAAAAAAAATAGAATGCTCAAAAATAATACGGTAAAAATAATACGGTATTATTAAAAAGCCTCCAATAAACATGAAAAATCAAAAAAAAAAAACACAACCGTCTAATGTCATTTGTATTAACAACCATGTTAACCCTTAGCTGCTCCACTTCTCCAAAATAACATACACCTGCCACACTGGGGTCACATCGTACCCCAGACACTAAAATGCTAACTACTCGTAAGCTATTGAAAATTTTAATATAATAAAATTCCTCTATCATTTTCGAATGATACGGAATGCACTCCAATTTTAAAAAAATATATAATATTTAATATATTTTAAAAAATTGAAAACCTTGTAAAATTTAAATAGCTTACATTGAAATTGAAACAATGTGGGGCACCTGGTACCCCACAGTAACAGCTAAGGGTTTAAAAACTTTATGTAAAACCATCCCTAAATCGATCCTCACCCTAATCCTATAAAAATGGCATCCTTGTGCGTCAAAATCTGCTATGATCCGAACATTAGCACTTCCTTCTTATATTTCTTGAGTTCTCCTACAAATAGATATACACATACACAAAATACGCAGACACAAATATGAATATCTGATCATAGCTGTCAGAAAAGGAGATGATCCAGTTGACAAGAAACGTATAGAAGAAGAAGAAGAAATCTTAAATCTTTCAAAATATTAAAGCATTAAATAATAATTTATAAAGTTAAAAAATGAACAGTTTTATAATATTTGCATATTATTATATTGCTGTAATGTGGGAATAGTATGTATACATAATATAAATATTGATAATTGTTAATCATAGAACAACTATATGTACGAATATAAAGAAATATTATAAATGTTTGTAGAACGCTGTATTTTACAGTTATCAAAAACACGTAATTTTGATTAATTGTTTGTATTATTTAACTAATTTGTAAACAACAAGAACCACTTCCGGTTTTACCTCCATACATTAATTGTAAGTTGTATATTTATGAATTGTTTAATTTAAATATATTAATCTATCTTACGCAATGATAATGTTATTTTTTTACTATTATCTATTTTTATCATAGCTAAATAAATATTTTAACAATACATACTCCGAGATTCAATAATTCATGCAAGATTTATTTTTAAAGCAAATAATGAACTTATATAGTCAAGAAATATTTATTGGCAAATAAATAAAGAAATTAAATATAATAGAATACAAAAATTTATTAAATAAGCTTATTGTTAGATTAATCAGAACGAACTAATTTTTTTTATCAACGAATATAGAACAAACAATTTTTTTAATATATAAAACAATAATAAAAATACAGTAAGACCTGGATAACTGGAATCTCAAGGGATCAGTGCTTTTATCCCACTTAAAGGGATATCCCATTCATCCAGTTATTGAGGTTTAAATGTTATAGAGGTGATAATATACCTTTATTGAAACCGGTATACGACGGTTCATTTTTCTATCCTAGGGATTCGGTGAAAAACTGGGCTCTGAACTTTGGGAGGCTCGTTTGATATAGATAATGAGATAAAAAAATCTATACACGGCACAGCGAAAAAACACGTCTACATTACACTAGAAATCTTAATGTCCCGTACTTATTGTTAGTTTCATATTTTAAAATAAAGCTGAATTTCTAAAAGAAAAAAAAAGATAAATAAGACATTTGAAAATAAACAGATGCATCATACATTACTCTTTGTAATTATTGTTCCACAAAAAAAATCTTGAGATGCATTTTAACATTCTTCTTTTTGTTTCGATTCCATTAATTCCCACGTTTTTAACAATACATAGTCTTATCACAGAAAGATGTGCATTAACATCATCACACATAATAATGTAGTTACTCTGTATATAGATGTGTAGATAGGTACCAGTGAATATCAAACATTAGATAATTAAAATATTAACTGTCAGTGCAGGCAGCACAGCTAGATAAGTATAATACCTTACGTTGATTTATGTATCTGTTTCGCGGTAGGTACATCATTGAGTATGTTGCATATCTCTATGATTTCGTATAGTTTTTTGTCAATGAGTATAGAAATAATTTAATGAAAAATACTGGTGTGTTCAATCATATACAGGATGATTCAGCACTGTCGTGCCAAACTAGAACAGTATATTGAGAAAAATATTTTAAGCAAAAAATATCTAATAAACATGTGTTCGAAAATTTTTCGTAAGGGAACTACAGGCTTACTAAACCAAATACTAAATTTCATAATTCTACCATAAAGGGTTCTCTAGATTGTCTAGATATTAATTAAATTAAAACTCATTTTTAGTAAAATCTATGGAGGCCTGTAGTTCCCTTACGAAAAATTTCCGAACACATGTTTATTGGAAGTTTATTGCTTAAAATATTTTTCCCAATCTACTGTTTTAGTGTGGCATGATACTGCTGAATCACCCTGTATAGCATCTATAAATAACAATGTACCACAAACATTACGACGCATTATAAAGGAATAATAATTTTATACCTAAAAAGGAGTACATATAATGTCATTATTTTAGAATATGTATATTTATATACAAAAAAATCATAAATATGGTTATCAATTCGACATAGTGAAACAATGAAAATACAAAAACGAAACAAAAAATAACAATGCCGTTGTTAAAATAATTTTATATAATTTAATACATTCCACAAATATTTGTAATCAGTTCCGAATCAAGTAGTTAGTGCTAGTGGTTAGTGGAATAAACACTCGTGTAAAAATTCGTATTTGATGGTGGATTACGAATTGAACAAATTCTTAACAATATTAATAGGACTTCAATTACATATATTTGTATGTGTGTATACTTGTGTGTATGTAAAAATTGCGAAAGCATCGCAAGTAATATATTATACTATATTTTATTTTACATATGTATATCAAATAACAAAAATTATTTGTGAATATAAATTTAACGATTTTTTTTGTTTTTATATTTTATGTACCTAGTTAATTAAATTTCTTAACTTTTTTGTTTGATTGAGTGCATATTCTTTAGAAAATTGTTTATCTTACAGGAATAATACTGCACAAAAATTGTTTGTGATGGAAATCAAAGGGGAAATAATCTAGTATTATATGTTGCCGTGAACGAAAATTAAAAAAAATCTTTGAATGATAATATAAATCACTACTACAGTCGAAACCGGTTAATACAACATAAAGAATATCTCAATAACCTAAGCTTATTGAGAAATTTGGAGATCGAATTCAATTTCAGGACGCCATCGTCTATTCTATGTAGAGATACTCATATAGTAAGAATTCTGACAACCCTAATATATTTCTGATTAATTTTAGTGACCAAATCTCACTCACAACCTTTTTTTCTAATTTTATCAATCAATACCATTTACATTATGTCCAATTTTAATTTAATTCATAAATGATTTTTTTAATATATCGTGTCACCGCCAATTTAGCTAAAAATAATGTTTCTGTCATGATTCTTACTATAGTGTATCTTTAATTTTTTAGTCTATTCAGATCTCAGCCGCAAAAATTATGTTGACTAGTGTAATTTTTGTACAGTATACAAAATAAAGCTTATTTATACTGACAAATATTTGGTCGTTTAAATGTTTGAGATTCACTGAAACATCGTTTGTTATCTTGCAATGAGTGTTGTGCAGTGAATATTTCACATAAATGTAACTCAAGTGATGATACCGACATGTACATGTGTTCAAGAGGTTTTCATGTTTTATTAGCCTCTAGAAAAGTCAACAGCACCATGTCGGGCGACATGAAAAAAAAATAATGTGTGGGCGTATCTAATCTCATTCACTGTAAGTAGCTCAATCTCTGTAATAAACTAAACAAATTTATATTAATCATCTTTATCTTATGTAATTAAATCTTTGAGATTTTTCCGACTCTTCCAAAATGATATGATTTATTAAATAATAGCTATTTTTTTTTAAAGAATATCGTGGTTAGTGTCATATTAGGGGGGGTAATTCTTAAAAAACCAGGAGAAGTTAACTAAAGTGTGCAATTAAAAATTTATTTTAAGTTGAGCATTTTTGTATTAAAAAAATATATACGAAAAAATACTTTATAAATCACTAAATTTATCATATTGAAAATTGCACTCACATTAGTAGGGTAGTGGTAAAAGTATTTACATTGATAAATATTTATTAATACAACCATTATGTTTAATCTATTTAAAATTATCATTTTTGTCAATATAATAAATAATTATTAATTTGAAATTTTTTATAAATTTTTAAATGAATAATATGTTGTCAATAATTAAAAAAATGTTTTCATATTGAAGAACTATTATTCTTATGCGATGTTTACACCGAGAAAACAAAACAGAGAACGGTGTTTTTATGACGAAAAAGCAATAAACCCTATACATTTTTAAATACGAAGTATTTTAAAGACACGATGTTTCTATTTTGTTTTTTCGGTGTAAACACCGCATTAAATTAACAAGATTTTACTAAGATTTTTACTATCTCAAATATGATAGAAGTTGTATTTTCTGTGTAGATATAACTAGCAATATTATTTAAATGTATTAATAATGACAAGACAATAATATTGATATATTATATATTTTAAAATCCGTGTTTGATTAGTTATAATCTTTTTAAAAAATATATAATGCAACCACCATTTTGTTTTCACGCTTAATAATCATAATTTTAAAAGTTATCGATTTTATCAGTTCACAACAATTATTATTACAACACTATTTCATTATATTTTTTCTGTGTACGAAAATATTTGATATTACATATTACAAACAATGCCAGCCAATGCAAAATCACCTGTTTATTTTAATCAAACAAGAAAAAACTATGAAAACATTAGCGGATCTTGAGTACTAAATAAACATGGGTAATAGTTATTTAAATTTCGCCAATTTTACAACAATAAGTTTTTTATAAATAATTTACAAATTACAGAAAATAAGATGCGCATATATCTTATACATATATTCACTCTTGTAGATAATACAGATTTCTGTGTTATGATAATCGGTAAATTTTTTTTTTAATTATTAGTTTTTCATTTGTTCGCTTAATGTCACTACTAGTCTCAGCCGTTGTTTTTCAATTATGCTTAAGTAATATAACTTCTAACGCATGTGCATAAGTACACACACACACATTTTTATAGGCAATAATTAATTAAATATTATAAATTACTTTAAAAGTAGAGAATAATCAAATATTATAGTAAAATAAATAAAGTTGCGAGAAAAATTCCAAAACAGACATATTCTTCAATTTGTCAAAATTTTGAAAACATTTCTTTCGGAGTTTATTGCCAAATACAAGAAATTTAAAACTAATAATAAATGTATTGCTGTAATTTTAATAAGGGGGTAAATATTTACCATTGATTCTCCTACGTTCAATAGTTAAATCCTGTACCTTAAAGATAAAATGCTATGCCGCCACTGCGCATGTATAAGTATATTTTAATAAAATTATAAGAATTGCCTTGTAGAGCCAGCTATGATACAAAAGACAATTGTTTGTTTGTACCTCAATCTCACGGTTGATAAGCTCTTCCGTTACAGCTTCCATGCATTATTATTATAACAGATTAAAATGTCGCCTTCATTTCATATTTCATGCTAATAAATGTGATGTTATTTGTTGTATATTGAAATTGTAATTGCATAAATAATGAAAAAAAATAAAGTCGTGTAAAAAATGTTGCTGCGTACGTGGTTCGTATTTACTATATACATACATATATGCAGGCCCTGTGAGAGCTTCAACGGGGCCCGGGCCACCCCACATTTTGGGGGCCCATACCCCCCCCCGAGCATAAGGTCATTCCAAAAAAATTTCGTACTGGTAAAATTCTAATAATTTTCTGATATTATTTTAGTATTAAAAATCAGGGGTTTCTTAAGAAAATTTTGCTTTCTACTTAAACTTTTACCACAAGGTGTATCATTTTTGCAGTATATTTATGTTTTTGAAATAACCTCTGTTAAAAATAGTCTAAGTATCAAAAAATATGTAAAATACAAATAATTTTCAAGGCGCCGGGGCCCCTGCAACGCAGGGGGCCCGGGCCATATGGCCCTCCTAGCCCCCCTCTATCTGGGCCTGCATATATGTATAATTCACGTTAATTTTATTTATATTATTTGTCGAATAACTACCCTGATAGATTCTGTCCTTTCCATACAATATTTATTAATGATTTCTAAAATAGATAGGTACATAAATAGATGCTATATAATTTGAAAATTTAACATATTTAACACATCAATTAAAATTACATATATTTTTTTATGAAATTTATTTATAACTTTTGATTTGTTAGAACGTAATTACTAAACCGGAAACGGATGTTGACCCTTGTAAATTTTTTACTTTTCGAATTAATTTTGAAATATCGTTTTCAAAAATAAGAGTTTGTCTTGCCAGGCAAAAATTTATCTTAAATTATAATTAGTTAATACAAGAAATTGATAAATCTTATTATTACTAAACAGAATACCAAATTTAATAATTTTATGACAAAGGGTTCTCTATTAGATATTAAATAAAAACTCATGAGGCCTGTATTAATTTATTGTAAATAATTTTATGTAAATTTCCGGACACATGTTTATTAGAATTTTTTTGCTTAAAATATTTTTTTTAATATACTGTTTATGTTTGGCACGGCAGTAATGAATCACCTGTATGTACTTAAGATAGAAGAAAAAATACAAATTAAGTTAAAAACAAAATTAAATACTTTTATTGTAAGCATTATATAAAAACTAAGATTCTTGATAAATAATTTCATATAGCTCATCGTGAAATACTTATCAAACCAATCAGAACCATCCGATCGATATACAAACAAGTCAGTGACCTTTTTTTAACGTACAGAATTCATTTTGTTTTCAGGACAAACGTTGAACAGTAAAAGCGATCCTCAGTTTTATTGTCAATCAATACATCTGCATAGATTTATTTGCATATTCGTTTTAATATGCTATAAACCAGTTAATGATTGTATTTTAAATATATTTATTTGCATAGATTAAAGATGGGTTGACGATACTGTCATGACAAAGGATGTAAGTCTTATGAATAAATTACCATAGACAATATAAAAATAACATACCATATGATAAGTAATTTGTGTGATATTTATGGTCTTGATATACAAAAGAGATTATTATTATTAATATTCGTTTAACGGACGAATTAAATATTTGATTTGTTATATATACTATAATAAATTATTCATATCATCAATAGTAGTATCAAAGGTATATCTACCTGATACTATTTGCCGATATTCTTTCTAATGTTCAAGTAGGGTACACAAATATATTTTAATTAATATTATGTTTTTAATTTCGTAGAATTATTTGTTGAAATAAACATTAGTAAATTGTTATCCTATATTTATATAAACTTTATAAGTTTTCAAAATTAATGGGTGTATATGAAATCATTATTTTATTTATGTTATACTTAACAACTTAACTGATTCTCCTAAACGTTTTTTGTCAATTTCTTTAAATTGAAAAAAAATGCAAGATACATTTTTTTGGCTTATTTTTTTGGTATGTTATTATTATTATAATATTAATAATGAAACAAGCATTTTTCAAAGTTGTTCATTTGAAAAAGCATTTATAGCATTATAGAAGAAATAATTAGGTCTATTAAATAAATTTTTTACCATAAAATTATATTTACTTGATATCACAATCTCAACAAATAACCGAGACTTAATTTGAATGTCTAATGTCCGGTATTATAAAAAGTTAACAAAATTTGCAAGCTTGTCTATCTTCCAATTTGTGCTTTTATAACTTTTATAACTCGAGAACCACTTATCCAATTTACGTTTTTTTAATTCAATTCATAGTTAATATAAAAGATATGTTTTCTAGTCAAGTTATAGGATATATTTTGTTACGTTAGGTCAAGGTTAGTAAATAAACAGGTTGAACCATCGCTTTTGACCAATCAGCACCCGCGCGAGATTACGTCACACCGGGTGACTTTCAAATGTAATAGAATAAAGTGGCTTGCAAATTTGTTATGATTGGGCACCCGAAATGACGTAGTCCCTCTCCCCTTTCTTGATTTTGACAAGCTGATGGTACAACCTGTATATTTACTAACCTTGACGTTAGGTAACATGAGGAGTAAGGAGTGACGATAATAATAAATCAAGTCGGAAAAATCGTAAATATCTCGACTCCTATGCGAGATAGGAGGTTCTTTCTTCCCTTAAACCCCCACTCCCATAGTATTTTTCCCGCCGGATCTAATAACATTAATTTCAACCCTCCATATGTGACAGAAGGTGAAATATTAGCTCCCGTGCGAAACCAGGGCTGGTTCGTTAGTAATTTATAATTAAGTCAAATGTTATTTTCAATATTATTGAACGTATTAGTAAAGATTTTACATTTCGGAAAAGACTCACTTTTAATGCTATGATATATTCAGTATTTTTATTAGATACACAGAAAAAAAACTGTATTGGACCAAGAAAACCTTATTTTGTATATAACGAAAACAATATTTTCTTAATATAAGAAACATACTCTTAATCCAACTACGTTATTCCTTCGTTCAAGAATACTATAGTTGGTTTAAGAGATTATTGCTTATCTTAAGAAAATATTGTTTTCGTTATATACAAAACAAGGTTTACTTGGTTGAGAAATCCTTTCTACCAGTGTATATTTTATTTTATTATATTAAATAAGTAAAGAAATGAATACACTTAATTAATTAAAATACACAAAACTCTAAGTAAACAGTATACATATTTTTTCTAATTGTTATTACCTAGTAGTTATGTACACAATATGTAGACATATTTTCGAATATAGATGCGTATTACATACATCTATTCAACGTCGTTGTAGTGAAATATGACAATAGTGAAACTATGGAGGGGAAGAGCAATCACGTGTCGACGTCATTAACTAATCCCCAGTATATAATGCTACTTCTTCTTCTATGTTCTCACATTCTGTCTATTACTGCTTATTTTATAGCCAGTAATTAGTTACACGTTATTTAAACAATGTCCACTCGTTTATAATATGTGTTTTTTTAATTTGCACGCTAATATATCTAAATACAATTTTTATTTGAAATGTATTACTGATAATAAGATATTATTTGCTATCTCATAACTAGCTGTACAATAACTGTCGTACGTAAATTATGTACGTATGTATTTTGTAATTTAAGACAATATAAGTATTTATCCATGCGATATGTGTTCATAAGTTTTAACTAATAATTTCTCGGAGAGAAAAAAGTTATTGGAAATATTCAAAATGAATTTTTAAAGGGAATAGTAGCATACTTTCAGATGCTGTAACGATTTTTGTGAAGAAAAATAATCTTTAGGTGCACTGGTAGAAAGGATTTCTTAAACCAAGTAAACCTTGTTTTGTATATAACGAAAACAATATTTTCTTAAGATAAGCAATAATCTCTTAAACCAACTATAGTATTCTTGAACGAAGGAATAACGTAGTTGGATTAAGAGTATGTTCCTTATATTAAGAAAATATTGTTTTTGTTATATACAAAACTAGGTTTTCTTGGTCCAATACCGTTTTTTTTCTGTGTGGTACACTAAAAAAATTAAATAACAAAATTTATTTTTAAGATTTTTAATATCACTTTTCGTTTTTGAGTTACAAAGATTACTAATCATTTTTTGTATGGAGCATAAAAATGGTTATGATGGATCTAGTAATACTCACCCCTTATTAAACTAATTCTATATCTCTAGTTAATGAGATCCCTATAATTCTATACCTATTGAAAACAACATAGATTATATCTAAATTTTTTACTATACCTACTAGCGCATTGGCCCAATGTACTCGGGGATATAAATATAATCTGTAATAAACCTATTAAACATTATTTTCACATCTCTATTTACGCAGCGCAATCGAAGATGCGATTGACTTTTTTCCGACCTAAACCTTTCTCGAAAAACACTATCAATTAGTGAAAACCGAAATATAATCCGTCCGTTCAGTAGTTACTGACAATTATTGCCTTCTGCTTTTTACTAAAAGAAATACAAATATTTGTATCAAATTACAATTTAAAGATTAGTTGAATAATATTATTTTATAAATAAAGCTTCCAAAGGAACAAACTACAATAAATTAAATTACACCAACAATTATTTTGACATTTATGTATATTAGTATATAAATTACCGTACTAAACGAAACATCAATTACAATTACATGGAGAGAAATAAAAAACAATGCTGTATGTATGCAACATTGAGCGTTAATGGATCACAATAATCAAAAATGTTCCCATATGAAAATCATAATTACATACAATGTTAATCAACTAACTATATAAGAACCGATGCAGTAAAAAGTAGCCGATATGGTTGCAGAATTTATACCTGCATACAGAGTCAGAGAAACTTATGTATAGATATAAGTACTAATGCATTCAAATATTTCAAATATTCTCAAGGAAACTCATTGAAAAAAGTCATGTTAATATCATTCATATTCGCACATATCTGAAAATTTATTTACCATGTATTTAGTATGACCGTTCATAAATATTATTAAATAATGGCTATGATAACATTTATTGAAAATATGAATTTTTTTTATAGTTAATGCAGTTAGTTCATTTAATATGGAGCTGTACAGGTATAGCAAAGGTAATATACAAAATTAAATTATGCTACATAATACGACCGTTTTATTGGTAAAGACTATTGTCTATTAATTATAATAAGAAATTAAGAAACTAAGGATTTCTTATAGGATCACTTTGTTGTCCATCTGTCTGTCCGTCAATACCCTTATTTCTGAAACGCCTAAAGGTATCAAGTGAAATTAATATCAAATACTAAAATCTACAGTCTCATATACAGAAAAAAAACTGTATTGGACCAAGAAAACCTTGTTTTGTATATAACGAAAACAATATTTTCTTAATATAAGAAATATACTCTTAATCCAACTACGTTATTCCTTCGTTCAAGAATGCTATAGTTGGTTTAAGAAATTATTGCTTATCTTAAGAAAATATTGTTTTCGTTATATACAAAACAAGGTTTACTTGGTTTGAGAAATCCTTTCTATCACAAAATTCAAGTTTTAACTCAATGCAATAAAAAGATACGGTCTTTCAAAGCATATAAAGTAAATTTATACACGTAATAGTAAAGTAATTAGTAAGTCAAGTTAAGTGGTAACTAAACGGTTTAGTAAATAAATGAGCAAGTCAGAAAACATAACAAAATTTGAAGATGTCCGATCTGAGTAAATACTTTAGTAATACGCCCAATTTTAACATAACGATTTAGTTGATTTTACTAAAAACTTAAATCAACGTGTATACGAGCCTTTATGTACAGCAGTATCAAAAGTGGCATACGAAGGTCACTGAATTATTTTCAAAAATAAGTATTAAAAAAGCACGACTATAGGTTGTAAAATAATAAATATTTTAATGTAATAGAAAATGCATTAAAAAATGTTCATACATAATTTTAAAAATACATTACAATAAAAGAGTTAATTTATAATAGTACCTACTACTATAAAATATAAAAAATTGAAGATATCTAATGCAATAGTGAATAACAACAAACATACTGTTAAGACGATAGAACTTTTATTGTTTGTGTTATGCAGTATCATGCAACATTTCTTGCAAGATTATTTTCACATATAAATACATATATTTATAATTGTATTTAATTTCATACCAATTGACAACGGATATTTAAATACTGTAATGTCATATGTTTTATATATACAATGGGTAGTTGATGGATATTAAAAATATTTTATCTACCTAATAAAATTTTCTAGATATATTACATACATTCCAGCACCATATGTATTTTTACATTATTCTTATAATATTTTTATTTTATATGATTCAATGTTTATACAGTGTAACAGATGTCAATGTTGTTAAGGTAGTTGGTCCGTAAACATGTTTTCGTCAGATTTTGTTTAAATTGCACAGGAATATTCCCTAGATTAATATCTGAAAAATAGCCCATTTTTATTAAAATTGACGATCTCAAAATCATGAAAAACGATCTCAAAGTTTATATTTTTAACACGGCTTATATGGACTAACCGTACACTAACGTAACGTTTTATTAAATAAAATTTAAACGTAGCGTCAGATTTTCATAAAAAACTGACATGTTGTATATTTATATGAAAGAAAACAGTATACAAAAAATTGGAATTATTGACCATCCCGTTATTAAGATTTAACCAGATTTAACTACCAACCCATCACATAAATTACAGTATTGTTGACAATGTGGCAACAACGTATTCATTTGATTATAGTAAAAAATACACGAAATAATGATATAATTTTTTACAAAATATGATAAGTGAATTGAAGGGAATTATAATCGATTTTATTAATTATTAATATATTCTGTGGTAGTTTAGATGATAAATTATAATCATTTGACAAGTAGTTAATAGTAGATAATGTACAGCGTTGCCATGATCATTTCTCTAAATTAAAAATATGTATTCATGGCCTAATGTGATCACATTATGATGGACCAACTACCTTAATTGAAAAATTAACGAAATCGAAAAAAATACTTATGGAATCAAAATATAACAATAATACTAATAATCGTATATGGTCAAAGTATCTTTATTACCATTTATTTAATTTTTCTCTTTCCTTTTTCGCTTTTCTATAATTAGATGCAGCCAGTTATAACCAAACGAACAAAACCCTTCTCCTGACGTGGATGACATGAAGAAAGGAAAAGTGCCCTGGGCTTCTCCTGACGTGGATGACATGAAGGAAGGAAAAGTGCCCTGGGGTAATCAGGGCAGGTCACACTTTTGAGACTTTTTTAGATTCGCAGGGAGGTTTTTAAGGGATACACAATAGGATCACCCCCAGGGTGGCACGCCCCACAGGTTGAGAATCGCTGATGTCGGTATATTAAAAAAAAATACACAAAGGTCGTGTAGAAGATGTGGTCAGTTCCAAAAGATTGACTGAAGAGTTGCGAAATATTCAATAGTAAACTAGATAAAGAGCATATATTTTATATTATACACCATTACAAAAACTATAAATCTTCTTTAAAAAAATTTCTCCATCAATCGAAAAGATATATCATTCTAAATAATTAATCCTGAATGTTATCGTCACCACCCTGCTGCAAAACATTAAAGATAACACCAATTTACCACTAATCATACAAATCAAATGATGCACTTTCAATTAGAGAGACTATTTATCACAGTTAATGGTTAAACTCCCACTCGGAAAGTATCTCTACCAGACACGGTAAAGTACGATTACGTCATTCCACTGGGAGCTACCGAGAGATAGCTCCGTCAGACAGACACGGCGCGTACTTCCGGATTGCTTGACGTTCTCATTTCCTCTTTCCGTTGTTCGATACCACCGTCGATTGATCTGATGGATGGTAAAATGAAGAGTCTTATTTACTGTCACGAATAACAATTATGTTTTGAACACGTTAAGTGTCTGCAGTATTATGGAGTTCGATTGAAATTTATTTGGCACATATAATATACTAGATGTACCCACGCGGCTTCGCTCGCATTAAGTACAAACACGATTAGTTATTATTGTAATAATAAAAACAACACTTAAATTTAAATTTAATTATTGAAACAAAACTGACGGTCAAATGACAACGGCCGAGCCGAGGGAGATCGAATACCGGCGTATTTAGTTCGCGCGTTATTAATAATATTTTACCGTATAAAACTTATTTAATGTTATTTCCTAAACTATACCACCAAATTGGATGCTGTAAATGGCAAATTATATCTACATTAAGTACTTATGACGATGAAATCATTTATTTCAATAAGGATTAAAGTTTTGCAGGTCAAAACTCCATGTAAACCGAACCCAAATATTTTATGTTTTCTTTGTAACATAAAAGCAGTCATTGTGGCTTAAATATAAAAGTTAGACATATGGTGTCGCGGACTTTACCGTAGCACTTTTGATTCTTCACAATTCTTTAATACATTATTTTGTTCTATATTCAACGGTTTAGGCAGCGTATTGCAAAACAGCGCGCCATCGGCAAAATTTTTTCCGACTTGATTTACTATTATCGTCACTGCTTAGTTGTTATGTTACCTAACGTAACAAAATATAGCCTATAACCTGGCCAGAGAATGTACCTATGAACTAAAAAAAAATCACGTAAATCGGATAAGTGGTTCTCGAGTGATAAGCGCACTAACGGACAGACAGACAGACTGACAGACTGAGAGAGACGTTGAGCTTTATATATATTAAGGATGTATATTCATTTACATTTTATCGAATTATGTTATATTTCGTTTTAAATTAAATTGTTTTGATTCTTCTTCTTCTTTATGTATTTATGTCTGCTGGCTTCGCCTTTTCAGACAGCTCCTTCGTGGTAGTTTTTTATTTGTGGTGTGTGTTGTGAGTATGCATGTGTGTTAGGGTTCACAGGGACACATGATGGATTGGGACGTTGCTGATGGGCCAATCATAGCAGGTGTTGACAAACAGGGTGGCCGGGATTATGGGAATATTGTGAGATTGTTTTGATAATTGGTGTAAAAAGAATGAAAACAAATCCTCATTCGTTTAAAAGCTATTCTTTAAAAATTAGGTGAAGTTATCATATTGTGTTTTCTTTCAAAATATATTTCTCTACACTGGTAGAAAGGATTGCTCAAACCAAGTAAACCTTTTTTTTGTATATAACGAAAACAATATTTTCTTAAGATAAGCAATAATCTCTGAAACCAACTATAGTATTCTTGAACGAAGGAATAACGTAGTTGGATTAAGAGTATGTTTCTTATATTAAGAAAATATTGTTTTCGTTATATACAAAACAAGGTTTTCTTGGTCCAATACAGTTTTTTTTTCTGTGTATGTATAGTCTATGTCAGCGGTTCTTAAACTTCTGTTGTCTAAGGACCCCCTTTTGAACAATTATTTTTCAGGGACCACCCTGACAGAAAAATAAAGAATTTAAAAATACTAATTAATCACTGGCTAATAAGATTTGTAAAATTTACTTTAATTTATGCCAAACATGTTTCGCGGACCACCGGTAAAAGTTCAGCGGATCTGCGGACCTTAGTTTAAGAACCACTGCTACAGATCATTAGTAAGCTATTTTTACTATACAGTAGAAATATATATTATTTTGGTGGGTTAGTTTTGGTTCTCCTTTTATTTTTTCTTGTGTTTGAGTTGAATTTATATGAAAAGTTAAAATTAGAACCATGAAATTTCACTGAAATATTTTGTGTTTTCGATTTCGTTAAAATTATGTTTATTGTATAGAAAATGTTGTGAAAAGTAGAAATTTTCAAACCGCAGGTCTGTATCTTTAACCGTTCTCAAGATATGGCCTCTCAAAGTTTTAGTTTTTTTCAAAATTTTGGAGAAAAATGGCTATAACTTTTAAACGTGTGGTCGGATTTGATTTTTGTCGACGGATTTGGAATCAGCGTGTCAAAATCTATATAATAACATGTATAATACTTTAAAATTAGAAAAAATTTTTTTTGCTGAAAATCGAGATTTTTCCAAGGGGTATACCTTAAAAAAATGTCGATTTTCGATAAAAAATTTTTTGTCGAATTTTCAAGTATTATATATGACATTATATAGATTTTAGCACGCTGATTCCAAATCCGTCGACAAAAATCAAATCCGACCACACGTTCAAAAGTTATAGCCATTTTTCTCAAAAATTTAAAAAAAACTAAAACTTTGAGAGGCCATATCTCGAGAACGGTTAAAGATACAAACCTGCGGTTTGAAAATTTCAATTTCTCACAACATTTTCTAAATAATAAACGTACTTTTAACGAAATCTAAAATTCAAAGTTTTTGAGTAATATTTCACGCATAAAATTTAAATTTGTGATAGAAATATTAACACAATTACAAAAAAAAAAATAAGAATTGGAATCACAACTAACTATACAAACAATAAATTTCACTACTTTACATTTAAATCACATTTATTTAGATAAAATACAATAATAGATAGTGAATTTACATAGAGAACATATAAACAAAACAATTAACCTTTAGAAATGAATAATATATTTTTTAAACTCCCACAATACGTAAATAATCCATTTAAGGACATTGGCATTGATACAAAATTATAGTTACCTAGATTATAGGCTGTTTTTATAAAATGACACAACATTTTTTTATTAAAAAAATTTAAAAAAAGAGAGGAGTACACATCGCATTTTATTTATTGAAAAATAAAAAGCGATTTTTTTTTATTTCGCCCAAATATTGACCTTCAGTATATAATATGGCATTTAAAAAAATATAATTATTTGTACAATTGGTTAAGTAAATTTTTTATTTTTTTATGTTCCAGTTTTATTATAAAACGTTAATTTTATAATTAGGTACTTTTCTTCTAAATATAAGGTACATTTTAATACATAACATATGTACCTAAAATAAACACTTGTAAATGTTGGTGTCATATTACAGTCGACCTGTTGACCTAATTTGCAGTAAATATTTTAAAGACAGTTTTTATTTCTTTTCTCCTGAAGGAGACACTTCTAAAACATAATAAAGCATAAAATTAAAACAAAGCTTCAGTTGTCCGCTGTTACAGAAGATTTAATTTTTATGTCTATTGATGAAGTTTTAAGAAAATATTATTATTTCTTGTTTAAAAGAAGATATTTGTTTATGAATCATTTGTTCAAATAAAAAATATAGTACTTAAACCAGGGCTGTGGAGTCGGATTCGGTAAAAAGATACCGACTCCGACTCCTTTAATTAAATAATGGTTTTTACTTCTTTACACATTTAATATTTTTTGTTCGTTTTGAATTTTGAAGTACAATGATTTGAAATTTTCAATTCTGGCCGTAACCAGAATCACCGTAATTCACTCAAAAAATTTTTGTCCGAAAACAATTTAAAAAAAAAAAAATTGTACAGTAAAGAGTCGGAGTCGGAGTTGGAGTCGGACATTAACATAATTAACATAACGGACTTAAACAGTTCTTTTTTGTACCAACACTACTACAATGAATTATATTTACAATTAATTTTTAAAATTGTTTTTTTGATAATTTTTTTATTGTTTATTAACTACAGTGCAAACTCTCAAAATAATTAATAAATGATGTTATCAAACATATGATCAATTATTTAGTTTTATTTCTTAAATCTTCGATTAACCCAAGAAAGTAAAGACAAAAATGATTTTGCAAGATGTTCGAGCAATTTTCATCTTCGTCAAATTAAATACATATATATTATTATACTTAATGTTAGGTATTTATATTTATCACCGCTTTATCAAATTTGCAATGAACTTTCTACATTTAATTAACTTCCTTAGATTCGGAATTGCTGACACATTATGTACTATAAACATCAGTACTACAAATAACCTTTAAAACTTTTCACACTTTTCTATTTTTTATAAAATTAAAATAGCCATGAAACTGTAAAGTGAAGATAAATGTTTCATACAATATTCTCAAAAATATGATATGTATTTCTACACAATATAGTGTTTGTTTTGATAATAGACAGGAAGACATATATATTCGATTTTAACGAGCAAAAGCTAAACTACATAACGCTGTTAAAATATTTATAATCACTTAATTACTTTACTGGAATTCATATCGAATTGATTTCCTATAAAATATGATTAATTTTGGTGTAATAAATATTTTATTTATTTCTAAATATTAATTGTCAGTGTAGGTTGTAATTCAAATAAAAATTGTAGATGGGTGAAATTTTTATATTAAAAATTAATTTTCGTCTCGATAGAACACCTCAAATTTTTTAAAACGATCTTTAAACCAGAATGTTTACTGATGTTAATTTTTGAACTTTTCAAATTATTAAAAAAAATGAAATAATAATTTTAAATTATATTTCAAATGGTTCATAACAGATAAATATCTGCCATGAGTATCATGGGACTTTCTTATACGTATTACAGAGAGCTAATCTTTCTGGCTAGATTATAAATTATGGAAAAAATGAATGAGACATAAATGTATGTATCAATCTTGCCCCGGGGTACGGTAAGATTGTCACATGTTTACAAGTTTATTTTATTAATTATAATAAAATTGATTTCTTTCAGTAATTAGATTGTCAATGTAAATGTATTTATTTCTTTATCAAAATTTTAGTAAATATCGTGATTTAAATCTTAGGTACCCATCCTCTCAGCTTCCTGCCTTTCTCAAAATTGCCCAGTGACGTAGTTAGGGAGGATTAAGGGGATCATTCCCCCCATGAGTCTACAAAAATTATAAGATGATGATTATGATATACGTGTATTTTTTCAATATTGAAAAGAATATAACCAATTTTTGTACATTATACCACATAAAAGATGATTTTCATAATGAAAAATATCATTTTATTAGATTTAATATTGTCATATCCTCCTCCTCCTCCCCCCCATCGCAAAAAAGCTATCTATGCCACTGCAACTGCCTACTTACTAATATAATCTTTATCTAATATGATTTTTTCCAAACGTAATAATAGACCTTCATATATTTATATCAGTGTAAATACAGAGAGATGCACGGCGCCGCGGAAGTTGTCTTCCGTGACGCGGCTGACGTCGTGCGGAAGTGGTGTGCTGTGTTTCAAGCACATTATATTATTTTTGATTAACCATTAGCGATGGTTCGACGTACGCACGATGCCATGGGGTCCGTCAAATCGCTCCACTTTACGGGAGGGTGAAAATGGTGTGATAGATGTTGTTGTACTTCAGGGGTTGTTCGATTGTGTTAAAAAAAGTTTTCTTACAAGAACAGTCATTCGGTTTTAAATAAAGTGGATTGATATTTTGACGCATTAAAATTGAATACCTAATAAAAAATAATAACAAAAAATTCAACAAAAAAATACTTTTGTAATATAACAGAAATCTGAATAGAAAATTTAGGAGGCATTGGGCATGCCGGAACCGAATTTATTGCCCAGTTGGTTTCATCACGTCAGGGTTTTGAGATATTGTAACCTAAAAGTCCCAAAAATGTCTATATTGGCAATGTTAAAGAATTTATTATCAAGTAGGTAATTTTTTTCTAAAGTTTTCGGTCACGGTAGCAAATAGTATCTTATCTTTCCTCTTTAAAATGAGTTTTAACTTTTTACTGTACGATTTTTTGTAACCGAGATGTACTAGTTTGAAGATATGATATTTTTGTTAATAGAGTGTAGTATAGTAGATACAATGAACTTTACTACATATATCTTCAAAGTAGTATATTTCGGTAAAGAAAAATCGCATAGTAAAATGTAAAACATCATTTTAAAGAGAAAAGATAGTACTATTCGAAATAATGAAAGAAAACTTCAGAAAAAAATTACCTACTTAGTAATAAATTCCCCAACATTGCCAAAATCGTTCGGATATCTAAAAACCTGACGTGATGGAATCATTTGGGCAACGAATTCAGTTTCGGCATGACAAATACCTTCTAAATCGCCTATTCAAATTTCTGTGAATTTTTTTGTTACATAGTGAATTGATAATTGAATTGCGATATGTCCGTATTGAGGAAAATTTACAATTGCAAAATAAATAAAAATATATAATAATGACAAAACAAACCAACTTTTGAAATAATTAAGGATTGAAATGAAAATAATTAAAATTAATAAAAATATATTTAATTAATCATCTGAAAATATTTGTTGAGGAATTAAGTACTTAAAGTGCTTTCACTAAACAAAAATGTATTTACAATGTAAATATGTATTTTGTATGACTGAAAAAGACACTAACAAATAATTATATTATTAATTTTTCAAAAAATGTACATACATACATAATATTAAAAAACATATATATAATATTTGAATTAAAAAACATTAAAATTAACTGTAAATAGGCCCTGTTTAAAAAGTAAATAAAACTTTGTACATATTAATTTTAGGTTTCTCTGATACGTTAAATATTTTATTAACATTACACATCCTTCTACCATGGAGAGAAATTAAAACATAGATGAGTCCACAATTACATAGGACTATATAAACACTCTGTACATTATATCTACTGTTTACAGTGCGAAACATTTGCGTGCACGTTTGTCGAACAGTGGTCCAGATAAAGAGTGTTCTGTCCCGTGTATATGTGTCTAGATACCAGAGCGTTTCATCAATACACTGGTTGATTATACTTTGGATAATTTATGCGGCTTCTGGCATCGTCGGAAAAGATAATTGAATTTTCATTCATTCTGTCCGAACAGTCGAGTTTCATCGAGGTATGTTTTTGTTTGGTATTATGTACCACTTATTATTTACAAAGGTACTGGAGCCAGGCTGATACAAATTAATTTATATCATGATGATAAAAATATATCTTGTAACAGAATGTTTTTATTTTGAAGTAAAAATTTGTTCTGGGAATATTTTTTTTTGTGAAAAATATATTTTATAAGGATTCATTTCAATTGTATTTTTTTATATGAATGTTTTCAAATTGAATAATATAACCATCTCTATCTTACCTTTAACAGTACCTATGTTTTCTTAATTAAAATTAAATGTTTTTACCTAATTATAAGTTTTTTATTTTATATAAATTAAATAAAATACTCTACAAAATAAATAAATTTGTATGCTCTTTCTTTCTCATTGTTATGGTGTTAAATTTGTTAGGGTTATTTTGTGTATTTTGAGTATTTCGATCGATATTTAAACGTCGTCGTGTATGCATTTTTGTATAATTTCATTATATTTTAAAAATATAAATAAACTGTATCGTAGGTTATGTTAAAAACACGTGTCCCACGTACCGAATAGATAAAATAAAATAAAATAATAAAATTACGTAGCATACCTGTTTAAATTGAAAACAATTGAATTTAAGAAATACAACAAAACATACCGTTTTCAATTCGGTTATCACCAATAGATATATAATTTTTCAGTACGTAGCTATTAATATTTGATAAAGAGTAGGCGCACACTACAGACCAAACTATCGGCCGATAGTTTGGTCGGATTGGACTGTACCCCGCACACTGCTACAACTAAACTGTCGGGTTCATAACGTTCATAAAGTTTGAAGGGAATCGTACAGCCTTTCAAACTTTTTGATCGGCCGATTTCGAATCGTTATAGTGTGCGCACTCGCATATATCTCAATGGTAATTAAGATACCGATCAAACTATCGGCCGACTAAAAGTCTGTAGTGTGCGCCCACTCAAAAACTTTTATCACGTCAAAATACAAAAAATATTTTATTTTAAAGTCGTGTTTTGTTTTCATGTTGTCACTGTTATTTATATAAAAACATAGTAGCCATTGAAAGGTTTTTCTTATTTTCGTAAATATCTCGCCCTACAGTAAAAAAAATCTATAAACCTTCCCGAGCACCAAACAAATATATGGTGTGAATATGGATTCGATACGTCCAGTGGTTTAGGCTTGATGATTACTGGTATATACGCACCAAGAGTTTTATATATTAAGAAGATAAAGATCTTATTGTTATCCATGTTTGTTGAAACACAGAAAATATGAAATATACATTTTTATAGATTTTTAACAAATAAATAAAACGAATTAAGTAAAGGATACGTATATGTATTTAGGTACCGACATAAAGTGCGTTAAGAAAGTAACTTTATTAAAGTCAAATATATAACTTCTTAAACTCCCCTCCCTTCTTATTTTTAATTATTCATAATATTTCGATTGAATATTAATATTATAAAAAATAACTAACTTATATTTAGGTATAACAATTATTTATTGTGTCTCTTATTACATCAAAAACAATACATAAATTAAAAATTCCTGTTCGAAAAAAATTAATAAAAAGCTAAAAATAATTAATCGGAGAGACACGTTCAAAGGAAAATATCTATTTACTCTGCACCGTGTTCAATTATCCAGTACAATAATGTGTATAAGTACACAAATTTATCTCTACTGATGTTTATAATGGGTAGAATAAACAACGGGGGCGCCGCCGCCTTAATTAAAACTCCAGTTATGATTTGTATATTCAATTGTCACTGAAGCGTTTAAACAGTTCCTTATTTATTCTCCAATTGTTTCACCCTCTACATCTCTTTTCACAAATTTCACAGTGTAGGGGAGAGGATAACATATACATACATCTATATAAAGGTAAGAATACAAGCTTCAGCGTACATATTTTATGTAATATCACCTAGTTTCTTGTCAAATGCGGTTAGTATTTAGATCAGTGGTTTTAAACAGGTGTTTTTTTTTATGAGAGTTCTAACAGGAAAAAACGATGTTTTCGAAATTTTAATTATTTAATTAAGTATAAATAAAAACACATCACAAATATTTCTTTACAAAATAATACATAACAACTTTTTTTTTTGCTTCAAAAATGCGTTTTAATTTTTTTTTCTTGCAGTAGACTTCTTAAGGGGCTATGCCAGTGTGAAAGCTGGAAATTTGGGTGATTTTCGGATATTTTTTTGGAGAAAAATAGTCAATGAAATATTTTGGAAAATTGAGAATATATTTAGCTATATTAGAGGTGTATTTCATAATTTTTTCACGTAAAAATATCGATGTCTAAGCGACTTATACACTGTCTTTGGAGGCGCCAAAAAAAAAAATCTCCTCCACTGCGGCTATGATTCCGGACGATAGAGTAGTTGAAATTGAAAAATGAAATAATGTCGTTAAACTGGAAGGTATTTTCGAAAAATATCAAAAATCTAATAAAATGGCGTAGTTATGAAAAATAAGTCTGTTTTATTGCCTATAAAATGGTCGTATTTTTAATGCCAAATCGTCAATTTTCATCCAATCAAAAACAGCCTAGTTCATCGTAGAGTAAATATATTCAAGAGTACTCAGTTCAAATTTCAAGTAAATCGGATAATTGCTCTTTGAGTTACAATGTCAGCAAATTTGAAAAATCTCATTTCGAGAAAAACGCATTTAACGTCAGCTCCTAGGCATCTCATATCTGCGAGCGGTCGCTCTTAGAAGGCTGCTGTTTAAAGAGTATTAGAGATACGGCCTTGAAATTTTCACAGAATATTCTTGAAACTATAAACTCAAAAAAAAGACAAAAAAAAATTAATTGGTTTTTTGAAAAATGTTCATTATATCGTATATGAAAAAAAAATTACACAAAATTAAGAAATGTACCTTTCTGTATAATATTTGTCATATTCAAGATTTCATCAACCTAATAATGGTTGTAAAGTACAAAAAGTTTACCTACTTCTGATGAAACAATTATATTTTTTCAAGACTTTCGCGTTATATTCCAGTCGTCAGGCATTTTCGTATAGCGGTGGCACTTGTACTTTCGTCATTTTTTTTCTAGCTCAAATCTTCTAATGACTGGACTATTATATGCGATATTATTTTTAGTACTCTGCATTTTTTTATATAATATAATTTTTATATAAAAAATTGTATTAAATATAAATATCCTACTTCTTTTTTGATTATATCTTTTTGTAGAATCTTAATAATAAATACATAAATATATCTCAAATATCAAAAATAGAAGACTGAATAAAAGAAAATTAATATCGTTTAGCTATTTAGAAGATAAGAAACAAATAATAAAATTAAATACATGTAGAAATTGCGAAAATAAATTTATACTTGTTATTATTAAATCAGAGATATTTTGTATACATTCTACACGATTTTAATAAATTTTAAATTTAGTTTCAAACAAAATTTGTATTATAATTGCAAACATTTGTTCTTCGCTAATTAATCTCAGTTCCAAGTTTGAAATTAATGTTTTAAATTTGATTCATTAGCTTCCCTCATATTTGAATTAAACAGTATCTTTTATGTATTTTTTGAAATAACTTGATTAATGTTACTATCACATTTACGTAAAATTATTGACCGAAGAACCAATAAAAACAGTTTTAGAAACTTAAATTAGTCAAGAATGTACAATTAAAAAAAACTTACCTACCTATATTTTTATTAATAATACCTATCTATCAAAAAAAAGTAAACGTATTTTTGTATTTCTATAAATTTCTTATAAATCGATTTATTTTTATTATTATATACTCGTACATATACACAGAAAAAAACTGTATTGGACCAAGAAAACCTTGTTTTGTATATAACGAAAAAAATATTTTCTTAATATAAGAAACAAACTCTTAATCCAACTACGTTATTTTTTCGTTTAAGAATACTATAGTTGGTTTAAGAGATTATTGCTCATCTTAAGAAAATATTGTTTTCGTTATATATAAAACAAGGTTTACTTGGTTTGAGAAATCCTTTCTACTAGTGTATTTCTATGTTTTAACAATAAACATCAAATATACTAATTTAAGAAAAAAAAAGAGTACACTATACCTGTGCATTAGGTACTAACTGGGGGTTGAATGTCATAATTCCTAACCAAACATATTTTGATATACATATAATCGATTTACATACGTATTTTGTTAGCATAGATAGATTCTATCACCTGTCAGTAATAGCTACATATTTTTGACGAAATTGGTAAATGCGACGTCACCCAAGTTATATAAAAAAAATATATATGTAGCAAATTATCAATTGCAAATAGATGCAAAAAGAACTGAACCTATTTTATATTTGTACGTAATTTTAATACACAAAGATATTCCTTATAGTTTAACGATTCTTAGCCCTTATCACGTCTAAGATCCTATGTAATAATCCAATAAAATTTTCATCAAAATCGGTCCAGTAGGTTTTTGAGATTATGAAAAATAATAATTAAACTTACAATACGTACTTTTGTACTTTGATATATGTATATAAACTTAATTTTAACTATAAGGCCACATTTTCTAGTTTCACCCAAATAAAGAAATACATATACACATACACATACATAAATACAAATCAAACTAAACATATTTGTATATGTATAATTGGCAATAATTACTTTAGAGAACTAACGTTTCTCGCTTTCACGTGAATACCCGAAAATCTCCACCATGTAAATTCGTACGAGCTTTGCACAATCGATCTATTGTTTGTCACTCCACGATCGAGCTTATAATTTGTGAAGCCCTACTAATAATTATTATTTATCGTTTCGATACATCTAGTGAGCTGATTGTTTCCAAAGTGTACTAGATGTGTTGTTTTCAATACACACATATAATATTTGACAGTCTTCGATGTGTATTAAAACTTCGTCTTGTAATTAGAAAGATCTATTCAAATTTAAATCCACGTTCTCGTATATGGTATAGTTGAACAAGGATTCGATCAAGATCTTTGATATATTTTTTGTTTCTCTGTTGTTTGATTTGGAGGTTATGTTGTCAATAGGATAATTAATAATGCATTTACTAAATTGAAATGTGTGTACATTGTTTACTAACCTATATTACCATAATAGAACTGTTACCTTAGCGACATTAGTATTTCCTTCTCTCAAAGGGTTACTAAATGTCACATGTAGATAATAGCATTGAACTTTCTATACGATAATTATATTATTCAAGTTTATAATTAGATTAATTTACATTTTTGTTAAAACAATATTTATTATATTTATTATTTAATATAGTATTTCATAATATACAACGAGAAATACGATGGGGAAGATAGTTTTGCAGAATTTAACATAATACGGATGATAAAAATTACACAAAATAAATTTATATTCTTGTTCTAGTACTAAAAATAAGAAAAATAGTTGGTGTAAATATTCCTCTTAATATGACTCCTCATAGAATTATAGCCAGTTTTATTACTTTAATTCGTGCTTTATTAATTGACTAAAAAACGAAACTAAAAATTGTTATTTGTTGTTAAGGATGCATTTTTGTAGGTATATTTACATACACATTTATTCTTGTTTTTATATATAGAACAAGAATATAAATTTATTTTGTGTAATTTTTAGCATCCGTATTAAGTTAAATTCTGCAAAACTATCTTTCACATCGTATTTCTCGTAAACGGTTGAACTTATGACAACTTAACAAAGTATATTTATATGTATTTTGTGTCATATGACCTTATAAAAATACCAAACATAGGAAAAAAGTGAAGAACAAAAAAATACTAGATAAAAATCAGAGGGCCCACAGGCCCCATACATCTCTGGTCTAAATAATCATTATTTGATACTGGAAATCGATAACACGTATTATTACTAATCCAGGTATTGATTTTCATTGCTGTATCACAATGGGTTCTCCAGATATTAAATAAAAACCAATTTTAGTCAAAATCTTTGGAAGTCTGTAGCTCCCTCACAAAGAGTTTCCGGATACATGTTTATATGAACTTTTTTACTTGAAATATTTTTGTCAATCAACGGTTAAAGTTTGTTCCACCTGATATGACTCACCCTGTATATTGCTCCTATTAAATTATAATGAACGCGGTCATTTTCAATGAGTGTTCTAAAAAATACTTTAAAAAGTATATGCCTCACCCACATAAGCGCACGGTTTGAGTGAAACTTATTTTGTTTTTATTAACCATACGATTTATATTAATAATCAAACGTATTATTTTATCGCATAAAACGTATTCACAAAACATGTAGCTAGTTAGCTAGACACCGACTTAAACAGACTTCATTCATTTTTCTCTTATACATATAATCATCGCTCTCTCACGCATAACCGATGTAAACTAACTTGTATTCATGCGTTATTTATTCATAATACAACAAAAATATGTAATTTTTAAATTTGACAGGTCCAAATTCAAGTCAAGTGTAAAGTATTATTTCTTAGTGCAAAGTATTTATTTTTAGTGGAAACTATTTATTTAAATTAATTTGTTTTAAGTTCAATATAATTGTTAAATGTTGAATAATTAGTTTTTCGTGCAGTATATTTGTTATAAATGAAAACGATTTAATAAGAAATATTTATTATTAAAAAGTGTATTTATATACAAGCCTTAATTAATCAATCAATTCTTAATAACTTTGTTAATAATTAAATTTACTTTAGCTAATTGTAAGAAACGTTAGTAGTTATTAAAATAGGTATTAATGAAAACAATACACTCTTTAAATTTCCAGAAAAAAAATTCACAATGATTATAATTTTGTAATGTATTAAAGCATTCATAAAATGACGGATAATCCAACATTTTTTAAACCGTATCATTCGGTTAATAGGGATCTTAAAACGTATATAAAATTCATTAAAATTTAACACCAAAACAAAAAATAAAAAAGTAAAAATATAAGTAAAGTACCTACACAGAAAAAAACAGGACAGAATGAAAGAAATAAAAAATATTTATGTTTCACTTGACTTAAAAACTAAAACCGCTTTTATACACGGATATAAAGATGTTAGTTTGTTGCAGGGGGTGATGGCAACATCAAACTACACCCTTCCACTGTTATTTATTAATGTATAAATTCAGTGGACAATGAACAAACAGTAGCATCAAAACAACCGAGATACGAGTAGGTAACATCTCTATTATCCGACGTTTCACACCTGGATACCTCGCCATAAAGGACGAATTAACCATGACTTATCTCTGTGCATTTTAAGCCACCCCTAGTGGAAACATTAAACTAATACGTGTACATATGTTTGCGATTTTATGCTATTTGATGATTGTGTATATAAAAAACGAAAATTAGTTACAATCTAATTTAAAAAGAGAGCAATTTAATATTATTTACGGTTTTTATTACAAAATTCTGTTGATTTTAAAAATATTAAATTGTATCTAAAAAATGATTATTATACATACCAATCAAATAAGTATAATATTGATGATTTCCTACCTGAAAAAAATAACAATACATTAATATTATATGAAAATTTAATTGTATAAAATACACTGGTAGAAAGGATTTCTCAAACCAAGTAAACCTTGTTTTGTATATAACTAAAACAATATTTTCTTAAGATAAGCAATTTTCTCTTAAACCAACTATAGTATTCTTGAACGAAGGAAAAACGTAGTTGGATTAAGAGTATGTTTCTTATATTAAGAAAATATTGTTTTCGTTATATACAAAACAAGGTTTTCTTGGTCCAATACAGTTTTTTTTTCTGTGTATTCAACGAATTCTTACACGACATCGAGTACGAGATGATAGTGCCTTAAATTTGAATGAGACGAGATGAAGACGATTTTAACTTTATTTATAAGTTACGTTGTAAAAGACTATCAAAAATATTATAGTTAAACCTGCATAACTGGAATCTCAAGGGACCAGTTATTTTATCCCACTCAAAGAGGTGTCATATTTACCCAGTTTTCCAGATCTCTAAGTTCATCCAAGTGATTGTCTCCTTTACAGAGGGTCCCGTTAAAACAAAACTAATCCCAGTTATAAAGGTGCAAATGTAAAAAAAACTCCATGAACAATTTTGACAAGATATTTTTTCCTACATATTTTTTTCAATTTTGTCTCATATCTCAGTTATAGAAGTAACAAGTTACCAATCTTACAAAGTTAGCTGTTTCAGTAAGAGAGGTAACTATCAAAAAATATATAAAATGAAATTCCAGATAGAGAAGTTTTATGTCTCATTAATAGAAGTATTTTGGTGCCGATGTGATGGGACTTCAGCATGAATTCTAGTTATAGAAGTTTCCCACTTATACAAGTCTCATTTAACCAAGTTTCAATGTATCAATAACCTTTTAATAAATAATTATAGTCAAATATATAAGATTCATTAGATTAAAAAAATTATCTATAGTTATTTCTTAAGAATAATTGGAAATATTTTTTTTATAAAATAATTCACACGAGAATCTTTTCGATCTCTTTTGTTTGTACAAGACAAGATCAAGACGAGACTCTCTTGATTCTAGTCTCGTCTCGTCCTAATTGCAATACAAGTTTTTATAAAAATACACAAATAAAAAATAAAATGTTTATTATAATTTTTCCCTAAATATCTCTATATATCTTAATATATATAAATTACGTGTCACATTGTTTGTCCGCGATGGACTCCTAAACTACTTAACCGATTTTAATCAAATTTGTACACCGTGTGCAGTTTGATTCAACTTGAAAGATAGGATAGCTTACATCTCAATTTATGATCGCAATATTATTTTATTGCAAATTATTTGTCTTTATCTGTTAGCTCCAAACGATTCTAACAGATGGTGACATCTGTTGACTGGATTGAGTAAGTATTCAATAGATGGCGCTATGTCAAACTTCCAAACGTTTCATATAACCTACAATTTAATAGCATAATCACCACATGTTGCTAAAGTATAGGTTAACCACAGCAACGCGTGGCCGGGTCAGCTAGTTATACATAAATACTTATGTGCATATGTGTAAGGGCACATTATTGTAGATCTCTTCATTAATCTATGTTTTACTCAACGATGGCACTTCGAATTCCCGCTGTGCGCTACATGCGCGCCACTCTAACCCCTAGTGGGAGCTATGGGAAGCTCACTTCATATTACGCCTAATCAAGTATTTGTAGATAAAGACGGTACGTGACAGTACCCATTAGATATTTATATATATCTCTCACTCGTACACAAGTCTTCAAAATATATTAGTTTAGATTTATGTGGAAGAAGATAAGATTATATGATTTGTTTTGATTTTTATAACGTTGTCTTTTTCTGTTAGAGTGTTGTGATTTTGTCTATATAGTGATAACACTAGGATGTTAGTGAGGTAGATAAAACGATCTGATAGCTAAAATGTTTTAAGTGTTATTAACTCGAGAACGTTTTGATGGTCTATTAACTTTGAAGTAGAATCAATATTAGTAAATAATGTGATTCGCAACCGTTTTATTTTAGGGATGTGATTCTTTACAATAAAATGATATTTGATATCATTGGATTCAATTTGTAAATTTAAAGATATAAATCAAAATAATAGGAATGTGATTTAATATATTAAACTATAGATATGCGACGCATAAAAATAAATATGTTTAAATAGAGAAACATAAAAACCTATTATTTAGAAATTGCTAACAGCAAAACGAATTAGATTGAAATAAAGGCTCCCTTAACATTTTGATAATTTCTATTATATAAAATGAATTTTCTTAAATTAATTTAAAAAATTAAAATAATAACCGACTAGAGTCGGGTATGATATCATATTTTCTTGGGCGTGAAATTTCGAAGATAAATATTCATTTTCGAGAAATTGTAATTGAATCGGTGAGTGAAAGATCAATACAAGTGCCAAATGGCAATTTTAACTGGCAAAATGTTTAAAATTCATAGCTCTATCACATAGCGAAATAATAATACATCGACCAACATCGTACGTGCGACGGGGGGTGGTTCAATTTTCGGCTGAGTGAAAGAACAGTATAACATTGTCATTTGGCACTTGTATTGTTCTTTCACTCACCGATTCAATTATAAGAAAAATTTTACAAGTGCAAGTAGAACTAGCGTCCTAAGGGTTCCGTACCGTTATATAAAATATTTTTACAATCATTGTTTTGTATTTTTTATCAACAAAATTCAAAAATTATAAAAATATTAAACTGTACATTTGAACTGCATTTTTTTACAGGAATTTGAGGCTATTGTAGATATTAATTGCAATTTGACCTTATAAAAAGGTGTTTTCATTTTGAGGTACCTATACATTGCCCTAAAAATAAATATTTTGAAGAGTTTAACTATTGTGAAATTTCAAGAATTGTAACACGAAAATAAATCAATCGATCAAAACAAAATTATATTTTATTTATGTTATTACTATACACAACAATTATATTATCATTAAAAAGATTTGAAATAATTATTATGAAGCAAAAAATAAGATTTCGATTAGTTATTTCGATTTTATTATACTGAAATCATTTTTGTAATAAATCATTTTAAAATGATTTCGTGATCGTGCTAATCGTGAGCAAAAATCACTAACTCGCCCATCTTTTAAAATAATATGCAAATAAAATTTACTAAGTACAACATTAAAAAACTATAGGTACTAAAAAAATATTGGTATCTAATATATACTTATTCTATCATATTATAACATACAGTAAGTACCTATACATATATAAATTACATTCAACAGATAACAGTTACCGTTTTGGCAGTAGGTTGACAACGATAGTAACATCTCTATCACGATTGCAGCCGCGACATGTGAGAGATGAACACAGTGCCGCAGCATGCATCAGGGGGTGGGGTCCCGGGTGATAAATCTCTCCGCTCAACCCCTAATATGACCCATGCTTTATTGTGTCACGCTAAACGTTATAAACACATCCGAGCTCGCGCGTGCGCGTGCGCGGATATACTAGATCTCATATACATGTATGATAATCAAAAATTATTATATCACAGGGCCGGATTTATGATCATTTACTTCATTTGTTTTTATCGAAAATAATTTTTTTTTAAATATAGATGATATGACATAAAAATCATAAAATAAGACTAAAATTAACGGTTGAAATATATTTTTTTGTTTGATAAGTAAAATATAACTGTAAGCGATAGTCTAGCACCTGAATTATTTAATCAGGTGTTTATTTACATCGAAGGGATCGGTCATATTGGTCGTAAAAAGCGAATAGTTGTAATAACCGGTAAAAATGCAATTATATTGGATTCAGTTAGATTTTTATTTTGAGTCGTTCAAACCGATATGTCGTATTAACCGATGTCGTTATAACCGGCTTCTACTGTATAATTATATGTTATTTGACACTAATGATAATAAATTCTAAAATGTTGTAAAAAGTGTACTGTTACTATAATATAAATATAATCATATGTTTTTTATGTGAAATAAGACAGTATTTTAATAATAAACCTGTTTGTCACGTGATCACAAACGCGTCTGGCACATCTGTCAGTGGTATGATGTTAGAAAATATGTAACACGTCAAAATACTCAATGCCTATTGGTTTGTTTGGTAACAAATGACGTCACGCATACCACGTGACTTTGAATGAGAATTTTGGATAGGTAGTAATTTTTCATTTGAATATAAAAGAATTATTTTCAGCATTTTTTCGGCATTATTTTGAAAAAGTATCTATTATACAGGCTTGTCCAACCCGCGGCCCCCGAGCACTCTTCGTGCGGCCCGCATCAGATTTAAAAAAAATAAAATATGAAAATAATTAATGATAGGTAAAAAAACAAAGGTCTTCAGTTTTTTTGTCTTATAAAGTATAAATACAGAGGATATTAATTAATTAATTAAACCAACGAAAAAAAATAAAGGTCTTAAAATTTTTGTGCGGCCCTTAACAAAATTTTGCGCTATTTTTTTGCTCTCTGCGGCCCGCAAAGGTCAAAAGGTTGGACACCTATGTATTATATCACTACATTAGCACAGTTTATAATATTTTACAATATATTTTAAATTTTACTAATTTTCCGTTCTATTTAAAAATAACAATGCTATTATTAAAATGATAGGACAGATTTAATGAAACATTAATTAATTAATTGAATTCGATGATTTATATGATTATATTTTTAATTACAATAATATAAAATGTGAAATGTACCTAAATGCATCTCTGTTTTAATACAATTGTCAAACACAACACCGTGAAGGATATAATAGACATTTATATTACGACATATATGTGAACATCTGCCCTCAATGTCAAACATAGGGGTAGATCAATTCACGCCGTCGACACCCCTGTAAGCCTCTACCCCAACAAACATTACTGAATACTGAAATGAAAAAGGACCGTTTATGGTCATATTATTCAATTATTTACTTTTTATTCAAATATGTTCTCATTTGAAGAAAGACAAAAAATGCATTTATATATGATTAAGTGTACGATTTTATATACATTAGTATATCTGTATGCATGTATGTGTATATAGCAGTTATTTTATAATATGATTTTAATGTATGTACAATATACATACATATATCTAATGTTTGCATGATCTATATTAATTATGGGTAATTTGAATTTTTTGTTAACAACTTTTTTATAAGAAATTAATTACTAACTTATTTTTCAATTTTTTCATTACATAAAATGATTACATATTTTTATAGTTTCAATATTGCACATATTTATCTTAAAAAACAATATATATACATTTAGTAATCACGATTAGTTTAGAAAATATTGTAATACTTTTTAATTATTACTATGTACATATAATGTAAACATATATACAGACTTAAAATAACATGGTATATATGATACATATAGCTATCTAAAGTATTAGCAGTGACATCTAGTGGGTAAATTAAAAACTAATAATTTAAAAAAACCTGTTTTACCGACTATCATAACAGAAATCTGTATTATCTACACGAGTGAATAACCTAACTTCATCCTGTTATTTTCGTTGTATTACTAAAAGTTTACCTGAATGCACCAAAAGAATTATTACTTCAAAATGCGCCTAAAGAAGTATAAATGCAAAAAATGATACATATACCTAACTGATTAAAATAAAGAAATATTATCCAAGGTATATGTATTAGGGTGTGCCAAAAAAGGCGATATTTTTTGTTTTTCGCTCTCAGCCCAAAATATCTCAGGAAATGTCCAAACAAAGCTCCTGTTAAAAGCGGAGCTCAAAATTCCAATTTTAAGAGGTCCTCCACGGAAGTTGAAGTTTTCCCGTTTAAATAACATGGGAAACGGGGTTTTTTAACAGTTTTTTGTCCTGCAAACCGTGACAAAAATATTTTTGAAAAAAATGAATGAATGGATCTTTTTGAGTATTAAATTTAGTACAAAAAGTCCCGTTGAGTCAAATTTCTATATTCAATATTTGATTTTTGACAGAGCTTTGAAGTTCAAATTTTCGCATTTTTTCGCGTTTTTTGCAAACTATCCGAGTTAGGGCAAAATGTTAACTAACAAATTTGTAGTACGGTTGACATTCTATAAAAAAGTTTCCATCGACTTTTTTGTATTATGAATAACAACAAAGTTATAGACCCATAAACATTTATTTTTTTAAATTTTCGCTTTTATGAACTAAAATAGCGATAATTGAACAAAGAATTTTATGCAAATTTGTTAGTACATATATGGGTCTATAACTTTGTTGTTATTCATAATACAAAAAAGTCGATGGATACTTTTTTATAGAATGTCAACCGTACTACAATTTTGCTAGTTAACATTTTGCCCTAACTCGGATAGTTTAGCTGAAAAATGCAAAAAACGCGAAAAATGCGAAAATTTGAACTTCAAAGCTCTGTCAAAAATCAAATATTGAATATAGAAATTTGACTCAACGGGACTTTTTGTACTAAATTTAATACTCAAAAAGATCCATTCATTCATTTTTTTCAAAAATATTTTTTTCACGGTTTGCAGGACAAAAAACTGTTAAAAAACCCCGTTTCCCATGTTATTTAAACGGGAAAACTTCAACTTCCGTGGAGGACCTCTTAAAATTGGAATTTTGAGCTCCGCTTTTAACAGGAGCTTTGTTTGGACATTTCCTGAGATATTTTGGGCTGAGAGCGAAAAACAAAAAATATCGCCTTTTTTTGGCACACCCTAATATGTATAATGTATATGTAAAAACTAAATTATTTTATATATATGTAAATTTATTTGATAAATGTACTTATTTATTTAAATATAGTTCCAATACATAATGTAGATAACTAAATAATATTCTGATTCAAAAGTAATATAGTATTATTGTGTAAAAGAAAATCAAAATTACAGTTAGTTGTATCATGAAATCCTAATTCAGAACAACTATATAAATATATAACTACCAATGAGCACGCCATTTGTATCGTGTTGATAATTGTGGAGAAATTACTACTATCTTTAGTCAAACTCAAGTTAAACATACATAAATATGGACTACTTGATCTTCCAGACAGTGGCGTCACGTGAATTACTTTTTATTTATGCAACTATATCGAGTATTAATTAAATATTGGGAGACGTTTTTTATGACAAAACTATTAAATTGCTATCACAAAACTACTAGATTAAAATTTTAAATTGGTTTATTGATTTTATCTATGATAGTCATATACAAGAAATATTATGATTTCAGAATATTATAAAAATATGGATAATTGCGAGTAGAAATCGCGCCTTTAGGGTTCCGTAACGTTGTATAAATATTAATTAATGACAATAGTTAGCTGCGTAGACAATGGACCCGATTCCCAAGGCGTCTTTGTGTGTATGTGTCTTTATGTAGACGCTGTACGAAATAAACCTCAAACTTAGGTTTGCCACGTAATAATTCTACAAAGGATTAGGAATTAATGATTTTCGAATTTTTTCCTTTACTTGTGCTATAAAACCTCCTTTCGTGCCAATTTTTTTACATGATTATGAAGCTATAGACCTTAATATTTTATATTAATTTTTATTTGACACTTTTAGCTGTTCCTGAGAAAAAAGCCTTTTTTGAGGCCCTGTACCCCAAAAATTTATTTAAATTCATATACTTATACACATAGAAAATGATTGATTCTTAAATTAATAAATCGTTTTAGATTTTGAGTTCACATCTTTAATCTTAATATATAAAACTCTTGGTGTGTATGTACCGGCCTAAACCACTGGACGTATCGAAGCCATATTCACACCATATATTTGTTTGGTGCTCGGGAAGGTTTATAGATTTTTTTGAACCCGGTAGGTGACTGTGGGGTCGAGATATTTACGAAAATGAGAAAAACCGTACGTGGGACACGTGTTTTTAACATAACCTACGATACAGTTTATTTATATTCTTAAAATATAGTGAAATTATACAAAAATGCATACACGACGACGTTTAAACATCGATCCAAATACTCAAAATAGTCAAAATACACAAAATAACCCTAACAAATTTAACACCATAACAATGAGAAAGAAAGAGCATGCAAATTATCTTTTGGCAAAACAACGTTTGCCAGGGAAGCTAGTATTTTATAAATGACAAAAGAATTATACTTTATTTTTCGACCGACCACCTAAAAAAATGTTTTCAAAAATTTTAAAAGCATAGATATCGCCCCAAAATAACGTTTTGCACGTCTATGTAAAATGCACGCATATTTTAACCAGCGGAAAAATAAAGAGAGTTAGATTTTATCAGATATAAGTGGAAAAGAATATAGGAAGCGACCTGCTTGTTAAAATACATACACTTTCATTCTAGTCGAGATCGTGTGATGAGATAAGACCACTTAAATTAACCAAATTGTTAAAACCACCACCTCTGTTTACACAAAAGTAATTGTTTTTGTTTTATCTACATTTTACTATTGTTTGTGTGTTTTATAGGAAGTAATATAATTATTGTTTTCAGTTTGAAATAACTTGGAATATATTAAATCAAATTATAAGGAATGTTTCTATATATTTAAATCAAATAAATGTACACCTGTATGAAATAAAATTGAAATTATGTTTAAATAAAATTGATTTTCAAGATGTACCTACAAACTATGTTTTAAAAACTAAATCCTAATACTAAAAGATGTTAAATAAAAATGTATAAATAAGTTGTCTTATGTGATATTAAATTTAAATACATGCAAACATAGACACATACTACATAAAGTAGGTACCCAATTCATAAACCTTCTTTTGGCTTTGCCGTAGTAGGGTAATAAATAATAAAGAGATAGAGATTGTGAGTTTGATTATTTATTCTCGATGATCTCAAAACACTACTGTTTTTAATTTATATTTTATATAAATATTTGATATTTCTATCACAAATTTAAGTTGGATGCGTGAAATATTACTCAAAATTTTTGAATTTTAGATTTCGTTAAAATTACGTTTATTATATAGAAAATGTTGTGGAAAGTCGAAATTTTCAAACCGCAGGTCTATATCTTTAACCGTTCTCGAGATATGGCCTCTCAAAGTTTTAGTTTTTTCAAAATTTTTGAGAAAAATGGCTTTAACTTTTGAACGTGTGGTCGGATTTGATTTTTGTCGACGGATTTGGAATCAGCGTGCCAAAATCTATACAATGATATATATAATACTTGAAAATTCGGCAAAAAATTTTTTCTTGAAAATCGTCATTTTTTTAAGGTATACCCCTTGGAAAAATCTCGATTATCAGCAAAAAAATTTTTTTCGAATTTTAAAGTATTATACATGTCATTATATAGATTTTTACACGCTGATTACAAATCCGTCGACAAAATTCAAATCCGACAACACGTTCAAAAGTTACGGTTATTTTTTTCTAAAATTTTGAAAAAACAAAAACTTTAAAAGGCCATATCTCGAGAACGTTGATAGATACAGACATGCGGCTTGAAAATTTCGACTTTTCACATCATTTTCTATACAATTAATGGGCTCTTGATATAATAGGTACAAATAAAATTTAACTTACCAAAATTAACGTACAAAACTAAAGACAAACTGACTAACATTATCTCGATGAATAAAAAGTGTATCAATAAAACATCGATAGTGTTAAAATAATACAGAATCAGCATGAGTCATATAAAATGTAACATGATTTTATCTGTCATATATAACATTACGAATGATTTAAATAGCCAGAGATAACATTAGAAGAATGGGATTGTTTATTAATATAGATATTCGCACGACATATTAAACTCTAGCGATTTATGTATGTCTTCAACATTCACTCCAAATTACCTTCATCTAATCATATCAAGAAACCATACACTGAAAAAAAGTAATTGATACAAATAACTCAAATTATTTGAATCATATTTACTGAAAGTTAGTAAATTTTACTTAAACTAAATATTTATAGGAATCTATTTGACCCAAAAAGCTTAACATATTGGTGCAAATTAATGATGTTTGTGGCCTTTCATTATCTAACTAATTACAGTATCTTTTGAAACATTTATGTTACTAAACACATGGACACGCGATGAAATATAATACCAATAGGTAAGCTCAGGGTAGCTTAAGGTTAATTTTTGACCAAAATATTTATTATGTTGGCTCCAATTTAAAGTACACATAAAAAAAACTGTGTTGGACCAAGAAAATCTTGTTTTGTATATAACGAAAACAATACTTTCTTAATATAAGGAAGTACTCTTAATCCAACTACATTATTTCTTCGTCCAATAATACTATAGTTGGTTTAAGAATATATTTCTTATCTTAAGAAAATATTGTTTTCGTTATATACAAAATAAGGTTTACTTGGCTCAAGTAACCTTTCTACCTGTGTATGCGTTGTAGATATGTACTTTTAAAATTTTAAATTGGATAAATTAAAACTATTCTAATATAAATATTCGATCTGGACGAGAATTGACGTTGGTACAAATACAAATTATTTTATGCTAATTAGTAATTACATAGTATATTTTGAACCAACAAATTTCTTATACGTTCGCTAGGGAACGTATAAGATCTCCAAATTTTAACTGATTTGGGTAAACCCCAGTATAATTTGAAAAGGTCGAACCCGTTTTCTAAACTTCAATTTCATTTGCTCATAAAATCGGGCAAATCGTCTTCAAGACTTGAAATCCGCTGTGCAAGTCAAACCATACCTTTAGAAAAAATAACTTAAACACACGAGTTTTAGATGTATTTATTTTAATTGAAAATGCATATGTCAAAAACTTATTTAAAGAACTAAAATTTAAATTTATATTTAAAAAAAATATATATTTTTAATAAAAGCAGCTTCAATTTCATTCGTCTCGCTTACAGTCTAGAATAAAAATTGTATGAGTTGTAATAGTTGTTACTACGTGAAACGATCAAAAGATATTAAAATGCACATGTTTGCAGTTTTCATTGACGCGTATTATTCTCAGATGATATAACATTCGAAAGACAAAACATTTAATATCCAAACAAAAGATAATGTGAAAGACAACCCATTGTATAGTGTGTTATTCATATCCTGTCTAGCTAACTATATGCTTCATTGAGAAACAGTAGAATATTGTAGTCGCTTATCATTTTATCTACTCATTCAAAAATTATCAGTACACTAATGGCCACAAAAATTTTGTCCAAAATAATTTTAGATTCCTTGAAAATATATTATATTTTTATAATGTTCGATTATATTAACCATTTTCTGATAAATACATATTCTGATTTTGTTTTGCATGTTCTTTCATTTAGTCGATTGATCATATCTGTATTCATTCCAGAAAGTTAAAATAAATTTATCTGAACAAAACAGATACATTTCTAACTTTAAAATCAATACTCTTATGTAATTATATAAAAAAGTTAAAAAAATGAAAAGATGTTGAGAAGCGAATTAGACCATCATAAATTAGAGTAAATTTGCTCCATTTAAGAAAAAAAAAGTTTTGAAAAAAGTTAATTTTTGACCATGTTACAAGCATTTGAAAACAGGCTATTTTTTAGGTCTCTTAATTAATGTGTTGAGTGTATATTGGACTAAGATTTAACAGTATATTTCTTATCAGAAAATATCTAAGTATATCATTACAAATATTAAACAAGGCTTTCTTGGCCGAATTTAATATTTCTACCAATAATGTAAGACCATCTAACTATAAGATGTATAATTTAAACCTACTATATAATTGGGTTAAAAAATGATAATTTAATTAATTTTAGTTATTATTACTACACAAATTAGACAAATATGTATATTTCAACTGTGAAACGGTTACGTGGTTGCGTAAATATTAATATTTGCTCTAAATTATAATTCAGGAGAATAATATAACTTATATTGAATCCAAAAAGTAATTTTAATTTAATTATTTCTAAATAATTTTAATGAAGAGTTTTCATTTCGTAAAGTATACACAATATTAGTCATGATATATTATATGTATATCATTATAGTTGTAGGTTACGCGTATAAGCGACCATATAAAATTGACAAATTATCGTTACACTCTTTAAAAAATATTTAATTGCTGCAGTACACGTATACCACACACAAGTGGGTGTATAAATAAATGAATACCAACTCAACAAAAGTGTTTATTAAAAGAGCGTTTAACCTATTTATAGAAAATTGAATGTTCTACAAAACGATTTTATAAAATTTTCACCTAACATTTGTCGTTCTTGAAATATCTAATTTTGGGGTGTTACTCCTCTCAATTACATATGATTTTAATGTTTTTTAAATGGGACCATCCTCACTAATATCGGTTCAGTGGTTCATAAGACACACTTATACATGCATACACAAACGAATACACACACACACAAAATTCGCGTAAAAAATGTTTGACCAAACCTGAAACAGAAAGATAAAGTGAAAATATTGAAATCGGAGAACAACTTTTATTCTCTTTGAAAAATGATCGCAAAGCTTCTCGTATCTTCGATATGACGAGGAAGCAGCTGAAAAATAATTTTTGACAGCATATATTATACCTATAGTATATACAAATTATTTTCTATGCAAACTTATATAGAAAGTAATCGCGATATAATTAAAATTTAATGCACATGAAAAAATAAAATTGATAATAAATTATTTCAAATAGGGATCGTGACATCGATATCATACTGTATGTTTGTGTTTCTGATCGATCGTGAGCATTTTGTTGATGCTTGGTTAGATAGAATAAATCAAGACATAGCCAAAATAGCCCGTCACTTACATCTGGCGAAGCAGTTCGAGCTTCAAGATATCGATTACATTTTTATCTTTTTGTTTACAATTCATTATACTGCAAGTTTTCTCTCTCACAAAACAAAAGCCTTACTCTTCTTATAAGTAAGCACGTCTTACTATAACTAAAAATAGGATATTGATTAGCTATTTATTAATCAGAATATTATTTGAAAATTACCTAAAAAGTTTAATATACCAATTTCATTATTTAAAACTTTTTATTTTAAATATATTCAAAGTATTAAGAGTGAATAATGCACCCATTTTCAAAAGACCTGAAATTAGAATGCAATATTTCGCAAGGCTTAAGGGAAGAGATATACATAATTAGACCGCCGAAATAATGCGAATTTTAAAGATTTTTATGTGTTAAAACTATTAACTCTAATTAAAATTTTATGTACATGTTTATATGTTATCTTATTATTTTCAAAAACATTTTTTATTTTATTCAATATTAAAAAATGGTAGATGTACAGCACTTGCCTCACAGACAATGAGTTGTTTTAAAAGTCTTTAAAAAAACGTTTGATTTTAAAGATTTTTTATATAATTTTCAATTCAATTTAAGTTTACGTAGAAGGTAACTTTGTTATCTATAAGTGTGCAAAACTTCAAAATGATCTATCAAATGGTTTTTAAGTTATCTTGCACGAAGTTTACAAAAAAGTGATTTTCAGAATAAAAATAAAGATTCAATAAAGATTCAAGACTCAAATGTAGACTTTATAACATCTAAAGGTTTACGAATTTCGCTCTTGAATTTTAAGACGATATTTTACACATACTTGAGTAACATTTTATGCAAAAAAAAATTAAAGGTTATAAATGGATCAATAGGAAAATTAATTTGTTACCTACGTTTTTAAAATTATGTAAATCCCAGAAACGCCGTTTAAGTCTGCTACTAGCTATTATAATAATTGATAGCAATAATCATTTTCTCAGCTACCTACGTGAACTCTATTACGTTTTATGCTGTATTTATACACCGTTTCCATGGTTACTAATTACAGTATTGTTCTTGGAGATCTGTAGGTGCCCCGTATCTGAAACTATCAAAAACAAACACGGACATGTTTCTTTTCAATTGTAAAATTATTTTGTTCATCTGAACACAGATGCAAATTAATAATGATGTTATTGAATCGACTGCCCTGACACTAATTTATATTTGTTGTGTATTTAAGAAACAATAGATTATTTTAATCCGAACTGGTTTTAAAAAAAAATTGTTTCTACTGTAATTCGGTTTTATTTCATAGATTTGTACGTTTTTGAAAATACATATGAGATTATATGCATTTTATCTGTATTACGTACACAAATTTTATCTCGTATTGTAGCAGAGAATAAGAATACAAGGAGTCTTCAAAATTATATAACTTTATTTTGGTCTAGTGATTTATTTATTTTAAAGATTTACGATTTAGGTACCTAATAAATCGTTTTTTGTTTTAATATCTTGTTGCTTTAAGATAATTCTTCTTAATATATTTTGTTTTTATTAATAACATAGTATATACTATATACACATAATATATACTATATACTTTTTTTTAATGCATATATTAAATATATATAAAATCGAAAAAACAAAGCCAATCAAGTACATTGCAATTAAATTTAAATGGCAGTTTAACCTTTATGGAACTTTTTAATTTATATTTTCTAATACTGAATTTAGAGGTATTATTTTTGCTTTATTAGTTTACTATCTAAATAATTATAATTAAAAGAAATAACTAGGTATTTGCATTTCTTACAAATGGTTTTGTGAAGTAATTCAGGCAATCATTATTCTGATTTAAGAAGCAAACTTATTTGTTAATTGAAACTATTTAAAATTGTATTGATATACTAGCTAGTTTTCAGAATTAATCATTCATATATATTTTAAAACTCAATGCGTTTCTCTCTGTCTGTCTGTCCACTATTGTCCTTATCATTCGAGAACCACTTATCTGATTTACGTATTTTTTTTAATTGAGAGATATGTTCTCTGACCAGATTTTAGGATATATTTTGTCACGTTAGGGAACATAAGGAATAAGCAATGTCGATAATAATAAATCAAGTCGGAAAAATCGTAAATATCTCGACTCTTATGCGAGATAGGAGGTTGTTTTTCTCCCTTAACCCTTAGCTGCTCCACTTCTCCAGAATAACATACCTGCCACACTGGGGTCACCTCGTACCCCAAACACTAAATTGCTAACTACTCGTAAGCTATTAAGTATTTTAATTCAATAAAATTCCTCTATCATCTTCGAACGATACGGAATGCACTCCAATCTGTTATTTAAAAGAATATATAATATTTAATATATTTAAAATATTGAAAACCTTGTAAAATTTAAACAATTTACATTGAAGTTGAAAAATGTGAGGCGCCTGGTACCCCACAGTGGCAGCTAAGGGTTAAACATCAACCTCTCAATACGTGACAGGGGGTGAAATATTAAGTGACTGACTTGGATCTAGAAACGTGAAATTTTGAAGATATTTCTAAAAACTAGTAGCTGGTTTATCAAACTCAATATATGGCGATTTATTTTTTTTACACACAAAAAAAACTGTATTAGACCAAGAAAATCTTGTTTTGTATATAACGAAAACAATATTTTCTTAATATAAGAAAAGTACTCTTAATCCAACTACATTATTTCTTCGTCCAAGAATACTATAGTTGGTATAAGAATATATTTATTATCTTAAGAAAATATTGTTTTCGTTATATACAAAACAAGGTTTACTTGGCTCAAGTAAACCTTTCTACCTGTGTATAAAGTAGGTATTTTGCAAACTAGGAATTCGGATAACAAATGATTTTAATCATATTAACATATATAAATAAAGATTACAAAAATAAAACTTCCCTAAAATGATTATTAATAATATGAAAACAAATACACCCATGTAATAATATAGATACTTATATATTACATACAACATATATGTATACAATCAAACTAATTAAACCCCCTACATAAAAAAAGCAATTACAGCACAGTGTAACGCTATCACTTCCAACCGCGTACTCAATATTCTAGTACAACAATAAAACAATTAAACTTACACAAAGTGGTGAACAGTTCACACGGTCGAAAGGAACCGATTCATGTCAAACACTCTCAGATGGGTGGAATAATGACGGGGGTGGCGCACAAAATGTATAAATGCATGAGTAAGAGTGCTAAATATGCTTGTGTGTAATTTGATTCATATATAGGGAATTTATCAATATTGTTTGGAATTTTTCTATCAGTTTAGTTCTAACTATTTATTTTATTTTTAGGCAAATATGATTTTACTGAATATCATTTACTATATCAAATGTTTGCATTGAAAAAAATTTGACAAGTGCGAGTAAAACTCGCACCCTAAGTGTTTCGTACCGTTATATTTTATTTACAAACACAGTTTTGCATTGTTTTTCAAAAAAATTCATAATCTATACAAATATTTTATTCTACATTTTGAAAAATAAACATTTAAAACAAATAAATCCATATAGTATTTTACAGAAGAACATGAATATATTTAAAAAATACCACTATTTTCAATTAAAAATACAAATAAAAATTCAGTGCCGTGGTATACTTCTTATATTGTTATTGTTCATAATTCCACATAGAATTAGATAGGTATTAATGATTTTGTGTCTTTTTCCTTTACTATAGTGCTATGAGACCTTCTTCGTGCCAAATTTAATTATTCTAGGTTAGCGGAAAGTACCCTATAAGTTTGAATGATCAGTGAGTCTGTCTGTCAGTATTAAAATACGTTTAAAAAACCGTATTTTTTTTATTGCATTGAGTTAGGCGGCTATTACACTATCAAAGAAATGTGATAAAATTTCTTTGATCAAAGAAATATATGATAGTGTAATACGTCAACTTTTATAATATTTACGTAACATTTACTTTCATAATATTTCTTTTATTATAGATAATGACAGTTTCTTATTTTTGATCAATGTTTTTTAATGGATAAATCAAAATGGCGAATGAAAAGTGTTCGTGGACGGTTTCAGCTACGAAATTACATAGAATTTAATATATGATCAAATCTTTGTCAAAGATCTTTGACATATTTATTTTATAGTGTAATAGCCGCCTTAGAGACTTGATTTTTTATAGGACTATGAACCTGTAGACTGTAGACCTTAGTATTTGATATTAATTTTAACTCCATCCACTAGCCATTCCTCATTACGGACAGTACAGGTGGAAAACAAAGTGATCCTTTAAGGATTTAATTTTTTTTCATTTTAAGGTACGAAGCCCTAAAAATGTGAAGGAAGTCGTCTAAGAAAATGATAATATTTCTTGTTAATCAAATTACTATAAAACTATTTCTACAATGATTTCAACAAATGAAGCCTTGAATCGAAAATTTCTATCAAAGTATATGTAAAAAGATATTAATTTAAAGTAATAATATTTTCAAATAATTGTATTATAAAAGTATACTAGAGAGTAAATTAATAACTATCCATCCTGTATACAAAGCGACACGCGCATACGTATGTGATTGTGTGTATAAAGGGGGAGGAAGTCGGTCATATTGTCACCCTGTCACGCTAGCCGACCTACGGTGTCTTATCAGAAACCCTCGGCCGAGCACATCGCGTGAGCAATGCGACATGTGTACTGATTGTTCATACTTTCTTCAACGCAATATATTTTCTTAATTGTAATTTACTGTAAACGGAATGAGGTATACACAACAGTCGAGGTCGTTAAGCGCCTGTTGGTGTATCTTGTTTCACTACAATTAACAATACAGAAAAAAATATATCATCTATGTTTGTATATGTTACATACATGTAAGTAGGTACATTCTGCGTTCATTTATGCATAATATAAGATTAGTGCGGTTATTTTTTTTCTTTTGATGTGATAATTGTATTTATCAGTTCAAATATCGTAATAATTCATGTTATATATAGATAATAAAAGAATTATAGTTTTTTATTTATGATTTATGTAAATTTATAACTTAATAAATATTATACAGTGTTCCAGACCACAATGTTTTACGCCCAAACTATTGGAAATAGAGATTAAGGATAAAAAAATTAATATAAACATATATCGACCCTAAAGAATTTCAGGAAAATATTTCCAACCCCCTAAAACCTCTTCTTTAAACGATTAAACTCTCAAATAATCATGCATCTTTACAAAGTTCATTATTTTTACTTTCTAAATTTACAAAAATAATAAAATTCCATAAATATTTAATAAAATTAGAGCACTTTTAGTAAAATACTAAGTCGCCATATTTTTTAAACAATTGAAAAAATGAAAATTTTTGTTTTACAAAAGTTTCTTATTTTTTATAATCTTTACAAATATGTACTTTTTGATATACCATTCCATTTGATTTTGCTGAGAAATGGGCATGTACCCTTCAAACTACCCCACAAAGAGCGGTGTTAGGGGGTTGAAAATATTTTCCTGAAATTCTTAAGGTCGATATATATAATAAATTGTTTATCCTAAATCTCTATCTTCAATAGTTTGGGCGTAAGACATAGTGAACGGGTGGTCTGAAATATCCTGTATAGGACCATATATGACACTTTTTAGCAATTATTAGATAAATTAATACATTTTGTCCTAACTTTATTTTAAGTAAAAATCATATACATACATTCATTTAAAAAACTATTTTCGGTAGTCATTTTCTACCAATGTAATTCAAGAAACAAACAGTTTTTTGAGATCGTTCAGTTATTTTGTATATGCATTTGTAATTAATAACTAAAGATAACATCCTTTTTCAATTTATAGTAAAAAAAGATTTAAATAAATAGAAGTCAGATTAAAATGACATTAAACAGTTTTTTTATGAAGTCAATGCAAAAAACAAACGTACTAAAATTACACATTAACACGAGATTTCTTTATAAAGGGAGGATTTTAAAACTCTTATTGGGCTAGAACCTTTCGATTTTTTTCATTCGAATATTTTAGAGAGCATTCAGCAATTTAGCGTTTTATAACAACGTCTGTTAATTTTGTGATTTACAAATAAAACGTTAATCACTCATTAACTCAAATATTCAAGAGAGTAGAAAATAAAATAAGCTTCTTTTATATAGCACAAATCAGATTTATCGCTATCAAATAAATAACAACCATCTTGACAAACGAACTTATCAATAGAACCAAATAAATACCAACTAAAAAAATCATAAGTAGTTTGCAATGCATTTGTGTGCACTGAAGAGCTTTTGAATTCAAATCTAAGATATGATCAGACATAAGAGGTTTAACGGCCTACCACAACAATAGGCTCAAATAAAGTGGATGTATTGTTTTCAACTTAAGCGAATTTATTGCTCTGACTTGTACCCATACGACTCTATATATGGGGACACGTATTGCTTAATATCTTTTTTATAAATTATTTTATATAACGATTATATATAACACTGAAAAAAAAACTTGATTTTGTCTATTTCTAGTTAAATTGAGCCAAAATTTTTAGTCAAATAGAGGCAATTCGAATTTTATTACGTTGAAAATATTAATAAATATTGGATTAAGTGAACCCAATATATTTTCAAGTGGACCAAATAAACTGTAATTTGAACAAAATTACACTATTCAACAAAATAATACTTTTGTAATATAACAGAGATCTGAATGGAAAATTTAGGAGGCTTTTGGCATGCCGAAATCGGATTTGTTGCCCAATTGGTTTCATCTCGTCAGGGTTTTGAGATATTCTAACCTAAAAGTCCCAAAAATGACTATATTGGCAATGTTAAAGAATTTATTATCAAGTAGGTAATTTTTTTTCTAAAGTTTTCGGTCACGGTGACAAATAGTATCTTTCCTCTTTAAAATGAGTTTTAACTTTTTACTGTACGATTTTTTTACCAGAGATGTACTAGTTTGAAGATATTATATTTTTGTTAAAAGAGTGTAATATAGTAGATACAATGAACTTTACTACATATATCTTCAAAGTAGTATATTTCGGTAAAAAAATCGCATAGTAAAATATAAAAAATCATATTAAAGATAGTACTATTCGAAATCATGAAAGAAAACTTCAGAAAAAAATTACCTACTTAGTAATAAATTCCCCAACATTGCCAAAATCATCATTTTTGGGACTTTTAGGTTCGGATATCTAAAAAACCTGACGTGATGGAATCATTTGGGCAACGAATTCGATTTCGGCATGACAAATACCTTCTAAATCACCTATTCAAATTTCTGCGTGATTTTTTTTGTTGCATAGTGTTATTAAAAGAAATAATTGTACTGTTTGTTGAACATTTATATTATTATTATTTCCAAATATCAAATAATATCCATAAAAATACCGAAATCCATAAACAAATCAACTATAAGTCCCAAAGTACAGAACCGACCGATCTTATAAATAAAATCTCCAACCGAGATGCTTTTGCAACCGTTCCAACTCCACAATACCGAGTAAACGTAAATATTATTGCTTAATAAGTTATTTATACGTTAATATAAGTTTAATTGAAATCGTGCGGCCCGTTGTTTACTGTAATTACATCGATACGTTGTATTTTTTAAATGGCAGACGTGCTTTTTCAAGCAACAAGTAAATTTTAATGGACGTAAATTTATTGAATGTATTGTATGGATCTACATAATGATGTATATTTAATAAAAATGTGTATCTACTTTGAATTGATAAAGTAAAACGCGTATGACAAATTGTTACTCGATTGGTATGTAAGTGAGTTCAGACCCTGATTTAGTTTCTTTTTAATTAAATAGTATTACTATTTCTCTATATGCATAAAGGTAAAAGTTGTTTATAAATGTAAACCAACACTAGATATTTGACAGGAAGAAAATCCTGTCGCTCTTGGCAACAAAACAGATATATTCACGATGCAGTTTGAACTGCAAATATCAATATTAAACATTTGTATTTTTTGATAAAAAGTTTGATAGCACACTGAAAAAATGTAATGTTAATTTTTAACATATAAAACATGTTAACAGGAGGACGAAATTTCATTCTGTGAAAAATTAATCGGTAACGTAGTAATATTTCATACCAACAGTATCAAAAATTACTATACCGTGAAAAGATAGTAAATGAACTGCTATATTTTATTATTTATTTATTTATTATTAGGGCCTATGGGCTCAGTGCTTGTGGGTGTTAACCGCAACCATCTCCGACGCAATAAAATAATAATAATTAATAAATATTTATTATTATAAAACTTAAATAATTATTTTAACAAGTTAATAATTGTCAGATGAAAAAATTTCATTAACATTTTTATTTATTTACGATACGTAGGAATGGGGAAAAAATAAAAAATTGCATAGATTGATGAAAAAAATTTTGATCCTAGAAATTTTTAATAAAATTTAAAAGAACGTCTACTGCAATTCAATATACTGTCTAGCAGTTTCTATGACGGCGATAGGCCATGCAGATATGAAAAGTAATATAGAAACATAGTAAAATTATAGAGAATGTACGTGAAATTTTCATATGCAAGAAATTAAATTAAAGAATAGCGTATACATTACTCTTTCAGAGTAAATATATTTTAATAGGTACTATGTTAAAATTTACCAGTTCATTGTAATTTTTCATTTACTTTATTTTAAATTCTACCAACTTTTCTGTTATTTTTTTCAAAAGTTGATTCTGTCCTCAGGTTCACAACATTTTCTGTTAATTTTTAAAAGAAAATTCTCTCCGTGCAGATGCATAATAAATGTTTTAATTAGTTAAGTAAAATAATAAATAAATGTTTTTTTTTTTTTTGTTAAGCCATGTACGTCATAAAATATAAGTTAACACACAAAAAAATAACTACATGCATTTATAAATATATCAATATCTCAAGGACCAGTTGACGAAATAGTAATTGAATCAGCTGTATTCTGTACAGTAACTGGGGCGGACAAAGACAAAACATACCGTGCTGGTATGCACGACTACTCTCAGCTAGCTTATCGCTTTGGAATGACACTGGCATTATCAAAACAAAAGAATATATCGTCGATAACATAAAGATCGCGATCGATCTATTCGTATTTGTGTTTGTAATAGATAAGATATTGAATAAATAATGAGCAAATAAACATCTCAGTTATGTGTAATCTTAATGCGTGTCTTAGAATGTGATTGTTTTTAATGAGCGAACATTTTATGGCTTTGTGAAAATGTCTCTCATAATTACTGAATTCGAAATATAAACTTGGTTGGTTGTTCTCAAGTGTTTTAAAAATATTTACCATCGTAATATCATTTCAAAAACATTAAGATATTACTGCGAAAGCAGTATAATTAAATTTTTAATGTAATTATTTAACCTGAGAAGGCAGACCATCAACGCGTTATAAAATACAAATTACTATTTTAACTATCGATTGATTAAATGAATTAAATCAAGCGATGATGATATTTTTTTGAAATTTGCATCTATGCAGAGATCATTACAATAATACCTTCCTTTTGACAGTAACATTAAGAAAATGTTTCCTAAATTCAACCTCTAAGTGGGTTCTCACACCGGAGCAATAACGCAATATAGCAATATAGCAACTAGCAACTTATAACTAGCGATATTATTGTCAATATACATTGAATCGGACATATTGTCTCACACCAAAGCAATATGATATCGCTATATTGCTAGTTTCTAATTGGTAGTTACTTTATTGCTGTGTTGCTATATTGCTATATTGCTCCGGTGTGAGAGCCCACTAAGAGGAAAAGGGGTATTAATTATTTTTTGACACCTTTATTTGCGTAACTACACATAAAGTAATAAAGATGAATTTCGGTTAAAAATAAAATAAAATTTTTATTTTATTGAAATCTGATAAGAACTTTTTTGGTTATCAGTCTGTAAGTAAAGTATTTAAAACTTTAATGAAATGGAAAACTGCTTCGATTATATAGAAACAAATAATTTTACCCCGGTATTACATTTACCCCCGTTTTACTCAAATAACAATTTTAAAATATTAAATAAGCTTCAAGTAAAGACGGCACTGTCTAAACTAAATATTGGTACAAGAACAAACATAAAAAAATGATTTATTTTGCATATAATTTTATTGTCTATTATTTAAACCTACTCAAAGATACATATATACATATGTATATATATATTTTGTTCATATCAGCATGCACATATTATAATGTATGTATGTAAACCAAAATCAAGACATATTTCTAGCGTTTACTTATATTTAGAATATATTTGCTAGTACTAAACAATGATATTTATGTTCTTTTGTTTTTACAACATATATTTTTATATTTTACTTTCTTATCGATATTACATAAAATACTTACATATAAATATAACAAGAAATGGAAAGTTTTTGCATATAGCTTTACATTATACAAATGTGTGTATGATATTATATACATATATAGGTACTTATTACATAGATATTATGTAGATATACACTGGTAGAAAGGATTTCTCAAACCAAGTAAACCTTGTTTTGTATATAACGAAAACAATATTTTCTTAAAATAAGCAATAATCCCTTAAACCAACTATGGTATTCTTGAACGAAGGAATAACGTAGTTGGATTAAGATTATGTTTCTTATATTAAGAAAATATTGTTTTCGTTATTTATATACAAAACAAGGTTTTCTTGGTCCAATACAGTTTTTTTTCTGTGTACTATATACTAAATATAAGTATATAATAAATACGTATAACATATCTTAAATAATTATAATAATATACATTTTAATAAAAAACTACAAAAAAATGATCTGGTTTTTATTATTCAATTTACATTGAGATTTAATTTTTATTTATGCAGTCTTTTGAATTGATTTAATAATATGTAGGTAAATATAAAGTTAGTAACTGTGCAGATGCTCATTAAGTAAACATAAATGTACTAAAAATTTGTATTGAAAATATAGTTCTTTAGGCGCATTTAATGTTAAATTTTAGTAATAAAATAGTAACGAAAAGCACGCACCATGCAACGAAAACACTTATATCTTACATATATTCAGTTTTTAATTTTTCATTTGCACGCTAGATGTCATTACTCTAACGAAATATAGTAACTTATAACACACGTATCATTACATTCAAAAATACACAAATAAATGTATGTGTTAGTGTAAGTATAAAATAATAAATAAAAAAACGTTTGTTTAAAAAAATGAATAATAAATTATACTAAAACAATATGAATATTCACCACTCTCTGATGAGAAATACTAATAAATATATGTTTTAATATACTAATATACGTCACTTAAAAACAACAGAAAAATTTATAGCTATAATTTTAATAGCCTGGCATATCTGTTTTAAATAACATAAAGGAATATTGTTCATTTATGCTGTTGTCAAAGATAATTTGCATATTAAATAGTCATGCTATCTTAACGCTTTGTGCTAAAATACAATACATAGCTACATTCAAATTGTAGAGGATAAATGTTCTTCTGACTATACATCCAATTAAAATTACACTTCATCAGTGAACATAAAAATGTGTTTTGTATAGACACATTAGTGAAGGTAATTTCTAGTTTATAATTATTGCTATAAGAATTGTATTCATTTTCATTTGAGACAATAAAAAAATATATAAAGTAAGTAAAACGATCTTCTGTATTTTATTGCAGCCATACTTCTGAGTTGCGGTTCTTCGAGTTACGTCGCTTCACATTTACGTATATTTATAATTATCGCCATTCTCTGAAGTTGCGGTGCATGCTTCGGAGTTACGTCTCATGATGCTACTATTAGAATCAGGGGGGAATGACAGGGCTCCAACCTGAGAGCCCAAGGTTTATGTGTTGACGGAATTTATCATATATTTAAATTAATTAATACAGGCGTATCACGCATCTATATATTCTTATAGATATAAGAATAGTTTTCATTTTCATTTGAGACTATACAAAATATATAAAGTAGGTAAAACGATCTTCTGCATTTTATTGCAGTCATATCCCTGAGTTAGGTAGGGGAACTTGGGGAATGGTGGGACATTGGGGAATAGCGGGACACGTCAATTTCGCCATCTTTGTATAAGTTTAAAACACTAAAACAGCAGGTATAGTTTCGTCTCTTTATATGCTTAGTTGACATCAGTAATAATCATATCTATATGTATCGTGAGAGTTTCTGCATCAAGAAGTGTTTAATTGATTGTTCAAAAGTTTTATTCACTGTTCATATTTTCGTTGTTTTTACAACATTTTGGCAGAAAAAAAAGTTTTATATGGGCATAATTACCGTTTGCCCTCGACATTTCGACTTGCAAAAGAAATTTGGCATGAATACACTGTGTCAATTATAGTTTATGTCGAATTGTAAACATAGCGTTTGGGGTATTGCGGGACACTTATTTTGAGGAATAGTAAGACACGTATTTTTTGATGTTTCTCAAATCAATATCGCATTTTTATGCATATTAGTCATTTTTCATGCAAAAGAAACAACCCTAATGCCTATGGTGGATATAATCAGTATTTAAGTATTAATAGTTTTACCATGGTGGAGAGTCGGTTGTTTGGACCTCAAAGGTTAGACCCCACGGTTTGTTTTATTCCATCTTTATCATAATTACAATTTTTGTCATTCTGGACTTTCCGATAAACATTTCACATTCATATTTTTCATTTTTGGCTCCTGTCCAACTATTCCCCAACTTTTTTTAGAATGTCGAAATTTAACGTTTTCGAAAAACATAGTAGTTTTACAGCCGTTCAAAATTTCAACAAACTGTGGTAGCTAAAAGTAAGATTACAACACGTACTACAACATACATCTTCAAAATTTGAAAAAATATAAATTTTTAAACAAGTTATGGGCCATATAAAAAACGTGTCCCACCATTCTCCAAGTTCCCCTACGATTTCTCGAGTTACGTCGCTTCACACTTACGTATACATATTTATAATTATCGTAACTCTCCAAAGTTGTGGTGCTTATTTGTATTCTATAAATAACTGTAATTACATTATACTATCTATAGATTTTTCCAGCGTCGCAATGCCAATTATATTCTCAGGAAAAAATGTAGATCTGCAGAGATCTACTTAGATCTCGACACATCTCCATTTTGAGACAAAATCATATTTTTCACTTGTTTTTGATCTGTGGAGACTTACAAAGATCTACAACGGTTTACAAAGATCTAAAACGATCTACAAAGATCTACAACGATCTACAACGATCTACAAAGATCTACAAAGATCTACAACGATCTACAAAGATCTACAAAGATCTACAACGATCTACAACGATCTACAAAGATCTACAACGATCTACAAAGATCTACAACGATCTACAAAGATCTACAATGATCTACAAAGATCTACAACGATCTACAAAGATCTACAACGATCTACAAAGATCTCTGAAGATCATTGTAACGTTGAATTTTCATGAATTTTCAAAGTTTTAATCTCTATCACGATCTACGACGATCTTTGTAGGTCCTATTAGATCTTTGTAAGTCATTGTAGATCTTTGCAAGTCTCCACAGATCAAAAACCAGTGAAAAATATGGTGTTGTCTCAAAATGGAGATCTGTCGAGATCTGAGTAGATCTCTGCAGATCTACAATTTTTTCCCGGATTTGAATCCCAGAAATTATTAGATTAGATTAGATAAAAAATAATAAAATCACGGGGACGAAGTAGCGGGTAACTTTGCAGTATATAAGTAATAAAATTAAATATAAACAAATAAGAAAATTCTACACAATTTTAATTATTTATTTCTATGTAATACCTGTAAGAAAATAATTTTAACTCTGTGTTATTTTAACACTGAATAGTTGTTATAATTTAGATTGCCTGTAAACGAGCCGATCGTGCATGTGCATTATATCGGGACAAATCGATTTATTTTCTAATGTCAAGCACTATCGATGAATTTTAATTAAAATATATAATATTTAACTCATTTCTATTATATTCTTCACCGATGTTTCACTATAGTTATAATATTCCGCGAATCAAAAGTGAATGTCATTTTAACAGTTAATGTGATGTTTACACCGAAAAAACAAAACAGAAACATCGTGTCCTTAAAATACTTCGTATTTAAAAATGTATAAGATTTATTGCTTTTTTGTCATAAAAAGAAAAACACCGTGTTTCTGTTTTGTTTTCTCGGTGTAAACACCGCATAATACTTACATATATATTTCAAATACAAAAAAAGTCAATGTACCTACTATATAACTTTTTGTGTCTGTACTAAATTTGAAATGGGTGGGTTTTTTAATCTTATTTTTGTGGTACTAAAATTTTATTTAAAAAATTATATAGGTACTCATTTAATTTTTTTGTGTACATATTTATATACAATTATAAGAAATATTTTTTTTAATTACTACATATGTGTTTTGTATATTTTTAACAAATATAAAAAGGGGCATATGAATTTTGTAATACGTATCTACATAAATTTTTATTTTATTATAATATTTATATGCATTAATATACTTTTTTATAATTTTTTAAATAACTACTGATAACACGCTTCATTTACAATATTTATTACTGTGCATACATTTATTTATAAATGATAAAAATTGAACAAATAACCCTATTTATTTTATTAGGAAAATATTTAATAATAATTCTTATTCTACGAACCGTTATTTATAACATTAAAAAAAATTTAAATTAATATTTACAAAGAATAATACAAATTCCAGATTTAAATACGGAAGCTTTTTTATTATAAACTCACTGAATGAATACGAAATTTAAAAGGTAACGAGATAAGAACAATTCCACTGCATGACACACAGAAACCGTGCTGGAAGCACTAATTACGATTTTCAAAAAGCATGTTTCAAACAAATTTACCGATAAAGTTCATTTTTAATTATACTATAATTGCCAGTTACCTTAACGAATCGATAGCATTAATAAGATATAATTTTAGATATATTTTGAATTATACAAGAAATGAACAACTGATTAAAATTATTTTAATTTATATGTATATTTCGTTATAATAATACGTTCTTTTAAATTTACTTTTACTATTTAATATTTTATCATTTTTATCATTATTTTCATCTCTGACAATATATTTTGTGTTACTTTTATGTTAAAAAAAATCTACTTAATATAGTTAGATTAAATATACCTATGTAGCTACACTGGTAGTCAAACCAAGTAAACCTTGTTTTGTATATAACGAAAACAATATTTTCTTAAGATAAGCAAAAATCTCTTAAACCAACTATAGTATTCTTGAACGAAGGAATAACGTAGTTGGATTAAGAGTATGTTTCTTATATTAAGAAATATTGCTGGCAGAGCTCTAGCCTAAATTATTACTTACATAAGATATATTTTACCTTTAGAAATATATTGTTAATTTTGTTTGAAATTGACAAATGTTATCCATTGATAATGATCCAAATGAGAAATTAATTCCATAACAGAGAGTCATATCTTATCATGTTTGGTAGAGAATGTTTCTATTAATAACAGAAACCTACAGTTGTTACCTGCTTATTATTCAAATATTTATAATGCTAAATAAATTAATCAACTGTGTGCAGAAATTAAGATCATTTGAAAGTTTATTTTTATCTATAAAATTTTAGTATCCATATTGTCTTATCAACTTTAAAATCGTTCGGTAATAAAGTGCATATATACAGTACAATATAAAATTTTATGATACGATTATGATAAAAAAACGTAGAAGTTACTTATTATTTAAATTATCTTATGAGCTACACATATACTTACAAAATAAAAGATGTTTATAATTATTAAAAAATGATACTTTTTGTAGAAATATATCTCATATGCAGTGCCGGATTTACCCTATGTGATACCCTATGCACAAATCATGTAAAGGCCCCCTTTTTGTAATTTTGACAACCTTATTTATTTATTTATTTTTACTCATCACCAAAATTTTCATTACCATTTCTCACAATTAACTTCTATTTTACTCTCATGCCCCCAAAATCACTTTTATGGTGCCCCCAAAAAGCGGGTGCCCTAAGCAGTTGCTTCTTTTGCTTATTGGTAAATCCGGCACTGTAATATGAGCTACTGTAAATGCATTCAAGAGTTATCGGTATATTGGGGTCGACTGTTTAGTGATCGCTAGTAAGTAATTTATTATTATTATTATTATTTTACTCTTTAATTCTAAAGAGAGATCTTTGCTCGTATAATAAAATATATAAAATTCCTCCAAAATAAATTTAATGCGAACTAATTAACCTTTCGTCTATTAATTTTAGTTAAATATTTTTTATAGATATTAATATTAATTAAATAAAATTATTTTTAAAAGTAGACAATACAAAAAGCAGATGATCACATTCTTGTACATCTCAAAGCATTTCATACATGTACAGTACAGCAGCTTCCGGTTTCCCGACATTCAAAGATAAATCATCTGACATCTGAAGATGTGTTCAAAAGATCACGGTCGCTTTGAAACCAAAAAACAAAAACACAGAGACCTATTTACGTAAGATTATCAGACAGATATCTTAGTGTGGGAGTGAATAAGAAGAGAGAACATAATCCTGTAGTGTCCGATGCCTCACTGTGTTTCATTCAGACACGAGATAATGCTCTAAATACGAGAATTCTATTCATGGTATTTTAACAGCCATTCAGTGGACTTGGCATATCCGTTTTGGATGGATATCATACATAGGAAATAAGGTGCATTGTGTTGGGATGCTTCGCTGAGGATACATGTTTACTTGTTATGGGTAAATAATTGTTAATGCAATTTTTGAAAAATTAGTGAACTCAGTAATATATTGATACCTCTTTGGGGCCATATCCCTTGCTGAAAAATTTGGCTCCATGTCTCTGGCACCCCCTTTTTTGAAATTCGAATTTTATTATATGCAGTTCGTTTGTGCTTCGTTTGTGCACGTTTGTGCAGGAAATCCTTTCGTTTGTGCTTTAACCCTTTAGGAGATATTCAAAAAAATCAAATGGGGGGGGGGGGGCGTAGACATGCGAGCCCCCCCTTTTTGGAAATTCGAATTTTAATATATGTAATTCGTTTGTGCTTCGTTTGTGCACGTTTGTGCAGAAATTTTCATCGTTTGTGCTTTAACTCTTTAGGTGGTATTCACAAAAATCAAAGGGGGTGCTGTAGACATGCGAGCCCCCCCCCCCCTTTTTTTCGATATTCGAACTTTATAATATGCAGTTCGTTTGTGCACGTTTGTGCAGAAATTTTCATCGTTTGTGCTTTAACCCTTTACATGTTATTAATATTTAAAAATACCAAAAATATGTCTCTGGCACCCCCTTTTTGAAATTTAAATTTTTGAATGTGCAGTTCGTTTCTGCTTCGTTTGTGCACGTTTGTGCTGAAATTATATGTGTTTATGCTTTAACCCTTTATGAGCTATTCGTAAAAAAACTGTTAATGCGTTATAAACATGATTACATATTATATTAATATTACATATAATAAATTTCAATTTTCGAAAAAGGGGGGGCTCGCATGTCTACGGCCCCCCATTTGATTTTTTTGAATATCTCCTAAAGGTTTAAAGCACAAACGAAAGGATTTCCTGCACAAACGAAGCACAAACGAACTGCATATAATAAAATTTGAATTTCAAAAAAGGGGGTGCCAGAGACATGGAGCTGAAAAATTTAATAATACTTAATATACTGTCAACAAAAATGTATATTTTAATGCATTATATTAATACAAAATATTAGTCATATCGTTGTCGAAACCTTTTTTTTTATTCAAATCCAGTATTTTTGTATAATTCAGAATGCAGTTGAAAACAGCCGAAACCGAAACATGTATTTTAGGCCGAAAACAGCCAAATTCGAAATCGAACGTTATTTCGGTCACTTGAAATTTTATTGCGGACTAACAACAGTTTTAAAATACAATTAATTAGCAAATAAATAGCTTTAGCAATGTTCCGACCCTGGGTAAATTAATATAATCAATATACATCAATTTAAGCAGCACAAATATCATATCTATATAACTATTATTGTCTAGCTGTTATAGATAGCATATCAGAAAAGTTTACCTACAAATATAAACTGATACGATAAGATTGTAATAACTTTGATATATTTTGAGTTAGTATTGATGCAGAATCTATGAGGAGTCAATTTTGTCTCAGGGGTGTATTGAGAAAGAATCTTGGGTACTTGATTTTTGAGAAAAATGATTAAAATAATTAGGTTTTACATACATATAGTCTATACCAAGTATTATACATAATATATGTACATACATACTATATATGACTATGAAGGCATTTGACTGCTATAGTTGTCCGTACAAAGCAGTCAGCGCGAATGTTCATTGCTGGCCTGAATAGACAATAATCCGCCTCTGGTTGAGCTTCTACTGTTGATGTTTTTAATTCTTAATAGAAACAATAGTGGTTCGTATGATTGCTTTTTTGATTTTATTAGGAAAACGTGACATTTGGATAATTTTGCTATTTAAAATTTATCTTGTTTATCATTATATCTAGAAGGACCGCTGTCGTTGAGTCAAATGTTTTTTCCGAAAACCCGTATACTTATATAGTAAGTTAATATTATTTCTTTTTATATTTAACTGTAAATTAAAAAATAATATGAATTATATTAGTTATTAATTTTAGAATTCTTCTATATGTAGGTACCTACCTACAATTATTTCTCAATAATACAAATATTTGTGTTTAAAATAACATTGTTATCCTTTAGAGATCCTCTAGTAAGAGTTATGACAGCGTCGCCATTTTTAACGAAACCGGCGGTAACGCGATTTTTTCAAAAATTCATTTATGTTATTATTTTTAGCAAGTATAAAAAATAAAATTAAAATTGAACATAATAATATGTATATTTAATTGTATTGATTGATAAAAACAAAAAATATGGCAATGAGTGAGACTTCGCTATACTACAATCTATCAAAAATCGATTCAGGCTGTCAGATCTCTTACTTTGAGTATCCTTAAATCCTTATATTTCTATCTGTATACCATGGTTAAATTTTAGTCAAAATTAGTTTTAGTTTTATGGATTTTTTTTAGTCAGTATTCAATTTAACGTTTCGATTAAAAACCATTATTAGAATTAAAACTGTATTCTTACATATTTAATAAATATAGCCAATTCTAATATTTATTTGAATGAAGATTTTACTTACTAAAAATCTCCATTAAATTTAAAATAATGCTAATTAAAAATAAATGTATTTTATACTTACATATTATATTATAGTCATTTTTGTATTAGCAATATGAAATGTTAACAATTATTATATTATTGTCTTTTGAACTCTTTTGTATTTAAGTCATGTAATAACAAATTATTTAAAATAACAATACACAAAACGGGGACATGTTAATACAATAGAAATATAAAAATGAATGACTAATAATGAACGATTTTTATAATAATGTTTTTTGAATTACGTATTCTATATACTCTTCTAGAAATAAAATTTTATTTTTTACCTATAGATATAAATACGTTCTATATTATTCTACGTATGTAGATAACATCTACATATATTATTAGAAATATTTACATAGTTAATACGTCTATCGTATATAATATCTGCACAGAAAAAAATTATTTATCGTTTCAAGTTTTTACTCAATTTTTATCTATACATAATTACAAATGTATGTTGCAGAAACAACATTTTTTATTATCAACCGTAAATCTCAATAGTAGCCTTTATATATTTTTAAGTAGAAGAGATTCATTTTTAAGTTTTATTGTTATCAAAATTAGTACAAAAAGTGCCAAAAATGGTCTAGTAATATTTAAAAATTACGGAATTTGCTTCGAATTATAATATTTTTTGTTATCTATATCTACATATTATATTATGCTTGATACAGTATATTTTTTTGTATCATTCATCATTTTTCTAAAATAAATATATAAATTTACACACACTGTTATATAAAGGATTATTAATTAAAATTCGATAAATTAATATTCAACCCTCACAAGAAGGGTGAATTTTTTTCCTCTAATATATACACACGAATTTGAATAATTGTCTGAGGAGATAAATGCATAGATATATTTTTATGAATATTTTATTAACTGTATAACCAACTTACATATATTATTTATTTTTTTAATTTTTACTGATCATACCTACAATAATGGGAAAGTATTAATTTTATAAAAATATTTGTAGTTAATAACAGACAAAAAATTACATTTGACTAATTGTAAGACAATCCTTTTTTCATTATATTGAAAACAATATTTTCTTAATATGAGAAAATAATTTTAATCTAACTCGATATTGTTTCTCTTCAAAACAAAAACAATTAATTCTTTGTTTTAAAAAATATTTTCTCGTTCTTTAGGCGTCTATTATACACTATCAAATAAATATGTCAAAGATTTGATCAAATATTGAGACTCATTATCTGTGATCAGAGAAATATTATGAATACCTATTATTAAAGATGACTTATTACACTTTCATATTTCTTTGATCAAAAAAATTTTATTACATTAAAAATTGGCGGATATTACACTATATATCAAAGAAATGTGATAAAATTTATGAAATATGATATTTATTTGGTAGTGTAATAGCCGCCTTTTATGTGTGTGTATAAAATATAAAAACCTTAAGAACTTAGAACACATTATAATAAATTAAAAAATATAAATTACCTTGTCCAGATGTCAGCTTCCTTGCAACAGGTTTAGACCTCATATTTGGAACAAAAATACGAAATCACAACCGCAAATATAACAAATTAGCTTAAAATGTCATAACACTATTAATATATTAAATTTCATTAATATCTTTTAAAAAAATTTTATTCGATAAAAATATATTTTTATTTATTAAATAAAAACAAACATCGCGATAAAAAGTAAATAATTCGGATAAAACACACTAACCGGAAATAAAATCAATTTCGATCACACATTGATCCTTTCGCACAACAAGATACAGTAGAATCATACACTTGTCTTAAACACTTCAGAAGGAGGTACCACGCATTTAGCAGACTCATGGTATTGTTTTTTTACAAAAAGACAAACCAAATCGTCTCGTAACTATCTTTCTTTATCATGTTGGTTGTCATTTAGACAAGGACGACACCAGTCATAGATAGGAAGATACACCTTACACACACATTCACACACATTTCTGACCAATCACAGTATGTCCTCGCTGTCTTGTGGTATCACGTCAGTTCGTGGACTACCTCACTCGTTCCGCGCGTGTTTTTACATTTGATTACGTGGAGAAGTCATCGACAATACCCGCGGCACCTGTACAATGTTCGCTGCAATTTGTGCTGTGTGTCGGACAGAGACGATAGTATCGCGGGTATGTCTTGACGATTGTGCGCGTCATACTCGCGCATATGCACCGCCTACCGCGATGTCGCGGAGGACGATATTATCGCAAGAAAATTACTGTGTTGTTCACCCATCCTGCTTGCTCTTTTACTGCTTTGCCAGCTAACGTCAACTGCCTGTGTAAATAATGTCAATACTTAATACAGACACGTCTTGTCCTCGTACATTTGCAGATTTGTATTTTCTTTTAATATAGTATGAATATTTAACTTCACCACAGTAAATTAAAATAATAGCTCTAAATCAACGGTTCTTAACCTTTTCAATGACCCATATTTAAATTTAAAAATACCATGAACCCATTTTATAAAAAAATATAACATAAATAAAGCATGTACTTTTCTATAATTAAAAACAAAATTAATTATTATTTATTATTTATTATAAGTTTGAAGAAATATTATTTCTGTTAAAGAAGCTCAGAAATATGTATTGAAATAATATTAATATTTAACATATATATATAAAATATAATATTATTTGATATGACTTATGCATAAATAAATGGAATTTAATATTTTATTTTCAAACACCTAATTTTATATTTTTTTTAGTTATGGAACTAAACCTGACTAAATTCCTAAATTAAATAACTCTGTTTAATACACAGATAAGTACACCAATATAATTTAGACTAAATCTATATTTCATTTGAGCTAGTATTGCATATAAGTAGCTCCTTTAGGAAAATTAAAAATAAAAATGATGTTTATATAAAAATATTAATTGAATTTATGGTATACATATTTTATAAATTATTTAAAACGTAGCTAATTATCTCAGTAATAACTATGTAAATTGAAAAAAAAATTCATTAAGGAAAAAAATATACAGTTTCCTAATAACAAAGATATAAAATGTTGTTAAAATTTTGTAATATTAATCGGTAGGAATCTACATATTTATAAATACATATAACATAACTGTGTATATGTATACATACAAATATTCAGTTTTATGTTTTTTATTTTTATCTTCAACAACAGAATACTTATACATTTAGAATATTTTCAACGAATCACTCATTTTTCAGTAGCGAATCCATCAGCGTGGAAATCGATAAAGAAGCAGGTACATTGAAGTAGGTATGTTTAAATGTTGAATTTATAAAGTATATAACATCTATAGGGGAGGAATCATAAAATAGTAAAGATAGACACATTACAGTTGAATTTAAAATATAGAATTATATACGCATAGGTATGCTATTTATATTTTAGCAATAGATAATAATATGTGTTAAATATTTTTGTCACATACGTATCTGAAATTTAATAATTGGAAAATTTCCTGTGAATATTATTAATATGAAGTATAAATGTACCTATACTATATAAATTCCCATAAATATAAAGTTAAACGAATTTATTAGGCATTAAAAAAGCAAGTTGGTACTAAAAAATTTATGACAGTAAAAGAAAAAGAAAAACATATTTTTATGTGCATTATTTAAGGATATATGTATGTATATTGTATATGTATGCAAAATTTAAGCAATCTCGTCTCAAGCTAGTCTCGTAATTTGTTTGCCTATCGTGTCTCGTACACGTACCTAATCGAAACAGAAATGAGATCGGCACTGGTGTATCTTTTTTATAAGAAGGTATAGGTACCTACATTGAAAAATGAGTATTAGAAAATGATTAATTTGATATTTTAAAAATATCAATGGGAGTTTAGAAAAAGTCTACAGTGTTCCAGGGATCTAGTGGAAGCCGATGATTCATTTTTCTGTTTTTTAGGCCAAATATTAAAAAATAATTACCAATACATCAATGAAATCTTGTTAATATCTGTAAAACTAATAATTGAAATAGTACAAAAATAATATAACATAAATCTAATAAACAATTTTTTCAAAATTTTTGTTCATGTTCTTAGTCAAATCTTTTTTATATGCAATTATTAGTATTATGATTATGTTGAATGCTTTATGTTATAGAGAAAAATGTAAGGGATAGATGAAAAAAATTATTCTTTTTAATGTAGGAAAAAGGTTGGGAACACCTATTTTAAAGTTAATTAGTTTTATACAGTAATAATGTACCTATAAGATCTATAAATAGTTAACGTACATTTTATTTTCTCTAACATATATGTACTTATCTAATGTATGTATGTTCAAAACAAAATATTATAAAATAAAATCCATAATAAAAAACAATGTTCCCTCGTGTCTTCAGAAAATTCATTATTACAGACAATACAAAACAAAATTATGCACAAAACGTGAGCTTTTGTTCCCGAAGCTTTCTAACGCATAACATCAACCTAAACGCAATGAAAGCACGAAGCTTTTTGTCAACTGATGTCGCGAATTTGTCAAGATTGTCGCTTTTATATGAGCAACTGAAGAAAATACTTAAAAGCATTCATGACAATGCTTTTCAGCGTCGTGCTTTATAGTTCACATATTATATGTGGTTTTTGTTTCTTCTCTATTTTACTTCATCAAAATAGTAATTATTTTATAGACAAAAATATTACATCCATTACCCTTAATAATAATAAAACTATCTATATATCAATCAGTCACAATATATTATATTGTCATACTAGCGGAATCCCGCGGCTTCGCTCGCGTAAACTTTGAAACTAATTAGAACCCTCTATACGTGATAGAGGATGACATTACATTTTTTTATATTGATTTTTGCTCATTACCTATAAAAAATCGTAAATATCTCGGATCTTAGTTAAAAATTGTAAAAACTAATCCCCTGTCTACCCTCACCATTAGGGGTTGAATATCGAATTTTTTTATTGCAGATTATTTTGCCCGACTCCACCATTATAACGTAAGCAGCTATGCAGATAAACATATCAAAAACACAGACCCTGTCTACCCCCGCCAATAGAGGTTGAATGTCGAAATTTTTATTTTAATAGATGACTTACCTTAAATAAATCCATCCTCGTCCCCGTCTCATGCTATTAGGGTTATTAGTAACTGATATTTGTCTTGTAGAGTGCCTACTTGTGCCATGTTTCATTCGGTGAATACAAAAAAAGTATTTTTTATAAATTTTATCCCCCCCCCCCTAACACCTTAGGGGTTAAAATTTGGGAAATGCTTAAATAATTGTTTCATTATTTATATTGTAGAGTATGTTCGATAAGTTTCAATTAAATGCGAACAAAAAAAATATTTTTTATATAAACTTTGACACCATGTTTTAACCCCATAGGGGTTGAATTTCGAAAAATCCTATCTTAGTGGGTGCTTACATTATAAAAGGAAGGCACCTACGAATTTTAACGTTTCTAGGTCCTGGGGTTTTGGGCTGTACGTTGATATATGAGTGAGTGAGTGAGTGGTTAAGGACAAACTCTTTTATAGATATAGATAATTATCTATATCTACATTATAATGTATGTATTACTTTAATATTCAATTGTTTAAAAGTAAGTATGATAAGTATACTTGTTTTAGAGTTGTATTTTTTTATAAAAAATAGTTTGTTCAACATTTTAATAGTTTACTATTTTTGTTTTGGGTTAAAGGTGACAACAAATAATTGAATTGTTTAGTTTTTATACAAAATAATTAATTGTAATGTCCTATTCTTGATAGATATTAAAATAAATGTAATTATAAATATTCTATTCAAACCAATTTTATTGGTAGGTACACACATAGTCCTCCAATTTTTTGTCATTAATTTTATTTTATCCATGCGTTTTAGAATGGGTATTAGTTTGTTAAATATAATAATGCGTTTTTAGGTATTTAGTTAAAGATTTTATAACACATTTGTTCTTATTTATTAATCAATTGTTTACTATAACCATAAATGTTTTAATCTAAAAATAACTTTTTAGTTTGTATAATATGCTCTTCTGCATTGTTTTTATACAATGTACCTGTTAATGTTTATAATATAAAGAAATAATTCATTTTAAGTATATATCGTTACCTTTTTGATTTGGTTTGAGTCTTCTATGCAGTTGCTATGTTGTTTTTTTATTAGAGGTAAAAATAATTATCAATGAATTCAATACATTAAATTACGATATTTCAAAGTAAATAAAGACAATCAGTTTTAAGCATTTTATGTTTTAAAATGAATTAAATTTAATTCCACACATCATTTTTCTAATGTAGGTTTTCATCTGAAAAAAAATTGTTCAAGTTAAAACCAGTGAAAAGATATATTTTAAAGTTTCTTTTAACATCCATTTTCTTTTTAAATTTAACATGTATTCTTTATTAGTTATAAAAGGCTGATTTTATTTTATTTATTTACATTCAAATGTAAAAGTAAAAGTTTAATATATCGTAACTAAAAACAAAATTTTTCAATTTTTAATAATATTTTAGCCTGTAGGATTGAATTTCAAAAACATACCACCCAATTCGCCCTTTAGTCTCTAGGTTTTATTGCTATATTTTTGATTTATGCATATACCAAGTAAAAAAAAATACGTAAAAAAACATTTTTGAGCCCCCTTCACGATTCGTAAAATTTTATATTAACTTACCCAAATTTCTGTAAGGCTCCAGTCAATGTCTGAAACAAAATCATTTCAATAATCGAAATGGGATATCGATTTAATTGGCTGTTATATTTTACCAGTAATGAAAATTCCACAAGTCAAGTTGGAGAATAGGCTATTTGACAACATTGAAAATATACTACAAATTGTGGTCATCCTATCAGATAATAGCATAAAAGAACATATTTCACTTTATTTTAAAATAAATTATGTATATTTTTTGCAAATTACACGAAAAAAAATTTAATAATTTTTGAAATTTTATCTATGACGGGAACGCTATGTGATTGGTTGCAGCTCTAGTGACGTCACACGCAAGTTGAGTTCGCGTTTTATGCTTTCTGTGTATTATATCAAAGTATTATATTCGATTTTCAGCTATTTTTGAAGCAGTTTTTAGATAAATTTTATTACTAGTGGCATAAATATTCGTTTCGAATTTCAAAATGGAATTAAATTTTGTGCGAGCTGATTATAGCAACCTATATTTTTAATTTAAAATAAGGTAGACGCTTTTATGGTTGCACTTTTTTTAAGAATAACGCTGATTACTGTGCTGCGGAACTTAAAAATGTGAAAACAGCAGTGTAAGTACCACATAAAACATTTGAAATCCTATATGCTGCAAGATTAAGCCATATTAAGAGGTTAGGTACCTATTAAAGATGTTGGTTAATACGGAGTGTACGGGTGGCCGCTGTCAGAATTGTCAAAAATCACGTGTATAGTAGTATAGTTATTCAGAAAAGATGTTATTTCGTTTTATAAGAACCGATATTTTTAGCTACTATCTAGTTAAATATTACTTATATCAAAGTGATCTTCACACATAAAAACATTTGTATTCAATAAAATACTCGTTGGATCTTTTCAATTATTGTAACCACATTTTTTGTCTTTTGGGATTCTTTGGAACAGAAACAAACAGTTTGTGTGGACTTTTTATAGACGTATTTATACATTGTGGCACTACACACCATTTATACACCATTCTATCCACTAAATTTGAAGATGAAATTCACTTCAGATGCACTGTTTTATTAAGGCAATGACTTATTTACGTGCGTGTGACGACACACGCACCATATGACCAGCGCCATGATAGAAACAGCGTTTCTGACGCAGTTTTGAAAATTTTAACTTTAACATTGATTTTTATTGATAATACAGTAGATCTCCCCGAAATATCAATGTAGTGTGCTTATTATGTAATAAAGAATAATTTAAAAATATTTTCTAAAATTAGTCAAATAGCCTATTGGAATTGAGTCGAAGGCGAGAGACATCGTTAAGTATCAACATATAAATCGGTTCTTCGCGTCGCGCGAAACACGATCCCGCGGCTGCACCAACAAACAGGGGGAGCAGCTGCAGTCAGCGACAATCGCAGGACAGTAAAAATGTCGTCTGCTATTCGCTGTCGGGTCACGCCACACGCTCGGACAAGTCGTGTCTGGGCACGTTTTCAATTTAGTTGACCGGGTATCGGTGTCGTTACCGCCAGAACTGTAACACCACCACTAATGTGAATTTGTTCGTTACACTCATTGCATGTATACCTGGGCGTTCGATCAAAAATATCAGGGGGGTTACATTTATTTAAAAAATACTGTTTATTAATAGTTATTTTTGGTCTTTCATTGCTGATTTAGCCATATTTATCTATATACATTAAGGGGCCATACCAGTGTGAAATTTTCAAAAAATCATTTTTTTACCTTTTTGGGGAGTTTATAATTTCAAGAATATTCTGTGAAAATTTTAAGGCCGTGTCTCTAATACTCTCCAAACGGCAGCCTTCTAAAGAACGACCGCTCGCAGATATGAAATTGATAGTTAAATCGAAATGAGATTTTTCAAATTTGCTGACATTGTAACTCAAAGAGCAAGTATCCGATTTACTTGAAATTTAAACTGAGTATTCTCGAATATATTTACTCTACGATGAACTAGGATATTTTTGATTGGATGAAAATTGACGATTTGGCATTAAAAATACGACCATTTTATAGGCAATAAAAAATACTTTTTTTCATAACTACGCCATTTTGTTAGATTTAGACATTTTTCGAAAATCGTAGGTCATCGTACAAGAAATTTCAGCTACTCCATCGTCCGGAATCATGGCCGCAGTGGAGGAGATTTTTTTTGGCGCTTCCGAAGAGTCGCTTAGATATCCTCTAATATAGATCTCTAATATAGCTAAATATATTCTCAATTATCCAAAATTTTTAATTGAGTATTTCTCATCCAAAAATTTTCCGAAAATCACCCAAATTTCCAGTGTTCACACTGGTATAGCCCCTTAAAACCTGGATAGCTGGAACCTCAAGGGACCAGTTATTTTATCCCACTAAAAAAGGTGTTTCATTTACCCAGTAATGTAGAAGTGATGGGACCTCAGTATGAATTCTAGTTATAGAAGTTTTCCATTTATCCAATCCCATTTAATCAAGTTTCACTGTAGATTATAAAACACCACGTTTCTCGCTGTCTGTCTGTCTGCCAATTCGGGACCTTGTCACTCAAAACACTTATTCGATTGACTTTTTTTTTAACCCATACATATGTTCTTTGGCCATGTTTTAGTATATATTTTGTTGCGTTAGGTAACATAAGGAATAAGCAGTGATGATTATAGTAAATTAAGTCGGAAAAAATGGTAAATATCTCGACTCCTATGCGAGATAGGGATTTTTTTCTCCAAAAAACTATAGAACTATTATAAAAGAGAGAAAAATCTGAATATTGGAAATAATCAACAAAATTACACATAATATATTCAATATGAAATGAAAAAGAACAGTTAATACGTCTAATACAGTTGGTATTATTTTATTATAATAATAAATAAATAAATAATAATAATAAGTTTTCTATGATAACAATCCTATACATATCAATACAAATTTTCCCTTAAACTTATACAATTACAAAGATAAATTCTAGCAAAAAAAACGAATAAATTAAAAATCCAATTAAACAGAAAAATGAGTGCATGAAGAAGCAATTTATTCATTGGGTAATTTTCACAATAATTTGCATACAAACCATGCATCCTAAATATTCTAAACGACCGAAATAAATAAAGATCAGAACTACGGAAAAAATATTACCGTCAATTATGAAAAATCATAAAACGGGGTTAAACAAAAACATGCGCTTACGAATTATTCTATAAACGGCAACGAAATCGCGTTCCCCAAAACAATCATTAAATATATATTATAACAGTATGTACAAATCTTATGAAGAAATCATGAATATTAAATTACCCTTTTATTCTTTAACCATTACATTGTAACCGTGGCATACAGATAATTTAGTAACCCCCGAGAATTAACCCTTATCTATATTATAATGAACCGCGAGGACAATTTTTGAAATCATAATAAATTTTACATAAAGATATGATCTGTTATGAGTGGGCAACGGGCTGTCGAGCGCTTGACCGTTCTGTCTACCCCCTCCCCCCAAAAAACTACCGATTGTACCCAAACCACTGACCACATAGCCAACGTCGCTAGTCGATCCTGTCAAAAACTCAAACGGTCATATTACATTAAGCTTATATTTACAGTACTGTGTTTTATTCATGACAGGTTATTAATACACGCGATTGTTCGTAAAAGAAAATTTACAGATTGTTTAGATATTTTTACTTTTTGTGTTAAAATTTTCTTTTACCGGTTTGTATAATGTGTGAATGAAAATAAAGATTTGTGTTTTAGTTATTTTCACACAAGTCGTTATTTTATGTATTAAAATAAATATATACCTACTTATTACTACTTACAATTAGGTACCTAATTTTGTTAAATGGAGTATTGTAAAAAAGAAGGAAATTAAAATGCATGTATTATTATGAGGATTTATTAATAAATAAAAAAAATATCGATAAATATTGGAAGATGAGTTTATGTTATTAAATTGTTAATATATTATTTCCCAGTGTCGTATTTATAGGATAACATATTTTCTAATTTTTTTCTCTGACATAATAACGCTGTTAATTTTATTTACATTACTAATATGTTTCTTAAGTTTCTCTATTTACAATAATTTTTAAAATTAACATCAGGGTTCATTCAGTGACAAATTATAACACTTTTAAACTTTTAAGTAACCGTGTAATATTCCAGTTAGCTGACATTTAAAGTTACATTTTTTTCACTTAGTAAAGAGTTTTTAATTTGACGAAACTATACATAGTATTACTTATGAGAGTTTAAAGCATAAAAATTAGATAATTTCAAAAATAAATCCGGGTACAGACTTTCGTCGTTGAAAAAAGTGTTGTCCTATAAATATGTTATTGGGTTTTCATGATAATAATCTAGTCTACAATTGATAATTATTATGTCTTGTATTGAATTTATCTTTTTAGTAATATTTTCAACAAGAATTGAGAACTTGGTGAAAAAATTCGAAGAAATAAAAAGTTGGGAAATAATGGGTTAGGTTGCATTACATTCTATTTAAAAATTTGTACTTAAAATAAATTGAACAGCAATATATTCTTAAACAGTAAAAAAAATCGGATAAGTGCAAGAAGAACTCGCGCCCTGAGTGACCCGTACCGTTATATAAAACTCAATTATTGACATTATTATTATTATTAAGTTACGTAGAGGTAGACAATGGACTTGACTTCGAAAGCATGTGTGTAGATGCTGATCTTTGCATAGATACTGCATGGAAAAAAAACACAAAATTAAGTTTGTCACATTATTATTTCACATAAAATTTTGGATTTGTTCTTTTACTTGTGCTATGACTATGAGATCTTTTTTCGTTCCAGTTTTCAAGATTCTAGAGGTTTTAATGATCAGTGAATCAGTCAGTCTGTATCGAAAAACGCTTTAAAAGACCGTATCTTTTTATAGCATTATAATGATTTTTTACAGCAGTACTATGAGACTGTAGACCTAAGAATTTGATATTCATTTCAATTAGATACTTCTGGCCGATCCTAATATAAATATTCTTGACGGACAGACAAACAGACGGAGAAAAATCATCCTACAAAAGGTTCCGTTATTCTCATTTTGAGGTAGGTACACAGAAAAAAAACTGTATTGGACCAAGAAAACCTTGTTTTGTATATAACGAAAACAATATTTTCTTAAAACAAAAAACATACTCTTAATCCAACTACGTTATTCCTTCGTTCAAGAATACTATAGTTGGTTTAAGAAATTATTGCTTATCTTAAGAAAATATTGTTTTCATTATATACAAAACAAGGTTTACTTGGTTTGAAAAATCCTTTCTACCAGTGTATGGAACACTAAAAAAGTAATATATCTTTTAATCAAAAACTCCTGCATTAACGACTGTCTTTCGATTTTTTGCAGATATTTTTATTTCCCTGTATATAGTTAATCATATTATTATTATATGAATTACTATGTACGTACATGTTCGTTTTATTGTTATAGTATAACATATAAGTTATTGTTATAAATTAATATCGAAATATTATATGTGTTTAAAAGTAGACAAAATCATAAATATATATGAATATAATTTTTCATCTTTGCGTATAAAATTTTCACGACGATTATATTTATTTATTTCACAAACGCTATGAAAAGTTAATGAATAGAACAAAGAAATTCAATTATAGAAAAGTAATAAAATTAATCATAAAAGCCCTGATTTTTTTCAGTATTTATGTTGTTAGTTGTATTGATATATTTATTTGAAATATTAAATTTCTAGGCATTATTTTTATATTTCGTCATAGAAAAGCAAATTGATAGATTGACATGAAGCAGAATAAATTATTATTATTATTTACTTTATAGGATAAAACTGTTTTTAAATGAATTTAATTTACTATGGATATGAACACTTAATAATTTATTTTATTTTATATTGCAGTTGATAACCGAAACTTGAGTCCTGTAAAAAAATTGGTAAGTAACAATAAGTAAAACTAAAAAATTCTCAAAGAACTTTCACTCATCAAAAAATTTATAATAAATTTATTACACAAATACAATTACATGCATCCACAAGTTTTTCTATATTAATGAAAATAAATAAAAATTGGAAATGTAAAACATTAATTTTGTATTGATAAAAATAGTAGTTTTGCAATAAGTATAAAAAAAATAAAAAAATGAAAACTTTTAGAAATATACATAGGCACAATTTTTAGTACAAAAATAAATATTGTAGGAACCTATACACAAAAACGTGAAATAGGTGCTGTAGATAGCATAATAGACACTTTAGGTAGGTATAAGAAATTATATATTTTTTTATTTTTATTCTTTCTTCTTCTTTTTCATGTATTCATGTCTGGTGACTTAGCTTTTTCAGACAGCTCCTTCGTGGTAAAATTTTATTTGGAGTGTAAATGTGTGTTAGACCTGTTAGAGAACACAGGGACACAAGATGTAATGGGATGTTGCTGATGGGACAATCATAGCAGGTGACAACCAACAGGGTGGATTATCGGAATAATGTGAGGAGATACAGAGATTATTGACATAAATCATATAGATGATTAAAAATTTTATTTAAGTATTTCGTAGAAATGTGAGTATGTGAGAGTATTTATTTTTATTCCATTTCACATAAAACTTCCAAATTTATCATAGTCCAAAAATAGTTTATAAAGGTTAGCTAATTTGTGACCCCTGCTTTAAATTCCAACTCTAAAACAATATAGATAGTTTTCAAAAACACAATACTGTGTACCAAATTGTGATATGTATTCATGTACAATGTAAATACAATAGGCGTGAATAAATAATTATATTAATGCTATATAGAGCACCTGTTCAACCTCAGTCTGTGAAATATGTTTGCATGTGTGTGTGTTTGTGTGTGACTGTAAGATATACTGTCATTGACATCAAGCTCTAATCTTGTATTGATCGCAACGAATCTTAGAAACTTCTTTATACTTCAGCGGTGAAGAATGTGGTTTTTAAGTTTTATTTCTTTCGTATTATACAGTATAGCACATAAACATTTCTATAATATTTTGTAAAAAAATGGTTTCTTTTTTTTAAATTTGATTTAACATTCGAAAGGTTATGTTGTATTTGTTCGTACATCAAAGTAAAATCTTTTTACAAGATACCGAAAGGTAATATGTTTAAATGTATAAAACGAAATGCTTATAGTCTGTTTCATCTAAGTTTGCAGTGGTTGTCGAAGATTTGACGGTACGAATCGTGTATCGTACGGTTAAATCCTCCGGAAACCACTGCAGACTTAAATGAAACAGACTATAGATACGTATTTAGCATAAAAAGTGCACTAGAATTATCTAGTAAAGGATTTCCTTTTCTTTTGCTTCCAAGCAAATGCTAAATTTTTGGAGGCATACAAACAAAAAAGTGCCTTGTTTCATATTTTATATCGAAAACGATATTTTATTAATCCAACTGTTTTTCCTGTGTTTTTGAACCAATATTGTTGGACGAAAACAATAAAATTTTCTGTTCGAATATTTTCTTTTGCTGTAAATATGTTAAAAAACATATATTTTTTGATAATTTAGGCCTTAAAACTTGTTAACCAATAGGTACCTTTCATGAAGTTAATTTTTTAAATGAATAAAATGGAACGCATTTGACTTGATACTTGGTACTTTAAATTCGATTCTACATTATAATAATACGGAAAATGAAGAAAAGTTTCTTAAAAAGTAGTGTTTTCTATTTTATCGTATAATTTAGTTGATTCGAGCCCCGAGCCACTGAGGTGGAGAGAAGGGAGTTTTTTTTTTTAGATTTAGTTAGTACATAACATATTAATAATAATTATATTAACGACAATAAAAAATCAGTGTATTTATTACTTATATATGTTTAGAGCCCCGACTATGACTGTCCCGGATCTTATCTCATTTCCTTAAGGTCCTGAAAATATACATTGAATATATACGTTGAATCACTGATAACTGTGATAACATCTAAAAGACAATATAAGTTAAAGTAATTGTTGCGTCAAATAACTACATGTAATAATAATAGAAATTAACACTAAAGTAGAACACAAAAAGTGTATGGTGCGTGGTACCATAGGCGCTAACTACAGGGAGAAAGGTATCTTTATGCGTTGCATTGTCCGCATTTTATATAAAAAATGACTGCAGAAACTTAAATATTGTCTCGCGAAGTTTTATGTAGAACTAGCTTAATTCTATACAACATCCTTTCATAATTTTGATTTAAGTCTTATAGTTTAGGCCAGAGTAGGGGTTAAATGATATGCGGTTTCATTTTTTTTTTAAATTGCAAAAAATTGTCAAAATCGATCAAGTAGTTGTGTGGAAGCTTTAAAAATATCTATATTGTCAATCTTCATGATCACGAAGACTAACTAACACTATTGCCAAAGATTATCACCAGTATGGAAACTCAAATGGAAAGTATTTTTTTTTATAATCCTGTTTCGCGGTCATGTCCGAACAGACGGACTGTACGCACAGGACGCATATGACATATCTTCGCCGCAGTGCTATCGCAGCCACCGCAGAGGTGTTCGTGAATCATGGCACGCTCACGTGACGTCAGCGCGGTCACGTGACACCCGCCATAACTGTATCTCGGGTGTTCATCGCCGCGCTACGGAAAATGTCGCATTGGGTTTATATCACCACCATTCAATCGTATATACACACTTAACCTATATATGTGTTTTATGTGGTATATTAGTGGTTGAAAAGAAAAATTCCGATGTCGATGTTATAACAACCCCTGAGGAATTTTTCACAAATTTTTACGAATATAAAACATTTACATGGAATCGATTATTTTCTTCGTTATTTAGTTGAATAAATATTATAACTTCAGGATTTAGAAAAAACATGTTAATTGTCTAGATTTTTTTATGTTTACCCAAAGTCGACCATTAACTACGAACGAATGTCGAGAGATGGAGGAAGTGCTTAGCGTAGCAAATTTTACAGAAAGTGGGGGGTCAGGTAATATGTGACGAAAGAAATAATAGCACCTATGATTACATATAATTGGATATTTATTTATTAGTTACATACAGCGCTTCTTAAACTTTTGTTGTCTAGGGACCCCTTTTTGGACAATTGTTTTTCAGGGACCCCCCATGACAAAGAAAAATAAAGAATTAAAATTAATTGAAATGTAATGTAAAATTTACTTTAACTTATGCCAAACATGTTTTGTGGACCCCCGGCAAAAATTCAATATATCTGCGGACCCTAATTTAAGAACCGCTGCTATAGATCATGGGTATGTGAATTCTACTATACAGTAGAAATATATATTATTCTGGTGGGTTAGTTTTGATTCTCCTTTTATTTTTTCTTGTGTTTGAGTTGAATTTCTATGAAAAGTTAAAATTAACACAATGAAATTTGACTGAAATTTTTTGTGTTTTTGATTTGGTTAAATGTATGTTTATTGTATAGAAAAGGATGTGAAAAGTCGAAATTTTCAACCCGCAGGTCTGTATCTCAAATCGTTCTCGAGATATAACCTCTCAAAGTTTTATTTTTTTCAATTTTTTTGAGAAAAATGGTCGTAACTTTTGAACGAGTGGTCGGATTTGATTTTTGTCAGCGAATTTGAAATCAGCGTGTCAAAATCTATATAATGACATGTATAATACTTTAAAATTCGAAAAATTTTTTTTTGCTAAAAATCGACATTTTTTTAAGGTATACCCCTTTGAATTTTTTCAATTTTTAGCAAAATTTTTTTTTTCTAATATTAAAGTATTATACATGTCATAATATAGATTTTGACACGCTGATTCCAAATCTGTCAACAAAAATGAAATCCGACAACACATTCAAAAGTTATGGTCATTTTTCTCCAAAATTTTGAAAAAACTAAAACTTTGAGAGACCATATCTCGAGAACGTTGATAGATACAGACCTGTGGTTTGAAAATTTCAACTTTTCACGTCATTTTCTATACAATAAACATACTTTTAATGAAATCTAAAAGTCAAAATTTTTGAGTAATATTTCACGCATCAAACAAAAATTTGTTATAGAAATATCAACTCAATTACAAAAATATAAGACAAAAAATCATATCTAACTATACCATTAATAATTTTCACTACTTTTAATTTAAATCACATTTATTTAGATAAAATGCAATAATAAAATCATAGTGAATTCCGAAAAACGATTAACCTTTAGAAATAAATAAATAAATAATAGATCTTTTTAAACTCCCACAATACGTAAATAATCCATTTCAATGCTATTGATACAAAATTATAATAGCCTAGACCAGCGGTTCTTAAACTTATATGGTCTAGGGATCCTTTTTTTGAACAATTATTTTTCAGAAACCCTCACCCCCTGACCAAAAAAATACTATGTACTCAACTTATCTCACATATAGGATAAGTTGAGAAAGAATGTAAGGCATGTTGAGCAAAACCACAATTTACATGATTATAGTATTAGGTACTTATGTGGTCTAGATTTAGCAAATAGTTTTTTGTAATTTTTGACAAAAAAAAAAAAACAAAGAGAAAAAAGTTCGTATAGTTGCCGAGTGACAACTAATGCCCTCTCGTTTTAGTACATGAACTTCTTTATCTATATCTATAAAAGAGTTTGTCCTTAACCACTCACTCACTCATATATCAACGTACAGCCCAAACCCCTGGACCTAGCAACGTAAAATTTCGTAGGTGCCTTCCTTTTATGATGTAAGTACCCACTAAGAAAGGATTTTTCGAAATTCAACCCCTACGGGGTTAAAACGGGGTGTCAAAATTTATATAAAAAATATTTTTTTTGCATTTAATTGAAACTTATCGAACATACTCTACAATATAAATAATGAAACAATTATTCCAGCATTTACCAAAATTTAACCCCTAAAGTGTTAGGGGGTGGAAAAATATTTTTTTTTGTATTCACCGAATGAAACATGGCGTAAGTAGGTACTCTACAAGACAAATATCAGTTACGAAAAATTCAACTCATATGGAAATGGGGGGGGGGGGTAAAATTTTGATATATTTATCTTTATAATTGTTCATGATATTAAAGTAAATTCGGATAAATTAATATTCGATTAAAAATGAATGTTCAATATTCAAGCTCTAATAGCATGGGACGGGGACGAGGATGGATTTAGATATGTTTATCTGTATACCTGATTTACTTATAAAGGTAAATTCGGGCAAAATAGTCATCTATTAAAATAAAAATTTCATCATTCAATCCCTAATAGCGGGGTAGACAGGGAGTTAGTTTTTACAATTTTTAACTAAGATCCGAGTTATTTAGATTTTTTTATAGGTAATGAATAAAAATCAATATAAAAAAATGTAATATGTCATCCTCTATCACGTATGGAGGTGTATGGAGGGTTCTAATTAGTTTCGAAGTTTACGCGAGCGAAGTCGCGGGATTCCGCTAGTTAATCTCATATACCGTTAAGTTCATATGAAATGTACATAAATAGAAAGATATAGCCATTGTCTAACTTGCCCCTATGCTCAACTAGCCCCTCTCTACCTTACATTGATTTTCTTTTAGACTATACAAAAAAGGAAAATGACAATTGCATGCTCGGTCACAATGAAATTTGAATATCATAACGATGCGATTTCTCATATTTTTTTCGATCGTTCATAAAGTAAGGTATTACAATAAAATAACCGAATCACTGTAATGAGAAAAGACATGAATATAGTAAGAAAAAGAGAGGTCAGCCCGAGTACAATCGCAATAATAATAAGAAGTGAAGAACAAGAGGTCAATCCTGATGCACGCGAGTCGACAATAAGACACGAACGACAATAGTTCTGCAGACCGTCGCTAGATAGTGCGACACTAGCACCGTTATGACTGATTGTCGCCGTGGCCCCGCCCATATCGCGTGACCGCCGCCGCTGCTGCCATCTCGTGACAGTCCTCTGCGACGCCAACAACAGTCATACATCTATCTTTTCTTTTACACGCATCAATCAAATGTAGATTGTATATAAGAAACCGAAAATGGAATTCCTGAATTTTTTTTTCTTTTGAACTAATTAGCTGTTTTCACCTTGATTACTTACATAACTATTTTACTTTAAGATGTTTGCATAAATCCATAACTAACGATAAATGATTTTCTTGAAAAATAAACGCAATACTTAAAAAATACGGACAAGTGCGAGTTGAACTCGCGCCCTGAAGGTTCCGTACCATTATATAAAACTAAATTATTGACAATAGTTAGTTATGTTGGACAATGGACTCGATTCTCAAGGCGTCTTTCTGTGTAGGCGTCTTTACCTACATAGTAGACACTGTATGAAAGGAACCACAAAACTAAGTTTGTTTGTCGTAATAATTCAACATATATAGTATGAGACCTTCGTGTCAAATTTCAAGATTCTACGTCAACGGGAAGTACCCTATATGTTTTGGTGATCATAGTCAGTGAGTCAGTCTGTCAGTATAAATTACGCCTTGAAAGGCTGAATCCTTTTATTACATTGAGTTAGAAACTTGAAATTTTAAAGAACTATGATACCTCTAGCAATTTCTGAGAAAAAAGATCTCGGACAGACATATGGACAACAAAGTGATCCTATAAGGATTCCATTTTTTTTTTCATTTTGAGGCACGAATACTTATTGTTAGAAAACAAAAGTGTGTCCCAGGTTGCTGACAGAAATTAAATAGCAAATGTAAGGCACTAAAATCCTTGTAGAACTTCGGAATAAAAAAATATGAATCTTTATAAAGTTATAAAAAATGAGAACTTTTTGCAGTTATTATAACACATATGTTCGTTTTTTTTCTTGTTCAAAGAGCCTAATTTTGCTAGTCTCTTTTATGGTTTTGTCTGAACAATGTAATCATTTTGAACATTTTAAGTCTATATACATGTCGTTTTACAGGCAATCCTAACTGTTTTTATAATTAGTTCTTAACAAATCGAGATCTTTTGAACAAATTTTAATGGATCTTTAACTGTTAAGATAAACAAGAAGACTAGCCTTGTTTTACATATACAACGAAAATAATATTGTCTTAAATATTGTTTCTTTTTAAAGCAATATTGTCGGATGAAAACAATAAATTCTCTGTTTTAAATAAAATTTATAAAACAATATTTTCTCTTGCTTTAAGTGCGTAAACTTTTTTATGCTACTACTCAAAGTAACATCGATTCAGTAGTAATTAGGGCTGTAAGCTGAGACGAAACTTTTATCTGTTTCGGTTTCGAAACAACATCAAGATCGAGACGAGAGTGCCTTAAATTCGTATGAGACAAAACCGTCATAATTTTTTGAAGAAACGAGACCGAGACGATATATCTTACATCGAGAATATTTAATCAATAATTAGTAAAAAAAAACATGAGTCATAAAATAAATATTTTTTCAAAATTCTTTATGTAAATGAAAAAAAATATTATTTTACAATTACCTACCAAAGAAAAATGACTTTTTTACCCTATCTGAGAAAAAAAACTGTTTTTCGAAAATTAAAAAATCATAAAATTACGTGCATGCATAAACATTTTATTTACACAAATTATATGTCCATTACATTATGCAAAAATATTTTGTTATAAAAAAAATTAAAGTTAATATCTTTCAAGAATTTTTTATCGGAAACACTATTAAATCTATTAAATGTAATTAAAGTAGAGTTAATATCTTATTCTTTAACTTTCATAAAATGGCAACTTCTCACGTGATTTATATGTAACATTAATGGCGTGTTCGATAATTCTTGTTTCATTTTTGTCTGTGTTCACTTGTACATATATGTTATTTTTGTTCTATGTAAACATGTACAAATATAGGTCAACGATTTTTTATACTACCAAAAAGATCGAATGAAATTTTGATTAATTTTCACAAATGTTATAAGCTCAGTTCATAGCATTTTTCAAAACATTGCTTGAAACGTAGAAGTGTCGCTTAAGGTTATAATGTTATACAGTATAGAAACCAGTTATAACGACATTGGTTAATACGACGTATCAGTTTTAACGACCCAGCTGAATCCCATATAATTGCATTTTTACCGATTTTACGACCAATATATCCAGTCCCTTCAGGTAACGTTTCAACACATTGTTTAAAACAAAATTTGCTCATATTCCTTGAATTTTGTACACTGCGAGTATGACCATTTTGAAAAGATTGTGCCAGATTTTATATACTCTCAAATTATCATTTATTTGATTCCATACAGAATTTTAATAAAACTAGCTGCCGGATCCAATTTTACCCGGGGATATAAAATTAAACTATATAACGTATAATGCTGTGGGGTGCGATCCTTTAGGTCCACACAATCAACTTCCCAACATGGTATGACTAAAAATACTTGGATACTGATTACTTATTGTTTCCATAATTAATATTACTATGTTATAGTTTGTAAATATTTTTTTTAATATGTATATGAAAAATTTTAATGGAATTTATCAGAAATAAAACTCACCCTTTGTATTATGAATATTAGTTTTCTAATATCCTAATAATGTCAATAATATAATGCACATTTTTAGAAAAACCAATCTGACAGTTTGAATTTTGAATTGTGTTGTTTCCAAGGCAACATGAATTATTAGATGTATTTATTAGTATGAAATTCAAATTTTGATGGTGGTTTTCATCCCTTTAATGGCTGTTTGGACCCATATAAAAATAAATACTGAAATACACGTTTCAATATTTGTATTGTATAGTATTTATTCTAAGTTCCGACTAAATTCGACCAAGAAAAAAAATAAAAATAAAAAAAACACCCTTCTTACCCCCGTAGGGGTTGAATTTCGAAGAATTCTTTCTTTCAGATCATATTCACGTCAAGACGCTTCGATTAGCACCCCAACGAAGTCAATAGCATTTTTTGTTCGCGAGATTTCGTCCCGGAAAAAAATGACACGTACGTACGTACGTACATACGTACGTACGTACGTACGTACATACACACACACACACACACACACAGACATTTTTCTGAAAATAGTGTAAATATACTCTAATGCCCTTGAAACATGAAAATATGTTAAAATTTTTGATTTCGATTTTCGGACCAATTACAATAACTCCCTATTGGGAAGTTAATAAAGAATTATATTTATTTGGAACATTACAGAAATTAAAAAAAACTGTTCCATTGGACATGACGACTATTGATGACATAAGGTTGTAATACTTAAGGTAGTTGGTCCGTAAACATGTTTTCGTCAGATTTTGTTTAAATTGCACAAGAATTTTCCATGAATTAATTTCTGAAAAATAGCCCATTTTTATTAAAATTGACCATCTCAAAGTCATGAAAAACGATCTCAAAGTTTATATTTTTAACACAGCTTATATGGACTAACCGTACACTAACGTAACGTTTTATTAGATAAAATTTAAACGTAGCGTCAGTTTTTCATAAAATAACTGACATGTTGTATATTTATATGAAAGAAAACAGTATACAAAAAATTGGAATTATTGACCATCCCGTTATTAAGATTTAACCAGATTTAACTACCAAACCATCACATAAATTACAGTATTGTTGACAATGTGGCAACAACGTATTCATTTGATTATAGTAAAAAATACACGAAATAATGAAATAATTTTTTTAAATATGATAAGTGGATTGAAGGGTATTATAATCAATTTCAGTAATTATTAATATATTTTGTGGTAGTTTAGATGATAAAATATAATCATTTAACAAGATAATGTACAGCGTTGCCATGATCATTTCTCTAAATTAAAAATATGTACTCATGGCCTAATGTTAATCACATTATGATGGACCAACTACCTTAAAAATTATTGTTATTGCCAGTATTTTGAATGATTTTATGAAAATTAAATGGGACAGTAAAAAAAATATATTAATATCAAAAATGAATTTTTATAGTATGTAATAATAATAATCAATAACGTGATATAAAATTACAAATTATTTGCAAGGGCACAAGTGACATATAGAAAATTAAACAATTATAAAATCCAATAAATAATATAATTGAAAGAAAACATAAAAGTTGACAATCAAGAAATAATTTTCGCAATATTTATTTTCATATGCATGTATTTTATTTTTTACGTTATCAAATATTTTTCAGCTAGTGTTGTGTGACTATACAGTATACAAGTAAGATAGAATGGCAGATGAAATTAGATTTTGAGTTTCGTGTTACTAGAATTACGTAGCGTGCACACGAGTCAACTATTCAATAGATACTCGCCAACAGAGTAATCTATTTTGTAGGAAATTTTCAATCAACTTTATTAATCGTATGGCGAATGTTAAAAATAAATATTCATCTTTTAGTAGTATTTGATAAAAATAACTGTTTATATTAATAACTCACGCATTTGTGTGTTACATGATTTCGATTTAAGTGAAAAATAATTTATTGAATCTATAGAGAAAGGGTTAATGATTTTGTGATATACTTAATTAAATTATTTTTTTAAATATAATATTTATAAGTTTTTAAGGGTTGTGAATTTTTTTATTATCATAATTATTTGATAAGGGAACGTCTGTATACCACTTTACACTTTTAAGGGGGGGGGGGGGGTACCGTTCAATTGTCTACATGGTCATATTCAAATGTTAAATGCAAATAAAAACAACATTTTTAGATGGTTAACCCATATTTATTACTTTCTTATACCAATGTATATGAAATATACATATAGTATAAGTAAGTATAGTAAACGCGATTTTTTTCGAAATCCGGATTTTGATGGAATTATTAATTTTGACCTTCCCTGAATCCATTCTGACTATTTTCGCCATGATGTCTGTGTGTCTGTCTGTCTGTCTGTCGGTCTGTCGGTCTGTCTGTAGACGCTGTAACTCAAATACGACAAATCGTAGAAAGGTGGAATTTTATACTTAAGATTGATTTTTGCCTGGGAAGAAAACCTTCTATTTTTGAAAACGATCATTCAACCGGAAACGGATGTTTACCTACATTGATTTTTGAATTTTTCGAATTACACTGAAACAGTGCGAATTAGAGAAAAATGGCCAAGTTGAAAATTGTAGGTAATATTATTATCTATAATTTATGTTCTATTCATTTTTTTGAAAAAAACAAATTTAATTTTTTTTTTTTTTTTACTAAGTATTCGATTTTAAGTACATTTCAAATGGTTCATAACAGAGAAGAAATATCTGCCATGAGTGTCATGGGACTTTCTTATACGTATTACAGAGACTGTACGTGTTTGCCATAGGTACCATGGGCCTTTCTTATACGTAATACTGAGAATAAACACTGTATACTCTAATTCATTTAGTTTGCAGTAGTCGTCGTGCGACTTGACGGTATTAGTCGTGATCCGTACGGTCAAAGCACCCAGCAACCAGTATAGATTATTCTAAATAATGATTTTAAAAAAAATATTTCTGGCTAAATCATAAGTGTTGGAAAAAAATGTATGGGGAATAAATTATAGATAATAACATACTCGACATTTTTTATCTAAAACATTTTTGTCTTATTTCAAAAAATTCAAAAAATTACATGAGTAAACATCCGTTTCCATTTTATTGTTAGTAATTATGTTAAACAAAATTCGTTCGATACATAATGTATAAAATAATATTTCTATAGTTTATGTCTCATTCATTTTACTCTATCTTTTATTAGTTTGTCAGAAATATCCTTCACTAAAATAAAAATCACGTACACTGTTCACTGTCATTATTACGTATAAGAAAGTCCTGTGGCACACGGCAGATTATTTTTATGTTTACTTCATGCCGAAATAGTTTTAAAAATACATTATTTCAATATTGTTTAAGGTACTATGTAACATTAAAGGGGGGGGGGGGTCAAAAGCGTTTGTTTACATGGGGAAAAAGGCCCATAAATTCTAGAAAAAGCATTGTGGTTTCCCTAGCAATATATCATTGTTTAAAATATAAATATAACTAGTGGAATCCCGCGGCTTCGCTCGCGTAAACTTCGAAACTAATTGGAACCCTCCATACGTGATAGGGGATGACATATTACATTTTTTATATTTATTTTTATTCATTACCTATAAAAAAACGTAAATATCTCGGATCTTAGTTAAAAATTATAAAAACTAACTCCCAGTCTACCCTCGCCATTAGGGGTTAAATGTCGAAATTTTTATTTTAATAGATGACTATTTTGTTCGAATTTACCTTTATAAGCAAAGCAGGTATGCAGATAAACATATCTAAACCCATCCTCGTCCCTGTCCCATGCTATTAGGGCTTGAATATCGAACTTTCATTTTTAATTGAATATTAATTTGTCCGAATTTACTTTATTATCATAAACAATTATGAAGATAAATATATAAAAATTTTACCCCCCCCCCTCCATTCCCATAGAGGTTGAATTTTGTCTTGTAGGTCTTGTTTCTTGGTCCAGGGGTTTGGACTATACGTTGATATATGAGTGAGTGAGTGGTTAAGGACAAACTCTTTTTTAGATATAGATAAAGAAAAATAATTATGTATATACCTTTATATTTGCTCAATTACTTTATTTATGGGTAGGAATATGAATACATGCAATACAAATAATTATATAGAATTTTATAAAGACGTCAACTATTTCACCTTACAAATTTTTTTAAACAGTATCAAACAAACAAAATTTTCGATATAAATCACAGTAAAAACATTCTTATAAAATATCACAAACCTACTCCTGTATAAAATTGACACATTTTTATATAAAAACAACCCCACCCCCTCCCAGAAAAGCGGCGCGCACATTTTTCCGATCAGCGTGTGTGATATCGCAAGAAAAATGTCTTGGAAATGATGTATAATTTTTAATAAATATATTTATGTTATTTTCGAGCTGGCGGGGGTACTCGATACAAAAGTAAGTTTATCTTGCTTGAACATCAACTTAACTATGTCCTTCAATGATGCAGGGGTTGATAATTTCTATCAAGCACGCTATACGTCAGCGTGTTATAATATGAACAGATCATATTTTAATTTTTTCCGTGTTGTGATTTTTAATTATGTTTGCTCTAATTTGAATTGTAAATTTTTCCTTTACTATTTTGAATTCGTGTATAATTATTGTGATCATATAGGCATGCTGACGATTAATTTAATATTCAAAACTTAACCCTGTTCATTATATGAAACATGATAAATCCGACAAGATCTGTTATTTTTTTAAACAAATATATACTTATACTTTTACTTTTGTACTGCAGTATATATATTTGTCAGTGTTTCTCAACATATTTACATATTTGTGAAATATAAACCGAAGTTAAATAAACAAAAGATAACTTGATATGAAATGAAGACCTTAAATTATGTTGCAATAACAAAAAAATAATTCTGCCTAGTGCTTCCTTCTTGGATATAGTTAATTTCGTAAAAATGGCCTTTAATACGTCAATATAAATATTCCGACGAACTACCAATGGTTAATCTTTTAATTTTTTTTCAATTTTTCTAAAAATATAGATCGTTGTCTTAAGGCTGTACATGCTATTTGAATTGCCATAAGAATTACTATAGAGAAATTACAGTTTTTTTATTTTACGTTCAGCTCTGACCAGTATTAATAAATCATTTAGGAAAAAATACAGTGATAAACTAGATTAATTTTTCTATGTTATGACATATATAATTTTTCAATTTAATTTTTTTATATATTAATAAAAAAAATCTGAAAATTTTTTGTATTTTTTTTTGTTATGATTAAACTCAATATATAACAAAAATTCTTGAAAAATACGGAGAAAAAAATATACCACGACATAGACATTTGTTTAAGCTTTCTAATTTTATAATAATTCTACAATTTTCATTTGAAAATATTGAATGTAAGCCTTAAAACAATAGAACTATTTCTATCCTTTGTAGCTTCATCTCTGTTTAATTTCGAGAATATACCATTTTTCATTCGATCGTCAATTGTCACTGAATTACTTGTATCAGTCATTTCCCTTCAGGGCTAGATTTGTGCAAATAATTTTTGTTTTTTACGGTAGCGACATCTCGTGGAATTTAGTTTCGGAAAAATCGGCATGAACAGCCTTAATACGTGACTGATTATTTATTATTGCTTTCATAATTGTCTATATATTTTCGTGGTTTTGCAATGTAAGGAAAAAATTTTCTACAAAAGTTGTATATTTACTTTTTTATAGAAAATTAAATGCAACACTCTACTAAAGAGCATTTAAGATAAAAAATTTACGTAACATATATCGTTCTTGAGATATGTTGAAAAAAAAAACAATTTTAGGACACCATCCATCCCCTTTATATAGAATTTTGATAATTTTTATATGGGATCATCTATTAGGCAGCCCCAATTTTAATCAAAATCAGTTAAGTAATTCATGAGATACCTGTGACAAGGATTCAGGAGACAGATAAATACATAACTAGACAAAAAGAAACGGAAAGTGTTTTTCTAGACCTGAAACAGAAAAATCAATTAGAATCTTTGCAATTGGAGAATTTTTTGCCTCTAAAAATGAGCCTTATACACAGATAGAATGGTTTACTTGAGCCAAGTAAACCTTGTTTTGTATATAACGAAAACAATATTTTCTTAAATCAACTATACTGCCGTGCTAAGCACAAAAGCGGTATCTCAGTAAAGGTAAGTTTCGAGAAAATCAACGTTTTGTTAAAATAGTTTTATTTTTACTTTACAGATTGTTTTTTTGATTTATTAAATAGAATTTATTCATTATATTGGGAATTTTGGCGGTATCAAAATATACAGTTATTCGCCTACGTATTATTGATATTCCTCTAATTCTCTTACATTAGTAATTTAAGGTAAACCTGAGATAGGAAAAACTTTTTCAAGGGTTTTTCATATGTTTTAAATAAGATATCGCTATTTGGCTTAGTTCATTGGATTCGTATTTTTTAAGCTATTTGATGCCATAAAATCAACTTTATGATTTTTTTTGAGATACCGCTTTTGTGTTTAGCACGGCAGTATAGTATTCTTGGACGAAGAAATAATGTAGTTGGATTAAGAGTACTTTTCTTCTATATGTATATTAAGAAAATATTGTTTTCGTTATATACAAAACAAGATTTTTTTGGTCCAATTCAGTTTTTTGTGTGTGTAGATCTGGAACTATTAGGCTCCTGATGAGGACGTCTTGTAAAGTTAAAACACGTGTAGGGTATTTTTAATGATAAAATATATAATATTCTGCTAATGGCCTACTAGTAGGTCAATAAGATTTTTTCAATATAAAACATTTAATTTTGGTACAGCAAAATCTTAGATAAATAGTATGCAGTTTAAATACCACTGGAACATATGCAAAGTCTATTTATATGTATAAAATATGAAACTGTGTTATTATGGAGTTAATTTAATGCTTCATTTGTTTTAAATGACACAGCTGTCTACATTTCTTGGTATAAATCATTATTACATGCTGTAATTTATAAGCGATATTAGATGTATTCAAATCTGGAAGGAATACATATGCATGTTTGTATATATGCATATGTATTAAAGCCACTGTTTTTGCGTATTGTTAATTTTAATGGTACGTAACTAACTACTAGTTGTCTTGCCTTGTTATAATACATGTTTCAAAAATTAAAAATTTAATATACATATTATATTTCATATACTCGTACCTATATGTATAGCATAAGGAAAAAACTATATTTATTTGTAAAGTAAATGTAGGTATAAATAGTTACATATTTGTATCTATATTCTATAGTATTTATTTTTAACTCTTTGAATCCTACTGGCTGGTTTACCGGCCTGATGATAATAATGTTCATACTCAAATTGGTATACTAGCTTCTGCATCTGTTTAATTCTGGAGATAACCTTTTTAATTGTATTATATGTTTTCATAATATTTATGTTTCTATAATTAATTGTTATATAAAATAAAATAACATTGTTTTCCTAGTAGCATCAGGGTCATGCTGCAGCTTAGGGTTAATATTACACAGGTACATTTTTGCATTTTTATTGATATAAAAATTATTTTTAATTGTTTGATTTTTACTTCCATATTCACTATTTTTTTAATATTAAAATAATTTATTTTAAATATATACAATGTTATCTATCTTGTCTTAAAAAACCCTCCCTGTTAATCTGAACTATAAATTAAAGAAAACGTACACTTGTTAACAAAATTAAAGCAATTTTGATTTTTCTAAAAAATGTCAAGTATTCAAATAGCCGTTACTTTGGTAAAAATAATTACGAACTTTTTCAGAAAATGATAATGATAATAATAGGATTAATTAACTGGTATTTCTTCTTATTGCCATTATCTGTGGCTTCAAGACAACGATATTGATTCGATAAAATGTAATATGATCTATTTTTAGATATAAAATACAGAAGAAATAAGCCTAAACTTGCAATTTATGAAAATATAATATTTATATACTATTTTAAAATCACATTCATAACTTTTATCTATGATTCACCTCATTTAAATGTCAATAAATCTTTTGTGATTCATTATATTGACTCAATTTTAACAAATTTACATGACATAACTGTACCTACTGTTTATTTCTTTTCATGCGTTTCTGAAACAGTCAATAAATATATTATTGATAAATGAACTATTTACGTGGTTTTACGAAAGACGTTATATATTTTCATATAACTAACCTTTTCAAATTCCCACATGTAGATTATAACACTAAAAACACAATTTTGATTTTTCATCACATGTCTACGTTGTGAGACCCCTTAAACATTTTGTAAAATGATGTCTGTATGTTTGTACTCGTATGTTATATTTCTTTTGTTTAACGAATTCTCAAAAATGGATTAACGGATTTAGTTGCGTTTTTTTGCTATCTTCAAAATAATGTAATAGAATATTTATATCAATTTTTAAAACAAACAATGAAAAATTTATATAGATCAGACTTTTATGCTTAATTTGCTTTATTTGCAACCAAACTTTTTTCTTATTTTCATATTTTTCATTAAAACTAAAAAAAGTTCATTTTTATATGTATGAAACTTTGCCACTGTAAAAAATGTTAAAATTTCCGAAAAACATATAATTTTCTGTAAATTTATTTAAGTAGTGAATTTTTTTTAAACAAAGGTTAAAATCAAACATTGTGAAAAGGTCATTTAAAATCAATTTCCGAGCTAAATAAAAATGATTGGACACAATATAAAACACATACGATACAAAATGAATAAATAGAAGAGAAAAGTCATTTGCTAGATAAGTTCAAAAAAATTACGACGCGCGGTGGAAGATCTTCAAATTTTTCAGGGTTCATTTATCATTAAATTTTTAATAGATCATCTTATTATTATAGTGTACATGTTCATATAACGGAATACATATATTGTATATCTGTATATAATAACTTATGAAACGTCTGATTTGGAGTACACCAAGATTTCTTTAACATCCACTGTATCCAATATTTGAGAGTAAGAAGTATTCTGCAGATTCTCGTTGTATATGTACCTATACGACGAATCGATGCTAGAGTAGGGTCAATCAACTTACCCCTCACATTTCCCCGCTGATCGGATATTATTGCGGCGTACAAATCACTATTTATATGTTAACGGATGTAGAATAAGATAATAAAATCAACTAACTGCGTTTCTCTATTAATTAATTAATATATTATTAATACTGGATATTGATATAGGTATCTAATTATTCACAAATGCACTGCATATATAAATCTCCTAGTTATTACCCGCAACTTCGTGCGGTTTATATATAAAATAAGAAGAATAAAAACAACTATAGATTGTCTAAACGTCAAAAATTTAATAAGCAAATATATAAAGCAAGCTTTCGATTCACAGAATCATCTTCAGGCTATTAATAAGGGATAATGCGAGAACGATGAAATATTGTTGAGATCGTTCTAGTATTATCTCTTATTAATATCGAAAGCTTGCTTTATATATTTGCTTAAAAATTTTTTGACGTTTAGACAATCTAGTTATTTTTTTTATTATATTTTAACGTCACTTCTTATTTACACCCATTTTTTTATCTAATACTTTTTTCGGGGACAATTTTTAGGAAATAAAGTAGCCTTTGTCTTGCGTCTTCCAAATTTCATCAAGATCGATTTGTGGTTTAGCCGTAAAAAGGTAACAAACAGACACACTTTCGCATTTGTAATATTAGTATGGATTTCAAATAAATAATACAAAAAAACTTCATTAGAACAATAAATACACACAAATAAAACTGTATTGAACCAAGAAAATCTTGTTTTGTATATAAAGATAACAATATTTTCTTAATAATATAAGAAAAGTACTCTTAATCCAACTACATTATTTCTTCGTCCAAGAATACTATAGTTGGTTTAAGAATATATTTCTTATCTTAAGAAAATATTGTTTTCGTTATATACAAAACAAGGTTTACTTGGCTCAAGTAAACCTTTCTACCTTTGTAGTGGTGGGCTGCTAATACATAGATCATACCAGCTCGATGAAAACAATGGCTAAAAACACTGGAAAAAAAGAAAAAGTAAAGTATAGTCTATTTTTACGCTGTTTGATATAATTTAAAAAAAAAACTTGGGAGTACATTTTACTATATATTTATCGTGGTAGGAAAAAAATATGCACTAGTTAATACCATTTTAGTAGCCTATAACGAAAAATAATCGAAATCGGTTTTAACGATGTCAAGGGAACCAGTCATATGAGGTAGTAAAAGCCGATAATTGTAAAAACCGGTAAAAAGGTAATTATATGGGATTCAGTCGTATTTTTATTTTGAGTCGTTAAAGCCAATATATATTATATTAACCGATGTATAACAATATGATTGTATCGTATCACTTTTTTAATTTTATAAAATGAACCGTAAACGCATTTTTAATTATAATTATAATTTTTACAAATAGATAATTTTGATTTCAATTAAGAAAAGAAAAAAATAGGTAAATAAAATTTTTCTTGCACAAAATCCATTGTCTAGGGGTACCAACTTAACGCACCCGACAAATCTGACGTCAGTGGATAAGAGCGACGGCTGCGGCCGTGGCAGTGTGTCTGGTATCCATGGCAACCGCGGCTAAGAAGAGTTACAGGAGAGAGAGTGTGTCTAGTCCCGGCAGAGCTCCACGAGGCTGAAGCTGAAGCGATCCCCCAACCTGCCCCCACAACCCCGCCTCGTTTGCGCGCTGCAGGTTTGTGCAGATAGCTTTCTGCCAGGCAATTTTTAACCTTCGCGTGTACCAGGATCATTGGACTTTACAATTGCAGTTGCATTCAAAACGGAGTGGGCAGGATCCTTTTTTTAAAAAAAGTAGGAATGGATTTACAGACTGAGATTTATTTCATCACGTAAATTGATTGTTGTTCGATTGATCAGCAAGTCAACTTTTTGTAAGATTTTTTTACTCGTATCTTGGTATTATTTTCAATAGTATTAAATCACGTTTTTTTGTAAAATTATATATGAGGATCGAAAAGGCGCAACTAACGCCAAAAAAAATATTGTAGAAACATCGCATATACTTTTGTTTTAAATAATAAACGCATTATTTAATCGTGTTCTTCTTCTTCTTGGCTTCCTTTTCTTCGTAATTCAGCCACACTCACTTTTATATTAATTTCACTGATTGGCCATTATTGCACTGATTTTTAGATGCTTTTATTTCAATAATCGTTTTCACTTACATATAACTTATAACAAATATACTGAGCGAAAAATTAATTATTCAACATTAAGCAAGTATATAGAACTTAATTAAAACAAATTATATCACTTTAAATAAATAGTTTCCACTAAAAATAAATCCTTTGCACTAAAAAAAATAATACTTTGCACTTGACCTCAATTTAGACCTCTCATATTTCAAAATTACGTATATTTGATGTATTTATTATGATTTTTGTGATTTTCTATATTTTAAAACTGTTAAATATTCGCCTTATGCATTAAAATTTATGTTTGCGTGGATACAATTTATTTAAATAAAATAACAATAGAATTTGAAGTGCAAAGTATTAAAACTTATGTTTGATATATGAAAGTGAATACTAAAAATTTTTAAGTGTAAAGTATTAAAATTTATATTCAATAGACAAATTGAATACTATCTAATATATGTATAGTGCAAATTAATATAACCCAATGTATGCTTACCTATTTATAATTTTTTGTTTCAATTTGTTATACTAGCTAAAAATTGTAACTGAATTTAAAATATGTATATAAACTTTTTTCTTAATTACAGTTGTAGAAAAAAATATAGGTAATAGTAATAAATATACTCACAGATATGTTGACGTTTAATAGCTTAAGTATTTATATCTTTAGTGTTATGGGAATTTACGTTTTAAAATTGAAATAAAATTATGTTATTGCTTTCTAGATTATTTGTTTTGTTACTGTTTCTAATTGGTGATATTTTTCTTAAGTTTATTGAAATAAAATTCTAATAACCAAAAATCTTAATGCTGCATAAAATTTTGACTTATTTTATTATATATTATTACTATTAAGATAATATATTAACGTACTTATTTCAATAATTTTTTACACAATGATTATGATATAAAACATAGTTTATATTTTTTTTCAGTAGAGCAAGAAATTATTCTGTGAAATAAACTAGAAATCTATGTTTGGAAATTAGCGACGTAGCCAATCTCAATAATCTGATGAGCTATACACATACTAAGTACTTACATATAAAAACATTTTTACTATTTCGTCTATTAATAACTAATATTAGAGAAGATGTTAGTAGAACATAAGATTTCCAGTAAAATACCGAAAATGTCACCCGGATCTCAAGCTATCTAAAATAGTATTAGAAATTAAAGTTACATAGGAGAAAAAACGTCAGTTTAGTCTCGGTCACGTGAAAATTTAAGCCATCTCATATATTTATGTCTCATATTGTACACAATTTTTGCTCTCCCTCAGTTGAATTGTTTACAAATACAAAAACAAAATATAATTTTTTCGTAGATAACAAATATTTACGTAAAATTTTGTGTATAGGTAATATCATAAAACGTTTTTATTTTTAGTTCAATTTAGTCGCGCATAAACTAAACCAACGTATGTATATGATTAATTTACTTGTTTTGCAAAAAAATCTACAACGCAATAACAGAATTCTATAAAAATTTAAAAACGTGGAATCCAACCACAAAACGAAGCACCTCTCAAACAACATTTTCTCCCTGGCGGATATGTTTCCATCTACAGTTAGCGAAGTTGGAGGGGGGGGGGGTGACTACTCTGTGTGTGTATATGGGAGGGGGTGATGGTAGCAATGGGCGGCGGTTGTAGCGGTAACGTCGGAAAACCGTGGAACAGAGAAGCGCGGTCCATCGCTACGGCGAGAGAAACGAAGGAAACTCTAAAAGCGGAGTTGGGGGAATGAAAAGCTTTGAGCTTGGCGGGCGGTGCGGGGAGGACGCGCACCCACACGCTTGTGGAATGGGAAATAAGGATCAATCTTGTCAGTAACATTCTACCAGACCTGATTTGTGGTTTTTCTTTTTCTACATCTACTTTATGATGTATGACAGAAGTTTCGTTATATCATACAAATATATAGTATATATAGTATATATACGACTATGGAAAAAAAGGTAATAAGCGCCATTTAAATCCCAAAATTCAAAATATGTTTTAGTAAATTTTATTAATTGATTTTAAAAATTGTCGGTATTTAATATCTGATTACTTTTTTGCATCAACTTTTGAAAATTTAGGGCCAAAGTCCGCCCTATATATAAACATTACATTAATCAACAAAAATTTTTTTTCTTTACCGAAATAAACTACTTTGAAGATATATGTATTAAAGTTCAGTGTATCTACTATATTACACTCTATTAACAAAAATATCATATCTTCAAACTAGTACATCTCGGCTAAAAAAAAATCGTACAGTAAAAATTTAAAACTCATTTTAAAGAGGAAAGATAATACTATTTGTTATCGTGACCGAAAAGTTTAGAAACAATTACCTATATTGATAATAAATTCTTTAACATTGCCAATTTAGTCATTTTTGGGACTTTTAGATTAGAATATCTCAAAACACTGACGTAATGAAACCAATTGGGCAACAAATCCGGTTTCAGCATGCCAAAAACCTCCTAAATCTATTCAGATCTCTGTTATATTACAAAAGTATTTATTTGTTGAATAGTGATTATTATCATTGTTGTTATTTGTGTTTTCACATACTGGTATATATATGTATGTGTTGTAACGTTTTTTCGGGTTGATCTGTTTATAGTTTTATCCATATGACGTTTTGGACTGTTCTTCAGGTACAATAATAATACAAAAATATATAAATACAAAAAATATTTTTAATATTACAAATTTATAACTAACTAAGGAACTATATTATTAATATATTTAACAATATGTAATATAACAAACATCAGAGCATACAAATTTCAATATTAGTAATATATAAATGTACACGAAGAGAATATTCTTTTAAAAATTAACAGAAAATGCTGTGAACCTAAGGACAGAATCAACATCTGAAAAAAATTAACAGAAAAGTCGGTAGAATTTAAAATAAAGTAAATGAAAAATTACAATGACATACTGGTAAATTTTAACATAGTACCTATTAAAATTTATTTACTCTGAAAAAGTAATATATGCTATTCTTTAATTTAATTTCTTGCATATGAAAATTTCACGTACATTCTCTAAAATTTTACTATGTTTCTATATTACTTTTCATATCTGACCTATCACCGTCATAGAAACTGCTATATATACAGTACATTGAATTGTAGTAGACGTTCTTTTAAATTTTACCATGTGTTAAAATTTCTAGGATCAAAATTATTTTCATCAATCTATGCAATTTTTTATTTTTTCCCCATTCCTACGTATCGCAAATAAATAAAAATGTTAATGAAATTTTTTTATCTGACTATTAATAACTTGTTAAAATAATTATTTAAGTTTTATAATTATTTTAACATACGGTATAGTAACTTTTGATACTGTTGGTATGAAATATTACTACGTTACCGATTAATTTTTCACACAATGAAATTTCGTCCTCCCGTTAACATGTTAAAAATTAACATTAAATTTTTTCAGTGTATATATTACAACTAGCAACAAAAAGATAAAAAGGTTAATATTGATATCACAGTTAAAAGTCAAAAACCATACAGGTAAATCGCAATAAAGTACAATAACCTTTCAAGAAGCGTATCCGTGTCCCCGCAACACATAAAGGGCTAGAATCGTGTGCTATCAGTACGTATATAACTCTCGGTCCGGAAAACGGTATTTCCGAGACCATTTATATTCCGGAGCTCCGGGTGTCGCTAACGGCAGCGGCGGCCACCGGATCCGTACGTGTCCAGAGACTTATAACCATTCCAACCTTATTGAAACACTAAATTTCACACGACACAAGGTTTCCTCGACTGACCATTATTATTGGCAGCGTGTGTGTGTGTTTTATTACCGGACTTGAGAATTCTCCGAGACAAAGATATAATATACTGTCGCGGAAGAATAACATTGCTACTTGGGTGATAAATAACACGACTCGTTTAAAAATTATAATGTGTTGTGTTGTACATGGTAATATGTACAGGGACTACGTGTTTTTGTTTCCAATATTTATACGTGTATTGTTGTGCTCGAATTTTTTTTATACAAAAAGATAACATACATTCGTTAAGTGTGGGCTTCTCGCTGCTACAATACGTTGACCTTTGTTGTAATATGCTGCAGCAATTTCTAGATTACATTCATATACATGATCCTATAATACAAGGTCTGCTTGACAGTTCATTTGTTTTATACTGTGACGTCATAAACACTAAATATTTCTAATAATGAATTTGTGAAAAACGAAATATAAATAAAAATAAAATTAGAAAAAAAACTTTTTTAAAAAACAAGCTTTTACATATAATAAACCTACATATGCACTAAAAAGTTAAAAAATTAGAAAAAAAACTTTTTTAAAAAACAATCTTTTACATATAATAAACCTACATATGCACTAAAAAGTAAAAAATAAGTTTACACACCATATTTCAAAATTTGACGAAAATCGTACGACGGGAAGTTAGTTAAAAAACGGTCCTAAGATTTCTATTACCGGACATACATAGTGACATATATAGCATTTGAGTTAAGTAAAAGCTTGTAAAAACGATAAATACAGTTTACATAATTTTTTTTTAATTTTATTCTTTGATTTTTTTCATTTTTTATAAATTTATTCAAACTTCTAATTCTGAAAAACATCCTACATCTAAAAAATAATGTTTTTACATCTTATGGAATATCTACTTTATCACTTGCATTTACGTGGAGTTTTAAATAATCATATTGTGATTTAATTTCTGTAGTATTTATAGAAATAAAAATAAAAATACCACAAGCTTTAATCCACTTTTTTTTATTTCGGGATTTTTTGGAAAACGAAAAAAATTTATATTTCTATTATCTGTCTGTTTCCAGTTCAAAATTTTTTTACAACTACACAGTACCACATTTTTTATAACCAATATATAATGTCAACAGTGTCTATTTCACTTCAGACTTCTATTTTCTTCATATCTAAATTTAATAATTCAAACTTAATATGTACCTACAATGTCAATTTTTAATTTGTAAATTTTTGACCGATGTACTACGTCATCAACGCTATATGCAATAATGGCGGCTGTCAAAATAATCGTAGCAGACCTTGTTTTATTGGATCATGATTCATATAGATTCTCAGATTTTTTTTTTGCTTTCTACTTGTACTTTTTCCACAAGATGTACCTTTTTGTTATATATTAATGTTTTTCAAATGTAATGACCTTTTTTTGAAGTACACAAATTGACTAGTACTACACACTAAAATAACCCCTGTTAAAAATAATATAAGTATCAAATAAATATGTAAAATATAAATAATTTTCAGGGTACCCAGACCATATGGCTCTCCTAGCCCCCCCCCCCTCCTCTATCTGGACCTGTGTATAGGTATCTTCAAGAGTCCATACTCAAATCACATTATTTTATTTCATATAATAAAAAAAAATAAAGATATTCAAATACAACACAAATACGTTCTGTAGCTCCCACCAATAACACAACAACTAAAATCGATTATTTTATCATTTATGGATTCGCAAACAATCTTTTAGCATCGCTCTGCTTCTCTGGTCATGAATTACGACATTAAAAATATGCTTCTCTAAATACCGACCCTTTATACACAGTGGACCAATAACGTATTCCACGTGTAAAGTATATGTTCAAGTATACGACCGAACTGTGCGACCACGATCAAGTGTACCATGGCGTCGTACAGAGGGCACTGAAGCGAGCAATACATTTAAACCACTTAAAAACATTACGTTTATCCTCGTTGATTTAAAATATTTTTATATACCCTATTCAGTATATTTTTATTGCTTGCTATGATTTCTTTTGACTTATGTAATGGAGATGATTATTTTATAAATATAAAATATTTTATAAAAATGTAATTATACATAGATGTGTTTGGAAAACGTCGTTAATTTTAATTATATGTACTCTGTACTCGTATATGTAGGTATAAATATAACCATAAAGAAATATAATATACGAGGTTATGTATACTGGGTGTCCATAAAAAAATGTTACGAATTTTTATTTTGAAAATTAATATAGGTACAGAAAAACTTTTCAGACAATGGAAATGTGTTTTAATCTCTTCTACATAAAAAAAATGTTCGTAACATTTTTTAATCGTAAGAGTTTTGCCTTTTATGAAAAGCTATCATGAAAAAAAACTAAAAAATTTTTTTATTACACTTGTAGGTACTATAATTTTAAATATCGTCTAGGATTTTTAAAATCTTTTTTTTCTTATTTTGCACATAGAATCAGATAATCAGAACCTTAAAATAAAAATAAAGGTTTTCATTTAATTAAAAAAATTCGCAATCGAAATCTAAAATACTACAATTTTTCTCTGTACATCCCAGGTAGTATAAATGACAACCTACACTGGTAGAAAGGATTTCTCAAACCATGTAAACCTTGTTTTGTATATAACGAAAACAATATTTTCTTAAGATAAGCAATAATCTCTTAAACCTACTATAGTATTCTTGAATGAAGGAATAACGTAGTTGGATTAAGAGTATGTTTCTTATATTAAGAAAATATTGTTTTCATTATATACAAAACAAGGTTTTCTTAGTCCAATACAGTTTTTTTTCTGTGTATTATTATTAAATATTTTTTATTCTGTAATAATATAATTTTAGGCTGTAATGTTTACAGTTTATCCATCAATTTATATTGAGTATCTGCAAACATTATTACAGTTTCAGACTGTAATAAATATTTTATAATGATAGGTTGTCGCTTATTATCATCCGGGATGTACCTACAGAAAAAAACTGTAATTCTTCATTTTTTTCCGTGTATATAAAATACACATATTTGGTTAAATGAGATGAATGAATTGTTTGTAAGAAAGGGGTGAATATAACTACTTATAGAAATTGAAAAAAATTTAAAATAAAAATAAAACAGTGCTCTTAAGGTTTTTATAGTCTTTTTTAAAATTAGCAATATGAGTGGAATGCAATAAATTATTGTAATTAATTTCCATAAAGAATTAGATAAAAATTCTTCAAATCAGAAACGATAATAATATCGTATATGTATAATATGTAAACACCATATTTACTCATTTTTTTGTTATAATATTCAAATGTAAATCAAGCCAGTCAAATTATACGGTAGTTATATTTTTCTTACATCTGTTTGAATATAATTCACAAGTCTTTACAAGAGAAAACCTCCAGCATCGTCCTCTTGTCGGTAAACTACCGGCCGACCACGCATCACTGCAAGAATTTCACAGTCGCTTTGCCACAACGCGCGCGCTTCTACATCTTACCACATGTACTTATATGTAAAACAGGTGGCTATTTTTGCGTTAATGATCCAGTCATTCAAAAATTAGATCAAAGTTATCTTTTGCGCGCACTAAAATTGAATTGAAAACGAAAAAAATAAAATTCTTTAAAATCACCAGAGAAGCACAAACATCATGGGGGGGGGGGGGCAAAATTTAATTAAGAATGAAAAAAGGGTAATTTAACTGCACTAAAGATAAGGAAGGGGGGTGCATTCCGTCCTTAGTTGGCCACTGGTCTCCATAATAATGTAAGAGCTTTTTTTGGCCATTGCAAATAAAAATATTGTTTTTAAATGTTACATCAATATCCTTATTGTTAGTAATATAAATATTTATAAACATAAATATGAGTAAGGTGTAGACAAATTTACATGTATTTTATGTATGTAATAGTCTTATACTAGATTTCGGTAAGATATTCGATATGTTCCAATAATATATAATAGAACACCATTTATGTCTAGTTCTAGACATTTAGATCAATTTTACAGTTTCAAGGATAATTAAATTCAGTCGGTTTTCCAGGATGCGCTAATCCAAACAGTGATCGGCATTTGTTTGAGCGGTCAAGAGCAAAGGGACAACATAAATATAAACAGTCTCACCAGTAGCGTAACAAAAATTTTATAAAGAGGGTGTGAAATTATCAAGATAATTATATTCTATGTAGTTAAATGGATCTAATTATTTTAAAGATGAAAAATTAAATAATTCCATACTTTCATGAAGAAAATCAAAACAGTTCACACAATGAAACAATGAAACAAGAGTAACCTGTTTATTGAATTGTAAAAATGGTAAACCCCGCTATGTGTCAATCATTCACCGTCGGGGAAATCCCGTAGTAGCTGAGTTGTATTAATTAATTAATTTTTCTAGTGCTAAAAAATGTTTAGTATTAATTTTATAATTAAGATTATTATCAAAGTATTTTTATAAAGGTAATTAGCTTTGGTAATTATTATTACCTATAATTATCATTTAACACACTGTTCAAAAATGGATTTGATAATGTGTCTTTAAGTTTTAATTAATTATTTTATTTTAGTACCTATTTACATATTATTTGGAATTTTAGATTTCGTTCACTAATAAACTTTGATTTTGTTTTGAAAATATGATTTAAAAGAGCAAATTATATTATTTAAATACAATTTTTAAATAAATAGTACATATACTTTTTCTAATCTATACTTATAGATATAATAATAGCTTTATTGCCTTAGGGCTTAGAGTATATAGATAAATTAGGTACCTATCATATTCAAAAGATCTATGCTTAAAAATGAACTCTCTGACGTTTTAGATCCCCTTTAATTAATTTATATGCATTTTCAGTTAGACTATTGTCAAAATATAGAAATATTAAAAAATGTACAGTTGTAAAAATAATTTTGTGCAGTGTTAAAAAACGACGTAATTCAATTGCATCTATATTTTTCCATTACAAGACCTAAAAAATTGTTTTGGATTTCATTCATATTGTATTTTTTTAATAATCCCTGGAGGAAAATAGGAATATTTCGGGATTAATTTTCTTAAGAAAATATCCTTTTTAAAAAAATATTTCGTAGGTTAACATAAATATATGTTTACACATATAGAAAGGTTTACTTGAGCCAAGTAAACCTTGTTTTGTATATAACGAAAACAATATTTTCTTAAGATAAGAAATATATTCTTAAACCAACTATAGTATTCTTGGACGAAGAAATATTGGATTAAGAGTACTTTTCTTATATTAAGAAAATATTGTTTTCGTTATATACAAAACAAGATTTTCTTGGTCCAATACAGTTTTTTTGGGTATACGCCCCTGACATTCACAAAGACACACAGCTGCAGACGATATCCTGTCACCTAACTGAACGCAATGTAGTTTATGTGTGAAATATGAAAAAAACAAGTGCCGCGAACTGATACGTAACGAATCGAGTCTACAAATACTTTGTTCTAAAAAAACTTCTATTGCGTTGACGTATTGGGGATTGTATGTTAATAATACCCTCGCTGTACATGAAAGTTAATACATACATATATGTATATATACAAATGTGTCGAACGTGTGGTTAAAAATAATTAAGATTGGTATTCTTTTTCATCAACGTTTATTCATTATCCGTTATTGCTTTCATATTAATTAGGTATGTATTTTTACTTACATAGTACACATGTTGTAAATTTTTGTTTGTATTATTTTTAATAGACTTGTATGTTCGATAATGAAATTTAAATTTAACTTTTTTTTAAAATATATAGGTAATATAAACGTGACGTTGGTATAGCTAACCGATAAAAATTTAAAAAATATTGGTTTACAAGTCCTATTTTAAAATCCAAAATATTCTCCCATTTGTCTTCAAACTAAAAATATTGACAGAAAATTATTTATTTTATTTATACACTAAAAATATCTTTATTTATCTATACAAAAAGATAAACATTTTTCCTAATCAATTTGTTGTCGCTGCATAGACAACAGGTAATGGTTAATACAGTGAAACTTGATTAGTGGGACTTGGATAAGTGGGAAAATTCTATAACTAAAATTCCTACTAAGGCGGCTATTACACTATCAAAGAAATGTGATAAAATTTCTTTGATCAAAGAAATATATATGGCAGTGTAATATGTCAATTTTTATAATACTTACGTAATATTTACCTTCATAATATTTCTTTTATCATAAATAATGACAGTTTCTTATATTTAATCAAAGTTTTTTGACGGATAAATCAAAATGGCGACTGAAAAGTGTTCGTAGATGGTTTCGGCTACGAAATTACTTATAATTTAATATATGATCAAATCTTTGACATATTTATTTGATAGTGTAATAGCCGCCTAAGGTCCCGTCACTTCTACATTTGCACCTCGATAACTGGGTAAATGGGACACCTCTTAAAGTGGGATAAAATAACTGGTCCCTTGATATTCCTACATACTATAATACAATTTATGAAAAACATTAATTTCTTCGCTTGCTTATACTATGAAGTTAATCAATTTGACTTCCGAACGTTTGATGCCCCAGGTAGATATACCCAGTTTTCGATTACCTGTGGGCGTCACAGTGACAGTACGATGCGCCGCGGGGATCTGTCTGTGCCCGCGACGCGCCAATACGATGGCCAGTACCGCGGGATGAGCACAGATAGAAGACGCGCATCCGCATGTCTGCAGGCCACGCCCACGCACAGACAACAAAATGGTGGTGGTGGTGGAGACGCGCTTACTATATAAGTATGGGTTTGTTTGTTTGTCATGGTATGTTCTATCTGTGTATAGGAATCAGTGGTGGATTATAGCCTGGGGTTTAGAGGGTAGGTAGGACGTGGGTAGTGGAAAGGGTACTAATAATTTGTCTCTAAAATAATTTCATACTTATAAAATAATAATTAAATAATAATATAATCCATACTCATATTGTGAATTAGAATGTAACTCTGTATGTTTGTTATATATTTACTTCGTTGAACCACTGAACCGATCTTGATGAAATTTGGAAGGGAGATAGCTTATATCCTGAAAAAGTGCATATGCTAAAAATTGTTTAGATAAAAAAATACAATGAATGGATATGTAACTTTAATACAATTCCTAATAGTATTATTGATGAGTTATCATCTACTTATAAGAAATATACACTGGTAGAAAGGATTTCTCAAACCAAGTAAACCTTGTTTTGTGTATACCTAACGAAAACAATATTTTCTTAATATAAGATACATACTCTTTATCCAACTACGTTATTCCTTCAGTCAAGAATGCTATAGTTGGTTTAAGAGATTATTGTTTTCGTTATATACAAAACAAGGTTTAGAAGGTTTGAGAAATCCTTTCTACCAGTGTACTTTATAAGTTTATAAGAAATATAAGCGGTTTAGTTTAGAGTAAGTAGAAACTGGCTAAAATTCTAACGAAACAATAATTATACTTTATTATTAATAACTTTTTTATTAAGTCTCATTAGTAGTTCTACATTTACGATTTTAGGCGCTGAATATAATACTGCATGTAGATATATTATGTACCAGTTCTGGAAAACAGTTGGTTCTGTGGTATAGGAGGGGGGGGGGGATAATGAAGATATTATTTTTGTTAAAACATTGTTACTATTACGTATAAAAAAGTCCCATAGAACCCATGCAGTGTATGCAGATATTTTAATATATATAATTTAAAAAATATATATTATTTAAATATTATTCATAAAACGTTAATTTATTCCCATAAAAGGAAGATTCTTAACAAATCTAAAATTTTTCAAGAAAAATACAATTTAACAAGAAAAAAATGTTTATACAAACAATTAATAACAAAAAAGATCAAACATTTCCAACCCTTTTAATTTGTTAAAGGGTGACAGTAACAAAGACAAGTATTAATTTATACAATGTCCAATAATAACACAGTAGTTACCATTATATATGTGATATATATATTGATTGCTTTATAAACATGTTGTCTACTAATTCTATTTAATAAAACAATAACTTGATGATCCAGTCAATAATAATAGGTTTTCCATTAAACTGTGTCAATATTGACCCAACTATATATATGTATGGCACAAAAACTGTAAAAGTAAATATCATTATTTTCACTTGTACATATGTGTATAATGTAGTTCTACAAAGCCGGTATTATAAACGTTTATATAGTTATTAAATGAGATAATAGATTGGGGTTAGGTTTTTTGTGTTTCCGATAAAAATATCATTATGATTATTATTCAATGTTCATTATATTTTTAGCGATAGAAATTTTTGATGTGTTTGAACTTTATTTTAATGTATGTGTACATACATATGTAAATTTGTGTTATTATGTCAGCATACATATAATACATATTTTTAAATCAATTGTTGGTTGTTAATAAACAATTAATAAATCAACTACTGCTTTATCTGATCGTTAATATAAAAGTACCTGATATACAAATATTTTTTAAATGTTTACTTGTTTATCTATACTATACATACAGAAAGGTGTACAGAAATTGATTAAATAAATAATTCATTCATTTATTTATTAATAAATATTCGATTTTAGACTAACATTAGAAAAATTATATATTATATCGATTTTTTATTTTATTTAGGACTTCAGGCCTAGACGAAATAATATCGATAAGATCTAAGGGTCTAGGTTTTAAAAGATTGTTAAAAATTGTCATTTTGTCATGATTATAAAGTTCCTAAATTACTTAGATACTTACAATATAAAAAACTTAAAAAATAAAATAAAATAAAAACTGACGTAAAAAAAAAACTAAAAACACTGAAAAGTAGATAATATTTACCTAACTTTAACAATAATTTTAGAATTATACGAATTTTACATAAATTATTGATTGTAACAATTAATATTAGGTAGATAGCTTTTTTTAATTAGATATGTTTTAATTATTTGTCTACCATACAACATTCTTTTGAAAAACAGTAAACAAATTAAATAGATATATATTTCTGTGCAAAGTAATAAAATATATATGATATAAAAATAAAGGCACATAAAACATTCTCGACAAATATTATCCAAGGCATTTTTTTAACCGATTATTAAACCGGAAATGGGTGTTTGCTTTTAACTCTCGATAATTTTGAATTTTCGAATTATTTGAGAAACAGTGCTAGTAAAAAATGATTTTATTTGTTTTTAGATAAAAATGTAAAGTATCTTTATGATTTTTTTTAGTATATAAATATTTAGAAAAACCCACTGTTCACTCTCAGTATTACGTATAAGAAAGTTCCATGGCAGATATTTCTCTGGTATTTATTTTAAAACAAATCATATTTATAGAAATGCATAGGTTTTGTTACAGTTTTGTCAAAAAACATCGTGTGGCTTTTTTTGTCTAAATACGTCAAAAGATTTGTCTTTCTTTTTAGGCTAGTTACAACTTACCCCACGATTATGAGAAAGTTAAATTATTTTTGGTAACTAAAAGTTGGATCTCCTGAACTCAGTATTTCTTATAACGACAGTTAATGTGTCTATGACAACTGATTGCAGATACTGTTAACACACAGAAAAAAACTGTATTGGACCAAGAAAACCTTGTTTTGTATCAGCGTTGTAAATAATGCATTATTTTCGTAATGGCATTACCAAAAGTTATGCATTGCGAGATAATGCATTACTTTTGGTAATGCCATTACGAAGATATCAAAAGTAATGCATTATCTCGCAATTCATAATGCGCATTGCGAGATAATGCATTACTTTTGGTAATGCCATTACGAAAATAATGCATTATTTACAACGCTGTTTTGTATATAACGAAAACAATATTTTTTTAATATAAGAAATATACTCTTAATCCAACTACGTTATTCCTTCGTTCAAGAATACTATAGTTGGTTTAAGAGATTATTGCTTATCTTAAGAAAATATTGTTTTCGTTATTAAGGTTTCTACCAGTGCATGTATACCTATATATTAAGAAATTAAAACTTTTGTAAAATTATGCGGCTCTGTTTGAAATCGAATGTGAAAGATGAAATATATTTCCTTTCATATTCGATGTGCATATCATTTCATAACACAACCGGTGACAAATAGCATCTGAATCAAAGAACTGCAACAGGATATTAACTTGGAAACGGAGCAATTCCAATATTTCAAATTCGATTCGAGCGAACGACTCATCAAATGGCGCGAAACCAAACGCACATGTCTAGAAAGTTCATCAAGGCGTTTGTTAAACAGAGATAGATTTATACAGCACACTATAATATCACTATTTCTTTCTAATATTAACATATCATTTCATTTAACGTCACAAAAACCTTTCCAAATGATAGCCTTATATAAAACACAGTTGCTCTTTTGTTTTTGTCTTCTTCTAGCTTGTTCTTAAAGGAGTATTTAGATAAAGATGGCATTATAAGAGAGAAGTCTATATTATTATTATGCCTTTGTCTTTTCTTGTAATACCGCGTTTATATTTTCAGATATGTGCAGATCTTTCTAGATAAAGATGGCGCTATGTTATCATATAGCAATGTAGTATATTTGTCTTTTTCGAAATCGATACATGGTTTGCTCTCAGTACTTACTCATGATATGAAACTTTGCAATGGAATGTCAGAAACAGATTTTCACGATAGAACTGCATCGGTGATTATTGATTTATTTATTTTAAATGTGAAAGGTATAATTTGAGGCTTGTTTAATATCAGTTAATATTATATAATCGGTTTATACAACATATCGGTTTCAACTCAAAATAAAAATCCCGACTGAATCCCATCTATCGGCTTTTACGAAGCTAATACACTGGTAGAAAGGATTTCTCAAACCAAGTAAACCTTGTTTTGTATATAACGAAAACAATATTTTCTTAAGATAAGCAATAATCTCTTAAACCAACTATAGTATTTTTGAACGAAGGAATAACGTAGTTGGATTAAGAGTATACTTCTTATATTAAGAAAATATTGTTTTCGTTATTTACAAAACAAGGTTTTCTTGGTCCAATACAATTTTTTTTCTGTGTATGACTGGTTCCCTCGATATCGTTATAACCGGTTTCGACTGTATATAAAATAAAGTACAATAAATAATAACAAAGGACCTCGTACTTATTTTATAGGAAGTGACTCTTAGTAAATTTTCGAAGAAAAATTTAATGTAGTTCTGAAGACGCTATTACCATTTGAATGTAAATAAATCATCAAAATCAAAGAATAGAAGTTATCTATTCCCATCACATTTTACTAATACACAGAAAAAAAACTGTATTAGACCAAGAAAACCTTGTTTTGTAAATAACGAAAACAATATTTTCTTAATATAAGAAACATACTCTTAATCCAACTACGTTATTCCTTCGTTCAAGAATACTATAGTTGGTTTAAGAGATTATTGCTTATCTTAAGAAAATATTGTTTTCGTTATATACAAAACAAGGTTTACTTGGTTTGAGAAATCCTATCTACCAGTGTATCTGAATTTGATACACATGTAGTTTTTAATTAATTTAATATCTACCAGTGCTAAATTTTATTCGTTATATACTCTATTATTCCACGTTGTCGTATTATATTTATTGACATTTCGACTCTCATGTTGGAATCTGTGTTCAGTTTCAGAAACACTTCTGAAGAAGACTCCGACATGAGAATCGAAATGACAACAGTTCAAAAAGTTAGCTCTTATCGACAACGACTACGAAAGATTACAGAAGAAAATTACTATTGTATACAATTGTTAAGCTAGTATAGAGCGTGGACGCAAAATTGTCTTACTAAAAATTACCCTTCATCTCTTGAATCCTGAATCCAGTACTGGTAACTGCACAAACCTATATAAAAGAAATATACAATATATATTCACCAACGTTGACCTTTTTGATCGTAAAAATAACAAATGTTCCCTCGATCTGGATAACCTTTATAATTAGGAATCCAGATTTACCATAATATTCTTTTTTATCTTTAATCATATTTGGATCTAGATATGCAGATTTATAATCTCTTCTATAATTTTCAAATATTTAAATTCAATTGTAAACAAAAAAAAACAGTATTGCCCATATATTACAAAAATTCTAGCTAAACAAATAATTAAACTATAATTATAAATTTAATGTAAATTGATTGTAAATCACAGAAAATTATTTCGTCCCTGTATAAATACATATCCACTTTTTGTATATTATATATATTTATGTGCGGTCATTATATACAGGTATATAATCTGTGAATCATATTTCACGTGCACTGCCTTATCATTTCACATAAAAGAAAGCGAAACTAAAAAATCAGTCATAAAGCGTGGCACAACCGATAATAAAAAGAATCATATCTGCAGCCGCTCATATTTCATAGTTGTAGAGTTAATACCACTGGTGAGGGGTTAGGCGGGTGAGCAGAAACGTACTGGCCCCATGGGGTGGTGGGGGATGTTCTATATTAGGTCACTAACAGTTTAGTGTGACTGCATTTTTGGGGATGTGTGATTTTTTATATATTTTAACGGTATATATTTTATAGTTTATGTTATAGTATATGGCCCAACACAACTCCGGTGTAGGTACCTACCACAAATAGAGCCGGTAAAATTTTTATTTTTTTGTTAATCTGTTTTTGAGAATTTTCAAAATAATGTCGAAAAACGTTAAAAATGATATTTTTCTATTCAAATTAAAAATTTCCCGCTAAAGCGCAAAATTCAGTCATGTGGTATGCGTGACGTCAGTTACTACTCAATAAATTAAAAAAAAAAACATTAGGAATTGAGTATTTTGACGTGTAACATATCTTTTTATGTCATACCACTGACAGACGTGCCAGACGCGTTTGTGATAACGTATCAAACAGGTAAAAATTACAATTTTTAAATTATTATGTCTATTGCTAGATAACATGTATGCTGAGACATAATGATTTCAACTTCAACTCTACATAACATTATTGTACGTGATGTGCAATAGGTGTTGTTCTATTCTTTAAAGGTGATTGGCTACAGTCTTTGAGGGCAAGAAGAGATGTTAAAGGAATCATGTACACACATATACATACATATACACAATTTATTTGTCAAAACTATGCAACGTTTCTGATCATCACTGATTTATCTAAAGTTTTTTATTAATATTTTTTTAATAGGGTAGAGCAAAAATTTAATTTTTTGCGTGATAATTCATAACTGAAGTAGTTTTTTAAACAAAGAGTTTTAAATATAATAATAATATACCACCAATTCTACTATTTTTGTTGCGATAGCCAGCCTCTTTAAAAATTTCAATAGCGTCAAATAAAAACACAAAACAATGTTTGTTTCAGGACTAATGGGGAGAGGAGAAGGGCGTCTGCCCTGTACGGTGAGGTAGAGGTAAATTTAAAAAAAAAACACATTGAATACCTTTTTTAGATTTTTTTTTTGCTATTCAAAATATAAAAATAAAACTGTAGGGGCTAACATTTCGTCCCCGACCTCAACAGTTCTTAGTTTACCACTGGCTTTGGTACGTGTCTGGCGATCTAAGACATGCCTTTGGATATTAATATTTTAGATAAATACGTTATATTCAGGTCATTTGAAATAAGGTAATTTAGGTAGACCTAATTGAATAATAACAGAATTAATTGTTCTGTTTTAACTGATATTCAATTTATATATTCATTTTATTGATAACATTAAAAATCCTTTTATTTTTAACAAAATTCAAATGTCACTTAAACTAAAAAAAATACAAATAACTTCAGTCAAGAAAAAATGTAGACCCCAAAAAATAGTGATGAATCCACCCCTGTATGTATATGTATGTTGAGGAGAAACAGGGTGTGAGGAATAGATGGGGGTACGGGCGCGGCGACTAACATCGAAGTGGCGTTCTTTGAGTGCACGGAAGAGATCGGTATCGGGACTTAAGAGAGCGCTGCGACGTCGCGTGAGGTCACCACCGGCGCACGGAGGAAGGACGGACGCAGTGGACACAGAAATGGACACGCTAACTACACCACCCTTCGACTACTCACACCGCAACCTCCTTTGTTGCGACACTCGTACGCTGCTGCGATATTTCTGCTCAGGGGTGTGCTCAGAATGCTTATCTAGAGTTGCTCCTTTATAAACCACACAAAAATTATATGGATCGTTATTTATTAATTTTTATATCTATAGATATTCGAGAAAATTACCTATGTAATGATTACATCAGTGGCGCGCCCATGGACAGAAAGGTTAGGGGTCACTTCCCATACAAATTTGACCATATGTTGCTGTAAAATCCCGAACTGAGGTAAAACCTTATATGTTACAAAAATTTCACCTGAAATAAACCTAAAACCTAAATTAATTATCATATGAGTATTTCTTAATCATTTATTACAACCTCTGTTAGGTTATGAACGGGGATTCAATCTCCGGTTTGGTTAGAGCAATCTATTGGGGCGAAAGGGGATTAATTTAGTATAAAAAACGGGGATTCAATCTCCGCCTTGGTTAGGGCAATCTATTGGGGCGAAAGGAGATTAATGTAGTATAAAAACGGGGATTCAATCTCCGCCTTGGTTAGGGCAATCTATTGGGGCGAAAGGAGATTAATGTAGTATAAAAAACGGGGATTCAATCTCCGCCTTGGTTAGGGCAATCTATTGGGGCGAAAGGGGATTAATATAGTATAAAAAACGGGGATTCAATCTCCGCTTTGGTTAGGGAAATCTATTGGGGCGAAAAGATTCTGCCCTCCGGGGAGAACGCCCCCCCCCCTCCTCTTCGTATTTTTTAAATGGGAATCCCTTAGCGACGCCACAGCAGGATTGCACACACATTTTTGATGAAATATACTATAATGTAATATTTCATAGTAAAAATATTAGTTATATATTATAGTACAACTAAATAATGTAACTAATTAGAGGTTCAAAATTTCTTAAACTAAATTACAAAAGGTCTATATAAAATTTACCAGGTCTCTAAAGTCTATTACGTAACAGTGCCATCTAGTAGCGGGGTATTAAACTTAATGCAGTTGTCTCTAATGACATTTGATGGTACTGTGCTGTTTCACCACTAGATGTCGGAAAGATTTTACATACGAATAAATGTCACAAAAATTAATTGTGGTGAACTATAATAGTATCAAGAAAATAACATTTTTTAGTTACAATTTTACTCAAAAGAAAACTGTAAAATCTTATTTTATATCTATAAAATCAAACAAAACTCTGCATTACCGGTACCAATACACCCGTTTACTTACTTTATAATACAACATAACAGATGGCGCTAGCGGGTTTACTTACTAGGGTAGTTTATGATATAACTCGAATATTGTAAAACAGCGGTTCTTAAACTTATGTGGTCTAGGGAACCCCTTTTGAACAATTATTTTTCAGGGACCCTTCCCTGAGAGAAAAACAAAGAAGGTCGATAGTAATTAATCACTAGCAAATCGAAATGTAAAAGTATTTTAATTTTTCCCAAACCTGTTTCACAGACCCCCTCGTCTAGGTTATTATAAATTGTACCAATATCATTTAATGGATTTTTTACGTACTATGGGGTTTAAAAAAAATTAATCTAAATAAATGTGACTTGAATGAAAAATTATTTGTGAAATATAAAAAAATTAAAGTAAAATCATTGTTTCTATAGTTAGTTTAGATTTTAATTCGAATTTTTTTGAATTGAAGTGGTTATATTTATGACAAATTGATGTTTGATGCGTGAAGTATTACTAAAAAAATGTGATTTTGATTTGGTTAAAAGTACGTTTATTATATAGAAAATGTTGTGAAAAGTCGAAATTTTCAAACCGCAGGTCTGTTTTTCAAACCGTTCTCGAGTTATAGTCTCTCAAAGTTATATTTTGTTCAATATTTTAGAGAAAAATGGTCGTAACTTTTGAACCAGTGGTCGGATTTGATTTTTGTCGACGAATTTGAAATCAGCGTGTCAAAATCTATATAATGACATGTATAATACATTGAAATTCAACAAAAAATTTTTGGCCAAAAATCGAAATTTTTCCAAGGGGTATACCTTAAAAAAATGTCGATTTTTCACAAAATTTTTTTTGTTGAATTTAAAAGTATTATACATGTCATTATATAGATTTTGGCACGCTGATTTCAAATTCGTCCACAAAAATTAAATCCGACCACCCGTTCAAAAGTTACGACCATTTTTCTCTAAAATATTGAAAAAAATATAACTTTGAGAGGCTATAACTCGAGAACGGTTTGAGATACAGACCTGCGGTTTGAAAATTTCAACTTCTGATGTTATTTACTATACAATTAACATACTTTTAACCAAATCGAAAACCCAAAAATTTTCAGTTATATTTCATGGTTAAAATTTCAACTTTTCATATAAATTTAACTCAAATACAAGATAAAACAGAAGAAGAATCAAAAATAACCCACCAGAATAATATATTTTTCTACTGTATAGTAGATTGCATTTTTTTAAAAAAATTTTCACAGATATTTAAAAAAATATATTTTATTTTATTTCATTGCATTAAAGAAATTGAATTACCTTTTTCTCAGTTCAATTTTGCCTCCCCCACAACCCTTAGTACGTCACTGCTTATAATGAATTTTAAAAAAATAGTTGACTTTCAGAAATTATGTTCCCATGCATCTTTCTTTTTATTTATAATAAAAATAATTTATGATAAGGATTCGTAGTTAATTATAAACAATATCAACACAAATTTTACAAAAACTACGAATAAACGGCCCCTCGTGAATATAGCGAGCAAATTATTTCTTTGATCTTCTATGATTTATGCTGAAAAGCTTTGGAAAATATTCCGCGAGCTCGTTTTGTTCAGAGATATGTACTGCCTACTTATAGTCTGTTTCATTTAAGTTTACAGAGGTTGCCAAGGGATTTGGCGGTACGATTCGCCATTCGTACCGTCAAAAACCCCGGCAACCAATACAAATATAAATGAAACAGACCATAGACGAATATTGTTCGATGCGCTTAGCTCGTTTTAAGTAAAATGATCAAGTCAAGGCGTAAAAAAGTAAAAATAAATACTGACAGTAAGAAGAATACAGAAATTATTTTAAAAAGAAATCTGTTAGATCTATGTGAGACTTGGCACCACCACAGTAGGGTTAATGAAACATGGACATTATTGATTTTATAAAGGTGCCATTATAAAATAAAACTGATATAAAGAAAAAGGAAGAAGAGCAAAAAGAATAAACTTTTAATTAAATCATATTTCTAAGAAATAAAAACCAATCATTATCCTTACCTGATTTCAAAATAACCAAGTTTGACTGCATCAACTTCCTAACTAAATTTCTAAACACATTATCTTGTGATGCAACTCAGTGGTACAAATTGCACTTGTCAGTTTGTAATTCTCGTAGGAACTTATGAGGACCGTTCTCAGCAAGGCACTAATTAATTACAATTAGTACTTAAGGAATTTCGTGAGCCGTTCATGATTGTGTGGCTTCAACTTGGAAAGAGCATTGGTGTGGGAAAACATACACAGATAAAAGGAAATTAGATTAGGGTTGGGATTTTGACCAGCAGAATAATAATAATCTCATTTTTGTTGTGGTTGCGAAAATGATTATCGTCTTTTTTAATCGAAAATGTCACCTTATGTGGTTTTTGAAGTACTTTGTATTATTAGATGAAACAAATATACATATGTACATAAGTAGGTAAACATGCTTTAAATGTTTGTTGGCTATTCGTTAACAAATATGTGGGTAAATAATATTTGTTTATTTAATTTATTACTTTACCATTTCATATTTGTATAAGATTTTGAGGGTCTCATTTAAAAACTGTTTTGAAAAATTAAATTAAATGAAAAAGAAGAAAATACAAAATAATTTTTTTAAAGTGCTAGGTTAGGACACTGTTTCTTTTTGTTGTTGTTGTTCATATCTAAATATAGGGCCGCAACTACCACCGGGAAAGCCGCAGTTAACTAATAATTAACTTTTAGTAAACAATCCATATACTAATATTATAAATATGAAAATGTGCCTCTCTTTGTCTGTCTGTTACCTTTCACGGCTAAACCGTTAGAAATCCTTTACTAGGTAATTCCAGTGAACTGGAAGTATCTATACACAGAAAAAAAATGTATTGGACCAAGAAAATCTTGTTTTGTATTTAACGAAAACAATATTTTCTTAATATAAGAAAAGTAGTCTTAATCCAACTACTTTTTTTCTTAATCCAAGAATACTATAAGTAGTTGGTTTAATTTAATTTCTTATCTTAAGAAAATATTGTTTCGTTATATACAAAACAAGGTTTACTTGAGCTAAGTAAACCTTTCTACCTGTGTAATCTGTTTCATTTAAATTTACAGTGGGGATTTGATCGTATGCTACACGATTTGTACGGTCAAATCCCCGGAAATCACTGCAAACTTAAATGAAATAGACTATAGGAACATAAAATAACTAGTTCTACAGATAAGTGTTATTTATTATATGATAAAATCAGTGCCAATGTGAGTAAATTTTGCACTGTTAATCTCAATATTTTGAAATAGGTAATTAATAAAACTAACCAAAAGAAAACTCAATTTCACCCTAACCAAGAACAGTTAGAAATTATTATTCAAAAATAATAAAACATGTAATACCGATATAAATATAAATATTTAAACTATAGACTAATAGTCCACACTGTACTCACATTTGCGCTGATTTTATCATATAAAACATTTACACTTACTTATTTATAGAACCGGTTATTTTATGATATGTTATTAGTGATTTTAGTTTTTTTTTAAACACGAGGGATATTATAGGCAATTACAAAAAAATTTAAGAAACTTTTTTTATTTTACATTCAATTTCAAATCAGAAATTATAATCTCCATTTAATATAATTGATAGTCAGGACAACGAATTTCATTCATCTAACCAAATAGCATCGTTATATTTTGAAATACAACCATATATATTTTTACCCAGCAAAACAGTTACATGTTCTTGCTCGTATATGAAAGTAGACCGGTAGCCATCCATCTCTTTCTGCGGCAATATATTATATATAATATGTGTGAATCTTCCGCTTGTGTCAGATGCAGCATCGCCAGGGAACGCAGGAGTGATTTAAAACTTATACAGTCGTATGTACGTCCTTTTTACTTACTCTACAAGAGAACGGTTAGGTGCTCATATGATGAAAAAGCATGAATTTATTACAATGCATTTATGAATTACCATATCTAAAAGGTCTTAAAGAAATCGTATCTAACTATGTAGAATATAATTAATAACTATTTATTTTTAAAAGGCGGATTTTATTACTGTGTAGAACAGCGATTCTCAACCTGTGGGACGCGTGATAAAACTGAATGGGCGGCACGAGCATATCGAGAAAAAATGATAAAAAATATTATTAAAAAATGTATTTAAATTACTGAAAGAAAAGCAATAGTTAAAATACATTCTGACAGTAAAAATAGAATACACTTTTACATTTACACTGATGTAATACACTTATAAATAGAATTGTATCAGTACTGCACAGTGTATTTAATAATTAACTTATCAATATTAAATTAAAAACAATATTAATAATTATTGGCTCCATGTCTCTGGCACCCCCTTTTTTGAAATTCGAATTTTATAATATGCAGTTCGTTTGTGCTTCGTTTGTGCACGTTTGTGCAGGAAATCCTTTCGTTTGTGCTTTAACCCTTCAGGAGATATTCAAAAAAATCAAATGGGGGGCCGTAGACATGCGAGCCCCCCCTTTTTGGAAATTCGAATTTTAATATATGTAATTCGTTTGTGCTTCGTTTGTGCAGAATTTTTCATCGTTTGTGCTATAACCCTTTATATGTTATTTATATTTAAAAATACCGAAAACATGTCTCTGGCACCCCATTTCTTGAAATTTAAAATTTAACCCTTTAGGTGGTATTCACAAAAATCAAAGTGGGTGCTGTAGACATGGGAGCCCCCCCTTTTTTGAAATTTAAAATTTATTGTATGCAGTTCGTTTGTGCTTCGTTTGTGCACGTTTGTGCAGAAATTTTCATCGTTTGTGCTTTAACCCTTTACATGTTATTTATATTTAAAAATACCGAAAACATGTCTAGATAGTTGATAATGTCCATTCAAAAATTCCAAAAATGCATGTTAGGATTTTGTTTTGTTGTAAAACCAACCTACGAACGGTAAAATTAATATTTCTCGAATACACCAAATTGTCTGTGGCAACGTTTTATGATTTTGTAATATCGAATTAGTATTTATGTGATTGTATGTATTGTTAAAATGTTAAAAATACAAAAACAAAAAGAAATAAAGGTTGGTTTTACAACAAAACAAAATCGTAACATGCATTTAGTATGCAAAAGACAGACATATTATTAGTATATTATATTTATTTATTTTTAATTAAAATAAAATAAAAATCAACACTATCGAAGTGACACCTAAAGGGTTAAAGCGTTAACAGAGCTTCTAGTTAGATAAATAAGAAACACAGCACCCCATTTATTCTTTAAATATCTCCTAAAGGGTTAAAGCACAAACGAAAGGATTTCATACACTTAACGTGCACAAACGAAGCACAAACGAACTACATATAATAAATTTCAATTTTCGAAAAAGGGGGGGCTCGCATGTCTACGGCCCCCCATTTGATTTTTTTAAATATCTCCTAAAGGGTTAAAGTACAAACGAAAGGATTTTCTGCACAAACGAAGCACAAACGAACTGCATATAATAAAATTAGAATTTCAAAAAAGGGGGTGCCAGAGACATGGAGCTATAATTATTAGTGACTCCCTTGGGCCTGCCTTGCAGAGCAAAGTTTTTCGAAAGAAGGTTTAATATTAGAAATTGACACTCTAAGCATTTTTTTTATATTATGATTTTTCAGTGAAAATTATTGTATAAATGTAGGGGGGGGGGATAGTGATTGAAATTTGGGTCGCAAATACTAAAAGTTGAGAAACGTGTATAAGTGTATTGGAAATATAGAAGCGATTTCCTTTTTATATAAATAAAATATTAAACAAAATTATTTAGTTCAAACTTGTTTATAAAGCAACTTAAAAAATACGAAAGAATGCATTATTAAAGATCAATTGGAGGCAATAATAACAATATAGTCTGTTTCATTTAAGTTTGCAGTGGTTGCCGAGGGATTTGACGGTATGAATCGTGAATAGTACGGTTAAATCCCCGGCAACCACTAAAAACTTAAATGAAACATACAGACTATATTCAACATTATTTAAAACGAACTTTGGCTATTGATTGTACAGTATATTCCATTTTGTCTAGCCTGTACTCTTGTTTGTTAAAATATAATATTTTCAAACTAGTATATTTTGGAGAGAAAAAAAAGTACGGTGGACAGTAAAAGTTCATTTTAATGGAAAAAGATATTGCTATTTGTTACCGAGAACGAAAACATGTCTGATTAGTCATATATTCATTAATATAACCGAAATCGTTATGTTTGGTACTTTTAGGTTAGGGGATCAGATTCGAATTCAAAAAAAGACCGAAATCTTTTAGGTTTTAGCTGTAATTAAAAAAAAAAAACAGTAAAAAAGAAAGGAAAACTGGGTTCACATTTTGTGTGAAAAACAAAATAAATCCAAACAATAACATAATATTAAAAGTTACAATGAAACCAGTTCCTCTTACGAATTTATTTTACATTAAAATCGTAGTTTGTTGTTTACTAGAAATAGTCTATGTAGTTATAATGAAAAGTTATAGATTTTCATCCAGTGTGCAGTGCTGAGAAGTTTCCAGTAACGCGATATTTACTTTTTGTTTTATTTTGCTTTGTATTGTATTTCAAAGTAACTTTTACGATTTCGTGTGATTATTACGTAGGTACACATACATTATTATATAGGGTAAAACCAGGATAGATGCCCCACTTTTTGAAAAGTCCTCCTCATTTTAAAATTATTAATTTACCATGAATAATTCCTATGAATATAGCTACTTTAGTCTTTTATATTACATTATAACTTGTTTTTGTTGACCTAACAATAACTGATTTTGCAGAAATTGAGTTTTTGCAGAACCATTTTTTTGAGGATAGATGCCTACCTACAGGATAGATGCCCCATCATGAAATTGCTAAGAAGGATAGATGCCTCTAGTGTAGGATAGGTTGAGTTAGGTTAGTTTCAATCCTGCACTCGACATAAAAAAAACAACCTTTTGTAACATCAAAAATTTTACACTGATGTAAAATAACATTTGCTTTCTATTTACTTATTTTTATTGATTTTAAAATGATTGTTGTAAAAAAAAGTAAGATCACTAACTATAACATTAAATTTGATAACAATAACATTAAACATACCTATACCGCCCAAAAGTTTTATAGCGTAAATATCATATGAAAGTATGTATAATATAAATATAAACATTTATCCATTAAATTATCACAACGGTTAAGACACTATAATACAACATAATATTTTCGATAAGTAGGGTTAACAGCTAGATTCGCGGGTTTCAAATGTCAAAAATTTTAGGTTAGGTAAACATATGAATAACAGCGAATGTTTTGGCTTTACCGATAAGTACCTAATAAAATACTTTTTTAATACACGCTAGGCACTAACAGGATATATGTAGATGCCCCGTAGAACATTAAAATCTGTCAATATGAAACAACTAAAAGAAAAATATAACATTTCAAAATAAGTCATATGCATGTATGGGGATAGATGCCCCAGGGCATCTATACCGCGAAAAATCGGGGCGACTATCCTTTTTGATATGGATATATGTTTTTTATTTTTTAACGAAAATAAATACAAAAGAGCGATTATTAACATCTAGGTGTGTACTTAATGAACCAGTGTATTGATATAATAAAAATAGAACGGAATTTATTACTACTTATAAAGTTATGTAGCAGTAAATACTTACCTCTCAAACTTTGAAGCACTTGTCGCGTACGTTGCAGAAATAATTAATCGTACAAGTGAGACGTTTTTGTTTCGCACAACGGTTTGCGAAGGAATAAGGTATGTGACACTGACGCTTCTTATTTAAACTATTAATTCGATGTTACGACTTTAGGGGGCTTGGTTCTCGAAAACGAGGCACCTATCCCACTGCGGCATCTATCCTGGTTTTACCCTACAGTACCTCGCCATACAATTAACACCATTATGGAAAATAACATTTTGTTATTTTTAGATGCTGTAAAAACAATATACAAATAACTAACACATTCATATTTTCAATGTTATTTTATTAAGACACTATAAATTACTTTTCTAAATATGTTGTATTGATATTTTGTTACATTTTCACCGTTTTCAAAACAGTGAGAACTTTTATTGGCTTTGATTCAATGCAATTATTTATTTTTGCCATACTTGTACCATTTATAGAGTGTTTGTGGGAACCGAGTAATAATTGGAGTTAGAAGATCGGTTAAATGGACAAAGTAACATTTTTTTTCGGGATAAATAATGTCAAAAAACAATTGAATGTCGAATTTAAGAGATATGTTGAAATATAACTTTTTTTTAAATGGAATTGGTCAAAATTACTATTTTAGAAACACTTAATAAAATTAAACCGGTTATCAAATTTCATAACTGTATCACAATAGGTTATCTAGTTATTAAATAAAGACTTATTTTAAACAAAATCTTTGAATGGCTGCAGCTTCTTTACGAAGATTTTCCGGACATATATTCACAAAAGGTTTTTTGCTTCAAATAACATCTTCGATCTACTATTTTTTTTACACTAGTTGTAAATCACCCTGTATATAAATAACCCAGATGAGCCGCCTCTACATCAAGAAAACCTTTTGTAAACATCGCACTTGTAAAATTACCTAACAATGTTTTTGACGTATTTTACTTAAATGGCCTTAATTACAAAACGATTAATCAAATTGATTTTAAATTTTCGTATGTAAAGCTAGGCAATATAATAAACATTTTAAGAAATGTCAAAGTTTATGTGGTTTATAATTACAGAGTACTATGTTATCAAACAAGTGACGATCTTTTTTTGTATCCACCAGATAGACAAAAATGTCGTTTTACAGACAATATAATTCATGTTTAGAATTTTTAGAACTTTTAGGTTGGGCTTTTTGTATAAAGAATTTGCTCAAGAACAAATGCTAAGCTAACGCAATCTGCGAAGGGTCAAATCGTTATGAATTTTCCCGAGATTCTAGAGTATTGTAATAAATGTATAGTGATGAAAATGCTTTGCGTTTTTTGAGGTACAATTGTCACCACTGATTTATATTTAACGCACATATGTACGTCAGTGAGGTGTCATTTATATCAAATATCATAGCATTTGGAATTCTAATTTTTGTCTGTCTGTTTGTTCAAGTTAACTCGATAATTACTGAACTGATTTTAACGGGATTTGTATTTTTCAAAACTTAAAATTTATATAAGTTGAGGATAGATTTTGTAGTATTTTGAGTAGCAAGCCACGTGGGCATTTAGCTAGTTTGAAATAAACAAGGTCAATATATGTGTATTTCTACATATAACTTTATAGGTACATATGAATTTGAAATTAGTAAATTATAATTAAATAAGTACATTTTATGTACATATTTACATTTATTGTTTATTTCCATTAAGTAGGTAATAATTATCATTCAATTAAGTTTAAAAGACCTGAATAATGATGTTACAAAACTGTCATGAAAATGGATTAAACTACATATTGAAGGTATGATAAAAATACATCAATACTATGTACACTTGAATAAACAATTTACTAATAGGTATAGACGTAATGTATGTTCTGTTTTAATTTAATGGAATGACTTAAATGATATATTTACATCAATTTTATGAAGCTCACTTTGTGTGCAGACACGTGAGCAGCAACAAATACTTTAAATGTGTGCGATAAAAATGGTTGTTGAGAAAGACGTTTACAGTGTAATAAAACCACTTTTTTATTTTGAAAGAATATTTTCATTAACTTCGTTAGAGTTAGATGAATCTTCTAACAATAAAGTTTACAAATTCAATAAAGTCAGATTGTTTATAAATATCCTGGTGATTTCTTTTCTGTTTTTTGTGCAATACTTTAGTATTCACGAGTTTCTTTTATTTGTTGCTGAAAATGAAACTAAAAATGATTTATATAGATTCTTTTCGTTTGGTTCATTCATTCTTACTACTGCAAGTGTAATTATTATAATTATTTGGTGTCAGTTTCTTCAATCGAATATTATTGAATTCATGTCAATTTTAAATGAAACACATCAGCAATTTTTACTCTTACAATTTTCAGTAAGCGATCTTTATAAGAGAAATTATATTTATGTTTATATGATATTACCACTTGTTGCGAATTCTTTAATTTGCTTATCAGATCTTGAAATATATTTCTTTGACCGAAAAGGTGGTTTTTTCTCATTGTCTTTTCAATATATAATATCATATGTAACGGCTTTGCATTTATATGCAATAGAATCACAAGCTTTTATGTATATAACTCTACTTAGATCTTATTTTAAAGTTCTTAACCAACAGCTATTAAATCTTGATAATATTGATAAATCTGTACAAAAAGTGGCTACTCTAAAAAAGATTACATTTCTTCATGGGAAACTAACTGAATCTTCTGAATTAATAAATCAAGTATTTGGGTTTCCCCTGCTTATAAGATATGGGTCAGCTTTTGTCACTATAGTTGTTTGTCTGTTTACTATTTACGAAGAAATTTACTCATATATAACTAAACCAGATAAACGTAACGTAATCCCATTAAGTGTTGGTCTCTTCATTTGGGCTTTCGTGTTGGTAGCCGAGCTCTTTTTAACTGTAATCAACTGTGCTAAAACTCAAGATGAGGTAAATATAAATATATTTTATCTTCGGTTATTTAACAACACCGCTCAAGTCGAAAATTAGCGGTTTTTACATTTGAATGTCATTGGATAGAGAGCTACTCATTGCGCGTCGATCTACCAATCACATTCTAGGCGTTTCGGACAATTAGAGGTCGAAATTAAAAAAAATAGTGACAGCGCGCAAGCCGGTAGCCTATATAAAACATACACGGTTTTTTCGTTCTCCTGTATTGTTGGTCAAAATGACTTGAGCGGTGTTGTTAGATAAGCGACGTTATGTATAATAATATATGTATGTAATAATTTTATGGGAATATCTTTGCAGGGAAATCAAGCTGTAGATTTAATACATGATTTAAAAGATATGTGTGATGATGACGATTGCGCTCAACAGGTAAAGAAATAACTTTTTTATTATTAGGTAAATTTCTACCCTATTCAACATATCTTACTTTACGATGAGTAGGTATATATTATTTCGATTGAATTGAAGATTTTGAAAAACTTTTCAGACAAAAGATCTTTCTTTTTTTCTTTAAGATACGAATATGTAAAAAAAAGAATATGTTAAAAAAATGACCTAAAGATTCCCTTAAAACCTTCACATAAGGTCAAAAGTTTTACCTTCATTGGTATTCCCCCTCCTAACCCTGAAACTTTTGTACTAAATATTTCCCTGAAAAACCTTAGTTTTCGAGATATTTGCTTGTCTCAATTTAAATAGACCACCCGGTATAGTATGTGCTTGTCATCAAACTTACCACCTGAATATTTAAATATTAAGTCTCTCTTAGTTTCACTGTAATATGGTTTGGTTTATGCATGTAAATTTTTCTAATACAAGTAAATTATTTTAGGTGGAGATGTTTGCACTACAACTAATACACAAAACAGTAAAATTTACGGCTCATGATTTTTATCCTATCGACTATACTTTTTTCCATTTGGTATGTATGAAATTAAAAATTATTTAAATAATTTTTTAAATATATTTCTAATAATTTCTATTTTTAGGTTCTCGGATCTGTAACGACATATTTAGTTATATTAATTCAGTTTAATATACCGTCAACATAAAACATTTTTTTTGTATTTATTTCAATTTTTTTGTTATTCGGAAACCGAATATTTATGAAAATTAAGGTACAAAAAAAAATTCACAAGTCAATGATACAATAACGATAATTGGACGCTAAATCCGGACACTACAATTACCGTCTCCGTCTTAATTTATATAAAGGTAGTTCTCATATAAACACTATTTCGATAGAATAAAAAAAATCACGATAAGAAAAACAATGATATCTATCCGAACGTGAAATTTTAAATAGATCGACTGATTTAAACTGGAAATAATTTTCATCAAAGTTTGTGATTACATATCCGCTATAGCAAATACGTTCTAGGGCCGTTTAGTTTTAATTTTTATGACTCAATGCTTTGACAGATTTTGATAAAAAAAAACTACCTAACAGCAAAGGGTTGTTATTCTGATATGTAATAAAAAATTCAAAATGATTAACCGTTTTGTTTTTGAAATGCAATTGTATTAAATATAATTATAAAACATATGTAAAATATTTTTTTTTATATTTTCAACATTTTATTAAAGCTTCGTGCGTAGACGAGACTGGCTGAAATTGTAACGAAACAAGTATTCCAATTATATTATAGGTTCGTTATAATATAATAATAACCTAATATCGTTTCGTCTCGTGTGAAGCCCTATACATTTTAAATATCTATTACCTATCAGTGGTGTAGTAGAGGTTGGCAGAACTGGCCACCGTCGGGATTGTAAAGCTTAGGGATCGGCAAAATATTCCAGAATAGCATTATTAGATTTTTTTTAAAGATATGAAGACTAAAATAAAAAGTCTTCAGAAACTGAAAGAGGGCGCCAAAGTAATTTTTGCGGTAGAAAAATTGTCATGAAAAATAAAAATAAAAAAGGTTATCAAATATAGCAAAACTGCGGTTCAGGGCGCGCAAATTAGAGGTGATAATTTAAATTTTTACCCGAGTGCAGCGACCTCTAGCTACGCCACTGTTATTGTACAATTATTGTATATGTTCTGAGTGATTGATATATAAATTATAATAAATATTAAAATACAAGTGATTTTATTATTTTATTTAGGTACTCGTACTTATATTTTAAACTGCAAGATTAGTTATAAACAAAGACATCTGTACTTACATTTCGTACAAACATTAAACATTACAATACCCATGGGTTTTCGTCTATATAATAATCACACTTACAATTAAATGTTGGCCAAAACTTTAGATGTCGGCAAAGGTCAGTGAAACCGGCATCGTCCACGACAAATTGGTAACTAGGGAACCTTCAAGACGACTGGAAACAATACAACGGAAAAGTCAAACACAAACAGAGCAAAATAGTTCAACTTATGTAGTTAAATACTAACCATGTGTTCACTAAACTAAGCATGTAAGAAAAAATGTTTTTCAATAAAAGTTGGTTGATTTTGACCGGGAAACAAAATGACAAAAATAATTTGATGGACGTCTTCAAGGTTAACTATAGTCAACTTTTTTTATTTTATATATTTTTTATAAAAATAATTTTTGGTATGACTTAAATTTCCAAGATAATTAACAAAATAATTGAAGATTTTGGATTTTCATGAATTTTTAACTCAGAAACCATCAACTTTAGAGAAAAAATAAAATTAACTGTGATATAAACGAGTCAAATTAAAGATAGTTAAATTCTCTATCAAAAAGGTTTTATATAAATACATATTAATCGTATATTTCAATGAAAAGACAACATTAATAATAATATTGAATTAGATAATAATATTTTTCATTTCAGGCAGTCGGTGCTCGTTGGAATATGAATCTGACAAAAAATATGTATACAACCTTTGTGGTAGAGAATTTAACTATCTTTAAGGGGTTACATACAGTCAGAAGGCCAAAAAAGGGGTTTTTCAAGAATTTTTTAAAAGAAGACTTTTATAATTTATTAATGTAAAAATTTGTACACAAATTATGGTAACTTTTAATTGTATTTTAACATTTTTTATTTGTAAAAATAATAATTTTGAAAGCTGCTACAGCTGTTCTCCAGGAGGTCCTCTCAAAAAAGGCGGTGACCACGATATCTCTGGACTGCATCTTTTAAAATAAAAAATCTAAATGGATTTCCTTAAAGTAATGTATAATCTTGTACTTAATCGAAAGAATAAGTAAAATCAAATAATTTTTTGACAAAATGGCGGCTTCTCAAAAAAAAAATATCGATTTTCGACATAAATTTTGACCTTAAATTGCTTATAAAAAAACCTTCGATTAAATACTAAAAAATATTCTTAAGAAACTTGTGTTAAAATTTGAGATTGATCGGTTCAACCGTTTCCGAGGAATAGTGGTCACCGACTTTAAAAACACAGATTTGAGAAAAACGCGCTGCCGATGCCGCTCCGACCTCCTACATTTAAACGCTTTGAGACGTCTTTACAAATATGCGTGTAACTTCGAATATAATCGACGGATTGACTTGAAATTTTCTGTGTGTGTACTAAATATATGTACATTACGAAAATGAAATAAAAAATATATATTTTTTTTTTTAAATTCTAACTGTAGGTATGTAACCCCTTAATTTAATATATCATTGTTTATGCTCATATGAGACATACGGGAATGAGTGAGAGAGCAATATGAACGCGCAGAGTAGAGAAACGCGCTTGATTGTTAATTAATTAAAATAAAAGTGGTTGCCGGTAAAAATCTTAAAATTGAAGTATACCATATAAAATATGATAACATTTATTATATGTATTGTATAGGTACATACATTTTCATGGTTGAAAATACCTAAATTCAAGATTTGATAAACTAAAGAATAGATTACTGAAACTCGGTATCTGAAGGTTGGCCTATACTGGGACCAATATTGATAAAACAAAACTTGTCAATCTAATATTGGGATATGTTTGGGCCCATCGTCAAGGCTGGCGTTTCTTACATGGGACGATAAATACAAGAAATTAAATCGGAATAATTTTCCGACGAATGCGCTACTATGTATAAGTACACTCAACATTCTGCTATACGACGGCATCGGTAATTCAAAAATTCCACTATACGATGGCTAGAGGGGCACTTTAACGTTGATTGGTGAATTTAAACGCGCAGAATTTATAGCAGTCACGGCGGTATTATGGTGGGGATTGTATAACGGAACGGTCGTGTAGCAGAACGCTGAGTATACTAGTCTAATAGAAATAGAGTTATCCAATTTAGTTTTAAACAATTGGAACGAACTTAAAAGTACCTATCTACAAAAAAGTAATGATAGGAACAAAAATAATTTATTATTATTAATTAATTGAATTTTAATTTAATATAACAGATATACTAGTGTAAACAATCAGTAATTTATAAAGTACAATAATAATTATTATTTAATGTATTTAATAATAACAAGTAAAGTATTTAATCATAATAATAGTCTGCAAAATAAGCAAATATCATCCATGAACCGAACAAAACCAAAATACTCCAAATGTATACAAACACACCAGCAAACATTATGTAATAAATAGTTAGTTTTCCTCGTATGTAAGCGACACTAATAACTGGTGACGTAGCAACAAATATAAACGAGTATGAAGATGATATTATGGCTGGTACTGTATATATTAAATATTTTCCTTTACTAAAAACATAACATTTACGTCCAAAATGTACATATAACAAATCATAAACAGCTCTATTGGGAAATATATGTCCAAATGCAGAAAAATATAAAATAATAAGTAATAACACTAATATTCCTGGTCGACCATTCTCAAAAATGTCATCTATTTTTTCATATGCGAATTTTACAAATCCAGTAGATGCTCTTAAGCCTTCTGCAAGAGCATATGAACCTCCGACAATAAACAATACATGCCATGCTGTATTTTTATTAATTAAGGCCCACGATAAACAAGGTTTGCTTTTTTCAGTTGGACGTTTATCTTTATTGCAGTAATATAAAAAATTTAAATTTTCAGGTAAAGCACACAATATAAATACAGTTGTAACCAGTATAAATGAATCACCCATGTAAGGTTTATAATCTTCTCCACTATAGTAAGAAGCTGTTGAAATAATAGGGATCCTTATTACCATCAAAAATATTGCTATTAAGTTAAATATCAGAATAGACCATTCTTGAAAAGACATTTTTCCCATTTCACTTTGTTTTTGCTTATATTCTTCTTTAGATTGTTTTATTTCATCCTTTGACCGTTTTACATTTGATTTATCTGTACTATTCGGTCTGCAATATCCCAAAAATACAAAGTTCATTATTAAAATCATACCAATCAGAAGGAAAATCAAGGAACATATTCCATACGCCAACCACAATTCATACGATATATATTTTTGTACTGGTTCACCCATAATTTGTTTTTCCAGTGAAGTGATGTTATCTCTTACAAAAACATGATAATCCATACCAAATAAATTACTTGTTGCAGCTTGTTGACATGCATATGCAATACTCAAATAGAAGCAAGTTACAATTTTAGTCGATATATTGTATTCTATTTCCTGTCTATTTGGATTTTCAATTTCGATTAAATTCTGTGAGTTCAACTCTTCAATAATTGCCGCTGCGATAGAGATCATTACGTTACAAACATAAATGTAAGAAAACCATAATGAACAAAAAGCAGATATCACAACGAGGCTTATATGTATAATAATGATACTAGAACCAGTTAATCTCAACAGGCAATATGCAATCCGTTTGTTCAATTTCGAAGCTTCAAATCCAGTACAAATAAACATACTTGTTATGTTTACCATATTTTCTTCGCATAAGAAAGATAAAGATAGCTCCTGGTTACCAAGTTGTAAAAATGGTAAGAATACTAATGTCATAAAACATGTTGTTGGTATTGGTAGTAATAAGAGTAACCAATATGATACCATGGTTAATATCACGAACAAAGATCGTGTTTCTTTGGGTTTTTCTTCATCTTCTTCACGAATGAACACTAAACCCAGAAGTAAAGTACATACAACAAGTAAAATACCTCTATAATGTAGTTTAACATAATGGGAGAGTGATTTTTGTTCAGTCTCTTCTTCCATAATTGTTTTTTTTGTTAACACTTAATAAATAATAATATAATGTATACTTCAAATAGACTTATTGATTGATCACAAGTTTTGTTTTATCAAATGCCAAAATTTAATATTCAAAGGTATCTATGATATTTTTAGACTAATTTAATTTGATCGATTTTTACCTGTTTTTTTACTCTTTCTTTTTTATTCGTACCATTCCAAAAATATTTCGAAAATTAAAAAATTGACAAGAGTGAACATCCATTTCCGAGTAATTACGTAAAAAATAATTCATTTGTATAAGTTATAAAGAATATTGTTATCTTTAATTTATGACCCGTTTATTTTATTCTGTATTTTTTTAGTTTGTCAATTTTTTTTATGAAATAAGAATCATGAGCACTTTTCTGTCGTAGTATTACGTATAAGAAATTTCCATGACTCCCATGGCAGAAATATATTTTAACATAATTAATTAGATTCATCCACACTGTCCACTCTCAGTATTACGTATAAGAAAGTCCCATGGTACCTATGGCAAACACGTATACTGTTTAGTCTCTATAATACGTATAAGAAAGTTCCATGACACTCATGGCAGACATTTCACTGTTGGGAACCATTTTAAATATATTTAAAAAAGTGTGTTTTTTTTACTGGATTTTTATATATAATTTTCCTCTAATTTGCACCGTTTCAAAAATAATTCGAAAAATTCAAAAATTTACATCAACAAACATCCGTTTCCGGTGAAGGATCGTTTTAAAAACTAGGAGCTTTTCTTCCTAGACGATAACTATTCTTAAATATAAAGTTTTATCCTTTTACAATTTGTCGTATTTGAGTTACAGCGTTTACAGACTGACAGACCGACCGACAGAAACACATCATGGCGAAAATAGCCGAAATGGATTCAGGGAAGGTTAAAATTGATAATTTCATCTAAACCCGAAATTCGAAACAAATTGGTTTAACAACACTTACGTATACTATAATAATATGTATATTTCATATAATGGGTATATAACAAAGTGAAAATATATAAAAACTTGGCAAAAAAAAAGAATAAAAAATATTACAAATTAATAATAAAATTGATGTAGGTATACAATAAATTTACTATTCAATATTATCATTAAATTGTATCCAATACTTGTAATGGTTTAAGAAATAAATAAATAAATAAATATTATAAAAAATGAACCACGCGATTAAATAATTCTATAAGCAAACGCGCATGTTATTTTAACGCTGAACGCATAAAATTAAATTTAGAGCGATTACATATTTTTGTTATGAAACACGTTTACCAATCTGAAAGCTTATTCCCTTGGGCCTCATTTTATTCGTGTTTTTACTGTTTCCAGGCTCTAATTACATTGTTGTTTTATATCTTAAGAATATCATTCCTAGTTTAAAGATATTAATTATATAAGATTTTTATAACGTGATGATTTATGATGTTATGATTTTACTTTTTTAGTTAACAAGATCAATACTCGTATCGTTAAGTTAAACTAATAATAATTCCTTTAACCAGTGGTTTACAAACTGTTCCTGGTTATATTTCAATTAAAATCGTATCAGTATGTTGCAGACCACTCTTATAATTTTACAAAGAAACCGAATTTATTACTTACATTAACTGCTATTTAAAAAATATATTTATCAATTTGATTATACATGTTTTATAAAACTATACAAATATTGATATGTTATACGATTAATTCATTTAGTTTTTATTGAAAAGGACAGACGGACGACAAAGTGATATTAATAGAGTTTCTTCGAAAAGTAGTATTTATTATATATGTATGTACATACACACAATTTACAATATATAATTTAATATTTAGTCAAATATCCTATTACCTATACAAAATTATCAAAATATATTATTGAACAAAAAAAGGATTGTGTGGTTTTATGAAACCACGGTAAAAGTGAAACTTTTTTTCACATTATAGACATTTAACTAAAAATTTTCGGAATAATAAATTCAAGCACTCAAAATTGAAATAAATCCATAAACAACAACATGCACCAGCAAAAAGTTCTAATAATTCTAATAAATTCTATATAACAACCAAACAATTTCTGTCTCTTTCATTTGACACGGCTCTTTTTTCGAGTCAGATGCACTGTCCATTTCTTTATGTCTATGGCTCTGACGTATTTACCCCTACTCCGCGACCGAGCGACATGCAACACACAGACGAAAAATTTTGAGACGATGTAATAAAAGTTTCACTTTAAAAAGTTATAGCCATTTAACGCATAAACCACATAGAATTATGAATATTTTTTGGTGTAGTAATACTCATCCATTTCTTATAAATAATTCATCTCATTTAACCAAACATGTATCTCTTATAGATACTGAGATCCCCATGCTGAAAAAGTTATCTGGAACACCCGGTATGATGCTGCGTAAATTCAAAATCTGAAATTAGTGTACATAGGTTAAATTATTGTAAAAGAATACTAGAATATGTAAACAACATTACGCTAACTTAAATAATTTATTTGAAAATCAGTACCCTTGTCTTGAAATGTATCCACTAAAATAGTACCTACCTTAATATTAAAGTAACTGGGGAACCGTCTGATGTAAGCGAATATTTATAATTCAATCAGTTGGAAATAATTAATTCGCAAAGCGTCCTCAACTGTATAAAAGTTACTGATCGGAATTTGGAATAAGTGAAATTACTTGTAGTGACCACAAAATTGTTCTCTTTCCTACGACGTAACGGTATAGTCGATTAGCTTACCACTCGACCGTTACCGTTAGAGTAGTGCCTAGAAAAGGGGTGGGGTAGATTGATGAGGTAAAAGGTAAAAGGGTTTGTAGCGCGTTTGATTGAAGTATTCATTTATGCAATAGATAAAGCATCCTCGTATTATCTACAGATAAATCCATTTTTATGCGGAACTATGTTCTGTCTGACGTTACTTGATGGCTTATATCTATATCTATAAAAGAGTTTGTCCTTAACCACTCACTCACTCACTCACTCACTCATATATCAACGTATAGCCCAAACCCCTGGACTTAGAAACGTGAAATTTCGTAGGTGCCTACCTTTTTTTTAAATGCAACCCTTACGGGGTTAAAACTGGGTGTCAAAGTTTATATAGAAAAATATTTTTTTTGTTTGCATTTAATTGAAACGTATCGAACATTCTCTACAATATAATGAAACAATTATTTCAGCATTTCCCAAAATTTAAGGTGTTAGGGGGGTGGAAAAATTCGTAAAATAATTTTTTTTGTATTCACTGAATGAAACATGGCACACGTAGGTATTCTTCAAGACAAATATCAGTTACGAAAATTCAAATTGTGTTATTGATATGTTTATCTGCATAACTGCTTACGTTATTATGTTATAATGGTGGAGTCGGCCAAAATAATCTGCAATAAAAAAATCGATATTCAACCCCTAATTGCGAGGTTTTTTTTACAATTTTTAACTAAGATTCGAGATATTTACGTTTTTTTATAGGTAATGAATTAAAAATCAATATAAAAAAATGTAATATGTCATCCCCGTATGGAGGATTCTAACTAGTTTTGAAGTTTACGCGAGCGAAGCCGCGGAATTCCGCTAGTTATTATTATAAAGCTGAAGATGACTAAATAATTAAACAGTTAATTAATTCAGTATTTATTTATAACACTTCACTCACATTTTAGTTTTACGTATATGTATATATATTATTTATTTCCGTATAAATTGTAAGAAACATCTCCGTATTATAATGTAAATAAAAATTTAAATCTGGAGTAATGAGACGATGCCAGAAGATAGCAAATGTTCTGCTAACTTTATGGTAACGTAATTGTACTCACTAACAATGTCTCTATGTATGAAGATAACATAATTTTAAAATACACTTGTATTATTCTCAAGTTGGTTCAGTATTATCTTGTTATTCTAATTATTAAAACTTGGAAAGCTCATGCAAATTTTAAGATAATCTTATACGATGTAAATTTCAAGTAAGATATACGCTTTTATTTATTAAGGACACATAATATTTTTTTTAATTTCTACTTACTTCAAATTCAATCAATCGTTTGACATATAAACTAATACATAGAATACAAATAATAAATAGGGTATTTCTTATGGAAATTGGATTTCGGCCAAATTGGTCAAAATTTTAATATGTTGTAGCTTTAATCATTTTGAACAAATGTCTCAATGGACACGACTCTCAAAAATCAATTCTATGGGAGATACACGTCAGTTGAGGCTATTTAGGCGTAATAAGGTCTTAATTAACCTTTTTATACCCGCGCATTGATCTGTCAGACCTACATATTTACATATTTTTTTCAATAACGGAGAATGCTAGGACAATGAGCTTACTGGTAGCTTCATGATTTGTCGAGATCTTCAATTTAGTGCAGCGCGAGCATTCGTGCGAGAAAGGACATCTGTAAGTCCGACACCGCGACGCGGGTATATACATACATAGGTGTTACACTTTCAAGTATGCTCCGAATGCTATATGGTGAGACATTGGTTGAGAATATTTTATACCTAATACTTTATTTATTTAGTTATAAATTAGTTATTTTTAGTTTTTGTTTTAAGAAAAAATATTTTTTTCAAGTTTTTGTAGCTCGTTAAAAAAATGATTTTTTTCGGAGGCTGTAATAAAAGACTGTTAGTCACTAATTAAATCAAAATATTGTCTATAACTTTGGTTGATTTAATAACCATAAATGCCTGTTAACATTCCAAAAACAGTTAATAAAGAGCTTGGTTGGGTAGTTATTTTACAACCGCCCAATTCTTTTGATTTTGATCCATCAATAACCACTAAGGAATTTTCTTTAAAACGATGCTGCTCTTAAAAATTAGCTTCAAAACTTTACTTCCAGCCTCAAAACTACCGGATTCTTTTGACGAGGAATAGAAAAACATTAAAGTTAATTAATTGTCATTAAAAAATATAATTAGTGTTATAAAAGTGCTATGAACTAATGCCTTAACCTGATAGGTATATTCATTTAAAAAATATGAAAAAAACCCACTAAAAGTAAGCTATTTATTATTCTAATTTTGATAGGCTTTACAGAAGAATATTCAATTTAGAAAGTAATACAATAAAATAAAGTTAATATTCACTGTTCGTGACTTTTGAAATTGCGTAGTCTTAAAATGTGTATGTATGTAGTTCTAAGATACTAAAATAAAAATTCAATTTTCCTTAAGAAGAATTTGTCATTGAATATACAGCCTGTTTGATTTTATATAAAGTAGAAATTTGAAAACAATATTATATTTAATATTTCAATATATTGAATTTTTTAAAGCGAAATTTTAGAATTCAATATTGCTTTAAAAATATAATCCAGCTCAAGACGAATGTTTATACGTTATGAATTCAAAACAATACATTTTATTTAATTAAATTAAGGTAGAAAATATGATTAGTATAAAACGAAGCCTAGCTTAAACTACATAGATAAAATAGATTATTAAATATACATACTATATTTTCATTAACATAAGAGACAAAATATTTTTGTCTGATAGTTTTTATATAAGTATGAAAGTAAATGAAAAATAATTTTATTCTTTTTTTTCACATTATTATCTTTTATAGTAAGAAAAACAATACTTCAAAATTGTATGATACACAGCTTTGATTAAATATTATAAAGTGTTTTAGATTTTATGAAATAACGAAATAAATAATGCATTACATTCTACACAAGATGAAAATATACAGGGTGTCCCATTTTAATCTATCACCCCCCTAATTTTTTTTAACTATCAATTAAATCAAAAAATGCTTCAAATAAAAGTTGTTTGGTTTTGAGGGGGACCTAAAATGGCGTTATTAGTTTTTTATTTTTTGGACGTCTTCATGGTCAAATAGGCCCAACTTTTTTTTTTAAATAGAAACCTATATTTTTTATTACAATATCTTATTGCTTGGAAAAAAAACAAGTACCTTTTGTTTCAAAAAAATTTTTGTATTACTTCATTTTTTTTAATATTAAACAAAAAAATTTTAGATTTTAGAATTTTACTAATTTTTTACTCGAAACCCATTAACTTTAGAGGAAAAGTATAAAAACAAAAAATGTTTATTTTAATCTGATATAACTAGGAAAATTATATTAGGATTTTTTGTTAACTTTAGCTCTTCAAAATATTAAAGCAAATAAAAAATAAAATAAAAAAATCTGAAATAATTTTCCTAGTTAAATCATATTAAAATAAACATTTTTTGTTTTTACACTTTTCCTCTAAAAATAATGGGTTTCGAGTAAAAAATTAGTAAAAATCTAAAATCTAAAATTATTTTGTTTAATATTAAAAAAAAAATGAAGTCATACAAAAATTCTTTTGAAACAAAAGCTACTTGTTTTTTTCTAAACAATAAGATATTGTAATAAAAAATATAGGTTTCTATTTGAAAAAATAAAGTTGGGCCTATTTGACCATGAAGACGTCCAAAAAATAAAAAACTAATAACGCCATTTTAGGTCCCCCTCAAAACCAAACAACTTTTATTTGAAGCATTTTTTGATTTAAGTGATAGATAAAAAAAATTAGGGGGGTGATAGATTAAAATGGGACATGTCTAGATTTTTTTAGTTTCTTAAAAAAATATCGTCGAATTTTGTGTTCAAAATTCTCTAGTTTATAAATAATGATTGGTTTAGTTTTCTGATCAAGGTTGAAGTACACAAATGAAAAATAATTGTTTAAAAGAGGGTCCCTAGACAACAAAAGTTTGAGAACCGCTGATGTAGATAATACGGATTTCTGTTATGATAATTGGTAAACATGTTTTAAGTTTTAAATTTGCACGCTAGATATCACAACGCCAAAGAAGTTTTACTTCAAATACGTAGTACATAAAAGTACACACACTCATTTTTTAATTTAATCTAATTTCTCTTATACTCGAATTTTAAATCAAAACGCAGTTGACATGTATACATATAAATACTACTGGTGACGCAACCTTTATGTAGAATATTTTATTATTATTTTTCAAGTTACTGCTTGCATAAGGCATAAAACTTGTCTAAATTTGTTTAATAGTTTTATATTAATCAGTACAGTTTTAGAATTAAAACAGTGTAGTTTGAAAACGTGATTGAATAAGATAGCTAGCCTCCTAGTTATATAAATATTTTTTTTACGTTATTCACATTTAAGTATAGAATATACATTTATTTTTTATTAACCACACCGCTGTGGTATACTCTATTATAGTTATAAACATTATATTGAGTTAAATTAAAGTTGTGTTTACTTATGTGTATTAAACTGTGTTTTACATTATCCTGAATCGTTCCGATGCTATAGTGCAGTTTACAAGTTAAAGGCGAGAATCCAGTAATATCAAAATCGTGAGTAATACTTATAATTATTATAAATTTAAGGTACCATTCCCCGCTCAATAGAGTCTACTGCCCTGGCACAAGTTAAGGGTTATGTTATTAAAAGAATTATTATGAAGTATGAATAATTACAATATGGGAGAATATTTTGATTGTAAAATTATTTAGTATTTAATTTGTGAATTATTTTTTTTTCTCCTCTTTTTTTATATATGTTAGCGTTGTAATTTTTTTTTGTTTTGACTTATTTTACACTGTAATACAGTATATGAAATAAATATTATTATTATTATTTAAGGGGGAACGCCACTGTGACGGAAAAAAATTTTTTTTTTAGATTTTTTTAAAGTACATATTCATAAATATGTGTAAAAAAATTGAGTTAAAATTTTGAAAATTGACGGAGTTACAGTTAATTTAGTGAGACGATGTAGCAGGGCCGTTTATGACATAACAAAAACATTAATAAACACGTTTATCTCGGAATTACATTTTTCGACCTGGTCGACACGATTCTCAAAGACTAATGAACCGATTTCATTTTTTTTAAATAATTTTCGTAATTGCAGTAGCTATCGTTGCACATAGCCGATTTTTGAAATTTTGATAATTACTTTTTTAACTATAACCGTTCTAATAAAAAAAAATTGGTCTTAAAAATGAAAAAAAGTTTCAAACGATCGCCATTTTGAGAAAAATAAAATAAAATAAAACGACTACGTGCAACGATAGCTACATTCATGTAGATATTGATACAAATTTTATTTATTTTTTTCATATAACCCTTCTCGAAATTTCAAGTCAACCATAGAGAAATTTTTTTTTTTTTGGTCATCACATCGAGGCTCATAACTTTGTAAATATTAAATATTTTTCAATACAAATTTATATTAAATAAGTTGAATATATGTATACTTAATAAAACGTCGTTTACTTCATTCAAAAATAATTAGTTATATCTGTGAAAAAAATTCCCAAACATTGACAATTTTTTGACCCGCCACGTAGGGTTATATTATTTAAACTACCTGTCCCTACCAACAACTATACCTACATGCTATGTACAAGTCATTTCTTCTATTCAATCTGGCTATCAAAACAACACTTAACACTCTTGATTAAATTACTCTAACAATATGTTTTGTATATTGTATATGTATGTGTATTTGTGAGTGTGTGTGTGTGTAGTGTGTATGTGGCTGCGTAAGGGTTACATAATTGAGTTGCAAGTTTTGCATGAATTCATTACGTTATCAAGAGCGAATCTCAGCTAACGAATATTAGCATAAGTTGTCAGTAATATTGTTGTCTACTATTTAGAGGCCAACCTAAAATACTCAAATATGTGTTTGTAATTTAATTAAAACAACAATGAGAGTACCTTGTTCCTATTTAAGATCAAAAAAATGACAAAGAAAATATTTAAAAAAGTAGCATTGTTTATACTGGCTGACAGCCATTTTGCTGCAGAGCATACAACTTTTTAAGGGTAATTTGGACACGCTGAATCCAAAAATGACCACCGTTTTGCTCAATCAGCACTTGTTTTTTGCAATATTGCAAAAAATGTTTTTTGCAATATTGCAAAAAATGTTTTTTTCGATATATGAATGCAAACATTCAAATTCGTATATATATTTTTTAAATTAATGAATTCAACCAAAGATCATTCATGAAACTACCTATGGATCCTAATTGAACTAAAAAGCTTTAAATTATATAGATTCATAAAGTTATTCCCTTCAAAAATCATGTTTTGAAAAAAAAAATCGATTTTTAAATGATGTTATATTTAAAAAAATATTTTGTAATGTTGAAAATAATTTTATAACGACAAATAATTTGATGTAGATATCAAACATTTTTTCTATTTTCTACGGTAGTAGATACGACTATTGCAGGAAGTTATAGTTACTTAGAATTAGAATTATCAATAAAATATATTTTATTTGGTATTTTTCTTGATAGGTTGTTACAAAATAAAAAACATTTATAGTGATAACAGTAAAAGTAATAATGTGTATCACGTGAAAATGCTAACTGAAATAAAGAAAAACATAATCGTACTGAAAAATATATAACTTTGTGAGATTATATAAGGCAAGGGACATTTATTATCGGTATTTCTCTTGAAGCAACGTGATAGTTCAATACAATATTTTATTTTCTAAAAAACCGCAAAAATATAAAATGGTTACGTCGTAATAAAAATACAGCAAACTGTAAATAGAAAAATTGTTCCAATAAATTGGATATAGAAATTTAATACTAAATCGTTTTAAATGTTAATTATATACATTCTGCTGCAGATTATAGGATTCTATAAAAGTTTTATTACTTCAAAGGAAGAATTTATATCATTTACGAATTAATAACAAACGAACAGTTTTCTTATGTTTCAGAAAGCCACCGATTATTCACAAAAAGTATATTTTTTTTGTATTTTTATTGTAAGTAGTTTACTCTAAGTTTAAGCTATATTGAATTGAATTATTTTGAAATTGGAATAGAGTGGGGTCTATTTTTACGTGGACTTAAAATTTAAAGTGACGCGGTACGAAAGTTGACAATTCAAAGAATTTAAATATGTAAAATGTAAACGTTTTGTTTTTATTGAAATCTTCGTTTAATTAACAAGATTTTGCACCAGTTCACAAAATAGTGCTGAGTTATATTTTCAGATAATGACAATAATTTTTAGTAAAAAAATAATTTCTTTCATATTTGCGAACTAATTTTCTTTGTGCTTTTAAACAGTCTTATTATAATTATGTTATTATATTATATCATTGCGAATAGTAATCCATTATCGAAATTTATTATTAAATTTAGTCATTTAAAAAATGGTTTAGTTGAGTAATAAGTGATATTTTAGATCATAGGTGTCCAACCTTTTGAGCTTTGTGGGCCGCAGAGCGCAAAAAAATAGCGAAAAAATTTGTTAAGGGCCGCAAAAAAAATTTGAGGACCTTTTTTTTGTTGACTTATAATCCAGTCATTATAATATTTGAGCTAGAAAAAAATGACGGAGTACGGTTTTTTTCAAGAAATTGGTAGATTTCAATGTATATAACATGGTGATAACTTCCCCCCCCCATATTTTTCTAGCGCCACCCCTATACGAAATTGTCTAGCGACTGACTATTAATTAATTTATAGAATTATTTATATCTCTCTTTTTTAGATTTATTAGAAATATTATATTTCCACTTTGACAAAAAATCTGATTTTCATATTTCACTTGCTTATGCGGGTTGCACGAAGAGTGCTCGGGGGCCATATGCGGCCCGCGGGCCTCGGATTGGACAAGCCTGTTTTAGACCACAGATGTTAAAGTAACGAATTTACATTAAGTATATATGTATAGAAACTCATCAATAAAAAAATCAAATGAGAATTAAATAATAATTTTGACCGTTACATTAAAAATAATAACCAATTTTAAAATAAAACGGGCAAGTTCTTGTTGGGCACGCACATGATAGGGTTCCGTAGTCATTATCACTACGATTTATAAAAAAGAGTTTTTTCAAAATTTTCGTGACCGAAGGGTTAAAATCAAAAAGTAATTTGGCTTTTATTATTGCATTTTAAGAGACCTATCAAATGACACCCCACTCAATGGGGTAAATGAAAAAAATGTGACTTCACTTTTCAATCTATGATAAGGGGGTCCAAAATATTTTTGACAATGTTCGTTATAATTTTCAGTGAAAGTACTAATCAAAAGCTACATTCTGAATTTTTTTCAGATTTTTTGAATCGATAGTTTAGAAAATAGAGGGGGAGGGACGCTCTGACAGCGACATTAAAAAGCAAATATTTCGTGACTGAAGGGTTGAAATCAAAAAGTTATCTGACATTTTTTATTGTATTTTAGAACACCTATTAAATGACACCCAACTCAATGTAAGTGGGGAAAAAAATGATTTTCACTTTTCAGTCTATAGAAAGGGGGTCCAAAATATTTTTGACAATGTTCGTTACAATTTTCAGTGGAAGTACTAATTAAAGGCTACATTCTGGAATTTTTTCAGATTTTTTAAAATGATAGTTTAGAAAATAGAGGGGGGGGGGACGATTTTTTAACGACTTTGGAGAGCAAATACATCGTGATTAAAGGGTTAAAATCAAAAAGTTCTAATAGATTTTTTGTTGCATTTTAGGAGGCCTTTCTAATGACACCCCACTCAATGGGGTAGGTGAAATTTTTTTTTTAAAACACATTTAATTTTATGGAAAGGAGGCCTAAAAAAATTTTTTTTACAAAAATTTTATCATTTCTGTTTTTGGGTAATTAATCTACGACCGTATACCAAATTTCATCTTATTATCTCAAAATTTTTGAAGACGGACGGACGGACATGGAGAAACTATAAGGGTTCCTAGTTTTCTACGGAACCCTAAAAATGATCAATTACGCATTAAGTGATATTTTAGGGGCATATAAAATAATTACATAAACTATATGGAAACCTTGTATGTATATTTGAAGTTTTGTTTTTTTAATCACACCAAAGAAGTGAATTCATTAGACATTTAGATCTCTATCAAAAAAATATTTAGAAGATGTTAAAAATTTTAATTGGTATAAAATATACCTGCATTCTGAAATAAAAAGGAGATATTGAACGTGAATTTTTTACAGCGCGGGATGTACACACAATATTTCACCTACAATAATTAATGAATGAAATGATTATGACGTAAAAGATATTGTCTATATATGTATATACCTAAACACTATGTACAAAGACATCTAAAAATAGATGCACTCGTAAATTATAATTAGATTTTGTCCCAATATTCCCAATTAATTGGACGTGGGTGACGTCATCTATACATTAAAATTTAATTATCACCACTTTGAAAAATTCAGGCATCTTAAAGTTTTATTTCTTATTATCATCAACTTATATTTTTTAATGAGTGGGTAAAATCGATATTATTGAAACAGCTGGTTGTATAGCTAATTTCTCGTTAATGTTTTGACTGAAATGTAACTAATGAAGCAAATAAAAATAAATGATTTCAATTTGTAAACTTGTGATTTGATTTTAATCTTAATTATTTTTTGTTTATAATTTAATAAATTTAGTACTTGATTGAAAATTTGCTTCATTATTATTCGAAATTCTTAGAACGTATTCCCAATATTGGATATCGAAAATAATCTTTTGTTTATTTCCAATAATGTTTTTAATTTATTTCTTAGTATTGTTTACCAAAAAGTAAAATAAAAATATTTAATAATTTTTGTATACGTTTTTACATTAACTTTATAATTCTCTTTATTTATAGAACAAAGAATAATATTAAGTATAAAAATTGACTGCTATACAATTTAAACAAAATAAATAAAATAAAAATCATCCATGTAACATCTGATACAAGATTAATAGTATTTTTTTGTTATAGATCTCTTTAAAAGTACTTCTTTCACGTTGACAGAAGAGTAAATAAATAAAACATAGGTATAAATTTATGTATCAGACATATTGCAAGAAACAACAATGCGGTATTTTTCATGCAAACTCCAAAAAAAAGTAAAAACTACCATCATGTAGTAGAACGTACAAAAGATAAAATCAAACTGGTTGACAAAATCATGTCTCGTTACCAATCAATCACACAGACAAAAAGTTCATAATTATCAACCGGCAAAAAGGATATTTCATCAAATTTGACATCAAAGAAAAACTGCATGCACAATGAATTTGTAATTTTTACTTAATGGTTATTGATTGAATTTGTCAATCAATTTTTTTAGTGGTCTGCCATGAATATGAGAAAAATGCAACAAAAACTTATTTTTGTTATTTATATTTCTTTTTTCTATTGAATTATTAGACTCATTTAAATAGCTTTTTAACGTTAAACTATTCTTTATTATTTTGCTTTATTTGATTGAATGGAACGTGATTAGTTTATTTATTAAAAAAAGGTCTTTATAATTTCATTTGAAGAAAGAAAGAAATTAAAGTAAATGAAAAATTACAATGACATACTGGTAAAATTTAACATAGTACATATTAAATTTTATCTACTCTGAAAAAGTAATATACGCTATTCTTTAATTTAATTTCTTGCATATGAAAATTTCACGTACATTCTCTATAATTTTATTATGTTTCTTTTCTATATTACTTTTCATATCTGGCCTATCGCTGTCATAGAAACTGCTATACAGTATATTGAATTGTAGTAGACGTTCTTTTAAATTGTGTTAAAAAATTATAGGATCAAAGTTTTTTTCATCAATCTATACAATTTTTTATTTTTTTTCCCATTCCTACGTATCGTAAATAAAAAAAAATGTTATCTGACTTGTTAAAATAATTATTTAAGTTTTATAAATATTTTAACATACGGGATAGTAATTTTTGATAGGTACTGTTGGTATGAAATATTACTACGTTACCGATTAATTTTTCACAGAATGAAATTTCGTCCTCCCGTTAACATGTTTTTTATGTTGAAAATTAACAGTAAATTTTTTCAGTGTAATATAATATTAACGTTTTTCAAACGGTACGATTTTGGAGTCAAGTTTGTTAAAAAAATACCCAGTTAATGTTTTGTCTTTTTGGTATAAATACGTCTTAAAAATATTACAAAGAACAAATAAATCTATATCTATAAAAGAGTTTGTCCTTAACCACTCACTCAACCACTCACTCATATATCAACGTACAGCCCAAACCCCTGGACCTAGAAACGTGAAATTTCGTAGGTACCTTCCTTTTATGATGTAAGCACCCACTAAGAAAGGATTTTTCGAAATTCAACCCCTACGGGGTTAAAACAGGGTGTCAAAGTTTATATAAAAAAATATTTGTTTTGTTCGCATTTAATTGAAACTTATCGAACATACTCTACAATATAAATAATGGAACAATTATTTCAGCATTTCCCAAAATTTAACCCCTTAAGTGTTTAACAAATTAATATTCAATTAAAAATGAAATTTCGATATTCAAGCCCTAATATAATGGGACGGGGACGAGGATGGATTTAGATATGTTTATCTGCATACCTTCTTTACTTATAAAGGTAAATTTGGGCAAAATAGTCATCTATTAAAATAACATTCAACCCTTAATGGCATGGGTAGACTGAGCCTGTGTTTTTGATATGTTTATCTCGGTCATTCCATAAATAACTACACACCCTTTTTGAAATTGTAACCGATTTTTTTTATTTTTACATACGTTTTAGTACTAGCTTAGAGAAAATTTTAAACGGTAGGTACTTAAAGTTCGAAAAACTTTCTCCCCCCAAAAATATCGACTTTTGAAAATTAGACGTACTCTTTTTTGTAAACGAAATATCTCAAAAACTATTAAAGATAGGTTAAAACTACCAGATATCAATTTTATGTAGAAATGTATGAAATTTATTAAAAAAAATATTTCGTTGCACAAAATTATTATTTAAATATTTTTTTTTTATTTATAAAATTTTAATTGAAAATTTGGGGGACATGTCAACTCTGAATTTTAAAAATAAAAATATATGTTATAGCTTATTCATTCCTGAGTACACTCCACTTTGAAAATTTATGAACATATGAAAACTTTTCGAAATATTAATTTTTTTAGGTGACGGCGCGCGAGTATCACCGCGCTGCGCTCGTGTTGACTTAGGCGCAACACCACACGACTGTGTCAGAGTGCTCTGCATTTACTGCAAATAACTATATTATTGGTTATTTTATAAACATTTTCTAATATTTAACTGATTTCAGTATATTTATGGATTTAATTTAAATAATCATATAATGAAAATTTCACTTATGTCGGATGAAAACAAAAAAATAATTTAGTGAAATATATTTCATTTTAAATATAAATTATCTTCAAAAATATAATTTCCAAACTTTTTTTATAAATCTTTACATCAGGTACGTTATTATTAACTTAACTTCCCGTTAAGCGATATACCCGCTTTGAATGCCTAAATACAGTAAGATTTATTGTTTTCTCAGGTTAATAATCACTTAACTGATGTAAGCATTAATAAAAAATGTTTATAAAATAATCGATGATAGCTACTTATTACAGTAAATGCTAAACCTCTGACACAGTCCACTATGCTTAACAAGCCAACGGGAGCGCAGCGCGCTGATACTCGCGCGCCCTTATCTAAAAAATTAATATTTCAAAAAGTTTTCATGTTCATAAATTTTCAAAGTGGAGTGTACTCAAGAATGATTAAGCTATAACATATATTTTTATTTTTAAAATTCAGAGTTAACATGTCTCCCAAATATCCAAAATAGAATAAATATTTACTTAACTAATAAATTTCATAATTCAATAATAACTTACTTGATGTAAGATTTATAAAAAAAGGTTGGAAATTATATTTTTGAAGATAATTTATATTTAAAATGAAATATATTTCACTAAATAATTTTTTTGTTTTCATCCGACATAAGTGAAATTTTCATTATATGATTATTTAAATTTAATCCATAAATATACTGAAATCAGTTAAATATTAGAAAATGTTTATAAAATAACCAATAATATAGTTATTTGCAGTAAATGCAGAGCACTCTGACACAGTCGTGTGGTGTTGCGCCTAAGTCAACACGAGCGCAGCGCGGTGATACTCGCGCGCCGTCACCTAAAAAAATTAATATTTCGAAAAGTTTTCATATGTTCATAAATTTTCAAAGTGGAGTGTACTCAGGAATGAATAAGCTATAACATATATTTTTATTTTTAAAATTCAGAGTTGACATGTCCCCCAAATTTTCAATTAAAATTTTATAAATAAAAAAAAATTATTTAAATAATAATTTTGTGCAACGAAATATTTTTTTTTAATAAATTTCATACATTTCTACATAAAATTGATATCTGGTAGTTTTAACCTATCTTTAATAGTTTTTGAGATATTTCGTTTACAAAAAAGAGTACGTCTAATTTTCAAAAGTCGATATTTTTGGGGGGAGAAAGTTTTTCGAACTTTAAGTACCGTTTAAAATTTTCTCTAAGCTAGTACTAAAACATATGTAAAAATTAAAAAAATCGGTTACAATTTCAAAAAGGGTGTGTAGTTATTTATGGAATGACCGATCTGCATAGCTGCTTACGTTATAATGGTGGAGTCGGGCAAAATTTTGCAATAAAAAATTTTTATATTCAGCCCCTAATGGCGAGGGTAGACAGGGGGTTAGTTTTTACAATTGTTAACGAAGATCCGAGATATTTACGTTTTTTTAAAGGTAATGAATAAAAATTAATCTAAAAAATGTAATATGTCATCCCCTATTACGTATGGAGGGTTCTAATTAGTTTCGAAGTTTACGCGAGCGAAGCCGCGGGATTCCGCTAGTCATTTCATATTTGTTATGAATAATATATTAGTTTTGCTAACCAAACTAAAACGCGTACTATATAATTTGGCACAAGCATATTAAAATAACTTACGAGTACAATAAGTGTTTATAAATCTATATAAATGTCTTCTAAACCGACAAAACATCCTATTTACAAACACATATTAATAAAATGAACCAAATAGAACTTCATGAACATCTGCGGACATAATAATCATGACTGCAAACAGGATATCAAGAACTTTATCCTGTTATAGCCAAACCGCATGCAGTCTTAGGATATAGGATGGCAATCCTAATAAGTAACTAGCAAGTTTTTAGTCAGCGATAAAAAATCCAATTACATGTTGTGATGGGATGAAGACCATATAGATTTTTATGTTTTATTTCTAAATAGAACCGTTATTTACTTTTTAGTTTCACATCTTATTTAATGTTTTGAATGTTAAAATTGTTGATATAAACATAGGTGGGCAATAACTCGTTAAACCGTTAATCGTTAATTAACGAAGTTAACAAAATGCTTAACGGATTATCTTTTAAGTTAACTCAAAAAAATGTTAACGCTTTTGTTAACTTCCGTTAAATTTAACTTCCGTTAACTTTAGTCCGTTACATTCGTTGTTTGATGAAAAATACATAAGAAAGTTGTCGAAAAAGCAAAAAAAAGGTCTTAAAACATTTTGGATGGTTAACTTTTAACGGTTAACTTTAACTTCCGTTACATTTTCAGTATTTTCGGTTAACTCTAACTTCCGTTACATTTTCGGAATTTGAAAAAAAGGCTTTAACGATTAGCGAAGTTAACTTTTTTATTAATGATTAACGAAGTAAACTTTTCGATTAACTGTGCCCACCTATGGATATAAATAAATATATACAGGGTGTTCGCGGGAACCGAGTGATCATTGCTAACTTTGTTATTATTGGAGCTAGAAGATCAGTTAAATGGGCAAAGTATCAGTATTTTTTCCGGGATGAATAATGGCGGTGTCAAAAAAACAATTGAATGTCAAATTTCAGAGATATAGTGAAATACAACTTTTTTTTAAATGGAACACCCTATATATTATTACTAAATTTTATAGCTGAGAATATTTTCTTTATAAAAGTGTTATACATGTATGATGGTAAAGTTGATAGAAAACAAGTTATAACAGGTTTAAAATTAATAGAAAATATCGAAAAACAGTGTGCTATGAAGATTTAATAAAATACAAACAAATGATAAAAAAATTAAAAGTATTTCAAGTATTGTGCCTTATTTCGGAGATTTTTAACATTTTTGAGCATTATTCATAAAAAAAAAATAATTAATTATAATAAATAATTTTATTCGTTATCAATTAAATTAAAAAACATTACAAAGTTGCGAACAAATGGCATAACAACCTGAAACTATTGTTTTAAATGTTTTAATCATTTGTTTGTATTTTATTAAATCTTCATAGCATATCCCGCGAACAACCTGTATATTGATCGCAGGGACTGGCTGATTGTTAATAATTTTGTTAATTTTTCCAGGACGAACATTATGTATACATGGTGAGTTTCTTATCTTGAGACTGCTTAATATCTTGAAAACTATGGATTTTTCCCTAACACCTTAGGGGTTAAATTTTGGGAAATGCTGAAATAATTGTTTCATTATTTATATTGTAGAGTATGTTCGGAGAGTTTCAATTAAATACGAACAAAAAAATATTTTTTTTATATAAGCTTTGACACCCTGTTTTAACCCTGTAGGGGTGGAATTTAAAAAAATCCTTTCTTAGTGGGTGCTTACATCATAAAAGGAAGGCATCTACGAAATTTCACATTTATAGGTCCAGGGGTTTGGGCTGTACGTTGATATATGAGGGAGTGAGTGGTTAAGGACAAACTCTTTTATAGATATAGATTTATAATAACAAGTTATAATAAATTATAATATTAAACATCATTTGTATATTATGTTTATATGTATGTACAACATAAATGATAAAAGTTCATGTATTATTTGCCCTTCAAATGGTACATTTAAAATTCTTGACCGACATTTTCATATTCCGATTTGGGGATACTTCAACAATGATGTTTCCGCTTTAAAAGAGAATATATAAACGATGCCAAATAACGTCCATTCTGTTTGACCCTACGAAAAAGGAAAATCTACTGTTGCAGATAAAGCACTTTTCGAATAACACTTTTTTTTGAACATTTTCTTTTCTGTAATTGAATTTTCTCTTGACATTCATCTTCTTAGGTAGTCCACTATTAAGTAAATCAGATTTTCTGACAAATGTATCAATAGACTTGAAAACTATTTCTTATAATTTATCTTCGGTAGTATAAACTTAGGATAATATTTGTGTGTAGATAAAACTTAATAATTTTCGGTTAAAATATCTTGAAAACCTGGAGCAATTTGGGTAACTTATAGGACAGTATTTTTTTTATTCATCATTAATTAATTAATTTTTAATGTGAAAAAACTAATGTTATTTTATTTGTGTATACTCTTTTAGAATAAATAAAACATACATTTAAAGTAAAGATAAAAAATATCTATATACATATTTGTTAGAAGATAAAATAAATACATGATATTCAAATATCTAAATATAGAATGAAGTATAATATTACAGCAGAATAAATCAATACATATTACGAAATATCCTTCAGATATCTAATGACAAGTTGGTACACAGCAAATATATTATTCAAATCACCACGAAATATCAATTCAGTTCAAAGCTGTACAGGTATTGTTAAATATTCTATATTAAATGGTACCTATTATTAATTTGTATTGCTTAAAAATATCAGTGACCTCGAATGTATGGGTTTCAGTTATTCATATATTTGAAATATTTATTTAATATAATAGTTATCAGTTATATGTGGAAAATGTTAATTTAATCTTCCAGTGGTGGCGCTCTATCTCATGATTTTAGTATTGATACCAAATCCTTAAGACGCGCTATATTTGTAACAATTTTTAGATAGTAATTTAGTTAATAACGTTTATAATGTTATTGCTTTATATTATTATGTATAATTTATTTCAAAATGTCTTTTTACACATATACTAGCTGACCCGGCCACGCGTTGCTGTGGTTAACCTATACTTTAGCAACATGTGGTGGTTATGCTATTAAATTGTAGGTTATATGAAACGTTTGACATAGCGCCATCTATTGAATACTTACTCAATCCAGTCAACAGATGTCACCATCTGTTAGAATCGTTTGGAGCTAACAGATAAAGACAAATAATTTGCAATAAAATAATATTGCGATCATAAATTGAGATGTAAGCTATTCTATCTTTCAAGTTGGATCAAACTGCACACGGTGTACAAATTTGATTAAAATCGGTTAAGTAGTTTAGGAGTCCATCGCGGACAAACAATGTGACACGTAACTTATATATATTAAGATGAAGTCGATAACATAAAAAAAGTTGGTATGTGTAATTATGGTCGCATGTTAAGGCCTCTATACAACCCCCAATCTGCAGGGCTGATTTTTAGGGAGGTAAAGTAGGGGTAAATTGGGACTTAGCAGATTAAGGGGGATAGCCACTGTGACGGAAAAAAAAAAAAAAAATTTGTACATTTTTTTGAAGTATACATATTCATAAATATGTATACAAAAAATTGAGTTTAAATTCCGAAAATTGACGGAATTATAGTCAATTTAGTAAAACGAGGTAGCGCGGCCGGTTATGCCATAATAAAAACAGGGGGATGACAACTGTGACGGAAAAAAAATATAATTTTTTTTTTCTTAGATTTTTTTTAAGTTTACATATTCATAAATATGTATACAAAAAATTGAGTTTAAATTTTGAAAATAGACGGAGTTACAGTCAATTTAGTGAGACGAGGTAGCACAGCCAGTTATGACAACAAAAACATTAAACACGTTTATCTCGGGAATGACATTTTTCGACCTGGTCGACACGATTCCTCAAAGACTAATAAACCGATTTCAATTTTTTTTTTAAATAATTTTCGTAATTGTAGTAGCTATCGTTGCACGTAGCCGATTTTTGAAATTTTGATAATTACTATTTTTAAAACCGCTCGAATTAAAAAAAATAGGTCTTAAAAATGAAAAAAAAAATTCAAACGATCGCCATTTTGTGAAAAAATAAAATAAAAAAAAAACGGCTACGTGCAACGATAGCTACATTCATATAGATATTGATAAAATTTTTATTAATTTTTTAATACAACCTTTCTCGAAATTTCGAGTCGACCATAGACAAAAATATTTTTTTTGGTCGTCGCATCGAGGCTCATAACTTTGTAAATATTTAATATTTTTCAATAAAAATTTATATTAAATAAAAAATTATAAAAAAAACTTTTTTAAAAAACAATTTGCCTTTGAAAAACCAACTAAAAAGATGAAAATAAAATCAGGTTAAAAAAAGTTGATTTTGTTCATACTAGAAGAGTTAAAAAAAGTATCTTCTAGTATGAACAAAATCAACTTTTTTTAACCTGATTTTATTTTCATCTTTTTAGTTGGTTTTTCAAAGGCAAATTGTTTTTTAAAAAAGTTTTTTTTATAATTTTTTATTTTTGAGTTTTTAGTTAAACACATACAAAGATCTAAATTCAAAAAAATTCATGTTAACATACCTCCAGAATCTTTACCAACAAATAGGTAATCATTTTTAATTTCATTTTTATATCAAGTTAGTACTTATCATTATACAGTTATATTTTTTCTATATATTAATTATCACTAAAACACATCACGTATATTATGGTACATATATTAATATTTATTGATTTGAATAGATTTCCTTCTATTTCTATCGTTGTCTAATGTCAATAATAAAAAATATTTTCAACTGACAGTAGTGACAGATGGTATTTTTAAAACATGTAGCTATGGTAATGGATATCGGTTGTAACTTAACTCTCGTTATCACTGTGTTTTCTAATTGTATTGGTATACCGGGTGTCCCAGATAACTTTTCCAGCATGGGGATCTCAGTATCTATAAGAGATACAGGTTTGGTTAAATGAGATGAATTATTTGTAAGAAAGGAGTGAGTATTACTACACAAAAAAATATTCATAATTCTTTGTGGTTCAGGCGGTATACCCAAAAAACTGAAAATTCGGAATTTCTTGAAATGGCTATAACTTTTTTGTCAAAGTAGATATGTAGTTTTTGTAGACGGTTTCTCAAAGCACTTTTTTATGTAGAATCGAATGGTGTATTTCGATTTTTTATATCACTTCTAGTTTCCGAGTTATGAGTCCTAACTTTAGTTTTTCTTATGGGTCACTAAGTTGGCTATGGAATATTTGAACGTGTTTTTTATTCTACTTTACAACGATATGTCACTTGCCATACTTATTGTCGAAAAAAAAATTATAATGTATTTTTTTAAATAGTTAATTGTTTTCAAATAGTCATTTGTTATTTTGATTGTTGTTATTGTGATTTTTGTTTACAATTTTTGTTTTTCATAGCTTACTTAAATGTTTGTAATAAAATACTTAATAAATATCACTGGCATTTAGTACATCGACTTATTTTCGAAAATAAATGTGACAAGTGACGTATCGTTGTAAAGTAGATTAAAAAACACGTTCAAATATGCCATAGCCAGCTTAGCGGCCCATAAGAAAAACTAAAGTTAGGGCTCATAACTCGGAAACTAAAAGTGATATAAAAAATCTAAATACACCAATCGATTCTACACAAAAAAGTGCTCTGAGAAACCATCTACAAAAAATACCTATCTACATTGACAAAAAAGTTATAGCCATTTAAATAAATTCCGAATTTTCAGTTTTTTGGGTATACCGCCTGAACCACAAAGAATTATGAATATTTTTTTGTGTAGTAATACTCACTCCTTTCTTACAAATAGTTCATCTCATTTAACCAAACCTGTATCTCTTATAGATACTGAGATCCCCATGCTGGAAAAGTTATCTGGGACACCCGGTATATAGATGATTCGTTGCCACAAACATATAAATAAATAAATAAATAAATAAATAAATAAATATCGCGGTGAGTTAAATAAGGCAAATTTAATAAGTTGAATATATACTTAATAAAAAATTATAAAAAAAACTTTTTTAAAAAACAATTTGCCTTTGAAAAACCAACTAAAAAGATGAAAATAAAATCAGGTTAAAAAAAGTTGATTTTGTTCATACTAGAAGAGTTAAAAAAAGTATCTTCTAGTATGAACAAAATCAACTTTTTTTAACCTGATTTTATTTTCATCTTTTTAGTTGGTTTTTCAAAGGCAAATTGTTTTTTAAAAAAGTTTTTTTTATAATTTTTTATTTTTGAGTTTTTAGTTAAACACATACAAAGAACTAAATTAAAAAAAATCATGATAACATACCTCCTGAATCTTTACCAACAAGTAATCACTTTAATTTCATTTTTATATCAAGTTAGTACTGATCATTATATACAGTTATATTTTTTCTATATATTAATTATGACTAAAACACATCACGTATATTATGGTACATATATTAATATTTATTGATTTGAATAGATTTCCTTCTATTTATATCGTTGTCTAATGTCAATAATAAATAATATTTTCAACAGACAGTAGTGACAGATGGTATTTTTAAAACATGTAGTTATGGAAATGGGATATTTCGGTTGTAATTTAACTCTCGTTATCACTGTGTTTTCTAATTGTATTGGTATATATAGATGATTCGTTGCCACAAACATATAAAGAAATAAATAAATTTATTATAAATAAATAAATAAATAAATAAATAAATATCGCGGTGAGTTAAATAAGGCAAATTTAATAAAATGTCCTTTACCTGATTCAAAAATAATTAGTTATGTCTGTGAAAAAAATTCCCAAACATTGACAAGTTTTTTATCCATCACAGTGGCTATCCCCCTTAAGTGTCAAATTGGGTGGTGTAGAGAGGCTTTTGATGTTCTACTTCTTTGGTGTGATGATGAGATAATTAACTACTAAATTATAATAAGAACAAGAATTAATCTAGGTTTTTAAAAATCATAAATTTATTGGGTGATGGGTCTATAAGAGGTGGCATATTCCTCCATATTTATAGTAACATAGACAAATATTGAATGCATTTGTTTGTTTTCACTTGAAGCGGCAAATATATAAGGTAAACACCAAAGAAAATAGAAACAAAGTAAAACATCTTGAAACTGAAACTATAGTCGAGTTTCTTACTTATGCATAAGCAATACCAATAAACTATAGTTGCTCTTTAAACTAGATATTTTACCATGTTGCTCATTGTCAGAAATAAATCGAAAAGGTTTCTTATAAGGCACACAACGTTTATATTTGTTGGCATGTGATCTTTAATTTGAAAAACAGAACAATGTTCGTCAACAAAAAAGTTTTCCGTTGTCTCATCAGTGAATTTTCTTGTTCTTCTTCTTAATTTTTATGTCTGCTGGATGATTTTCTCTTCAGACAGCTCCTTAGTATTGTGTATTCTTTCAGTAAATCTGTAAATAAAAAAAAATAATCAATTAATTTATAAAAATGTTTTTAAATATTACTTTTTCAAGACTTGTATTTAAGCCTTTTTTAAAATCATTTCACTGAAAATTTTATAACGTGCACTTTGTACACTCGAACATAAATTTTAATACTCTACACCAGTGGTTCTTAAACTTATGTGGTTTAGGGACCCCCTTTTTGAAAAATTGTTTTTCAGGGACCCCCATCCCTGATAGAAAAACAAAAAAGGTTATTAGATACTAATTAATCACTGATAAATAGAAATATAAATGTACTTTATGTAAATTAATTTTTTGCCAAAAATGTTTCACGGACCTCCGTAAAAGTTTGGCGACCCCCCGATGCTTTAATATTTTTAATGTGATTTTTGATCATTATTTTTACATATTTTTGATATATTTATTGTGATTTTTGCGGCTTTCTGTATTTTAACCCAACGGAAACTAACTAACGTCCCTTTGCCCCAATAGATTGCCCTAACCAAGGCCAGTTAACGTGATATTTGATAATTGTAATATTTGTAATGTCATACCGACATATCTTCAATAGGTACGAGTTAAAATTTAGTGCAAAGTACTAAAATTTATCGTCGAGTGTAAAAAAGTACACATTTTTAGTGCTATTTTAGTTAAGTATAACCCTTTTTTCAATACTATAGTCAAGTACGCACTAGTGACTTTTTGTCACTGCTTCAATGTCTACTTCAATATTATTATATTATTATGAAAGCACGCGCAATAGGTATCTTTTCAAGTCTTACAAATGTAACCTTAACAACGGAAATTCTGTTATTAATTTTTATTACAAATGAATAAATTTTGATATCCGGTTTCAAAATTCTTCGTTTCAAATCTAATTATTTATATTGGCAGTGAAAAAATAATGTACATTACACGAGAATTAATATATTTATATACTTTAGCTCGGCAGTTACAACCCTCCCTATGCTTGGGGTTCAAATCATGCTCGGATAAAGTTAATCTTATTTACTTTCCTGTTAATGTAATATACTATTTCTTACTTTTATTTTTAATTACATTTTTTAAATAAGATGCTATTTTTAAATATAATAACATCTGACAGTTTTTAACATTTATTTGAAAAATGTTTTTTTGGTCTTCGATATGGCTTAAATTCCTGCAAGACGTGTATTAGACAAGATTTTTTATAATTTTTCTCTCAGTTCCGTATGTAGGTACATAATTTAATATACTATAAATTATAATAAAATAAAACCGACCAAGTGCGTGTTGGGTAAACATATGATAGGGTTCCGTAACCATTCTCACTAACATTCTCTACTTATCAACACGTACCAAGAGCTATTTCATGTTGACAAAATATGTAATTTCCATAAAAATATACGTGTGACGATTTATAAAAAGAGTTATTTCTAAATTTTTCATAAATTATTTTTGCTGCAATTATTTTCATTGAAAGTATCTACAAATTAAAAGCTACGTTCTGATTTTTTGCAGTGATAGTATAAACGCTCTGATAACGTCTTAAAACCATTGACAGAAACCTGTTTCAAGTTTCAGTCTATGGGAAGGAGGTCCCAAAATTATTTTTTTTAATCTCATCATTTCTGTTTTTGGATTATCAATCTTCGCCCTTATACCCATTTGTGACGTACATACAGATGGATTAAAAACTCGACACCCATTTTAGTAGGTATACAATCAGAAGTATGTATGTACATTTAAATTAGCTAAAATATGCGATAATTGCAACCAATGTTATTTATTTACGTGTATGCGATACAAAATATAATAATACTGCGCAAATACTGGAATAAAAATTCTATAAATACTAACATAAACATGAGTAACACAAATGTCTTTAAATACTAATATGTCACCTTGAAAGATAAGTCATAATAATGTTTTCACGCCTTACAATAAAGATATTGTTTTATTACACCATTTCTGTATACTACCTATACAATACATATAATATGTATAAAATATATGTTCTTTAAACATGCATTGTAAAGATTAACAAAATGTTTATACATAACTACATAAACTAGTGCTTATATGTTTGAATCAGTGGCGTATTTTCCATAATTACTGCCTAAAAAGAAATAAATAAAAAATATTATAATTTGTACGAAAATATCGATATTGTTACCTCGCAAATATAAAAAGTATAGGAGAAGCTATGTGATTATTTGTGAAAGCTGAAAAAATATATTATCCAATTTTCAAACCAATTGATCTTTGCGTTTCATATTTCAGGTGTAAAAAAAAAACTTTTTCCGTCATGTCTGTCTCCCGAATTATTGTCATATGTATAACTTATACCATTGAATAGATTTTAATAAAAATTGTTGGTTGGTTCTGAAGAGTAGATGGTTCTATATAAAAATCATCAAAATTGTGTTGAGGGCATGGAGTGGTATTCTAAAATTGTTTTTTTATCTAAATATCTCAAGAATGACGCATGTTATGTGAAAATATTATGGAGTCTTTTTTGTAGATCATGGATTTTTCTATAAAAAAAGTCACTGTAACTTTTATAATACAATATCCCCTTATGAAACTATATATATCTCCCTTTTCTTTCTAAAATTTAAACCATAGTCAATCGTTTCGATCATGTAAATATTTAACTGAAATGTTAATATTTTTAATGCTATCAAAAATTGTACTTCAACAGCTATTTTATTCATTCTTATAAAAACCTTTCCCAAGTAGCTCCCCATCTTATACATACATCCTCTGAACTTTCCCTCCCGTACGTGTCAACTTGCGATTATCGGCCCATCAGCACAATCCCCTACCATTTTGTATTCCTGTAAAATTCCACATCACAAACAAAAACACCACTGAGCTGTTGAAAATGGGACAATCCAACCAAAATTAACCATCCATCATCAGTATCATCATATAAATAAAACGTAAATGGATAAATAAAATAAATGTTGTATCTCATAATAATCATATTTTTTATAATAGCACATTTTATTTTCTAATGCATAGTATGCCACTGATATGCATTCTTTGTCACCATTTTTTAGTAAAAAAATGAAAGAATGTGGCTTATATAATTGTTTTAATTTCTTGTTATTAATGTTAGATGTCATAAATTGCTACATTGAATATATCAAAGTAATAAAACATGAAAACGTTAATAAATAGTGCACTGTGCATAAATAGGAAATTTTTCAAGAAAAATTGCTGTAATTTATATACCAACTATATTGCTCGATCGCATTTGTTTTATGCGAAATTGTTAAAAAATGTAGGAATTATATAATGCAGCGGTTCTTAAACTTATGTGGTCTAGGGACCCTCTTTTGAGCAATTATTTTTCAGGGACCCCCCTTACAGAAAAACATAGAAGGTCGATAGTAATTAATCACTGGTAACTCGAAATGTAAAAGTACTCTAATTTTTCTCAAACCTGATTCACAGACCCCCTCGTCTAGGTTATTTTGTACCAATGTCCTTAATTGGATTTTTTACGTACAATGGGGGTTTTAAAAAAATATATTTATTTCTAATTCGTTTTGTTTCTATGCTATTTATGGTAATTCGAGCATATTATTGCATTTTATTTAAATAAATGTGATTTGAATGAAACATTATTTGTTAAATATTAAAAAATAAAAAGTGAAAATTATTGTTTCTATAGTTAGTTAAGATTCTTCGATTTTTTTTTAAATTAAGTTGTTATTTTTATGACAAATTGATGTTTGATGCGTGAAATATTACTCAAAAATTTTGTGATTTCGATTTAGTTAAAAGTACGTTTACTGTATAAAAAATGTTGCGAAAAGTCGAAATTTTCAAACCGCAGGTCTGTATCTTTATCCGTTCTCGAGATATAGCCTCTCAAAGTTTTAGTTTTTTCAAAATTTTGGAGAAAATTGGCCGTAACTTTTAAACAAGTAGTCGGAATTGATTTTTGTTGACGGATTTGAAATCAGCATGCTAAAATCTATATAATGACATGTATAATACATTGAAATTCGACAAAAAATATTTTGTGAAAAATCGACATTTTTTTAAGGTATACCCCTTGGAAAAATTTCGATTTTTGGTCAAATTTTTTTTTGCCGAATTTTAAAGTATTACACATGTCATTATATAGACTTTGACACGCTGATTTCAAATTCGTCGACAAAAATCAAATCCGGCAACACGTTCAAAAGTTATGATCATTTTTCTTCAAATTTTTGAAAAAAATAAAACTTTGAGAGGCTATAACTCGAGAACGGTTTGAGATACAGACCTGTGGTTTGAAAATTTCGACTTTTCACATCATTTTCGATACAATAAACATACTTTTAACTAAATCGAAAATACAAAATTTTTCAGTTAAATTTCATGGTTAAAATTTCAACTTTTTATAGAAATTTAACTCAAATACAAGAGAAAACAAAATGACAATTCGGCTGCGACATATACATTTCATAAGTTAGTTGATTACATATAAACCCTCCTATACATCATTTCAAATTATCCCACATTTTCATCAATATAATACTATCACTCACGTATACATTAATGTTTCTATATGAAACCTAAACTTGTTAAAAGTTACATTCATACAATCATCCACGATTATTATTTCAACAGAAGTTTGCGGAATAATAACAAACGGGACAAAATTAAACATTCACCTAAAATTGAAAGTGTCTTTAAAATAATTATTTCGTGAGAAAGATCGTTAATCTCTTTCACAAAAATTAACCCGCTCCGAGTTAACAAATGCTGAGTTAATTGATTAATGAATTTATGTTATGTAAAATTAGCTCGTTACTCTATCATAACAAATGAAATGTCGGTAAACTTAAATTTCAATTTTATTATTAATTTATGTCATATACTATTTATTAATAATACGCATTTTTAGTTATAAAAGCATAATTTTATAGTATGGTATTTGATATGCATGCATTATTTAATTGCTAGTTATAATTATATTGCCAGCGGTTATTATTAGAGCGCATTAATTTAAAGCATTGATTAATTCTTTAATTGAGTTGCCATGTTATGATTTTTATAGTCAATACTTAAGTAAAATAGAATTTAAATCGTTTTCAACAAAATGATATGAGAGATTGGTTAACTTATTAAATATATTGAATATTATTGTATTATGTTATAATGAACAAGTAGATAAGGAGAGTTAGATCGGTTGTCATCGATGATCTCAGAAACTACTGAACCGATTTTGATGAATCATTCAGTAAAATGTTCCTTGGGATCTTGGAAATATCATAGATTTTTTTAATTCATGTTATCTAATCAGGGAGTTGAATATTGAACAAATATGTTAAAAAAATGCTCAGACCACATAGGTGGGCACAGTTAATCGAAAAGTTAACTTCGTTAATCGTTAATCCGTTAATAAAAAAGTTAACTTCGTTAACCGTTAAAATTCCGAAAATGTAACGGAAGTTAAAGTTAACCGAAAATTCGAAAATTTAACGAAAGTTAAAGTTAATCCGTTAAAAAGTTAACCATCCAAAATGTTTGTTGACCTTTTTTATCTATTTCAACAACTTTGTTATGTACTTTTCATCAAACAACCAATGTAACGGACTAAAGTTAACGGAAGTTGAATTTAACGGAAGTTAACAAAAGCGTTAACATTTTTTTGAGTTAACTTAAAAGTTAATCCGTTAACTATTTTGTTAACTTCGTTAATTAACGATTAATGGATTAACGAGTTAATGCCAACCTATGTCAGACCATTTAAGTCGTACTAACTATATGATATTTTTGTATCAAAGTCATGTCTGGAACTTATGCAGTTTTTGATTAACTATTATACATAAAAATTCGTCGTAGCTTAACATGTTTTTAAATAAAAATATTTTTATATACAACACGGGTAACGTAATTTTCTAATTTATTCATTTAATTTTTTGTTCCCACTAACGAAGTATACTAAAGAATGTTTGTATATAAGCAGTAAAGAAAATTGTGGCAGAAGCCAGAAAAACTTTTCGTTTAAAATGTATATCTACATAAAATAAATACACGTATGATACGCTGACAAAGGTACCACATCTGAGCTACGCCAAGCAACCTTGTTAGTTGATGTACTTATACTAATCTTTATTTTTATCTATAAAATAAAAGAACATAAGGTACTGGCAGCAGTCTTGGCAAATACCTCATATACCTAAAAGTCCCAAAAATGACGATTTTGGCAATGTTGGGGAATATATTACTAAGTAGGTAATTTTTTTCTGAAATTTTCTTTCATGATTTCGAATAGTATTATCTTTTCTCTTTAAAATGATTTTTTACATTTTACTATGCGATTTTTCTTTACCGAAATATACTACTTTGAAGATATATGTAGTAAAGTTCATTGTATCTACTAAAAAAATTACCTACTTGATAATAAATTCTTTAACATTGCCAAAAGAGTCATTTTTGAGACTTTTAGGTTAGAATATCTCAAAACCCTGACGTGATTAAACCAATTATGGGCAACAAATTCGATTTCGGCATGCCAAAAACCTCCTAAATTTTCTATTCAGATCTCTCTGATATTACAAAAGTATTTTTTTGTTGAATAGTGTTATTAGTGTAATTTATTTATTAATTATTGTATTATTATAGTATTTGCTTTATATTGTTTCAAATTTTACGATTCTTTATTGTATTAATTTTGTATCGAAATACTTATCTTTTTGTAATCATTAGCAAGTGTCTATCACTAGGTGCCTAATTACTGTTTTACTTCTGGAGAAAAAAAATAAACAAAATAAAAGGCTATAATAAAAAAAAAACTACATTTGCGGACTTTGGTAATTAAATTGATTTAATAAAGAAGTCTCTAGTTGTTTTATTAGTCACATGAGTTCATAATAATTACAAAAAAGCCCATCAATCCAAAAGAAAACATTATTTTTTGCTCTTAAAGTGGCCAAGACTAGTGCCTGTACCTTATATTATGTAGAATATTAATAATATTGAACTTACTGTGAAGTGCTTATATACAAAATGTTAGAAAAAGTCTGGTAACTGATCAAAGTTGTAGGGTTTTTAAAGTTCTGACGTTTGACCTTGCCTGGAGAGGGTCAAGGCGAGGTCAAGGCGAGATCAAGGCCAACTTGATATTTTTTTAAAATAGAACACCCTATTTTCATCACACTTTTCTATCAGCCTGTACAATGTACCTACATAGAGTTGTCACAAATACTCAGCTATTTTCCAATATAGTTACTTGAAGTACTTGATTAGATGAAATATTAAATATAAATATTATGCAAAAGTATTTGAAGCATTAAGTAGTGTTTACTATTTTTAAATGTACTCCAAGTATCAGTACTGTTTATGTAATTTACTTTGAAGAAAGATAAACTAAACACGCAGCTGTACCTCCCGGTCAGTTAAAAGTTTTACAAGTTCGGTCAACAATTACATTAACATACAATTAAAGAAGTAGGTCGTTCGAATTTTTATCACATAACCAATTACATAAACACATATGAAAGTTTGACACGTAATAACTCACAATAAAACAATGTAGAGATATTTCAAGAGTTGGATATAGTTTTGTTTGAGATAAACACACACACAGACACACACACGGTGTTATATTATATAGTGCACATATATACACACATGCAATCTATTTGCATCTCCTTCTTTTACCTATAAAACAGAACGAGACAGATAGTGCGCGTACAAGTTACGCGTCCGTAAACAAGCAACAACAAAAAGGCGCTTACGTCAGCTGCACACACCGGAGTATCACGGTACGAGCGTGCGCAGTCGATGCGCCGGTTCCGGAGCCCGGAGAGATGAGAGCAGCGCGCCCGAGTGAGACGTGAGAGGGGTAGTGGCTGCGCGCAACCACACACAGACACATGCATGCACACGTATTCGCTACGCTCAAGAACATTCGACAGTGGTACAGCGGCTGGCATCAGAGACGATGACAGTTCAGATCTGTCGCGCGCCGGCACTTTGACGGACTTGTTGCGTTGTGTTCAACGTAAGTCGCGTACTCATTTCAACACTCTGTTCATGTGTGATCAACTTATGTACTGTTGTTAAATAATTATGTGTTGATACATTTTATGCACGCTGTTTGTTTGTAATGTGTACGAAATGTCGGAAGGAAAATTGAGTGGTATGAATGTTTCTAGACATTATTATTATTTTTTATAAAAAAATCATAAACTCATAATAAAATAGATATTAGAAAGATATTAGTAATTATAAATTCTTCATTTTGAACAAAATTTTTAAAAATTTTATTTTATACCCCAAAGCTCACAGAAAATAATGAATGCTTTTAACTATTAAAACTCACATAATGCAGAAATTATTATTTAATTAAGTACTAATTGGTATAATTATTATTGTTAGAAATTCAATCACAATTTTTTTTTAAATACAATCGAAATTAAATATTTTTGTTCATAATTAATATAATCTTCCTTTACTAATTATAATATAGTTTGTTTTATTAATGTTCACATACCATTGAGCATTTCAGTTAATTACATTTAATTAATTATAGCCCGTAATCAATACTAATTATTGGAAAAGAGAATATGAAAATTACAAAAATATTTTCAATCGGAATTTGAGTACTTAAATTACAAACGATGTAAAATATACAACCAAAACTGTAGTTTTTTTTGTAAGAATACTAATAACCCCGTAAAAATAAATAAATAAATATATAGATTAGACAGTTTGTTTAGAGTCATAATTAGTTAAATAAGAATAAATATTTTTCAATAAATGTTTTGTAAAATTACAGCTTATATTTTTCTTAAAGCTAATTGCAGAATTTATCCTCGAATAACAAGATTATTGCCCAGTATTATCAACCAATTTAAAGCTCCTTTAGCACTAAATGCTCCTTTAAAGTAAATTTGTTGTATTACAAACGTGATTTAAATCAATATTTAAACTTTCAATGAAAAATGGACATAATATATATTGTAAAGAAATACTGCAGATAATTTAAAATCTATTTAATTAAATGTATTATGCTTGGATCTGTTGATAATATGACAGTTAGTTAAAGGAGCATTTAGTTTAAGTTGATAATACTGGGCGTAAATCGAATTAATTTGAACCCGTTTTCATGGTACGGTAAATTCAAATTTGCATAAATGAATTTTAATTTTTCATGAAATAAAAGAAGTTAATCTGAAAATACTTTCATTTATGAAATTTAATTAAAGATTTAACAGCAGTCTGAGAGATAGCAAACAAATGTATAATAAAAAACCTTTGATGTTATTTTTGCCAATAAAAACGATAAAATTTGTTAGCTTAGTGACAAGTCATAAAAAATTAATAAATATATAAAAAAAATTAAACTAAATAAGTTATATGGTTAGGTACATGTATGAAACTTTTTCACTGTATTAACTTTAAATGGAGTATTGTGACGTCATTCTTAAAGTTTATTTTATTTATTTATATGAGAAACTAACACACTGAACAATTATTAAAAATAAACTACCTTGGTCGGCACGAGACTTTTTTATACATCATGACACCGAAGTATTTAATATGTGATTACTTTCATAATTTAATATTTGATTTAAAAATTTAATGATTTTCAGTTAATGAAATTGATACATTCTATTTAATATTGACATTAAATATTAAACGAAATCAATTTAGATTAGTGATAATTGTATTAACATGTATTTATTTTCCTAGATTTCAATTTTGACAGCTCTAAAAATAAATTCAAAAATTTGCATAAAAAAAATTGCAAAAATTTTATTATTTAAATCATGTTTAACTTCAAACTGAAAGTATTCTTTTTTTGGTAAATTCATAAGAATAGTACATAAATTATAGATAAAAGTACCTTCTATAATTTCAATCTAAAACATTTTTTTCTACTGTGCATCGTTTCAAAAATAATTCGAAAAGTTCAAAAATTGACACTAGTAAACATCCGTTTCCGGTTTTGTGATGGTTTTCAAAAATAGAAGGTGCACATCTAGAGTATACAAGAACCTTAAGTTTAAAATTCCATGTTCGTAAGTCTTACAATTTTGACTGTAGAGCGTTTACAGACACACACACACAGACAGACATACACATAGACGATATTGAGTTAATGGTTGTATATGATTCAGGGACCCTCAAAACATGTAATTCTGTTAAAATCTCGAGTTTGAATTCTTTCGTGATCACTACCTATACTTTATACCTACATTACATTTCATGTATGTATAAAAAAGTAAAAATTACAGTTAAATCGATACATTTCATATTCTCTTGAGTCTTGCTACATCAATATTATATTTAATGTCTTCTAACAATGCTAAAAATATCAAATTATTAGTACATAGCTATTTAAAAATAGAACAAATGTCATAGTATAAACAATAAAACACATAAATTATTTTAAGATAAACATTAATAAAAATTAATTTCAGATAATGAAAAAA